>JARCFY010000016.1:57462527-58712527 GCA_029233225.1 Lepidodactylus listeri | reverse complement strand
GCCACACCACTGACAGCATAGCTTATTAGCATATTAAGCCACACCCTCATGTTACCAGAGAGTGGTCATCCAGCCACACCCACCTTTTGCTTCTTATTCTGTTTACCTTGTTTGTTGTCAAAACCCAGGGCTTTTTTGGTAGCAGGAATTAATTTGCATGTCAGGCCACCTACTCCTAATGTAGCCAATCCTAATGAGTTTCTGCTGTTGGGTGTGGCCTATTGTGCTAATGAGTTCCTGCTGGGTGTGGCCAACTCAGGAGCCAGCCGGAACTCCGTTCCTGTGCGTTCGTGCCCAAAAATAGCCCTGGGTATTGGTGAGTTTGGAAGCTGTACGAGGAGAGCATTTTCCTACTTGGTTGTTCAAAAATAAGGCTTTGTTTTTGATGAAGTGGGTCGGCAACTCTGAATTTTGCACTGTGGTAGTTTATTTATTTAAAAGAGCAGAAACTGTTGACAGTCACTTGTTCGACATTAATACTTATGCCTATGAACCTTATTCACAGAACAGAGCCAGGCTGTTCTTAGGGCTACCAACCTCCAGCTGGGGCCTGGAGATCTCCCAGAGTTAAAACTGATCACCCAACTACAGAGGTCAGTTCCCCTGGAGGAAATGGCAGCTTCAGTGGGCAGAGTCTCTGACGTCACATTCCTACTGAACTCCCTCACCTCACCTCCCTCACCCCTCACCCCTTGCAGGCTCTACCTTTTGGTGGTGGAAAGGGCTGTCAAATCATAGCTGACTTATGGTGACCCAGTAGGCAGGGCTTTTTTTTTTCTGGGGGGACGCATCAGGATGGCGTTCCAGAACCTCTTTGACAAAATTCTTTTTAAATTGTTTAAAAGTGCATGAGTTTTCAGTATACACACTGAAAACTTTATTTCCCTCTCAAGAATTCTGGCACCTCTTTTTCAAATAATAATAAAAAAAGCCCTGACCGTGGGGTTTTCAAGGATAACCAAAGAGGGATCACAGGATAAGTGCGTAGAAAACAATCAATGGCAACCATTATATGTTTACAAAGGAAACAGCCCTCTTTTATAGATTTTCAAAAAAATAGATCAATATTCGTACTAATACTAATACATTTCTGTACATTCATACAAAGATAAGCATCGAAAAATGATTCCCCAGCATTGACAGGCACAGTCCAATAATCTACAGTTCTTACAAACAGTAAATCTTCTTTGTGCCTTTCTTGTACTAATCTTGGATTGTAGACAAATAGCATAAAGGTCACGAATCTCCAGACAGGCTTGCTCCGACACCAGTTTCCTAAGGCTTCTTCAGAGCAGAACACGCGTCGTCTCAGTGAATCCTTTCCCACTCAGCATTCATCTCTGCATGCTGTCTCTCTGCATAATGCTCACACTCAGTCAAATCTTCTCTTAGGGGCGATTCTGCACTGGCTCTTCTCTCTATTATTTTGCCAAACCAGGGGCGTAGACTTTTGGAAATTCCCGGGGGGGGGGCAGGGGCTCCTTAGCTGAGGCTATGTCCCCCCCGGGAAACCGCTGCGCCTCCCTGGGCCCTTCCGAGGCCCGCCAGCCACTGCTGCCGGTGCCTCTCTCCCCCCCCCCCCCCCCCGGCCACCCCTTCCCTCTCCCACTCCAGCGGCGGCAGCCGGGCCTCAGAAGGAGCCGGGGAGGTGCGGCGGCAGGCGCTCCATTTTGCCGGGGGTGGCTGAGCACCCCCCCAGGAAATTTCGGGGGTGGCTTGAGCCCCCCCGTACTCTACGCCTATGTACCAAACCCACATTGGATCAGAAATTCCCCCCTACATTGTATGCCACTTTCATTCTTTGATCACTGGGTTTTATGGTACCTTCTGCATAGGTTTATGGCCATTCAGGAGTGACTTCACAGTCAGTATGGCATTGCCCTGTGGTATTTGAATGTGGTCTTGAGCTGCACCTTTGGTAAGCCAATGCAGAATTGCCCTTATTCAGCTTTCTCTCGGTATGTTTTCTCTGAATGCTGAGTAGGAAAGGATTCACTGAGACAACGCATATTCTGCTCTGAAGAAGCCTTAGGAAACAGGTGTTGGAGCAAGCCTGTCTGGAGATTCGTGACCTTTATGCTATTTGTCTACAATCCAAGATTAGTACAAGAAAGGCACAAAGAAGATTTACTGTTTCTAAGAGCTTTAGATTATTGGACTGTGCCTGTCAACACTGGGGAATTATTTTTTGATGCTTATTCTTGTGTATTCATGTAGGGTTTACAAAGCAAAAGATGTTCAGCGGTGGTTTGCCATTGCCTGACTCTGCATCATAGCCCTGGTATTCATTGGAGGTCTCCCATCCATTTACTAGCCAGGGCTGATGCTGCTCAGCTTCCGAGATCTGACAAGATCAGGCCAGCCTGGGGCTATTCAGGTTAGAGCCTGACAGCAAAGGTCTTGATTTAGGCAGAACGCAGCCTAGGCCTGCCCTCACACCTGGATAAACTTGCCCTGTCCTGCTTTTGCCAAGTAGTGGCAGCAAGAGAATGGCTGCCCCATTCAAGGCTTTTGCTTTTTGTCTGGGAGGTGCATGTGGGTGGGTGAATGAAGCTTCTTTAACATGTGGTTTTAAAAATTGTAATCCATGCTGTAGGGTCTTAATATACCATACCTTGATAGAACGAAAGGGGTAGGAGAAAATTTTGTAAGGAGAGCTTAGGATCTCTTGGAGTCTTCTCACAGTTGACATCAGATTCTATGTGGGGGTGTCTGGATCGTATTTCAGTGCCACGTTCTAAGGACATGACATTCTTCTTGGAAAAGGAAGAACCTTTCCTTGTGATTTTCCATGCGTAGTGTGAAGAAATCAGAGCTCCCTCTAGCTAGTAGGACTGTTGCAGTCGTCGGAAATCTGGCTCAGGAGCATTCTGTTTCAGCAGGCAGAAAGAGAACCATATTAAAGGGAAGAAAGGACTTCTTCAGGCTGAGAGATTTGCCAGAGCTGCAGCATGTCTGTTAAACAGGGCAGTCTCTCAAGTGAAACGCTAGAATTCTCCCCACTTGCAATGGGTTGGGCCTGTTGTTTATAAGAAGTCTGCCTCTGATCTTTGTAAGTCCCAACTGTACACCCACAGAGAGGTACACCAACAAAGTGCCTCTCTTCCAGTACAACAGGGTGCAAACACTTTAATTTGTGGTTTTGTTCTCTCTTGCATTTTACATAGCACACAAGCCAAACACTGTTTTAGCTCATAGCTCATTTTCAGGCAGAGGTTGCTTAGTTTTGTCATTTGCTAATTCATGTTCTCTTCTTCCTGGAAAAGAATAAGCTATAGCATAATGATGTTCTTAACCCTTCTCTACCTCTGTATGCAGCGGCACCTACCGGCATCTTAGTCAAAGAAATTACCAATGATACCAAGCCTCCTGTGAAGGTAAGGACATGTTCCATCTAGCCAGGCATTTGCTCAAGCGACTTGCACCACTAGCATGCCAATGGTGACGATGTCAGTGTTTTCTTAGCATTTTTCCTGGGAGCTTTCTGTAGATAATGTTGCTTGTCTGTTACTCTGGAAAATAATAGATAGTTCAGATAACTTTAAAGCAACGGTTTCATCCTCCGCTGTTCTTCAAGTCCCTTTGCCCTGATTACATAATCCAGTTCCATTAAAAATGCCATCAAGGGGGTGGGAAAGCAAACATTCACTGCTGTTTGCTGAGCTTCGGGAAAATAAAACGTTAAGGAAGAATTGGGGATAGGATAATTAGGAGCATCTCCAAATACTGATGGCTGTGTTCACCATACTCGTAGCATCCTCTGTAACATGAAAATACTTTTGGGTCACACACCCCTGTAGTTCACACAACTTATGGCTGCAACAAATTCTGGGCTTGTCTTGATGGAACAACTATGGCTGCAGTCCTAAGACCCTTTCCTGGGAGTAAGTCCTTTTGAATAAAGTGAGCAGATCTGCTTCAGAATGCTGTCTTTGATTCTACACCACTTCAAATGTTTAACGTTGCATCAGGACTTAGTGATCAGAAGCATCAATAATGATTTTCCCATTAACATATACATAATAAGCATCAATAATGATTTCCCCATCAACATATACAGAGCCAGTTCGGTGTAGTGGTTAAGTGCGCGGACTCTAATCTGGGAGAACCGGGTTTGATTCCCCACTCCTCCACTTGCACCTGGCTGGGTGGCCTTGGGCAAGCCATAGCTCTGTACCAGCTGTTCTCTCAAGGACAGTTGTCTCAGAGCTCTCTCAGCCCCACCTACCTCACAGGGTGTCTGTTGTGGGGAGGGGAAGGGAAAGGAGTTTGTAAGCTGCTCTGAGACTCCAAGTGAGTGAAGGGCGGGATATAAATCCAATCTTTTCTTCTTCTTCTTGATGGTGTCTATATCTCTAAAGAAACCACTCCTGTCCTTCCCATGGAAATCTATGTGGAAAATCACAAAGTTACTGCTTCTGATTGCAGTAATGTGATTATTGATAGTATCTCTCCTTATATATTATTGAGTAGTGGGGTGGCACTTTCTGAACATTCCACATGCTCCTAAATCAGTTGGCTCCATGATGTGTCAGTCAGAAGCTGTCCCTATCCACTGGCTGTGTTGTCTGAGTCCCGCCCACAGAAGTGGTGCCCACTAAAACTTTCCTCAGAAGACGGTTGCTTTGTTCCGGTGAACACAGCTACTGTCTTCACTATCCTCACCAGATGATGATTGATTCCCTCAGGGGACAAAAATCTTTAGCTTCCAAGCCAAGTTTGCTGAGGCAACACTTTCCAGAACGGGGCAGGGGACCACCAAGAAAACAGCTATCAGTATAGTAGAGGCGAGGGGGGAACCAGCCCAATTTATCCCCCCCCCAAAAAAGCAGCCAGTGGATACACACACAAGCAGAGATAGAGGATGGGGCCAGACACAGAGAAAACAGAAAGCCAAAAACCCGAGGCATGTTCCAAAGCACAAATACAGACACAGTCACAGACAGATCTACATCAGCACGCACAAACAGGAGGAGTGCAGGAACAACCGGCTGAAGTGGGGAATGACATAAACATTTAAAAAATACAGAAAGTGTGTGACACTGGGATAAAACCTGTGAGTGGGGGGAACCTTTAACCACACCCAGAGTGTAAAAAACAATTACAAAGAGAGAGGCAAACCAACAGAGAGAGAGAGAGACATTCAGATACATATTTAATACAACAAAGGAAGGAAAAAACCAGGAACCCAGGTCACAATTTGGCTACTTGCCAAAAGCCATGAAAAGGACACCTGCTGTTTTGAGTACAGCTGTATTGTATAAAAGAGGTGTCACTCATGGGACTCATATGCCCATACTCCTCTTCATCATTCCAACATAACCTACTGAGACTTTCATCACAACCACTCGCTTTCAACCCAGCTTCCCTTGAGACCTGTTCTATAGCAGGGTGGACAGTGCGACCGCGACCACATTGAATGACAGGGACGCCCAACATAAAATGACTTTGCAGACTGCCCAATTGTAGAAATTACTCCACAGAGCCCTGTGTGCTGCATTTTCCGGCCCACATTGTGTGACCCTGGCCACCAGTTATTGTGTGACATAAGGTATGTGAGACTTTACTTCCACGTTTGTGCCTTTCTATTACACACTGCCAATGTGTACTTAACCTGCTTCCAGCCAATGCATTCATTACACATCACATCTTTCTAGAGCTTTGTACTGCTTTTACAATGGGCTTTACTGCTAGTCAATCTATAATTATGAAATGGTTCTTCAGTTAAGGAAATTGTGGCATTCAGAAATACAGGACTAACAGGACAATCATAAGCAGGTCTTTTTCTGAATCCTTCTGAAGTCTATTCAGTGGGGCATATTCTCAGGAAACAATTCTTAGGATTGTGCTGTACATGGTAGAAAATAATATGTTGCACTTGTTTCAGATTTATTTGCTTTCCTGTTGATTTTTCAGGAAATAAAGCCAGAGGTTCCAAACATAGTCTCTGAAGTCCCTGGGGAGCAGATGGTGGAGTTCAGCGTCACCCTCATCAACCAGGAATACACCCCAGAACTGAGTGACCCTACCTCCCCTCAATACCAGAAACTAGCTGCCAAATTTCAGCTTCAAGTAAGAACAGTTCACCCAATAGCAATAAAAATTTTGTTCATGGAATAATACACTCATATTGCAGTGCATTTGATCAACAGGAAACATAGCTTCTGTTTGGCAGGGCGCACCCAAAAAGTTATGCATTGGGAGAGCAAATGATTAGTTATATATTAGACAAATATAGCAAAGCATAATCCAGCAAATATGGAAGAGGAGTGCTTTAGTCTCCTGCACTGAAATCACTGGGACACCTTAAATTTCACTAGGTCAACTGTTTCATCCTTGATTATGCTTTCTTAAGGCTTCATCACACTGTCAAATTGGTACCCCAAATCCAAATCAATAAGACTAGGCAGATCTATAAAGAGCACTATACTTAGTAGCACTATGTTGTGGAACAAATGTTTGGTGATGTCACAGCAGCATTATTATGGGAGGGACCGCAACTTGGAGATGATGACCTGTCTCAGGTTACCTAATAGCCACTAACAGGATTTGATGTGTTTATCTTGATACACGAGAACACTGACTGTCAATAGATCTGTAATAGTGCTGGTATTACTCTCTGCATTATTTTCTTTTTTGTCATGTGGCTCCATGGTTTCAAAATTCCGTTGTACAAACCATAGAATTCCCTTTCTCCTGACTTTCCATGTTGTGTGACATGCTGAAATGGCTAGCTTATTTTTCCATCAAGCTAAATATAGACCACTGTCCTATCATAGGTTCAGCTGCACATCTGGTATAGTGGGTCTGTGGACTGCAAATACTTGTCCGTGGATTGGCAAATACTTTGGTATGTGGCTACGTTCAGCTTTTTGGGCATGAGCTGTGCAGGCCTGCACCAAGGGTATAAAGTGCAGATCCTGCCATTTTCATTTAGACATGGAAGGAAGGTAGAGGAAGAACTGTGAAGTAATGTACTTGATAGTGAAACCATGACATATTTCTTTGACTCCAGCTTATATGGAGCAGGGTGGTCATAGAAATGACCTGAGGTTCATCATGGATTCAGGAGAGCCAGGTTTTTCCATATTGCAGGTTTCTTTTGGCAGCTGTGCATCAGCTAAAAACGATCTGTTCAGCTTTCCCCAGAAAACCTGTCCTAGAGGAAGCCCTCTATTCAAATATCTACATTGTATGTGGTTAGGGCTGCCAAGTCGAACTCACCTACTGGCGGGGGGGAGTCCTTCTTCGCCCGGGAGCTGCCCGGAAGCCTCCCTGGCACGCACGCTTCACGTGCGCCCCCGGTGACGTCACCTGGAAGTGACGTCACCATGCTGGGGGCGTTGCCAGGGCAATGCTCTGGCAATCGCCCCAAATGGGGCGATTGCCAGAGCGTCACCCTGGCAACGTCTCCAACGTGGTGACGTCACTTCCAGGTGACGTCATTACGCTGGGGAAGTCATCCACGCTGGACAACTTCGGGGGCGCGGTTCCCCCCGCCAGCTGAATGCCGGCCGGCAGATCGGGAACCCCTATAGCAGGGGATCCCCCGCCCCCCGGGCTGAGTTGGCAGCCCTATATGTGGTACAGGCCTTCATGAGACTGTAGTGCATACTAAGCTATGCGGAATTTCCCACGGGCATTCTGTGATGGTACATGCTTCTTAGAGGCTCATCTTGGTGTGCTGCCTTCATTGTTGTTAATGTTCAAATCAGGTCTTAGCTAGATGTATCTCCCAACATCTGTTCACTCACTGGACTAACAAGAATTGCTCGGATCCCTTCAGCAGCAAAAGCCCGGCGGCAAAGATCCCCAGTCAGCAGACAGCATTAGCCGTACTACACACCATTAGAGAAAGTCATTTGAGCCTAATCAGGAATTAATGGACAGTGCTTTGTAGTGATTTCATTCCTACAGTAAACCTAATGAGCAATTTAAATACGAACGTTGAACAAAATTAACCACTGTTGTCTGAATTCCATTTCAAAGGAAGCAGCCAGAAGTCGGAAGGGGTCTGGGGGGGGGGGACGGGGGGACATGCACACTCTCCTCTAGCTGTTTGGTTGGGCATTATCATGTTTCTTCATAGAGTCAGAGCAGAAGTGGTGTATTTATATCATTAGTAAGGCTAAGTGCCTGCTTCATTAGCTATTTAATAGTCAGCAATTAATGACAGGGAGGGTTGCTTAGTTGAAAGTTAAGCAAAAGTCAATATGAGAAAGGGGTGAGGAGGGGTGCTGCCGGAGGTTGCTTTCAAGGAGGGG
This sequence comes from Lepidodactylus listeri, assembly GCA_029233225.1. Lineage (NCBI taxonomy): Eukaryota > Metazoa > Chordata > Lepidosauria > Squamata > Gekkonidae > Lepidodactylus > Lepidodactylus listeri. The sequence goes on along the minus strand of JARCFY010000016.1, from coordinate 58,704,263 downwards.
GGGGGGTTCATTGCCTTTTGGAGTTCTTAATCGATTGCAAAAGGCAATGTTTGTCTTGAGAGTGTGGAAGGAGATTACAGATAATCTTTTCCTAAAATATAGCACACATTCTTGTGCAAAGTTGCTGACAACCTTTCCTTACAGTGGTACTCTATTGATTCCTGACAACTTATAAATTGATTACCTAACAACAGTTGTTTGGACCGCGTTATGTGTTTTAGGTAAGATTCCAGAGTTCAGACAGGGGGGGTGTGTATAAAAATGTTTGAAAATGTGCTGACACTGCTTCTGACAACTTTGAAATTGTTCTAGCCATTATTCCAAAATGAGGCATTCACCAGTGAAATTGTTCATAGACCCGGTCTTTGTGCCTTGGTGACTTTTCTTCCATCAGAGACAGTTTCTAGTGAACAGAGTGGGGGATTCGGTTTGAACATAAAGTTGTAAGTGCCCCCCCCCCCCCCGGGATGCAGAAAGAACAATGGACAGATCTTATTATTCCTGGCGAGGCTGTGTGTCTTCTTTACCATCTCTTCCAAGATTGCATGGCGTGGCACGGAGTAAAGTAACCGTCTTAATTGATCTTTCTCTCCACAAGGCTGCTGCAGTTAATGTGTGCCAAGAACAAGAGTCAGGAGTTTGCCCTGGGGTTTTTTGTACAGCAATTACTACTTTACCTGGACTTAGATTCTGCTTAGGATGGCACTCTGTAGGGGAAGCCTGAGCTGGGCCCAGTGGTGCTCTGGACAAAGGTAAAAGCGGTCATGGTGAGCCTTCCCTTGGCTGGTGCAATGGGCAGCCAGCCAGTGGAGGCCGGAGAGGCAGAGCCAGTGCTGCAGTGCCCAATGCCTAGCTGGGCAGTTGGTGTGGGTGTGTCACTCCTGATGTCTGTGGAGCTGGTGGGGGCAGAGCAGTTCAGTGGCCACCCCAGGGAGGAACCCAGCTTGGGCACCTAGGTTCTGAGTCAGGGCAGGTAAAGGCTGCATGGGAGGAGTACGGAAGTAGTGCCAAGGTGAAGCTAACTAAAAGAGGCTGGGACTGCAGATAGGAGGGCTGTACTGAGAAAGTGAGGGAGAAGCAGCAGCGTCATACAGCCAGTTGGAGGAAATGCTGGAAAAGTTCTTCCACCAAAGAGGAGGCTGATACTGGGCAGAGCTGCCCCAGAAGAAGGGTGGGAGAAGAGGCAGTTTTGGGCGCTGTAACCATGGGAATTGTTCGGCTTAGTGAGGTTTTGGGAATAAACACTTTGTAGAAAACAGACTGGCGTTTGTGGCCAGCCTGGAGGGATGATTCAGTGAGCCCCTGCCCTCTGAGGCAAGTCCCGGGGGGGGGGGGGGTAGGAGAGCTTTTGACTATCGTAACTGCTAAGACAGGAATCATGGTCCTGATGCAGACCAAGAGGCCGCCGAGAAGAAGGGAATCAGGCTCGTTGGATCCAGCACTAAGTCCTGTCAAAAGCTCTCAGGTGACATCTAGGTCATCATTGCAATGCACTCTACATTTGAAGAGGGTTCAATGAAAATTGGACTTTACCCTCTGCCTTTTAATTTCTGGACTCAGTTAAAAAATGCTGATTCCCACACTAAAACCTGTGAGTGATCTCGGATTGGGGTACCTAAAGAACCTACTTGAACCTGTCCAGGTGTTACGGTCATCATTCGTGGCCCTGTTCCATGTGCCTTTTATATTACCTGCACATGTCCCTGCTTTTTGTCACATCCCATCAACCTCAGCTGCAATCTCAGTTTTAGAAGCAATCTCCATTTAGATCCGATGGGTCTGTTCCTTCAGCACAGCTTTTATTCAGTGGATGGGGCTGTGTGCAAAGTGCTGAACAATGCATTTTTCTTATTCTTTTTTTGCCCAGGCCCAGTCTAGCTAATTAGATAGTAATGGCAATGGTAGCACTCTGAGCAAATGTGCTAAGATGGATCATTAGGCCGCATTAAAAGTCAGTGGACTTACAAGGGGTCCATTAGGCTGGTTGACTGGTGAGCTTTTATCATTTCTGTGAGATCCAGCGGTTCTCTAACATTTCTTACAGTACTCTCCTAAGCAGAGTTACACTCGACTAAATCTCTTTCAGTCAGTGGGCTTAGAAGGTGGTGACTCTGTTTACGTTGGCACTGCTAGAGATCAGTCCTACTCAGGTCTTTCCTGGGGGGCTTACTCTCAGGGAATGGTCTTGATGGTTGCTCTTCTTGTTTCTTAATGCATATATATCATTGATTTGTTATTTGGCTGCTAGAAACAGCCTGTCGGACACAAGAAGTGTATAAAATTGTATGCCTATTCCATAATAGAGATTCTTAGCCATATTGAGTTGTATGTTGATGATGCGAAAAGCTAACAAGATGCAGCTTAATCATATGTTTGGCTTCAGGTCAGTGACTAATTTCTTTTACAGGGATCTGATCTCACACCTCCTTAGATGAAGATAGGAGATAAACATTTTAGTTAAATGAATGCCTTTCATGAACCCACCTCTGTTCACCATGAAGTTCAGGTCCCAAGACTTGAGGTGTGGCTGTGGTTACTGAGGTCCTATTACACATGTGAGAGCAAACCTGACTTTGTTCCTGTGTATACATATATTAGAGGGAAGTTCTCACAACTAAGAATCATCGTCCCACATGTATGCATGTAGGGTCGTTGACAGGAACAAACATAATTTGTGAACAGAAGTTTAGTGGTGAGAAAAAGGCTTCTGTACATATTCAGAATAGGGTTGCTAGGCCACCAGCAGCGGATGAGGCACTTTAACTGCATTAATACCTCTCAATTTCTGTAGTGAATCTTGGCCTTGGAAACTGAAGCCTGACTTAAAAGATGCCCTCCATAACATTGTTACCAATACTTGTTACCAAAAGCTGTAGGGAGGACCTAGCTTGGCCCATTAATCTAGATAATATGTATTTATGTCCAAGATTAAATGCTAAAGTCTCCAGTAACCCCACAACTGAAACAAATTCCAAGAATTCTCTCTGAATTTCAAACATTTGTTTTACAAATACTACTACAGAGTCTGCTGGGAGCAACTATTTATTTAGCGAATGTGTCTTAGTTTCTGTGGAAGAATTAACATATAATCAATTTTTCCTTTCTTTTTTTGTCTATTTAATAGATGCAGAAGATATTTGAGAAACTTGCAGGTTTCAAGGAAATCCGAGTGTTAGGATTTAGGTAAGTGATAACATGATTCACTTTCCATTTCAGGGTAAGTTTCCCTTCTCATCACTAAGCATTTTCATTGAGCAACATTTGTTATAAATTGGTATTTGAGAATCCTCTCCTTTTCAGAAAGTTTTGTTTTTAAGAGCAGTAAAGAAACTAATTCAGACAAAAGTATTTCTAAATGGGTTTGAAGCCTTCAGTTTATTGATGAAACAGAAGCAAAAGGCATTCTGATTCCTTTTGGGAAAATAAATTCTTTCAAAAGGCCGTTAATATGCCTATTTTCTACCATTTGTTCATTAGCCCGCAACATCTCTAGCTTTTAGTCCGTTTGGGCAATTAATAGCAGAATTGTCTTTTTACAGAAATTCCAGAAAATTAGACTGGAACAGCAGTTGAAAGAGTAGCCGTTTTGCAACGTTAGCTTCTTCCCTGTGTTTGCTGTAATCAGTGGGCATCATCCATTGTCTGCATATTGGCTTCCTGTTTTGATCTTGAGGGGAAGTGCCTTGTGACCACAATAGAAGTAATGTTTCTTTTTTATAAGGGAGAAAAGGAAAGAGAGCCGCTGCACATATGACTTTCTGGACCTCACTTCTTTATACAATATATTCACTTAAACATGTCTCCGCTTAGTACCCAATCAAACCACTTATTTCAAGTTAGTCTAATTGAGTCCAGTGGGATTTCTTTTTAGAAAATAATATGAAAATAGCAGATACATTTCGAAACAAACTCCTCCCCATTTACTCTGTGTGAAGAAATCACATTTTAAACCATCTAGACTGCAAATCCCATAGGGTATTGCTTCTCTTGCCATACACTGAATGTGCCAGCTATTATTTTCACTTTAGATAGAAAGGAATAATTTTGTGCATGTTATTCTGGTTTTTAACTCTAAGGCTGATTTTATACCTCCCCTCTAAAGTAGTTTGACTGCTGTCTTTTCCTGTGCTGATTTCACAGTGGTGTGAAATTTCACTCCAGGGGGTCTAAGTGCACTAAGAAACCACAATTGTTTAAAGCAGAATAAAGTGGTATAATACTAGCTTGACCACAGGAGGGCAATTAGTAGATATGGACATTTCAGTAGCAGCACCGTTTCACACCGCACAGAGGTGTGGGCAGGTTTTTTTGGAACTAGAATGATTCCAGCGGGAAAGTCAGATGTAAAATCAGCCTAAGCTGCCTTGTAGTTATATGCCAGTTCCCAGGTTCCATCTGTTTGTTACAGTCTGGTGTAACTCTAGTGAGATCAAGATAAGAAATCAAGATAAGAAATCAGGGCAAGGCTGATAGTCACAGGCTGCGTTCAGACTGGCAGTCTGGCCCAATATAGGCACCTTTCACAAATGGATTAAATGGGCCCGTTCACACAGCCACAGCTGTCAGGTGTTCCCTGGGCATACTCACCCTATCAGAGAATGACTCGGAGCCGGGTTAAAAAGCCACCACCTCCAAAGTGGAGTTTTTGTTTCCTCGCGCATTCATCGCGCATGGCGGCTGTCTGAACACGGGGGAGCGCACGCAGAACGGATTTGGCAGTCTGAACCTGCAGATCCATTCTGCCACTCGGGAAGTGGCTTTTGGTTGTTTTTGCAGTGTGCTCCGTGGCTGATGCGCTACAATAATGTGGATGCTTTCCCACGGGATGTCTCCATGGGTAACCCGCAATAGGGTGTGCTGTGTGGCTGATCTGTCCCGCAACATTTTAAACTGGGTCAATTTGAGGCGGCCCTATATCGCGGCAAGCTGCCAGTCAGTCCTCAGCCACAGCCTCCCTTCTCAGTGGCTCCCATTAAATTTTATGGAACAGTGTTAGCAGATTGTAGTGTATAAGAATGCTGTAGTAGGGGGAAGCCTCCTTTCATATTATAGCTATTACACCTACACTAGTTGCCAATATGTTTCTGGGCCCAGTTCAAGGTCCTGGTTTTAGCCTCTAAACCCTTTCCTAGTCTGCCAGCCCCCAGGTCCGTGTGGGGTTTCCCCCGCTTCTGAGGGCTTCAGTCCTTTAAAGGGTCTTTTTGTAAGTGAAGCTGCGGCCAGCGACAATCATTCTCCCTCCCTGCTGAAAGATGTAAAGGGTCCTCCAGCTGATTGGTGGGCCATGTGCCAAACAGCTGAAGACCTTTAAATCTATGCAGGAGGGGAGAGAGATGGGTGGCTGTGGCTTCACGGTGGCCTCATGGGCTTGGAGGCATCCATGCCCACCCTTGGAAACCCCCCAAATCCCCTCACTGCAGTGAGGAGGGGACCTGGTAACCCTATCTGGATCCAATGTACCTCAGTGCTTCCTTCCATATAAATATCCCAACATTTGTTATTAGCAGGAGATTGCCTTCTCCTAAGACCAGGCCTTTCTCAGTGGATACTATAGAGTTTAGGGATTCCCTCCCCCACTCAGTCTGTGTGGTTCCATCTTTGAGGCCTTTTTGCAGATCAGTAAAATACAAGAGGTGGGACCCGTGATACTCGCCGGGGGGGGGGGGGGGAGAAGGAGCTTCACAGAGCGGAGGCAGCAGCCACAGGAGAGTCTTCTCCCCCCACTCCACCCCACCCCGGCACCCATGGCAAGGCCTGGGCCCGCCAATCCTTCTCCCCCCCCCACACACCGACAGTGAAGCCTGAGGCTTCTAGCTGCCAGGCCTGCCGATACCCCCCCCCCCCCACGGGCACCGATGAGGCCTGAGTGGCTCTCTCCAGGCCCGCCGCTTTTCTCCCCCCCCCCCCCACAGGCACCAGCGAGGCCTAAGTGGCTCTCAGCCGCCTGGCCCCCCAATTTCCCCCACCCCACCCCACCCCACCCCCTGGCCCCGGCAGCGAGGCCTCAGCCAGGCCGCCACAGAGTTCACAGAGTGTTCCCTGTGCATGTGCAGGGAATGCTCTTTATAGCTTTTTTTAAGTTTTCAGATTTTTTGGCACATGTGAGGAGTTCCCCAAGTGTGCAGGAAAATCTCTCTGCCCCCCAAATGCCCCCAATGTGCAGATTTAGATATCCACACAGAGGGAACACCTTGGGAATGGCCAGTAAAATATGTGTTTATTTCAGATGGATTTTGGAACTGATGTTAAGTTCCACCTCGTTAATTCTGTCTGCCTTCCCTTTGGCTAATTTATGCCGTTTTACTTTGTTGTTATGATTTTTTACATAATTTTCATGCTTGAAAAAATATTTTTGTCATTACTCCCTCACCGCGTTCAGATGTCACATGTAATCACAATAAAGGAAAAATCATTATGAATCTGCTTTACTGCTGAACTCATGCACCACATCTCTTGCTCACATCTCCATCCTTCCTCCAAGAGAGTCTCCCTTCACTGAAAATCATGGTTAAACACTAAGGCCCCTTTCAGACAGCCTTTGTAATCCATTCTGGTAGCCAGTTGCTAACAGATTTTTGGTGTCATTTCAGACACAACTATTTTAGCAATCAGCTTTGTATGAAAATGTAAATAAAATCCTTTAGCGGCCAGTTGCTAAAATGGTTGTATCTGAAATGGCACCAAAAATTTGTTAGCAACCAGCATCCAGTTAGCACAGCCTGGTTGAGCAGTTCTTGAGGTAAACTGCTTTCTTCCATTTTCACCTCTTTTTTGCACTTCTGAATCACAGTAGTGTGTAAAATGTCCACAGTGCTTCCAATAACACCATGTTTCCCTACCAACACCACCACTTCAGTGCTAAAGCAGCACCATTGAGATGTCTTGAGAAGTGCTATATTGGTCTTGCACTATAGCGCTCAACTTGGAATGTTTTTAAAAAGTTTGAGGGAAATTGCATGGCAAAAAGGGCTGTGGAGGGGAAGCATGGTGCTGTTTGAAATAGCCAGATTGCTTCAGAGATAGCTCATTAATGGAATGAACTTCACTATATGAAACCCCTGTCCCTGTCTTCCTTTACTTGGAATTGGGCCAGCAATGAAAGGAGCCTATGTTGGGTTACATAACTGAGAGAGCTCTGAGGAGAAAGTGAAACCTCTTAGCTCAGTGAAAACAGCCAGGGAACAGTTCATGTAAAAGAACTGTGGCTGAATAACACTCTTAACTGGTATTCTCAAACAGTGAGAGGAGAGTTACCAGAGAGTGGGCAAGTTTAAGACCTCAAGGGTCACAAACACCAAACACACTACTCCGAGGGAACTGAAAAGGGTGGCTAAAGAAGGGCAAGAGGGTCTAAAGGAGTCTGGGAGAGCTGGGATGTCGAACCAGGAGACCAGATAAAGCCCAAAAGGTTAACCACTAAAAAGTGACTGGAGAGTGGAGTCAGTAGAAGTGAAATCAGAAGGGTTTTATGAACCAAGTAACAACAGTGAAATCAGAAGGGTTTTATGTAACAACTGAATTAACTGAAAGTGACAAGCATACAGCCTCTGTGAAAGTTAAAGCAAAGTAACTTGGTTAGTGACCAACGAAACAAATGATCCTCTGTATACAAATCGCATCCCCCTGTTGAGTTGTCTGTATAATAAAGATCTGTGCTGTTTGACGTTGACAAGCACTGGTGCCTGAAGTCTGTGGTAAAGCGTATACTGGGCAGTGGCCCTCAATATATCTAGAACATATATAGAAACCCTCCGAAGAGATGACATAAAGCAAACCCCGAAGAGACTACTGAAATAGGGGACTGATCAGTTTCCTCACACAATAACTGAATCCAGTGTAAAGAAATATACAAATAGGCAAGGACGTTACAGCTCGGTCACAGCCAATGGCTGGGGAAAGGTCGTCGGTGTTATAACTGGCATTTGATTGCAATTCTTGTCAGGAGGAGGAATGAGTTATGCATGCTTATGAACTGGGCAACAAGCCAGATTCATGAGCATTTTTCATGGTAATGTGATAGATACCTGGATGCAACTCCTCTTTTGTGTGGCGCAGTATTGATTCTGAAAAGTTGTCACGAGGTGGATGCCAATAGGACAGGAGTCAAGCAGAAGTCCGGGACAGTCCGAGGTTAAGCCGAATCAGGAACAAGTTGCCAAGTCCAAAACACTAAGCCAAAAGCAGAGTCAGTCCAAACCAGGGTCAAAGAGGGAAACTCACAAGTAGTCCAGTCCAGGGAGTCAACAGAGCCGAAGTCAAACAAAGCCGGAATCACAAACTAGAGGGTCCAGAATCAAGTTAGCTATCACGAGCCGAATGGATGTAGAGCTTAGCCAAGAAGACTTGTTGCTAGCACAAATTGGTAGTCTCTGTGCTGTGCCTAAATACCCAGCCACTTCCTGTGCTTGTTAGCAGCTGGCAGAAAGGTCCCGGCTCCTTCTAGAACTCAGGACTTAGTGATCTGCGACCACACATGCGTGCCTCTTTCCTTCTTGCAGCTAAGTCTTGCCTGCATTGGGACCTTAGACGTTCCACCCGAGGAGGTGAATCAGGTGGGCTTGAGCTTAGCTGTGGCTCAGCTGGTGCTGGTGCTGGGACGAAACCCTGGGAGGTGCTTGCTTGAGCCTCATCTGGCTCAGGTGGAGGCTCCTCTGGAGCTGGGAGCTGATCCTCCACCTCACTTAGGTCCGCAGGAGGCAGATCCTCAGAGGTATTCATGACAAAAGTACTGGAATCGGGAGGCCGGTAACAGTGAAATCAGCATGGTTGTTTATTGCGGGTCAAGATGGAACATGAGAAACCCCGGGCTTCACGCCCTCTTTTATGCCAGTCAGAGATAATCCCCCGACCTCGCCCAATTGCCCTGATAGGACCTTAAGTTCATGGTTAGAGTTCATAGGTCCCCAGGGGGAACCTAGGCACAGGATTGGTGGTCATTCAGGATCCGACCAGCTATTGTTCTACCTGGCCAAAGCTCAGGTAGTTTCAAACCACGTGCAAAGGTCCACATGGCGGTCGCCATTACGAGAGCACATGGCGACCATGTTATCAATATACAACACCCCTCCCCCCATAGCCCAGACAACTCCGGCAAACATAGTCCTTTAAGTAATCTGGTCGGCGACACTCATGTCCCGAGTGCCGGGGAGTTGCAAGGCATGAGGCATCGCTTGGCTCAGGGAGTGGGGCAGCTGGTGTCTGTTCGGAAGTGTCTCGGGGCAAGTCCAGCTATGGCGCTGGCAGAGTTGCCTCTCTTGGCTCGTCGGGTGGTGTGAGATCCTCAGGCTCTGTTTTGGGGCTGGTCTCCTGGAGTGGGCGCTGGTCTGGTTTCACGGATGCAGGAGTCTCAGGAACCTGGGGTGCGCCACTTAATAGGTGCCACCGAAGTTGGTCAGTGTGATGCCACCACATGAGGCCTTCTCCCGTGAGGACCTTATAGGACAGCAGACCTGTGGGACGAATGATCCTTCCAGGAACCCATGCTGGACCTTTGGTGTAGCTCTGGACGTAGACAGGATCCTTGGGGGAGAATCCTCGGGGAGCTTGCTGAAGCTCGGACTTGGCGTGGCCGTTGGTGGTGCGGTCGGGGTGTAGCTGGTCAGTGTCCTGGTGTGTGGGGTGTTCCGCTGGCCAAACAGGAACTTTGCCAGCTGGAACTCCCAGTCCCCTTGATCCATCCGCTTAAGAGCGTCTTTGGTGGTTCTTACCATCCATTCCGCCTGGCCGTTGGTTGCGGGATGGAAGGGCGCCAAGCGAATGTGCCGTATGCAGAGGGAGTCCACAAAACGCTGGAATTCCCCGGATGTGAATGCAGTCCTGTTGTCCATAATGAGGGTGTCGGGCAATCTGTGGGTGGTGAAGATGTGCCACAGGGCTCAGACAGCCACTTTGGTCGAGGTAGCCCGCACCGGGACTACCTCCAGCCACTTGCTGAGGCTGTCTACAACAATAAAAAACAACTGGCCCTGGACTGGCCCCGCGAAGTCCAGGTGGAGTCAAGACCAGGGCTTGGTGGTCAACTCCCAGTGCCGGACGGGGGCATGAGGAGGATTGAGCACGACTCTTGGCATTTAGCGCATCAATGGACCTAGTCCTCAATCTCTTTGTCCATGCCTGGCCACCACACATAGCTGCGTGCCAGGGCCTTCATCCAGATGATTCCAGGATGGTACTCATGGATGGCCGCTAAGATTTTGGCGCAGAGCAGGACCGGGATAACCACCCTCATCCCCCATAGCAAGCACACCTTGTGGGTGGACAACTCATTGTGCTTCGCAGTGTATGCGGCAAAGTCCGGGCCTGGATGATTGGGCCAACCCCTCCCCACCCACTCCGAGACTCATGAGAGGGCTCGGTCCTGGGCCGTGCAGCAGGCCACATCTGATACCCGGACAGGCCGGTCTGGGAGGTCCTTGAGGAGAGCCACATGGAAGGCGGGTGCCGGGTCCGGGTCGCAGGACAGCAGTGGGAGGCAGCTGAGGGTGTCAGCATGGCCCATCGCTTTCCCAGGGCGGTGCACCAAGGAGTATTGGTACCCTGAAAGAAAAATAGACCACCGCAGAACCCGCGGGGAGAGCATGTGTGGAGTTTGCCAGTGTGGTGAGAGGAGACCCAGGAGCGGCTTGTGGTCCGTGGTCACCGTAAACGACCTGCCATACAGGTAGTCATGGAATTTTTTCAATCCTGTGACTATGGCCAGGGCTTCCTTTTTGATTTGGGCGTAATTACGTTCCACTGCCAACAGGGTCCTGGAGTAATAGGCCACTGGTACCTCCTGGCCATCGGGAAGTTGATGACTGAGGAGAGCTCCCACCCTGTAGGGAGACACATCACATGCCAGGATCACCAGGAAAGCCTTGGTAAAGTGAGCCAAGACCACGATGGACACTAGCAAGTCTTTAACAGCCTGAAATGCCGCTGAGTATCTCAGTCCCCAAACCCATTTGGCCCCCTTGTGTAGTCGCTTCTGTGATGGCCGCCACCTTTTACTTGGTAGGGTGAATGCCCTGGGCATCAACGGTGAAGCCCAGGAAGGTCACTGATGGAACACCTAAGATGCATTTATCCTTGTCCACTCTTAAGCCGGCGTCCTGGAAACGCTGCAACACCGCTCGCAGTCGAGTTTTGAAGGTGGCGACATCCGGGGCCGCAATCCAGACGTTGTCGAAGAACGGCTTCACTCCTTGAAGGCCTTTTAACATAAAGTCTATTAATTGCTGGACCAACCCGAGGGCGATGCTCACTCCGAACTGCAGCCATTTTACTTTGAATGCCCCCTTATGGGTGACTATTGTCTGTGCCTCTGTCGTGGAGTCATCCACGGGGAGTTGCTGCTAGGCCTGCGCCAGATCCAGCTTACTGAAGACCTTGGCTCCCACTAGGGAGGCCAAGACATGGCTGACCACGGGCACCAGGTATGCATGGTCTTGGAGGGCCAAATTCAAGGTGAACTTGTAATCCACGCAGATGCGGATTTCCCCATTTGCTTTCATGGGGGTGACTATTGGGGTCTCCCACCTTGCGTGGGAGACTGGCTCAAGCATGCCTTGAGCCACGAGCTTGTCCAGCTCAGCCTCTACCTTCAGCTGAATGGCCAGAGGAGGTCGCCAGGCCACCATGCAGATGGGGCGAACAGCGGGGCCTAAATCTAGTGAGACGGGTGGCCTCTGGTAGGAGCTAAGTGTGCCATCGAAAACAGTCAGGAATTCCGTGCAGACTGACTCGTAGTCCGCGGAACCCATGCGGTACACCCTCAAGATTTCCAACCCCAGGGGCTTAAACCATGAAAGTCCCAGAAGGCTGATGAGATCTCTCTCTACCATGATGAGGTCGAGGAGGCCATCAAATTTGTGGTACTGGTCTCTCACCTTGCCCAGCCCCTTAATCGCCACGGCATTCTTTTGAAAGTCCCGTAGTACCGGACCCGTAGATTTGTGTAGCCAGCACCCCCCTTTAGGGCACAGCTGCTTCCAAGTCGCAGCTGAGACAATGGAGATCGACAGCATTTTTTCTGGGAAGGGGCTGGGGCAAGTTCAGTACCTGTGTGTGAATGGTCGCCGAGATGCTGTCCACTGTCTCGCTGTGTGTGGTTGGAGAGTGGCGGCTGGACTTGGCGCAGCAGGACCTGGTGATGTGTCCCGTCTTTCCACAGGAGCAGCATGTCGCGTTATGGAACTGGCAGAATCATCGCTCATGGGGGTCCCCGCAGCTGGCACACGTAGGGGGTGGCCTGTGCTGGGAGGAAGCAGGGGAAATGACGGTGGATGCCGGGTGTCAGGAGTGGCTCCTGGAGGAGCGGGACTCACCCTTCTGTGAGTGCTGCTGGAGCCAGGAGATGTCCTCGTCCTCGGATGTGTCGGATCCAGAGGTTGCGGTGCAATGGACTTTGGTTGCCGGTTTGTCCTTCAATGTTGCCTCAAAGGTCACGGCTGTCTGGAGCATCTTCTCGAGGGTCAGCTTAGGAAGCGCTATCAGCTGGCGCCATAACTTGGCTTCTCTTACTCCCGCCATGAACCCTGTCTCCATGTGGTTGTTCATGTGGTGAAACTCACAGCCCACCGCCATGCGGTGGAGGTCAGCCAGGAATGTTGTGGCCAATTCTCCGGGCTGCTGTTGGTTCCAGATGACGTCCAGGCATAGGGCCATTTTCAAGAGTTTTGGAGAGAAGTAGTCCCTGAGGGCCTTGGTTAGGACGTAGGGTGCCTTGAGGGGATCTTGGGGGGCGAGCAGGCTCTGGGCGACCCGCATCGTGTCCACCCCACAAGACCTCAAGAGCCAGGCTTGCTTCATGTCTGCATCAGTAATGCCCCAGACGATGAAGGCGCAGCCCAGCTGCTTGATCAATGCCTCCCAGGTCTCTGGATGAGATGGGTCGAATGGGGGTATTGGTCCTGGAGCGTCAGCCATATTTACCGGAGCAGGAACGGCGCTGTGAGCGGTGTCCTCTGGGGCTTGCGGTGGGGCCTCAGAGTGCTGGAGCTCGGCGGTGCCTGGAGCCGGCAGATCGGTGCTCGGTGCGGGGCTGCTTGGTTCGGCAGGGGAGTCGCTTGTTGGGATCCCATCCTCATTGCCAATGGAAAGTACTGGGGTTGGGAGGCCGGTAACAGTGAAATCAGCATGGTAGTTTATTGTGGGTCAAGATGGAACATGAGAAACGCCGGGCTTTGCGCCCTCTTTTATGCCAGTCGGAGATAATCCCCCGACCTTGCCCAATTGCCCTGATAGCACCTTAAGTTCATGGTTACAGTTCATATGTCCCTGGGGGAACCTAGGCACAGGATTGGTGGTCGTTCAGGATCCGACCAGGTATTGTTCTACCTGGCCGAAGCTCAGGTAGTTTTGAACCACGTGCGAAGGTCCACGTGGTGGTTGCCATTACGAGAGCACATGGCGACCGCGGTATCAATATACAACAGATTCCTTCCCAGTTTTTCTCCTCATAATACAGAAAGGCAATAAATATTTGGGCTACCTTTATAGATGAGCTTAAGGAGACTGAAAACTAAAGTTATTGTAGGATAACCAAGGCTTTGTTTTTCTTGGTCTGTGGGAAGGACCATGGCTCAGTGGTAAAGCACCTGCTTGGCATGCCGGTAGTCCCAGGTTCCCTCTCCAGCATCTCCAGCTAAAAGGCTGAAGTAGTAAGTGATAAGAAAGACCTCAGCCTGAGACCCTGGAGAGCTACCACCATTCGGAGTACACAGTGATGACCCTGATAGACCAATGATTTCATGAGTTTGTGTATGTGCTTGGTATTACAGGTTACTGTTTTTGAATATTAGAGGAGAGGTGTAAGATATTGGATGAAATTTTGTTTAATGTGGTGATGTTTTTATCACCACATAAAGGAACAAAATCTCCCCCCTCCCTTTCTTTTTCATTTTTAGTATGGAAGTAGACTATTAGATTTCTGAGGCTGCTTTTGTGTTTTTTTGATTTCTGACATACTAAAAGGTTTTTCTATTTAGAGAACATAAAAGAATCATAAGCAAATGTCAAAAAGGTTATTTTCTTTTTAATGTTGACAAAAGCTCAGACATTTGTCTTCATTTGCTTGGGGGGGGGGGGTTTGCTGTTGTTTAGTGTGTTGTATGCACCCAGACAGAAGAATTTAAAAAATTCAGGGGGAACCATGTCCCCAAGTTTTTCAAAAGCTGTAGCAAAGTCGCTAAGCTGCTGCAACAATTAAATAAATGGATGGATTTTCATTTTAGCCAAATGTAATACATTACAAGGGAATTCTGTCACACTTACTTCAGTCTCATTGAAACACCTGACATTACAAATAATTTTAATGACTATTAAAAAAGGCAGGATGCCTCTGATTAGAGAAGAGTCTTTCGGCTATGGTGAAGAAACCGCACAGGGAGTTGTGTTAATAGTTTGGTACCATAGGCTTGGCCTTGTTTTTCTGCCACAACAACCCTGATTGATTCATACTGATAGGGTGCAGCGTATCTCCACTTTTGATCCATGCATGCTAAGTTATAGAAACTTCATAGTAGGCATTTATTTATTTATTTATTCATTTAAATATTTATACCCTGCTTTTCTCCCTAGCAAGGACTTAAAGCAGCTTCCAACATTGTTCTCACCCCTCCATTTTATCTTCACAACAGCCCCATGAGACTGGTTAGGCTGAGAGAGACCGGTTGTCCCAAGGCCACTCATTGCACTTCCATGGCAGAGTAGATATTTGAACATGGATCTCCCAGGCTCTAATCCAGCACTCTAACAAGGAATTTCACACAGCCAATATGTTCCATTTCAGGAACTCTTCAGTAACAGTTTCTGTCAGGCATTTCACACAGAACCGTATTAGTACCGGTTTCCTAACAGAACATATTGGCCTTTTCACACAGAAACATGCCTCTCCCGTTGGGGAAGCGTTCCTGAGCCGGTTTACCGGGAAACCTCCTCCCAAGCATTCTTCAGTTCTTGTACCGGTCCTGAAGTGCTACGGGGTGCTGTGTGAAATGCCCCCAAAGTGCTTCCTCCAATGATGAGTGTTTTCACGCCTCTTTTCGTCCACGCAGGCGATCTCCATCATTTTTTTTAATGAGCTGATTTAGAGTGCTATAGCACTATAGCGTTATAGTGACCCCATTGGAATGCCTGGGCTCCAGCTGGCTATAGCGTTATAGCACTCTAAATTGGCTCTTTTTAAAAAATGACAGAGATCACCCGCGCGGGTGAAAAGAGGCATGAAAAGAAAGCGGCAGTCTGAAATGGCAAACCACTTTGAAGATGGCTCCAAAACAGTAGGTGAAGGACTGTCTGAAACGGCCATCACTGTACCAGTTTCTTCCAAGCCAGTTCAGTAACGTTTTAAAAGGTGTAGTGTGAAATTCCCCTCACCTCTACATCACTACTAACAGCTGTTTGTCCGTTAGATAAGGAAGTCCATATCATGGCTTGATGCAGGGCTCTGGTCTCTTGGTTTATGTCACTTTGTTTTCACCCATAATCCCTTCAGATCTGACAACAGATTGTACATTCAGGTGTGTGACATAGCATGGGACCCATATGGTAACACAGTATGTAACTGTACTCAACTACATTACCTCCAAATACTACAATACTATTATGGGAATCAGTATCATGAGCTATACCATTCTGGGCTCATCCACCTGCTCATCCTCCAGTTTAATACATACTATCATGTGTCACCAGTGGCCCTTTCCTCTCTGTAATGGACACAGGTCATGGACAAAGATCTGACCTTAAAAATCATGATATAAAAAAAAAAAAACAGTGGGAGGACATTTCAGACTGCCAGGACACTCTGGTGCTGACTTGAAACTTACTGTCCTCCAGTGGTTAAGAGTGTGGAACTAGAATCTGTTTTTAAAATGAATCTGTAAGAGGTGGATTCAAATCCTCATTCTGCCATGGAAGCTTGCTGAGTGACATTGGGCCAATAACACACCATTAGCCTCATGTTCCTCACAGGGTTATTGCAAGGATAACATAGGCGGCGTTCAGACGGGCAGTTTCATCCATTGCTGTTGCTGTTCCCTTACAGAATTAAAGTGCACGATCAGACAGCAACATCTGTCTGTCGTGCCACAGTCATCTGAGTCCCCTCCCCCCTTTGCTGCGTGTTTCTTTAATACCTGAGAAAGTCGGGTGTTATTGATCTGAGCTGGTTCCAAAATGGATTTCCTGCTGTCTGATTGCTCTGTTGTGCACCCAGGCTGCTCTGTCTCCTCAAGAGGAAACCATGCAGATCACAGATTTGCCATCTGCTGCATATGAAATTACACTCTGAAATTCTGCTTTGCAGGCTCCGTGGCTTGTTGGTCAGAAAAACAATTTTAAGGTTAACATTTGTTAGCTCAAGGTTTATAAAAACCCATAGGCCTAAAATTTTATATCTGGCAGTGGGGGTATAAATGAAGTAAATACATAAGTAAAAGGACACTCCATCATGAAATGGCTGAATTGTGATTCATTAAGAGATTTTTCATTATCTCCCTCTTTTGAGTTGATACCTCTCCCAATAAATGTTAGCTTTCATAGCCAAACCTGAGCCTCCCCATCCATTTCAGGTATAATTAGTGAATGGTCTCTGTGCCTGAATATTGCATTTGATTTGAATTTTACATAATTACATTTCATTCTGTTCTTCCTGCCTTACATGGCCGCTTTTATTCTTCCTCCTTAAAATGAAGGCATATTATGGATCTATTCATTGCATCTAAAGAAGTGGGCTCTTGTCTATGAAAGCTTATGTTGGAATAAAATTTTGTCAGGCCAATTTCGCACTAGCGTTTGCCCCAGTTTTGCCCTCATGCTTGCACCGGAGCTTCTGGTCGATTTCACACCAGTTGCTCCGGGCTCACGTTTTGTTCTGGGCCTTTTTCCCACTCACATTGTGCCGGTGTTCTGCCTCCGTTTGTCCCGGCACTGGGTGTCAATTTCACACCCTTTGCTGCGGCGCGTGTGTTAATACGGGGCTTCGCGCCATTTTCTCCGCACCTTCGGTAAACCTAAAAAAAAAGGTTTACCGAAGGCACAGAGAAAATGGCGCAAAGCCCCGGATTAACATGCGTGCTGCAGCAAAGGGTGTGAAATTGACACCCAGCGCCGGGACAAACGGAGGCAGAATGCCGGCACAATGTGAGTGGGAAAAAGGCCCTGGAGTATCACCCTGCTGCACCGGAGTTTCCCTGGAGCAAACAAATCCTGTTTTTAGAGGATTTTCCTGTTTGCTCCGGGGGAGAACCCAAAATGAAAACATGCCCACTCGCCAGCCTTTCATCAGGGCCGCCCCATTGTGGGAGTTTCTAAAATTTTTTGGAGAAAACCCTTTGTCACGCTATATCAAAAGGGCTGAGGTTCCAAGTGGGAAAATGAAGAAAATACTCCGGAGGAAACTGGGAGGGGAAATTCCGGCGAGAACAAGAGACAACTGGCCAGTGCGAAATCGGCCACAGTCTTTAAGGTGCTTCAAGAATCCTGTGCCGATTATGTCACTGGAGTCATACAAAGTAAGGCCCAATTTACACCTCCCCTCTGAAGTAGTTTGACTGCTGTCTTTTCTCAAGCTCATTTCACGCTGGTTTCAAATTTCACTCCCTGGTCTGAAGAGTACAAAGCAACAGGATCTGTTCAAAGCAGTAAAATGCTAGCTTGACCACAGGAAAGCAATTAACGAATGTAAACAGTAATTTTTAAACTAGAACAAGTGTGGTTTGCAACTAGAAACAGATATAGACGGGTTTTATTAAAACTAGAATGATTCCAGCGGGAAGGTCAGATGTAGATTTGACCTAAAAACCCTCAGTGCAGGAGGAGGCCCTTGCAGCTGGGGTGATGTGGGTTCCACTTCCTAAAGATAAGGGCCTTAACCTAGCAGACAGCATTCTATTGTACGCAGTGCAACTTGAGCACACGCTGCTGTTCTCCATAGCACTGAATAGCTACTGACAAGAATTGTTAACAAAGAGCCATTGTACCAGGCACTACAGTGGGGTCCCTTTTTAACTTCTGCAGTCAGTGATTAACTAGAAGCTAGATGTTACGCACTGCTCTCGGCAGGGCTTTTTTTCTGGGGGAACGTGCTGCAACGGCGTTCCGGAACCTCTTCGACAAAATTCTTCTTTAAAATGTTTAAAAGTTTGTCAGTTTTCAGTATATAGACTTCATTTCCCTCTTGAGAGTTCTAGCACTCCCCCACCGCCCCGCTTCCACAAAAAAAAATCCCTGGCTCTCAGTCGGTAAGAACTGTGACTTCGTGAGGGAACACTTCAGGACATAGATGCACAGAGGAGAGGAAGAGGCCCTGGGGTTTTCTATTTCAGCTTTTCAATTCCCCTACCTCAAGCTGCTTCCCATCCCCTACAAGTTTTCCAGATGTGCGTTTGAAACTCCTGTCAACATGTGGCAGGAACCTTATGGGCAGGGGAGCAACATGGGGGTGTGATTTTGTTTTTCTGTCTTAAAAGCAACCGTTGGGGTTTAAATACATGCATAGGTAGACAGCATCTAGTTAAGACGGGACTTTTTTTTTCTGGGGGAACACACTGGAACAGAGTTCCAGAACCTCTGACAAAATTCTTTTTAAAAGAATTTAAAAGTTCATGAATTTTCAGTATACAGACTGAAAACTTCATTTCCTTCTTCAGAGTTCTGACACCTTTTTTTAAAAGCCAAGAGTGAAGCCCTCATTCAGGTGCCTTGTTGGGGTGTGCTGGAGGAGATTCTGTTGTGGAACTGTGATGGGGGGATGATTTATCTAACCTTCTGCTGTTGGATTGGACTTGATAGCCTTTCGTTCCTTCCATGACTATAATTTGAGAGCCATTGTAGTATTCATCACATTAGAAAGGCAGCATTTACCATCCATTTGTGTGCTTTATTTCCTCTTATTATACCGTGCACATAATGCAAGCATTCGGGAAGTCATTAGAGCTCTGTTAGCATTCCCTTGCTGTTATCTACTGTGTCAAGGGTTTTCTCGTAGTAGTTATTAGCAATGGAGTGGTAGAGAGGCAAGTATTCACATAGCTAATGACTCATACACAAAACTACATGCCAGAATGCAAAAGGAATAGCTCTAGCATAAGCAGGGGTCCGTTGGGGCCGGAGCGAGGCGGAGCAAAGCTCTGCCAGCTCAGGAGTGGCCACTACGGCAGCCACGGGCCGAATCAGATTCTCTGATCTGATTCAGCCTGCTGCCAAATTGCTGCTGAAATTCAGCGGCAACTTTAAAAGCCACTGGAGGGGAGGGGGTTTGAGAAAGAAGCTCCAAACTTGCAGGGTAGCTGCTGGGACCTCTCCCCCAAATACCCACCAAGTTTCAAGAAGATTGGACCAGGGGGTCCAATTCTATGGGCCCCCAAACAGGTTGCCCCCATTCCCTCCATTGTTCTCTATGGTAGAAAAAAAGGTAACATTTTTTCCCACCATAGAGAACAATGGAGGGGATGGGACAACCTGTTTGGGGGCCCATAGAATTGGACCCTGTGGTCCAATCTTCTTGAAACGTGGTGGGTATTTCGAGGAGAGGACCCAGCAGCTACTCTGCAAGTTTGGAGCCTCTCCCTCAAATCCCCTTTCCTCCAGCCCCTCATATATCCTATGAGTTTTTGCCATTGATTTCAATGGGCCATAGGACATAATGGGGCTGAAACTGACATTCCCTTTCTGACACACTTCTGGTGATGTCAGGGGACGTGGCATATGCTAATGAGTTATGCTAATGAGTTATGCTAATGAGCTCCTGCAGCTCTTTTTCTACGAAAGGACCCCTGAGCATAGGTTCCCAAACTTATTTGGCCTACCACCCCCTTTTCAGAAAATAAAAAATACTCAGCACCCCCCTGGACACCTACCTTCAAGAAGTGGACAGAAAGCTGCAGTTTGTGGATCTGCACCTGGATCATTCCAGCCCAACCTGGATCGTTCCACCACCCCCAAGGGGGCTGTATTGCCCACTTTGGGAACTAGTGCAAGAGGAAGCAAGGACATCATGCAGAGTGCCATCATTGTGCCGAGGATGCAGCACCACACATGCACGCCTCCTGCTTCCCCCCAACCATTTAAAGGGAACCTTCCTTTTAAATGGTTGGAGGAAAAGGGGGCACTGTGCCCACCTGCCCTGCAAATTCGCCACTTGTAGGGTAGGAGCAGGCAGCGCCTGCTTGAAAGGAGTGGGTACCACACACACCTGTCCTGCAAGCTGCAGATTTGCAGCTTGGGGGGCAGGCATGTATGGCACCTGATCTTTTCAAGTGGGGCCGTGGATGACTTTTGGGGGTGGGGCTTCTCCCCGCTGGCCAACTGGCTGGCATCTGGGGGGAGCCCAAAAAACTGGGGGATCCCCCACCCCCACCTGGGTACTGGTATC
Source organism: Lepidodactylus listeri (assembly GCA_029233225.1). NCBI lineage: Eukaryota > Metazoa > Chordata > Lepidosauria > Squamata > Gekkonidae > Lepidodactylus > Lepidodactylus listeri. The sequence continues at coordinate 58,683,910 of JARCFY010000016.1, read as the reverse complement.
CTTAATTACAGTCCTCCTGTTATTTTAGTTTTTGAGCACTCGGTTTTGACTATATCTCTTACTTCCCCGGTAAGATAAACATACAAATGTCAGAAAATGGCAAATGTAGCTTAACTCCGCAAAGGTAATCTTTCAGCAGATGAATATCATTAATGCCAGCAGCGTAATCTTGACTTTCAGTCCTTGTTTTGGTACCTTCTCTGTTACACCCTGAGACAGCAGAGAGTAGGCTGCTCTGACGGAGTAATGAGTTTGTGCCGGAGCAGATAAAGAGGCTCCATATGTGGCACAGAAGATCTCTCAGGCGAACAAAGAGAGGACAGTATTACAAAATGTCACTGCAGGACACGCTCTCTCAGGAAGCGTGCATCGTCAGAGTAATTATTAGGTCAGGTTACCAAGGCTTAGATTTGGACAGCAGCCCACAGGAGTCAATCCCAGATACTTTAGTGCCATTAGAAAGGTACAGATTAGCCAGCTGCTACACTGCAAATGGTTACCAGAGGGGGGAGGGGGAGAAAAGAGCTTCAAGTTTGTAGAAAGTGCCTCTTGGTACAGGGGGTGACAGCAATATACTCTCCCCTTGTGAAAATCAAAGGGGGGGAAATGTAATGATGGATAGAGGCTCCCGGCCTCCTACTGAATATAAATGAGGACAGACGTGGAGTACAACTAGGGCTGCCAAGTCAGCCCAGGGGGTGGGGGATCCCTCGCTATAGGGGTTCCCGATCCGCCGACCGGCATTCAGCCGGTGGGGGGAACCCCACCCCAGAAGTCGTCCGGTGAGGACGACTTCCCCCGTGTAATGACGTCACCCGGAGGTGACATCATCACGTTGGGGGCGTTGCCAGGGCAACGCTCTGGCAATCGCCCCTTTTTGGGGCGATTGCCAGAGCATTGCCCTGGCAACGCCGCCAACGTGATGACGTCACCTCCAGGTGACGTCATTACGTCGCTGTGGCGCGCACGCACCAGAAGAGCTCCCGGGGGGAGAACAACTCCCCCCCGCCGGTAAGTCGCCGGCCCTTGGCAGCCCTAAGTACAACAATCACCAAGAAATGTATTTATATGTAAATCTATGGATGCCTGTTTACAGTTTGTCTTAATAGTTTGTTTGTTTTTTTCTTTGTGTGCCTTTTTTCCGCTTGAAATGCTTCCTCTTGCCCTGTCTTTGTGTGCTGAAATGAAGACAGAAGAAGGAAAAAGATGGGTAATTTTGCTGCAAGTTTTTTTTTTCTAAACTGTGTGCTGTTCAGTTTAGTATGATGTGAAATAATATGTTGAGACTTTAAAGCACTGATTGGAGGTAGCCTTACAGGTCCACAGAACAATTCCAGAAACAACAATTGTATTTACCTTTTTATTGGGACCAACCAAAGCGATGAGGAGGAAGAGGAGGAGGAGCCAGTTGTTTGAGTTCCCCCAAAATAAGTCATCAGGTTAAATGTTAAGTTAAAAATAAAGGAGAGGTGAAAAAGATACTTTGGGACTCAGTGAAAGATCCCTCCCTCCACCCTTTCTTATACTCACTATCCAGAGTTCCAGAGACCTCGAAAGCCTGACAGTCTTTTGAGATGGGAAGTGGGTTAGTCCTAATAAAAAGTTATTATATCACTGTTCTTTTAGGAGATATATCTAATCTAAGCCACATTTAGGAATCCAAATTGTTGGAGAAGATTACTTCACACCATACTACTTAGGCAGAATCACATTGATACAAACAGCAACAGGTCCAACATAACAATAAAACTGTTTTTTAATTGGTTATGACAGAAACTGTTGATTGCCAAACCAACATCTGCGATTTCCCCCGCAGCTGCAGTGATCCTGTTTTTTGAGGATCACTGAAGCCGCTGAGGAAATGGGAAGAAATCACATGAAGCCCTGGGTCAAAATGCGCCCCGCAGCAAATAGTGGGAAATTCAAGCAGGCAATCCGGCAAATGGAGGAACGACGCGGGGCAGCTCTTGTGGGAAATCGGCCCTAGAGTAGATTGACATCACTTCCAGGTTTTCCCCAGAAGTGACATAATGCCATCGACTGCAACTGGAAACAGGAAGCAGGGCAGAGGATCTCCCAGAGGGAACCTGGCATCTCTATCTCTGTACAGCAGAGATAAGTCTACTTGGAGGAAATGGCAGCTTCAGAGGATAGACTTCATGGAATCACAACTCCAATGAAATCCTTCCTGTCCCCAAATCCCACCATCTCCAGGCTTAACCCACTAATCTCCAGGAACATCCCAGCCTGGAACTGGCAGCCCTACTTACCGGTAGTTGCCATTTTAGTACATAAATAGGACAGGTATGTTTTTGAGCTTCAGTACACATGAGCTCATACCCACAGGTAATCTGTCCCTCCAGTTGCACATACCAAAACTGGGAAATATGTGATGTCTTATTCACACAAAATGTGACCACCTATATCAGAAGGTTTGTCAGCAGCACAGTTTCCCTTATACATTATTTGAGCACCAAAATTGTAGTGTCTGAAAAGGGCTCTATTGGAAGGTTATTCAAACAGTGCCTCAATAGCAAGCTTTGAAATGTCCTGGAAGCACTTAGGCTATAATTAAGAAGACTTGGTCTTTAAGCCTTCCTGGGGATTATGGGCCCCGGGGATCTTGTACCCCAACAAACCAGCTCTTGATGAAATGCTGATCATTCTTTGCTTACTCGCCATCTTCATGACCTAAGAATTCAGCTTTAGTTTATTTGGCAAAGATAAAATCATTGATCATACATTGCTTTCCTCCCCTCCCCCTCCATCAACAGATCAAGCAGTACTGTAGCACGGTATGTTGTCAGCTTTGAAAGAGATGCATCAGAAGTCAAAAGGCCTGAGGATGACATCTCAACAATCGGTTCCAATAAAATTGAAACTGAAAAGGATCTTCTTAGTAAGGAGGGGGAGATACCAGTGATTAAGCCAAAAGTGACCGACCTTCAGCGGATGATTGCCATAGCTCTGCAAGAAGACAAGTCACTATCCATGGACCTTGGAACACTTCAGTTTGCTGATGGTAAATCAATTCAAAGTTGCTTTGAACTGAAAGGGAAGCTGTGGATTGGGCCTTTAGATAAGGTTCTAGGGGTGTGATTTGTTTTGGGGGTTTTTTAGTTATAACTAACTTAGCATAAGATTTAGGTAAGAGAGATCTTTTAACCACATTTGCACTGTTTTGCCAGATTTGGTTTGGGAGGGGGTGATTTAAGGGATAATGACTGGTTTCCATCAACGTGATTAGTAGCTATCATATGTCTGGTGGGTGGGAGTGTATTCCTCACACAGCTTTCTGCACTGACAGAACAGGGTTATGATATTCCTTTTACTCATCAAAGTGAACAAAAGACTGCTGCCACACCGTGCCTTTCAGAATCAAATTGGTGTATTTCTATATCTAGGATGGCAAAGAACTAAAAGATCCCCAAGTGGAAAACTTTGTTAGCATAAAACGTTTGACATTTTCGTTATCTCCACCAGCATGCTTTGAGACCACAGTCTTGTGTCACACAATTAAGCTCAAATATTACCTTAGTGATTTTAGCTGTACACTTAATGTGACAAACAGGTTTTGAAAATGTGTTTTTAATGTATTGCTAAAATACATCGGACTAGCCCAATCTCATCAGATCTCAGAAGCTAAGCAGGGTTGGCCTGGTTAGTACTTGGGTGGGAGACCACCAAGGAATTCCAGTGTTGCTATACAGAGGAAGGCAATGGCCAACCCACCTCTGAGCATCTCTTGCCTTGAAAACCCTGCAAATAAGTTGGCTGGGACTTGACAGCACTTCACACACACACAAAAATACAAAACAACTACCGTACATCAACAAAGACCCAACAACATCCAAGCAACTGCAAATATATTAAATGAATTAATACCTTAATTGTAATACAACATTGTAAAGTAAACAAACGGCAACCAATCCAAAGATAAAGTTTTTGCATATTCCTTATTATTGACTTGTTGGATCTCCACAGTCAGTTTAGCCACTTTGGCTAGACCCCAAGATTGACCAGTTTCCTAAAATGAAAGACAAGCCAATACAGGCCTAATAAAATTCTGGCAAAGGCCAAAAGATTCCAGGTCAAATTAAAATACTCCCAGTTGTCCACAGGACCTAGAAGTGCGTCCTTTACATTTGTCTTTTTGGTCCATTTTGCAGAAGTGATTAAACCACCTACTGATGTAGACAATGATATCAAATCACAGGTAACTGATGCTACAGCTGAACCTGGTTTGGTGAGTACATCTTCATGGCATTATTGCTCAAGGTAACTATGTATGGCCGAGGACAGACTTGTGAAGCGCCGCGCCATGGATGCGGGGCTAAGCAACCCGGGGGCAAAGCTTCCTGGAACTTGCTGTTCAGCTAGTGCAAGGAATCCACAGGGATGAATCTTTTCCTGCAGCAGAAGCATTCCGGGGAGGAGGCGGGCCGCAGCGTGCACACTGTGGCTGGCTCCTGGTGGCAGTGGCGGCGCACAGCTGTGCGCTTCCGGCGCGCATTCACACCAGCTGGAAGTGGGAGGAACATGCGCCCAGACGGCTGGCCACCAGTTTCTCCTGGTGCACGGCTACCGAGGGAGGAAAGCACCGCAGGACCGGGTAAGGACGGCACGGCTCCACAAGGCAGCTGAGGCTGTGTGAACAGGCCCGCCTCATCCACTTGCACAGTGGACCTGAAACGGGCCACAACGCCAGTCTGTCCTCAGCTTATGTATCAACTACAGACATGTAATAAAATAATCACAAAAATAAAACTTTGGTGGCAGCTTGTCTGATGGATATGGACCACCACCACTGACATTTGGCCCAACTCTTTTCCTCTGCCTCATGATCACAACTGTTGGGGTTATATCCTACAGATGGCTGGATACTCTACTTGCACACAAAGGAAGGGGACGTACCTGCTTACCCCTCCTTCCTATTACCCCCATGTGCTGCATGGCATTTTGACCATGAGGGTCCCATAACATTCAGCACCAGCCTGCGTGGGGGAGGGAAGCAGAAGGAGGACAAGATTCATCTCTGTGGATTCCTTGTGCTAGCAGTCCATAGGATGAACCCAATATGAATTTTATATATTTCCCTTTTGATTTAATGTCCTTGATGGGTGTACATCCCCCACAGAGCTTGAGTTTGTTCCTAAGCTGAGAGTGAAGCAAGGTTTCCCAAACTCACCACAGGCAGACACCAACCACCCATTTCTGGAGACTTTACTTTTTAGAATTTGATTTTTACTTCATGGTTGGTTTTGTATCCCCCTGCCATGCAAAGCCAGGGCTAAAGTGCTTATCTGCCCTGCTTTTTTATAAAGAGGGGGAGGGTTATTTCCCTCCCTTCCACTGTCCCGCCATTCACTGAAGCTATTCCCTGCCCCATAGCATCAAAGGTTGTTTGAAGAGTTAAGCAGGGTGGAAATAAGTTAAAGAAAGCTGTGTCTCCCACATTGGTTAAATTGGAGGAACTAAATATTGATTACTGAATTGGGGCATGCGTGACTTTTTGTCCGAAGTATAAAATGACCTTCTAGCGCGTTTTTAAAATATTCTGTTGAAAAGCCCTGAAGTTTTTTCTCTTGACAACTTTCACAGTTGCTTCATACAAAAACCAGGTGATGCTTTTAAGACTAAACCAAGTTTATTACAGAATAATCTTTTTTTTTTTAGTCAGAATTTACTACATCACAGGGGCAATCCCTGCTTGGCCATAGACCCAGCAGGAAGGGTCAGCAAATCAGGGTTGCTATATGATATACCTATTGGTCGCATATATACCATTCCAGACGTACACTTAAAATGCCTTTGGTGTACATAGAAAGAAATCCTAATGTATAAAATGGTGCTCATATGAGATAACCATTGCTACTGTTTTTAGTTTTCCTGAATTTTTTTTGCAGGCTTCTGAAGCACCACTAGTTTATCCAAGTCCAGCAACAGCTACGGAAACTCTTAATGAAATTGAAGACACAAACCTTATAATAGACTACCCGCTCCCCACAATGCCTTTCAATGTGCTGGATAGTACCGGAATACCTCTAAAGCCGGGGGATCCTGATTCACCTCCACCTGCAGATCAATCGGCCAGCAATGATTTAAGCCTAGGATACTCTGAGCTGCCAACTGAACAGTCGTTCACATTTGCACTATTTACTGCCGGCATTCCTACCTTAAGTGAAGATCAAAAGATGAAAGGGGAGATCTTCCCTGAGAAAGGTAAGCTGTCAAGTACCTTATTTTGCTGAGCAAGCAATGTCTTTATTACCCTCAAAAGAAACCCAGTAGGCAGGGGCTCCACATACCTTTAGGACATGCGGTGGCTTTCACTTTTAAGGAGCTGTGTTACTAGTAATGCTTGACAAAATGATCAGAAGTCTCATATCCATCGTCTTAGCCCAGTAAGGTGAGTAGATGTGGGGTGGAGGGAAAGGGGTGAGAAATAATGACTTTGCCTAAGGTCAGTTAAGAAGCAATAAATTGAACAAATAAATAAATAAATCCTCAGCAGGTCTAGTCAGAAAGACTATTGTGTTATTCAACAGTGCTTACTTCCAGGAAAGTGCTCTTAGGCTGCAATCGCACACACTAAAGAAGGCACTTTCAAACCACTTTCCTTGCACTTTCCAACTGGATTTTGCCAGTTCACACAGTAAAATCCAGTTGGAAAGTGCACTGAAAGTGGGTTGAAAGTGCATTATTTAGTGTGTGTAATTGCAGCCTTATGGGATTGCAACCTTAGTGTGTCTGTAGTCAAGGGTTGAAATGGGGACTTATCAGATCACACTTTTAAAGCCACTGTGTTTAACACCAGAGCCAGATTGGCTTGGAGATTAACAGACTTTCAAACATAAAACATTAAGCTCCTGCCCTGTGCCATTAAACACAGGCAATTCCAGCATTCAGTTTTCCCCAGTACACTACCACAGGATTGTTAGCAAAAAGCAGCACAGGAATGGGTTTTTTCAGGGCTATTTTTGGGCAGGAATGCACAGGAACGGAGTTCTGGCTGGCTTCTGAGTTGGCCACGCCAACAGCCCCCCCCCCCCGGGTTCCCCAGGCCCTTCACAAGCCATGGGCACCTGGGGAAGCCAAGCTGATCCAAGGAAGGAAGGCAGTTTAAACTACCTCCCCTCCTCGGGTTCCCCAGGTGCCCCACGAGCCGCGGGGCACCTTGGGAAGCTGATCCTGGGAGGGAGCTGCACTGTCTGGGGTGTGGCCTAATATGCTAATGCGTTTCTGCTGTTGGGTGTGGCCTATTATGCTAATGAGTTCCTGTTGGGCTTTTTCTACAAAAAAAAAGCCCTGGGTTTTTTCTACAATATAGCTCAGTCTGAAAGATCATGAATTTTCTTGAATCTGTATCGCTGGGAAACAGCTGTATAGTGCAGGATAATTACCTGGCTACGGCTAGTTGCCTTCTATTTGTTAAAGAAGGATAGCTTCCTTCAGTATGTTACTTCTGTGACTGCACAGTGCTCTGTGCAAAGGGAAGCATTTTAATTGCCCTAAAAGACAATACTAAAAGTGAGACAAACGCCCCCGCAGTTGTGTTACATTGTTGTGTTACATTGTTAATAAAGTTTTGACCTGCCCCGCACTTCATTTCACAAACCACCTTCTTAACAGATTTTATATTTAAAAGAATACAAATAACACTGAGATGCTGTTTCTTAGACCCAGAACATACCTTGTTTGCATGTTTATCACAGTAAATTTTAGTTTTCATTTGTGCTTGGTTAGTACATTAAGACTTGGATTTGAATTTAGCCAACTAGGCCAGGGGTGGGCAAATTGTGGCCCAGGGGCCACATGTGGCCCGCCACAGAGTTTTTTGCGGCCCGCCAAGACAGTCGGCCATGTGGTTTCAGTCAGGCCTCCGTCTGAGAAGGTCAGGAAGGCTCCCGCTCTCTCCTGGCTTACCACTATTTTACCACTAAACTACCACTATTTTATTTAATTTATATTTATTGATGTTTATGATACAATTTATACCTTTTCTGAAATGCAAAGTTAACTAATGAATGCAATCATTTAAAAAGGTGCGGCCCTCCACTAACCTCCGCTCCCACAAAGTGGCCCCCGAGCCAAAACAATTGCCCACCCCTGAACTAGGCCATGCTAATCCACAACAGCGTCACCTCAAGATTAGACTAATGTAATGCACTCTATGGACTACCCTTGAAGGCTGCTATAAACTTATGGATATTACATAGGGTTGCTAGATTCCAGGTTGGGCCTGCAGATATCCAGGAATTATAGATGATCTCCAGACCACAGAAATGAATAGCTGCTTTAAAGGGAGTACTCTGTGGCATTAGGCCCTGCTGAGGTCCCTCCCAGGGTTTCCAGTCTTCAGGTAGGGAGTGGAGTTCTTCTAGAATGTCTAACCATCTCCGGACTACAGAGATCCATTCCCCCTGGAGCAAATGGCAATACTGGGGGCTAGGCTCTATGGTATCACATGCCTGATGAGCTTCCTCCCCAAACTCCACCCTTCCCAGGCTCCACCCCCAAATTTCTAAGAATTTCCCAGTCCAGTTGGCAGTCCTAATATTACACCCAGTTTGTGAACACTGCAGGACAATCTGAAGTGTCAGTTCTTACCTTTAAAGATCCTTTAAAGGAGTCTTGGGACCTCATAGCTACATGAATGCCTCTCTCTGTAGACTTCTCAGCAAGATTTATGTTCTGCCAATCTAGCCATATTATTGGGTTTGGCCTGCAGACAAGTTCCATCTTTGCTGCCCAGCTTAGGTTTTTTATTTTTTTTTGTGGGACCACTGAAAGGCTAATTAATTTAAAGTTAAGGCAACTTTTAGTCTCAGCATCAACATGTGCATTTTAGTTTGTTTTTATTTCTGGATCATATTTTTTAAATTTTACGTTTGCTCACAGTGTTTCAACCTTTTTACAGTGGGACCCCACTAGGGATGGGCATGAACCGGAAGGGGGCAGTTCGTGGCCAAACCATGAACCAAATCAAACCGGGAGTTTTGTTTGTGAACCAAACCAATTCGTGATTCATGGCCCTGCAAATCCTGTTGAAAGGAACCACAGTCCATTTAAATGAGGTTTGCAGAAAGCCTGAATAATAGCTGAGTGCTGGGGAGCAGGCTGTTTTTTGCGGCTTTTGTAGGGAACAGAATACAGGGGCTCAAAGGGACAAGTCGCTTTAAACCCCTGCTTTCTATTCTATCCATGAACTGCTCTGAATGGCCCCAAAGTGCTTTGAAAGTTCATGGAAGTTCGTGATGGTAGACTCACCCCAAACTTTGGTTCACAAACCACAAACAGGGCCAAATTTGCAATGAATGTTGCTTCGTGGTTCAGTTTGTGCCCATCCCTAGACCCCATGGTCATTGCAAAGGGGGTTTGCAGCATTTTCCCCTGGCACTAGGTGTTCAACACTGGTCTTGCGTGAAAGGAAGCCCCTAGCAGTAGAGGACCACCCCTGCAGTGGAAAAGTGTGCAACTTGAATGAAGGCATGGCTTAGGTTCCAAACCCTGATCTTTAAGACTTGTACTTGCACTCCTTTGTCCAAAAACTGGGCTTTTGATATTGTCTCTGACTTCTGCAATTACAGGGCTAGAATAGGGCTGCTAGGTTTCCACTTAGGGCAAGGGATTCCCCAGTTCCTGTTTCTCACTGTTGCGCTGTTGGTCAGTAGCGGGGGAGGGGGGTAAAAAATCTCCATTGGCCAAGACCTTGCAGGGTAATCCCAGAAGTTATGTCAATTCACAATAGGAATTATTGGAAACTCTTTAGTAAAAAAAGTTGGACTGATGTCACTTTCACATTTTCCCCAAAAGTGATGTCATGCCATTGGCCAGTGGTGCCCCCATGTCCTCACCCCCCAGACTGCTGCTGGCTGGCACCCTAGGCTGCTAGAATGTGCTGCAGGATTTGTGAATGCCCCAGTTCCATTCAGCTTTGCTTAAAGTGGACAAAACTGGATGGAAATCTTGGTTTGCTGCTGTTGTTTTTTCCCCTTTCAGATTGAACCTTGGCACAGAAATAACTTCCTAACATCTTAGTATATAGTAACATTTCCCCTAGTAATAAGAAAAAGTACAGTGCCATCATTATACCCTTCCGAGTCCATTGACTTCAATGAAGGGTGTAACTCTACCTAGGATGGCCCTCCTGCTCCATTATTGCTCCACACTTCTCTTATTGCTTCAGTACCACCTCAGTTGTCTCCAGGCGGGAAAAGATTGTTGATAACAGTAAGTTTAACCCTTTGAGGTTTATAAATATTTTTAAACAACTTAAACTTTTTCTCCAAAAGAAAACAAAACTGCAACAAAACAGCCCTGCTCCTGTGCTAGTAAAAACTGAAAGCTAAACAAGCCCTTCAAAACTGTATACTGAAAAATGAGAAGCCGAGGCAGCTGTGTGTTGCAAAAGAGCACAATTTCACACTTCTGCTAAACAGAATCAAAGTTTTTAAAAAGTGTGTTCTGGCGCACACAGTTTTAAAGGAGTTTGTTTTTGTTCTGTATGTGTAATACAGCTTCTGAGTAACTCTGAATATTCCAGTAAATATTTTGGGTAATACAGAAACCTGACATCTTGAAAGACCTTTGTCAAATATGTTTTTATAAGCACACTTATAGTACACTGATATTTTATAATATACAAATAGGCTGCACATGAACGTTAACGGTGTGACCAATAGCCTTGTAATTCATTCATTATCTGTCAGCAACTCAAGATGTGCACAGTCCTTTTCAGACTATGGCTCAAAAATTTAGGGAAAGGTAAGGTAAAAAACCTGGCTTCTTGGGGAGGTGGATGTTCCTGCAGGAGAGGGTGAAATGAGATGAGGTCTTTTAGGCAAAATATTGAAATGGAAGCCCTGCACTATGAAAATACGAAGGGATTTGCTTTAATTAATTCAGCTGACAGTATACTAACTGCCGTTCACATTCTGACTTGATTTGCGGTGCATCACCTGTGTTTTCTTCCTCTGGCTTTCTTGTCTGGCAGTGCCTCACATAGTTGGTCTCCCTGGATCTCTCTCCACGATCTGTGCTGCATAACTTGTAACGTGTCCCTGTCACTTTGGAACTCCCTCCTCAGGGAAATCTGTCTGTCTCCCTCTATCGGTTTCTTCCACCAATGGGTGAATACTTCTATGTTTCGCTTGGCATGCCCCCAATAACAATTACTGACCCTCCTCCCAGGTTTGGTGTTGTTTATCTGTTTTATTATATTATTTTATCATTTTAAATATCGTTTTTAATTGTTCTAATGTTTTTATTTGCACCACCTTGGGGACCCTGATCCTTGGGAAGGATGGCGTGAAGTACTTCAGATAAATAAGTACAGGGGTCATTTGGGGCCGGAGCGAGGCGGAGCAGTGCTCTGCCAGCCCAGGAGTGGGCACTAGGGCATCCAAGGGCCGAATCAGATTCTCTGATCTGATTTGGCCCACCGCCGAATTGCCGCCGAAATTCGGTGGTGGCTTTAAAAGTGGCTGGAGAGGAGGGGGGTTGAGGGAGAGGCTCCAAACTTGCAGGGTAGCTGCTGGGGCCTCTCCCCCAAATACCCACCATGTTTCAAGAAGATTAGACCAGGGGGTCCAATTCTACGGGCTCTCAAACAGGTTGCCCCCATTCCCTCCATTGTTCTCTATGGGAGGAAAAAAGTAACATTTTTCCCACCATAGAGAACAATGGAGGGGATGGGGGCAATCTGTTTGGGGGCCCATAGAATTGGACCCCCTGGTCCAATCTTCTTGAAACTTGGAGGGTATTTCGGTGAGGGGCCCCAGTAGCTACCCTGCAAGTTTGGAGCCTCTCCCTCAAACCCCCTCTCCTCCAGCCCCTCATATACCCTATGAGTTTTTGCCATTGACTTCAATGGCCCATAGGGTATAATGGGGCTGAAACTGACATTCGGCCGGTGATGTCAGGGGGCGTGGCATATGCTAATGAGTTATGCTAATGAGCTTCTGCTCCTCTTTTTCTACGAAAGGACCCCTGAATAAATAGAATGTTAGGGATGCTCGAACACCTGCCAATTTGACTCACATCGTATTCACCAATGGTGTTCAGGCAGATGCCTCATCAACCAGAAGTTCACAACCAATTCATATCTATTTTTATGGAATCAGCTTCTGATTTCTTGCTGGGGAAATTTAGGTCTGGCTTGAGAAGAGTTCTCTGGGGAAAGGGGATCAGACGGAAGTCAGGCTCTTTCGATCTCCCATCCTGGGATCTTTGCCATTTCCCAGACTTGCTGATATTCAGCCAAGGGGGGAGAATCAGAACCCCGGCTACTTCCCCTCCTCTTCTCCCCACCCCAAGCTGTCAGCTTGAGCTATAGAGAAAAGCAGGAGATTGTGCCTGGTCTCCACCGCTGAAGCTGTCAGTTTGGGGTAGGGTTTGGTTGCCAACCTCCAGGTGTGGCCAGGAAATCTCCTGGTATTACAACTGATCTGCAGATTACAGAGGTCAATTTCTCTAGAGAAAGAGGCTGCTTTAGAGGGTGGACTCTATGGCATTAGATCCCTCTTGAGATCCCTCCCCTCCCCTCCCCCGCCCCACCCTCCTCAGGATCCCCCACCCCCAAAATCTACAGGTATTTCCCAACCCAGAACTGGCAAATCTAGACTAGGGGGAGAAAGAGATCTCTTCTGTCACCACCCAAGCTGTTGGCTTGGGCTGCAGAGAAAAGGAGAGGAAGGATCTCTCTCCTCTCCCTTTTTGCAACGTGGAGCAGAAGAACACCACTTCCACTCTCCCTCCCAGTTCGGAGGGTAGAGAAGAGAAACCGTTTGTTTCTCCTTTTGGTGAAAGGATCAGAAGCTCTGTGGGAGTTTGGGAGGAGAGAGATCAGAAGCCCATTCCAAGCGGATCCCGCATCGCTTCTGATCCTGCCGCCCGAAGGCTAGGGTACAGGGGTCACCTGATCAGCTGCAAGTTGGCTTCTGCGCAACAGGCGGCTGCAACTGTTTCAGCAGCTGATTGGTTTGGTCGATACAAATTGACCAGATCCTTGATCAGCTCATCATTTAACTCTGAGTGCCAAACGGGGTATGTTTGACTGCTGAACAAGTTCACTAAGAAATCTGTGACATCCCAAGTCCCTATGCCAGTGATGGCGAACCTTTTAGAGACCAAGTGCCCAAACTGCAACCCAAAACCCACTTATTTATCGCAAAGTGCCAGCACGACAATTTAACCTGAATACTGAGGTTTTAGTTTAGAAAAAAAACTCATACATTAACATCTTTTGTCTTAAAAGAAAAACACAACAACAGAGCTTTCAATTATACAAACAACTTTTTATTGAAAGGTAAAAGTTTGCATTTGGCATGCTTTTGAACAATTAATGTGATTTTTGCTGTTGTATGCATGCTGATAATTTGTCTAACCTTGGCTCATACTTTGAAAGTTTGAGAGCAGCCCAGCCTCCAGTCTCTGTCGTCTTTTTCCTTTTAGAGACTGAGTGCCCAAACTGCGTGCGTGGCCACAGAGAGGGCTCTGAGTGCCGCCTCTGGCACGCGTGCCATAGGTTTGCCACCACTGCCCTATGCCCTAAGCACCATACAAAGAACAGACCCAATGTATCCCTCAGAAACAGAAACCTTCCATTGTGAGACAGAGGACAGTAGTCAGATAGCTTGTTTCCCATGTATTTTACTCTGCAAACCATGTTTGTTCTTAGTATTATAAACTGAGACTTTAACCTACATTCACAGTAAAATATTTACCTTGCTAGAATGGTAAAGAATATTTGGTTGAAACTGCACAGTCCAAATGCCGGAGGGTATCAAGTTTTCCCACTTCAGTGATAAGGATGCCAGTTGCCCTGAGCAGCTGGAACATTCTTTCTCACTTAACTTCAGCCTTTTCACCTTATCAGTTCATTCTGCAGTCTTCTGTCTTGCATGTGGTATTTTGAAACAAAAGGCAATTCTGAGACAACTCAGCAGATAAGTTCCAGGGATAAGGAGCATTCTTCTGCATGAACGAACCAGAAATTTGATGTGTGTGTATGTATGTGTGTATGTATGTATATATATATATATATATATATTAGTGCATTGCAACTCCGTTTATTCATGCAAACGAGCCATCGTTCAGTGTTCTCAGAATGCTGAACAGATCAAAAAAAATATTGTTTTCTTTTCAACTATACGGACACAGCCTGTACATAGAGGCAGTTTTCATCTCTATTAGACTGTAGACATAGTCCCAAATACGCCTGAATTTCCAGATTGCTGGATTTTAGACATTTGTTTTGAGCAGGCTGAAGTACTGGTGTTTTTGGCTATTTAACCAAAGGAACAGAATGGGATTCTTTGTGATGAACACATGTCCCATTTTCTCCTGACTTCTCTTGAGTGACAGTCTTCCAGGGTTGGTCTTCTCCAGAACTGATGGGAAGTTGCTTCAGCAACAGACTACAGCAGGGATGCAATGTTTCCTTCTGCCATTCTATTAAATATGATTTTCTAACATGCAGAGTGGTCCCCAGTCCCAAGATGGAGGGAGGAAAGTAGCAGTCAACCAGGATACCTAGGTATGGCCATGCTGATATGGTTTTAAATTACACACCCTAGCCAACTTCTAGTACAAGATCTGGCCTGGGGGGGAAATGCTGAAACCAGTCAACAGAAAGAAGTCGAGTCGCAGGGAGGGGGGTTGATAAGATGCAGCCCCATTTATGCACAGCTTTTGTACAAAATAGACGTCCCACCCACTTCCATTTTGCTTACATGGGGACAGGTGGGCTCATGCCTAAGTATTCTAGGATTGCACCATTTGGCCCTGAATTAAAAATGGTTGCCTGCCTTCCCCTGCCCAGTGTCACTGCCCTAATCTCAGTGGGTTCCTTCCCTCAATGTCTGTTTTTAGACCAAATTTAAGATGTACAGATCTCACAAATGGGATCCTCATCACTGATCACTCACATTTTGACTGCTTTGCCTGTTCTCAGCATGTGTGTGTTACGGTAATGCCTTTAACAGGTGAGGGAGCATTTGCCTCCTCTCTGGTTTGCAGCAATCTACCTACGTGTGTTCCAGAGGATACAAGCAAAACATTTTTATTCCCTCCTCTGCAGGAATGCTGCCTACTATGTTGATGGGGAGAAATGTAAACTTAACCTCTAATTCCCCCTCCCCAGTCTACAGTGCCTGTATTCAAAGACAACAAGAAAAACAGGCAGGCCTACCACCTGATCAAAACATGTCATGGTGAATAAACAGGACCCACTTCTGCTTATACAGAATTTCAAAAGGCTACCCCCAAGCTTCTGGGACTGAGCAGTCGTTAAGGGAAAATGAAAACACTGTGCACACAAAGCCTTACTGGATGATTCTCTATGGCAGGAACATTTGTTAACTCTTCTGGGTAGAAGAAGCTCCGGTCAGTTAGGTGATCTGCTGAGTCACTGGCTGCCCCTCTCACTATCCTCGCCTTGTGCAACTGTGAAGGCAGACGGAAAGGCACTTGCTGTTATCTGAGCAATTGAATTCAGCACATAAAATGTTCAAGCAAAGAGGTGACTTGGATTGGATTTTAGTAGATGATTTACAAATACATATCCCTAATAAGTCGGGTTTGTCTGTCTGTGAATATGCCCCTCATTGCATACAATTTAAAATTACCACCAATGACTCTTATTCCACTCATACACTGCCTTTCTTGGATGGTGAATACCTCCTGATATGTCTGTCTGCCGTACTGCCTGCCTTTCTTGGTGTGCCAAAGGCAAGGCTTTGCCTACCAAGTAATGCTGCCTGTCTTACTTATGACGCCAAATGCAAGCCTCTGTGCCTATGCTGCCCTGCTGCCTGCTTTTCTTGTGGTATCAGATGCCTTCCCCTACCACCTCTGTAGTTCTGCTGCCTTGGCTAGCATTAGCACCCTCTATAATAACAGTGCTTCGCATCCACATGATCTCTCCAGTGTTCAAAATGGTTCACACTGATTATCTTGTTACAAGCCTTATAAGCACCTCAGAAGGTAAGTCACTATTAAACCCATATGGCAGACTTGAGTACTGTAGTCTGACTAGCTCATGTAAAGGCACTTAGCAAGTTTATGGTAGAACTGGGTTTGAGGCAGGGAGTTTCTTATTTGTAGTTCAGTTATCTTACTATACTGGCTCCGTGTAACTCCGCCTGCCTTTTGGGGGGTGCCATTGCCTCTCTATGTCCGCCTGTAATGCTGTTTGGATTCTTGGGATACTCAATGTCTGCTTCTGCCTACAGAATGTTAGTTTCCTATAAAATGGGGACCCTTCCTTGTATCTCCCTGAAATAAGGCAGGATGGCTCCCTTGGTCGAATGGTACAATGCTGGAATGAGGTAGGATTTTTTAAAAAGCTGGGGATGTAAATAAACAACAAATGTATGCCATAACAAAATGAAATGTCTTTTTAAAAAAGCCATACCCTTGCTACCACTTGTTTCAGTTCCCACAAGGCAATGCATGCTGGTAAAAATGTTTCCTTTTTTCAGGTTGGCGTTCTTTCTGCAAAAAATTGCTTTGGTGATGCCAGCCAGTTCAGGGATTTCACAGTAAATTGGATGATGTCATGATGTAATGTGGCCAGATTTGTCTAGGTGCTGACGTCAGTTGGGGCAATTAAGTAGGTTTCAGGAAGCCCTGCCATCGCTTTCAATGTGTTAACACTTTTGATCCTTTCAGTACTATGCCCCCCTCCCCCAACTGCTGAAGTTTCTACAAGAGTAAATTATTGCTGTTTAGGATACTTGGGATGACTAAATATTTAAAGAACTCTTTTGGATTCTTACAAGGTAAGAACTCTTGTCATTTTCCATTGGTCTTTCATTTGGCTTCCATAAATTCTTTGATCATAACCTGACTAATGTTGTTATTAACATTTTCCTCAGAAGTCTTGTGTACCACTTCACCCTCCGTCAGCATCATTTCCTGCTACAGATGTGTCCAGACTTCTCTACATTAAGTCAAGGCTTTCAGAACTGCAGTAAGTACAGCTATGTATATTTTCCTAGAAGATCAAATTTTTTATCTACTGTATATAAGCAATTTATCAGGAGAAAATTAAATGGGCTACTATTTAGGAGAATAAGACAACTGAAATTAATATTCAGGTAGTCCATATTTTTCGTGATGTAACGCCTATATTTTGATCATACTTTAAAAATATAAGCTGAGTTCTACATTACACCAAGAGATCTTTTATTAATGTTTTCCTAAAATGTAAAATAATTCTTTAGTCCATAGTGATAAAATATCAGACAAGCAAAAGACCCCTTGGTTTAAATAGCATATTCTTGCATTCACGTAATGCAAGATTCCATCCTGCTCTTGTCCCCACAAAAATACTTTTAAAATTCAGGTACTGCCTTGTACCTCTGGACAAACCAGCATAGAATCTCATGCAACTGTTTTTCTCACTTTCATACATACACCTGCAATGACACAGAAACATAGTCCTCTGTGTGTGTGTGTGTGTGTGTGGCTGTAGTCACACGGCACCCTAATCCTGGATAAATTCCCACTGGACTTTAATCCGGGATGTTTTCTTTCGGGTTGGGATGATCACACATCCCAACCCAGCAGTGGTGGCAGCGGCTGGGGGAGGCAAGGTGAGGGCTTCCCCAGACAGCCTGAGCCTTCAGCGCGCCAGAGAGATGGATTTTAAATGGATGCCTTGAAAACCCAAAGAAGGGGAAGGGCGGGCACAAGGGCAGGCGGGCACTTATGCACTGCCTCCTGCTTGGGGTCGAGGCGGTGGATCGCCTCCTGGACGCCACCAATCTTGCTGTGCAGCGCCCGGACCCGTCGGTGGGTGACCTGGATCTCACTCTCGATCTCCTGGAAGAGGGCGCAGACATGCCTGGCCACATCGGAGAGCTCCTCCAGCACCGAGGTGACGTGCTGCTGCCTGCAAAGCAAGGGCCACCTGCACGCCCTGCACATGGCTGAAGAGTCCCCCCCCCCCAACACCACAGGAGGAACTGGCTGGCTGGCTGGCTGGCTCACCCCGCGCTCCACTCTGGGCCCCGAGCCCTGTTGGCTGCCACCTGATCAGAAGTTGGGAGAAGCATGTGGGGGGGGGGCAGGCAGCAGCGGCTGACGGGGCTCGGGGTCTGGAGAAGAGCGTGGGGCATTTTTTCCCCTTTCTTGCACTTGGGCACTTGAGTGGGGAAAAAACCCAAGAGACAATCAGATGGCCCTCCTGGCAATCATTGCGAGAGAGGGCTGTCCAGATTGGCAAAATCCCAGGCTCAAAGCGTGACTTCCGGGAAAGTACCTGATTTTCCTGAGGTCGGAAAATGTGCTAGGAACCCGGGAGTGAACCCACTTTGGTGTAGGAGTAGCCGCGGCCGGTCTGATCAGTCCCTTTAAATCCAGGAGGTAACAGCAATGACTCCTGCTTTAAACGACCATATGACCACAGCATGTGTGTGTGTGTTTAAAGCACCGTCAAGTTACAGTGTTTTCAAGGCAAGAGATGTTCAGAGGTGATTTGCCATTGACTTCCTCTGCATAGCAATCCTGGAGTTCTTTCATGGTCTCCCATCCAAATACTAGCCAGGGCTGACTTTACTTAACTTCATAGATATGATGAGATTGGGCTGGCTTGGGCCATCCAGTTCAGGGCTTACATATATGTAGTGTGTCTATATATCTAATTCTTAGTTGGTATCAGAGTGTGGATCAAAAAGTCAGCACGGTGGTGCCAGATACAGAAGGGTGAGTTTTGTTTTGTTTTTTACAAATCTGGTAAAAACCAAAAAAACCCACTAATTTTTCAAAAAGGAAATAGTTTTTTAAAAGAAGTTTTAAAATGCTGAGTTCTCGTGAGATTATCTCATGAGATCTTGGCAGCCATTTGGGAATGCCTAGGCAACCTCGGACGACCGCAGTCGATTAGGTAACCCCAAATGGCTGCTGCAGAGGCAAGCTGGAGGGAAAGAAAAAATGGGTGAACAGGGAAACCAAGATGGGGGGAGCAAGCAAAGCCAGAGTTGAGAGAGGGATTAAAGCAAAATGAAAGAGGAAGAAATACAGGCTGGAGGGAAGGAATGAAACAAGGAAAATAGAACAGCTGGAATGGAGTCCAGTAGCGCCTTAGAGGCCTGACAAAGGGAGATTTGACTCTCGAAAGCTTACACCCTGAAAATCTTGTTGGATTCTGAAGTGCTACTGGACTCAGTTCTAGCTGTTCTGCCATAGAACGACACAGCTACCCTCTCAAACTATCTTCAGGGAAAACAGAGAAGCTGTATATACTGTGAAGAGGAGGGGGACCAGGCAGGGGTAAGATTTCTAGCAGTTCCTCTGCTTGTATATTTTCATGCATTCCCATTCATATGCACATTTAAATTAGTTAGAAATAATGTATAAAAGCCAATATCTTATAATGGGCTGTGAATATTGGAATCCCAAGAATACCTATTTAAAAGTAAGTCTGTTTTATTTCAGTGGAATTTGCTGGGGGGGGGGGATTAGTAGAACTGGGCTGAAAATTCTGAGTTGAATCAACAGTTTTCCTAAATCTCCATGGTCCTGTCTTCAAAAAGATATGTGGATCAGGATGTGTGTCAATTTTAGTGAGACTTACTCTTAAGTCATGCAATATACTGGTCAGCATTTCTCTTTGTACGGCTCATTTAAAATGTCTTCCCCCAGTAAATATAGTGTTTATTTCCTTCCAGACATTCCTTATAGATTATCCCATAGACTCACGTTATAATATATGCCAAGTAGGCTAAGAAGGCAGTGGGGCTATGATTGGGAGTGGATAGGTATGTTTTCAGGGAGTGCTCGGATACCTTAGTCCTTGTACCTGGAGCCAGGTACCTTAGTACCTAGAGCCAGTTTGGTGTAGTGGTAGGTTGCCAAGTACTGGCGACTTACAGGCAGGGGGGAGTTGTTCTCCCCCCAGGAGCTCTTCTGGCACGTGCACTTTGCGTGCGCGCCATGGCGACGTGATGACATCACCTCCAGGTGACGTCATTACACGGGGGAAGTCGTCATCACCAGACGACTTCTGGGGCGGGGTTCCCCTATAGCGGGGAACCCCTATAGTGGGGGATCCCCCGCCCCCCGGGCTGACTTGGCAGCCCTATGTAGTGGTTAAGTGTGCGGACTCTAATCTGGGAGAACTGGGTTTGATTCCCCACTCCTCCACTTGCACCTGGCTGGATGACCTTGGGCAAGCCATAGCTCTGTACCAGCTGTTCCCTCAAGGACAGCTTGGGAAAGAGCTCTCTCAGCCCCACCTACCTCACAGGGTGTCTGTTGTGGGGAGGGGTAGGAAAAGGAGTTTGTAAGCCGCTCTGAGACTCCCTTGGGGAGTGAAGGCGGGGTATAAATCCAATCTCTTCTTCTTCTTGTACTGATGGGAAACAGGCACTGCATTGAACCAAAATGATAAATGTTATTTTTCACTGTCTAATTCTCTGCTTGCCTTGTTTTCTTTTTCACAGGAATCTTGGCTCATTTCCTACGTGATGCTCTCAAGGGATTTTGCTTTGTTGGCTCTTGTCGTTGCCCAGTCTAATAAACACTGGTACCACAGAGCGGTGTTTCCGAGTATTGTATCAGCCTATGAAAGGATTTGTCATCATGTCTAATATATCATACCGCACACAATAGCTGATGAGAACCCTAGGGTTTAAGCTTCCTATTTAGGATTTAATTTAGAATTACTTCACTTACAGAGAACGAGCGTTTTCTATTAGGCTTGTCAGGAATCAATTTTAAATAGCTGCCAAGTTGTATGTGTACACACAATTATTTCAGTCCTTTATCCCCTACTGTAATGAACTCCAAAATGTGAAAGACAAGTGAGCTAGATTTTGATACCTACCTGTACATCTCTTTACTTTCATTTATACTTTGAGCCCAGTCGCAGTCTCTTACTGCAACACTTCCATCCTCCAGATGCTCTTCAACTTTAGAATTCAGCTCTCTCTCTTTTTTTAGTACTTTGGCTGTCCAGTTGTAAGAAATTGGAGAAGCCAGATGTGAGCCATGAAGCACTGGGGGGTGGGGGGAGAGAAATGAAGAGAAAACTGAATCTGTGCAATATCGATTTATTTATTAAGTTTATGGCCAATTCATCAAACAACCGTCATTTCTCAAAATAGTTCAAACCAATCAAGAGAGGCAGGCATCTGCTCTGAGGCTTACAATTGAGCTAAAAAGGCAAGGCACACAAGGAGGGGAGAGGGAGGGATAAGGTGGTGGAAAGAGATCAGTCAAACAACATCAGAATGCAGTGAGCATTTACATCCAGTGGGTATCCTGCTGATTTCCCCTTTGCTGATATTCTAAATGTAGGGCTGCCAACCTTCAGAATTTCAGCTGATCTCCAGGCTACAGAGGTCAATTCCCCTGGAGAAAATGGCCACTTTGAAGGGTGGAGTCTTGGCCTTATACCCTGTTGACCCTCCATGAGGCTCCACCCCCCAGACTCTCAAGGAATTTCCCAACCCAGATGTGGCAACTCTACCTTAATAGGAAGGGGAGCACTCTCCAAGTGGTTGTTGGACCTCCAGCCAGTGGTAGAAGCCAAGGTGAGCATCCCTGTGCTTAGGTAGATCCTGGGCAGGGCTGGTTCCAAGACCTGGCATAGCAAGTCACCTGCTGGTTTCCATGCTGACAAACAGCCCATCACTGATACTCAATGAAGTGCCTCAGACTTAGGGTTGCCAGCCTCCAGGTGGGGCCTGGGGATCTCGTGCTTTTCCAACTGATCTCCAGCTGACAGAGATCAGCTCCCCTGGACAAAGTGGCTGCTTTGAAGGGTGGACTCTATGGCATTGTACCATGCTGAGGCCCCTCCCCACCTTCTCCTGGCTCCACCCCCAAAGTCCCCAGGTATTTTCCAACCTGGACTTGGCAACCCTGCTCAGACTGCTGCCTTTCTCAGTTTCCCACACATCAGGAAATGGGAAGAGGTCCTATAAACATTACAGGAAACTCTAGGCTGATCTCTCATTTTCTACTTAACAGATGGGTTTTCGACTGCTCAAGACTTTTAGTCAAGGAGCTTTAATCAGATAAGGAAAGGAAAGGCACTTAGTGGCAGGAAACCATGATGCTTTTGCATCCCTTTGAGCTGTGCTGCTGTTAAAGCATTAAAAGAAGCACTCTGCTGATGCTGGGCAGATTGTCTTTGTAGTATCCCAGCCATTTTGCCTGCCTGCCTCCTAACTGTGGCCATTAAAAAAAAAAAGCAATTAAAACTAGCAATTAGTGGGTGCTGCTGAAACAATATTTCATTCCATGATGGGCAGAGCATTGGTGAGCATTGCTACATCTTCACCCCAATAGCAGTGCTTGATGCCTGTCATTCTGCTCAAGTTCCAGTTGGTCATGCCTGCTGGTTCCTGCCCTGCTCTCCTCTCCAGTCACCAGATCTAAGCCAACTAGGCAAATGGACAGGAGCCATACACTTTAAGTTGGGGGGGGGCAGCTATAAGTTTGTCTGTTTGTGTGAAAGCATTGGAAGGCTTGGGCTGCCAGGGTCAGCCTGCATTTGTACTTTTTTAAAAAGTGGGAATTTAAAACAGCACCATACTGAAGTAAAAGAAACAGAAGGTTGTTTGGAGATTCCTGCATAGTAGGCGGCCATTAGAAGATGCTACCAGGTGTTGGCCAACTGCTGGAGGACAGGTGGCAACTGGCCCTCAATCCTGCCCTTGCTAGCAAATGAGTGACTGTTATGTATTAACCATGCGGTCGCCATGTGGCCAGAGCACATGGCCAAGAAACTACCTGAGCTTCAGCCGGGTAGAACAAAGGCCAAGTGGATTCGAACCGGCCACCAATCATGTACCTAGGTTTCTCCCAGGGAACCTGTGAGATGTAAATAGACTGATAATAGCCTATCAGGCCAGTTGGGTGAGGTCAGGGGATTGTCCCTGACCAGCATAAAAGGAGGGCTTCGAGCCCTGAGTTGTATGCTTCATCCGGACCAGCAATAAAGATCTAGCTGTTTCACTGTTCCATGGACTCCCGACTCCAATACTTCTCAGTGACATTCTTGGCTTCCGAGAATACATGATTGTATTTGACTGGTGGCATATCAATTGTATTCCTTAGGTGAACACAGTTCTTCCTATCAGTTCTGTTATTTTATTGCTTGACTCTGGCCCCAACCAGTGTTCCCTCTAAGCTGAGCTAGTGTGAGCTAGCTCACAGTTTTTAGCCTCTGGCTCACACATTTTTGTCTTAGCTCAGGAAGGATGGCTCCAGAGCAAACTAATTTATGGAGTAGCTAAATCACTCACTCACAACTCTAATGCCAGTAGCTCACAAAATAGAATTTTTGCTCACAGGACTCCACAGCTTAGAGGGAGCATTGGCCCCAACCTTGCCTCGCCTCATTCTTTACCTTGCTGGGTTCCTTCCATGGCTACCTCTAAGTACCAGATTTTTTTTTTGTCATATAGGAGTCGGCAATCTATCTAGGCAAATTTATGTAGCTGGGATCCAATGCCGTTTCCTTTACACGTCTGCAAACCATATTTGGATACAACTTTGATAAGACAGAACAGACTCTGTACTGTCTTACAGACTTGTTGCCACGTCTCAGGAATAATATTCTTGGCTGACTGCAAATACGTTACCTAAAGACATTCCACAGCATTGTAAAGGGCCTTTTTAAATATCAAAACCTAAGGGTGTTGCTTACCCAGTAATCCAGTTAAATCCAGTACTGCTTTTTAACCTTGGATCTGAGAGATCTGCAGCAATATGAACTAACTTTGTAACCCTGTTATTTTAAAATCCTGCTTCTAACATGTGTTTCACAGTGTTTCCCCCCAAATTTCCAACTTGCACAATTTTTCTAGGTGCTCATATTTTTACATGAGTCCTGTATCTTCCAATATGACTGTAACTTCAGGGCACATCAGCCACTTTCTGCTAGATGAAGTAGCAGACTAAACTATGCAGAGCTCAGTGGGTTTGGATTGGAAGCGGCTCCTTTACAGTGTTTGGCTAAAAATAAACTCGCGCACAGCTCCCCTTCAGTCTTGTCCTGTCATTTCCTTTCTTGAAAGGAACTCTACAACAAACTTAAAAAAACAATAGTCCTTGGAATGAAAACTTGTAATTATTAGCAATTACAAAGGAAAAATTTAGCAGCTTGGATAATAACCTGTAGTCCTAAACTAATTGATCCATGGGCAAGAATAATTAGTAATGATTTATAGTGGCTTGTGTGCTTGATGAGCAGAAGAACGTGGCCCCTGAACATCGATGTGGTTGTGTATGAACTATTGCTATGTTTCTGTGCAATGCTCTAGCAGATCTATTGGTGCACAGTGTCCACTTGTGCAGCGGATCTTAGGACCTCCTTACCAGATTTTTATATCACAATCTGCTTCTTATTTTCAGTTTTAATACAGTGATACCATCCATTTCCACATGAGATATTAGGCCCATTGCTATGGGAAGCACGGTTTTTTTCCTTCTTTCTCACAGCATCCAAGTGCATTTGTGTACCTCCAAGGGTTTCTCCAGCTTTTCTCCAGTCTTCCAGCAACCTGCGTTGCTGTGAAGTTTGGGGAAAGATCACAATAAATCCTAGATGGCTGCCATTTTGGTGGGGAAAGGCAGCCATTTCCCCTGCCTGCCTCACCATTGTAGCCCTCCTTTTAAAACATAGCAATTAAACAGCATATTCAATTGCAGATTTTTTTTAAATGGAAAGAGTTGCAGTGGGGGGGGGGGCAGCTTGGAGACCAGGTTAGGGAAACTGAAGAGTAACATGAAATGTGGAAGTCCTATTGCTGCTGAGCTAAACCAGCAGCTGCAACAGCAATGAGGAAGCCATACAAGCCTGTTGCTGCGTGGAAACCACAAACAAGGGGTAGATTCATACATTTACTGTGTTTAATCAAAACATATTCTTACACCATGCACTGTTAAGTATGTCTGCATAAGGGCTTACTCAGGGCTTTTTTTGTAGAAAAAGCCCAGCAGGAACTCATTAGCATAATAGGCCACACCCAACAGCAGAAACTCATTAGCATATTAGGCCACACCACTGACAGCACAGCTTATTAGTATATTAGGCCACACCCCAGTGTTACCAGAAGAGTGGTCATCCAGCCTCACCCACCTTTTGCTTCTTATTCTGTTTACCTTGTTTGTTGTCAAAACCCAGGGCTTTTTTTGTAGCAGGAATTAATTTGCATGTTAGGCCACATACCCCTAAGGTAGCCAATCCTAATGAATTTCTGCTGTTGGGTGTGGCCTGTTATGTTAATGAGTTCCTACTGGGTGTGGCCAACTCAGGAGCCAGCCGGAACTCCGTTCCTGTGTGTTCCTGCCCAAAAATAGCCCTGGGCTTACTTGGGGAGAAGTTATGAAGGCCCAGTTCTTCATTCTGCCATGAAGCTCACTCGGCATTTGAACTGACCCAGCACCAGCCTGGAATGAGCGGGGCCTGCCACCAATGTATCTCCTGCTGACAGCTGCTTTTCTTCAGGATGCGTCAGCAAAGGACTTGGTTGTCCTTTTGTCCCAATCCAGCCACAGTAATCCATGCAACTATCACCTCCAGACTGGACTACTGTAACTTGCCCTATGTGGGCCTACCCTTGAAGCTGACCTGGAAACTCCAATTGATACAAAATGCAGCTGTGCGGGTCCTTACAGAGACTCCACGTACAGCAAGGGCGTAGACTTTCCAATTTCCCGGGGGGGGGGGGCTGGGGCTGGGCCAGAGACATCACAGGCCATTGTCTCCAGGGGAGGATAAGTACTTCCCGGAAAAGTTCAAGGGGAGCTCCAGCCCCCCAGCCCCCCTGAAGTTGACGCTTATGGTGTACAGCACACATTCATCCTGTGCTGTGTGAGCTGCACTGGCTTCAAGTGGAGTACCAGATCAGGTTCAAGGTCTTTGTATTGACGCTCAAGGCCCTTAATGGTCTGGGACCTATGTATCTTCAAGACTGCCTCTTGTGATATACCCCCGGGAGAGCATTGTGCTCAGTAGGCCAAAATCTGTTGGTGGTCCCTGGCCCGAAAGGTATCTGGCCAGAGCCAGGGCATTTTCTGCCTTGGCTCCAACCTGGTGGAACTCTCTGCCAAATAATATCACTGCCCTGAGGGACTTGATGCAGTTCCACTGGGCCTGGAAGGCAGAGATGTTCCACCAGGCGCTTGGCTGAGGACAGCTATGGGGTTCCATCTTCTTGGCCCGCCCACTCCCTGCCTCCCCCGATGCAGTGGCACCTTTAGAATTTTTAGCACCATCTGTTAGGCTACTTGCTCTGCTTTGTTGGTTTTAATTGGCTTTTAGTTATGTATTATACAGTACTGTTATACACCACCCTGAGCCCTGCCCTTCAGGGGAGGGCAGTTTAAAATGGCTTTTAATAAACAAACAAACAAACAAACTATTCAGCGACAAGGATTAAAATGGCATTATTAGTTTGTTCCTGATTAGATGGATTTGCTATTTATTGTACTCCACTTTAACTCCCTTTTTTGGCTGTAATATCAACTGAATTGTCAAAATGAAACCAATAGCAGTGCATAAGGATCCACACCAATGTGCACACCAGTGCTTGATGTACCTGGAAGCTGGAAAGTGTTGGGTGGGATTTATTGTTGGGTGATTAGTATACTTAACCACGTTTGCTTCTTTTTATTTTTCATGCTGCAGATATATAATTGTAGTATTCTCCATGATTACTGAATTTCAATATAAAAATGGCATTTATATATATTGTTGGAAAGTTCTCTAGACAGATATTCTGACTCATGGAGACTTAAAACATTACCACTCTTGCAATATTTTGTTTATTTAACAGTATCTGATAACTGACTCCTCTTGCTCTGAATTATTGCATCAAAATGTCTGTGCTGTTGCAATCTTTAGTGTGCTGTTCAGGTGTGTATCTGTAAGTTGCAAACCTACTTTTGATTTATTGACATTCAAAACAGAAATCTCATGCTCCGAGTTCTGAGTCTAGGACCCAGGGGAAAACATGAAATGGCTGAGCGATTGAGAGAGTCTGGTGAAGCAAGCGATGATGCAGCAGCAGCAACAGAACTGGAAGCAGGAGGTGGCCAGTTCCAGGGCGGGCCTGATAGAAGCCCTCTGGGGGCCTGATCCGGCCCCTGGGCCTCATGTTTGACGCCCCTGGTGTAAAGTCTGCTGATTTGGCAATGGAGGGGTAGGACTGGGGCTGAGAAGGCACATGGCAAGAAGCCAGATTAATCCATGACACACACCCCACACGAGGCTCTGGGGACAGAAGGCAGAGGATGGCCATCAGGCAGGCACAATTCCCCACACCTAATTTCAAGGGTGCCCTGAAGCAGGCCAAGGGAAGAGTGGTTGGCCCTTCTCCGGAAGCCAACAGGGCAGTCATCTCAGAGGAGTGGCTGAAGCCCCTCCCCTCCTCTTTCTGAGGCCTTGCAGGCCTTCTGGGCTAGGGTTGTCATTAGGGTTGTCATTAGGGTTGCCAGTAGGGCTGCCAAGTCCAACTTGGGAAATATCTGGGGACTTTGGGGGTGGAGCCAGGAGACTTTGGGGGTGGAGCCATGAGAAAGGAAGTGACATCATTTTGTGATGTCACATCCTGTGATGTTGCTTCCACATGCTTCCACATGAACTCATGAAGTTTCCTAATACTGAATCAGGCCATTGGTCCATCAAGGTCAGTACTGACTACTCAGACTGGTAGTGGCTCTCCAGGGTCTCAGGCTGAGATCTTTAATGTCACCTATTACCTGATCCTTTTTTAGCTGAAGAGGCTGATACCTCCTGCATGTCAAGCAGATGCTCTATCACTGAGCAACGGCCCTACTGAATCCTTCCTCATCTCGGCAGAATATGAAGCACTAAGTGCTACACAAGTGCTAAATATGATTTCCATATCATAAGAACAGGAGAGAAGCCACAGTGGATCGGCCCATCCAGTACAGCCCATCCAGTACAACACTCTGTGTCACAACAGTGGCCAAAAATACCAGGTGCCCTCAGGAGGTCCAGCAGCGGGGCCAGAACTCCAGAAGCCCTCCCACTGTTGCCCCCCAAGCACCAAGAATGCAGAGCATCACTGCCCCAGACAAAGGGTTCCATTTAGACCTTGTGGCTAATAATAGCCACTGATAGACCTCTGCTGGATGGGGACAGAGAGAGAGAGAGAGAGAGAGACAGACAGCTTTTTCACTTACTCTTGCCCAATTCCCAGGCTTTATTTCTGGCCCTTGTTTCACCCAGCTGTTGTCCATGTAAGTCCCATAACTTCTCCCCCCCACCACCACCATAGGCTTTTTGGTGGCTAAAGAGGACCTTTGTCCTCCCCTTTTCGCCAGCAGAAAAGCTAGTTGGATCCATCCCTAATTTAAAATACCGGTTACTTGATGTACAAATGCTTTTAAAAATGCAGATTTTTACTGCCAGAGGGGGGGACACGGTTAAAAGAAACAGAAAATTGGCATAAAAATGAGGAATCCCAACTTTTATTTGCAGAAGGGAAATGAGGATTGGGGGGACCCAAACAGCCACGACAAGACATTTTAAACAATCCCACTCCCAGACCTTCTACAAGCAACCTCTCCTTGTGATGTTTACCTCTTTGGAAGTGACAGTTTATTCCTTTGACAAAACCACAGTGGACAGACAGACAGAAAAAAGAAAGAGGGGGAGAGACAGAGAAGGAAAAGAGCTCGCAGACCCCAGCAGCTTGCCCAAGCAGTTTACTCAGCAGCAACCTTGCACGCAGTAGAAAGAGCTTAGTCCCTCCTTAATCTCTGGGCGGGGCTCTCTTGCTGGCTCAGCTCTTAAAGGGGAAATTTCCCTTTTAAGAAGTTCAAGAGGCTGGCCAGGGCAGGCTCCGAGGTTCCCCTGCTGGCAGCCATTTTGTCCCCCCGGTGGCTAATTTTGGAAAAGCGGGGGAAAGCTTTAAAAATCGGTGTTTCCCCTGCTCTACCGGGGGACTTGGCAGCCCTAGTTGCCAGCCTCCAGGTGAGGCCTGGGGGTCTCCTGCTTTTACAACTGATCTCCAGCTGACAGAGATCAGCTCCCCTGGAGGAAATGGCTGCTTTGAAGGGTGGACTCTATATGGCATTGTACCATGTTGAGGTAGGGTTGCCAAGTCTGGGTTGGGAAATGCCTGGAGACTTTGGGGGTGGAGCCAGGAGAAGGTGGGGTTTGGGGAGGGGAGGGGCCTCAGCATGGTCCAATGCCATAGAGCCCACCCTTCAAAGCAGCCATTTTCTCCAGGGGAGCTGATCTCTGTCAGCTGGGGATCAGGTGTAAAAGCGGGAGATCCCCAGGCTGGAGGCTGGCAACCCAATGTTGAGGACTTTCCCCTCCCCAAACCCCTCCCTCTCCTGGATCCACCCCCAAAGTCTCCAGGTATTTCCCAACCCAGACCTGGCAACCCTAGTTCTCAGGTGCTCACCGGGGGTGGGAGATCTCCTGCACCCAGCAGGCCTTGTCTGCCAGCACTCCAGCAGCCAGCAAGAAAAAGCATTTTCCTTTAAAAATAAATCAGCAATTGCTTGATATCACTTCTGGGGAAACCTCCTAGAGAGGTGCAAAATCACTTCCAGGTCTTCCCCAGAAGTGACTTCACACTGTTGCTGAGCCACCCTCTCCATGTCCCTGCCACACCCAATTTCCTGCTGGTTGCCTGGCAACCTTGCTTTGGTTAGGGACACAGAGATGGTGAAGAGAAGAAGCTGGTAGGCTTGCCAACCTTCAGATGGGGCCTGGAGATCTTCCAGAATTACAATTGAAATCCAGACTACAGAGATCAGTTCCCAAGAGAAAAAGGCTGTTTTGGAAACTGGATTATGGCATTATATCCCACTGAGGTCCCTCCCCAAAACTTGCCCTCCTGGGCTTCACCCCCCAAACCCCTCAGGAATTTCACAGAGTGAAACAGACCTACAGCAGCCAGAGCTTCAAGAAGTCCAGGCGGGCAGCGGACCAGGATGGTCCTGATTTTGCCTGACCGCAAAATCAGACTCTTATTAATTTTTTGGCATTTGATAAGTTTCACAACTTTTTATGTGCATCCCTGTTAGATATTTTTAATTTTTTATTATGGATAAGGAGCTCAAAAGCTGGTAGTGGCCTGGGCCTGGGCCTCCCTGGGCTTCTGAGAAGACCGGCCACTTTCCCATCACTAAGCTCAGTGAAATATCTTTACAAACTGGAGTGACGGCATTTTTACCTGAGAAGATTCTCTTGTGGTTCTTTTGTAAATGCAAACACACATAGACAATGGACATTTATTGTTTAGACTGTTGTATATTCTGCATGAAGCTGCCTAATATTGACTTTTGTGAACTTACCAAATTAACAAGGTTGATCATCCCCTTTTATACAGTGTATTAATACTTTTGACTAATACGCACACTAAATAATCTACTTTCAGTGCACTTTCCAGCTGGATTTTACTGTGTGACCTGGCAAAATCCGTTTGGAAAGTGTACTGGAAGTGGATTATTTTGTGTGTGTAACCACAGCCTGAGATCACCCTTTCTGGGATTTTCTATATATTGCTATACTCAAGGCCTCAAGGCTGTTTGTCCTCCAAGGCAAGGCTCACTGTTGGGGAGACTGGTATACCTAGGCACAGGTCTATAACATAGGTGTCAACTATGTGGGAGCTCAGGGGTGTGGACCACTCCTGAAATTTTCCAGGGGGGACTGAGCCCCCCCAGGTGAAACAGAGCACCCGCCCACAGCCACGCCTCTCCGCCCTCCAGGCCCCGGCTGCCACCTGCCGCTAGGGCTCCCAAGAAGCCGTTGTTGCAAAAGCCTCTCCCCCGCCGCCCGGCTCCCCTGCACCCACTTCTCCCTCTTCAGGGGTGATCCGGGCGACTGCCCAGTGTGATGACATCAAGTGATGTCATCACGCTGGGCAGTCGCCTGGATTGCCCCCAGAGAGAGAGGAGTGGGTGCAGGGGAGCTGGGCAGTGGGGGAGAGGCTCTTGCGGCAGTGGCAGCTTCTTGGGAGCCCTAGTGGCAGGCAGCCTGGAGAGAGAGGGAGGGAGGAAGGAGTGGGTGGGGAGAGGGGTGCGGGGGAGCCAGGCGGGGGGAGAGGCTCTTGCGGTGGCATCATCCTGAGGAGCTCAAGTCTAAATGGGCAACCCTACTCTCTCTCTCTCTTTTTTCCTCCCCCCTCCCTCCCCCCCTCTGGCCCAGCCCCCGCCACCCCCCCCCAGGAAATTGGAAAGTCTACGCCCTTGGTCTGTAATCCCCATGTACTATGCATGAAGTCTTCTCAGTGTCACTCACTGTCTTTATGAAAAGTAACTCAAACTTCACGTAGGGGTTTTACAGAGCTTGCAGAATTACACCAGTTCAGAATATAGAAGCTTTAAAAATTTTCATTTAGAGGGAAAGTAATAAATACATCCCTTGACATCTGTATATTAAAGGTTTGTTATGGTTTGCCCAGTAGGAACTTGTCTCAGGTTTATCACGAAAGGCACCAACGCATGGCAAACTCCCCGGAAGAGGACAGTCAAGTGTCACTGGCAGCACTTGAAAAGATACGGGGCCGAAGGAGAGGGCTGGGGCTCCCGATAAAAGAAACGTTTGTAGAGCTTGTTCGGTAGTTTATTGGGAGGTCAACTATCTGGGGGGGGGGGGGACTACAGATAAATATTTAAACATACACAAAGTTCTTAATGAAACACAACATGAAAATTTGAATTAGTATTTTTAAACCACTACAGAGTAGGGGGGGAGCTGTACAGCAGAATGCAAATTGAAGATAAAGGTTTCTGAGTAAAGATCACAAGAAACAAGTCCTTTGGAGAATTGTTATGTGGAGAATTGGCATGTCAGCAAGATTACGAAAACAGATGCAGTGGGTTTATGGAAATAACTTTGAGGTTAAATTGAGTGGAGGAGTAAGAAAGCAGGAAGAGGGTTGCTTGAAGTTCTGTTCTAAAGTGCCAATAAAATCACCCAGCTCTTCAATATTTGGGTTACAATATCTAAGGAAGTGTATTCCACTGCACAGGGAATATAGCCTTTCCTTGAGCATCAACATTTACATTGTAGAAGTACCAAATTGATCCAAATTTCCCATTCTGGGAAGTACTTCTAGCACATTCTCTAACAGATTTACATTTCAACTGAAAGACTCTCAATAGCTGTTAATCCAGTTATATGCACGTGCGGCAGATGCTGTTGCACATCTGCAAGGAATGAGCCAGCCCTGTCTGCCATCGTCCCCCCCCCCCATCAGGTGAGCGGGGGCACAGCCAGTCTTCTGTACAGCAAGAGACTGTTCAGTCCCAGAAACTGTGCTCCTCTTAGAGGAAATTTTTCTTCTTGCAGTAAGGAATCACTGTCTTTGTTTATATGCAGCATTTCATAGTGCCTCAACATTTACATTACCAAATGGATCCAAATTTCACATTCGGGAAAGTGCTTCCCTAGATGAGCAGACTGTGAAGAGTCCCATTTGTCTGCCTGGCGTTTTAGACTTGTAGGCAGCTTTTTTTAAAAAAAAAATCTCAGAGAAAGAAGAACTCATCCAGCACTGCATATTTCAATTGATATGACTGTAAAGTTGTTTGCTGACTTTGAAAAGAAGCTGGAAGGCAAAATTATAATGATAATCACTTGCAGATTCTGTTTAAAACCAGACATGCAATCATTTTTACTTATTTGTTATCTCCATTTATATCCCACCTTGCCAGACAAGCTGGCTCAAGGCGGCTTACAACATTACGGTGCAATAAAAACAATGTATACAGTAATAAAACAGAGTCAAATTACAGATAAAACAATGCAGATGATGGCGACATTCAGAATGGAATCCAATGGTAAAGGCAGCATCCAGCGGAGTCTCACAGGCCAGAAGATGTTCCTATGGTGCGTTCGTCAGTGGCGGCTTCTAATCGAAGCCCTGGCAGAAGAGCTCCATTTTACAGGCCCTGTGGAACTGCATAAGGTCCCACAGGGCACTGGTGACTTCCGGGAGCTCAGTCCACCAGTGCGGAGCCACCACTGAAAAGGCCCTGGCTCTAGTGATGGCCAACCTGGCTTTTTTGGGCCAGGGAGAGTCAGGCGATGTTGTGACCCTGACTTCAGTGCTCGCTGGGGCACATACGGAGAAAGGCGGTCCCTCAGGTAGTCAGGCCCCTGACCATATAGGGCTTTGAAGGTCAAGACTAGCACCTTGAACCAGATCTGGTGTGTTATTGGCAGCCAATGCAGTATGCTCAGCACAGGCTGGATGTGGTCCCATATAGGGAGACCCATCAACAGCCTGGCTGCGGTATTCGGCACTAGCTGCAGCCTCCAGATCTGAGACAAGGGCAGCTCCATGTAGAGAGCATTGCAGTAGTCTAATCTCAAGGTGACCATAGCATGGATCACTGTTGCCAGGTTATTGCCTTCGAGGAAAAGAACTAACTGCCTAATCAGCCTCAGATGATAAAAGGCCGCCTTGGCAGTGGCTGCTACCTGGGCCTCCATGGTTAAGGAGGCCTCCAGGAGCACTCCCAGACTCCTCACCCTTGGTGCTGGCAGCAACGGCGCCCCACCGAAGCTCGGTAGTGGGATCCCTACCCCCGGCCCATTCCGACTGAGGCACAGGACCTCCTGTCTTTGCTGGATTCAAGTTCAGTCGGCTCAGTCTAAGCCAGCCTGCCACATCCTGAAGCACCCGCTCCAGGTCATCAGGGGTGGAATCGGATTGACCGCCCAACAACAGATATAGCTGGGTGTCATCAGCATATTGGTGCCACCCCAGCCTGTGCCTCTGGGCAATCTGGGTGAGGGGGTGCATGTAGATGTTAAATAACATCAGGAATAACACTGCCCCTTGAGGAACCCCCACATACCAGTGGGTGCCTCTGGGACATCTGTTCCCCTAACACCACCCTCTGTCCCCAACCCTGGAGAAAGGAGACAAGCCATTGCAAGGCAAGCCCTTGGATTCCAGTGTCAGCAAGGCGGGGATCAGTAACTGGTGGTCGACCGTGTCGAACACTGCTGACAGGTCCAACAACACCAGCACCACCGTACCACCTCGATCCAGATGCCTACGGAGGTCGTCCATGAGGGCAACCAGTGCTGTCTTCATCCCATGGCCCAGCCGGAAGCCAGACTGAAATGGTTCCAGCATGGAAGTGTCATCCATAAAGCTCTGCAGCTGAACTGCCGCTGCTCTCTCCAGTACTTTGCCCAAATAGGGCAAATTGGAAACCGGCCTATAGTTGGCCAATTTGGCCGGATCCATAGATGGTTTTTTGAGGAGAGGGTGGACCATCGCTTCCTTGAGTGCCCCCAGGAACAGCCCCTCATCAAAGGGCTTGTTGATAATATCCCTGAGGGCACCTTGCAACCCCTCACAGCCAACTTTTATAAGCCATGAAGGGTACGGATCAAGGCTGCACGTGGTTGAGCATACTGTTGAGAGCCATCTGTCAACTTCCTCAAGACTGAGTGGACTGAAATAATCCAGAGTAGAACCAGAAGATGTGCATGGAGCCTTGAGTTCGCTCACTGTCTCAACTGTGGATGGGAGATCGCAGCGGAGCAGCAGGACTTTATCTGCAAAATAGCTTGAAAAGCCTCACAGCCGATGTCCAATTCCCTATCGTTTGGTCTGCCCTGTGGCAGCTCTGTCAATGACCGAATGGTTTTGTGCCAGGTGTGAACTAGCAGACGCAACTGTGGCTGCATAGAATTGTCTCTTCGCGGCTTTGTTTGCCATCTCAAAGGATCTCATAAACGTCCTATAGGATGCTCATGATGCTTCATCACGGGCACGCTGCCACCATCTCTCTAGTCGTCTGAGCCCTTGTTTCACCTGCCACAGCTCTTTGGTAAACCAAGGAACCTGCTTAGAACAAGGGCACAGAGAGCATCAAGGAGTGATCTCTTCGATGGCTGCTGAGAGCCGGATGTGCCAGTTCACACATCATATCCTTTTATGCTATAACTTGTTCAGGAGCTGGACTTCCCGAACAGAAGCCATTTCTGTACTAAGCAAATGGAACACTGATTAAAGAAATATTTCTTTTCAGTGGAAGGTATGTTTCCCTAACTCATCTGTACATATTACACCACAGTTATAACTCCTCTTATGGCCACTATGTTAATTCCTACCACATGTCACTGTAGAAACCTCTCACCAGACACAGTAGTGATGAGTATGTAGTAGAAACAACCCTCAGTAGTACCAGGTGAGCCTGTTGTAACCCTTGGGTGGGCTCCAATCAGATTATCTGCTGGTGACAAAAAGGAGGGGTCCCCTTTGACCTCCAAAAAAGGCTACATGGGGATCATGGGAACCACATGTGCAAAAGCCAAATGGGATGGGGGCTGTAGCAGTCAGTGAAATTGGGGGAGACTGACTGAAAGGTCTAGCTGGATCTAATCCCTTTCTCTTTCAAGGTTCTCCATAGCATGAGATTAAGGAACATCCTTCTCACCTGTAATATGTTGATAGCACCAACCTCCTCCTGTTGGAAAACTGCTATTCCTAGCCATCACCATCCTCCTGGTGGCCCTGAGGTTGGCTGTGTACACCCTGCTGTGCCCAGAGCCCCTTAAGGGGACTCTTTTTTTGGTCATGCAGGAAGTCCACCCTGCAATACCTGCACTATGTTCCCCTGCCATTGCCTAAATGCCAGAGAGTTGCTGAATGCCAAACACCTCTTCAGCCGGCTCCTTTAAATCTGAGCTGGGATGCCTGCAGCCATGAGATCTGCGTGCCTCACCCATCCGATGGTGGGCTGACCTCTGGGGCAGGTTGCAGGAAACTGCTTGAAAACTAATTGGCTGACATTCAGATCTGGGCCTAATTGCCCAAAGTCATCTTTGCCCCACCCCCAGCACAAATGATGCCCCAGCTCATGGCTGGAGCTATAGTTGTTATTATTATTATTCTTTGTTCTCTTGAGCAGTATAGATTGTGGCTGTAGAAGAATTAAGGGAACCCCAAGGAGTCTTTGAGGTCAAGAAGATTGCAGTCAGAATGTAATGGCATAGGACAGACAAATTAATAACAATTTATGGGAGATCTTTTCTAATGCCAACACAGATCAACTGTTGGTAGACACCAAGAAAGAAAACACTACTTTGATTGCAGTGAGATAAGGCAGGATGGATGTATTTTAAATAAATAAATCCAAAGGTAATTTTCCACCAGCAGAAAGGGGAGAGGGATTCCGGCTGATTTCCCATTCCCACTGCAACTCTCCACTTTGCCACCCGCGCTCATCTTTAGAGGAGCATTTCGGAAAGCTCAGTGATATCCCTGAAGAGAAGCAAAAATTACCCCCACTCTTCAACTGATAGAAACGATTTACAGTGATTCCACCCTACATTCTAAGTTTCACAGGATTTACTGGGCATGTAGCAGCAAATCTCAGCTCTGTCCCCAAAATGTATGGTGCATGGGCTCCACATCTCCAAGCAAGAAATGTCTCTCTCAGGGCTCATTTCGTAGCAGGGGCTCCTCTGCATATTAGGCCACACACCCTTAATGTAGCCAATCCTCCAAGAGTTTACAGAGCTCTTCTTACAGGGGCCACTGGAAGCTCTTGGAGGATTGGCTACATCAGGGGTGTGTGGCCTAATATGCAGAGGAGCTCCTGCTACGAAATGAGCCCTGGTCTCTCTGTCTCTGCCAGGAAACTGCTGTTTCTTCATACCCAAACCCTTTCCTTCAGCTGGGGTGGTCAACGGCTCCAAGGTGTGATGGAGCTGTCCATGGTTCTCTTTGCAATAATTATTCCCCGTTGAGGAAGCATCTGTAGTCCTTAGGGAGTGCTAACGTTCTTTTGTCCCTGGGACCCGACATCACCCTCTTCCCAGAAAAGGAATGCCAGTCTCTGGACTAATATAACACACTTCCTTTGCCTTAGATGATTCACCACTAACTATTCAGATTACTAAAACAGTTCCCTATGTATGTTTTTGACTTTGACTGTGCACTGCCTCATTAACAGTCTCCATTCAACTCCTTTGGGGGCTCCCCCAAAAGAGACAATACTCAGCGCTCAGCTCAAAGCCACTGTCCTACCTTAGGTGCATTGAAGACAATTGCTGCAGTATCCCAGCTTCTTTCTTTTTAGCTGGAAGTTTTAAAACTTCACTTTAAAAACCTGTGTTCACACTCAGTAAAGCCCCAAGAAATGTTTGTTCTTTTTTTTTTTCCAATTCTCAAAAGAGACGCCAGATGGATTTCCCTTGGTACCTCAGAGCTGCATTCAGAAAGATAAATATGCAACTTCACCTTAAGCGTTTAACCTCATTGACATTTGCTTTATGTACCTCTCAGCCTTTTCAGTTGTTTTATGCCCCTGCAGCATATTTCAGGCAAACAGAGCTTTTCTTTCCAACTGCAATACAAAAACGTGAAGCAGAACAAAGCAAAAATCTTAGCAATTAAAACTCTTTGCCCAAGCACTAATTTCTGTAAGAGGTTTCTCTTCATTGACTGGGGGTTTCAGTCAATCACCAATCCAAGGCACACGGGCTGCTGTTTTCTCCAGCTTCTCATCTTGCGGATTCCTTTCCCAGCACTTTCCCCAGTCCTGGGGGCTGTTTAGGTAGCTTCTCAGTCCATCCCCGTCAGCAGCCTCCAGAACTGACAAGGGCTTTTGAATTTCGTTCCACAGCCAGTGAGTGAAGACTTCTCCGTTTTGTTTAGCATTCCCTCAGTGATCCCTCCTTCCTAACCAATGTTACATGTTTTATATGTGTTTTAACTATTTTATATGTATGTTAACTCTGTTTTTTAAAACTCTTTTAAAAGTGAGTGAGGTATGTTTCAGGGAGAGATTTATTTCGAAAGTCTTATAATGTATTTTGTCATGCATGTTTTTTTAAAATTGTTAACCTCCTTGGTGGCCTTTGTAAGGGCAGAAAGGTGGGACATACATTTTGAAAATAATAATGATAGATAATAAACCCATCAATTTCTTGGATTGATTCAGGCCCCCTAACTGCGTTCTCTGCAGCTGAATGTCTGTGTCAGCCCCAGTTCTCCTCCCATATAGGACTGCCAGCATGAGGCCGGCAACCAGCAGGAGACTCACTGTGAGATGGGGTGGGGAACGCAACAGCAGCAAAAGGAAGTCACTAGCAATGAAATGTCTGCAGCAATGTTCTGACATCACTTCCAGTATGACTGAAAGTGACGTCATGACATTGTCAGTGGCACTCTAGCCTCTAGCCAAAACTCTGTGGTTGAGTTTTGGCCAAGTGCTACAGCAGTGCTAACAACACTCTGATGACATTTCTGGCATGCTGAGGATCACCTCCAAATTTTTCTCCTACCGTCCAGTGGTGGGAAATCCCACTTGGGGTGGGAGATTCCCACACCCACAAGAGGAACTTTGCAAGCCTATCCCTGTAGCAGTTGAACAACACAATTCACTGCACTGACAGATCCAGGTGTAGCAGCTGCCAGCTTTGTTGCTGCTCAGCCCCCGTTCAGGCCTGTTGAGAGCCACGATGTGCCCCCTCAGGCAAGTGATTTCCTCTGCCTCACTTCTGTATTCACTAGACACTTTGCCCATTCAGTTCCTCACATTTTTATCCCAGTCTTCCAAGAAGCTCTGGGCGGTGTACATGTTTCAACCCCCCTCCCCTTTTTGTCTTCACAACAGTGTTGTGTGGCTGGGTTATACAGAGAACGTGGCTGGTCCATAGTCACACTTTCCCCTTCTCTGTAGGATTGCCTGGCCATACCTCGCATCTGGCAAGAGAGACTGGGGACAGGGACATGGGGGGCACAACATCACATGTATCATCACTTCCAGGGGAAACCTGGAAGTGACAGAAGATGGGTCCAGGAATGGCTGGAAATGAAACCAGCGAGTTTCTGGCAAGAGCTACCCTCTGTCACTTCCAGGTTTTCCTCAGAAGCAGCATAACTGCACACACAATGCTTCTGGTTGTTGTTGTTTTCAATTGTCCCAATGCTGCTTGGAGTGGTGGTGGGCAACAGGACTTGAGGGGCTGACAAGCCTGCTTCTTTCCCCCTCATTAAAAGGCTGGCAGGATGTAAAGCTAGGGCTGCGGTGGCTCAGAGGTTAAGATGCTGAGCAGGAGACAGGAAGGTCGGTGGCTCGGCAGTTCCAGACCCAAGTGCTGCGTGACGGAGTGAGCTCCCATCTCTGACCTCCCATCCCTGCCAACCTAGCAGTTCGAAAGCAAGGAATTGCAAGTAGATAAATAGGTACCGTTTCAGTGGGAAGGCAACAGCATTCCGTGCGCCTCGGCATCTAGTCATGCCGGCCATATGACCATGGAGAAGTCTTCGGACAGTGCTGGCTCTTCAGCTTGGAAACAGACATGAGTACCGCCCCCTAGAGTCGAATTTGACTGGCTTTTGAGCAAGGGAAACCTTTACCTTTACCAGTAGTACACTGCCAGCTTCCCAAGGCCACAAAACAAGCTGGCGCCCGTAACAGGGCTTCCTCACTCCCTGGGGTTCTCTGTTTCCATGTCACAGGAATCCTGGCAGTTGTTCTGCAATAGCAACTTTATTTCCTTTAGGAGCATTGCTGGTAATTCTGGCATTCTGGGTCACACCAGCTCTCAGTTTCTCTCCAAGGGAACACAGACCCACTTTTGGCCCAAGTGTAGAGTTGCCAACGCCAGGTTAAGACATTCCTGGAAATTTGGGAGGGGAGCCTGGGGAGGGGAGCAAATGCCACAGAGTAGGGGGGGGGTGCTGAGCAAAATGTTAAAATTCCAGAGAGGAAAACTTTTATTGAGATTGCTGGTTCAGGTTTCAAATCCATGTGTGTTTGTGTGTTGAGGGGGCTGCTGGATTTTCAGGACCACTGTTTTCAGTGGGGAACCAATTTAAGGGTCTGGAACAGCTATTTATAAAGATAATGACTCCAAATTTGCCCCGAACGAAGTCCTCCCTCTAATTTAAGACCCCCCTAAGTTTCAAGCAGAATGGGGGTGACTTTACAGAGCCACAAAGCAGGTGCCTCTCAGGGCCATCCCACTTGTCTCCACTGATTCCTATTTGGGGAGGGGGGGGATGGCCCCAGCCACCAGGTTTGTTTTTTAAATAATAATAATAATAATAATAATAATAATAATCCTCTCTGCATCCATTTCCCCCCGCAAAATCTTACAGTGACTGACTGACAAGAAATAAAATCACCTTTCCTCTGAAAACTCTGCATTTGACATCCTTCTGTGTTATGGTCTATTGTTCCCTTTCACAACGGAAAGAAGGCTTCCTTTGCAGAAAACTTCCCCACTGTCCCATCTTTGCAATCTTTGAAAATGGTGTTCTCTCTCCCTCTCTCTCTCTCTTCCTCTCTCTCTCTCTCTCTCTCTCTCTCTCTCTCTCTCTCTCTCTATATATATATATATATATATATATACACAAGTCGGAGGACCCGCGATACTCGTGGGGGGGGGGTAGGTAAGCCTCTTCCCCCTCCTCTGGCCCCGCGTGCAGAGCCTCTACCCCGTCCCCCCTCCAGGCAGCTTCCCCCCACCTTCAAAACGACAGCGGCGGCAGGGAGACAGCCACCCGCCGAGGCTCCCCCCCTGTAAGGCGGTGGCGGCAGTGAGACGGCTGCCTGCTGAGGCTTCCCCCCGCCTTCAAAACGGCGGCGGCGGCAACAGGGACACCCGCCATCCACTGAGGCTTCCCCCCCTCCCTCCCTGCTTTCAAAATGGCGGCAGGGGCATAGAGACCTGCTGCCCGCCGAGGTTCTTCTCTCCCTCCCCCCCCCCCCGCAAACAGCGGCGGCGAGTCCTCATCACACCACTTCCCACCCCCTCCCCTACAGCGGCCACAGTGTTCTCTGTGCACGCGCAGAGAATGCTTTAACTTTTCGGGGGATTTAAAGATCCCCCGAAAAGTTTTTTAAACATTTAGGATTTTTCTGCACATGGGGGGAGTGCCCCCCGTGTGTAAAAACCCGACCCCCCAAGTGCCCTCCCCGCGCGGATTTAGGTATCCGCACGGGGGAGGGTACTTGGGAATTAGATATATATATATAAAAATTGTTTGTGTGATCGTATGTTGTGAATCAATCATTTAATTGCTGTGAGAGCTAAGTTACGTGAGATGTTTATTTCCAAGTTGTCTCCAGGTTCACTGCTTTGATCTCATGTCAGCTCCACGAATATTGCTTAAAAGCCATAGACGCTGCTTTTGCTGATGAGGGCCAGCACTGGTGGAGGGGAACTCTTGCTTCCCCCCACGAACCTTTTCCCTGATGCTAAGGGACCCCCAGTGGGAAGTTATCCACATAAATTTGGAGTGGTCCATGGAGTAGTCTGAGCACTCAGCTCAGCACAGGCTCCTCTATGGGATTTCCTTCTGTTGGGTTAGTCTGGGAGCACTCACCTCCTGATCCCTTGCAAAGATCTGATTGGAAGGGAGAAAGGTCACTGCCTGAGAAATGCAGAGAATCAAAGAAAAACAAGATGCCTGATGGAAAGCATCCAAACACAAAAAACAACACAGATTGGAGGGGGGGGGGGGGATAATGCTTAAAAATCCCAGATTTGTGTTACCATTCTGGAAAATCAGTGTTGACCCAAAATAGCAATTTTTATATATACATTTTTAGCTCAGGAATTTCATAATGCACACCCCTTCAAAGCAGCCATTTTTTCCAGGTGAATTGATCTGTGTAGTGTTGTAATTCTGGGAGATCGCTAGGCCCCACCTGGAGGTTGGCAAGCCAACACCAGAGTTATGTACATCCCATTTCTCTGAGGGGCAAAAGTCTGAGGGGCTGTGATTACCTGGGTTGTGTCCCTTTAGAGGACATAGAAATGGAATCTTTTGGTGTTTTTTCGTAATGTTTGCTAAATTTACAAATACATGAGTATAAATGGAGTCAAAGAGGTAGTCCTACA
Organism: Lepidodactylus listeri; assembly: GCA_029233225.1. Lineage (NCBI taxonomy): Eukaryota > Metazoa > Chordata > Lepidosauria > Squamata > Gekkonidae > Lepidodactylus > Lepidodactylus listeri. Next base: position 58,642,074 of record JARCFY010000016.1, on the reverse strand, counting down.
GAAAAGCAGATCTGCTGTCCGAGGTCAGAGCCCTCCCTGCCTGTACAAGGTGTGAAAACTGACTTATAGCTAACTTTAAGCTAGTTTGAGAGCCAGTTTGGTGTAGTGGTTAAGTGCGCAAACTCTAATCTGGGAGAACCGGGTTTGATTCCCCACTCCTCCACTTGCACCTGCTGGATGACCCTGGGCAAGCCATAGTTCTGGCACAGCTGTTCTTGAAAAAGAGCAGTTTCTGTCAGAGCTCTCTCGGCCCTATCTACCTCACAGGGTGTCTGTTGTGGAGAGGGGAAGGGAAAGGAGTCTTTAAGCCGCTCTGAGACTCCTTCGGGTAGTGAAGGACAGGGTATAAATCCAGTCTCTTCTCTCTTCTTCTTCAACTTTATGGCAATAAAACTAGATGCCAACTTTGCTGCCACATATACCCAGACAATTTAGTCACTGAACCTAACAACATCAGCTACACCATCTCAGGCTTATTCACCTGCTCATCTTCCAACATTGGGGGTGCCATTAAATGCCAACAGTGCCCTTCCGTTCTCTACATAGGGCAAACAGGTCAAACCCTATGCCAAAGGATAAATGGATATAAATCTGACATCAAAAATCATAAGACTGAGAAACCTGTAGCAGAACACTTCAACCTTCCAGGACACTCAGTGGGGGACCTCAAAGTGGTTGTTTCAAAGGAACTCAGAAACAGACAGAAAAGGAAAATTGTTGAATTACAAGTTATTACTACACTCAGAACAATGGAATCCCCAGGACTTATCAGAGATATTGGCTTCTTATCTCACTACACATGCCAAGTCACTCAGTTCTCACTTACACCCAGAAATCAAACTTTTTTGGTCTTAAAGGTGTAGCTGGACTCAAACTTAGTTCTCACATCTGTGGTTTACTCCTTTATTATCTGTATATCAACTTACTGCTATTTACATGTCTTACCTAATGTGTTATTCCAATTTTAGCTGTATTTATTGCTCAGTTACTTAGGCATCTTGACTCTAATTAGCTCTTCCTGGCAACTACCCCCCATGCAATATTTTATTTAATTATTTAATTAATTAATTCTTACCCCACCCATTCCGGCCTAGGCTGGCTCTGGCTCACAACAAGATAAAACTTCCAATACATAAAACATACATCACATTTAAAACAATGTTAAAACAGCAATATTAAAGTGCTAGCAGCTCAGTTTTCACACTATATCTTTGGTCCGCTTCAGTTGTGAGGGAAAAATGGGGGAACTAGGCTGGCAGTAGACACAGGGACCTATGGGCCAGGGCTACCACCCTAGATGTCAGTTGTTACTAGTAACGCCCTCACTGGTCAAACTACAGTGATGGCAGTGGTAATAGAGTGGTAGTGGTGGTGGCTCCAAAGGACTGGTGGAAGAGTTCCATTTTACAGGCCCTGCGGAGCTGTAAGAGGTCCCACAGGGCCCTGATCTCCTCTGGGAGCTCATTCCACCAGAATGGAGCTGCCACTGAAAAGGCCCTGGCCATAGTTGTAGCCAATCTGGCCTCCTTGATGCCCGGGAGGACCAGTCGGTTCTGTTGCCCTGGTCACAGTGCTCTCTGGGGCATATATGGGGAAAGGCAGTCCCTCAGGTAAGTCAGACCCTGGCCATAAAGGGCATTAAAGGTGAGAACCAGCACCTTGAAGCAGATCCAATATGTTATAGGCAACCAGTGCAACATCTTGAGCACAGACTGGATGTGCTCCCGAATTGAGAGTCCCATCACTAGCCTGGCTGCGGCATTTTGCACCAGCTGCAGCTTCCGGATTTGCGACAAATTTGACCAATTTGAGGAAATCTGTTTCTATGAATCTGAAGGAGTGTACATACTATCAGTTCTTGCTTGTACCCAGAATTGAACTTTAATTGTCTTGTAGGTTCTGTTCTCACATCTGTTTGTTAACTCTCGTATTTGTATGCTAATTTACTGCCATTCACAGATCTTTCTTACATACAATCTCAGCTGTAATCACCCAGTACTTATTTATTTATTATATCAGGTTTGTGTACCAACCTCCCCACAAGCAGGCTGAGGGTGGTTCACATCAAAGTCATATAAAACACATAAAATCTATTAAATAATTTAAAATACAATTCTAAAACCCAATAACCATATGGCGCCATCATACAATTCTGGCCCCCCAATTTACATTAGCAATGGGGGAAGAGGGGTAGAAGCAGATTGTGAATCTAATGGTTCTTTAGAACTATTAAAAACCTGTTGTTAAAAACGGTTGCTGTCCTACACCGTACACTAGGGCTGTGATCACACACACCAAATAATCCACTTTCAATCCACTTTCAATGAAACTTTGAATTGGATTTTGCCAGTTCACACAGTAAAAATCCTGTTGGAAAGTGCACTGAAAGTGGGTTATTTAGTGTGTGTGATCACAGCCTAGGTGGAACAATCTCTGCTTTGCAGGCCGCAAATCCCACAGGGCCCTGATGTTAACTGGCAGACAGTTACACCAAGTCACAGCTAGGGCCGACTTGACTCTAAATGGTCCTCCCTGACAACAGCCCCCCCCAACCCTATAAATAATGGTTGAGGAGATTCTTTCCACTATATCTGATGAAGTGTGCTAGCATATGAAAGCTTATAGTGTGAATAAAACTTTGTTGGTCTTAAAAGTGCCACTGGACTCAAACTTTGTTATAGTAGCATCAGTTTGCTTCTCTCTTAGCCTCTGTCAAACTCAAGGACTGCTGTTCAGACAAAACTCTCTCTCTCCCCTTTCCTCTAGTTGGTTACCTCAACCAAGCTCTAACGGCTACTTCAACAGAGCCATCTGTCAGCAACTATCTTCCATTAAGGAAACATTCACAGTAGCTCAGGAACATTCCTATTCTATTGTTACAGGGCCTCAGCCTAATCCCATAAGCCTTGATAAGACAGCAGGCTCATGATATAGTCAGCTGAGCAAACCTCCTAGGTACCCAGCTAGCTGAGTGGAAGAGGAGGTGATTTTTGCCTATCCCCCGTCCCACTGCAGACTCCCACACTGCCCCCAGCCTTCTTCCTGAAGAGAAGAGGCAGGTACCCGTTCCCGAGGGCACTGTGGTTTACAGAGATCCAGGGTTATTTTTGGACAGAAACGCACAGGAACGGAGTTTCGGCTGGCTTTTGAGTTGGCCACACCTACAGCCTCCCTCTAGGGTTCCCCAGGCACCTCACAAGCCGTGGGGCGCCTGGGGAAGCCAAACCGATCCAGGGAGGGAAGGCAGTTTAAACTGTCTCCCCTCCCTGGGTTCCCCAGGCACCCTGCAAGCCACGGGGCACCTGGGGAAGCTCATCCTGGGAGGGGGCTGCACGGTCAGGGGTGTGGCCTAATATACTAATGAGTTTCTGCTGTTGGGTGTGGCCTGTTATGCTAATGAGTTTCTGCTGGGCTTTTTCTCCAAAAAAAAGCCCTGCAGAGATCCATGAGCAGAGCTCTCTTTGCAATACATTGGATCCAACCCGGTTGTCTAACAAACAAACAAAATACACCCTGTAGTGTGCACATTTCAAGCCAAAACATTGGCAGATTATTAAACCAGTACTGCATTGGTGAGTATGAAAAAAATTAAGTAAACAGACATTTGTATGGAAAACACGGGGAGAAATTCAGTTTTAACTTTGCAATATCAAGTTCAAAGGCAACTCGCTGTAATCCAATTTTCACTAATTGCACACCTCTAAAAAGTGGTGCTGTTCATCAAACTTGATTGCTTATTAGAGGGTAATCATAATTAAATGAACATTCTGAGCAATGAATGTCGTGATTCTAACTTGTAGGATTCAATAATGTCACTCAGCAAGTGGATTACTTTTGTAATAACTGTCACCACCCCTTTTCCTTTATGCTGTGTCCCTGATTCCCTTTTATTTAGTTTTCTTTTATATATATATATATATATATATATATATATATATATATAATATACTTTCAGACAGGTGAATTTCAGACTCATGAGGATTAGGGATTCATCTTTCTGCACATAATAACTTAATCCCCTCACTCATTTAGACAAAACAAAGTGATAAGGTTGCAAGGAGGCCAGTGGTCCAAGATATTCCTCAGATTGCCAAAGTAATCTTGCAGAGTTAATATTACTGTTAGTATAACCAGCCAATAGCTATCATAATGGCTAAGAACTAGACAAAGTCACTTCAGTCCAAATTATTAGCAAACGGTGCTGAAGTGATTCACAATAGCAAACCTTCTGCCTAGTTTTGTTTTTCATTCTCATTAGCAGTCATTAGCATCCCTTTATCAATTCTTACATCCTTTCCATTTGTATATTTCATGCCGGCTCTTGCTGGGCTACTGGACCGGAGGGTTTGGGGCGGGGGGGGGGGGGGGGAGAGATGGCCAATAGCCTTGTGACTGATGCCATTCAAAATAGGCAATTTGGTGTTTAGCAGATCAGTGTCCTGATCAATGCACCTCTTCATCTGGAAAGCTGGGGGAAGAATCCAAACGTCTGCAGACATATGAAGACGCCTCGTTACGTATCCATTAGTATGTTATTGTTCAGCATTAACTTTGTTTCCTTTTCAGATATAAGGATCACTGTGGAGCTGGAATCTTCCGGCGATGACATTTCAGCCAGCTTGAGTACTATGCCATATTTCATTGAGGCTCTTAGTCTTCCTACCTCTCTTCCCGAAGAAGAAATTTTGGTGCCCACAGACCAGATTCTGTTGTTGCCAGAGGCAACTGCTGGTGGCCCCTCCATTGTTATCGACGAGTCTTTTGAAGCGACAACCTCTTCGTGGGAAGTGACAGCTCTCCCAACCGGCTTTGAGTGGGGGGTGCAGGGTATTGCCACCGACTCAGGCATTATTGACATGATGATCCCAGGAACGACGGGGGAAGGGGAGGATGGCAGCGGCTCTTATGTATTGCCAGCGACCCCACCGGCAGAAACGGCTCCACCTCCTCCCCAGGAGTACGTAACTCCAAGCTCCGTGACAACTCCAGCCAAAGGCAAGGAGCTAGTGGTGTTCTTTAGCTTGAGGGTAACCAACATGCATTTTTCTGATGACCTCTTCAATCGAAGTTCAGCAGAATACAAAGCACTTGAACAGCAGTTCATGCAGCTGGTAGGTGACGGCTATTTCTTTATACACCAGTATTCATGGGCAGATGTTTAAGAAGATGCTTTTTCACTCTCTAACTAATTTCTTGCTGTTCAAGTTAAAAACAGGGTCTGGTTTCAAAAAGCTCTTTGGGAAGCCAACTGATGCAGTCATATGCATGAGATCTCTTCCATTGTAAGTCCTGCTGTGTTAAGAAGGGTTGCAAGGGGATGCATGCTGGACTGCAGCCTTAGCCAAAGTAGTGAGGCAAGCAATGGCTGACGAAATAGCACAAGCAAAAGGGTAGAGCCCACTCTTCTGCTGTGGAAACACATGCAGTAGTAAATTACTGAGAATATAAACGGTATAAGAGAGGAGAATCTTGCCATTGGAAGGTGAGGTATGGGACGTCAGCAAGTACATTTTTAAGATTAAATTGCACAGACTGACTGGTGCATCGGTTCAGTATCACAAGTGCAATATGTGTGGATGCCACACAGAAGAGATCCTTGCACAAATTTTAAACCCAGCGTGTTAAGCCTAGGCTATGTGTTGGTAATGGGGCCCCCAGCAACCCCCAGGCTCCCCGACTCTGAGGGAAGCCACAGAACCACCCTCCGTGTTTATGAGCCAAAGCCAGCAGCACATGTGGCGCCTTGAAGGCAAAGGATCCTGTGCCACTGCTTGACAGGGACTGGCACTTTAACAGCCCCCTGCCTGATGAGCTGATGGGACGCAGCCTTGAACCACAGCTGGAGAAGCATGGAGATGAGTCGCAGCTGTGATGTGAGGGCAGCAGCAGCTGCCCACAGGAATTGCTCAGCCCCCACGGGAGTTCCAGGAGACAGAGCCACCAGAGTGCTGGCCCCAGGACAAGCCAGGCCCTTTGTGAGGCAGAGGGGAATAAGTCAGGGAGGACACGCTGGCTCCTGATGTGGAGAGGTGCAAGTGCAGGAGAGAGGTGAAGAACCAGGGTGATGGAAACCTCCTTCCCTCTCAGTCTGAGGCCTGAGGATGGGTACACAAGTGCCCCAGCTGGCACAGATCTACCAGATTTGGCCAGGATTTCTACAGTTAATTTTTTAAATAAATGCCATTTTGCTGCATGTCTCTTGATCATAGTAGGCCTGTAGCCCAAAAGATTATCCTTTCCTGTAGGACATACAAAAGTCCAGTGTGACAGAGATGAGCAGACACTTATTGCTGCCTCCCCACCTTCACAGTGTGAGAGTTCTGCTCAAAGTAGTCAAGGATCAGATCTTGGTTGGTTAACCACAGTTCTTTATTTCCAATCTCTACATTAGTACAGCGTCTCGGATTATTGTCAGAGATGAGACAGATAATACAAGCAGGTCTATTATACCATTCCAAGGAGTTTGAATTACCCATAGGTAGCCAATCACCTTAAGGGAAAATTGGCGGGCAAAGAGGTGTTCTGGCCGTTTGGTTCTCACAGGAAAAGAGTGAGGTGTCAAGCTGTAAATTTCCTTTCCCAAACCAGACCCCTCAGATGTTACCAGTTCACATAACAATCAATGGCCTCAAGGCTTTTGCATGTGATAAGAGATGAGAGGTATCCTCCCTTGAAGTCTCAGCCGGGGCAGCTGGAATGCGGAGGCAGGGATGTGAGAGGCCTCCTTGTTCACATACTTTACTGGTGTCACCCTCCCGCTTTACAGACACTGATCTCCCGGTCTGGACAAGCAGTAATACATGACAGTTACAAGCCAAAAGAAAGACATAGAGCTACTCATAAGATACAGGCATGATTAATATACTGTCTGAATTAGCAGATTCTGACACACAGAGGCTCTCAAGCAGCCCAGAAGAGAAGAGGCAGCACCATTCATTGGCTATTGTTCTTTTCACCCTGTCAGATACAACTCAGAAGGCCTAGGAGGCTGGAGAAACATCCACCACAGTTTTGGAAGGAGTAAGCAGTGGCAGTTGGAGTTGTTCAGGGGAAGCCATGCTTGCTCTCTTCAGATGCTCCCTGCTTTCCTCTTGCACGTTCCTTCCTTCCACTATGGGTTCTGCCATAGTGAGGGGAAGGGAGGAAAAGATCCTCCACTTTTGCTTATTCCATGGTGGTGGAGCCCGTAAGAAAGGTTGACTGTCCGTCGTCAAGGAAGAAGTCACTGAAGTCCATCAAAATTATACAACTAATGCAGCATGATTTCCTCTGTCTTTTTAAGTATAGGGTGTCACTGATGATATCTAAGCACTGAATTCTTATACTTACTGGATTTACAATGAGCCCTAGGGAAAAGCATCACAAATTCTCAAAGAACAAGATAATATACACAGATTTCTCATTGGATACAGCAAAACTATTGTTCTGTGCAACAGCATGCCACTTAAATTATAACATAAACTGACAAGAACTTCTGAAAACAGGTGGATTTAGATCATGTTAGATTGAATTGTGATGTTTCCTTGTTCTGGAAGAAAAGAAAACTCATATTAAAGGATAACTGTTGAACAGAGGCTCAGATATACCCCTAGTAGGCTAGGGTAGATAGATCTACATGGGGGATCTCTTGTTACCCCATGATCAACATGAGCAAAGTCAGCTTGAACCCCAAGGGCCATATGACTGAATTGCACCCTCTGCATTAAGCCGCACTCTGCATTGAGGTTTGCTTAAGTCCCATTGATTTCTTTTTAACTGGATTGTGGTGTGTGAATTTAATTAGCAGGAAAACTGTACTCCATCTGTCTCAATAGATTACTGAGAAAGGTCTAAGTGTAGAAAGTGCTGAGGACTAACCAAGGAACTTAACCTGGTAGCAGACGTAAGGCCTGCTAATAAAGTCAGAGAAACACGGTGGTTGATTTATGGCCCTGAAAATGAAAAGTGAATTTAAATGAAATGAATGTGGACTTGGACAGGGACTTAAAGTAAAACTGCCATTCTCTCTCTCTCTCTCTCTCTCTCTCTCTCCTCATTTGCAGCTGCTTCCCTACCTTCAGTCCAACCTTACGGGATTCAAGCAACTGGAAATATTGAACTTCCGCAATGGAAGCGTGATTGTCAACAGCAAAATGAAGTTTGCCAAGTCCGTGCCGTACAACATCACAGAGGCCATCCACTGTGTATTGGAGGACTTTTGCGACGCTGCAGCTCAGCGCCTTAATATGGAAATCGACAGCTATTCACTTGATATTGAGCCAGGTGAGGTAAAAATGGGGCCGGAGGTGGGAGGAGGTCGTGGAGACCACAAGTGATTTTCCTGTGGGAAGGTCATGATTTCGGTAGTTTCTGGACTGGGGCTGCAGAAAGCATAAACCAGGGATGTGGAACATATCGGTCATGAGGGCTGAATCTGATCTGTCATTATTATATAACTAGGAATAAGGCCCGTTGTGGAAATAAATACAACGGGCTCTAGAAAGAGGTTCTGGGAGAGTGCCCCGGCCTTGGGCACTTAGTGTCAATTTGCTGTGGCGACCTCAGCAGGGTATAATGACACAGAGTCCACCATTTTCTCCAGGGGAAGATCTCTACCATCTAAAGAACAGTTGTAATTCAGTGTGATCCCCATCCCTCCCCTGGAGATCGGCAACAATGGTTCCCAATGAGGGAACGGGTGGTTTGAAGGGTGGAGTCTATGGCATTGAAACTGTCTGAGGTCCCACCTCTGCTGAAACCTCACCCTCTCCAGGGTCCACCCCTCAAATCTCCAGGAATTTCCCAACCTGGAGATGGCAACCCTACCTCCCAGCCAACTGTCAATGTATTGTTATCTGCCCCCTGGCTTCAGCTTTCCATCTCCTCCCCCCTCCCCCTAGAGAACACTTGTAATTCTGAGTGATCTCCAGTCCCCACCTGGAGATTGGCAACAATGGTTCCCCATGAGGAACTCGCTGGCTTGGAGGGTGGAGTCTATGGCATTGTACCTGTCTGAGGTCCCACCCCTCCTCAAACCTCACCGTCTCCAGGCTCCATCCCTCAAATCTCCAGGAATTTTCCACCTGGAGTTGGCAATCCTATCTCCTTCCCAGCCAACATCAACCTCACTCTTCAACTTTCCATCTCCCCCCCCCCCCCCCCGTAGCCTCCACTGTGCTCTGAAGCCCTGACTGCTATGTTACATTGGCTGTCATAAGGGGTCCATCTCAGCAGGGTTTAAGGACACAGAATCTACCATTTTCTCCAGGGGAACTGGTCTCTGCCGTCTGGAGAGCACTTGTAATTCTGAGTGATCTCTAGCCCTCGCCTGGAGATTGACAACCATACTTCCCCTGGTGGAAAAGTAGTCTTTCTCTGCAATGGGGACTGAAGCAGCTGACATCATTCTCCTCTCCCCCTTTTGACTTGCACAACAACCCTGTGAAGTAGGTGAGGCTTAAAGTCTGTGACTGGCCCAAAATTACCCACTCAGCAAGAACCTGGGCCTAGCAGATCCTGCTCTGAAGCGCTCACTGCTACACCTAGGGTACCCAACCTCCAGGTGGAGCCTGAAGATCACCAGGTATCACAATTGAACCAGACAACAGATTCCCCACCCACCCCCAGGAGATAATGACTGCTTTGGAGGGTGGCCTCTATGGCATTCTGTTCAGCTGCCCCAATGAGTTTTCTCCCAACTTAGCCCAACTTAGGTGTGGAAAGGGCCTTCCAGAAAAGCAAGCTTGGTTGCCTAGCAATGGGCACTGAGGGGAAAGTTGCCAGCTCTGATGATGGAATAGGGTTCCCAACCACCAGGTGGGGCCTGGGGATCTCCCACTTTTACAATGGATCTCCAGCTCCCCTGGAGAAAATGGCTGCTTTGGAGGGTGGACTATATGGCATTGTACCATGCTGAGGCCCCTCCCCTCCCCAAACCCCACCCTCTCCTGGATCCACCCCCAAAGTCTCCAGGGATTTTCCAACCCAGACCTGTCAACCCTGTGTTGGTAATACCTGAAGATTTGGGGGGTGGATCCTGTGGAGGGCAGTATTTTTTTTGGGGGGGGGATGGAAGGAATCAACAGGATATAATGCCATAGGGTCTACCCTCCAAAGCAGCCATTTTCTCCAGGAGAACTGATCTCTGTCATCTGGAGAACTATTGTAACAGTGGGAGATCTCCAGGTCCCACCTGGAGATTGGCAACCCTAGGGGGAAGTCAGCCGCACAGCAGGGGGTTGAAGAGAATGGTTTGATGGTCGCTGGCCCACCTCATTAGCCAGCCAGCCATGGTGGAGCTAAGCAGGAGAGAGAGCCTGAGGAATTTCATATAGCCAATATGTTCCGTTTCAGGAACTCTTCAGTTATGGTTTCTGTCAGGCATTTCACACAGAACCGTATTAGTACCGGTTCCCTAACGGAACATATTGGCCCTTTCACACAGAAATGTGCCTCTCCCATTGGGAAAGTGTTCCTGAGCCGGTTTACCTTGAAACCTCCTCCCAAGCATTCTTCAGTTCTTGTACTGGTCCTGAAGCGCTACAGGGTGCTATGTGAAATGCCCCGTTTCACAGTTTATTCTGACAGTTTATTCTGGGCACGCTGGCCGTGTGTGGGGGAGGGGGTTATGCTGAAAGTCCATTGTCTTTTCACAGACAGAAGCAGGCCACAGTTAGACCCGCCTGGCAGTGGGCGGAGGAGAAGAGTGTACCCAGCACCTAGTCGGTCCTTCCCCTTCGCTGGCTCCCTCCAGACTGAGGCTGGGATGCTGGCCGGTGGCTCTGTGGGCGGGACTGAGGCAAAGCAGCGAGAGAATGCAGCCAGTGGCCAGGGACCCCCTTTTGAGTGGCAGTCCTTCCAGCCAAGTGATTTTGGCGCCCCATGGAATCTTGCCACTTGAAAGTGGCTTTAGGAAAGATTTCATTTTCATCTGGCAACATTCTATGCCTTCCAAAATGAGTTTGCCTGAGTCTCGCCACCAGTATTCTAAAAAGTTTGCTGTTCCACTCCCCCCAATAGCCAGTCGGAACACAGAGGTCATTTGCATATGCGGCCTGATTGGCTTTTGCCTCAAACATTCTAATCAGTTTGCTGTTGCTGTTGGGTCATTGAATGTGGTCCTGAGGTAAAATACATCTCCCAGTCTTCCCTTAAATGATCACTGAAGTTGCCAGTATTCCTGTGGGGCCTGGAGATTTCCCAAAAATCACTGTGTTCCACAGCCACAGCACATCCCTGCTGAGGTCCCTCTGCACCCCACACCTTGCCCTCCCCAGGCTCTGCCCCTCAAATCTACAGGTCTGGCCCTCCCCTTAGTATTGCCAACCTCCAGGCAGTACCTGGAGATCTCCAAGATCAGTTCTCCTGGAGAGATTGGCTGCTTTGGGCAATGGACTCTATGGCATTATACCCTGCTGAGGTCCCTCTGCACCCCACACCCTGCCATCCCCAGGCTCTGCCCCTCCAGTCTAAAGGTCTGGCCCTCCCCTTAGTATTGCCAGCCTCCAGGCAGCACCTGGAGATCTCCAAGATCAGTTCTCCTGGAGAGAATGGCTGCTTTGGGCAGTGGACTCTATGGCACTATACCCTGCTGAGGTCTGTCTGCACCTCAAACCCTGCCCTCCCCAGGCTCTGCCCCTCAAGTCTAAAGGTCTGGCCCTCCCCTTAGTATTGCCATCCTCCAGGCAGCACCTGGAGATCTCCAAGATCAGTTCTCCTGGAGAGAATGGCTGCTTTGGGGAATGGACTCTATGGAATTATACCCTGCTGAGGTCCCTCCCCACCACTTTCCTCCCTAGGCTTTACCCCTCAAATCTACAGGTATTTCCCAACCCAGAGTTGGCAACCCTGTAACTGGCTATGGAATCACTTTCACTTGGAACCCAGAAGACATTGTGTAGGAGGCGGTGGTTTTCAGCCTTAGCTGCCACTGCATAGCCCCAAATCAACGTAAGTCAGGGCCCGGGGTGGAGGGAACCAGGCCTGTTACCATGAGGCTGTCCTCCCATACTGCCCACGAGGGGCAGCAAAAGGGCTTGAGATAGCCCTGCCTTATAGCTAAGCAGAAGGAAATAAACATGGCTTGCCTCCCTCTATTTCCCCCTTCCCTCTGCCGCCCCACCCGCCACAGCCGGGACACTCACCTGGAGCTTCCTTCTAGAGCCCATTGTATTTCTTCCCACAATGGGCCTTACTCCTAGTATCAGTATAAAACCATTGAACCATGAGGTACATAAATGATCAAAAGGCAAAAAAGCACTAATTTTATTAATACCAATTTTCTTAATACTAATTAATAATATAGTATTAATATATTAATTAGTATTAATAGCAATTGGCATTTAATGAAGATATTAATACCATTTACTACCTGTACTAATTTTATCTGATTATAATTTACAAGCCCAACATTTTATCAAGAGAAGTCCTTGCCCCATGGCTGTGTTCTTTCACCTTCCAGTGCTCAGCTGAGTGGGTCTTTGCATCTTTCTTCTGTCCAGAACCACACTGATGATATTTAATTACGCACCAGGGAGTGGAGCAAACTTTTCCTTCAAAATAAGCATGGGCTAGTGACCTTTTTGGAAGAGCAGGCAACTTCACAGCCACCACCCTAGTTACTTTAGAGTTTTCTGCCATTTCCCAAATCACAGTCACTAATTCTTCTCCTATCACATCCAAATCTACAGAAGTAGACAGGCCCAGACTTCAGCCACAGCCCCTGAAGAAAGTGGCTGATGCTCGCAGTACAGATAGATGGGGGAAAGAAGGCCCCACTGTAGAGGAAGTCTACAGAAGTGAGCAGCAGACACACAAACACACGGAGCTTTGTGGGAGTTGCTTCACGGTATCATTGACCCTGTCCCCATCCATCCATCCCATTGCTGCCACTATATCGGTCACTTAAGAACATAAGAGAAGCCATGTTGGATCAGGGCAGTAGCCCATCCAGTCCAACACTCTGTGTCACACAGTGGCCAAAACCCAAGTGCCATCAGGAGGTCCAGCAGCGGGGCCAGAACTCCAGAACCCCTCCCATGTTAGCCTGATTGCCTTGATTTATGATTAATATTGGGGAATATTGATATTACAAATGTAGCAATAGGCAAGATGGGAGCAATCACCTGTATATACAGGGGTCCTGCTTCTTCCAGAAATACCAGAAATGGATGCAGAGACCAGTTACAGATTGAAATTTTACTTTACTTGAAATTGAGATTTTACTTAGGAAATCTTCACAAGCAAACCATAGACAGGCTCACACACAATTATACAGTTCTAGGAAAATAAGATAGAAGGGGATAGCACAGTTGCATTAGCAGGAAATCATTGCTATCCATCGAAGGGCAATATTTGCCTGTCTGGAGTGATGATGCGATCCCAGCTGGAAAAATAAGGGGGCTAAGAGGGAATAAGGATCATGTTCTGAACCAGCAGAAACACGTGGAGACTCTGGCTGCAGTCCAAGAGCCTTAGAGGTAGGGTGGGGGTCAAGGTCAGGGGAAAAGCAAGAGAGAGAGCACATTGCTGGGTGCCCTCCTTTATTAGGGGGCTTTGAGGGAGGGCTTTGCTGGCCACCTCCCTAGGTATGCCCTCCTTGTGGTCCGTTCCCAAAGTCACGTCCGCAATGGGGATGGGGCTTAAGGGGCTGGTCAGTATTGAACTTCTAACTTAACCTGTGGCACTGAGACACTGGGCAGGATGCGATGACTCATCGGCTAGCACCATTGTGTTGCAGATACATCCTTTGTCTCAGGGTGAGCAGAACTGGTTCCTCGAGTGGATTAAGGGGCCAAGTCCTTTGTCAACGAAAGGTGGGAAAGAGTCTTTTGTGCCTTCGTTGTGGTGCAGGTTGGGGGGGTTTCCCTGTGTGATGAAGAAGGGCTTCCCTAATGGCATTGGGAAACCTCTGTGTGAACAGCAATGGTAGGTAGTGGTTCGAGGTACTTCATGCAGGGCGATCTCAGGACCCACTAGCACATCATCTCAGGAAAAAGCAGCATCTCCTGCTAGTGTGTGTCTGCAGCTGGCATCCCTCTCTGGTCCCCATACAGTTCCGTCCCTTTGTGCACATGTACAGGCTCAGTCCATTTTATCACTCATAGACTTTATTTCTATAAGAGCACAATAAGCGCCTTGCAGGGCAACACCCACTGTTGCCCCCCAAGCACCAAGAATACACTAAGAATACAGAGCATCACTGCCCTGGACCTAGCGTTCCGTCTATACCTTGTGGCTAATAGCCACAGATGGACCTCTGCTCCATGTGTTTATCCAGTCCCCTCTTGAAGCTGTCTATGCTAGGCTGTCTAAGCTGTCTATGCTTGCTCAGGCTTGGAAAGCAAATGTATCACTCCTGTGTGTAAAGGACAGAAGTGAGGGCCACACAGGCATGTTTGCTCAGGATAAAAGAGCAGCAAGCTCATCTTCAGCAAGTGACTGGTATGGTAGCAACTACCAGAATGGCTAAGGCAGTAGCAGCTGCTGGATGTGTGTTGCCTTGAGGGCCACATGAATGCCCTTGGAAGACAGGCTACAGTTCTGGGCCTTAGGCCTGACACAAACCACTGGCATAAATACCCTAGATATATCTCTGTCATGGGCATGGCCCCTCCTTTGCATTTAGAAGTGGAAAGTCAAGCAGATGCAGCTTGCTGCAGTTGAAAAAAGGTGCATGGGTGTTTAAATTTCAGATTCTATCAGCAGCAGTCAGCAAACTGGGGGAAATTGCAGGTGGCCAGGAAAAGCAGCAAGGCCAACTTGCGTTCGTGATTCTAGGCTGATAAGGCACTTGGTTTTGTTTTCATTTCTACTCAAGTAGGAAATGTTAACTGTGAAGTAGGAAAGTAAAAGGAAACAAAACACTTATAACTAACTGAGCAATATACTCTTTCATCTTGGATCCCAGAATTATTTGTTTGTTTGATTGATTTATAAACCGCCCCCCCCCCCCCCGAGGGCTCAGGGCAGTATACACCACAATTAAATATTCAATAAATTAGATCATACATAATAATAATCAATCAATTAATAAAATAAAAACATTAAAATTCAATCTAGATCGTTGATGGTGTTCAGTATAACCCTCTCTCCCTCCATGGGGGGGTGGATCATGGGCCGAATATGATGGAGGCCGTTGCTATCCTCAACCATAAGCCTGGCGGGACATCTCTGTCTTGCATGCCCTGCAGGACTGTACTAGAATGCCTTGTTTCTGAATAAGTCTATTCAAGGCAGTGACATTTCTTATGGGTTTTGTGCAGTTCATGAATAATCAGCCCATCCTGGCCATCCTGGCCTGAGGAAGTAGACTGAAGTGCTTATTTCTGAGTAGATCTGATAGCTGTGATGACTTCAGCCTGATGACTGAACCTGGTTTCTTGTAGTTTTCCACTGGGAGTAGATCCTCATGAAGGACTTCCTGCTAGTGGACCTAGTCTTGAAGAAATAGAATGCATCCTTTCTACCAGCTGCTCAAACATGATGTGCACCATTGCAACTAACGAGCTTACTTCCTACAACCAGTGCTGAAAGTAGGATACTAATTACCAACTCTACCCAGGATGTGGCATAAAGTACTCTAGCTTGTTTCCTACTGCCAACATAGCCTAAATCTCACTGTCCAGAGTAGGTTCTGTTCTTCATGCTGATATCTTTCTGAATACGCTGATCTCGAGAATTTTGCACATTTCCTAGAACACATGCAATACCAAAGAGCATCTGTTCATTTGGCCTCCCATCCTACAAAGCAGAGGAAATAATTAGTTCAGCAGACATTCCTTCCTCCTTTTGCAAGTCACCCTTCAGGAACATCATATAATGGGACATTTCACTCCCCGCGGTGAAATAAGCACATATTAACCAGAGATTATCTGCTTGAATAGCGTAGGGAGCCAAGTGGCTGTTTTGAAGGCTAGAGAACTGCCAGCCCCTCCGGAATAAAAACAGCAACAAGAAGGAAGGGCAGAGAGAGTCGCAGCCAGATTAAGGTAACAGAATGATTCTGCATATAAATTCAAAGAGTAAGAGAGATAAACATCACAGAAGGCACAGTTACTAGGGGATGGGAACTAGCTCAGCTGAAGTGGTGTCTGTGTGCATGCGGTCACTGCCATTCCGACTTCATGTCCCTCGTGCTCTCTTTGTATGGCAAGCAAAGAAAGGGAACACTATCTACTCACCCACAAATTTGCCCTTTTTTGGCAGATCAGAGGCACTTGCGCATCATGTGCAGCTGAAAGAAACTGCCGGAGCATGTTGACATGATACTGTCACGACTCTGCTGATATTACCAACACCATGAATAAAAAAGTTGTCTTGACAACAGTCCTGAAAACCCCTTCTGCTCAACTTTTCCGCAGCCCAGAGTTTTGAATTGAATAAGATGAACATGCTAGGTCTTAAAAGGTCCTTATCCTTTCGGGGTGAGGGAGGGGAATGTTAATTAAACTGTGAGCTTTTACGTGCTTCAGAATGCTCGGCCCACACAGATCAGACAAAGAGGTGAGAATGGATTGTACCTACATCTAGCTACCTTGGTAGAGCATGCAGTAGCACATCCAGGAAATCTGAATTAACAGACACATCTTCAGTAAGAGATCTTTCCCCCTTCCCTTTGCATATATGTATGCGTGCTTTCCTCCTGCAGGCTTGCTTCTGGCGTTTAATAAGTATGCACATATGCCTGGATACCCACATTGCCCTTTCATTTCCACTTACCTACAATGTCAAGTATCTTTTCTTTCTTCTGTTCTTACCCCTCCCACTACTCACTACCATCACCCTTGAACCCGGTAGGGTGCTTTTTTGTTTTTGTCAAAGCTGCCTTGTACAGTCTCAGAGCTAGTTTATATTTTGCCCCAGCATGCCACAGGAGGTGGGATGCGGAAGAGAAAGGCTCATGGGAGGACATTCACCCTCCCATAATGTGTGCTCAGTTGTGGCGAAGGGGAGCCTACCCCCCATGTCCCACCCATTTGCGCCAGTCCCCTGTCGTAGGTACAAGCCAGATGCTTGTTCTCATGCTCTTGTGCCTGGATGCCTGGATGCAGTAGTCCAGTGGTTAAGGGGGCGCTGGCTGACTGAAATGCTAGCTGGAAGGTCACTCCCAAGACTGGCTGGTGTCCAGTTGGCAGCTGTAGACTCTGTAACGAGCCTTGGGGTGTGGTTGGATTCTGCGCTATCATTGGATAAAAAAAGCATCCACGGTAGCACCGTCAGCATTTCTTCACCTACACCTGGCCCGCCAGCTGACTCCTTATTTGTCTGGGTCAGACCTTGCCAGATTGATCCATGCAGCGGTCACCTCCAGATTGGGCTAGTGCCATTTGCTCTACATAGGGCTACCCTTGAAAATGTTTCAGAAACTGCAGGTGGTCCAGAATGCAGCTGCCAGGTTGGTGACTGGAACATCACAGTCAGCTCCTGTTACTTCAGTTGTGCAGCAGCTGCACTGGCTACCAATGAGTCTCTGGATCCAATTCAAGGTGTTGGTGCTAACCTTCAAAGTCCTTAATGGTCTGGGACCCTCATACCTATGGGACCACCTCTCCCATTTCAACCCCCTGAGTTCCCTTTGGTCATCAGTAATTCTGAACCAGGGCCTTGGTACATGGATTGTTAAATCAGCATACTGAGGTCAGATACAGAGGGTGTTGGTATGGACTTGGGTTAGCCCCAAGGTTTGCACAAAAATCCCCCCAAAGGGGAAAGAAGTAAACCAAGATCTCATGATGGTATGCCACTAGATGTCATTGGTTGCAACACGAAGAAAAAAACCCTGGCCGCAATCCCCACTGAATAAAATGGAACATTCTTTTAAGCAGACATACTTGAGATTGTTCCCATTATTATGTATCACATCAGAAGGAAACTAAGAACAGGAATGGTAGTTTAACAGATCAACACCTCCTGGATCTGATCAAGCATATTTTTGTGTGTTTTAATTATTCATTATATTTTTTCCATGTTTGTTCTTGGACAGCTACTTTTATTAGAATTAGATGTCTAAACGCAACATGCTGACATGTGATACTGGTTCTGAAGGCTGTACATCTATAGAAATAGTTCTGTTTGTTTCATTTCCTCCCCCCACTCCCCGAGTAGGAAGATTTGTATAGGTTAAAGAGACAAGTTAGCATCTTTACATACATGCAAAATCAAAATGCGACATATATAATTGGTACAAGACCCAACAGAAGCATCAGCTCATAGAAGGGTTTAGTTTTCTGTCACGTTCACATTTGTCATCTCAGAAAAACTGCAGGCCCAAAATCCAGGTGCCAATTTAAAATAAAGCCTGTTTTTGAAAATGAGAGCCACCTAGTGGAAACAGGGCTAGAGTAAAACCAGGGAAACATTTGCTCTCATTTTTAAAATTCACAGGTAATTGATCACAACCAAAACTAACAATATTAATATACATCCCAAGAATCTATTAGAGAGTATGTAGTTGTAGTTCATTATTTATAGAAAGCTTTAGCAAAACATCACAATATCCATATAATAAGGGAGCCCTTAGAAAGTCAGAGCAGTAAAGAATAGCAGCAGTGCCTCAGGACTCGTATTGGCTTACTAGATAAAGAGAAGAGACTCAAAAGCAATCCATGGTGTGTATCTACCACCACAGCAGTGGGTGCTACTTTTATTTATTTATGTGTTTTACACCCCGTTCTCCTCGCCAGAGCAGGCTTTTCCTGCGTAAACTGTACCCTATTAGATTGCTGTTTTGACTCAACAGAGGCCTTGTGGGCTTAGGCAAGCACTATCGTGCTCAGCTATATCGTGGGTGCAACTTTGCTTGTGTGAATGTTTGGTGGAAAACTAATGAAGAAATCTAGTATGGGCAAGAGGACACTTGCAAAACTGAAGTATCTATCTCTCCGCCTGCCATCTCTGTAAATTAGAGATATTGACTGATCTTTGTTTATGCCTATGGAGCTCAATTGATTTGTTGCCATTTGCCCAAATAGCTGGGAAATCTGTACCACTTGGAGCAGCTCTGCATCTAAGCAGCAATGCGGGCTTGACCAGACTTCACCATCATATCCTTCCCAAAAACTCTTTTAAAACATTTAATTTTTAATATTTAATTTTTAAGTATTGAGCGGGAGGTGATGAATCAAACGAACAGGCTTTTATTCAAACCATTGCTTCAGCTCAAAGACAGCTCTATGAGAGCGGCACCTTAATTTATACTGTTTCCAACTCATAACTTCAAACAATGTAACTATGCACAAACAATCCTATTGGACCTAAGCGAGGCTCAGCAATTGGTTACCTAGAGTGGCTTAAGGACCAATGAGAGTCTTTATTTGTTAGCCAATCAGAAAGGGCCTTTTGCATCCCAAAGTCTCTGCAAGCTGTGGCTGTAAAATAATAAGAGTACAACATTAATATTTTGTATCGGTAACATTCAGCCTGAAGAAAAGCTCTGATGAATTCAGAAGCTTGCACACTAATTAGGGCGTGTCTTCTTTCCACCATAGCCTTCAGTTCCCACTTAATTTTTCATGCTAACTGAGCATGTTCAGTTTGTTCAGGGGATCATATTATTTGTCTGCATGGTCCATAGAAATGCTTCATTTGTATTTATGTTTAAACGTTCTTCAGCTGTCATACTGAGAAGTGAGCAAAGCAACCCCAGAGAAATTCTTGCCAGTACAGTACAGAACCCTAGTATTGCTTGAAGAATTTCGGAATATGACCCCAATGTTGCAGAGCTTTTGTAGATCAGCATCCTAAATCGGCATCCTCATTTATACCCAGTATAAATTTAGGCACAGTAATTTATGATTCATTGGAACACCTTAATTTATTGGAGTGCTGTACAGGGTTGCCAGACTCCAGACCTCTCAAAATTACAATGGCTCTCCAGACAATAGAAACCAGTTCTCCTAGAGAAAATGGCTGCTTTGAAGGATGGACTCTATAGCATTATGCCCCTCCCAAACCCCACCCTCCCCCAGGCTCCACCCCCAAATTTCCAGGCAATTTTCAACCTAGAGTTGGCAACCCTAGCTACTGAAGAAGAGGCATTTATGTTCTCAGCACCTGTTGGGTCCCCACTTGCTAGCTCTATTCTGTTCATCCTTGATTTGTGTGTATGTTAATGGTGGCATATATAAATTAATTCAAGGCAAGGAAACTATGGTTGCCAAAGTAAAAAAAAATATGAATTTCAGTCTGTGACAACACTGCCATAGCATATAGTATGAAATCTACTGCAGCATTCAAATGCCCTTTATTTGTATTAACTTATTTGCTGAAGGTAGCTGTTTTTTCTAATTCAGTTTACCACATAAAATGCTTAAGACAATTAGACTGCAATCTTTAAACCCAATAAAAATCTAGTAAACCAGAACAGCAGTTGGCTAAAACTGAAAATGATAGTCTCATTTAAAAGGCCTGGCAGAACAAGGATATTTTCTGCTTCGTAAGGGAGAGGCACCTGGAGACTAAGCAAGCAGCTGGCTGGGGAGGCCATCCCATAACATGGGGCAACTCCACTGTTCCTGGTAGATGCTGATCTGGTATTCGCAATGACGGGACACAAACAGAGTCTTGTTAGCAGATCTTAAGGCATGGAAGGATGGAGGCTCCTATGTGAACAGATACTTCCAAATAAAGAAGTGGCATATTTCCTGAAGTTAACAGCAGGATAGACCACTTCTGTGCTTTTAAATTTTCTGATCAGAGGTGGTTTCAAATTTGCACTGCTTTTCTCGATATATTGTCAGTCCTTCTTTACTTACGTGGACACATATTATGGGTGGTGCTGACAGGAATGGTTATTTAAATTGATGCACTCTTACATTCACGTGCCAGTAAGATGTGTTCAGAAATCCAATTAGCGTAACGGAAGATTAGAACATGAAAATGAACAAAGTAAAATGGGGGTGTGTGTTTTATTTTGACCTGCAACAAAACCACCGAGTCCTTGTTGGGATGTTAAAACAAACCTATAGCACAACCGAGAAAACAAAAAGGGACGTGAGGAATGCAAAAACAAAATACAACAGTACAAGGAAGTTTATCAAAAACAGGAGTGTACTCCGAAGTGAAAATTGAAAACACTACCTAAATCCACAATATGAAAAACTGTGACAAGCGTACAATTATAAACACTATTCAAAGTACCAATAATACGTGTATCAATACACGGAGAACTGGGCAAAATAAACATATATCAAGAAGTAGTTTAAACACATGACAAACAGACCGATTGCCAGCCAAATGCTGTTTTAAGTGAATCTTCATCAGACCATTTCTGTGTTGTCCTGTTTATTCCAATAATTTATAACAACCAGCAGTGCAAAATAATAATAATGTTTTGCTGTAAAAGATGCAAAACAACATCAGCTGAAGTCTGATTGCAGGGGCAGGTCGTGTTTTCAGTCTGCGGTTTACAATAGACCCCTATTTTTAATATGCCAGTTTGGTGTAGTGGTTAGGAGTGCGGACTCTAATCTGGGAGAACTGGGTTTGATTCCCCACTCCTCCACATGCTGCTGACATGACCTTGGGTCAGTCACAAGTTCTTTCAGAGCTGTTTTCTCACAAGCAGTTCTCAAAAGAGCTCTCTCAGCCCCATCTACCTCACAGGGTCTCTGTTGTGGGAAGGGGGAAAAAAAGGAGATTGTAAGCCGCTCTGAGACTCCTTCGTGTAGTGATGGGCAGTGTATAATTCAAATCTCTTCTTCTTCTATTGTGTACTTTGTTTTTATAAAACAAACCAATGTCATAAGAACATAAGAGAAGCCATGTTGGATCAGGTGAAGGCCCATGTAATTCAACATTCTGTGTCGCACAGTGGCCAAAACCCAGTGCCAGAACTCCAGAAGCCCTCCTACTGTTACCCCCAAGCACCAAGAATACAGATCATCACTGTCCCAGAAACAGTGTTCCATCTCTAGTGTGTGGCTAATTGCTACTGATGGACCTCTGCTCCATATGCTTATCCACTCCCCTCTTGAAGTGGTCTATGCTTGTAGCTGCCACCACTTCCTGCGGCAGTGAATTCCACGTGTTAAATGTCATGTGTATTTTAATTAATACATACACATTTATATTTATACATACATATTTTATACAAGTTTTTTCAGTAAAGGGATTTTGCTCTTTCAGCACATGTTGTGTGCATGTTTATCACCAGTCTATGAAAAGGAGGGAAGATCAAAATTAAATGCATATGCACAAATCCAACAGATTCATCACAAAACATAACTTCAAAGATACCTACCTGTTCATGTTTTTTAGAAAAAAACAAACATTCCAAACCTAAATGAAAATTATTCTAAAAATTTTTAAAGGCAGCGTACATGACATTTGGTACTGTGAAATCTGAAAACCATAGAGAAGCAGCACGGAAGACAAAGATGAGTATAGCTATGGAACTCTACTCCTTGGGGGAATAACCTCCCAGCAGATGATAATACACAACAGAAAAACTACGTATTTTATGCAATGCAAATGGTCAAGCCAGTCATCCACACTGGGTCTAAATTTTGGTACACAGTTTAGATGGAACTTCATGTTATTAACAGAGGGCTGCTACCACCAAAAAACAAACAAGCAGACCTTCATCAAGTACTTTGTGTCCTGACTTTGCTAAAATGTGTGCTTCCCCATTACATCATTGCCTAATGTGGCAGGAACTGACAATAGCATCTCTGTAATGTGCTTTCGGTTTCTTTGTTCTTGTGATCCCTTGCTTGTACCCCTTATCTGTCTCAACCCCCTTGCCCTATGCAGCTGCAAATGTCACTTTGAAGTATATTGGTTGCTCTGGTTAATGTTACAATTTCTAGGCGGGAGAATGGCAACCCAAATTCCTGCACGTCACTGACAACAAATGGTCTTCACTCCCATGCATCCCTCCTCCCTTTTTCCGGGCCAGAGTGTGTTATCTTGTTGTGAAAACCTTGGGAGCTCCTTTGTGGCTGCCCGCCTAGAACTGTTGTGCCTAGCTTCACACATGTGGGTCACTCAGATCAAGAGGGGAATTTTTATAACTTTCTCACCTTGCTGTGGGAACCTCAACGGTCATCTTTCTTTTCCCGCGTTCACCCACTGACTCTGATTGGTCTAAAGCTAGAGTTCAATTGTGGCTGGAGGGTATATTAACCATGACTGTCTTTCATTAAGCATCTCTAACAAACATTGAGAACCTGTTTACAGTATTAGAAAATAAAGAGCTTTAATTCAACGCTAAGGTCTGATCTCTTGCTGTCTATTCAGAAGCCTCATACTACTGTGGCAGGAAAATACACAACACATCAGGTCTGTATGGGAATATTACATGAGTCTTGAATTCTGGCAGCAGTCCAGTTTTTTACCCTAAGTTTTTTTGTTTTGGTCCTTAGTGAAAGATTTGTAAGGTTCTTACGACAATTAAACAACTAGGGACAGGCCACGCCAAACAGAGAAGAGTTAAAACAGTTTTGAATAGAAATTCTCAATGCATTTTGATATCTTCCCAGGGAAAAGCTGAGATCATATACATATATTCTTTATAATACAGAAAAGTTGCTTGCATACCTGGAGGACATTGAGCTTCTGAATAAACGGGCAGTTATGTCATTCTCGGTACTATTCAGTTCCACCCTCAGTCCACTCAAAAGTAGATATGACTCACTTGCAGTTAGAAAAACTGTAAAAAGCCAGGCTGTTTAAAATGTATCATTATGGATTGTGAGCACAAACCGAGGTGATTCTGTTTCTTCCAAGACAGGCTTTAATGATGGACACAGGGGCTCTGCTGTATCACTGGGGCAACCCTGCCTGGTTCTTGCTAGTTGCTTTGGGTTTTTGCCAAGTACACTGGGGCAATGCATCAATGAACATGTTTAAAAGATTTCTTCTTCCCATTACAGCTGATCAAGCGGACCCTTGCAAGTTCATGGCATGCGATGAATTCTCACACTGCATAAAGAACGAGTGGACAAAAGAGGCAGATTGTCTTTGTAAACCTGGTTACGTAAGAAAAGATGGACAGCCATGCCGTAGTCTGTGTGAGATTGAGCCAAACCTGTGTATTAATGGTGGCAAATGCGAATTAGTTCCAGGAAGAGGAGCCGTCTGTAGGTAATTAGCGTAAATACAATTTTTACTCTGCAACAACCATATCACTGTAGCATTTTACCTGAGAACTTGGGAGAACCTTTGCCAGTCTGAACAGATAATACAGAGTCAGATGGACCAATGTTATTATTTCTACATGTATTATTAAAGGTTCATATGGCACTGTTTACCCCTCAGCACTGTTTACCTTGCGAGCCAGTTTGGTGTAGTGGTTAAGTGCGCGGACTCTAATCTGGGAGACCCGGGTTTGATTCCCCACTTCTCCACTTGCAGCTGCTGGATGACCTTGGGCAAGCCATAGCTCTGTACCAGCTGTTCCCTCAAGGACAGCTTGGGAAAGAGCTCTCTCAGCCCCACCCACCTCACAGGTTGTCTGTTGTGGGGAGGGGAAGGGAAAGGAGTTGGTAAGCTGCTCTGAGACTACAAGTGACGGGTGGGGTATAAATCCAATCTCCTCCTCCTCTCCTCCTCCTCAGCCACAATACGGGTCACAAATCCAAACCTACCTCATAGTAATCCTGAAGCAGAAGGTAGAGTGGGATTTAACTTAATATTTTTGCCTAATTCAGGGTACCTGTCATCAAGTTCTGATTATCACATCTAAGCCATACTGCAGCTCAGATATTTTGTTTAGGTGTAGCTTGTTTTGAAAGCCAAAACCCGAGAATGCTAGCCAGTAATTTTCACATAGCATATTTGATATTCATGGGTAGTCTGGAGAAACCATATCTCATTGAAATCTCAGTATATTAATTAGACTAAAAATGAACACATATGCACCTGTAGTCCTTTAGAGGAGTACTGACTGTAAAGCTTTGGAACAGATCTTTCCCCGTCTTTGTAAACCACTTTTTTGCTGGAGTGGGGGTGGGGAGAGAAGGTACTAAAATGTTTTCTCTACTAGACTTCCCTTATGTTGAGAGCAGGTATACAGAGCACCAGGTAGTGAGCCCTGATTTGTGGCAGAAATCTGGACAGGATGCTGTGTATGTTAGGTTAGACACCTGTACCATGTTTCCATATGGGCGATTATGTGAACCAGGTCACAGCTGGCATTTATTCTGATGACATATTTGTTAAGCGCCTGTTTGTAGTGTTACACACAATTGCTGTGATCATGACAGTTGGTGTGTATGCTCAGTCAATATTCTCCTTCTGTTGAACAGAGGTACACATGGCAACATTTGCTTGTCGCTAGCTGTTCGGACCACATCTATGAACCAGCCCTGTGGAAAGCACTAGGCATAGACGCCCATGTTAATTCTGCAGATTCAGGGAGGTTGTGTCTCTGCCAACTTGATCCCCTTAGTTTAGGCAAAGAAACATCACTGTCCAGTTGTTCTTTGTTCATCTGCATTGACCATAGAGAGATTTAATCTCATGTCATCATATTGCTTCACACAAAAAACTAGCCGAGAGGCGATCCATTTCATATAATTTCTGACTTTTTCTACCCATTTTCAGGATTTCTCCTATATTGGAAAGGTGCTGATGAATAGATGCAGGGTTTCTTTGCCCTTGGGGGTTTTTTTTTACATATATTGCTTTACTTCCCTCTCCCCTCCACATTTTAGATGCCCAGTACATAGAAACAGAGGCGAGCATTGCGCAAAATACGCTCTGGCACCGACCCGGTCCATCATTCCCAAAGCTGTGATACTTGGCTCGTTATGCTTCGTTTTTCTTCTCATCACTTTAATAATTAAGTTACGAAGAAAATGCAAAAACAAGCCTAATTTGGAGTAAGCAGCTCAACCCTTCATATATTTTTTTAAAAATGTATTTCCCTTCAAATTTTTGTCCTTTTAAAGCTGCAAACAAGAAGCCTTACCATAAACAAACATATTCTGCCTTGTAGAGATTCTTCTCTCAGCCGATGCAACATTGAGACTGCTGTAAGAATTAATCCTGTTTTTGATCATGATGAACCTGTCAGTAGCTTTTGCCGTGGGCCGTGTAGTGTGAGTGCCTGTGTTAGCTCATCAGAAAGCACTGATCAAGAAACCTTACAAGATCATGAAAACCAGAGAGAGCGTAGAGGTAAAATGCATGCTGAAACACCTCCATCTGCTCACTCGTCGTAACATTGTTCTTGTTAACGATCAACTTTTTAAAATCATCATCCAACTTTGCCTTCCATATTCCAGAGCTAAAAATACTAATCCTGCTGACACTAATAATCCGTGACGTCTCTGTAGCGGCTTCGTAGCCGAACATTCAGTTAGTGAAGCTCATCTGATGGCAACTTCTGCACGGTGATGTCTGTTCTGTCTTGCCGGTGCCGGCAGCTAGTGTAACAGGCAGCAAACACACTTACCCTTGTTTTCCACTGTAGGCCACCAGACTCAAAACGACTGAGAAGTTAGTATCTGAAGCCCTGGATTCCAACAACAGCCAGATGGGAGGAAAAGGTTTGTGGAAATTTGCATAACACCATCACTGTTGATAATGGCTTGGACCCAAGGCTGGGGGGGGGCGGGGGGAGAGTTCAGAGGCAACGACTACCTTCCTGTAGCCTCTTGCATGCTTCAAAGAGCCATAGCCGAAGGGCCTTTCAAAAAGAAATGCCATGTGATCAAGGGGGCTGCAGCTGGGCTAATCCCAATTTTTACACAAGCAGAGCTCCAGCTTTCATAGTAAACTTTGATCATGCAAGTGAGCAGTGGAACCTTTTCTCCAGTTCTCAATGTTTGCTGAAGTCTTTCATCATGCGTGGTTTTGGGGGGGGGGGGCAGAGAGTGATGCTGGGGGAGAGGGAATGAGATCAGGGAAAGCAGCATAAAATTTCCATAAAATCACTCTGCCCACAGAAGCTTGGTTCCAGCATAGATACCTTTTTTGGTTTTATATTATCGTTGAAGGTCAAAAGAAACAAAATCTTTCCAAAGTTTTTTCTTTGCTCCGCAGAAACATATCACTTCACATATATTAGGATGGATGCAGGGCAGGGCCATGGGAGGGCCACGCAAGGGTCGCCTATTTTCCCAGCAGCCATTTCTGAGTCCAGGGAAGTGTATTCCCGGGGCACGGGACTCTGGTGGAGGAACAGCCACCATAGCCATTAGTATCAAGAGGCTGCTGTGGGGGGCAGTCAGCTGACAGAAAAGCAGAAAGGACAATTTTCTCTCTTTCTCCTCCCTACTGTATGTGGGTCCCACAAGGCCAGGGAGAAACCTTCCCAGATTCAGAAAGGATTATTGGGGAAGGAGCTAAGCCAGGAAGATTAGTGGTGGTCAGTCCCTTCCACTGACAGGTCACAAGAACTGACTCTATCTCTCTGCTTACCCTAGCTCACAAGGTAGTTGGGAAGGTAAAAATAATATGCCAGCAAGTGACCATTGAAGAAACTCTGTTGGATGCAGAAAAATTGTTAACAGAATGGTTGTATCCAGTGAACCAAAAGCAACATTATACTCACAGAGCAGATAATACTGTCTACCTCCCCCTTCCTGCTGCTATTCCCTGTATCTCCTCCAAAACTTCTCCTCAGGGTCAGAGGGCCCTTGTGAACTGCATGGGACACCACTACACATTGCACCCAGAAAGAAAATAAATGGAAATGGAACCCCCCCCCCCCAAAAAAAATCTCTTTGCATAGTGGTCTCTGCTGGGTTTGGCTTTACAGCTATATAGCTCAAATGTATGAAATGTATATCATCAGAGAACCCTGGAAGCATGGGATAAAGGGCTCTTCCAGATTTTCATTTTCCCTGCTTGTCTGCCCCTATTGCTTCAGGGTTGTTTTTTCCCTGTTCTGCATGTGTTTTGCTCCCTCTAGTGATCAATTTGATATTACATCGGTATATGTCTGATGGCTTTTATGCTGGATGTAATGTAATATCAAATCAACCACTAGAAGGGGCAAAACACATGCAGTAAAGAAAACCCCCTGAAGCAATAGGAACACACAAGCCAGGTAAATGAGAATGCAGAAGAGCCCAGTTTCAGAAATTAACTCTCCAAAGGTCTGAGGAAATTTCTAGATGACTTTCAGGTAAATGTTAGTCAAATGCTTCCTAAGCATTTTGTTTCCACAGGTTTTCAGCAAGACAAGTTCTTGCATTTTTCAAGCACGCTATTCAGGATAAATGAAGTTTCAGGGAAGAGCGAAGAAATGACAACAGCTTCAGAAAATTACCAATCTGGGTTTTTTTTTCATAAAAATGAAGACACTAACCAATGCTTTTATTTTTGCTTACAAAAAAAGGGTGCACCCTCATTTTCCGCAGAACTGTCCAACTTCATTCCATATCCTTTACCATTCATGAATGCAGTGCTAAATGTATTTAATAAATGTACAGTCTTTATATGATAAATATTTTTGTTACTTTTAAGCTTAGGTATCAGTGCAGAAGTCTACAGTGGAAGTGTTACTATCAGTATTATAATTTCCCAAACTGAAGGCAGTAAAGGGGGTGACACATAGGCTAATTACTGGGGCAATAGTCATGTGGTAACTGTTTAGAGGTATAAATGCTGGCTAAGATATTAGGGACTCGTTTAAGGCTTTCAGTAGAGCTTTAAAACTGCTTAGTTGTTAGTCAACATTTACTGGTTGTCAGGCTTCATCCCCCTAGCATTCCCCCATTAAACCAGCTGCGACTGTATATAATACACACCCATCATATAAATAATGGCCACTCAGCTCATGGCATTTTTCCCACAGAATAAACTGGACTGCAGTTTTCCTGTATTCTTTTCAGAAGCTATCTGGACATTTTAGGTTGTACATAAAACCCCAGTGTTTGCAGTTATCTACAGTAGCAATAGATCAGTCATTCATGATTTCCAACTGCAGATCTACCAGGACCACTCTCATGGAGCATTTACGTCCAATGAGCAACATGCAGTATAGGAGGGGAGAACCCCCCCCCCCCCCCCGGGTACTCCATCCATCATCTGTATTGCAAAGCTGGTCTTCTCTGTGTGTTCAGCTCTGCGCAAGCCTCCACTCAATAAAGCCAGTGATTTCCCAACCCAAACAAAATAGGTTAATAGATCGGAAGTGAGCTGGAGGAAGGGTCGTACATGTTTCGCTTTCCATCCCATGTCAGAATATCTGCCGCCTAGGCAGACTTTCGCAGGGGAGACGCACAGGCCCAGCTTCCGACAGTTTAGCACAGCGCAACTCACAAGCATCTTCCCCCCTCACAGCCGCAATTCATTTCAAACAGACGTGCTTGGGACCATTTCTCACAGGTTGGCATGCACTATGCCAGTATCTTCCCATGCGTTAGCATCGTTTATTCTCTTCACAAAGAGCATTTTACTTAACGGATCAAGTGCATTTCTGCTCTGGATGGAATTGTGGTGCCCTGAATCATCTCTTTCCTGTGTGCATTTAGGCATTGGGTTGGACTTGAGCATTCCTGAAAACAAAGCAAGTTTGGGGAAAGGATTTTTGCCATTGTACCTTTCTGTCTGCAGCTTTTTCTCCCCATCCCCACAATTCCGGAGCATACTTCAGTATGCCCCACAGGAAAGAAAGACTGCAATGAGGAAAGAAAGGCTCTTCTGCAAATTTGGTTCTGTTTGCGGAAAGCTCGGATAAAGCCGGTTATCTTATCTAAGCAATAAAATAGATTGCTTTCCACACGTGATTACTACTCAGAGTCAATATATGGAAGGCTGAGATAATCTTCATGTATTTATTCTTCTATGGTGTCAAGAAAATATGCCTACCAAGCTGTACTTCTATGCTTTGTAGATACTGCACTCGCGGTGAATGCCTCCCCAAGAGACAGTAATCGCAAGGCGACAATGCTAGCACAATTATTGATGCATAAATGCATAAACCACCGGCGGGGGGTGGGGGGCGGGCAAACAGTTCAGAAAACATGAAGCCAAGTAACTTTTCCACAGCCTGGATAGCACTCAAGGCATACATCTGGAGGAGAGCCGAACACATAATTGTAATTGTGTGATTTAAGACTGCTCACTGTACTTTCATTTCAGAACTATTTTTGTATGTGTTTGTTCATATCAATTTCTATTAGCCAAGCCATAATTATTTTTACACGGTGGTTTTAATAATGAAACATTTGTTCTTGACCATAATTTATCAAATCAAATATTAACTACCAAATATCATGAACATGTTTTGTATTTCAATAAAATTATTTAACTGAAAAATGTCTTGCGAAATTGGATCCATGGTCTTTTTTACCACAACATGCTCCTTTGTGACAGTTAAACACTGATCTGTTATTTATAGTCAGCTTTTCTCACTTGGACTCAAGGCGAATTACACAGAGCAAGCCAATACAATCTACAGGATGGGATATCCAGTAAACAGGGCAATTGGATTAGGGCTGCAGGACCGACCAGTGATAGGGCTGCCACCCTCCAGGTGGTGGCTGGAGATCTCCTGCTATTACAACTGATCTCTAGGCAACAGAGATCAGCTTACCTGGAAAAAATGCTCACTTCAGAAGTTGGATTCTACAGCATTATGCCCCACCTTCCTCAGGCTCCACCCCCAAAATCTCCAGGTATTTCCCAACCCAGAGGTGGCAACCCTAACCAGTAATCTAAAAAAAGAACTGAAGCAGAACCTTAGTGTTAAAATGACTCATTAAATGATGCAAAAATTACAGCGGGCTATACATAGCAGTACAGACCACAGTCCCTCGGAATTTATCCAAGCAATTTTGTGAGGCATTTTGTACAGGGCAACACTACTGCCTGCATAGAGAAGCCCTCTTGAATCGCTCAGGTTTGCATCCTTTGCCTAAAAGCCAGGAGAGGGGGAGTTTGTTTGTTTTTTGCATCACATCTATTAAAGTAGTAGTAATAAAAATGTCTCAGAATCTTATTAAAACCCTGTAATTTAAGGAGTATTCAAGTAAATAGTGCCTCTAACCAGCTAGTGCTCACTGTAACTATAGGCCAAACTAAAGGTAAAGTTGTACATCCATTAACAGCTTGCTCACCTCTCTAAATTGCTTTCACTCCATAAATTCTCTAGGTAGCTGAGCCGGGGGAGGGGGGGGGGGCTTGTGAGGGAAGAAAATACCCATGTCTGCTCTTGAAGGAAAAAGCAATCTAGAAAATATTAATTTGTGAGATTTCCCCCCCCCAATCTTACTATATTATAAAAGAGAGCTTATATACAGTGTTTAATAGCAAGTATTTTTAATATGAAATGTTCTTCATTTATTTGCTTTAGTTGCTACATGAACGGAGAAAATAAATGCAACATTAAAGTATTTCACACCTTTTCAATCATTTCCTATTAGTGCTTAAATAATATTCTAGACAGATCAAGAAATTATTTATTTTGCTGCAATATTCAGTACATAATTAAGTTCATTCGATAAAGTCCTTGAAATATTTTAATGGAAAACAGCCCAGAGATAAAACAGACAGAACTACAGGAGATGAGCAGCTCCCCAATGGAACGCAAAGGGTATTAAGCTGTGCCAGGTCTGGCCGACTAGGGACCGTGACATTCTACGACTGAGATAAGTTCATAGCTGCATATTCGTCACCCCACGACTGCAACCTGTACCCGCAAAAGAGCCATCACAGGTCAAATACCAGAGGCGGAATTTCTGAAACACCGGATGTTCAAGGGCAATCAAGTGCACATTTGG
Organism: Lepidodactylus listeri; assembly: GCA_029233225.1. Lineage (NCBI taxonomy): Eukaryota > Metazoa > Chordata > Lepidosauria > Squamata > Gekkonidae > Lepidodactylus > Lepidodactylus listeri. The sequence goes on along the minus strand of JARCFY010000016.1, from coordinate 58,610,419 downwards.
GTCTGCAGACTTTAGTTAATCTGGGGGATTTACACCAAACAGAAGCCCTGGGAAAGCAAGAGGTAACTTCTACCTGCAGCAGAAAACTCAGGACGTTTCCTTTGAAGAAATAAATCACTGTTTTCAATTAATTTTCTCATGTTCATGTGTCATGCCAGCTCACGTAGGGATGAAAATGTGGTATTCACCAATCGAACTAATTCCAAATTCCGGAAGTTATTTGGTGTACTTTTTAAAGACCAATTCCTAAAAGGTATTTTGTACACAGGTTCAGTACACCCAACTACCAACATCAATTCTGAATGGTGCACACATATATAAGTCGTAGTTTGTCTCTTTTAAATATACAAGTCATGGCCAAAAGGGATGTTAAATAGGAAAAAAGAGGCAATATTGTCCAAATCCCTTCCTGTATGAGTGAAGCATTTCTACGTGCACGAGAGAGAATCCCTGAATTCCACAGATCCACCCCCCCCCCGAACACTTCAGCACCCAGCATCGCCTTGCGTTTCTGAGCCTCACCCCTGCCACCCTCCTGGGGAGCTGTAGCAGAAGACGGTGCCATTCCCAGATCTCGGGATCCATTCCACACTTTCTATACAGGGGCCCCATTTCTAACAGGGGTGACGTTTGACTGTCAGAGATGGCCCTTATGAACACTTTGTCCCACGTGCCAGGTGAGGAGGACACAGAGGACATCAGATTACATTTCAAATAGGGAGAATTTTGTAACTCAAAGTGCATTTTCATGTTATCTGAACAGGGAATTGGGAGGTGGGAAAATCTCACATGGTACATTGAATTATAGGCATGGGCATTAGTGGTAACAAGTAAGGCAAGGAAACTGTAATCAAACAATAGAGACGGTGTTAAGTATTGGAGAAACGAGTGAAGCCAGTGATTTCATTAAACTAGCATCTCCCACACAGAGGGTATCACATAGTAGTTTGAGGATTTGATTTACCATGCTCTTAATTTGACATGCATCCAAGTAATTTAATGGGACACTCACATTGTACTGCATCGTCCTGATCTAATAAAGATGATAATGATTCTTCCAAGTGCAGAAGAAACTTCTGGGGCTGGGCGCAATCTACCTCTGTGCCAAGCATCATCTAGGCTAAAGCACTGAAAGAGAAACATACCAGGACCCCAAACACAAAGGGCCCTGTAGACTGGCCTGGATTTTAAGGTCCAGAGAGGGAATTCTGGTTGCAAAAACAGACCTTCCTACTCCCTCCCCGCTGCAGCATCCAGCACACAGCCCCCAAAACTGCTGCCCACAGTTAGGGGATGTTCCAGAATGACAGCTGATGGTTGCAACCCCCACCCCCACCCCCCGCAACAGTGACAGAATGGGTGTCCATTAGAGCCTCTGACTTAAGCAAACAGAAGTGACTTTAGCTATTTACAAATTATATTAACCCAGTTATACCCTGCCATCTTTTACAGAATGCACTGCACACAGAGGAAGACATTCTTTGCACCTAAGCCATGATTCCTATAGCTGAATCAAAACTGCATGCTGGACCTCCGTTGGTATTGTCATATTTGGCAGTACCAACCAACTGCTGGGTGTGTGTGTGTGTGTGTGTGTGTGAGCACTTGACTGAAGCCTTCCACATGATGGGGACCAGCTGCCAACAATTCCTAGGCCATGCGCCAGGACTGGTTACCTTTCTGACACACTCATCCATTCCCATCTCCAATAATGCTAAAAGCCTAAAAATATGTTCAGTGCTAACATGCTATCCAGCTCTTCCTCTCTCAACCTCCCCTCCCCCCCCCCCCAAAAAAAACCCACCGGGGAGGCCAGCCACTTTGTTTTAGAGTTACTACAGTGTGGGGGATAGTTTTGCCAATGACTCAGTTCTGCCATAAAGCAGCAATAACAGTGTCTATAGAAAATGTATCTGAAGTTATAAATATTTAGAGCCCAGGAAAATAATTACACTTTCAAATATAATAACGAACAACTCTGTTCTTCACTTCTCCCCTGTATTTTCCACCAATCTTGTTTCCCCAGAGCTCCTACCACAGAGATAACAGCAAGCCTTAATCTGTTGATGCTTGCCAGCATTGGGACTATCCAGCTTTATCAGTAAAGGCAACTTAAATCTGTGTGATACAAGAACTCCCTATACATAAGAATTTTAATTACCATCAAGGGTATTGTGACAAAAAAGGAGAGAGATTACTGAAAAAGTCTGTAAGATTAGAAGAGAAAGTTTTATCACTTTAACTTTATAAAATTAGAGTATTTGAAGCACCATAGGTTTGTAATTAGATGTTTCAGTGCTGCACCACTTATTAATGGTTTGAAAAATTCTGACTGAAGCCATCAAATCTATGTGCATCGCACTGAAGCAGAAAAGGAGCTACTGAATTCAGCCTATACAATTCTGCCGCCTTGGAAAACAGGACACATTTCCTTTACGCTTTCAGTCCTCAGAGGAGCTAGAGATGTACTTTGGGTAATACTTGTAAAATAATATCTAACTTAATTTTACTTGGATAAACTGAGAAAGCATTTCCAAGAATGTTGTGACAGGAAAATGAATTGTCTCAACAAATTCATATTGTGGGGGGAAAAGTTTGGAGGGTGGGGGTGGGAGAGCATACACCAACAAAAATTGCTTAAGTTTGAATTCAAATGTTTCAATGCCTCCATTGCTAAAGTACTACAAACTCACGCATCCTGCTCCCCATGAGTGTGGTGAAATCTGCATTCTACTTAAGACACGTCTCCCAATAACACATTGCCCAAAAGGTATATATGTATCAAGCAACTTTCAAAAATCAGCACATAGTGTCTTTCACCTTATAAAAATTTGCTTTAACTTCTCCACAAAAGAAGTTAAAGTTAAGGCCTCACAATTCCAGTTGTAAGATGCATTATTATCTTTTTGCTACACTACCCTGATGAAACTAACTTTCTGGAAATTAACCTCCTGTCAAAAGGAAGTATGTTATGACATGGAGTCAAAATGCAATTCATGATAGCCTGTGCTTAGATCCCAGTAGTGTGCTACTCTGCAGGACAGCACGCTTAGTGTTAATGACAGACACTACACGGAAGGATCAGCATATGGACAAAAAGCAAACCACGTCTGTGACGGAAACCCTTGCTTAGGTCAACAGAAGTCATGAATTCACTACACAAAACTTCAGAAGTACAATTAAAAACTTAATGATTAATAAAACCTTTTTTTACTTTATATTAAATATCTGTCTAAGATTATGGAATGTTTTGTGTCCTCTATTGCTCAGAGGAACCCTTCCCTTTATCGTTAAGGTAGGAGGAGCTCTCAGTTGCCCGCTGCAAACAGTGCAAAGTGACTACTTTATTTCAACAAGTTCTGCAGCATAGCAGTTGCGTAAGTAGGCCGAGCTTGTTTACTCTCAATTGCATTCTGAAGGTACTGGATGCCCCCACAGCGCTCCCAGATCTCTTCAAACTGCCTTGGTAAAATTTCGGCACCACGTTTGCGAGTCAAGCCTGTCTCTTCAAGATTGAGCTCACACATCTCCATGTCATCCTTGCCTGAAACAGAGAAAAAACAAGAACGCCTTCAGTTTCACCTAATATAAGACAAAACCCTCATTTTTTCCACATAAAGACTACTTCAGATTACGTGTCCTGACCTGGATAGCCCAGGCAAGCCTTATCCTGTCAGATCTCGGAAGCAAAGCAGGGCTAACCCTGGCAAGGACTTGGAAAGGTGACCTCCAAAAAATACTAGAGGTGGGAGGCAGAGGCAGGCTAACCCAGCCACCTCTCTGGAAAATGTCCAAGCCCCCATTAGGGGGTCACCAGAAGTCAACCATGTCTTCCAGGCAAGTACACGCGCGTACACACACACACACACACACACACACACACACACAGATAGATATTAAAAACCTGCTCCAAATTATTTTTAGTCAGATGATTTACTCGCCCCTGAAATCTTGGGAGACCTTTGGATTCAACATGTAAAGCCAGAGAATAAAATTGTGGGACCTCTGTGGAGTATTGTCAAGCCTTCCTGGACCTTAATGATTTGCCCTGGCTTTGCAAAGGAGGACAAGATACAAGTCAGATGCATTGCTTTGGATGCTTAGGATTGGTTTTTTTTATCTACTTGTCCATTCTTCTCTCTTCAGTATGTACCACAACAGAATGCAAAGAGTAAATGGCCTGTTCAGAATGTTCCCTGAACACATAAATGTAACTGGGCAGAGAGAAAGTGAGGCTAAGAGTCTTGCGCACACCAATGGCTTGTGTGGGAATGCTGATATGTTGCTTGCATCCTGTGGTACTCCGACAAGGGAGGACTTTACCACATGACCTTCCTGTGTGTCCGATGGCTGTAAGCCCAACTGATTCAAGTGAAATGTACAACCAAGACCTAATGACTGTAAACACTCTGTATCACACATACAACTTTCACAGAGACTTTGTGTGCTTCAGTCAAGTTCATTCATCTCCCATGATATGCCACAGGGCATGCATAAACGACAACAGCACAGCCTTCAGCATTTTGCAATAGGGAATAATAGTAGTTTTACAAGCATTAGACTATAGATCAGGAATAGTATAAAAAGTACACATCTGTAACCAACACCACTTTACTGAACAAATCTAACAGTACATGTAGTGTACAATAAATGGAGATTGTTTGTTGCCACTGCCCATCAGCCTGACTGGGCCCTCATGGAAATTCCTTTAAAATGGCATTGGTGGCCACAGGTTGGGCCCATATCCACCATAATGTGTGGATTTAGGGAGGATCGGTCTACGTGTGGTACTGGACCACCTGATCTCAAAGTACTCTTCTAATTCAAAGGTATCCCTCTTTGCTGCTTCCTGGACCTGAAATCAGCTTTTGACTCAGTTGCTAGAGACATATTATGGTATAAGTTAAGGGAGACAAGTATCGACAGACGACTGTTATTTCTAATCCGGGTATTCTATAATCAGCCTTATGTACAGGTCAGGTGTTCCTCACAGGGGCACCTCACAGATCCTATCAGGACCAGCAGAGGGGTTAAACAAGGATGCCTTTTAGCACCTCACCTTTTTAATTTTTACATCAATGACCTGGTAACGTATCTAAATAAATCTGAGTTCCATCCCCCTAAGTTAAGCAATAAACATATTGGGGTCCTCTTATATGCAGATGATACTGTCTTACTTTCAAGAACCCCGGTAGGCCTGAGGAAACTATGAACACTTTCATCCAATACTGTTGGGAAAGTAAACTAGAGGTCAATTACTCCAAAACAAAAGTAATGGCTTTTGCAAAAAACAAATCACCAAAGACTTATCGTTGGTCTCTAAACACGATTCCAATTGAACAAGTTTCATATTTTAAGTACCTGGGAGTTTTCTTCCAGGAAAATGGTTCAAGATCGGTGAATATAAATACTGTTGTTTCAGAAGCCAAAAGGCGCTCTGGGGCAATTCAAAAATTTTACTGGAACAAAAGGAGTAAATGTCCTGTGGCTGCCCTTAGATTATTTAAGGCTAAATCTTTGTCTCAGCTCACATATGGAGCCCCCATTAACATTACAGCAAACCTTAAGAAAGTAAATACAGTTCAGTTGAATTTTTTGTGAGCACTTCTACAAGCCTCTAATGGGGTTCCAAATGCCCTTATTCGTATAGAGACAGGTATGATTATGGTTGAGGCAAAGCTATGGATTGCAATGATAACGTTTTGGTTGAAGCTAGCTTTTCTACCCAAGGGACTGACAAGTTTAATGACGTCAGACCATTTTGAACCCCCTTGGTTTAAGGTACTGGATAAGAAATTAGCCTTTTATGGTTTGTCTAAACAATATTTGTGCTCTATGGGTTATGAAAAGGCCAAGTCTATGGCGAAACAGAGAATACTGGATATCTCAAGACAACATGGTTTAAATATGATAGAGAAATGGCGAGTCCTCCTGGCTCCAGATAACAGAGTAATCCCTATGCCTTACCTTTCCCGTTTATTAAATCAGGACTACAGAAGAACATTTACACTAATGCGCTGGGATGTACTCCCATCTGCAGTCCTAGAAGGAAAATTTAACAAGACTCCTTATGAAGAAAAGATATATACCTGTTGTGTGGATGGTAGTCTGTAGAACATGTAATTTTTTACTGTAAAGCGTATAATAACATCCACGAGTCTCTTCCTTTCCCTAAGACACTCCCTCTCTCTCACAGGCAAAGAACCTGCATTTTAAGAAATTTGCTATCGGACATCCGAGCAGAAGTTACCTATCGGGTGGCTAGGTTCGGATGGCTTGCCCTAAGAATTAGAAAATCTACAGTAGCTCAAAAAGAGAAGTAAGATCAGGTTTTATTAATTTTAACCATTATGGTTTTTATGGTGTTTTTTATAACAAGTCTTAAAATTCTGTTCTTATTTTAATGTGACATCTTTTACCCAGGTAACAAAACGTCATCGGTTTATGTTTTGGTCAATGACTGTGAATAAAACCTAGATAGATAGATAGATAAATGAAATGGATAACAATGGCTCAAAGTCTACCTAGGACTGCACTGGTAATGTGCTTAATAAAATCACAAGCCACTTAACTTTCATCAACACAAACATACAAAGAATGTGTCCATTTTTTTTCCTACCCCAAGAACTAACATGGTTAGTTCACACATACATGCTCACTTGATGACAACACCAATAGATGGCTTTTGTATCAACCTACTCAGGGGTCATTTGGGGCTGGAGTATGGTGGAGCAGTGCTCTGCCAGCCCAGGAGTGGGAACTAGGGAAGCCACAGGCTGAATCAGATTCTCTGATCTGATTTGGCCCACCACCGAATTGCTGCTGAAATTCGGAGGTGGCTTAAAAAGTCGCTGGAGGGGAGGGGGTTTGAGGGAGAGGCTCCAAACTTACGGGGTAACTGCTGGATCCTCTCCCCAAAATACCCACCAAGTTTCAAGAAGATTGGACCAGGGGTCCAATTCTACGGGCCCCCAAAGAGGTTGCCCCATTCCCTGCATAGAGGGTATTTCAGGGAGAGGCCCCAGCAGCTACCCAGCAAGTTTGGAGCCACTCCGTCAAACCCCCTCTCCTCCAGCCCCTCATATACCCTATGAGTTTTTCCATTGACTTCAATGGCCCATAGGGTATAATGGGGCTCAAACTGACATTCGGCCAGCTGAATGACTCCCGAATCTGCTTGCATCACCGAAACTGACATGTGGGGGTAATTCGGCAGCCGGAACAGATGCGGCCTGATTTGGCCCGATCTGAATCTGGCCAAAAAAAATTTATTTGCACACCCCTAGTGAGCACCAATGGCAGTGGTGGCAAGCCCCTCCCCCAGCTCCCAGCAGGCCTGTGGAGGAAGCGAAGTGAGAAGGGGTTTAAAGTTTAAACCCCTTCTGTTTAGAGTCGCGCAGCAGCACAATCTTTCCATTGTATTCTATGGGGCCCTTCTCACCTTGGCAGGCCAGCTGGGGAAGGGGAGGGGAGGCTTTTGAAGATGCCTCCCCTTTTGCTTCCCTTTCTGACACACTTCTGGTGATATCAGGGGCGTGGCATATGCTAATTAGTTATGCTAATAGGTATGCTAATGAGCTCTTGCACCTCTTTTTCTACAAAATGACTCCTGAACTACTATTGCAAAAAAGAAAATTCTATCAAATCTAACATAAATGTTATTCAGTGAATGAAGTCTGTTCACACATTCAAGCAATCAAGTGATGCAGATGCAAAAATGCTCTTTGTTCCCAAAAGGGAAAACTGTTTCTCTTTAGTAATCAATTACTTATCATGCAGTATATCACAGATCACGGGGGTCAAACATGTGGCCCACGGGCTGGATCAGAACCTCAGAGGGCCCCAAACAGGCCTGCAAGGCCCTGGCTATTTCCTACTTCCATTTGCAGTTCTGCTGCTGCTGCCATGTTACAGCTTGCTTTACCAGTCTCTCTCAATTGCACAGGAGAGATCAATAGGCAAGGCTCTCCTGTGCAATTGAGACAGTCTGGTAAAGAACTGGCTGAGGCTCCTCCCCCTCATCCTCCCAGGGGGAGGGAGGGAACAGCCAGAGCTCACTTCCTGACCAGGCTGCAGGAGACAAAGGGCAGCCTTTCTTTCCTTCCACTGGCTGAGGTTCCTCTCTGAAGCACCTTTAAGACCAATAAAGTTTTTTTCAAGGTATGAGTTTTTGTGTGCCTTGCTACAGTGTGTTTGTGTGTGTGTTTTGTTGGGCTCTTTATGCCAGGGCTCTCCTGAGTGCAACTGGGCTCCTCCCCCTCTTCACTGTATTCATGTCCTGGTGATCCAGTCTTTCTCAGTAAGAAAGAAATGTGAACGATTTTAGAGGGGGAATAACAACAAGCCAGTAAGGTGGATTAGACTGCGAGTGTGTGTCAAGACCAAGTTCACCCCCTTTGTGGGAAGTTGTAGTTATTTTTCCAGGAAAGAGTATGGTTTGTAGACAAACACATGGCTCTCAGTCTGTGTTAGGATGCTTTCTCATGTTCTTGACCAGCACATGAAGCAACTTATGCACAAAAGGCTGCAATGCCCAGCCATTTCATGTTTTCTCCTGGGTCCTAGGCTAGGAACACTGAGCATGAGATTTCTGTAATATGTCAATAAAACAAAAATAGGTTTGCAGCTTACAGGTACACACCTGAACAGCATACTCAAGATTGCTACAGCACAGATATTTTGATGCAATAATTCAGAGCAGAGGTGTCAGTTATCAGAGAAGGTTAAATAGACAAAGTACTGCAAAATTGCTAGTGTTTTAAACATGTTTTATTCAAAGTTTTAAAAAATCTTTAATTGTGTTTGTCTGTGTCCTTTATAAAGTTTATATCTCTGCTGCCTGGCATTACATTTTATGACACACGTGGCCTGGCCCAACAAGGTCTCATTTATGTCAGATCCGGCTCTCATAACGAATGAGTTCGACACCCCTGCCGTAGATTAAGAATAGTATTTTATGTAAAAACTACACTGTTTCAGTATAGTTTCATACACTAACTTGTCTAATTATAGGCTGAAGTTCTCTGCAATTAGGAGCACCACATGTAATGAAACAATGGATGGAGTTTAGCAAGCCCTCTTTGTACACGTCCTATAGTGTGGCAAAATGCACTCTACACTTTCCCCAACTGAACAACTCAATGGGTATCTATACAAGCAGGGCCTACTTCTTCTACTTCATTGGGAATGAATACTGGCACATGAAGTTCCCTTAGCAAACAGACCCTGGAGTGTTCTATAGTAGCACTTCAGCCCAGATAACCCATGAATTGTCAGTGGCTGGTGTAACTTGGGAGACTTCTGAATGCAAGTTTATTTCCTTCACTTATAGCCCAACTTTCGTGCTGAGACCGAAGGCAGATTACAAAACATAAAAAACAATTCAGTCAGACAGCATAAGACATAAACAATACAATAGGACTAGATTATTGAACTAGAAAACCCAGTGTTTGCCTTTAGAGAAATGATGGCGCAGTGTTAAACAGCCAGTTTAATACTAAGAGGCCAAAACAAGGGACTCTGAGGTAATAATGACACTGAGTTGGATAAATGGATCTTTCCCTGCCTTCCCCTTCAAAGTCTTCTATGAAGGCTAAGGAAGATCATCACAGGCTACCGGGAGAAGTCAAGCAATTATTCACTCTTTTTTTTTCTGGGTCCAGCTCAGATGTCTTTTTTTTTTTAAAAAAAAAAACACCTTTATTTTACTTCTCAATAAATAAATTATCAAATTTTGGGTCAAGTACATCTCAAAGTAGTACCTCAAACATAAAGACCAGTAAGGTAGTGACAGTTATGTATAACCACACATAAACTCCTAATTCAGTATTTTCTAAGAAGTGCAGAACAAACAACCATTACCTCACTAATCATCCTTATAACTGTCAACAAACTTAAGGGAAAATATTCTAAGTACACTCTAATATCTGTCACTGCACTTCACAGTATGTATTATGGCAGTTCCAGCACTTTGCAAATGAGGATCAAGGTAACCCAAAAATCGCGGTCAGCCTTAAAATTTGTGTACATTAGGTCTGAGGTTTCATTATGCAAAGGCACCATCAGGGGTTATGAAGCACAAAATTTTCAGTTATTGATTCAGTGATTTCATTTTTATTTGTGCAATGGTGATCAAAAAGTTAGTTCTTCAAATAAAAATCTTTGGCTTTGTGTTTCTGTATCATTACAGCTAAAACTTCATAAGCAGTCTCATTTGAAGCCCTTTTCAGCTTCAACACAGTTAAAGTCTTGACTGCCTTTGTTTAGCCACCAAACCAATTTTATAACTCTATTTTTAGCCCACATTAAAAAAAAAAATTTTTTTTTAAAGGTATACTAACCGGCCACCAGCAAGATCGGTGGTTTATCAGGATGGAGTTCCATCTGGCGAGCGATCCACGGCCCATCAAAATGGGCATACCACCAACCTTTCTTCTTGTTCTGGGGGTCTTTGTACTGGTCCGCTGGGCGGATGAAAGGAATACGGAAGTAACGCTGCTGCCGGTTCATTTCAATCTCCTGCTGTTTGGCAGATAATTGACTTGTTGGGTTCTGTTGAGCTATTAAGAATAATCAATGTTAAAATGTGTAGATAAGCATCAAAGTCAGTCAAATACCACAACCTTTGTTGGCTCTGTACTGAAAGCATGAAAATTTTGAATATACATTGATTTTTTGAAAGTGAAAATAAGCATTAGTTTCTAAACATGCCCTGAAATGCTATTGATTTGCTTCACAATGGCAATGCCCCGCCTGGATAGCCCAGGATGGCCCAATCCCATCAGATCTCAGAAGCGAAGCAGGGTTGGCCTTGGCTAGTACTTGGAATGGTGACCTCCAAGGAATACCAGGGTTGTGACGCAGAGACAGGATATGGCAAACCACCTCTGAAACGTCTCTTGCTTCAAAAACAAGTCCAGTTTGTCACCTAGTGGTGCATAACACTAAGGAGCTAGAACTTCTGACTGCCAGACAATCTTCGGATCTCCTGGTTATACTACACACAATGCCATACAATCGTTATTAATTAATTACAATGGCAATCGCTATGGGGGTACTGTGAGGGTTGTGGCTGCGATCACTTGCCAGTGGCACTATACTGCCTCTTGACGAGGATTAAACCAAATGATACTGCCATGTTGGTTTGTGTAAGAATAAACATTCTTTAAAAAAAATTACCAAGCAGAACATTCTTCAGTTATTAAAACCAGCACTACAGTCACCAACATAAAAAGATTAGTTACTTACCCATGAATATAGGGCAATGCTCGCAGCAAATGATTTTACAGTTTTCTAAGTAAGCCACTGTAGAAATTAGGGTAGATTGCCGGGGGGGGGGGGTGTTTGAGATGGGGACAAGCTAAGAAATAGCATCTCTTCTTGGCTTACTTTCCATTCTACGTACTAAGACAGGAGGGGAAAGTAAAGTCCTGAACTTGGCAAAAATGCCATTTAAAAATTAATCACTGAAAAGGTTAATAGCTTATTATAGCTCATTATAGCATTTTAGGGTGCCTGATACACCAGAAAAAAGCATGTTGACTGAGGTCTCCCACTATTCAAAAAGTACTTTCTACTTGATTGCATTTTTGCAGGCAGGCAGCCACTTTCCCAGTAAAATCAGTTCTACCATGCCTACATTTATGTAAGAATGGAACTCTTAACCATAACAGTTCATTCAAAAAAGCAGATGTTAAGAATTCAAGTCTTGTGTGATCAACTGAGCACACAGTCATTCAATATAAGAGGAATAATTAACCACGAAGTCTTCTAAACATAAGCCAGCCAGCAAGCAGCGAATCTGGTTATGGATTCTGGTTCAATTAATATGGATGCAACTACTGTCACAAGTGATTTATTTATTTTTCCATATTTATAGACTAAGTGTTGGAAAATAGAACAGAAAAGCGTCTCTTGCCCTAACCAATATTATGATTGTACATACAGAAATAAGAACTGTTTAGCCAAGTGTATAAAGCAATAACTGCTTGGAAGATTCCCCAACATAAATATCAGTAGAGAAGAAAAAATCCATACAAGGAGAATGAGCAAAAAAGACCTTTATGCCCGAGCTGGTCCTTTGTTGGAATTACGATGTATCCATTGACATCAGCATAAAGAGTCCATATATTTTACCTAGGAGATTTTTGAGGCCTGTTAACTTGCATTTTAATTAATGGCCTATAGAACAAATTCATTTCTAGTAACCGTCTCCATGTGTGTACTAGAAAATGGAGGCCCCCCACAATGAACTGCTGATGAGAACTGAGAATTTCCTCATATCTCAAAGGCAACTAGTCTTTTTTCCTCATCCCCAAAGTACAACCCAGACCCGTCCCAAAGTTAATCTGCACCGTGAACAAAACCCCTTTCCTCTGTAATAGAGAAAAATACTTTTCCCCCTGAAACCAGCCCCCCAGTGTTAGTTTTTGTTCTAAAGTGTTAGTTGATCAACTACTGTCGTGTTTTGCTACAACAGAAGAACAGATTCTCAGTTGAGAGCAAGCAGTAAAAATGGGAAGCTATATAATGTATAGAATTTGAAAAATTATTCCTTGTTATAATTAATATTCTTAAAACAGTCTGAATCTCTCGGCATGCTCATGAATGCTCTTAGACAGCAAAATCACTGAATGTACCTAGACAATGCCAGTGTAGCAAAACACTGTTCTGTTAGCACTATATTTTAAAATTAAAATAACTTTGAAATTAAAGCTGAAATTAAACCATTTCCCCCACTTACTTGAGTTGTTCAAAAATGGTGCAAAATCTGTAAACAAACATTTAATATTGAATACCATAAAAACATTTCAATTTTCTGAAGGTCTCGTTTTCAGTCGTTCAACTAATTGTGTAGCCACAAGCAACTGACAAACAGGACAGCTGGCTTGTATAGAACTGGATTACTGGAAGGAAAGGGTTGGATTCTACCCCTTTATTTCTGCCACAAGAGGCTTAAGGGAGCTTTCTGACCCCCTCCCCCCAGTTCTTTACCAGGTATCATGGGACTGATATGGACAAAAACCCATGCAAGACAGGACTGTAGTGAGGAAGGGAATCAGTAGATCTGTAGACAGAGGCCAGGATGTTGTGCCCAACACTCTGTGATCTTCATATCCCTCAAGCAGTTCCAGGTGAGATGTGAAATGCTACTGTGTGCAGTTGTAGAAGTGTGTGAATCAGTGTCGGTGGCTTGGATCCTATCAATGAAGGCCAAGTGCACCAGAACAGCCATTGCAGTGGAGTGTGCTTCCGCTTGTTCTTGCAGTTCCATGCGTGCAAGGTCAATGGTTTTCAAGGATACCTGGTGCAAATAAAGTGGTAGCAGAATAGGAAGAATGCTCCAGGACAGAGGTTATCTGACACACATCGAACTCTATCATAGGACCCAAGCCAAAATTCTTCCAGTGAGGCATTTCCCTAGTTCGCCAGTGAAGGTCAGACCCTGGCCACAGGAGACAGAAGACAAGCCGTCTGAGCCAGGGTGCCAAATCTGACCTAGATACTTCTCTTCTCCACAGTGAAACAGAGGCTGTTTAAGCACATTACTTATTTGATACTGCTGTAATTATAACAATGGTAGAATTTGCAGGTATATTAAATATCTGAACATTTTATCTGAAGAATATAATGACAGCCTCATAAGTTACAAAGCATAAATATCCAATAATTTCTGCCTCTCTAGAAAAGTAAATGTTCATTTTATTTAATACTTGTTACTTATACTGTATTTACTCAACAGGACCCCAAATACAAGATAACCTGGCCCCAAACCATACGCAAAAAAAATTATTATCTGACGTAACTAAACTTCACGGTACAAGCTTTGTGGGTCTTAAAGGTGCCCCCAACTGGACTCGAACTATGTTCTTCTCCTTCAGACCATCACAGCTACCTCACCTGAATGTAACTATAACTTGTAAGTGAATTTAAGATACCCCCTCTTTCTTTCTTTCTTTCTTTGACAGCATACCTGGAAAAAACCTAGTCTTGCACTTGAGTAAATACCCCAACAAACAGTTAAGAATGATGACATTTGAGTCGACTGTTCCTCCGCCAAATTATGCTTCAAATCAGTGTCCCCTATGACATTTAATGTTCAAGATGAAAATTGGAAAGCAGAGTCAATGTGGCTTATTAGTAATAAAAGAGGAATGTGTTATAGATATATTCCAGTGACTTCAATATTTCTAGGTATTGAATGTCTGGTAATGGCATTAGTGTGAATTACTCCATATGCCAAGGAAAGCTGAAATCTCAATTTTGCTGAGGATAACAACAAATCAGTGGGGCTCCAGTGTAAAATCAGTAGGTGGGAACTGATGCTCACTAGTTTGCATCATGTAATAACTAAGGTGAAAAGAGCAAAGAGTTAATCTGAAAAAGCTTGAAAAGGGCTTTGCTTACCCATCCGCTAATATCACTAAGACAGTAGTTTCTTCCGAGACAAACTGACTAATCGCCCTGGTTTGTCCCATTTCCCTTCCACCATAACTTGCTGTGTACCTTTCATCATTTGTGCACTGCCCCTCCTTTCCACTTGGGGCACACTATGGTCTAAGTTGAACAGGATGGCAGGTAGGGCTTGTATAAAGTGACTTTTTAAATACTCAATGGAACGATGTATCCTCAAGATTCTTGCACAGCATTTCCATCAGCCTGACACAAGGCAGTTTTCACATTATGCGCCCCCCCTCCCCTGGCAACTTTCCCAGCATTTTTAGAAGAAGAAGAAGAAGAAGACCCCCCCCCCTCACCGTAGTCGGTAACTGATCTGGGAGCTCGTTGTTCTGCATCTGCATTGCGCTTCTTGTTCTTGGATTTCCAAGCATGGTAAACTTTTAGCCGCCTGTGAAACTCTTCTCTGCAAGCTGCCAGCAGTTCAATATCTGTCCCAAAAAGACCAGTGGAGGAAGTCAGGAAAAGTAATAAAGTAGTTTAATAGGAGGTGGTTACATAATCACACCAGCAAAACAACTTCAGAGCAAGCCATCAGCATAATGTATCTTTTAAAGTGTAAGCAAACAAGCAATTTGCAAAAAAGAGGGAGATTAAAAAACAAAAACCCAGAGCAGCAAACAAGACTGCAATAAACTGGTTACAATGCCAAAAAACTCCACAAGCATTTATAAGTTATCAAAGCAAGTTAAGTGTGTGTGTGTGGGGGGGGGGGGACCTGGAATACTGAATATTGTAACCTCGTCTTCTGCTAATTCCAGTATTGTGGTCAGCCATGTTTCCATAACCATAGCAACTTAGGCCTAGTATACACATGAATAAGGTAGCAAAATGAGCTGTACCATGTCATGTCGATGACGGTAACACAGTGCCTTCTCATGTAAAAACTCCCCATAGAGATAAAGGTTCTAGTCGGGCTCTTCTTCTGTACGATAGTGTTTCACAAACCGAATTTCAGGAGAAAATTGGAAACAAATGTAACTCTTAGCCAAGAGTTTGCATTCCCCCCCCCCCCCCCAGAAATTCCTGTGGAAGACATCATCACAAATGTAGAAGCTGCCATTCGTCATCTACCTGAAGAGGAAGCTGAAGAGCGGAGATGACAAGGATTCTACAAAAAGCAAAGCTTCCTACTAGCAATATAACACGTAAGGAGAGAAACGCCATCAAGATCCTCAGTGAGGATCCAGACATTATTATTCTACCAGCTGACAAAGGCAATGCCACAGTGATCATGAAAACAGAAGAATACAAAAAATAAGATTAGAGAACTTCTGGATCCGCCACATACAAAAAACTAAAACGAGATCCAACCTGCAAAATCACCAGGCAAACAAGCTTGCTGATCAGGTATTCCTCACTTAATCGCAAGACACAAAAAACCCTATGCAAGACAGAAGCACAGCCACCACAACTATGTGGACTCCCTAAAATTCATAAGGACTCAGTCCCACTCCGATCCATCATGAGTGCCGTTGGTTCCCCTACATATGAATTAGCTAAATATCTTCTAGAACCACATCGGAAAAACCACAACATACATCAAAGATTCAACACATTTCATCAACTAAATCAGTCCTCTGAAACTCAACCCACAGGATATACTCATCAGTTCTGGTGTGGCATTTCTTTTTACCAAGGTTCCGGTAAAAGACACACTCACACTTGTTAATCATATTTTTCCAGAGGACATAACAGGCTTATTCCACCATTGTTGAACAAACAGTTACTTCCAATGGGATAACAAATCCTGAGAACAGACGGATGGGGTTGCCATGGGAAGCCCTCTCAGCCCGGTTACAGCAAACTTCTGCATGGAACATTTTTAAAAAACAGCTTTAGAATCTGTACCCCACAAACCTACCATCTGGTTCCAGTACGTAGATGATACCTTTATCATTTGGAGCCATGGAGAGGTAGAATAGAATTGATGGAGTTTTTAGACCACCTCAACAACATCCACCCAAACATACAATTCACCATGGAAAAAGAAACCGAGGGTAAACTCCCATTTCTAAGTATCATAGTCATCCACAAAGCTAACCTTCAATTAGGTCACAAGGTCTACAGAAAACCAACTCACAAGGATTGTTATTTACACAAAAATTCCAATCACCACCCTTGGCAAGAAAGAAAGAAAGAAAGAAAGAAAGAAAGAAAGAAAGAAAGAAAGAAAGAAAGAAAGAAAGAAAGAAAGAAAGAAAGAAAGAAAGAAAGAAAGAAAGCATAATCAAAACATCATGCAAGATGGATATGTGAACTGCACTTTCTCAACGCTGAACTAAATAATCTAAACGACGCACTTCAAGCAAATGGCTACTCTAAGAATGAAATCAGAAGAGCGATTAAACCAAAGGTAAAACAAACAACTGAGGAAAAACAGTCTCCTACAGAAAAAGCATATGTCAAAGGAATTACTAATGAGATGGGAAAACTTATGAAAAAATACAACCTACAAACAGTATTCAGACCCATCAGAAAAATACAACAGATGCTACGACCGGCAAAAAACAGAAGAGACCCCCTTACAGAAGAGTATACTGCATACCCTGCAGTTGTGGACAAGTTTACATTGGGACCACACAAAGTAGCATCCAGACAAGAATAAAAGAACAAGACAGACACTGCAGACTTGGCCAGCCTGAAAAATCAGCAGTGGCTGAACATAGCCCTAACTCAAGCAAGATATAGTAATTTGTTCCAAGACACTGAAATGCTGGACAACACATCCAATTACCATGTCAGATTACACAAGGAAGCCATTGAAATTCATAAACATGAAAAACAATTTCAATAGGAAAGAAGAGAGTTTAAAAATAAATAGAGCATGTTTTCCAGTCTTGAAAAACACAAAATGCTTTACATCTTACAAACAGCACTACAGATAAGATTAAAATTTAAACAGCCAATCCATACGCAAAAGAACCTCCTCAAGAAAGCTCCTCCATTAGCATGTCATAGCCTGAGAAACTCCTACAAGATAATGATGCATTCCTACCCCATACCCCACCTTCCTGAGTAGATATAAATTAGCTGCCTGCCATTTTTCTTCTCACACTGATGCAGAGAGTACTCCATCTTTCTGTGTTATCCCTCTGAGATGCCAGTCACAGCTGCTGGTGAAACATCATGTACTAAAATGCCAAGACCATGGCCATACAGCCCAGAAAATCTACAACTCCGGCTGTGAAAGCCTTCAACAACATAAATATAAATCTCTCAGCTGCAGCATTCTGCCACCTCACTGTGCTGCATGCATAGACTAGCCATTATTTGCCTGATTTTCCAGTCCAGCTTACCTGAAACTGCTCATCCTGTTTTGAAACTTTGCCTTCTAGCATTCTTTGCTTAGCAGCAATTTCTTTTTTGTATTTTTGCATTTGTGTGTATGCGCGCGAACCCATACCTGGAAGTCATGGCAACTCCTACTGGGGCATGGAGGACATTCAGAGAAGTGGCTTGATAGCCTGCCCCGGCCTCGGTATTCTCTGGAGGTCTCCCACCCAAATACTTGCCAGCAGGGGCATCAAGTTTTTAAATTCCCGAGGGGGGGCGGGGGCTCTTGTGTGTGCACGTGCACCGGGACCATGTCTCCGCCGTTGCCGCCACCTCCCCCCCCCCCCCCCGCCTTACCACTCCTGCTTCCATCCCTCCCTTCCTCCGTCCAGGGGCCAGCTGGGCATTTGCTTAGCTGGCCCCTGGATGGACGGAGGGAGGGACGGAGTGACCAGGCTGGGGGGTGGGAAGAGAGAGAGAGACAGCGGCAGCCCTAGAAAGGGCCCAGGGAGGCGCGGCAGAGGGCGCTTCGTTTTCCCGGGGGGGCTCAGTCCCTCCCAGGAAATTTTGGGGGTGGCTTGAGCCCCCCTGTAGTTGACGCCTATGCTTGCCAGGGTTGGCCCTGCTTAGCCACTGAGATCTGACGAGATCAGGCTTGCCAAGGCTATCCAGGTCAGGGCCTTAGAAGCCATTCTGGTTAAGATCACAGTTGCCTATTCCCCCCCCCCCCCAAAAAAAACAGTCAAACTCTTCATCAATTGGTCCCAAACATTTTTATTCATAGTCTTACTGCTATAATCTTGTTTGCAATGTGTACTATTTTCCTTTAAAAATCACTGCCCATTTTTCCACAGTAAGAAGAGGATCAGAGCTACATTTAAGACCAGAATGTTTGGGTCCCTTCCTTTGCCAGAACCACTACGGCATCAGGGATATAGTCAGATTCCCAGGGCGAAGCCAGCACACAGACTTCTGGGCTTTTCAAGTGCAAACCTATGCACAGTTACTTCAGCCTAGGCACACTGAAATCAACTGGAGCAACTCTGCATAGGTTTGTACTCTAGCAACCCTTTCCTGGGAGTAAGCCCCACTGAATAAGATTCTCCACTAAGTAAGATTCTGCATAGGCCTGCTTAGGACCGCACAATAAATTTCCCCTGAATGCAACATGATTAGAGGTGTTAAAAGACCACGTGTTAAAGTACCTATCCTCCCACCCACTTTACCTGCCCATAAATGGCTGGTTAACTTCAGTGGGGAGCATGACCATGATAGACCTCCCCAGGGAGGTATGTACATGCAAGTATAAAGTTACTATTATGCAAAAAGGACAAACATTTAAATGGAAGAGTCAAAAATACTACATACTTCAATACTGTACTCTCTCTTGATGCAGAGAACTGACTTTCTAGGATGGGTGCAGTGGCTAGGGTGCCGAACTAGGATCCAGGAGACCAATGCTTAGATCCCCAATTTGGCACAGAAGCATGCTGGGTAACCTGGGGTCTAAGTCCCTTTCTCTCAGGCTAACCTACCTTACTGAGGAGTTGTTAGCATAAAAACAAGAAGAGGGTAGAATGATGCTGGAAGCTGCTTTGGGTCCCCATTGCGGAGAAAGACAGGGTAGAAATGAAATAAAAATTTTCTCCCATTCCTCCACTAAACAGTCAGTGGAAGTGAGAAAGGCAGAGGGCTTTTGAAATATGGATCATGCATTTCCTGTTTACTTCATTTACCCCAGTTTTCTCCACAATGGCACCCAAAGTGGCTAACACTCTCTCCTTCTCCATTCTGTACTCAGTCACAACCACCCTTCTGAGGTAAGGGAAGCTCTCAAGAGCAATGTTCCCTCTAAGCTGTGGAGTCTTGTGAGCCAAAATTCTACTTTGTGAGCTACTGGCATTAAAATTGTGAGCAATAAATTAGTTTGCTCTGGAGCAATCCTTCCTGAGCTAAGACAAGAATGTGTGAGCTGGAGGCTAAAAAACTGTGAGCTAGCTCACACTAACTCAGCTTAGAGGGAACACTGCTCAAGAGTGCCTGGTTCAAGGTCACCCAGCAACTGTCAATGGCAGAGTGGTGATTCAAACCTGGGTCTCCCAAATACTGGACTCGAACCGCCACACTGGCTCTCTGTAGGTCAAACAAATCTCAGCTATTCACATTTACAAATAGCCAGAAAAAACTAATCTGTTTGACCTGGCCATTTGTAGACTTGTGCAGGGGGTTGGACTAGACGACCCTGGAGGTCCCTTCCAATTCCGTGATGAAGCTTGAATGTAACTGTGGAGTCCTTTGCGACATGCAATCAAAACTCCCAGTGACTAAGAACTGTACAGCAGAGCTCAACATTTGCACTTTTAAAATAAGTTTATATATCAGAGGGGGAAAAATCAATGGCATATAAAGTATCTCTCACTAGCGCTGACTTAAGAAACATTACGAAAAATCTGAAGCCAACCATCCATGCTTATTAGATTTACATCAAGTATTTCATTATTCACCCTGGGAGAATTCTATCAGAGAATGAAACAGCAACACAACAAATTTCTTCCCACCTGGAACAGAGCAGCTACTCACCACAAGAAGTATTGATTGTGTCTCGTAACTCTGCATACTTCCACTTGCTGAGGTCATGCTTTTTAGTCCCAGCTGCAGCCTTGGTGGCTTGAACTGAAGGTCCCCTGTGGGTTAATTTGAAAACGAACAGTACAGTTCAGGGCAGGAATAAGTCAAGCCACTGGTCAAATGAGATAACTGCCTTGACCTCCTTAATTGCTGATGAAATGTGGAGAGAGAAAAGCAAGGGACTTCGTGGAAATGGTGTCAGTGACGATGGCTGCCTTGTTCACCGGGTCCAAAGCAGTGATTCTCTAGAGAATACGGGCCGGGTTGAGAAGCTGACAGGAATAAGCCCAGGGAAGAATGGTAAAAAGGGCTGACAGGGGGTACGGTAAAAAGAAGCTAAGAGAAGTTTCAGTTCGGAGAGTTTTAAGTAAGAAACAGCAGTGATGGTCTGCAGGTGGCCTTTGGGAGCGGAGAAACAAAATGTGCATCACGACTGTGCTGAATCGTCTTCTGACTCTTAAGAAAGGCTGAACATCCTAAAGCCTCTAGTGGAAGAATGTTTCACTCCATTTCACTCCTTTCTGGTTGATGGTTACATGCAGGAGTTTCCATCATATTCTTACACACTTGGCTCACGCTGCTAATTTAGTACATTCCCTTTAATCAGAGTTCATCATTATAGATAAATTTACAAAGGTACAGGAGAAAACACCATAGGTCTTCTATTAGGCCTGTGCTTTGGATGCTCTTGAATATGACAAAAGTTGGCCAAGTCACGAGGACTAGTTCTCACTTTACATTTTTAATTTACGCACACATGCTGTGTACAGACTATATGTGTATACCCCTTTTTCACGTGGCAGGGGGGGAAATGGGGTAGAGCCTGCTAGGTGGCGAGCAGCAGC
Source organism: Lepidodactylus listeri (assembly GCA_029233225.1). Classification (NCBI taxonomy): domain Eukaryota; kingdom Metazoa; phylum Chordata; class Lepidosauria; order Squamata; family Gekkonidae; genus Lepidodactylus; species Lepidodactylus listeri. The sequence goes on along the minus strand of JARCFY010000016.1, from coordinate 58,589,213 downwards.
TAATAACATGTAGCTGGCATTGTTTTCCTGCTGCTCCACTGGCATTTAAGGCCTGCATGTGCCCAGAGGCAGGAACTGAACGGTTCTTGTCGTTCGACTCTGGGCTGCAGGACTGAAACCTCCAGCTGGCAGGGAGCTCAGTCTGCAGAGAGAGGAAGGCTTATTCCGTACTTAGAGGTCTCCCCCCCCCCCCCCGCAATTTACTTCTATTGTAGTTTCTTTTCTGTTTTTTAATGCGGCTTTGGTTATATTTATTTAATTTATTATTATTTAAATAATTTAATTAATTAAAGTATGCATGCATAGAATTTTTAAAAAACCACTCTGAAACAATGGCCAGAAAAGTACTGCACACTGGAATTTTTAAAAGCATCACGAACTGGAGGAACTATACATCTGTCAAATTACTGAAAGTTAGATGATACACTTTCCCCACACTCTTCTTCATCTGCAACAGCTCCTAGAGAGAGTTCAGAAGTATGAAACAGTAAGTTTCTGGGCAAGGACAGTTCATTTACTCTGAACTGCCTATTGCAATTTCTACTCTACCACTTCCTTTTGCTTCTCTTAGAAGCATCAGCAATTTAGAACACTAATCTCTCTATATAATAATCCTGATTTGGCAGTGGCACTCTCCTGAATATTCCATATGCTCCCAAATCAGTCAGTTCCCTGATGTGTCACTCAGAAGCTGTCCCTATCCACTGGCTCTGAGTACTCGCATGCCATTAGCTGGGTGCTGAGTCTGCTCCTCTTCCCCATCCTCTCCTTCAGCCACTGTGCCCTGTCAGAATTTCTGGCAAACAGCTTTCTCTCTTGATGAAGACACTTCTCCTGCTTGCCTCCTGTGGGGGACTAACTGTTCCCTCAGTGGCTGTTGATAGGTGTAATGAAATGGCAGTTACCTGTGTTTGTAAGATGGCTGCTGTCTGTGGTAAAATGTTCCCCCATAAGGTTTAACTGAGAGGGGCCTGAAGGGGTATCACTTACTGGGTTGAATGGGGCTTCCTCATCTGCTGGACTACAGTTCCCAGCTGCCCCAAGGCCAAAAAGTGTGGGAAAAGAGGGACCGTCCCAAGGGGTGGGGCATCATCAATATAAACACCAGCCCATCCACTCATCCTAGAGGAGGTTAGGAAAGGCTCCTGCTACCTGTGCTGACCCAGGCTACAAGCCAGAGACGTGGGGGGGGGGGGGGGGGATGCTGGGAGGCAGCAGAGGTTCAGCTACTCCACAGTTGGCTGGTTTGGGGAATGAATGGAAGTTTCCCTGCTCTCTTAAGCAGAGATCAGTTCCTCTGGAGAAAATGGTGGTCTTCGTGTCCTTATGCCCTGCTGAAATGGCCCCCATGAAAGCCAATGTGACGTGGCAGTCAGGGCTTCAGAGCACGGTAGAGGCTGCAGGTGGGGGGGATGGAAAGCTGAACAGTGAGGGGGAAATAACGATAGCTTGATGCTTGGCTGGGAAGGAGATAGGGCTGCCAACTCCAGGTGGGGAATTCCTGGAGATTTAAGGGGTGGAGCCTGGCAAGGGTGAGTTTTGAAGAGGGGTGGGGCCTCAGACAGGTAGAATGCCATGTACTCTGCCCTCCAAACCAGCTATTCCCTCTTGGGGAACCACTGTTGCCAATCTCCAGGTGAGGGCAGGAGTTCACTCAGAATTACAACTGCTCTTCAGATAGCAGAAATCAGTTCCCCTGGAAAAAATGGTGGACTTTGTAATTATACCCTGCTGAGGTTGCCACAGCAAATTGACGCCTTGGCACTCTCCCAGAGCCTCTTTCTAGAGCCGTTGTATTTATTTCCACAATGGGCCTTATTCCTAGTGATAATAATAATGATAATAAGAAAAAGTAGTAGTAGTAATTCTATATTAACTGCTATTCAGGTTTTTTTTTAAAAAATGTACATCAGGTTTGGATTAGACAGGGTCCTACAAGGTTATTGAATAAAGCCCGCCATATTGATCCAACTACCCTTGAAAACAGGAACTTAATTGTCAATATTAATGCTCCATTCTATTCATCACTATATAATGCAATCTCAAATGTGGCCTTTGGCCTTTCAGAGTTGAAAAATCAATAGACTGTTATTACCACTACTACATTACTGCACACCATAAAGATGTAGCTTAAATGGAAAAAATATTCCTCGCTCTATTTAACCATCACAAAACCCAAACACAAATGCATTTTAGACCTTGGTTGTGCTTATGGCTACATATTCACAGAACATTAAATGAACATAAGCCAGCCTATAAAAACACAATGCAATGGAAAGGTTAAGTTCCGAACTACTGGTACAATACTCCGGAAAGGTTAAGTTCCAAACTACTGGTACAATACTCATTCAACCGGGGGGGGGGGGGGGGGGTCAAGTCTGATTTCCTCTCTACAATGGCTAACCTTCTTGAACAACTGATGTGATAAATCCCACGGATTTTCCTTATTTAGCTGCACCACCCATTGGCCTAAGCATCCCTCACACAGTTTACATCAACAGAACTAGGCCAAAAGATAGCTGGTTAAACAAGTAATCTTTAAGAACAATAATCCAATTGAGTAGCTTAGCTCCAGTCCTGCTTAGACCACAGTTTTGTTTTTCCTGGAGGAAAGAGCCCAGTCATAAAAAAGACTGAACACTGCAACATAAAGGTTGCTAGCCTTAATATGAAAGGCTACTTCATATATTACATTTTAGGGGCTCTGATGATCACATAAACGTGTACCTAAAAATGCAATCAGCAAAAGCAATGGTGACATACTTCCAAACATGCATCATACAGAAACACTTCTATTGTAAGAGACGCTGACATTGGGTTTGGCTTCCTGCTGACTGCATACTTAAGGGCCAATCTGAGTTTGCCACCACACACTGTGTGAAAACACACACATTTACTTGAATCAGGCATTAACATGCTGTTACATCCACTGCATAAGAAAACAAGGAATCTCCCTCAATGAACTGTCTCCAGTGATTCAATAAACACAGGGCAATGTGATTTGGCATCAATGTGTTGAAGAACAAAAGGCAAGCATCTTGACCCAGAGGTGCATTCTTGGAAGCTCCAGCATGCACATGGAGATCTGTGTGACAAGGGGCTACTTGATAGTCTTCAACAGAATGAAATGTACCACAAGGGTAAAGAAGATGAACAAGTGTAACGAATCCATAATTCTGAAGAACACAAGCGAGCCCTTCACCACGCAACACGCCCTGTACATACCAAAGCCTGTGATTTACCTTGACATGTACTTCCATAGGTAACAAGCTCTGTATTAGAGACACTCAGTTTATAAGCATATTACCAGATGGGCATCTCTGCATGGATGTTTTGCTGCAGCTCGGCCTCTCAACTACATTGTTTTTACCCTTGCTCACACAGTATTGCGTTGTGGATTGTTGCTCTTCAGTTTTTTCGCCATAAATCTTTTTCCAGACCACCATTTTCTAATGTTTCCAGAAGAAAAGTGCCTGAAATGGTTTTGTGTAGTCAAATGTTTGCTGTGCTTTTAACAAAGGTGTCGCCTACATCTGCCCACTTCCCTGCCCACTTCCTAGCCGCCTCCTTTTCCTAAGGTGCTACTTTAAAGGAGGCCAACTTTAAAAACATGCGTGTTTAGGTGGATAGATGGCTACGGAAGACCTACTGAATTCAGTGAGGTTTCCTTTTAAGTAAGCACGCACGGGCTTTGCAGATTCGATATGGGGGTGGGGGACAGCAACAGATACAGAGTGGGTTCACAAAGGATCTTGCAGCTCCTCCCTGCCCCCTTTAGCCAGACATTATGCTTCTTCACCCAAAGAGTGATTCACACGTGGAATTCACTGCCACAGGCGATACTGGTGGCGTCATGCATGGACGGCTTCAAGAGGGAATTAGATAAACATATGGAGCAGAGGTCCATCAATGGCTATTAGCCACGAAGTATAGATAGGAACTCTCAGTCTGGGGCAAGTGATGCTCTGTATTGTTGGTGTTTGAGGGGGGGGGGGCAACAGTGGGAGGGCTTCTAGTGTCCTGGCCCCACTGGTGGACCTCCTGAGGACACCTGGTGTTTCTGGCCACTGTGTGACAGAGTGTTGGACTGGATGGACCACTGGCCTGATTCAACATTGGCTTCTCTTATGTTCTTATGCTGCGATGTTAACAAATGGCGGCCCCTTACTGGTGGAACGAGCTCCCAGAGAACATCAGGGCCCTGCGGGACCTTTTGCAGTTCCGCAGGGCCTGCAAAGCAGAGCTCTTCCGCCAGGCTTTTGGGGCCGCCACCGGGAGGAACGGCCCTTAGTAGATGGCACAATGGCCGTCTCTAAAACACCTATGGTGGTAGCCTCCTGGTTGGTGTAAGCTAGTGGCGGTTATCTGGTGCTGGTATGACGCTGCTATTTGCACTGAGTGTTTTGTAATTTTAAAACTAAGCTATTTTATGCTATGTTTTAACTTTGTAAATGAATGATTTTATGCTGTGAGCTGTCTAGAGCCGGCCTGCTGGCTAGGCGGGGTACAAATCGAAATAAATAAATAAATAAATAAATAAATAAATAAATAAATAAATGCCAAGTACTTCAAAAGCCTGCATTTGATGTTTTCCCTATGGCTGCCTACAGCGCACTCCCTCCCCACAAATATCCTGCTGCTAGTGATATGCAAGTAGCCCCCACAGTATCTTGCCATATCAATGTAACATATGCTCAAAATAAAATACAATTTAAGAGGCTGGCATGGCACCTCCCGTAGCTGAGCTGAAAATGCCCAGTGAGTATAATTGAACGCCTGAGACACAAACTAAGAAAAAACACATTCTGTGCTTGTACAACAGACTCCCACTGACCCCTTCGTGCATTATATCACATATGGTTTTAGAATGCCTTTTACTATCAAAACCACATTGTCATGTGAGGTTTGGGGCACTGCTTCTGTTTAAGAAATGTCAGCTCCCAGTTCTCTGTGGCTACCTGTGAAATTATTTAGATGATGAGTTATTTACCTGGGAAATTATTTAGATCATGAGTTATTTATTTTAGAAATGCAACATACATACCCTAACACTAGTATTTGATGCTTTGGTCAAGCAATCTCTGGAAACAAACAGAATCTCATGCATAAAACAACATGCTATGAAACAGATCAACAGATTGAGTGTATAAGTGCAACTCTGAGTACCCATGAAAGGAGAGGAGATTTAAAAAATTCAAATCACTCAAGACGAATGAAATGTTTCATGTTAAATTCAGGCATCAAGTGCTGTAAAGCTGCATCTTTCCTAGATGCAATCTTTCCTAGATGCATTTTTTTCTCTGACAGCACTCCACATCATCAACTGCTGGACATTTATTAAGACCACCCCAAATGCAGAAGAAAAGTTCTTAGGAACTTGTACTCAAATTCAGGTGTGTGTGTGTGTGTGTGTTTTTAGGGCAGAGGAGAGAGAAGAATGCTCTACTGTTAAATCTAAGTAAATGACAAAAGAACTTCAAAGAAAATTCTTTTTTTAAAAAAAATCAAGTCACAAATATAATAGTGAAATTATTCAACAACATTGATTGTTGCAAATTGATACTGAATTGAGACAATCCATGAATCTTGATTTGAAGACATTCGTTCATTTCCCCCCCAACTAATTAAAATGGAATTGATTTCTGTTTCATTTTGGCTTACAGTGATTTCATGCAGTGATTCATTTATTTTTGGTAACTTGGTACACCCACCTAGATAAAATGTCAGACATTTCATTGGCCATTTGTTCTCTATAAAAGAATTAAGAGTACATGAAGGGGAAAAAATTAATACTGTTCTTAAAGCATATCTACAACTAATCCAATGGCTTTCTGAAATCTAATACTGAACCAGCAAACAAGGGTGTTCTTTCCAAAATTAATGCTGCACTAAATCAATGCAGTTTTTTCTCAGTACAGTAATTAATAGCAGGTACCAAACAAACTACTTTGACTAAACTAAATGCCAATCGCCTTACACATCAGACTCATTTACACATGTGACATTTAGATTACAACCAACTGAACTAGCATTTAAGCATCCTTAAAACAATAAACAATCAAAGAGGGGGGATTGATTGACTCCTAGGTGGTCCTAACCGAAGCATGCAATGGGAGAAAAGGAAAATGCCTTGAAGCGGTAACTTGTAATATGCAAATGAGGGTAATTTTTAAAAGCCACAGATTTTAGGAAACCCCAAAGGGAGAAAAAAAAGGCCATACGCAGTCATTTGACAGCTTTTCCCATCGTCTCTGCAAATATAAAACATTTAGGTTAGTTTACTATTTTTCTATCAGTTTGCAATACTGTGAGGTTATGTGCATAAATGAACCTCCTATCCAGATCCTGGTTCCCCTGGGTACCATTAATATGGAACCCAGAGATAAGGAACCCGGAGAACAGAGAAGCTCATGACTCCTTTAAAGACTAGCAGAATTATTGTGAACGAAGCTTTCAGGGACTAGAGCCCACTTTTCCGGATGCATGCAGTTGGTGGCCTCGCTAAGAGTTACGGCGCTGCTGTAAATGGACATTCAGAATGTGCCTCTTGTAGGGTGAGTGTCATGGACTTTTGACCTCAATGTTTATTTTTAGTGTTATTGATACCAGCCACTTCTTGAATTTGATGAAGTGGGTTCTAGTTGACAAAACCTTATGCTGCAATATGGGCTGGTCTTTAAGGCATTACATGACTTTTTTTAAAAAGGCTCTAACATTTACACAATTACGCAATAGGAAACCAAACCTGAGCACAGCAATATGACCTAGGTGTCAGCCCATCGGAGGCTCCAGATGTCCAGAACAGGTGGCCAGTAAAACAGATCTTTGCTCCTATTTTAAACCCGAGGAAGGAACAGCGTTTGAAGATGGTGATTCTATAACTGGATGGATTTTCCCCACTGTTGCAAGCAAATGCTTCCATGATGATAATTGTTGATCTTTTGTTTAGCATGATGGTCTTTTTTATTAATTCATGTGCCACCTTTCTGTTTCTCAAAACACAGCAAAGGTAGTTAAGTGTGTGAAATTAATCAGTAAGATCCAGTCACACTTTAGCAGTCAACTCGGATGTCTAATTTTTATTGGCTCGTATTCAGTTTGTTTGTGTTTTCCCTTGGGAGGTTTCACTGAAGGGAATGATGGCTGATACATTAAGACTGGTTTAAAATACATGACATGAGCGGATAACTAATCCTTTGATTGGAATTATGAATGAATTAGGAACCAATCATAAGATTCATAGACAACCTACCAAATGGAAACATAGGATCTCATCTTCTGTAATTGTAAGTCAACTGTATTTTGAGTTGAAATTCAGAAAACTATCCCTGTGCAAATCCCATAAAAAGTTGTGCAAGAGCAGATCTGCATCACACTGCAACTTCCATTCATTTGGAGCAATGCCATAGTCGGCTTTGTGAAAAGGCTCTTAGAACGAAAAACTACCACTCATCTTGACTAATCCATCGTATGAAGTCTAGGTACGCAGTGGAAAGAAACAAACAACTGAACAGATGCTAGCCTTTTTAAAAATCAAAACATAATGTGAAAAGGTGCTTTTGACACAGTGCCATGATTTAACCACCGAAACACTGTGATGCTTTCTCCCCAAAAGAACAGGGCCACAGGTCTATTTTCTTTGTTGTACAAATCAGAATTAAACAGCAGCAGCTGTTGCTCTGGGCAGGATTTTCACAGGCGTCTGTAACTGGCAATGTTCTTCTTCAAAAAGGACATTCGACAGACCATTTTAATCGGCTGTTAGTTCTCACTTCTGTTGACTTGCATATATTTACGACTTTACCCACAGATCCAGTGTAAAACTACCGGGGGGGGGGGGAGGGGTTCCTAGGGAAACCTTGAATGCCATGCATAACAGCCAATTATTGGACAAAACGCACACACACAAAACTATCAGGAGAACTGAAGAACTAGCAGCATTTCATGTGTTAAGGTTGTCTGGTGATACAAGAAACAGGGTCTGAAGTTACACAAACTTATAAGGAGGACTCTAAGTCAGCTGGGACGGAAAAACAATGTCACCTGATTTCTTTTCAGGAAGACCTAAAAATCATTCTTCTTTTCCCCCAGTAAATACACACCACTCTGGGATCAGGCAGGGGGTCACACCAGTATTGCAAAAAGTTATTAAGAAAAGGTTGCATGTCAATGCATGTATGACCAAGGCCAGCTGGAAACAGGTTCTGCTGAGCTTGGGACTTCAGCTGTTGGGAGGAAAATCAAGCTCTTTCTGGGCAAGGCTAGAGGGGAATACCTCATGTCTAATCTGTCTAGACTGGCCAGGACCAGAGCTGTTTTCAGAACTGTTCACTTCACTTCAGCAGCAGTAATTTCAGACTAAAGAAGATAAAATCCAGGTATAATGGAGTTCAGATTGTTAGATACGAAAGGGAACACCTGGTTCGGAAGTAGCCTATCCATTACATGTACCTTCCAGGTTACCCAGCCCCTGCACAGAAACATAACCATGTCCATTCACATTTTGGCATGTGTACACTCTAATAGGTGAAAGGAAGTCCAAATCCAGCTGAGCTCTGAGAGGCAGCAGGAGACAGAGCTGCAAGAGAGGTGAGTGTTTTTATTTGCTTTCAGCTGAGGTGATTTAGCTGAGGGGACTGTGTGTGGGGACTGTGTATGGGAGTGAGTTTTGAGTTGTCGCAGAGTCCTGGCTGCTTGAGATGGGGTGAGAAACGGTCATTGTTTGACTTTAATTGAGTGCCTGGGTTAATTTGAATAGCTGCTATCCATGCCCTCTGCTGGGGAAAGGCTCTATTTAAGGCAGCACCTAGCCAGAGGCAAGAGCCAAAGGGCAAGTACCAAAGGGCTATGGAAAATAAAATGCAAGTCTGTGATCAGGCAGGCAAAAAGGGAATATGAGGAGCATATAGCAAAAAACATAAAAACCAACAATAAAAGAGAAGAAGAAGAAGAAGAGGAGGAGGAGGAGGAGGAGATTGGATTTATACCCCGCCCTTCACTACTCAAAGGAGTCTCAGAGCAGCTTACAAACTCCTTTCTCTTCCCCTCCCCACAACAGACAGCCTGTGAGGTAGGTGGGGCTGAGAGAGCTCTGACAGAAACTGCTCTTTTTCAAGAACAGCTGTGCCAGAACTATGGCTTGCCCAAGGTCATCCAGCAAGTGCAAGTGGAGGAGTGGGGAATCAAACCTAATTCTCCCAGATTAGAGTCCGCGCACTTAACTACTACACCAAACTGGCTCTCTCTTCAAATACATTAGGAGTAGGAAACCAGCCAGGGAGGCAGTGGGGCCCTTGGGTGACCAAGGGGTAAAAGGAGTATTGAAGGATGATAGGGAAATGGCTGAGAAGCTGAATGCATTTTTTGCCTCTGTCTTCACTATGGAAGACAAGAAGTCCTTGCCCACTCCAGAACCGCTGATTTCGGGAGGGGTGTTGCAAGACCTGAGTCAGACTGAGGTGACGAGAGAGGAGATCCTACAACTGACAGACAACTTAAAAATAAATCACTGGACCCGGATGGCGTACATCCGAGAGTTATGAAAGAACTCAAATGTGAACTTGTGGATCTCCTGATGAAAATATGTAATCTTTCATTAAAATCTGCCTCCATTCCTGAGGACTGGAAGGTAGTGAATTTCACTCCCATCTTTAAAAAGAGTTCCAGAGGAGATCCAGGAAATTACAGGCCCGTCAGTCTGATATCAATACCGAGTAAGGTGGTGGAAACTTATTAAGGAAAGAATTAATAGGCACACTGATGAACAAAAACTGCTGAGGCAGACTCAGCATGGATTCTGTAAGGGAAGATCTTGTCTCACTAACCTGTTAGTGTTCTTTGAGGGAGAGAACAAACATGTGGACAAGGGGGACCCAATAGATGTTGTTTACCTTGACTTCCAAAAAGCTTTTGATAAAATTCCTCATCAAAGACTCCTAAGTAAGCTCAATAGTCACGGGATAAAAGGACAAATCCTTTTGTGGATCAAAAAACTGGCTAATTAAAACGAAACAGAGAGTGAGTCTAAATGGGCAATTTTCTCAGTGAAGGGAGGTAAGCAGTGGGCTACCACAGGGATCAGTACTCGGTCCGATGCTTTTTAACTTGTTTATTAATGATTTGGAGTTGGGAGTAAGCAGTGAAGTGGCTAAATTTGCAGATGACACGAAGTTCTTCAGGGTGGTGAGAACCAGGGAGGATTGTGAGGCACTCCAAAAGGATCTGTCGAGGATGGGCGAGTGGGCATCAACATGGCAAATGGGGTTCAATGTGGCCAAGTGCAAAGTGATGCACATTGGAGCCAAAAATCCTAACTATAAATACATGTTGATGAGGTCCGAACTGGCAGAGACTGACCAAGTGTGAGATCTTGGAGTTGTAGTAGATAAACTCAATGAAAATGTCGAGACAGTGTGCGACTGCAATGAAAAAGGCCAATGCTATGCTGGGGGTTATTAGGAAGGGAATTGAAAACAAATCAGCCAGTATCATAATGCCCCTGTATAAATCGATGGTGCAATCTCATTTGGAGTACTTTGTACAGTTCTGGTTGCCACTCAAGAAAAATATTATAGCACTGGAAAAAGTGCAGAAAAGGGCAACTAGAATGATAAAAGGGTTGGAACACTTTTCCTATGAAGAAAGGTTGAAGCACTTGGGGCTATTTTGCTTGGAGAAACGACAGCTGAGGGGTGACATGATCGAGGTTTATAAGATTATGCATGGGATAGAGCAGGTAGAGAAAGAGGTCCTTTTCTCCCTTTCTCACAATACAAGAACTCATGGGCACTCCATGAAATTGCTGAGCAGTCAGGTTAGAACAGATAAAAGGAAGTCCTTCTTCACCCAAAGAGTGATTAACACATGGAATTCACTGCCACAGGAGGTGGTGGCGGCTACAAGCATTGACGGCTTCAAGAGGGAATTGGATAAACATATGGAGCAGAAGTCCATCAGTGGCTATTAGCCACAAAGTATAGATAGGAACTCTCAGTCTGGGGCAAGTGATGCTCTGTATTCTTGGTGTTTGGTGGGGGGGGGGCAACAGTGGGAGGGCTTCTAGTGCCCTGGCCCCGCTGCTGGACCTCCTGAGGGCACCTGGGGTGTTTTTGGCCACTGTGTGACAGAGTGTTGGACTGGATGGGCCACTGGCCTGATCCAACATTGGCTTCTCTTATGTTCTTATGTTGTTCTTGCTCCACGTACTCCCTACTGGTGTGTTAAAACTTAATGGGAAAGATCATTCTAGCATCATCAAATGTTCTGAATGAGGAGTCACTATGAATACATTTTAGCTCCTTTGCTACACCTGTCCTCATAGATGCGAATTCCTGTTTTCACAAGGCTGAAAATAGCAAATGCTGGTAGACACTATGAAATACACATGTTCATATCCTGGAGAAGGAATTCTGTACTTTAGATGGGATATTTTAAAGAATGCGATTTGGGGATTACAATAATCAAATAAACAGACACATGAAATACAGTACCGGCGTAATCCTGCATCCAGCTGAGATTCATCTGTGATGAGTTCTGATTCATTCTGCGCAATTCTCATTGCGAGTTCATGATCTCTCCGTTCTTGCTCCAGAACTGCCTGTTGCTGGCTCGCTTCTTCGCGTTCTCGTGCCAGCTGGGCCTCAACTTCAGCCTAAACAGTGACAAAAAAGGCTTCTGATGCAGTGTCACTTATAAGACCACCAATTCTTGTGTCTTTAAAAAAGGCTAGAGATAAACTTACATAAAAGGCACTCTGCAGTTTACATAAAACAACCTAAGCAGCACATAAGAATTTGCCCCTGAATCTATGACCATTCTCAGAAAGGATCCAGGTAAATCTATAAAGATATGCTGAAGCTAAAGGCTTCAAAGTTCTGGTATGCTTCAAAAATGCTAAGTCTGACATTAAAATGGGAAGTTCTTTCCTTACAATAGTTCTGAGTTGCAACTCTAATGGTTATGAAACTAGAAAATGAACAGGTGTTCAAAAAGATTGCCAGCCAATAACTGTCATCAAAATTCCAGGCTGATCTTGCAGTTAAGGAGCCAAATCCATGGCAGAGATGAAGACTAACTGCTTGAAGTCCTTGGGCTTCTGGTGGGTTTTCCTGCCCACTTCACAAAACCAGAAGACTGTGTGTTTTCTTATATCAAGGACATGCTCTTCTGAGAAGCCCTCATTGGCCATGTAGGGATGAAGAACAATTTAAAAAATAGCAATTTCTAGATGACAGAGCCAATGTACAACAATTTAAATATGCAGAATCATCACTGAAGTAATCGCCCGACTTGTAAAAACTATTCCCGATGCCTCAACAACCTGTGAGCCACTTAAACACGCACCAGTGGACCCATACCAATGTCCTGTAGAATGCCTAAGGGGAGCAAGTCCACACGTTTGAATTTCAGAGAACTGTCTAAGGAAGAGGTTTTTTTGCAGGCAAAGCAGTAAGCATGCCAAGTACAGCCTCGTATTTTTGCTAGGTTAGTTCCTGAGTTTTCTGGTGAAATGGTTACAGCCTTGTGGATACCTGCTGCAGCATTTTTATGCTTACTGAATTCTATACAGTGCTGCTGTTTTAGTATATTGTAAGCCACCTTGAGTCTAGGGAGATAGGTGGCATATAAATGCTTGAAGAAAGTAAATCATCTGTACAATCTACTTGAAATCCCTAATCCAACATTCTCTTTGTAGAAAGGGAGACGGACCCGGGTGTCCTGGACTAGAGTCAATCCTTATTCCAATTATGATATTACCAAGTAATCTTCCTTTCTGCTACAGAGACTTTTCAGCAGAGATCCCTTCCTTTGGATTATCCAGTAGCAGCTGGGAAGCTGATTGAGTGCGGCCTAAGGGAAAGCCCTACTAAAAGAACATCTGTTCCGCTACTCCAGGGGTGGCCAACCTTGCTTAACGTAAGAGCCACATAGAATAAACGTAAGAGCCACATAGAGATGTCTGAGAGCCGCAAGACAGGAACAAATATCACACACACGTTTTTATTTTTAAAAATATGCAAATTTGCTTTTTATTAACGTTAAATGGGACTGCCAAAAATAAAAACAAACAAGGAAAACCAGTTATAAGAAAGAGAGAGAGAGAAACTAGGAAAGCAAATAGATGGGAGGGAGGAGGGAAGGAAGGAAGGGAGAAAGAGAGAAAAAGCATGCCTCCCCTTTGCTTCTCCAGCCGCCCTGCCAGGAGCCGCACAATATGTGTGAAAGAGCCGCATGTGGCTCCCGAGCCACAGGTTGGCCACCCCTGCGCTACTCTCTCAAAGGGAAAGGAAATCTACTGAAAAGTTAAGCAATGTACTCTATACAACAATAAAACCTCCACATATCTTAGGGCAAAACAAGATCAACTTCAACCTCATTTCTCCTATGCAAGTTACACTGCAATGAAGGGGAAAGGAGCAAATGAACAAGGTTTGAAGAAAAGATGCTGCTTATGCCCTTAGTTTCCTAGGACTGTACATCTTGGCCTTGAAGCATATAAAGTACACATTTATAATTTAGTTTATAATCTTTCCAGCTAGTCTACCCATTTTCACTACCACATTATACTTCCTCATATTCTGCTGTGTAGCAAACAATACTTTGGTCAGAAAAAACAACAGATACAACTAGTTCTCTGTGCATGTGTCCTGAAGTATTCAGAATATGTTAAAATGACAGAGACTATAAATGAAGTATGAGAGCAGGTAAAATAGTATTTCTTTCAAAGTACAACCGTTACACAGATTATGACCTTGTAAATAATATTCTTCCAAGAACTACCAGAAGGTCGGTACCCCAAGTACTTGACTTCTTTTCGAGATTTGGAAAATGGTGCAATTCTATAAAAATTCCAAAATTAGCAGCCCTAAAAACAACACAAAGGGTGTTTTAACATGTCAAAGTCAGAAGCCATAAATGCTAAGCAAGTACAGGACTCCTTAAAAGGGCAGAGTTAGGATGCAAGTGAATAATGGTATCTGACTGCTTGTTAATTTAAAAAAAAGAATACAGGACTGCAGAAGAAAACTGCAAAACTCAGCTATCAAGTAATACATTTTACGACTGAGGTAACTTAGAGCTTCAGCAAATGAGTGTTACTTTGTAAAGAACCTTTTAACAAAACTTATGTCTAAATTGTGTTTCATTATTCTGTCATATCTGTGAATAGCAGCCCTCTCATTAAGCTTCAGCACTCAAAAATCTGACATTTCTCCTTCTAGCAAGTACTTTTCTTTTTGGCACTGTAATCTCTCTTTCTATTCAGAGCACCAAATTAACCTAATGTTAGCATTAAGTTTAAAGGACAGCAGCACATTTAAGGGCTACAGTTCAAAACAATCTTTTATTTTGTTCCCCTGCATGTATTGCAACCGTCTATTTTTAAAGGAATGTTCAATCACTCACTACAGTAATATTTGTGGACGGAAATGAACCGTTACCTGTTTCTTTGAGAAGCCACTTCACTATGCCTCTTCTGCCGTTTTGGCTACATTCACCTGCTTGTTCCTCCCACCCCAGTCAGCGAAGCCTTTAGAATTTGCCTTTCAACAGTTCATGGAGCTGTGGCCCAGTGGAAAACCCTCTGCTTTGCTGGCAGAAGGTCCCGGGTTCTGACTAAAGGGGCCAGGTGATGGGAAACATTTCTGCCTGAGACCCCGGGGAGCTGCAGCCAGCCAAAATAGACAATAGTGACCCTAACAGACCCCATGGTCTGTCTGAGTAGGAGGCAGCTTCATGTGTTCATGGAATAGACGTTTTTGGCTGCTGCAACAGGATAAGGAAAGTGCAACTGACACAAAAGCCTACCTGGATCCGTCTTTCTTCCTCTTCCCTTTTCTTCCTCTCCTCCTCCTCCTGTTTTCTCTTTGCTTCTATCTCATACTTCCTAGAAAAAAGACAAGCAAGCTGAAAAGCAGCACACATCAATAATTTATTTTCTTTTCCCCTTGCAGTATGTTTCTGTGATGCCAAACAATTTAAGATCCCAACAACTGAAGTATCTCAGCTAGAAGTGGGCACTGGGAAGAGGGTTCAGGAGAATGTGTGTTTCTGTGGCTTTTTCGGGGTATTCTGCTGTGTTGCTTTTTGCAATGAAACCTTGAAAAGCACATATTCACACAACTTTAAAAATAAATCAGATCTACCACTTGAGTTGGAGCCAGCGATCTATGGGCATAAGGATCATGGATCTTTCCATTGCTCCTCTCTCCCAAGAATTCCTTTAAGACTTGGAGAAAACTGACTCATCTAGCTGTGGGACTCACCGGGACTAAAAGCCTCATTGGTCTGAACTAAGGGGAAAGGCAAAGAAGCTCCTTCCCACTTCCATCTGTGCAGATCTGCTAATGCGAGAGGTAGGGGGCTGATTTCACCCTATTTCCCCTCCTCAGCACAGCCCCCTAACTTGCAGGCCTATTAGTCCACCAACATATCATTAGATCTGATCTTGTATTCTCTTTTAACACGGAATGCTTAAAAGCCTATAAGAAGACGTCACCCTAGTGAACTGAAGTATGAAAGTTAGCAGTTTGTTTTCTTATCACTGTGTTTCTAGGTACATTCCCTTTCCCTTCTCTTATCACTGACTTCCAAATGTTTTAGAACCCTCCCCTACAATCAAAATATACCCTGAATGAGTTAATATAATATGCACGTAAGTTCCTTCTCAATGACAACAGCATGATACCTTGTCCAGTTTCACAGACACGGGGGGAAAGAGGGGTATATAGGTAGTAGTTCTAAAGGGTGGGTAAAGTAACAGCCTTGCTACTGGTATTCCTTTTTAAAAACATCTGTATAAATCGGTGCTGCTATTCTAAGGGAAAAACCAGGAGCAACATTGCCGTAAGGGAAGAGCCTTGGTGACACCTGTCTGTTTTTAAAGGAAAGCACCTGATGAGTGCATCTTCCGGCCCTGGAGCTGACCATCTAGGGAGAACAGAGTTATCCAAGGCTGGCAGTCTGTTTTTTAGTAAATGCTCAAACACATGGTTTCGGTTTGGATGTGGGGGAAAAGCAGTCGCTGCCTGTTACCACTTGAACAACCACATGCTGTCAGCCATCAAAGCAACAAATAAAGTCACCACCAGACGAAATTACATCTTTCCTGCTAAGGAATATTGCTGTTTGATTGCTAAGAAACTATAATCTGTCTGCAACCAAATTATACACTAGAGGTAAGATGTGTGAAAGGAAGCTAAAGCCAGGAATGGAGAATACCTAGTAGCAGCTAAGCAGACTGGACCGTTAGTGACAAACATGGTTTCCTGGACAATTCTTCTAAGAGGAGCCACTTGCTACTACAAAACATCCCAGTGCCTCCACTCCTGTTGACAATCCCCCTAGAACTGACACTGTCACCACTCACAGTCGCCTTTCCTCCTCTTCCTTCTTTCGACGCTGCTCCTCTTCCTCGCGCCTCTTCCTCTCCCGCTCCATTTCCTCCTGGATGCGCCGAAGCCTTTCGGCCTCCTCTTGCTGCTGCTTCTTTTTTTGCAACGCACTCAGAAGCTGTTCGGAGCTTTTAACTAAAGCGTCGTACTCCTTTTGTATCTGTTCTCTAGGCATTACCGTGGCCTGCAAAACGAACCATTGCAATACGACACCATTTGTATAAGAATAATAAATGCTGATTATTTATACGGCCTTACCAACAAGTGGGTGGCACCTGAATGCCTAACAAGCAAAGTTACCATCAAGGCTGATGTGGAGAAGGCAACTGAGGGGCGGGAAGTGGAAGGATAAAAGGTCAAAAAACCCTTTCAATTTACATACACATCTTTAAGCTCAATTTTAATAGGGTATGAATATCAAATGTAAAATACAACCAGAACTGGCAAGCATGACTATACCGTGTTTTGGATGGCGGGGGTCATTACAGGCATGTCTCCCCCCCCCTTATAATGTTCTCAACCCTATTTTCTATTCTGCATCACAGATAGAGATGTTTGATCCTACAATCAGATTTTATACAGCTTCTCACCACAATGTGAAGAATCGATTAGCCCTCTCATGAAGCAAAGGAAAGACTAAACACAGCCGAAAAGCTACTGGAGGAGGAGGTGAAGAACCACTAGCTTCATCAGCAGGAGGGGGACCCTCTCCCCATTCTTTAAAAGCTGGTCAAACGCATTTAATGTGTCAACCCTAAATGCTCACAGAACTGTCTATCATACAATGATATGCTATGAAATTAGACTCCCATTTGCAAAAGCATGCTGCGGTGGGAAAGAAAGCGCCTTCATTCAGAGCAATGCAACTTCTTCCTACATGAAGATGTTTCTGCTTCACAAGCCGGCAACTGCATGAGTGACCCCCCTGTGGAAATGGGGAGACAGCAAGGAACGGGCCCCCCTTGGGCGAGGAGTCGGAGAAAAAACAACGACCCTCCCGCTTCTAGCATGCCAGGGTGCAAAGATGGGCTTGGAAGCAGGTGGGAAATTTCTGCAGAAAACTAAGGAGTTCACAGTTTCTGTATAAGGTTTTCAGTGGGGTTTAAGGGTGGGGTGGAGGTTTCCATGTCCCTTCCCCCCCACACACCTAGAAAACTAGAATGAATTAGCAAAAGAAAGTGCAGACTTATGACAGAAGAAAATACACATTAAGTAAGAGAAAGGAAGTCTCTAGAGACATGGCATACACCTTTTAAAATATATTAAACATGCACATTTGCTCAATTTGCCTATAGCTCATCCAGCTTTTCCAGGTGAAAAAGTTAGATATCCTGGGCGCAGAATTCTGATTGTTTTCACATGGAACACAAACAGCTCTCTGCTCATGTTCAACTTCATCTTAACAGCACAATGATCTGGTTTTAAAGCTCCCAGGGCGACATTTGCCAGCATCAACACACTCCTTCTGTACAGCGTTAAATGACTTCTAAAACGACTCCGGCTACGAGTGTGTCTCACCTTAATCTTGGACAGCAAGGCATCAATAGACCTCTCAAGATCCTTGATCTGCTGATTCACCTCCGCCTTCCCCTCTTTCAGAGCGCTTACCACTTCGTTGAATCTATCAAGCCTCTTCTTCAGCGTGCGAACCTTTATTAGGCCATCGATGCTGAAAAAGGAACATTCAAGCAGTAGGCCGCATGTGTAGACTGACATTCTGTACTGTCCCCCAAAGCCACTGGACCCACAGAAGAAACACAGGAAGAGTCAACAGGAAGAGGAGGAGGAGGAGGAGGGGTGGAGGCAGGCAGGCACCCACGCAGCCCAATGGCCCTTGAATACCCTGCACTGCTTTTTAGTCTCTGCAGCAGCACAATTCAGAAAACCACTGTTAATGGGGAAGTATGCTGAGACAAGAAACAGGGTTGAGGTGGTTTGGAAGCTACCACGTGAGAAAGGGTAGCCTCAGGGAGGGGAAAAAATCACACTTTGCTTAACAGTGCTTGGCCCTGCCACTGCAGCTGGTTTAACAGCAAGCACACTGGTCCGTGGCTGTACCCTGGGTTCCCCAGAAGAGACAGGATGGCTGGGAAAACAACAGGAAAACTTAAGACTTTTATTCAGACTGGGAACCATGAAGACTGTTCATTAGCTGATCTAATCTACAGCATTAAATAAAAGCTCCTGATTATAATGCAGACAGGTTCAGGTCATTTTCTAAGATACCTTTAGCATTGAAACGTGATATGTTTAATGTTTTCCAGTGTTAAAGTTGAACTCACTATGCCCATATGCTGATAGTCACAGTAAGATTGTTCTTGTCCAAAGAATATTCTGTTTTATCTCTATGACAAAATTTGTGCTTTCTGTTGCTCCCTGACAGCAAAACCCAAAATTTTTAAAGGCCTCTCCCTAGTGTTGTTCATGTAGAAAACTACACCATTTATACTTCTAAATTCCAAAATTTGCCAAGTAGTACATTTTTATACACTAAGTTATAAATTAGGCATTGTACACTACTGAAGCAGTAAACCAGGTTCTAAAAAGTATTACATAAATTTCATTTTTTGCCCAAATTTCAGGTGTTTTTCATTAAAAAGGAAAAAGACATTTACCAAAAAAAAAAGCAGTAAAGAACCACTAACACCAGAAAGAAGAAAATTTTAGAAGCTTCTCCTACGTAGCACTAATGAAACAGCGGTGTCACAAACACTTTGTCTTGAAGGAGGTTACCTATAGAGAACTAGCATTAAAGACTGGGATGCAAGGACCAACACAGAGCTTCAGAGCGTTACAGCCGGTTTTGTCTTACCGTGGTTTATGCTTTCTCTTGCATAGCCACATGCGAATCGTCTTTTGTATTTTAATGCAGGCACCAGCTCTGTACTTTATTTTGTTTTTCACTGCAAAATACAAGCATTAAATGCAGGCGTCTTCTAAAACGGAAAGATACCACACTTCTCTGGACAGAGGACGTTTTTTTAAAAAGCCAGGGGAAGATAATGCAAGTAAATGGCAACAACTGTTTGAAAACCTGTCAGCACTGGGTTTTAAATGAATTGATCATGTCACTGCCTTAACCCTGTCTGCAACTGAGACGAAGTGGTTGGCAACAGTTCTTTTGAGAGTTGGGGTGGCAAACCTGAACAGATTCACCTGACAGTAAGCCCTGTCAGTAAGCCCATCCTGTGTACAGCCTGAAGCAGAAAAGACTTGCTATATTCAAGACAGCAGTCCATCTAATCTAGCATTCCATTTACAGCAGAGGAACAGCCCAGATGTATCGGTGGAGCTGGCAAACAGACCCAGAAGCTGCTTGATAGAAAAGCAACGGCTGGGACAGAGATACTCTGTTTCAGGATTTGTTGGTTCCACTTAGCCACAGCATCTAGCGGCTGTTGAGAGGCTAGCCCTATAAAACTGCCTAAGCCTTTTTTTAATAATAAAGGCCATCTAAACTAGACGCTATCTATCGCCTTGCTCTGTGGAAGGAAGTGAGTTCCATGTATTGCTTATGCACTGTACGGATTAGCTAGGCCAGGCTAGCCTCATCTCGTCAGATCTCGGAAGGTGAGCAGGGTTGGCCCTGGCTAATATTTGGACCTCCAAGGAATCCCAGGGGTGTAACCCGAAGGCAGGCAGTCGCAAACCGCCTCTGTGAGTCTCTCGCCTTGGAAACCCTGTGGGGTCACCGTAAGTCAGCTGTGAATTGACAGCAAAAAATCAAATTAAAAACAGAATGATAGCTTTGAAGCTATTATTGGGCAGTCTCACTGCGCAAACTAGAGTTTTATTATTTCAAGTAAAGATCCTTATGACTAGGCAGCTCTCAAAACTTGTTTTCTCTACCGAAACAGCATTCGAATACATACATTTAATGACAGAAAGAGCACACCACTGAATCTTCTTCCAACGACTGCAAATGAGCCAGTGATTGACTTGTTTAATCAACTCAGCAAGGTGATCTGGGTCAGATTTCATGATTTGATCGAACTCTGCAAACTGAAAGAGGACACCAGCATCACATAAAGGAATGTTGCAGGATGCAGGTCTCCGGGGCAACCAGAATACTGTAACCAGGCCAACAGGGACAGCAACTGAACTAAGGACTCCAGAGCCATTTGAAAAGGGCTGGTTTTGGCCTGGAAAGCCCTTCACAGCCAAGGCCCGGCACATTTGGAGGAAATGACTCCCCCTGTCTGAGTTTTCTCCAGAATTCCTCCTCGCACCATCTTCTTGTTGAGATAGTCTGGCAAAGAGCCCAGCTTTGAACCTGACCTAAAGGACAGGTGCACAGTTGGAGCTAGGAGGAGGGCTTTTTCATGTAGCCATAAAGGTTATAGCTTAAACTAAGAAAGTTCAACAACTAATCTCCCTGCTGGATCTTAGGAAAAGACAGAAAGCCTATTTGCTTGCTAAGGCTTTAGGAGTGAAGGCTATATCCTCGAATGCAGGTTTTTCACCACCATTCTGTTTCTGCAGTGTTTCTCTTTATATATTATAAGGATTAAAACAAACCTGTTATAAACTACCAAGCACACAGAGTGTGGGAGATGGAGTTTAAATCAATAAATGAAATAGGAAGATGGCCACGTCAGTATGTATGCCTGAAGAATATGGGGGAGGGGGAACCAAGATTAATACAGCTTTCATGCCACCTTGCTTAGTAGAAGAAGGAGCAAAAACTATTTCATTTTATGTTCATAATCTCTTCTTGGATAGTAATGCTGCTTACCTTGCCAGGCCTAAAAAACACTTTGGTTAATCCAAATTTGTAATCATTTTCATTTAAACCAAGAGCTTTGAAGAGTGCCTGAGGCAAAAGAAAAAACACAATTTGTCAGAGATATCTCTGGAAAGAGCAAAGCTATTCATTATGAAGAAGAAAGCCGAAGGCCGTATATTGAGCATTCCGGAAAGTAATACCTTGCAGAAGAGTCTAGGATCCAATCGGGTCAATTTTGCAGGCATGTATTTTTTGTACATATTATACAACTCATGGAATGAAGCTCGTGATGGGAAACCACCTTGCATCAAGTCCAAAACAGACACCATGCCTAGAGTAACAGACAGATAAAGGAATTAAGGAGGACACAGCTGTCACTCTGTACAAGAGCCTAGTGCCTGGAGTAGTCTGATCCAGGAGCTGTTAAACCAGGGCAACTGTCAGCTGAAGTTGGTAATCTTGAATAAACTGTTTAGCTCCTTGGGTCATCTACTGACTTGAAACTGGTCATTCAAGCTACCACAAGTTTCCACATACTTGGCCAATCCTTAAAAAAAAAATCACAAAATACTGCATGCATCTAATGATTAAATTCAAACATCTTATCTAAATTTCCTATATAGTAGAAGCCAACACCTGGGAGGTTTTATAACATGCAAATTGATATCCGCAACATCAGGAAGACATCTATGGAACTGGATCCATCCCCTGTAATTCAGGATATCCCGCCTAGAGACCATCACTGTTGTACACACAGTTTATGAAACAGTTATACACTCTTGTATTCTGCCACTGAGCAGCAGGTTATCCTTAGTGGAGAAACTTAGCACCTTTCTAGTATAGATGGGCATACATATAGGCTAAGTGCCATTGATGATTCTAATCACAGAAACAGAAATCAATTATGGATATGTATTCAGAAGTTAACTTTGGTTCATTGCTTAAAGGCATGCTGGGAGAATTAGAAATGCTAACCTGATATTCTGCTAAGGTTTGTGGGCCTCGGCCTGCCAAACTGCGACTGCGCATGTGTCGGTTAGCTTAGCTAAATGCAGAACAACGGAACTCCGTAGTGATATCAGTAAAATATATATACTTTTAGAGCTGCACAGATGCAGAAGAAGCGTCACTTGTTTGACTAAAATTTTTCTTGGGAAAATCCAACCCATAGGTATTAGGCCAATGATGCATAGGAGACAAAGTTGTGATGAAGTTTAATGGAACCAATAGTTGCGCCTGGTTTGTCTGATGTAATGCTGAATATAAAATCTTATGTCACCCATTTTACCTTTGGGAGAGCCGGTGGGTATTTCACGGTCCAAAACCTTGCGGTAACTGTGCTCCGCCCTTTATTAACTGATTCCCCCCCCCCCCCCATTTTCTTCTCTACAGGACTGTGTCGTGTGTGTATTTTCCCATATTGGGCTGGGCAAACACAACCTGAGACACCATTTGTGTCTAACATCACTGTTCCTTGTCTCCCTGGATTCTCTGAGCAAAAGCCAGTGTGGACCTCTTTGTATTCTTACAGGCATGGCCATTTCCAGCCAGGTGGGCAGCTGTGTTGGTCTGAAGCAGTAGAACAAAGTTTGAGTCCAGTGGGGCACCTTTAAGACCAGCAAAGTTTTATTCAGAGTTTCATGTGCACGCACACTGCTGCATAACAAGGTCTCAGTTAATTACTCTTAGCACTCCACAATTAAGAAGGATACATTTATACATCTATTTCCAACTTCGACATATTTATTTGCTTCACTGTTTTCCCCTGGAATTAAATCCACACAATGATGACCTTATAAACTTAGCTTGTTATTCCTGTTTGCATCTGTTAAAACATCTTCATTATGTTGTATGCTAATTTGCTGTTCAACCTCTGCCTTATATGTATGGACTGGTAAATTCCATTTCATTGTATCTGAGGAAGTGTGTGCACACGAAAGCTCATCTCTCTATATAATAATTCTCTGATGGTGGTGGCAATCTCTAGAACATTCCACATGCCACCCCGGCCTTTGGTCCCCTGGCCTGTCAATCAGAAGCTGTCCCTATCCACTGGCTGTGAATACTCGCATGCCATTGGCTGGCTCTGCTCCTCTTCCCTGCCCACTCCTTCAGTCTCTGTGCCCTGCCAGAATTTCTGGCAAATGGTTTTTTGCTCTTGACTAAGACACTTCTCCAGCTTCCTTCCTGTGGGGGGATTAACTGTTACCTCAGCGGCTGTTGGTAGGTGAAACAAAATGACCTGTGTTTATAAGATGGCTGCTGCCAGTGGTTTGTTTAAAATGTTCCCCCATAAGGTTCAACTGTTACCTCAGTGGCTGTTAGGAGGTGAAACGAGATGGCAGTTACCTGTGCTTATAAGAGGGGCTTCAAAGCAAGGTAGGTTGATACTTGACTGGGAAGGAGATAGGGTTGCCAACTCCAGATGGGGAATTCCTGGAGATTTGAGGGGTAGAGCCTGGAGAGTGTGAGGTTTGAGGAGGGCTGGGGCCTCAGACAGGTACAATGCCATAGACTCTGCCCTCCAAACCAGCTATTCCCTCTTGGGGAACCACTGCTGCCAATCTCCAGGTGAGGGCAGGAGATCACTCAGAATTACAACTGCTCTGCAGTAGTTGAAGCAGAGATCAGTTCCCCTGGAGAAAATGGTGGACTGTGTCATTATACCCTGCTGATGTTGCCACAGCAAATTGACACTGAGTGCCCAAGGCCTTGGCACTCTCCAAGAGCCTCCTTCTAGAGCCCGCTGTACTTATTCCCACAACGGGCCTTATTCCTAGTCCTACTATAAAAGGCTGCGGGCAGATAGAAGCTTGCCATTGCCTGCCTCAGCGTAGCAACCTTGGACTTCCTTGGTTGTCTCCCATCCAAGTACTAACCAGGACTGACTCTGCTTAACCTCTGAGATCTGACAAGCATGGTCGAGCCTGGGCCATCCAGGCCAGGGCTGGTATTCCTGCTTGTGGTACTGCCAGTTTGTGCATCATCTGGCCAGATTCCACCAGAAGTTCTGGGTCAAAATCATCATTTTCCTTAAGTCTGGAGGAAATTCTAAGTACTTTGAAAGTAATCTCATGTACAGCTCCTGAGGGAATAGCCAGGACTGTACTGTTGGTACTACTTCCTCTCCTTCCTCCGACCATTCCCATTCTACCCTATCTGGGGATGGAACTGGGGAGTCTTGAGTCCTTCCTGAACTTATTGCAGCCATCCAATGGCAGCCCACTTATGGGGACCCCTTGGGGTTTTCAAGCAGGAGATGTTCAGAGATGGTTGGCCTTGCCTGCCTCTGTGTCATGCCTCTGGCATTGTCTGGTGGTCTCTCATCCAAATACTGACCAGGGCTGATTGTGCTTATTTGATGAGCTCAGGCTATCCTGAACTATCCTTGTTCCTCTGTTTCCTGGTTCTCCACAGAGTCTTGCAAGGACTATGAGGCTTATGATCTGAATAGATCTGACTTGCAGAGTGTACCCCCCAAAATCTGTTATAGCCTCTCTCTGGCAAACAGTGGAGGTGGTGGAAGTCCTATCAAGCAGCAGTCCCGTATGGTTTCCAAGGCAGGAGACAGCCACAGCTGGAGAGCCAACCAGGGCTGACTCTTCTTAACTTCCAAGATCTGATCAAACTGGGCTAGCCTGGGCGATCCAGGCCAGGGCCACTGCCCTTGCCTGCCTCAGCGTAGCGACCCTGGACTTCCTTGGTGGTCTCCCATCCAAGTACTAACCAGGGATGACTCTGCTTAGCTTCTGAGATCTCAGCAGATCAAACTAGCTTGGGCTATTCAGGTCTGGGCACTAGGGTTGCCAAGCCCCCCGCTTGATTGGCTTGCTCCCCGCCAGCCCGGATTAGGCTGCCGGGGGGAACCCCACCCCCAAACTGCCGGGCTGTGGAGACGTGCCTGGCGTGATGATGTCACCTGGAGGTGACGTCATTGCGTTGGGCATGTTTCGGGGGGGGGGGGGGATGCTCTATCATTCAAGGGAAAAATCTATGGTTTTCCCTCAAATTATACAGGTCCCACCCCAACATGCCTGATGCGATGATGTCACTTCCAGAGAAGGGTCAGAAGACTCCCGGATGGGGACGGGGCTCCCCCTGCTAAATTGTAAGTTCTACTTGGCAACCCTACTGGGCGTAGGGAATTGGCAGGTCTGACTGGCAGCCATTTTCTATTCACTTGCCTGGGAGTGAAAGCAAAAGTATGTCTGCCATGAGGGTCCAGGGAACTAAGATGGCCACCGTCATTTCCCCTGCCCTTCTATGGCCTTCCCTGGGCCTTCTAGCTCCCTTTCTGTTCCATGGGAACTTTCCCCCTGAAGGGGAAAAGGAGGGGGGAAGGGCTCTTTAATCCACTCCAGCCTGTCCCAGATTGGGGAGGTCGGAAGCCCCAGATATCAATTTCCCCTACTTCCTCCCTGAATAGCTCGGGGGGTTGCTTGGGGTTTTTCCCCAGTCTACCACCCTGCCCTCCTTCGCCTTCAGTTAAGTTTTCAGCCCCAAAAGGGCTTACCATGATTCTTGCGAGGGCTAGAGGCTCCTGGCTTGACTGTTCAACCGCATGCCGGGTCCTCCGAGACCAGGGAGATTGGCCAGGTTTCCGGCATCACCCCGGTCTCTTTGCAGCCTCAGCAGCCTCCCCTGATGTGCGTTGGTTAGGGAGGTGACCTCCAGCCACAGGCTGGGCCCCGATGGGAGTCTGCGTACACAGCCACAGCTGCTGGGAATCTCCCAGCGCTGTTGGCTGCCTTTGCGGTCTGCCGCCGACTGCAGTTCGAAATAAGGAAGAGGGAGGGTCTCTCCCTTCTCCCTCTCTTCTTCTCATTCCTGGATTGCTGTGCTCTACAGAGCATCTGTGAAACACGTCCTGCTCAAGCAGCAGGGCCAGTGAGACTGGGGATGTTCCCAGGGGACAGGCCCCTCCCCTTCCTGGATTGATTTGAGGAAACTGACCCCGTTCCAGAGGAGGAGCCTAATCCCAAGAGTAAGGACTGCCCCACTACCCAAGAGTAAGGACTACCCCACTACCCGGACCACCGGAGAATGAGACGTTAATTATCTGCTCTGCTCTAAATCTTCTTGCGTAGACTGGTCTTCAGTGGTAGGGAGAACAATTAGAGTCCTTTTTGGGAGAAAGGCAAGTTAAAATGCATTTAACTACACTAAAATTCTGACCGGTTGAATGTTCCTTAAGGCATATCTATATTGGGGATGTGTTCACATATTTTATTTAAGTTTTTAGTCAGAGAGAAGTTACGTTGTTAATGTGTTATTGACGATGACCTTACAGTTTATTCTTATGTTGTGGGATTTAAAGTGTGACCTTGGGAGAAAGATTCAATAAATGTGAAGTGTGTCTTTTGCCATGCAGTCACAGTTACTTCCAAAAGGGGTAGGGGAGGACCTGGCACAGTCTACCTTCTGTATTTATTCTTGGTGACATTTGTATTGTTTTGATTTCTCTCTCGAGCTTCCCATGTTAATAAGCCTTTTACTTTTATGATGGGGGGGGGGGGGTTTACTTTCTTTGGAATTTACATGCACTTGTTTCTCAACCAAAAGACAGAAACAGAAGCTCACATAAAAAACCAACAGACCATGCTGGCTCATGAGCGGCCCAGAAATAAAGAGCTTCACTATTCTCCCACCCCCATCCCTTGCAGCCTCTCCATACTGCCAAGAACCATCAGCCTTCAGATTATCAGCCAAAAAATGGTATCAATAGAGCCCTAATTAAAGCAGAGTTGTTAAGCAGTTGTGACTGACTTGCTAAATTAAATGTAATATGCAGCTTGACATGACAAGCAATAAGGAGGCTGCCAAGAGGAACCAGATGCTTAAAGTGTTATAGCCTTGAGTGTGCTGAAAACGAGCAGGCACTTAAGAGAGAAGCCAAGATGGCAGATGACAAAGTAAATAAGGGGAAATCAGGTTCACATCAGGGAAAATTAAAGAGCTCTGGTACCTAGTCCAAACCAGCCTCATGTTCTAATGTTGCTGATGCCCAACCTGCACCTCTTCTGACTCAAACAAGTCTGTTTATGCTTGCCAGACATTTTTAACCTGCAGTGTGTGTAAAACTAGCAGCTGGCACTGAGGAGCCAGCAGTGACAGCATTTTACTGATTCTGCCTGAGATAAGAGCTCCTTGAGCGTGTGCAGTGTACAGGAGACCCCAATTGGACTGATAATGCACCATTACATGATTCAGTTTTGTGCTATTATTTTGTGCCATGGTAAGATTGGTTCTGTAATGCACTATAGCAATCATTCACAACACAGTGGACAAAGATTGCTGCGGCACAATTATAGCACAATATCCCATACTGTGTAGGTGAGCCTTTAATGAGAACCCACAATTTAAAAAAAAAAAAAAAGTGAACCAAATTTGATGCACTGATGCCATTATTGGGTCACATATACATTAAAAAAAGGGAAGCGTCCACTGACATTAGCAGGAGTTCCATTTAGGATCATTACAGGCTCTAGCTGTGTACCCCAATGCTACGGTTTTTCACCAGAAGCATTCAGGGGCTCACTCCCAAACATGTGACCTGATATCATAGTACTTGGAACGCATCCTTGATTTACTTGATGAGATCTGAATGCATGGTGAAAAAAACTTGCATTATGAATGATCACTTTCCAATTAAACTACATAGGCCAGTGATGGTGAACCTTTTAGAGACCGAGTGCCCAAACTGCAACCCAAAACCCACTTATTCATCGCAAAGGGCCACCACGGCCATTTAACCTGAATACTGAGGTTTTCGTTTTAGCAAAAACAACTCAGACATTAACATCTTTTGTTTTAAAAGAAAAACACAATAACAGAGCTTTCAATGATACAAACAACTTTTTATCGAAAGGTAAAAGTTTGCATTTGGCATGCTTTTGAACAATGAATGTGATTTTTGCTATCCAATCCTGCGAACTCTGTGCTGGGGTGATGTCGTGCGTGTCCACAGACAGGGCTCTGAATGCCACCTCTGGCACGCGTGCCATAGGTTTGCCACCACTGACATAGACAGTCTTTTTACCTCAATATTTTCAGTATTCTTTTTAAGAGTCATTCATAACAAAACACACAGCAATGCAAGCTTTGATAGAGCTATAAAAAGAGAGCCTCCCACTCTCACGAATCACACTGAGTTAAATACAACCGCAATGCTTACTGTCCTTACTGGTAGCCTTGATCATCTGCTCCCTTTGTTGCCCCACCCCCTCTGCCCACGATATGCTGCTTGTGTGCTGGCTCAGCAGAGCCCTCCCTGAGATGGCGTCTCAAAGTCGTTGGGGAAGGGAAGTAGACACAGAAGCAGTCAGAGCTTCTGCCTCCCCACCCACCCCCTTTAAAAAGCCATGCAAGAGACTTCGAAGGCATGCAAGGAATGACCAAATACCCATTTTTCTTCCTCTACACGAGGGGTGGCCAAACTGCAGCTTGGGAGCTGCACGTGGCTCTTTCACACATGTTGTGTGACTCCCAGCAGGGTGCCTGGGGAAGTGAAAGGGAGGCCTGCTTCCTCGATCAGTCTTCCTTTTCCCAGCCAGGGTTCCCCTCCCTGGGTAGCCTTGATGTGGGGGTGAGCAGAGAAAGAAAGTAACTTTAAATGCATCCTCCAGGCCCCCCCCCCGCCCGCCTGCCCCCGCCGGCTGGCTTGAAGAAGAAGACATTTGTCTCTTTAAATCCCTTCTCCAAGCCAAGTTGGCTGCCTTGGGGGAGGGGGGTTGGAGAACACATTTAAGGTGAGAGTCGCTTTCTTTCTACCTCATCCTTCCACCCTCTCCATTTATTTATTTTCTTTCCACCTCTTTCTTTCCACCTTTCTCTCTTCCTCCTTCCCCATGTATTCGCTTTCTTTCCATTTCTTGTTCTCCCCTCCTTTCCCTTTCTCTCTTGCTTCCTTCCTCCTCCCTCCCCCATCTATTTGCTTTCTTTGATTCTCTCTCTCTCTTTCTTTCCACCTCTTTCATTCTTTCTTCCCACCTCTCTCTTTCTCTCTCACTTAGACAAATAAATACCATTAGCAAACAAATAAATATCATTGGACAAATGAATACCATTATCAATATCTGTTTTTACCCCTTTTGTTTTTATTTTTGGCAGTCTCCTTTAATGTTAATAAAAAGCAAATTTGCATATTTTTCAATAAAAAGTGTGTATAATATTTGTTCCTGTCTTGTGGCTCTCAAACATCTGGTGTTTATTCTGTGTGGCTCTTACGTTAAGCAAGTCTGGGCACCCCAGCTCTACACAGCGGTTACTCAGCACATCTGTTGGTGCCAGGGCAGGACCTCCAAGCTGAATTTACTTGGTAGTTTGAGCAGATAACAGGATCACAGCCTCTCAAAGACATGCCTACATTATGGGGGAATGAGGCTGTACAGGTAACAAGCTTTTCATAACAGAAATCTCTCTCCATACTCTACAAAAAGCTGGCACATTGTTGTTATTGTAAGGAAGATTAATGTTATGTTACAAACAGTGCAGTAATTAAAACAGAATCTGCTGTTTGTAATGTTTGGAAAGGCAACAAAAAGAGTTCAAAAGTGCTCAGATGGGGATGGCGTGTTTTTCTTTCTAATAAGATACTGTATTATTCTAAGCTTGCGCTCAGAAGCTTAGGTTTGTTTCCTTTTTATTGCAGCCATCAATTCTGAAGAACATTCAGTGCCAGTCTTCTTTTCTTTTTTATATTTAAATATTAAAAACCACTTAGATTTGTCTAATTATGGAACTCTGGGGTGACTCTGCAAATGTATTTTTAAAAAGACACAATAACAATGACATTAGAACTTATTCAGAGAGATCAAATTACCAGAACACTGCAGTTGCGACAGAATCTGGGCACCTTCAAAATGATGGCTCGTCATCTTTAAATTAGGCTTGATGCAGCGAATAAAGCTAGATCCCTATTGGAAAGACAGCGGGTTAGCAACACCATAAGAATATCTGTTCATCACTGAAGACTAAAAAATTATAGATTTTGAAGCTTCATCTGTACCGACTCCATAGGCATCCTGACAACTGATCTTGAGGCTTCAGGCTGTCTGTTGAAAGCCCAAGTTATTATTTCACCTTCAGCAAAACTAGTACTTCGAAGAGGCATTTAAGCATAATTGCTATTGTGCTACTGAATCACATATAATTTTCCTCCCCTATTATGATCACCTTCCTTGCAAAGACAGAAAGAAAGCTTGCAAGAGATTTTCTTGTTCCTTTTAGTACCGCACAGAGGTAGAAAGCCTCCGAGCATTTGCGCAGTATTATTAAGAGTGTATTTGTTCCACGGAGCTATGTTTACGGTCGTGGATAGACTTGGAAGTGGCTACTTGAAAGGAACCATTTGGGGCCTCTGATTAAAATCTCTGCAGCTCATCATCCCTACTGCCCTTGGCCAGCCCTGCACTTAATCAATAGGGCCGTGTTACTTCCCCTTCCCCCCCCCCCCCAAGAAGCACACAGACGCACAAACATAGTTTGGTTATGAAAAAAATGAATTATGCTGACAACCATTTCTAGGGAATACAGTGTAGAAACCCTAAAACACATGCCCAAATCCTTGAATGCATCCTACAACTTGTTTAGAAAGTTTCAGTCAATTGAGGTCACCTATAACCTTATGATTATGTGTACGACGGCACACATATCTGAGTAACAGATTGCTTAGGAACATAAATGTGGAATAGAAGTAAGATGATACAGAACTTGGAAATTAAGCATAGTGCAAAGATACAGACTTGAGCGGCTGTTACATATGACAGGCTTTAAAATGTGATCAGAAAAAATACGATTATTTCCAAAGACACTCATCTCTGGGTATGGGCATATGCCCTGGGAAGCTGAAACCAACCAGGATCTCCCTATGCCTTGTACATGTGCGGCATGTTAGTGAATCAAAAGTATTTTATGCAGCATTTACCAATCACATCACATACAGTGACCTGGCTTTAAAAAGTTACAACACATTAAGTAGACCTTGGATCAGAGGTTTCAATCTCATTTGTTATGAGGGCCAGCTCTGACATAAATGTCACTTTGTTCGGCTGGGCTGGGCCCAACATGTGTGCTATAAAATGTAACATGAGGTACCAGAGATATAAACTTTATAAATATTATTTCAGATGCAAATGACAATAGCAGGCATGATTGGATTAGGTGTGATATGCAGAGGGGAAGAAGGCATGGAGATATCAGCACTGGTAATGAGACAGGAAACCTAGGTCTCAATTCCATCCAGGAGGATTCAGTCCAGGAGGATGGACAGAAGTCTGACATTAAAAACCACAACATTCAATTGCTGACCTAAGAGTAGCAGTGCTTTTACAAAGGAATTTCAAAGGGAGATTAAAAAGAGAGACTGCTGAATGGCAGCTGATCACAAAGTTCAAGACAATGCAAACTACTGGACTGAATTGAGACCTAGTTTTCCTGTCTCATTACCAATGTGTGCTATTATCATTTGGCATCTGAAATCACTCTACTCCCCAAGATATAAGGACCAATCCAAGTGTTCTAATTCTGTTGGAACTGAAGAATCTAGTCAGGAGAAGCAAGCTTGTTGCTGGCGTTTGATGCTTTAGTCAAGATCTTTTTCGTGGCTGCTGAGCTGTAAATAGGAACTTTATTTAAAAATGCAGGCTGCAGGCAGGCAGCTCTTTGTTCCCATGCTCCTGTGCAGCTTCACAGCACAGCAGGAAAGAAGGTGTGTCCCAGCTTCCACAAGACACGACATATAGGAATGCCGGAAGTTAGGCAAGCATCTACACACTGTTTTTCTTCTACAGCAGGTGAGATTTCACAGCCCTCCATGCCCCATCTCCAGACTTCCCCACTTTTTGATGTCTTTTGGTAAGCCATTTTTTTCAGCCCTACTCTATGTCAATGTAAAGTACTCCCACGGCCTATGTAACTTCTGCAACCACTTGCCTCTTGAGCAGATGTAGCTTTATTAATACAAACAGTACATTCATGCAGTGAACCATTTTAGGCATTCATCTACATTAGATTTAGTGTGGAGTAATGCTCCCTCTAAGCCGTGGAGTCTTGTGAGCAAAAATTCTACTTTGTGAGCTACTGGCATTAAAGTTGTGAGCGAGCGATTTGGCGACTGCAGAAATTAGTTTGCCATGGAGCCATCCTTCCTGAGCAAAGACAAAAATCTGCAAGCCGGAGGCTAAGATACTGTGAGCTAGCTCACACTAACTCAGCTTAGAGGGAACACTGGAGCCCAAAATGTGAACAAAACGGAGTCTGATACACAGCAGCTGAGATGTTGTCTGCACATGTATTGTGCTTTACTTACAGTACTGCGGAGCTTTTCCAGCAGCAGGTTTAGCTGAGTCTGTAAAAACAAACATTTATATCAATAGGGAGATTTTCCCAGCTTAACACACACAGCAGAACATACAACTGATTGCAAGAATGGCTTCATGCTAGCTCTTCATGTGCACAAGCAGTTGCTCACATAGAAACGAGCAGCCAAACATGCACACAGGTCCTGACAGAGTGCCCTTCACAGAACTGCCGCACTTAACTACACTCTTGGTTGGACCGAGTTAGCAACACAGACAGAAACTGACTGAACGTTAGTTATCAGACACTAAAAGTGAAACAAGCAGGCGTCACAAAGGACAAGCTTGTGGAAAGTGATTTTCCAACCAGGACATAAAGCTTATCACAGACAGTACTGTAGGAGGGGGCTGCATGGGGGGGAGGGGGCTATACCTATGAAACTATCGTGTCCAATATGTCAGAGAAGGCTACGCCACAACGCTCTTGACTGGAATCTAGTCCGCCAGCATACTTTAGGGCGTCCCCCTCAGTGAGCACAGTGCAGCCAGAGGACATAAAACAGGGGCTGATTTCGCACTAGCGTTTGCCCCAGGTTTGCCCTCATGCTTGCACCGGAGCTTCTGGTCGATTTCACACCAGTTGCTCCAGGTTCACGTTTTGCTCTGGAGTATCGCCCTGCTGCACCGGAGTTTCCCTGGAGCAAACAAATCCTGTTTTTAGAGGATTTTCCTGTTTGCTCCGGGGGAGAACCCAAAATGAAAACACGCCCACTCGCCCGCCTTTCATCAGGGCCGCCCCATTGTGGGAGTTTCTAAATTTTTTTGGAGAAAACCCTTCGTCACGCTATATCGAAAGGGCTGAGGTTCCAAGTGGGAAAATGAAGAAAATACTTCGGAGGAAACTGGGAGGGGAAATTCCGGAGAGAACGAGAGGCAACTGGCCAGTGCGAAATCAGCCAAGGTCTTATATACATGACGCCCTACTTAGAAAGGCTTAAAGTCTTCAGAAGGCTGGTGAAACGTGCAAATTTTGTTCATCACTCGAATAAGAAGATGGAGAGTCTACATTTCTTGTGTCTTGAGAGAGTTTTAAAAATTTCATTATGGAGGATTTCTGCTGAATGGGTTTGATTTTAATAACTGCTTATTGTTTAAAAATTGTAGTTATAAATTTTGAACACTGTTTACTGCTGACACGATTCATAGAGTAAATAAATCCATCTGTTGTCTATGTAGGTGTGGCATTCACACATCCTATCCCCCACGCCTGCAGTCCGAAGCCATACAGTCCAGGAACTATTTTTGCTTCTGCTAAGTAGATCCAAGACCTTCTGCTCTGACAGAGTTCCTGCACATATAAAGGATTCTCCAACGTCCATCCCACGAGACAGCTCCACTCGCACAAGTTCACTGCTTGTTACACCTTTCTTCCCTTCAGCTCCCTTACTGCCACAATGGCGTGAATCCAACAACGCCATTCCTCCAGTCGCTCGAAAGGGAGCAGCAACTGCAGCCAATTGCCGGCGTTCTGAGGGTCTACTGAGTGAGCAACAAAATTCTGGAGGATAAGTGGGCTGGAGCAGAAAGGGGAAGCAGGGAAGTCCTGCTCTGCAAAGTGTGTAGATGGCTGGATACAAACCAAGATCAGGGCCACTCAGGGCCAAAGATCAGCCTGATTTTTTGGTGGAGGAGAGTATTCTGATAATGAAGCATAACTAGTTTATAATCAATAACTGCGACATTCAGTGAGCTATTTGCCACCAGTTACTCAGCAGGGAAGCGTATAGGGGAGAAGTCACTAGAGTGCATATGGATTTCTGGATTGGAAGCAGGAAGCCTACAACTCCCTCACCCAGTTTCCATTTACAACTCGGTATATTTCAAAGAGGTTTCTACAGGGGATGCTACAGTCCTGCATTTTCACCTTCATATCTGCTAGTTAACTATCAGGGGATTTACTGGGGGGGGGGGGGGCGGGATGAAGCTGACTGGCATTACGTATTTGCAGTGGACATCTGCACAAAAAATCAAGTACACCCACAGACTTGGATCCCACCTAGATTTCTGTTGGTACAAAGGGAGGTTTTCATCAATTCCCCCCTTCCACAGGAGACCTCCAGTTTCCTCCCTGACCTATTCCGGGGGGAGGGGGATCTCCCAGGAGCAGCATTTTGGAGAGTGTTTTGGGTTGTGTGGGAAGAAGGAATTGGCAAATATTGTCCACCCCTTGCATCCATGGAAATCTAGGCAAGATTCAAGCCATACAATTCTTTATGTACAAAATTCATCATTTTGTATTGTTAGGCCCCATCCACATGAGCGAGATAAGCTGGACGGGAATTGACACAAATTTGCGCCGGCGCAATTTCCGCCGCTTTTGCAGGATCGCACTGGTCCGTGGACCTGTGAGGGTGAACCACCGCTGCATGATCACACACAGCCGCGGGCGAGTTGGGTTTTTTCCCCCAGCCGTTTTCAATGCACTTGTTCGCTTCTACAAGGGATCGATGACTTGCCTCTCCACCCTTGGGGTTGTCCGATGATGCGCATACTGGGACGGGGGGGGAACCAAAAAGCCCGCTCCCCGACACCACTTGTTTGCGCTGGTGCAATCACACTGGGAAAGGCCGGTTCTGGGCCGTTGCAAACAATTTGAGACTGCCTTTTCACTGGTAGCTAAATACGCCGATCCCCCGCTGGCTCAAAGCGGCTTGCGACAGTTTGACACTGGCTGCAGGATGCTTCCCAGATGTGCTTGTGTGATCGCGCCACTTTGAGCCGGCGGGGAATCGTCCTTCTTACATTGCAAATAGGTGCGTATGATCGCACCCTTAATGTTCCAAATGTTCCTGTATTGTTAATATTCCAAACTTAAACAAGGATCTACAAATCTAGTTACTATATCAGTGCTGGAGACAACCCCAGGCTTTAAACTAAATTTCACTATTCAGTTTCATTATGTACCCTGCTTTCCATAAAGATCAGTAATGAGAAGCCTTTCTGCCATTATTTATCTGAGTCTTTCCACCTTTTCTGTACTGCAAATGCTCCTTCTGCATGCCTAATACATTTTCCCATTAAGAATTCTCTGGGCAGACATAGTCCTGGTCAATATATGGATTAATGAGGAAAAACCAGTATAGATCTCAAAAAGTTGGACACAATTCTCCAGTGTTATGTGAAGCAAACGTGATGTGCTGGAAATGAGCGAACTGGCTGAAATTACAGCAGTTTTGACAAATAAGCAGTCCACAAATGCGATACATTTACCTGCAGCCCTCGGTTTTACCTTTGCCTGCTTTTCCTCTCAACTTCCCTATAGCTCCCTCCAGCCATCCTGAGCTGGTATAAGCCAACTAAAATAAGAACTGATGAATGGGGAAAGGAAGCAGAAAAGAGAGAAGGCTTAACATAGAGAAGAACAGAAGGTACAGAGGTTAGATGTACAGCAAAGACCAAAGGGAAAAAAGCATCAAATACTACTGTTCAGGAAAGAGAGAAATGGATTGCCCTGAGAATAATTTTTCTCCATGCTATTAGAGCAACTTCTAATACTTTACATTCACAGGCGGGGGGAGGAGATAAATGTATAAAATTAGGCTGGTGGGAGAAAAAGGAGAGAGCGCTTTTTCTTCCTCTCTCATAATTCTAGGACTTGGGAATTCCCAATGGAGTTAATGGAAGCTAGATTCTGGGCAGACTAAAATAAATTTATGAATGATTAACTTGTGGAATTCAGAACCATGATGTAGTGATGACTATGAGTTTCAATGGCTTTACAAGGATTACGGAACAATCCTAACCAGGTCTACTTGGAAGCAAGCCTTGTGTGACTCAGTTTGACCCACGCCCGGGAAAGGGACCTTAAGGCTGCAGCCTTAGATTCATCCTTGGTTATTAACCATGGAAATTCTGGATCAAAGAGGGCTGAATTCCATGGCAGCTGCTTCTGAGTCAGCACGCTTAGAACTGTACAGATAAGAGGACCACACGATACCAAACGCACCTTATTTCCCCATCCTTTCAGTCCCATTACTGGCATTTAAAACGGCATGCAGTACAATAAAATTAATGCCTTTTGCTTGTCCATACCTTGAATTTGTTTCCCACGCTGATGAAACTAAGTTTTCCTGCTTTTTGTTTAGCGTCTTTGTTATTGTTCGTGTTGGATTCGAAGAGCTGACGGATAAATTTATCTTTGGATTCACATATAAGAGATTCAAGGGACATGTGCAGAGCATCGTTGTTTTTTTCTACAAACTGAGTCTGGGGAAGACAATGATGCGGTTATGTACGCGGGGCAGCCCATAGGTGTCATTTTATCACATGATGACCGCAGCATCAAGTAACAACTTGCAGGTACAAATGAGGAATGACAGATTCAACAAATACAAAACCTCCATCACTTCAGTATTTTCAGGTAAGTCATTTAGTTGTAGGTGAAAGTACAGCTTTGCAGAAGATGTATATTTATTTATTTATTTATTTATTTCGATTTATATCCCGCCAAGCCAGCGAACCGGCTCTAGGCGGCTAACAACATAAAATCATTCAGGTACAAAGTTAAAACACAGCGTATAAAATTGACTCATATTAAAATACAACAAACACTCAGATCACAGATGGCAGCAAACAAACCAGCACCAAATACCAGCCACTAACTTATGCCCAGCCAGGAGGCTTCCACCGTAGATGTTCTGGAGATGGTTCATCACGCCATCTACTAAGGGCCATTCCCTCCGGTGGCGGCCCCAAAAGCCTGGCGGAAGAGCTCCGCTTTGCAGGCCCTGCGGAACTGCAAAAGGTCTCGCAGGGCCCTGATGTTCTCTGGGAGCTCGTTCCACCAGTGGGGGGGGGGGGTTTCAATTCAACTTAAAACAGCATCATTACGTTTGAATTATATTATGTCCAAGAAGCGGGGACCTGCGATACTCGTCGGGGGGAGGGGGAGGAGCTCCATGTTGAGGAGGAGGAAGCACCCGCGGGTGAACCTTCTCCCCCGCCCCCCTGGCACTGACGGCAAGGCCTGGGCCCACTGATCTTCCCACCATGGGCCTTGGCAGAGAGGCCTGAGTGGCTCCTAGCCACTGGCCAGCCGCAGACTTCCCAGAGCGTTCTCTGAGCATGCGCAGGGAACGCTGTTTTACTTTTGGGGGGATGTAAATTTCCCCATATAGTTTTTTAATTTTTTCAGATTTTTCTGCACACCTGGGAAGAGCCCCAAGTGGGCTGAAAAATCTCTCTACCCCCCAAGTGCCCCCTCCACGTGGCTTTAGATATCCACACGGAGGGGCCAACTTGGCTATTAGTATATAGATGCCTTGGATCCAAAGAAGGAATTCTGTGACTGAAAGATGGAGGCAAGTTTCCTAGATTCCCCCCATGCTAGTCCTTGTCCCCCAAAAAACAGCTTTTCAAAGGGGGAATTTTGGGCTGCAGTGGGAATGGGAACATGGGAAACCTGCAATCAATGGATGGAGAGCCCTTCTGTCTGTGGAAATCATTTCTGGATCCAAGCAAAAGTTAGTATTGCAAATTATCCAAAAATAAAATAAATCTATATAAAATTAACCTTTAAAATGTTGTTCAACAACACACACATACAAAAAGGAACTGAAGACGAACTGATGGTTAAAAGCCAACCGAGCAGAGGCCCCAAGGTCCCATGTTCCATCCTCAGCATCTCCAGTTAAAAAGGATCAGGCAGGAGGGGATGTGAAGGACCTCAGCATGGGACCTTGCAGAACCACTGCCAGTCTGAATAGACCATATTGACCCTTGATGGACCAACGGTCTGATTTAGAGCTGCATGTGATCTCCTAGGGGCTGTGGCTCAGTGGCAGTAAACCAGGAATTCTCATGTTCTCAAGTCACCTACTGGCTAAACAGTGCAATACTGATTTCGGTTGGCCTAGACTGCAGCAACTGTGCATAGGACGCACCATAAATGGGCAAGGTTTAACCCACCTTTGGGCATTCTACACTCAGAACTGTCTGACGATGCCATAGCCTAAGTTCTTGGGACCCAGAAAAAAAGAGAAGGTTATTGCTTTCTAGAAGTATCACATTCAAAGTGGGGCTTGAGTAGCCTTCGTGGAAGATCAGAATTATCATAAATCTGAATCTCACTTCTAATAGATTCATTAAAAAGCAATTATGAGGAGCAAACTGTTTCAAACAGTGGGAAAGATTGCTGGTATCATGATCAAAAAGTTTGGATTATCTGAATAATTTTATAGTCATTGCTTAACAGGTGATCTATGTGGTCACCACACCACAGATAGACATTATAGGAAAAAACCAACTCTGATTCAATAACTATTTGAAGGCTTAGAGGAGAAGGCAGCAGCCATAAGGAGCAGGGTCTGTTTGGCGATGGCACATCCTTTCACTCCCTTTCCCCATCCTTTAATCATTATGTTGAGAACTCCCTTCTGGCCTTCAGACAGCAAATGAAAATGTTCCACAGACCTTCAGTGACTACAGTCGTACTTTTTCTAGATTTTATGGACTGTGAAATATTTTAATTAATATTTTAGCACAATTTTATGGTTATTAGCTGGTCAGTGAGCCTGAAATTGAAAAGGTGGGATAAAATGTTTTAAATAAAATTAAACCTTATAAGCTTCTCAGTCTAATGGATTATAAACATCAATAAACTTGTACATAACATAAAATGTTTCACACAGCTGAGCCTTCTTTCTCTGCCAAACCATGTCTTACAATCATATATTAACTAATCCTTTATTACTAAACTATTTAAAAACCAATACAGAAAGTGACACACTTAAGTTAATTGAGTTCGCTTACCGTCTCATAGCATACTGCTCCTGCAAAATGTCTGATTATAAAGCCCTCATCATCTCGGACATTTCTATGAACAGCCAGTTTAGACTTCCTGGGCACCTGTAATTACCAAAAAACAGAAACACAGATCCAAGCTATACAGAAAATCAGAGACCACAGATCATAAACTTATTTCTTAAACCTCATTTTAGCATGTAATTGATAGACAAAAGTCCTCTGTGGAGTTTAAGATGAATAATGCTTTAATTTGGAATGTCTAGACAGCTGCTCTGCATTATTTTCAATTCATCTTAAACTGTTTAACTGAAAGAGCAATAATCTGCATATAAGTGATTTCTATTGGACAGGCAAGCCTCATCCCACACTGGTTCCACACGGACCACTTTTATAGGCAGGTATTCATGCCCACGCATAGGACCAGCATAACAGACAGCTGTGCAGAAAACATGCACTAGATTTATAACTTTATCTCCCTTTAATTATTCCCATAAAATTAAGTTCTAAAGAGAATGTTAAATTGCCTAAAGTTATCAATGACAATCACTTTTCCCCTAACACTAGAGAGAACGCTCAACCATGCTCAGCTTGTCACAGTAATCAAGAGTATCAACTGAAACCAACTAGGTCTATCTTCCTTGAAAGATAAAGGGGAACATCCACAAAGACTACCCCCAAAGCCCTGCCTCCCCTTGATGCTGTCACCACACGGCTTCTACAGCAAACATGCCAACAGCAGTTCTCCACATAGCATGACTGGTGCCCACACAGGGGTGGAGTCCTGGCAGCAACCTACACAGTTGGCCACTTGTGTAAAAGACTGTCAAAGACAGTCAGAAGACTGTTATTTTAGTAAGCTGTAACCAGGGGTCTGCTGGGGCCGGAGCGAGGCGGAGCAAAGCTCCGCCAGCTCAGGAGTGGCCACTAGGGCAGCCACGGGCTGAATCAGATTCTCTCATCTGATTCAGCCCGCTGTCGAATTGCCACCGAAATTCGGCGGCAACTTTAAAAGCGACTGGAGGGGAGGGGGTTTGAGGGAGAGGCTCCAAACTTGCAGGGTAGCTGCTGGGGCCTCTCCTCGAAATACCCACCAAGTTTCAAGAAGATTGGACCAGGGGGTCCAATTCTATGGGCCCCCAAACAGGTTGCCCCCATTCCCTCCATTGTTCTCTATGGGAGGAAAAAAGTTTAACATTTTTTCCCACCATAGAGAACAATGGAGGGGATGGGACAACCTGTTTGGGGGCCCGTAGAATTGGACCCCCTGGTCCAATCTTCTTGAAACTTGGTGGGTATTTCGAGGAGAGGCCCCAGCAGCTACCCTGCAAGTTTGGAGCCTCTCCCTCAAACCCCCTTTCCTCCAGTCCCTCATATACCCTATGAGTTTTTGCCATTGATTTCAATGGCCCATAGGGTATAATGGGGCTGAAACTGACATTCCCTTTCTGACACACTTCTGGTGATGTCAGGGGACGTGGCATGTGCTAATGAGCTCCTGCACCTCTTTTTCTACGAAAGGAGCCCTGGCTGTATCTATGAATATCAAATGATTACCCAACACAACAGCCAAAGGCATCATGGCTACAACACTGTGGAAGTACCATGATAACAACGAACCCTCTTGGTTCTGGCTTCTTGTGGCCACTAAAATTCAACCTGACAATCAGCTGGTTATAATAACTCTAAAATTCAAGACAAAATACACTTTCATACTGAATTCAAATGTACACTCTCACACACCTAAAACCAGAGCAACTGAAACATCATGTTAACTGTTTCCCACCTGAAAACATCCTTAAATATCAACAGAAAAAGAAAAGTGGCAGAATTGGAGATATGCAGGGTTTTTTACTTATGTTAATACCTGGCCTGGGAACCAATTAATATTAATATAAAAAATAAACCTACTGAGAGTCTGAAGTGATCTTTGTGTTTCTGGTGTACCACTGATGTGAAATGCTGATCACTTGGTTGGGGAAGACGGTTTTCTTCATCCAGGATATCAAGAACGCCAATTAATTTTGCTTCAATCAAATCTGTGTAAGAGAAGCCAATAAGTTAAGTCCAATGACAAAACCATACCAATGAATACAGAACTCTTCTAGTCCTAAAGGCATCTTTGGCCAGATTGTTGTCAAAGACACAATGTTGCTAAATCAAAACCTGCAACACACACACATCAGCTAAAATACTTAGAACTTTGCATAGAAAGTTACTGGTAACTAAATTAATCTACAGTTCTAGCACAGTGAGTTTATCAACTACAAGGCTCAAAATACCCTAACATGGTAGCTATCAAAATTTAGACTCCATTTTAATGTCCATTTTTCACAGACCCCCAAACCCACCTTTCCTCTTTAACTGGTACCTATTATACACATAGATACAGAGAGAAACTTTGTGGTTTCTTATACAATGAAGAGCCAAATGTCTACAGCACATACCTATACAGTCTTGATTATCTACATAATGTACTTCGTTGACGCCTAAACCTTCTTTCTGGTAAAGTTCTTGCTCCTATAATGGAAACATTGAAATTGTCATGAAAGTCTTGCTCCAATGCACATTTTCTCATGCCTCTTACTAGCCTGCTGCACAACAACACATCTCTTCTGGTTTGACTATATTTATTTGCTGCCAGGCTGATCATGCCACGGAACAAGTCCCTCGCGGTGTCCTGCCCCACAACCCTAACCCATCATACCTTCGGGACACAGACTAGTTTTGAAATAGCTAAAACATTTTTGTTTCAAGTGGATAAACACTGCAATCTGTATCTCTGGTCTCCAGAGCAAGCCTGTTCCCTCATCTCTTTCATTCTTCTCCTAGACAATATATGACCACTGGGTATCTTCAACTATTATGCCCACATCTTCTGTCTCCTTCCAATTGCTAGAGCTGTTCTTAAGGCTAACCCTTCTCAAATGATTCTAGTCCTGCAGCCTGTCTAGCAACATCATTCCTCCCACTGGATCATGTGGACTAGAAGAACAAACCAAAAAGTGAAAATGTTATTAAAAACTTTTTCTTCACTATTTTCAAGTTTTGTAACGCTGCCCTGCTCAGCAGAATTACATCCTTCCTAAGTCAATGGGCTTAGAAGGACACAGCTCTATTTAGGACAGCACTGTAAGACTTGAAAGCATTCAGACTGTGCGCACACAACAGTGAACGTTAATGAGAAAACAATGAGGCATAGGACATTAATTCTGATAAAGCTCATTCCCATTTTTTCAAAAGCAGATTTTAAAATTTAAATTAAAGGAATTTTATTGGAGACTTTAGGAACTGGCTTGCAATCATTCTGCGTGGTAAACCACCCCCACCACCCCCATTACATTGCCAATGGTAACCTTCCATGAGGCCCTGCCCTGCAAATACAGTCAGTGTAGAGGCAGCTGCACACTTTATTCTGAAAAAAACCTTTCCAAATGCAGTCGACTGCAGGGTGCGATTTAAGTTACCTCTTTGAGAATCCTTTCATTAAAGAACTGCTGCAGCTTCTCATTACAGTAGTTAATGCAAAACTGTTCAAAGCTGTTGTGTTCAAAATATTCTGTAAAATAAAGTGATGAAAGACGTTCAAGTGGAAGAGTTCAGCACACAGAGCGCTCTTGTAATACAATGGCAAATTAGGAGATTGAGTTAAAACACCAGGTCTTAATTCTGTACAGTAACAGCGGCATTAACAGAAATTAGACGACATCGTAGTTGAATTTTAAAATATGAAAATGTACAAAGCTAACCCAAATTTAGAATTTCCAGAGTTCCATAGGCAGAGAGCAACAACTGCAAAAATAGATCTATAGGCCCTCAGTTTGGCATATAGATGGGGGGGGGGGGCAGAAGCATATCCTCTCCAACTCTGAGAGACTGTGACATGGTATGGGGTGGGGGGGAGTGGCTTTCTCCGCATGTGGAAGAAAAAATGGATTTCCATTTTTTTAAAAAACAGTCCCACATACAACAGCCTCTGGGAACAGCTTTCCATGTGCTACCAAACATCACCTTATATTTACCTGAAAGAAAGCTCTCCCACAAGCATTAAAAATGAATCCTTTTTGCACTGGTTTATTTTTAAAGAGTAGGGCAAAACTGAAGCTCAGACACTAAGCAACCTTATAAAAAAGTACATTCCATTGAACTCCATAGTACTTACCCAAAACATACCCAGGAGGAGGCGGCAAGACAACGAGATGCATTTGCCCAGCCCATGACAACCGGAGACCACCCACATGTGTGTGAAGTTATTCAGTGAATTCCATTACCCATACCAGACACAGCCTTAGGAATTCACTAGGGAATGCTTGCTTTGCACTTAGCATAATACATAAATAAAAATGATATCCCTTAATGCCTGCTTAATGGCAGGATTACAGTCGGAATAATTAAAATACACTTACCAAAGCCTGCAATATCCAGAACGCCAATAAAAAAGGATGATGTCTCAAAAGGAAAACATTGATTTACCCGATTCACCACATGGTCAAAGAGATGACTGTACACTGTTTTTGCCAAGGCATCACGTGCATTGTTGGCCTGTTCTACTTTCAAGGGCACCCTGGATGGCACAAAAGGGGGAGAAAGTGTGCGATCAGAATTGATTTAATGTTAGCACAAATGAAATGTCACGAATCACCAAACAGCAAAGCAACAGACTGGGCGACTGGCTTCTTCGGGAGTTTACCTACACACGTCAGTAAGATGGCTTTGCACAAATTCAGGGAGTAGGGGTGCGCAAATGAGGAGGGCTGGACAACGCTGGGCTAGCGCATAAGCACCCCTGCCTGGGTGATGTGTGCGGCAGCTCCAGTTTCCATGACAGCAGCTTGATAACTGCTAAACCATCAGGAGCAATGTGGTTCCACAAGACGGCACCACTTGACACGAACAGGGCATGGTGGCCAGTGCAGAAATGGTCCCAACCAAGGTGATTCTGCAGGATGCTATTTTGTATGAATTGGCTCAAAAGCCCACAACTTCTTTTCAAGCACCCTGGAATTGTATGCAGAGAAGAAGCGCATGCTTTGTCTCTATGCACAAAATGCCAGAAGCCTGGAAAACAAAGCTCCAGTTACAGGCACATCTCTATTGCCATTGCTTGTAGAGGTTCTCTCTCTCTCTCTCTCTCTCTCTCTCTCTCTCTTTTTGCAAGTTTGAGCTGCTTGCCACCTCACAGCTATCGAACAATGTTACTGTATGCATCCTTGCTAATATAATACAGCTACTCTCATGAGAGGAAAGGTGACTAAAAAAAAATCCCTTAATCAGAATCTGTAGAAATCCTCTTTTTTATACATTTGTACACATATACAAAGTAGAAAATATTACCAAAACTATAGATCTTGAGGGAGAACATTAAAGAAGAACAAAAGTTTGCTTGACAATAGAAGGCAGAGACAGTGTTTCAGGCGGGTCTTGCTCAGGGCTGGTCTGATTTTTCTATAGTAAACATTCCGGGGGGAGGGGGGGATGTGCTTCTCAGGGGCCTCCAGTACTTTCCAGAAAAACTAAACAGTTCTTTAAATCCAAGTTTTGTTACAAATTAATCTTCCAAAATGCTATCACCTAGCAAATCACATTTGACTATGAGACAACATCACTGAGAGCAGGTCTCTCTAGCTGAGCGTGAGCACACGTACGCCCAAGGCTTCCTGGGAAGGCATTG
Organism: Lepidodactylus listeri; assembly: GCA_029233225.1. Classification (NCBI taxonomy): domain Eukaryota; kingdom Metazoa; phylum Chordata; class Lepidosauria; order Squamata; family Gekkonidae; genus Lepidodactylus; species Lepidodactylus listeri. The sequence continues at coordinate 58,544,327 of JARCFY010000016.1, read as the reverse complement.
CCCTCACCCTGAACTACCTTAATTTGCCTTGAAATAAAGACTGGCTACTCGTGAGGTCCTCAGTAGGCAGAGAGAAGTCGATCACCTGTGGAAAATGGCACCCCAGCTGCAGACGGTCAGGGCTAAAAAAAGCAGTATTCATAATGGAACACTGGGTTGCCAGCCCCCAGGTGGGGCCTGGGGATCTCCCGCTTTTACAGCTGATCCCCAGCTGACAGAGATCAGCTCCCCTGGAGAAAATGGCTGCTTTGAAGGGTGGACTCTATGGCATTGGACCATGCTGAGGCCCCTCCCCTCCCCAAACCCCGCCCTCTCCTGGCTCCACTCCCAAAGTCCCCAGGTATTTTCCAACCCAGACCTGGCAACTCTAAACACGGCTGTGGCCTGAATGCCAGGCACCCGAGGGGCAGGACACCTGCGTGTTACCCTCTCAGCACTACCGTCCCCCCCAACCTCGCCGCCCCCAGTAATGGAAGCAGCACCCATCCACCCCCAATAACCCAAAGTGGTTCTTCTCATGTGGGGAAAATTGTGAAAAGAAACGCTGAAAATGGAAGCACGTTCAAGTCAGTCACAACATGGAAGTGGCTCAGTCATGATAGCCATCACTCATTAAGCATCATATTAAAGGCATTTTGATTCATTTCGTACTCCTCACCTTTCCATGGAGTACCAATATTTATTTCAAAATAATCAGGATGCAGAAGTAAATAAATAAATATCGAGAGCTGTGCTGCAAGTCTGAGTTTTGGTTAGCTTAATCTGCCCCCTTGAAAGCTCATTTGAACTTAAACACTTCCTGTATCACCCCCAAAGGATTAATGGTTACGGTCAAAACTAAGCAGGTTCTCTTCTATCTCGACGGTGAGAGGAATGGCAGGAAAGCTGATAGGGCAGACATTCAGTGCCAACGCCAGACTCGGGGGCAGGGGTGAGAGCAGTCTGGAACCGCTAGATACTTTCCAAATGTTTCTTCAAAGGCAAGCTACCATAAACAGCAACTGAAATCACTTGGTATTGGGGATGATACATCAAGCAAGAAAACGCACCATTCATTAGGGAGGATAACCGCAGCTACATTACATTAGAGAGTAATCAGCCTTAATGTACTGTCTCTTGATTTGTCTTACAGTAACAAGTACTGACAGGAATCTTATAAATAGAGGGAAGGTTCCCTAACACTCCCCTTCTGATACCTTTAAAGCTCTGCATCGTAATCCTGTCATGTCAGCAGCCAGTCTTTTATGTAAGACATTAGGGTACCCAATAATTACAGACAAGCACGGTAAAGTCACAAAAATACTCTAGTTAGAAATACATAGTAAATTCCAGGTTCCTAACAGGACCAAAAAAAAAAAAAATTCAGAAACAGGCTTCAAAACCATCTCTTTGCTCTAGTTCAGCAATTCCAGATCAGCTGAATGGCAAACACTGAATAATAATCAATGCTGGAAAGAGGAATGGATGCTGGTTATATCCTGGCATGTTTTTAAAACCACACCTCTCTTCTGACCTGCACGGTAACCTTTTCACTCCTTCTGGTTGCTCACAGGGAGTAATGAAGACAGAGGCACACATACTGTTTCTGCACTATATCCTATTAAAGGAATCATCTATATACTAATAGCCAAGTTGCCCCTTCCGTGCGGATATCTAAATCTGCGCGGAGGGGGCACTTAGGGGGGCAGGGAGATTTTTCTGCACACTTGGGGGACAGGTGTGCAGAAAAATCCTAAAAGTTAAAAAAAAACTTTGGGGGGGATATTTAAATCCCCCCAAAAGTAAAAGCGTTCCCTGTGCATGTGCAGAGAATGCTTTGGCCATTGGGGGGAGGCTCGATGGGTCCGGCGGCTGTGAGCCGCTCCGGCCTCACCGCCACCGCTGGGGGGAGAGGGGTTGGGAGATGGCTCAGCGGGCTGGCGGCTGTGAGCCACTCAGCCTCGCTGGTGCGGGGGGGGAGGGGGGAGAAGGCTCACCTGCTGCGGCTTCCTCCTCCTCTGGAGCTCCTCCTGCAGGCCTGGAGCTATGGGGAATACCCCCCACGAGTATTCTGGGTCCCCCTTCTTGTCTATATATCTAATAGCCAAGGCACCTTCTCTGTGTGGATATCTAAATCCACACATCAGGGGCACCTAGGGGGCAAAGAGACTTTCCTGCACACTTGGGAAGCTCCCCAGGTGTGCAGAAAAATCTGAAAACTTAAAAAAAACTATATGGGGGATATTTAAATCCCCCCAAAAGTTAAAGAGCATTCTCCACGCATGTGCAGGGAACGCTCTGGGAACTCTGTGGTGGCCCGGCAGCTGAGAGGCACTGAGGCCTTGCCGCCAGTGCCAGGGGGTGGTGCGGAATTGGCGGCCCAGTGGCTGAGAACCACTCAGACCCCACCACTGGTGCCAGGGGCGGAATCGGAGGTTTGGCGGCTGAGAGCCACTCGGGCCTCGCTGGTGCCTGTGGGGGAAGGGTGGAATCAGCGGGCCTGGCGGCTAGAAGCCTTAGGCCTCACCATTAGTGCAAGAGGGAGAATGACTGGCAGGCCCAGCCTTTGCCGTGGGTGCCAAGGTGGGGTGGGGTGGGGGAGAAGACTCACCTGCGGCTGCTTCCTCTGCTTTGTGGAGCTCTTTCTCCACCCGCCCGTGACTATCATGGGTCCTGCCTCTTGGTTCAACTCTCAGTGAGAGCAGACGGGTGGAGGAGACGCTCCTCCACAGGATGCTTATCCTAAAGGTTTTTTTTCTAACTAGACACCTAGAAAGCTCAATCTGAGAAGCCTGAGCTTGCAAAAAGCTTGCCCTCAGGTGGGGGCTGCTTTAGTGCGGGAAAACTTTAAGGATGCTCGTTTGTATATGACTATGCAGACGACTACTAGCTGAACCTCGGAGAACCACCTAGAGTCTACACCATCAATAGCTCGCGTAAATTCTTTCCAGCTCAACAACCAAAGCTAAGTACCATCTATTTCTTAGAGGGGTAGAGGAGTAAAGCTTAGAGGGGTAGAGGGGAGGACTAGAGGGGTAAAGCTTAATGGCTAAACAAATCAAATATTACAGTGTCTCATCTCCCGCTAAACACCGGAGCAACCTAGGGACTCAACAGCCGTTTCAAAAGCAAATCTCAAGGGGGAGAGGAACCTACAGTCAGAATCCAGGAGGTGGTGACTGGAGAGAAGGCGAAGGCATTTAAATAATAAAATATTTTTTAAATAAAATAGCTACCAATTAGTGTCTGGCTCTTTAATTTTTAGGTAAACGATCGGGCGCATCCAGAAACAGTGGTGGGAGCAGGGAGGTGACTCAGGAGGAGGAGAGCGAGGAGGAGAACGAGGCGGTGGCGTGTTCAGAGAGCAAGGGTGGGACGAAATGAGACAACGCGGTGATGTCAGAGCAGAGGCAGAGCAGACTGAGACAATGCAGTGAAGCCGGAGGAGGGGTGGAAGCCAGCCAGCGCTATGGAGCACGGCAAGCGAAGTAAGACGGAGGAGCAGCATGATGGCGTAAGGCACAGCTTGGGATTAACATTAGAGGACAAAGAAGAAGAAAAGTGCCTTAAAACGTCTTAAAAGAACAGAAAGATAGGCAACGGATAACAGAGTGGAAAGGACTCTCTGAAGAAGGTGGAACCTAGCAGGTCATAAAGGCTAAGAGAGAGACGTTAGAGCATGGTAGAAATATATAAATAATAGAAATGGTGATATAAAGACGGGAAGAGATTGTAAAAGACAGCAAGATAGGAAAGAAAGGAGGAAAGGTAATTTGGTAGACAGTTGATATCAGCCTGATATTTGTTGCACTGTTTAAAGATTTAGATACTCAAGGTTTGTGGAGTGTGGTTGATATAATTTAAATCATTGGAATCATTGTGGTGCAAAGGCCAACTGTGCAATTGGGTAATAGAGGGAGGGTATTATTCGAATAGAGGTGTTGATATATAGAAGATGGCTTCTGGTTCAGGACCAGCGAGGAAATCTCTCCCTTCCCCAGATACACAAGCCCAACCTAAAGTAATTATACCAAGTTTGCCCCAAATATCACTAATTGAATTAAAAATGTTGATTCAGGATGCGGTGAAGGAAACTGTGGAAGGTACATTACCTCAATTGCTAAAGACCCAAATTGAACCTATCCAGATGAAAATTGACCAGATATTCACAGAGACGGAGGAAATAAAAAAGAATATAGCTGAGAACAAACAGGAAATAAAAATTGCCAACAATAACAAAAAAAATAGAGGGAAAAATAAGGGAAGTAGATGAAGAGCTATAAGAACTTAAAAGTAGAATAGAAGATTCATTAATTACATTAGAGATGGATAAGGCTGCCTCAGTGGTGAGATGTCAAAACTTCCCAGCAATGAACATATAATTCTGAAGGTAGAATTAAGGGATGGAATTATAAATTACAAGAGGCGGGACCCGCCAATTCCCCCCTACACCCACCAGCACCGGTGGCGAGGCCTGAGCAGCTCTCAGCCGCCAGGCTGCCAATTTCCCCCCATCCCCCAGCACTGGTGGAGAGGCCTTAGCGCCTCTCAGCCATCGGGCTGCCGCAGAGTTCCCAGAGTTCTCTTTAACTTTTGGGGAATTTAAATATTCCCCTGAAAGTTTTTTTTTTAAGTTTTAGGATTTTTCTGCACACTTAGGGAGTCCCCCAAGTGTGCAGAAAAATCTCTCTGCCCCACCAGTGCCCCGATGTATGGATTTAGATATCCACACCGAGGGGGCGCCTTGGGGATTAGTATATAGACAAGCAGGAGGACCTGCAATACTCAGTGGGGGGGAGAGAAGGAGCTCCACGTCCAGGAGGAATCACCCGCAGGTGAGCCTCTCTCCCCTCCCTCCCCCTGCCCTCCCAGAAAACAGTGGCGGCGGCAAGGCCCGCTGCCCACCGAGGCCCACCCCAGCAAAAGCATTTTCTGCGCATGCGCAGAGAACGCTTTTACTTTACTATTTAAATATCCCCCCAAAAGTTTTTTTTAACTTTTAGCTTTCTTACCCTGCCCAGGCAAGGCACAGGAAATGAAGAGAGCTGGTGACTGTCGAAACAACCGAGTCCTGTCCAGGTAAAAAAGCAGAGCTCTCTTTACATCTAAGGCATGAAGCCAGCGCTACTTCTCCATCCAAGGCATCAGGAAGAATACGGGGAGAGCGATATCAGCCCGCAGATAGAATCTGGAAACAATTTTAGGAAGAAAGGAGATATCCAGAGCTAACGCAACACCATCGTCACGAAAAGTCAGGTAAGGCGGATCACATCTTAAAGCAGAGGGTTCACCCACTCTCCTGGCTGATGTTCTTGCCACTAAAAAGGCTGTTTTCCATGACAGGTGCTTGAAACTGCACGTGGCCAATGGCTTGAAGAGTTTATCCGTTAGTTTAGACAACACCAAAGGCAAATCCCACGTAGGCATGGGAGTTTGAGACGGAGAGAAAAGACGAAGAAAACCTTTTAGAAATTGCATCATCTGTGGATGGGAGAACACAGAATACTCCTCTATCTTAGGGTGGCTAGCTGAGATAGCGGCTAGGTAAACTCGCGACGAGTAATTAAGGCCCAAGTCCAACCGGGACAACAGGAAGCTGAAAACCATAACCAGGTCCATGGGAGGCAAGGGCAACCCCATCAAACCGAGATAAGTCAAGAATGTTCTCCACTTCCCCGCATAAAAGTTATGGGTGGAGGGTTTGCGAGTTCAGTAAGACATGGTTAATCCTGTCCATCATGGTTACTACAGGATCCTCCACACCATGAGTTTCAGATCCGGCACATCATGATGCAACACCCGGCCCCCCCGAGTGAGGAGGAGATCCAGAGTGGCCAGGAAATGATGGAAGGAGCCCTTGGATAAATGAAGCAATGTGGGGAACCAGTGCTGACGAGGCCACCACGAAGTCACGAGGATGCACCAGGGGGTTTCCCACATCACCTTGTTGAGTACTTTGGTAAGCAGAGGGATGGGAGGGAAGAAGAACAAATATGGCCCCGACCAGGGGTAAAGGAGGCTGTCCCCAAGGGATAAGGGGTCCCTCCCCGCCCTGGAGCAGAAAAGGTGACACTTCGCATTCTGACACATGGTGAACACGTCTATCTCTGGCTGACTCCACAGGTCAAAAGTCGGTTGGAGATACCTCCAATTGAGTTCCCACTCATGCAGGGACGTACCCCCTCTGCTCAGGAAGTCCACCTGCACATTCAGCGATCCTGGGAGACGAGCTGCCAGCAGAAACACATATAGCGACCAGCATTCTGAATGAATTTCCAGGACTAGCCTGCAAAGTCCCCTGGATACCATCCCACCTTGACAATTCAGGTAGTACAGCGCTGTGGTATTGTCCATCAACACTGCTACCACTGTGAGCCACTAGGTGTCGAAACAACCTCAAGGTGAATTGAATGGAGAGGAGCTCCAAGTAGTTGATGTGCCTGTGAGCTACATGGGTCTCCGACCCCACACAGAGTCCATTGAGGTGAGCCCCCCCAGCCAGGCATCCATGGTCAGAATCATGGAGGGGGCCAGCGGGTGATATGGAGCCCCTGCCAGAAGGTTTCACGGCGTCTCCCACCATGTTAGAGAGTTCAACACCCAGGCAGGGAGGACAAACCTCTGCGACTGAGGTTGTGGTTGCGGATGAAAACATTTTAGAAACCATAACTGAAGTGGTCTCATATGCATCTGAGGGAACACTATAACAGCTGTAGTAGTGGCCATCAAGCCCAGTAGCTACTGAACCTGTCTGGCCGAAGCATCCCCTTGTGCCCAAATGAGGCCAATGAGGGCGATGATGTCACTTGCCCTCTTGGGGGGGAAGAAAGGCCTTGCACTCTCAGGAGTCCAGAATCGTTCCTATAAACTGAACCCGCATCGATGGGTTGAGCATTGACTTTTGTGAATTCACCTTCATCCCCAGGTTCTCCAAGGTATTGAGGGTTAGGGTGATGTGGTTTCGAAGGAAGGCTTTGGAGTCTGCCACAATCAACCAGTCGTTGATGTACAGGAACAGGCGGACACCCTGCAGGCGAAGGTGAGCAGCAATAACTACCATCATTTTGGTAAAAACACGGGGTGCTGTGGATAGGCCGAATGGAAGAGCCTTGTACTGGAACTGAGACTCTCCCACGGCAAAATGCAGGAACATCCTGTGAGTGGGATGGATGGTGACATGGAAGTACGCATCTTTTAAATCTAAGGTAACCATCCAAACGCCGTAGTTGAGAAGGGGGAGGATGTTCTGCAGGGTGGTTATTCTGAATTTTTTGTAAATGATAAAACAATTTAGGTTTCTGAGGTCCATGATCAGATGGAGCTCTCCGTCTTTCTTGGGGACTGTAAAATAACGGGAGAAGAAGCAACGGAACCGCTGTGAAGCTGGAATCAGCTCTATTGCATCCTTCAGAAGATTTTGAATTTCCTCAAGAAGTGTGGTGGACTGTGAGGTGGGTTTGAAAATCAAGGCTAGGAGAACCTGGGCAAATTCTATGAGGTAACCCTCCGTTATAACTGAGAGGACCCACCGGTCCAACGTGATCTGCTGCCAGGCAGACAGGTACGGGAACAGGCAGGTGGGAAGTGTTGCCGCCCGGCAAAAGTTAAAGGCTCTGTTTAGGAGTCTTAGAGGCTTTAGCCCAATGTTGTGGAGCTGATGAGAACCTCTGCTTATTGCTGTAGGGACGAGAAGATGCACTGGGAGACCTCTGCCACTGCAAGTCAGAAGGAGACTAAAGGGATGACCGGCAAGGCCACGATTTGTTCCATGGCTTTGTTCATGCCAGTTTGGAGGCCGGTGTAACCCCTAGGTTACAAGAAGTTTTAATACTTTTGTCCAGCTCTTGAAGGACAGAGTCAGCTGTGGAACTGAAGAGGCCATCACCTTCAAAGGGTAGGTCCTCCATGAAAGCTCTAGTAACCTGTTGCAAGGAAATAGAGCGTAACCAGGCATGGTACCAGAGGGTGACTGCAGATGTGAGCGTTTTCGCTGCTACATCCAAGGTGTGCTTAGCTGCATTCAACTGCTGCTTGGCTGGAAGCATACTTTCCTTCGGAATCCTTCTAGCTTGATGGTTGCATTCATCAGGAAGAACAGCAATAAACTCTGACATCTGCTCCCAGAGGGCCTATTGGTACCTGCCCATACAGGCTGTATAACTGGAAGTTTTAATTCCCAATGCCCCCGCAGAGTAGAATCTCCTGCCAAAAGAATCCAATTTTTTTCCTTCCTTGTCTGGAGGCGAGGAATGGCCACGCCTGCTTTTGGAAGAAGAGTTCACCACAACCAAGTTTGGTTTTGGGTGGGTGAACAAAAATTCATCACCAGCCTCTTGTACCTTATACATTTGATCAGTCCGTCTACTGAATATGGGGATAGAGGCTCAGTGGGTCCAAGGAGATTTGGTGGCCTGTAACAGAACGAAAGGCATAGGCAGTGCAACCGCGGTTGATGTGTCCATCTGTTCGATGTCAAAAACCAAATCTATGACAGCAGGTGGAGGCTGCACTGTCAATAGCATTAATGTGTTAGCCATTCACTTAATGAAATCCACAAAGGACTTGAGGTCCTCCCACGGGGAAATTGGAAGGTCCTCAGCCAAGGCTTGTGGTGGTGAGGGTTCTACTGGGTGATGGGAATCCTCCTCCTCTCCTGACTGCGATGAAGAATCCGAAGATTCAGAAAAAGACATGTGGGGAATCAGTGCCGAAGGAGTCGGTATCGATGGTACCTTTGACTGCGATGGTGCTGTCGGTGTGGACTTGTGCCCCATGCCCTTAGGTCTTGAGAAGAGAGAAGAGAAGAAGAGACTGGATTTATATCCCGCCCTTCACTCACTTGGAGTCTCAGAGTGGCTTACAAACTTCTTTCTCTTCGCCTCCCCACAACAGACACCCTGTGAGGTAGGTGGGGCTGAGAGAGCTCTGAGACAACTGTCCTTGAGAGAACAGCTGGTACAGAGCTATGGCTTACCCAAGGTCCTACAGCAGGTGCAAGTGGAGGAGTGGGGAATCAAACCCGGTTCTCCCAGATTAGAGTCCACGCACTTAACCACTACACCAAACTGGCTCTTGATGGTTGCAGAAGCACAAACTCCGGTGTCCGGAGGAGGGTCTCAGTGTCGAGAGATCCTGGACAACGTTGATTGGCGATCCCACTCGGCTGGTGGGCATGCGGGAAGCCAAGGCATATTGGGAAAAGGGTAGGCACCATAGAGGTACTGCCTCTAGCAAGCATCCCAGGAGGGAGGAGGAGGAGGAGGAAACGGCCCCAACAGTCGATTCCGATTGTCAGGTTGATGAGGTGAAGGGTGGGTAAACGTACCCACTCCTCGGCCAGAATGCAAGTTCTCAACGCTGGACGAATGAGAGACTTGAGTCAGGTCCATGTCATGCTCAGAATCCGTGATCTGGATAGGATGCAGCAAAGGTGGAGTAACAACATCCTGTATCTGCTCATGGCCAGTAGAGTCAAGCGACGCTGCCCCAAGAACATTCAAGTCCGTAGTTCTGTGTTTGGTCAGCTTCCTGTCCTTACCCTTTCTGCGCTTCTTCGCAGGAGATGGGGTGTCGGACTGAAGTGTCATGTTTAAGCACTGATCGATTGACACTGGAGTGGGCTGGTGTCAGGGACATTGTGGCCGTCGATACCAAAACCGACGTTGACATTGAAGCAAGCCCAGAAGTCTCCTGGGAAGATGCCATCGGGGAAAGGGCTTGTTCCAGCAGCGCAACCTTAAGTCTTGCCAGTTCCACAAGGCAGTGGTAAACCTGACAAAGATACTGTGTGTCTTTGCACTCTCATGGACTAGCTAAGCTTTATACTGTCAGAATGGGATATAAGGGGAAAAGAATCAAGAGTGTCTTTGGGTGACATTTCCTACAAAAATGGGTTAAAGCCATCTAAAGCTCGAGAGCTTAAATCAAACGACTTGTACAATTTACCATTACCACGAAACATCTCTAACTTACTGCATTTAAGTATGCAAGGCATTCTAACTGCATAAATCAACAGAACTGATGAATTCAGCGATCCATTTAGAAACCATTGTACCTCATTCCAATTCTGGAAGAAACAGTAAATAGAACGCCAAAGCTAAACAGATTGCCAATTGATTCACTGCTGAAAACCTGAACTAGACTTTTAAGGAAGGGAAGGATGGAGAGGCTCCATAGCCTGCAGTGCTGCCTGTTCTTCAGGATGCGGGGGGCTTTTCCACTGCCACTCACCGTGCTGGTGCTCCCTCCCTCCCTCCCTCCCTTCCTGTGGTGGTGGAAGGTGCCATCAAGTCACAGCCAACTTATGACAACCCCGTGGGGTTTTCAAGGAAAGAGATGAAGAGGTAGTTTGCCATTGTCTGCCTCTGTGTTGTGACCCTGGACTTCCTTGGTGGTCTCCCAAACGAGTACTAATTAGCTTCTGAGATCAGACCAAGTCTAGCCTAGACCATCCAGGTCAGGTTCCTTTTCAGTGTGTGGGGGGGGGGGGGGGACAATCACAGAGGAGAAAATACGGAACAGTGACCTAATTCTTCAGGTGCAAAATGAAGAATGATATATGTTACTCGATATCAACACTGTGTTGAGAACTAATCAAACTGTGAGCTGCAGCCACCAAAAATCTGGTTGGTGCATTTAATTGTACAGTGAACCAGTCCCTTTGAAAAACTAACAGACAAGCTTCTTCTCCCAAGAAATCCCTTATACGATTAGGCATGCAGAGTGCGATCTGCTAATGGATGTAGTGACCACATAAAATATGTCACCAAGTAATGCATTTGAATAGGAAAACTGATGAACCAAGCAGGCTTACATAGCAACCTACCTGCATAACTCATGTCTAGGAACCTAGGATCTGAATGCATTGCAAACCTGACACAGGAAAGACACAGCTGCAGCACTTCAATTAACTGAGTATGCGCATTCTTCATTTCAGTCGAGACCCCTCCAAATTGTGCACCGAGTCCAAACACCACGCTTGCTCCCAGCTTTTAAGCAATTATTGCTCTGCGAATATAGATTCAAGCTGTGCCAAGACTTACTGTAGTTTCACTTTCCCCAACGTTTGATAGCTTAATTATTAACAAAACAGACATTTTTTTTCTCTTAAGCATTATTAGAGCTTCACAGTCCACCCAGACTTTGTGTATGTTTTTCTACTGAGCATATTTCATTACATCATATGTTGCTGTGTGGTGGCCTGCTCCTGTTTGAAAGTAAGGGGCTGCTGCCTATGAATAGGGGCCGCCGCCATTTTTTTCTCTCCCCTACCTCAGGACCACCAATGATCAGCCTCAGAGATTTCCATCTGGTTCCAGAGCGATCTGACACCGGAGCCGAAAACGTTGGGGTATACGATTCGCCGTCTGATTTTACTGAGCACTTTATTTCAAATTGTACTGCTGAACTGGGAAGGCTTTATAATTGTTTATAACTGTTTAAATGTTTTAAATTTTTTAATGTATGTATGAATCTTGGTTCGCCAAGACCTGTTAGCCGCTCTGGGCCTGCAAACAGCAGGGAGAGCGGCCTATATATCGAACAAACAAACAAATAAATAAATAAATATTACAAAGATAGGTTTGTCCCCACACGTAGAAGGAGGAGAGGCAAATAAATCTGGTACGGCGACAGATGTTTTACTACCAATAGGAAAGTACTATGCATCGTGCAGATCCAAGGCAACCCTGTTTTGCTATCTCTCCCCACCTCCCACGAACAGATGCAAGTTGAGATATGGGGGAGGGAAGCGGAAAAGGAAAGGATCTTTATGCTCAGCGTGTAAAACCTCAGTTGTAGAGAAGACATCATTACTCCATCCTCAGCCACTTACTTGATAACTGTTCCTTTGGTGCCCCCTGCTGTTGTTAGCATAACTCTGGTTGTTAAACTAACCCGCAGATCATCCTGGTCCAGGCCGAGCAATTCAGCACAGCATTCCAACGACTGAGTAGATCTGTTCTTCAGTGTACACCCACCTAATGCAAGCAGCCAACACAGTGAAAATGAGATGACACACAACTGGTAAAAAAAAGTTACATTAAAAAAAACCCTACCAACTCCACCTAAACTGTATCTATCCATCCTCACAAACTAATTAGTAAGGCAAAGCAACAAGGCAGATTCCAGTCTGCACAGTTTGAGACACAAAACAAAATGGTACATTTTTGAAAGGCAGATTTGCCATTCATGATGACCATGGAAACTTTTGTGATTTCAGCTGTTCTCTAAAGAGGCTGAAAAAAGAATAAAGCAGCGATTCTTGCCTTACCACCCTCAACGATATTGCACTGAAACTGGTTAAAAACTCAGCTGGTGTATGAGCCACAAGTTGACAGAAGCACGGAGAAATGGCCAAATGCATCCCAGTACAGCTCTAACGCTGAAGCAGGACACATTCAGCATAGAAACTCGGCGGACTGGAAACCACCATGTGCTCATAAACTACTCCAAACTCCTCAGAGGAAGATTGGAAACCATGCACACATTTCCTTTGTTGACTCAGATGTTTCATAATCTTTCCGTACTTCCGCCTTCTAAAAAATCAGCACCAGAATAGAACCACCAAAGTACTGTACAAGCATTTACTTCTAGATATACTGCAATTTCCTATGTTACTGGGTAAAAGCATTAAAGACTTTGTAAACATGAAGAGCAAGTATGAGTATTCTATTTCAGAGTGCATGTCATGAACATATGCTTCATGGACACACATATCTGACTAGCCCATTTTCTTTCTGTGTATACAGTTCAAGTAAATAAACATGTATGTTCACATCTCTCCATATAATATTTGAGTTTTCGTGTCCCTCTTGCCTCAACATTCCACACGCTCCCACAGCCTTTCACTGCCTGACCTGTCACTCTTACGGTGTGACAATCCATTGGCTGTGAGTACTTGCACGCCATTGGCTGGGTGCTGGGTCTGTTCCTCTTCCCCGCCCACTCCCCTTACAGCCACTGTTCTCTGTCAGAAGCACTGTGTCTTCCGACGAAGACACTTCTCTTGCTGAGCTCCTGGGTGGGACTGTTTTCACTCAGTGGCTGTTATGAGGAATTCATAGGGCTGCCAACTCCATGTAAAGAAGCCAGTTTAAGGAAGCCAGAGTTTGGGGAGGGGAGAGGAGAGGAGAGGCCTCACCTGAATAGAACGCCATAGAGGCCACCAGCCAAAGCATTCTAACTTTTCCCTCAGTGGCTGTTGGCAGGCAACCAAGCTTGGTTCTGTCAGTAAAAAGACAAAGGAACGAAAGCCTTTCTACGCCTTTGTGAGGAACTCATTGGGGCCAGTCCTGCCAGCCCCAGGTTGGGAAATTCCTGCTGAGTCCTTCCACCACCACCCCAACCCTGCCCTCCACAGGATCCACCCCCCAAATCTCCAGGTATTTCCCAACTCAGAGCTGGGAACCCTACTTTCCCCTCGGTGCCTGTTGCTAACCAACGAAGCTTGGTTCTGTCAGTAAAAGGCCCTTTCCACACCTATTTTGGCCTTCAGGAGAAAACTCATTGTGTCCTTATACCATGGTGAGGTAGGCCCCCCCACCCCACGACAGCCAAAGTGACATGGCAGTCAGGGCTTCAGGGCATAGTAGAGGCTGCACGTCGGGGGGGGGGGGAGAGATGGAAAGCTGAACAGTGAGGGAGAAATAAAGGTAGGTTGATGCTGGGCTGGGAAGGAGATAGGGTTTCCAACTCTGTACTCCAACCCAGCTATTCCCTTCCGAGGAACCACTGTTACCAATTTCCAGGTGAGGGCTGGAGATCACTCAGAATTACAACTGCTCTCCAGATGGCATTGATCAGTTCCCCTGGAGAAAATGGTGGACTCTGTGTCCTTATACCCTGCTGAGGTTGCCACAGCAAATTGACGCTGAGTGCCCAAGGCTTTGGCATTCTCCCAGAGCCTCTTCCTAGAGCCCGTTGTATTTATTTCCACAACGGGCCTTATTCCTAGTTTGATATAAGTTACTGATAGTATGCACTACAGCTTGAGTACTGCTTAAATTTTAAAGGGAAAGGTAACCAACAGAGAAAGTTCACACAACATTTTTTGTATAACTAGTATTTATTTTTTAATTCTGCCCCTAATGTATCAGTTGATGACCATCTTAATACATGACTGTTATTTATTTAGAAAATATATACAGCACTGTGGTGCTTAAAATGTGGGCCTATTTTTTACTGTGAAGTATGCTTATTAAGGGGCAGAAACTAAATTTCAAGAGGTTCTGTTCCACCCCTGGCCCAAAGGCAAGGGCTTGGATCCAGACAAATATTTCCTTGGGCACAAGGATTTCCACCTGCAGAGAAAAACTTCCTCATGTCCCCTAAATCTCCCCTGAATTCCTGTTCCTGAGTTTTTTCTTGGCAAGTATAAGATAGCTTATGCAATCAGTTGACTGGTCTTACACATCAATTATAACTTCAGATTGTCCTTCCTACTATGCATGAGTTCTGTCTCCCACCCAACAAGGGAAAAAACCTCTCATTAAATCAAATTAACAATAAAGCAGAACCGATGTATTTTCATCACTTATGCCAAGCTCTTTGGAAATGTGTCAGTTTATGAATTAACTGGAAAACCCTTCAATTTTCAAACCCTTCAAATACCCCCCCCCTTTTTAGAAACTATTTGTAGGCCACCTAAAAATTTGGGTGTCCCAACACTGGTTACTACTCTGAAGTACTTTGTTTAAATACGCCAATTTTTCATTGAACCAGTGACCTCATTTAACCCACAATGGAACAAGGTAAAGTGATCTGACCAGAGGTGCTCCCAGCTTCTTCAAAATCAATGTTTCCAAGGTGAAGGACACCAGCAACCACTCGGAAGAGATCCAGTTTCTCTTCATCATCCAAACCGATCTTCTTCATTGCGGTACACATTCTGATGAAATCGCCATGGTCATCTAGCAGAGGGTCCTTCAAAGAGCCTGACTTCAGGTACTAAAACAAGAAGGGAAGCAATCTGAAAGTAACCGAAGCTACCACTCTGCTTTTGAACGTACAGCCAACACAAACAAAACAATACACATTTTAAAACACTGTCCACTCTTCTTAACGTGTCAGGGTTTGTGTTCTGAACTGTGTACTGAATGTCAACTAACAATGGTAGAGGAGACAAGGAATCTTGGCTGTGATGAATGTGAGGTATAATGGACAGAATAATTAATTAATACAGTGTACAATGAAAATGTACAGAAGTAGTGTTGACTAGAGGTGTCAAAATGGAGGCAGGGCATTTTTACTGAAAGTTTTTCCAAGCTTTAAAAAGCATCTTGCTTTTAGTAATGGAGAGTTACAAACACTACCAGAAGTGTCACCAATTCATCACTGGGGCACAAAGTATTGCTCTTACTCCTGAACTGCCTTTGTAGCATCATGATGTCATCACACCTGATTGGCTACATGAGGTCATAAGTCTGGCTATGTGATCCCTGATTGGCTGGGGTCACATTGACAAGCAGCTGCTTAAATAACAACAAAACTTTGCCAAAACAGCTGGTTAAAGAAGCATAAGACAATGAAGGTGGTGAGAAAGCTTTTCAGGGGAATATCTGGAACATTTTGAATGGAGCATGTCCGCAGGAAAACATAATTCCTTTAAGATATTTGGCATAATTTGAGAGTTTACAGCAACATATTCAAATTATAAATAATGGACATGCAGGAACACAAATTCCAGCAGAATACCACACAGATTATTTTCTAGCATTGCTGCTACAAGAGCATAACTCAGTGCATTTACGTTAATGTACTTGTAGAGCATACATAAATTCATCAGGAATGTTTTGTACATACCTACACAAAACGCATACCATTTTGATTTTTTGGCTGTTATAGTTCAAACACCACACACCACTACTACGCCAACAGACTTAGGGGTTTTAACAAAACAACAAGCTTCTTCATGCAGTAAGACATCCAAACATGCAAAATTAAGAACGCTTTTAAAGTTTCATTATAAGACTGAAAAGAGTTTGCAATCTGAGGCAGACTCCGGTTGGCTTTATCCCAAACTATACTGTTCTAATACATCTAAAAATAAAGCGGTAGCATGCATCTGAAAAATGTACTCCACACAGCAATTTAATGAAATTAAATTTTCAAATTATACAAAGTGATCACCTCATCTTCCTGACAAGAAGAGAACAAAAACAATGTAAGTGTTAATTGATTACCCAGCTTATTATTATTCAACATCTTCAAATGAGGCTCAAAACCGAAAGATGACAGAAGATGATCTCTAACAATGCAGGCGGGCTGACAGTTCAGCATCACCTAGAGCAGAGGGCGGTGGTGATGTTCTTGGAAATGAATTCCAAGTTCCACAGTCAATTCACAAACTACTATTAAGTTCTGTCTTTCCATACCTGGTTAGAATCAAATATAATTTATATTCTAATAGAACCAAATATCATTTATATTTTAACATACCTCAAAGAACTTCGGGTGCAAGTACCTGGCCATGCAGATGTATTAAAAAGCCAAATATTCTCATTTCACAGTTCACCTATGAATCATTCCTCCCCATTTAAATTTAAGGCTCAGTCACATGACAGTTTCAGCCAATGGCAGACATAGCTTTTAACTTGTTTGTGGCAGTGCTGAAACGAGTGGCCGAGTCAATTCTGCTTCTATTGATCAAGCAGAGTGAGAATCTTCAACTTTTCACAAGATAGCCATTCCACAGCTGCTCAAGCACTGGTGAAGACCTGAGAAAAGCTGACCTAGGCTGAGTTCAGACCATAACATCCAGCTGCCTCTGGTAGTGTGGTGAAAAGCTGTGAAAGAGCCACTGCTGCCATAGGCTGAAATAGTCACCTGAGAGTCAATGAAGGGCTTCCAACCCATGCACATCTTTTAAAACAGAAGCATTTACAAACGTAGTGCATTCTTCACACAGCTAACTGCTAAGGTGGCAGCATTAAGCTCATATTTAGACATGTGTCTCTTAAGCACTTGTTGACATTTTCAATTTAATATTAATGGAGCAGAGTGCATTGCTGGATGTTGCAACAGCACTTCCTTAACTCCCAGTCATCACTAGCTGAGGAAAGTAATGGCCCATCGGGCATCTTTAGGACTGAAAATATAATTAACGATCTCTTCCTTGGATATGCATGCTAAAGTACTAATGAAACATTTATTTGAGCCCAAAGCAGTTAGAATTGAGTAAAACAGGGTTGCACTTACCTAAAATGGTTGTTCATCAAGAGACCACCCGTGCAGCCTCACACGGGTTCTACACATGCGCAGGCAAGCTGCAAAGAGGCTTTTTGAAGCTTCAAGAAAGTGGAGGGTGCTCCTTTCCCCTTCCTGCATGCCAGATTCCCACCTTTTTTGGCAACAAGAGGAGGAGGAACAGGGGCACTTCCCTCAGTTCCTCAAGGCTGCTGCTGGAGAGAGACATCTCCAGCAATAACAGCAGGGAGAGAAAAGAGTTCACATCAGGGCAGGACGGGGGGCTGCACAGGTGACTACTCAGTGAACAGCAATTCATGCAACCCTGATGTCATTGTCATGTTACCTGTGCGGTCCCATGTGGGAGAACAGTAAGCTGACTTGTCAGAACGCAGAAGGGGGACATGGGCTCTAGCTGAGCAAGGACGGAAGCACCGCTCTTCCAACTTCTGCAGCTTTTGGTGCATCCACATTCATGGAGCAATGCTTCGAAAAAGCACAGGAGGAAGACCAGGTTGTGTCTCTACATACTGCATTGCTGGAGGGGCTGCATGAAAAAGCTGCAGAAGTCACCCATGCTCAAGCCAAATGGGCAGCTAGTAGCAAAGGGGGCAGTCAACAGGTGCTAAATCATAGCACTAACAAGTGCAGGAGACATTCCACCTTGCGATGGATTGTGCAGATAGGGCCTGGAGAGAAGAGGCTGTCCTCAGAAGACAAGATGTGGTGGTAACGGCCTTGTGACATAGCTGGTAGTGTGGAAGACCAAGTCTGCCTTGGCCAGAAAGGTGTTACTAGTATGGCTCATGGGTGTTCCTCCTCATTTTGCAGAGAATACATGAGATGAGAGGAAAGGCATAGCACAGGGTCTCTTGTACCCAGGAGATGAAAAGCATATACAGGTTGCTTACCTGTAATTGGAGATCTTCGAGTGGTCATCTGTGCATTCACACCTCTGGGATAAAGTGCGCCTGCGCCGATCCCGATCGGTAATCTTCAAAGCCTAACGGATTTTCGCGCCAGCTCCCCGGTCACGTGCACGCCCACTGCGCATGACCCGGGGAGAGGCACGAGGATCCCGCCAGTTCCTTCTGACCGCTGCTAACAGCCCCCAAGGAAAAAAGGTGAGGGAGACCGAAAGCAGAGGGGAAGGAGGGCGGGTGGTGTGAATGCACAGATGACCACTCGAAGATCTCCAATTACAGGTAAGCAACCTGTATATCTTCTTCGTGGTCTCTGTGCATCACACCTCTGGGAGAATAGCGAGCAATAAACACCACATACCTGGAGGTGGGTGCTGGAGGTCTCACATCTGAGCTGCTTGCAGGACTGCACGGCCCACCACAGTACGCTGATGGACGCGGACATCTAGGGCGTAGTGCTTCACAAACGTGTGAGGGGACGCCCACGTTGCAGCATTGCAGATGTCTCCCAGGGGAATGCCCTTGAGGAATGCTGTGGAAGTAGCCACGGCTCGAGTGGAGTGTGCCCGGAGGGACGCCGGCAGTGGCCTTTTGGCCAGAAGATAGGCGAGTTTTATCGTCTCAACTATCCACTTCGAGAGTCTTTGAGACGACAGTTTCTGTCCCTGCCTGGGCAAGGCATAAGAAATGAAGAGAGCTGGAGACTTGCGAAAGGATTTTGTCCGGTGCAAGTAGAAAGACAAGGCTCTCTTGACATCTAAAGTATGCAGACTACGCTGCGTTGGGTCCTGGGGATCAGGAAAAAATACCGGCAAGGTGATATCTGCCCCTATATGAAAGTCCGACACTATTTTAGGCAGGAAAGCGACATCTGGAGCCAAAGTGACGGCATTATGATGAAACGTGAGGTATGGTGGGTCGCAACGGAACGCCGAGAGCTCACTCACGCGTCGAGTAGACGTGATGGCCACTAAAAATGCAACCTTCCATGACAAAAGCTGAAGACTGCATGAGGCCATGGGTTCGAAGGGTTTTCCCATCAGCTTAGTGAGAACCAGGGGCAAGTCCCATGCCGGGACTGGTGTCCGCACTGGGGGATAGAGGCGATTCATTCCCTTGAGGAATTGTTTCGTTGTTGGGTGGGAAAACACTGAATAGCCATCAATCTTAGGATGATTGACTGAGATGGCCGACAAGTAGACTCGGATAGATGAATGACACAGTCCCCTGTCCTGACATGACAGGAGGAAACCAAAAACATCTTTAAGTCCAGCGGGGACTGAGGGTCGTCCCACAGACGCCAGGAAAGTTAAAAATTTAGTCCATTTTGACTCATATGAACGTCGAGTGGAGAGTTTGCGTGAGTTCAGTAGCACTTGAGCAATGCGTGATTCTAACCCTAAGTTAGGATCAGCCACGCTGTCAATTTTAGCCTGGGCACATCGTGGTGCAGTATTCGGCCCCCGCACATCCCGAGGAGATCCGGGTCCGTCGGGAGATGGAGATACGTCTCTCGTGAGAGGTTGAGGAGCGTGGGGAACCAGGGTTGTCTCGGCCACCATGGGGTGACAAGAATTGCCCACGGTCGCTCTGTCAACAGTTTGTGGACTACTCTCGGAATGAGAGGGATTGGGGGAAATAGGTACACCCGTTTCCCTGTCCACGGGAAGAGGAGACCGTCTCCGAGAGAGGTCGGGTCCGTTCCCGCTCTGGAACAGAATAGATGGCACTTCTTGTTCTCCCGAGAGGCGAATACATCCACGGATGGATGTCCCCAATGGTCGAAGATCGGAGTCAGGTAGAGGGGGTTCAGTTCCCACTCGTGTAGGGATGCTCCTCCTCTGCTTAGGAAGTCCGCTTGGACGTTGAGTAGTCCTGGGAGATGAGTCGCCACCAGGTGAATATTTAGCGCCTGGCACTCGTTCCACAGTTCTATTGCTAACCGGCAAAGTCCACGGGAGACCGTCCCGCCCTGGCGGTTGATGTAAAACATAGTGGTGGTGTTGTCTGTAAGGACAGTCACCGTTTTCCCCGTTAGGGATTGGCGGAAAGACCTCACTGCGTAGAGAACTGCCAGCAGCTCTAAGAAATTGATATGGTTGTGTGCCACAGAGGGGTGCCACCTGTCTCCCACACCTACACCTTCCAGGTGAGCTCCCCAGCCCCATAGGGATGCATCCGTGGTGACGATCGCTGAGGGGGGTGGAAGCCGGAAAGGTGCACCTGAGTGTAAATTCTGGGGCACAAGCCACCAACTCAGGGTCTCCAGGACCTGGGTAGATATCTGGAAACGTTTGGAGAGGGAGTGGAGTTTGGGGCGGAAACGCCTCAAGAACCAAAGCTGCAGTGGTCTCATTCGCAATTTGGCGAAGGGAATCACTGCCGTTGTTGCGGCCATCAAGCCTAGCAGGCGAAGGATTTGTTTGGCTGTAGCCTCCTTGGTCTCTTGGATAGCCTGGAGAAGGGAGACTATATCCGCTGCTCTGTTGGGGGGTAGGAACGCCCTGCATTGCAAGGAGTCCAGGATAGCTCCGATAAACTGAACCCGTCTGGAAGGGATAAGCATGGACTTTTTGAGGTTTATAGTCAACCCTAGTAATTCTAGGGTGTGAAGGGTAGTAGAGATGTGGTTCTGTAATTCCGTCATAGAAGGGGCGACTAGAAGCCAGTCGTCCAGGTAGGGGTAGAGGTGGACACCTTGGAGTCTCAGATGTGCCGCTACTACTGCCATAAGCTTCGTGAAGACACGAGGAGCTGTAGAGAGGCCGAAGGGTAGGGCCTTGTACTGGAAGTGACGCGGACCGATCGCAAAACGTAAGTACTGTCTGTGTGACGGGTGGATCGTCACATGAAAGTATGCGTCCTTTAAGTCCAGCGTCACCATCCACGCGTTGGCTTCTAGTAGCGGTAGGATGGTCTGTAGAGTGGTCATACGGAATTTCTTGTAGGTGATGAACGCATTGAGGTTCCGCAGATCTAATATGGGACGAAGTCCGCCATCCTTTTTTGGGACCGTGAAGTAGCGGGAGTAGAACCCCCGCTGAAGGTGTTTTGTTGGTACCTGTTCTATGGCGTCTTTTAACAGGAGGGCTTCGACTTCCGACGATAAGGTGTCGGAGGGAGGGGTGGTTACGAAGTACGATTCTTGTGGAATCTGGAAAAATTCTATTCTGTAGCCCTCTGCTACAACCGACAGTGCCCATTTGTCTGTCGTGATACGTTGCCATGCTAGTAGGAAGGGGGATAGACGGGTGGGAATATCGGAGCGAATGGGAGAGTCAAAGACTCTGCTTGTTCGGCTTGGGTGGTTTAGCCTTAGAAGCAGAAGCAGGCGGGAATCGTGGCTTATGGCCATAAGGTTTCTGCTGATAGACAGTAGACGGTGGTCTCTGCCATTGGGGTTCAGTGGGAGATCTTCGCGGTTGCTGTTTGGACCAAGATCTCTGCCATGTTTTCTGCTTCTGTTGTCTCGGTTGTGAGACACCCAAGTTACGAGATGTTTTGATACTCTTATCTAAATCATGAAGAACTGTGTCCGTCGTGGAGCTGAACAGTCCTTCACCCTCGAAAGGGAGGTCTTCCACTAAGGACTTAGTGTCTTGTGGAAGCGAAGTCGACCTCAGCCAGGCGTGGCGACGAAGGGCGACTGCTGAAGTGAGTGTCTTGGACGTGACGTCCGCAGCATGCTTGGATGCGTTAAGCTGATGCTTTGCTAGCACCATGCCTTCCCTCTGGATCTTCCTAGCGAGGCGTTGCTTATCCTCAGGAAGCTGAGCCAGAAGAGGTGTCATCTGTTCCCATAGGGAATACTGGTACCTGCTCATGCAGGCTGTGTAATTTGCCGTTTTTATGCCCAATGCACCGGCTGAATAAAATCGTCTTCCGAAAGAATCTAGTTTCCGTCCCTCCTTGTCCAAGGGGGAGGAATGTCCGCTACGTCCCCTAGCCGAGGGGGTCACGACTACTGAGTTGGGTTTGGGGTGAATGAATAGGAATTCTGCCCCTGGCTCTTGGAGCCTATACATGTGGTCCAACCTTTTGTTGGAAATTGGGGTTGAGGAGGGGTGGCCCCAGGATTCTTTGGCAGTGCTCAAGAGCACCGAAATTAGTGGCAACGCTACCGCGGTGGATGTGTCCATCTGTACGATATCGAAGATGGCATCGGTAGCGGTAGGAGTTGGTTGGACCGTGGCAAGCGCCAAGGAATGTGCCATTCGTTTGATAAGTTCTCCATAGGATTTCACGTCTTCGGAGGGGGAGATTGGTAAATTTTCAGCCACATCAGGGGATGGTGACGGCTGGATGGGAGATTCGTCATCGGATGATTCGGGAGATTCGGGCATCGAATGGTCGGAATGTTCGGAAGGAGACATAGGGGTCGACGGGTCTGGCTGATAAGGAGGGAGGTCGATATCGGGTGATGTGGGCATCGGTATCGTTAGTTTCGGTATTTTCGGTTTCGGTATCGGAGTCGGAGGCGGGGCCGGGGGATCTCGGCATCGGGAGACTCTTGACGACATCGATTGGCGATCCCACTCCGCTGGGTACCATTGTGGAGGTGGCGGGTAGGAGGAACCATACAGGTATCGCCATTGACGGACGTCCCACGGCACCGAAGATGAGGGAAGGCGCCAGTCTCGCTCGCCTCTCGGTGCCGGCATCGGGTCAGGCCCTGTCTCGGGACTGCTGTGAGGGATCTGCGTCAGCTCGATGTCGGGTTCCGAATCCGTGAGCTGGATGGGTCGCGGCATCGGGGAGACGGGGCTGCCCCGGGGTCGCTCGCGCCCAGGAGGGTCAAGCTGTGGAGACCCATGCTGGGTCATGTCGGACGCGGGATGCGTCGACGAAGCACTCGAGGTCTTGTGCTTCAGCTTGCCCTTACCCTCTTTGCCCTCCTTACGCTTCTTAGCAGGAGTTCGTGGCAGTGAGAGGGGTCTTTTCGATGCCGACTTCTCGGTGCCGGAAGGGCTTCGCATCGGTGGCGACGTCGGGCCCGTCGGTATCGATGGGGACGTTGCCGAGGCGTCGGCTGCGGACATCTTCGGTGACAACGCTGCCTCCAAGAGAGCCACTCGGAGTCGGGCCGCTCGGTTCTTACGAGTTTGTTTGGAGAACGCGGCGCAGCTCGAACAGGAGTCGACGCGATGCGACTCGCCTAGGCACAGCAAGCAGAGGGAGTGCTTGTCTGGGGGGGGGATTTTACTCCCACACTTAAGGCAGCGTTTAAAGAAACCCCACCGCTGGGCCATAGGCCGGGCGGGGAGTAGAAGGAGGAGAATCCAAAAGAGAGTCCAGGAAAACAGTCCGTAGGTCAGTAAGAGGTCTAAGAATCAGTCCGAAAGGCCTTTCCAAGTTGGAAAAGAAGAAACGAAAGTTAACTACCGACCGGAGCGGAGAGGGGGTCCTCACGACGCGGCGGTCAGAAGAGAACTGGCGGGATCCTCGTGCCTCTCCCCGGGTCATGCGCAGTGGGCGTGCACGTGACCGGGGAGCTGGCGCGAAAATCCGTTAGGCTTTGAAGATTACCGATCGGGATCGGCGCAGGCGCACTTTATCCCAGAGGTGTGATGCACAGAGACCACGAAGAAGATCCTCTAATGACGCTGAGACACTACTTGAGAGCAAAGGCATTGACACTTTCTGCTGTTGTTGATGGCAAATAGGTTGACAGCATGGGTTCCCCAAAGGTAATCTCCAAAGAGTTCTCGTAGAAGATGCTAGTGGGCTGCAATTCAGAAAATCCGCAAGGTGGCTAGTGAAACCTGCTACTTAAACAGCCTGTAGAGGAGAATGGGTGGAAATCCAAAAATCCCATATCTGAATTACTGGGTGGCAGCAATGCTGTTCCCCCATTCTTCAGGTAATACACTGCAGTGACATTAGGCAGGTGGCTAAGGACAGTTTTTTCCTGCTAAATGCAAGCACAGCGCAACGTTGTTGTTTACAGCTCTGAGTTTGAGAATATTTATGTGGCGCATGCTCTCCTGGTGGGACCAAGCACTGCTGACTGAGGTAGGTCTGACATGAGTGCCCCCACCTAGCAAGGAGGCATCTGCAGTTCAGGTCATCTCCTGGAAGAGAGCACTGAAGGGGGACCCCTCATAGGAGGCTACTTTGATGCATCCGCCAACGGAGGGAGGGAAGTACAACTCTAGGAAGGTTCAGCCTTTTAGATGGGGAATGGTTGGAAGGACTGAAAGTATCAGAGGATCAGAATTTGCATTCATAGTCCTGTGAATGGTACTACAGTGGCCGCCAAGGCCATAAAGGCCCAGTAGTCTTGGGACAAAGATGGCCAACTGGAGGCTGTAATATAAAAGAAGACTCCACAGACAGATTGCTAAAATCCTTTCTGAAGGAGGGAAAACCTTTGCTAAGGAGGAGTGACAGATCCTATGAAAGCTACCTTTTCTGTGAAAATGTCCTATTTTCCTCAGGAAAAGGAAGGAAAATAGTCCAGAAGAAGACAAAATCTCCTCAGTGAGAGACTAAATCTACAAGTTTTTTTTTTTTAACCTTCCTCAGACAAGGAGCTTTACGGAAAGACAACCCCTCTCAGCAGCAGCAACAGAAAGGGATCTGAGGACGGGCACCCCTCCCTCCTCCTTTCCACACCAAAAAAGGCAGGAATTCAGCATGAGAGAGGGGCAAGGGACCACCCTCTGCTTTCCTGAACTTCAGAGAACCTCTTCATGGCTGGCCTCGCACACATGCAGAACCCATGTAAAACTGCGCAGGGACCACAACAATGGACACCTGTTTATATAGGCCAGGTTTAAGCTATATCAGTACATCACAACTTAGCTGGACACTGTGCTGTCAACAATGGAAACCAACCCACCAAATTCAGACCGGTTTCTAACTAACTCACAGAATAGGTCATGCTTTTGGAATAGCCTCAGAACCATAACAGGCGAGTGCAGAACTCACCGTTTGGCTGCATTCGGACAAAGCTCTATTTGTGTGAACTGCTGCCTCCCTGCAAGACACTATACGCACAGGGCTACAGCAGCCCTTCTTCAAGGTTCCAGAAAAGTGCAAGTCACAATGGTGCACACACACCGGCAGTGGGGAGGGGATCGTTGAGGAATGAGCCTTCTATCCTTCATGGTCATTACTGCACTCATTGATCTCTAGCCATAAACTTCATTTAGTTAAATGTCATTGACAAAATAACAGATGAAAGAAACAACATAAAGTTTATTATTCTGCTTCTGTAATTATCAAGTAGACATGAACCAGATTTTAGATGCAACGATTACACTAGATGCCACTATAATTGCTTTGCAAAGCATTTCATTTGCAAAGCAAATCATTTCAATATTAAATACACATCTTACCTCAGGACTTTTGCGATTCTGCAAAATTTGCTTATCTGTTTCTTTTGTAGCAAAGTACCGAGTGCAGCCGCGATTTAAATACTATTGAAACAAAGGAAAAAAATGTGTAATTAGACTCCAATGTACAGTTTTTTAAAAGTATCTTGTCCCTCAACACAATGATAGCGTGTTAATGGTTACCATGAAGTTTAGTCCCATACAAACCTTTCTATTTTAAAACACAGATTCAGCATTCAATAAACCGACCAACACAAATGATGTATTAAAAGACTCAAATACAGGATATTTCTTGTAGAGTTTGGAATGCCACAAATGACATAAAACTGTTATCCCAAGGACATTTATAGCTATATGATTAAAAAAAGATTAGGCAGCATATATTAGCACTATGTGGTAAAAATGAATTAAAACAGATGTCAATTAATGATGAACACATGTCGATAGACACTTTTTGCACCACTCTTGTATCATGTCTAGTGCTAAAATATGTCTAAAGTAAATACTGTTGTGATTCACAAATGGAAATGCACCAAACATATAAACAGGTTGCCTACCTGTAACTGATGATCTTTGAGTGGTCATCTGTGCATTCACACTGATGGTTTCTGCGCTTGCGCAGGAAACCTTCAGTATTGTAGAAAGCTCTAATGGATTTTTGTGCCCAGCGCCTCCGGGCATGTGCGGAACCCCACCATGCAAGCCCAGAGGAGTGGGCGCGGACATCCCTCCAGTTCCTTCTGACCACTGCAACCGAGCATGTTAAAGAGGAGAAAGCCTGGCAGCAGAGGGGAAGGATGGGCGGGCCGTGTGAATGCACAGATGACCACTCGAAGATCATCAGTTACAGGTAGGCAACCTGTTTATCTTCGACGTGGTCTCTGTGCTTAACACTGATGGGAGAGTAGTGAGCAGTGTCCTACAGGGAGGAGGGAGCAGGCAGGCTGTCACTGAGAAGCAGCAGATAAGATAAGGCGACCCATTGCAGAGTGGGCAGCTACTCGAGTGTCCAGTGGATAGTGCCTGATAAAGGTGTTTGGAGTAGCCCAAGTCACAGCTGTGCAAATGTCTGTCAGGGAGGCGCCTTTGAGGAATGCCGTAGAGGCTGCTATAGACCTGGTGGAGTGCGCCCGGATGGGCCCCAGAAGTGGAGTCTTGGCGAGTTCATAGGCAAGTTTAATAAGCTCCACAATCCATTTGGAGAGTCTTTGGGCGGTGATAGGTTTGCCCATTCTGTGTGACGCATAGGAAACAAAGAGCCTGGGTGTTTTCCTAGTCGGCTTAGTACGAGCAAGGTAAAAGAGAAGCGCTCATTTTACGTCAAGGGTGTGTAAGAGACGTTCTTGCTCAGAAACATAAGAAGGGTAGAAGTCAAGCAAGATGATCTCAGATTGCAGGTGGAAGTCAGAGATGACTTTAGGCAGGAACGAAATGTCTGGAACCATGCAAACTGCGTTCAGTAGGAAGTAGAGGAATGGAGGATTGTGTCTGAGGGCTAGGAGTTCGCCAACTCGGCGAGCAGAAGTGATGGCGAGTAAGAAGGCCATTTTTCAAGCCAGCAGATGGAGATCACAGGATGCCAACGGTTCAAATGGCTTCCGAGTGAGTGTGCGGAGGACCAATGGCAGATCCCAAGGTTGTGGTGGGACTCTGGTGGGTGGATAGAGATGGAGAAGGCCCTTCAGAAAGCATTTTGAAAGGGGGTGGGTGAACACAGAAAAGCTGTCAATTCTGCTGTGGAAAGCTGAGATTGCAGACAGTTATACTCTCAGAGAAGAGTGTGAGAGACCAGCATCCGCTAGGGATAGGAAGAAATCAAAAATACGGGACAGGCCTGCAGAGCAGGCTTCTATGTCAGACGAGGCTAGGTATGTACAGAAACGAGTCCATTTGTAAACATATGACTGACGAGTTAATGCCTTGTGGAAGTTAAGCAGGCCATTAGTCCCTCTATCTGAGAATACGGAGGGGAGAGTCTCCACACCATGAGTTTGAGATGGGGAATGTTGTGGTGGAGGACGGGAGAGTCAGAGAGTATCAGAAGATCTGGAAGTGGAGGAAATTGATGGAATTTCCTGTGGGCCAACGAGAGGAGGACTGGAAACCAGGCTTGTCTGGGCCACCAAGGAGTGATCAGTATGCATTCTGCTGTCTCGTGCACTATCTTGTGTACCACTCATGTGAGTAGTGGTAGAGGTGGAAAGGCATAGATGAAATCGTGATTCCATGGGTAGAGTAGGCCGTCCCCCAGGGAGAGGGGGTCGATTCCACCCTGCGTGCAGAATGCCATGCACTTCGTGTTCTGGCAAGTGGCAAAAACATCCATGTCTGGGGTTCCCCAAAAAGAAATACCTGACGGAGGTAATTTGGATTCAGTTCGCATTCATGATGTCCGGCGTGTCCCCTGCTCAGGAGATCGGCATGGCTGTTGAGGGAGCCAGCAATGTGTGTGGCCCTCAGGAAAATGTCGTTGGACATGCTCCAGTTCCAAAGTTGGATTGCAAGCTGGCAAAGGCTGCAGGAAATTGTGCCACCCTGGCGGTTGACATAACAGACTGCAGTGGTATTGTCTGTAAGGTAAGCCACGCAGTGGCCTTTCACTATGGGTGGAAAGGTCCAAAGTGCGAAGAAGATTGCCAGGAGTTCGAGGTAATTGATGTGGTGGGACCTCAGGTCCCGTTCCCAGTGAGCGCCCGTGCTGTGGACATTCAGATGTGCCCCCCATCCCCATGTAGCTGCATAGGTGGTTAGGGTGAGTTGTGGCGATGGGAGATGAAAGGGGGATCCCTGGAGGAGGTTGGATGGCAGGATCCACCAGAGGAGAGAGTCTCGGACATCTTGGGGGGAAAGAGACAGAGGTTCTGTGGGTCTCGTTGTGGATGAAAGGAATGGACGAACCATAGTTGGAGAGGGCGCATTTTGAGTTTTGCAGAGAGCAGCACCACCATTGTGGCAGCCATGTGTCCCAATAATCGTTGGATCAAGAGGGCCAAAGAGTCGGGATCGGACCGGACGTGTGAGGCCAATGTGACTATTGGTGACATCCTGTCTTCCAGAAGGTATGCCCGTAGGGATATGGAGTCCAGTTCCGCACCGATGAACTGTACTCTCTGAGTGGGGATGAGATGAGATTTGTCCTCTTTGATCATTAGGCCCAGATCCTCCAGGATGGTTTGCGTGATGGATATGTCGGCCAGCAAGCCCTGGGGGGAAGTTGACACTATGAGCCAATTGTCTATGTAAGGGAAAATAGTAATCCCTTGCAGGCGGAGGAAGGCTGCAATGACGACCATTGTCTTCGTAAAGATGCGGGGAGCTGTGGAGAGGCCAAACAGTAGGACTTTGTATTGAAAATGTTGATGTCCAATGGCAAAACGGAGGTATTTCCAGTGGGGGGAACATATGGTGATATGGAAGTAGGCATCCTGCAGATCAAGGGTGGCCATCCACGCTCATTTGCATAGCAGGGGAAGAATGGAGCGCAATGTCACCATTTGGAACTGGCGGTATTGGATGAATAGGTTGAGGCCTCGGAGGTCCAAGATAGGTCTGGTACCGCTGTCCCTTTTGGGTACTGCGAAGTATCTTGAGTAGAAACCCTTGCATTGGTGGTGAGTGGGGACGGGTTCTATGGCCTTGTCAAGGAGGACCTTGACTTCTCGAAGGAGGACATCTGAAGGGATGGTGGCGATGAAGGTAGGGGTCGGTGGGGGCTGGAGGAATTCAACGAGGTATCCCCTGGAAATAATGGTGAGGACCCAAGAATCTGACATTACCTTGTTCCAAATAGGAAGGAAGGGGGAAGGTGAGTGTGAGGGGAGCCAGGAGGGATAAAGTCAAAGGCCCTGCTTGGCCTGCTGGGACTGTTTGGAGCGGCCAGGCTGTTGGGCTGGCAAGAATTTCTGTCTTGGAATGTATGATTGCTTCTGCACACCTGGGGAAGTACATGGATGCCAGGATTTGTCCGGGGAGCTCCGGTTTGATGATCTCCGGGACCAGGGTCTAGACCAACTTCGTGGTTTGGATTGCCGAGGAGCAGAAGACACCCCTAGTGTGCAGGAGGCCTTGATGCTTTTATCAAGGTCCTGGAGAACAGAATCAGTGGTGGTGTGGAACAGGCCAACTCCATCAAAATGGAGGTCTTCGACCAAGGATCTGGTGTCCTGTTGCAAGGTGATAGAGCGCAACCAGGAGTGACGTCTCAGGGCTATGGCGGACATCATGGTTTTAGAGAAGGTGCCTAAAGCATGTTTGGAGGTGTTCACCTGCTGTTTAGCAAGGGTGAGGCCTTCCTTTTGTATCCTTCTGGCAGACCAGTCTTTGGTCCTCAGGGAGCAAACTGATGGCTTCCAAAAGCTGTTCCCACAGGGCATAGTGATATCTTCCCATGCAGGCGGAGTAATTGGTGACTTTCAGTCCCAGAGCTCCAGCCAAGTAGAAACAGTGTCCAAAAGCGTCAAGCTTGCACCCTTCCTTATCCGCAGGGGTAGAGTGTGTCCTCCTGGATCTGCAAGCCGAGGTGACGACCATCGAGTTGGGGCGAGGATGGTTTGTCAGGAACCCAGCATCAGTCTCCTGGACCCTGTACATATGGTCCAGGCATCTGGTAGAGACCAGTGTCAACGAGGGTTTATCCCATACCAATTTGGCGGCTTGAAGGAGGACCTCGGACATCGGCAGCGCAATGGAAGTGGAGGAGTCCATTTCTACAATGTCGAACATCGGATCAGTTATAGCAGGCTTTGGTTGTACAATAGGGAGACCAAGGGAAAGGGCCATTCATTTAATCAGGTCTCCGTAAGAGGTGAGATCCTCTGACAGGGAGATTGGTAAATTTTCCGCCATGTCAGGTTTTGAGGAAGGGTCGACAGGGGAACTATGGTTGGACTGATTGCCATCGGAATCCCGTTCGGACAAGGAAGAGACAGGTGCTGCTTCCGTTTGAATCGACTCAGCTGGGGGTAGGGTCACATGGATGAGAGTCGTCTGTGTCGACCGCGGGTCCCGCACAGAGTATTTTGATGCTGTGGCCGTTGGTGGTTCAGTGGCGAACGGTGCCGATGGCAGAGGAGTAGGACGTTGCTGGTTCGTAGTCTGGGTAGGGGGTCTAGACTGTGCTGCAGAGGGCAGTGGATGTGATCTTGCTGGCGATCGAGATCGAGCCCAATGGGAATATCTATCCCAGTCGGAGGGGGTGACCGGGGGGATTCAGGGCATTGATGTCGATGGTGGGTAGCCTCCATACTGATAGGGAGGTCAGTGCCGATCCCATGGTGCCATCGGAGGAGCATATCCCCAGCGCATCAAAATGGGGGATCGGTGTCTAGGTGATCCATACCGAAGAGACCTGTGTCTCGGGGAGCGGTATCGGGGTGGCGGAGGCCCATAGTCGTGCCTATCATCCCTGTCTGGACAAGGAGGATCGGTTTCAACGTAGGAGAGGGATCCCTCAGATGGTGATCGGGACCGAGAACGAGAGCTCGGGCGTCATGGTGACAGAACATAGAACTGTTCTTGGTCGGTCTCAAGAAACTCCTGTGCCTCCAGAAGGTGGTCCAGTAGTGCCTCGTGCAGTTGCTGGATGGGAGAATCCAGAAGAGTGATAGTGGTCACTTCAGTAGGTGGTGGAGGCACGATCAAGGGAGTTATCGGTACCGAGGTAGCATCTAATGGGGGTGCTACTGGTTTGGAAACCGAAGTAGGGGCCTTACTCAAAGGCTTGCCAGTGGCTGCGGATAGAGCCTTGTAGCGTTTTTCCGACTTATCCTTCTTCTTCTTTTTGATTGGCATCAAAGCCGTAAACTGCGTCAGAGCCTGGTGTTTCGATACTGGTCGAGTTATATCAGATGATGGCCTCAATGCCAACGGGGCCACGAAGTCGGCTGTCAATACCATCAATGTCAATGGGAAGGAGGTCATCGAGGTGGATGTGGGAAGCAATGCCGACTCCAGTAAAGCGACCTTCAGGCGGGCTGCCCTATTCTTCCAAGTTTGGTTGCTAAACTTGGCACAATGAGGGCAGGAATCTGGCCAGTGACTTTCTCTGAGGCAGAGAATGCACAAGGAGTGGCCATCAGGAGCCGCTAATTTGCTGCTGCAAGCTGAGCAACGTTTGAAGCAGTCCCACTTTGTAGCCATAAAGTAGAAAAAACAGAGATGAAAAACGGGGAGTGACCCGAAGGCAGAAAGGGAAGAACCCCACCACCAGAGGAGAAAGAATTTTTTTTTTTGACAAAAGAATATAGAAAGAAAGTGTTGAAAGTTAAGGAGAAAGAGTGAGGAGACAAAGAAAGCGAAGCGAAGGAGAGCTTTCCTCAAAGGACTCAGCTAATCACAGAAGCAGTGCAGCGGTCAGAAAAGAACTGGCGGGATGTCCGCACCCACTCCTCTGGGCATGCGCGGTGGGGCTCCGCGCATGTCCAGAGGTGCTGGGCGCAAAATCCATTAGAGCCTTCTACAATACCGAAGGATTCCTATGCAGGCACAGAAACCATCAGTGTGAAGCACAGAGACCACGTCGAAGATTATGAAGATTTTTGAAGTACATATTCATCTCAATGTGACATCATGCAAGAAACCTATTCAAATATCCACAAACCATGCAGAGTTCTAACTATTTAGAAGCTACATATGCTGGCATCACCACCTCTGAAGGCTTCGTTTTCAGAAGGTAACATTCACACCATTATTTTTTTTTTTTTTAGTGCACCCAGTATAACAACATGACAGGACTGTGGGAACTACAGCAATGTTGTCACAACAACTTTTTGTGATTTGGGGAGTTCCTAAAATTTGCGTGAACCTTATTACAGCTTCAAAGTATAAGTTCTTTACTATCTCAGTATATTATATTATGAGTGGAAAAATTAAAATGTAAAAAGTAAAAAGCTCACCTTAGTTCCAAATCCTCCCCTTCTCATGTCAACTATACCAAAATCATGGCATAGACCCAGCCTAGAGTTTCCATGCATGCAACGAAGGTGGCAATTTTTGCCAATTCCCTCCTCCAGTAAGCAGTACATCATTAACAAAATGCCTTCTGAAATCAGGTCACTCACAGGGAGGAACTGAGCCCTATCCTACAAGGGAGGGTGGTTTAAAATTTTATTACTGTTGTTGTTATTAACAAGAACAACAACCCATAATGCCATAGAATTAGGCATTCTAGGCAGGATCCAAGCCTATGTCTTTTCCCTTATCTAGGCCATATCTAGTTCAACTGAAGTAGAACCAGCAGAACAAAATGAGCACATTAGATTGGTTCAGTCAGAATTTATTTTCCAGTAGTGGGTTAAATCCAGTGTTTTCCTTCAACCTAAAATGCCTCACTTATCAGAAAGAATGCAACCCCATGTTTTAGGATAGGAGTCTCCAAACTGAATACCAGGCGCTGCATCAGCAAACATCAGGGAAATAAAGTAATTTTAAATGCTACAAATATTTTTTTAAACTTTCAAAAAAGATCTGCAGAAGTTTTACGCAATCATTCCTTAGGTTCAGGTGGGAAGCTGTGTTGGTCTGAAGCAGCAGAAGAAAGTCTGAGTCCAGGGGCACCTTTAAGACCAACAAAGGTTTATTCAAGGTATGAGCTTTTGTGTGCATGCCCACTTCAGATATACTGAGAGGAGATGGATGCAGCATAATAGCAGGGGCTCAGTTAATTACCCTCAGCATCCCACAATTAAGAAGAGTACATCTGCCTATCAATCTCCGATTTTGATATATTTATTTCCTTCACTAGGTTTCCCCTGGACTTAAACCCAAACAAATGGTGACCATATAAACTAAGCTTGTTATTCCAGTTTGGTCCTTGCATTTGTCAAACAAATCCTCTGGGAATAGGGCTGCCAAGTCAGCCCGGGGGGGGGGGGGGGGGGGGGGGATCCCCCGCTAAAGGAGTTCCCAATCATTTGGGAACCCCTTTAGCATTTGGCCGGCGGGGGGAACCCCACCCCCGAAGTCGTCCAGTGAGGACAACGTAATAACGTCCCCAGAAGTGACATCAGCACATTGGGGGCGTTGTCAGGGCAACGCTCTGGCAATGCCCCCAACATGCTGACTTCACTTCTGGTGACGTCGCTGGGCCCGTGCGCTTCGAGGAACTCCCGGCCGGAGGAGGACTCCCCCCCGCTGGTGAGTTCCGAAAACTTGGCAACCCTATCTGGGAAGCATGTTCCAGCACCTGCACTAGTACTCTATTATCTTTTGTGCATAATTTGAGGAACAGATTTAACAACAAAACACTGAAAAGACTTCCTCCCCCTCAATGGCCAATTGCAACTTCAAAAATCTGCTGAAAATGCACTATGGTACAAGCAGTGCTAGCAGCAATAGTAAAAAACGTGACATCCTGTAACTTTCAGACATTCCTACCCAAAGTGTTTCTCTAATTTCTTCCTCTACCAACATCCAACAAGAAGAAAAGGGGAGGCCATGATCTCATAACATGGGTCAGTGTGCATAAGGGGCTGCCGTTTTTGGTGGGGGACTCACGTCATCCTTAACAACTAAATTCAGGATATTGATGGGTTTTCTTGGGGAAGCTTGTTCCACTTTCAGTTTCAGAGACTGAGGACTGACTTGTTTAGGAGTAAATTCTCAAATGTACTTCAGTTGTTTCTCAGTGTATGAGGCTAAGCCTTTAGAGACATGGTATTGTCATCGTGGTCTGATTTTACTGTTGCGTGTTAGAATGCAAAACATTCCAAGTTTTCGGGTTAGGAGAGAAACAAAATAAATCCTAAACCTGGTTGAAAACTTGTAAATATATAAACCTAAATTGTAAAGAACCTGAAAAGCAATTCAACCACTCTCCTGATAAAGCAGGCAGCAACTTAATACAAGACATTCTGGAAAAAGGAAGAACAAGGGGTGGTAATAGAGAGGGAGAGAGATCTACTCACCCTAAAATTATCTGGTGAGCTTAAATATAGTTTCTCTCTTATATCTTCAGGAGCTCCAGCACAAAGCCTGTAGAATATATGGTAATTCCTTTCCTCTTTGCCTTGAACACAGATCCTGGATTTCTCCAGCAGGTAATGTGACACGAACCCACCAACCACTGAATTCTAAAAGGAAAATCAAAAGTTACTTTTGTGAAGAAGGAAAACTCCATTTGCGGTTTTAAAATGTATATATGTTCAAGACTCGACTGTATTGACTTCTTCACTACAAATCAGACACAGAAGAAAAGGAGAAAGAGGAGGAGAGACTGGATTTATACCCCACCCTTCACTACCCGAAGGAGTCTCAGAGCAGTTTACAAACTCCTTTCCTTTCTCCTCCCTACAACAGACACCCTGTGAGGTAGGTGGGGCTGAGAGAACTCTTTCCAGAACTGTCCTTGAGAGAACAGCTCTGACAGAACTATGGCTTGCCCAAGGTCATCCAGCAGGAGCAGGTGGAGGAGTGGGGAATCAAACCTGGTTCTCCCAGATTAGAGTCTGCGCACTTAACCACTACACCAGACTGGCTCTCATGCAAGACATTCAATCTGCATTGTTATGGAATTTCTTCACAAGTACTAGTTGACAAAAAGCTCACTTAGAGTTAACGTTGTACAATTAAGAAGAAGAAGAGATTGGATTTATACCCCGCCCTCCACTCCCCAAGGGAGTCTCAGAGCGGCTTACAAACTCCTTTTCCCCTCCCCTCCCCACAACAGACACCCTGTGAGGTAGGTGGGGCTGAGAGAGCTCTTTCCCAAGCTGTCCTTGAGGGAACAGCTGGTACAGAGCTATGGCTTGCCCAAGGACATCCAGCCAGGTGCAAGTGGAGGAGTGGGGAATCAAACTGGGTTCTCCCAGATTAGAGTCCGCGCACTTAACCACTACACCAAACTGGCTCTCTTTAAAACTGCTGTCTGGCTATCAATGTATGCACCTATATACCGTTACCCCCAAATAGGGTACAAAGACTGATAATCCTTCAGTACAGCCATTATAACTACTGTACAGCAGTATTTGCAGTCCCAGTTTATATTAACACAGGTTTCTGAACCATGCTTGCTGTCTTACAAGCAAGAAAACTCAAATTTGTTAATACTGCCCATTTCAGATGCCAAAACAAACTGTGGAGACCACGACGGTCTTCACTGCTGTTCTATGTATGATGAAGGAAACGTGCACAAGCCCTAGCTGCTTCTTTGTCCAGCAAACTAGAGTTTGTTTGCAATGTCTGAATACATTCCTGCATCAGAAAGAAGTGCCATCTTTGACTGTAACACTGTGAGGGACCCAAGGCACACAGCAGATAACACGAGGGAGTTGGGGACAGATTCACTAATCAAAGCAGCATCTGAGCAGGAGGAAAGAAATCAGATTCAGTCTACCTAGTCTCAAACTTTAAAGAACATATCAACTTGTTGCAGCCCTACTTTATGTCTGCATTTTATTAACTCTATTGCCAGGAACAATCTTGGTTTTTTTTCTTTTGCAAGGTGTTCAATAGGGTAGGAACAGATACAGACAAACTGCTAAAGCAGCAAATGTGGAAGCTTATGCTTCAGTATTAACTGACTGTTAAGGAACTGAGTGATCTCAAAAACATATCACCATTAAGTTGGCCTCTTTGCTGATGACACAGTGCTTTGTGTTTCTTTCTTGGAAATCTCTTACCCAAATGCAAAAGAAACAGAATTTCAAAGACAGTTGGATCCTCTTTCAGTTGTTTCTGGAGAAGTAAGGACTGAGAAGGTATGCAAACTGTAAATATTCATAGCCTTTATTTTTGCCGCAGTGTCGGCTTTTCCTCTTATATTCAACATCAGAAAATCTATAGCTCTTGTATCTGTGCCATTTTGAAAATATACTGATCTGTATACTTCCCCTAAAATTAGGGTCATTTATAAAGGGGGAAGCTAATCAAGAATTGGGATCCCAATATTTTCTGCTGTGATCCCACACTTGGTGTGTAGATAAAATGAAAGGATTATTTGTGGAATATTTGCTAAGTTTTGGCTGCCAAGTCACATTTTCTAGAGAACAGATCCTGATTTTTCCTCCTCCTATGTCATCTGTTTTGACTGAAAGAGATTGGTCCTGGTCTCAAAAATATTTCTTATCTCTTTACAACAGTTATGATTCTCTGAACCCAAGGAGGTTAAGGGATTTCTACTGCTCTATATCCTTCTTAATGTTTTCATTAGTGCTGTGTTTCATTTGTAGTGATTTACAATCAGGTATTTCCATAACAGAGTTATTCAATTATAAGGAATTCTTGATCACTAGACTGAGTAGGCATGCTACCGGATGTGATTTTTCAGAGCTTACTTTAAAGCCAGGAATCTTGCAAACCTCATTTTAAATAGAACTACTGACTTCAAAGGAGTCACCTCCTTATTTCACTTACACTCACATTTCACTTACAATTGCAAAACCAATTGCAAAACCAATTACAAAAACAACTGCAAAACCAATTACATGAATGCTTGGAAACAATATTTAGTGGAACAACTATAAGATGTTCAGAATAAGATACGGCATATATTCCCTTAAACTCAAGATGCATTATGGTTAGAGGAAGCATGTTCAGGGTGATTGGCATATGGCACCACACCAAACAGACTCAAGTGGTATACACCTATCAATTCAGGTTTGTCCTGGAGAAACTGTGGAATGCAGACTAATTCATTCCATGTAGGGCTGCCAAGTCAGCCCCGGGGGCGGGGGATCCCCCGCTATAGGGGTTCCCGATCCACCGGCTGGCATTCGGCCAGCGGGGGGAACCCCGCCCCAGAAGTCGTCCGGTGAGGACAACTTCCCCCGTGTAATGACGTCATTACGTCGCCGTGGCACGCACACAAAGCGCACGCGCCAGAAGAGCTCCCGGGGGGAGAACAACTCCCCCCCGCCGGTAAGTCGCCGGCACTTGGCAGCCCTAATTCCATGCCTAGTGGTCCTATCCTAAGGTTCAGAGGTGCTGGAAATGAGTTCTCCAACCCAGAGAACGCCTCACTGATTGCAATGTATCAAACAATAATTCTGAATTTCTAGAAGAAAGATCAAGTCCCATTCAATGAGTGGAACTTATTTCTTCTCCTTCAGCTGCTTCTGGAATGCAAATGTGAGCACAGTGGAGAAGTAAATAATTCTTAGCAAATACAAAATGGACTGAAATAATATGAGATAATTTACTAATCAGTAAAACGTCACCTTGACATATAGTAAAAGGCATGCAAGACATTTTCTTGGGAAAAGACAACAGTTTTTGTCACATCCACTGAAGGACTACCAGACACGTTTGGCCTTCATTTGAATATAGTCATGATGCACGTTGGGTAACAACTTGTTATAACCCTGGTAGCCTCCTGTTCTTTCCTTTGAAAAGACTCCTTGATAAAACTGATTTATATTTCCTATCTACTAAAAAGAATCAGCTTTATATTTTAATATTCATGATATTCTTGATCGGATTGCTAGTTACTTAAAATATTTATATGCACACATTTCTCTGGAACAGGGGTGGGCAAACTGTGGCTCGGGAGCCGCATGCGGCTCTTTCACATATATTATGTGGCTTCCAGCAGGGCGGCTGGGGAAGCTAAATATCATTAGCAAACAAATATCATTGGACAAATTAATATCATTATCAATATCTGCTTTTACCCCTTTTGTTATTATTTTTGGCAGTCTCATTTAATGTTAATAAAAAGCAAATTTGCTTATTTTCCAATAAAAGCAGGTAATATTTGTTAATGTTTTGTGGCTCTCAAACATCTGATGTTTATTCTGTGCGGCTCTTACGTTAAGCAAGTTTGGCCACCCCTGTTCTAGGTGGCTCTTACGCTGAGCAAGTTTGCCCACCCCTGCTCTGGAACATCTCAGGACTTTTGAATGTACAGTTTTGTTTTTAGTACTAATGTTTATTCAAATTCAAAAGAGAATAATTTTAATTTAATTAATAATTTTAAAAAAGAAAGAAAAAGGTATGACATTTAGATTGCGTTTGAATGTGGGGGACCCCCTTCCCCAGAATTGGGGAAAATCAGAGGTCTCCTACGGGAGGGGAAATCAGAGAACTGCCTACCTTTTGGCACACAGAGATGTTTTTAGACAAAATCCAAGCTATTTTTTTTGGAATTACTGGCTCAAGAAAGATAGGGTACAAAAGACTGTACAACAGAAAAACAGACAGACATTTGTATATGCTTTTTTGCTATACAGAATTTCTGTGCCCATACCTATTTGCCTTCCCATCTTCTAATTATTATAACCAGGGCTTTTTTTGTAGAAAAAGCCCAGCAGGAACTCATTAGCATAATAGGTCACACCCAACAGCAGAAACTCATTAGCATATTAGGCCACGCCACTGACAGCACAGCTTATTAGCACAGCATATTAGGCCACACCCCCATGTTACCAGAAGAGTGGTCATCCAGCCACACCCACCTTTTGCTTCTTATTCTGTTTACTTTGTTTGTTGTTAAACCCAAGGCTTTTTTTGTAGCAGGAATTAATTTGCATGTTAGGCCACATACCCTTAATGTAGCCAATCCTAATGAGTTTCTGCTGTTGGGTGTGGCCTAGTATGCTAATGAGTTCCTGCTGGGTGTGGCCAACTCAGGAGCCAGCTGGAACTCCGTTCCTGTGCATTCCTGCCCCAAAATAGCCCTGATTATAACCAATTCTGATTATTCGAAGTCCTACAGTATTCAATTGATTAACTAATGTCTACACAGCCATTTCTAGAACAGCATTTGGCTATGTAGGTCAATTTCTGCCTCCTATAAATGCTAAGTTACCACCATTTAAACTCAGATGGACAGCCAAGTAGTGTCATTGAAAAAGTTCTCGTTAATTATTTCATTTAACATATCTTGCCTTTCAGCCTAAATAAATTTCTGAGACAGATCACAATCATAACCCTGATGATAATAATTTGACTGACACTGTGATCTGTACAGAAAGCAGAAAGAACAAATCTCCACGGTAGAGAAAAGGATTACTAAATAAATTCACAACACACACCAATATGTCTATTACATAACAAATTAACAATACCTTTTCATTGAAATGAATTTCTACGAATTTTCCAAAGCGACTACTATTGTTGTTACGAACGGTCTTTGCATTTCCAAAAGCTTCTAAAAGTGGGTTGGCTATTGAAGACAAAAGGAAAGGGAAACTGTAAGTTCAGTTCTAGACAGCAAAAGGGGGGGGGGTCAAAACCAGAAAAGAGACATTGTGCACATGTATTAATGACCCTGTTCTTTTTGAGAGCAGGGGGACATTTCAGCTGAACACCACGATTTAAGATCATTGGTCTGTTCTTGCACACCATGACACTGCTGAGGTCAAATGCTAGAAATCAGGAAGAATCTTAAAAAGCGGGGCTGGTAATCATTTGACTGCGGCATCTGGCAGGACCATATCACGATAAGTGAACTGGGCAGAGTGCACCAGTGGATTTTCTAGTACATGCCCTATTTAAATGAGTGAAGACTAAAAAAGAAAACATTTCCTAAGACATAAGAACAGCCTTGATAGATCAGAGTAGTGGCCTACCTATTCCAGCATCTTGCCTCACACGGTGACTAACTAGTAACTCTGGACTGCCAACAACAGGAAGAAACTGAGGCCTTCACCTGATGTTGCCTCCTGACACTGGTACTCAGCAGTTAACTTTACAGAGGTTTTATTTCCATAGCATTTGCATGAAACAAATTCTTCATGTCTATTCCCATGACTTCCATCTACCTCATAATTTTTTTTAGAAAGAGTATAAAATATAAAGTTCCATATATCAAGTGATCCAACATTTATACTGAAAGTCGTCTTATTTGCTTAGTACAACACAGTACCTTCTACAATTCTGTCATCAATATCCTGACCGCTACCATAGGATTCAGTCAAATACCTGTAAAAAAAATACATACCGCCTGTTATATTTTACAGCTACTCCTTTTCCTAGACACTGCTTTGCTTAAAAGGGGAGGCATAATTTTGTGCATGCAATACAAAGAGCAGGAGTTGTTTGCACGCACATACAAGTACAAAAGCTGGTGAACAGTTTGTTAAAAGTTAAAAATTTATATGCGGCTTTATTTTATCATGTTTTATTTTGTAAGCACCCTTAAACATGTACGTTGGAGACGTGAGAAAGAAATTTTCTAAATAAAGTACATATCCGTACGCACATTTAGACAAGTAAAAAGGTCAAATGGTCTAAGACGGGGGTAGTCTAAGGCAGTGGTCCTCACCTTGTGGCTCACAAAGTGCCGCATTCACAATTACCAGAGACCAAAAAACACCATGTGGCCACTGCATGCTCCGTTCACTAACCAAACACTGGGTATTTCCTGTTGTGTTATTTCTGTCCGTTGTGTGCCCATACCGCATGGGTGTCTTTTTCTTTTCTGCACCTGCTTTGCTCCCTCTAGTGGTCTTTTTAAAAAATATATTTTGCTCTTAGTGGTCCCTTTGATCTTTCTTTGCTGTTTCTCTAAGTTTTTAAAGAGCACTTTAAAATACAAACGCTGAGGAACAGGTTGTTCAAAATTAACAAAAATTAACAAATTAAAAAAATCCAGAGAAACAGCTAAAAAGATCAAAGTGACCACTAGAGGGAGCAAAACACATGAAGAAAACAAAAGCCAATGCAGTAACAGCACACTGCTGACAAAATAACATATGTAGGAAAACCCACTCATTTACAATAATGTGCAATGTAACTGTTTGCATTGGATATTTAACAGTAAGCTTTTTAATTACTTGAGTACACACATAGGGTTGTTTCTCTCTCTACAACTGCTGAACCTTAGCCTGCCCTCGTGTATTTGGAGTGAGGGTAGGGTTGCCAAGTCTTCAAAACTCACCGGCGGGGGGGGGGGGAGTCCTCCTCCGGCCGGGAGCTCCTCCTGGCGTGCGCACAAAGTATGCGCGCCCAGCGACGTCACTTCCGGTGACGTCATTATATCGTCCTCGCTGGACAACTTCGGGGGTGGGGTTTCCCCCGCCGGCCAAATGCTGGCCGGCGGATCGGGAACCCCTTTAGCGGGGGATCCCCCGCCCCCCGGGCTGACTTGGCAGCCCTAAGTGAGGGGAGAGTCTTCCTTCTTTGTCTTCCTGCTCTACCCTCCACATGAGGCACAGCAGCTGAGGCTAGGAAGTGAGAAAGGTCAGAAACCTAAAGGGGGGACAAAAGCCTGGAGGAGAGTAAGCTGGCCATGAACACAGTGGAGTGCACCATCGTCATACCCCTCGTGGCCAGCTTGTTTGCTTTCTGGGTGGCTTTGGCGTTGGTGACAGTTTTACTCTCTTCTCTGGGACCAGTTTGCCCTCCTTCCAGCAGTGGTTGTTGGAGAGGACAGGCCATTCACTTCTATTTCTAGCACAGCCCTTGCAGCTC
Source organism: Lepidodactylus listeri (assembly GCA_029233225.1). NCBI lineage: Eukaryota > Metazoa > Chordata > Lepidosauria > Squamata > Gekkonidae > Lepidodactylus > Lepidodactylus listeri. Next base: position 58,502,557 of record JARCFY010000016.1, on the reverse strand, counting down.
AGGGAGGCTTGCGGCTTGCCCATCTCCCAGTCCCTCCAGCAACCTCTGTTTCAAGGTGCAAACAACCTGTCAACCACAAGCCCTGCCAAGAAACGGACTTGCCCACTTTTCTGAAACATGGAGCAGGTGCCACATTGGGAAACAGTGCTCAGAAGAGCCACAGTCTGGTATGTCAAAGAGTCACATGTGACCTCCAAGCTACTGGCTGTCACTGGTCTAAGGCCATGTCGAAGGCTTTATATAAAGCCTCAGATTTGACACTTGGAATTTAAAACACTGTTCTCCTCAAAGACTGATCTCAAATACAGGTATTTGGTTGACTTGGTTCTTACACAGACAGCCAGAGTAGTATAGTAACTACAATCCTGGTCACAGACTACAGAAGCTTGTGTTAAAGTCTCCTTTCATCCATCACTCTTGGGCAGTCGTTATTTCTCAGGCCAACCAATCTCACATAAATGCTGTGAAGGTAAGTTGGGGTGAAACCATTTACCCTCTTCTGGAGGAAACTGCAATATACGAAGCATGTGCTTATACAATGAGAGAAGCCAGTAAACGTTTAGGACACTTCCCCAACAAAGAATTCCTCAGGAAGTTCCTAACTTACAGAGCTCCATATGTACATCACCATTTCTTTGAACTGCAGACAGGTTACATTTCATACATTTTTAATGGATTTTGAATTGTACCCGTTATGAGATTCAAGAGTTTGAAAAGAGATTAAATAATCACTATATTCTATTCAGCGGAAATATTTATGACAGGAATATACCAACCGTAAAACAAATTTAGTGTTTTCCGTCTTGCCCGCTCCCGACTCTCCAGACACGATGATTGACTGACTCATCTTGAGCACTTTCATGTCACGAAATGCTTTATCAGCTGAGGTAAACATGTAACAAGCCATTAAAATGGATTTGAAGGAGCATAACACAGATCAATGTTTTCATTAGCTTTTCAAAGACGATGTAATACTCTTATATAAGCATCATTTGAAGTAAAGAAACAAAAATGTTTTCTTTTAAATTACTCAGAAACATGCATTTATTGCCTGAAGAAATAAATGTACAATAAAATAAACAACGCCATGATGGGCAGGAAACAACAGAAAGAGTTCTGACAAGGCACTGGCGAGGACTGCTAGAACAGAAGAGAGAGTGAATGCTTAGCTTTTAAAGTATTGCTTTTAGAACAGTCTTAGGCTGAGGACAGACTGGCAATCTGGAGCGGGATGAATGTGGAGGCAACTGCTGCGGGGGAAAAACTCCCCGGGGCTGGCTATTCACACTGGCCAGTGTATTGCACAAGGATGCCATTACGGAGCATTCAGACTGCTGCGGAGTGGCCCCAGGTGGGCCGGCCTCTGCAGTTCGTGATAGGGCTGTTTCGGCAATTTGCGCATGTGCGCATGCGTTTATGTGCGCATGTGCGCATGAGCGCTCATGCGCAAACTGGCAAAACGCTGCGTTCGCACTGCCGCCTCTGCTTGCCTCTCGCCTTCTTCCGGTTCACACTGCCTGGAAGCGGGACGCAAGCGCAAGACGGCCCCTGAACACCGGTTTCTCCTGGTGTCCCAGTAAAGCGAAAGGAAAACGTCTTCAAGACACGTAAGTACGGAAGGGAGCCGAGGGATGGCTGCGCATGTCTGGACCGGCTCCCTTTCCCCGTTTCCCATGTGGACCTGTCCCAGGGCAGATTGCCAGTCTGTCCTCAGCCTTAGTAAACTGTAGACAGTGTCATAGCAATATTGCAGGGCTTATACCTTCAGAAAACTATTACACTAAAAGCTTGGTTATCCAGCACTTGATTTTGTAAGATGCCCGGTTAACAGCATCATTCAGACAGCAAGTTCCTCACCTTTAGTCTGAATCTTCGCTTGACTCTCTAAACATGCATGCACCCCACTCCCACCACTCCAGCCAGTTAGCTTGATGCTTCTAGCCATTGGTGGACTTCTAACAGCCGGTCCTGCCAGGTGATATTATCCTCGGTTGCCTCCTTCTCCCTGAGCCTGCCTCCAGCTGCTGGGACTAGGAGCCAGTTTCGCTGGCCCACTTCTCGGCCTGCAGGGCAGGATTGTTATGTGCGGGGGTGGGAGTGTCCTTGCCAGGAGTGGCGGCAGCTGCGATGGTGTTCTCAACGGAGTGGGGGTTTGGCCAAGGAGAGTAACGATCTGCATATCCTGCACATCTGATTAAGCGGCTACCTCCATTCCCCATGACTATGAAGTTTTATTCTATTTATCTCTCCTGTTGTTTAAGAAAAGGCATCCTCCTCTATAAAACTGACCTTCTAATGCCAAGACACAGGTGACTGAATATACAGTTTTTCCAGTTGGCAGATATAAGTAGCCTAGCACTTACCAATAGCATAGACATGGGGTGGTAGTGTCCCAAGTGACCGGCCTTGGTATTTTTTAATCGCATCTGAAGAATAAAGTTTAGGTATGTCGAAGTAAGGATTCACCGCTATCAGGATATTGGCGACATATGTCTGGGGGGGGAAACGGCAGATGAACTTTCAAGGTCACACTGCAGTGAGATAAGCAATAAACTTTGTATCACATCTGCCTATTACCCCACAATGTTCATGCACTACCTCAAGTCTAAAAACGGCAAGAATTTCAAGTACCCTTGAATCTGGAACCATTTCTAATTCAGTTATCGTTAACTTCAGCTATCACGACTATGCTGAACAATTAAGAACCTGTTTCTGAAGTTATACCAAAACCTCCCTCAATCAATTTAAAGCCTGAAAATGAATGGCTCATTGAAAACAAACTAGGATTTAGAAATTGCATCAACATTTGGGGGGGGGGGGACATTTCAACATAATTGCATATCACTTTCTGCCACTCCTTTTAAAACCTTCTTCTTTCTATTTCACGGCTGCCATTTGCCAGAGCAGATGGCAAGGACCAATGTAATTTAGTCAGAATTCATTATATACACTCAGCAATCTGATAGCTGCATAAAAGATTAAGACGGTCATCTGAGCTAGAAGGTGTCAGAGACGGCGTGTGCTTCGTTTGCTCAAAAAGAGAGAGAGTGAGAGAGAGAGAGAAAGACATCCAACCTTGGTATTACTGTGCCTGAACTGTCAAAGCTATTTGTCTACAGGCATCAGTATTAGATATAAATTTTACATACCCATACAATGTGCATGTATATATTCCATGTATGTAGCGAAGAGTGTACGCATAAAACATACATCAATGACTTAAACTAATTCTAATAGTTAAGATTAGAAAGAGACGCCTTTGCCCTGAACTCTTGGTACCTGTTTCGAGGGACTGTTCTTGTTTACAAGTGGAAAGATGCTGAGCGGCTTCAGTGAATGGCATCAAGCAGGGAGCCTTAGTGCTAGGGGCTCCTGCGTTAAGATCGATTGTAACTGACTGGGAAACTTCCAGAGTTTGTTATACCAACTGCCAGCTATGCCCAATCAGTTAACATCCAAGGGACTAACTCGAGCACAGAAATACGGGCGCTATCAACAACAACAACAACCTCTCCTTGGAGTGGCCCAGCGTCGCCCAGGGGAGCTGCGGAGTTGCTTAAAATCTTTGCCAGCAGTGAGTGTGCGAAAGTCAGCTATGCAATGCCACTGGACCCACCAGCTCGGACCAGCTGTGGTCGCTGCTATTTTAGTGCCTGCCTGCGAACATCACATCAGCTGCTATCGGGGCCAATGCTCCCTCTAAGCTGGGGAGTCTTGTGAGCAAAAAGTCTGCCTTTGTGAGCTACTGGCATTAAAGTTGTGAGTGAGCAATTTGGCTACTGCATAAATTAGTTTGCTCTAGAGCCATCCTTCCTGAGCTAAAAACTGTGAGCTAGCTCATATTAACTCAGCTTAGAGGGAAGACTGATCGGGGTCTGTGGGACTGCTCCAGGTGAGCGAACGTGCGCTGGGGAGCCCGGGGAAGGTTTTTGTCCCCCCTGGAGTCCCCCCAGCTGAACCTAGGCTGCGAACATCACACCAGCTGCTGCCGGGGTCCGTGGGACTGGCCCAGATGAGCAGACATGCCAGAGGAGCGCAGGGAAGGTTTTTGCCTCCTCTGGAGTCCACCCGGCTGAACCCAGACTCGTTGGGTGGCTATGGCAGTGAGACCTGAGCAGCGCTTTGCCCCTTGGGGCTTGCTAGAGGAGACCATGGCTGCAGACATAATAAAGACCTCTGGACCAGGGCGACTGCTGAGCCCACAGAACCCAGAATCACCAGTCGTGAGAGCTGGCGTTTGGGAGACACTGCAGGTTCTGGCGTGGGCTGGGCGAGTGGGCTCAGGTGCGAAATTTTGCACCCATTTTTGGGACTATTTGGCCAAAGGAAGAACAGCGGCTGTGTTGAACTCTAACACCCTGGAACCCATGGACCGGTAGCGGGCAGCAATAGCGACCAATTATAGGAAATTACCAGGTTTAAACTTAATTAACTGTTTCTGTTCAGTTTCTGAACTTAATTAATTGGGTTAGGGTTTAGAAATTATGAATTGACAAGAAGGAAGACCCGCGATATTCGCGGGGAGGAGTATCCCAATCCTTCTCCCACCCCCCTCCCCAGCGCCAGCAGTGAACTTGGCCAAGCCTTCTCTCTCTCCCCCCTCCCCAGTGGCAGTGGTGGCAGCGAGCACCGCCAAGCCTTCTCTTCCCCCGGTGGCAGCAAGCCCTGCCACGCTTTCTCTTCCCCCTGGCGGCGATGAGCCCCACCAAGCCTTCTCTCCCCCCCCTCCCCAGTGGCAGCAAGCCCCGCCAAGCCTCCTCTCCCCCCCCTCCCCAGTGGCAGCAAGCCCCGCCAAGCCTTCTCCCTCCTCCCTCCCTGCACCAGCGACGGCGAGGCCTGAGTGGCTCACAGCCGCCAGGCCTGTCGAGCCTCCCCCCCCAACAGCCAGAGCATTCTCTGAACATGCAAAGGGAATCCTTTTATATATACACACACACACTTTTTAAAAAAAGGCAGTTATAGGCTGCTAGTTTAAATTGTCAGGGCTACACCAAATTTAGAATAAGAGGGAGTCAGTGCCTGTTCTCAAGAACTATTCAGTGGGTTTGACACCCAGTTGGTCTGAGGCTCACAGCTGGTTTGCAGCTGGCAAATATCACCAGGCAGGATGACAACTGGACAAAGGATTCCAGTGCTCCTGGGGAGGGGAATGTATAGCGGTGGGACTAGACATGGAGTCAAGGGAAGGAGGCGGAGAATTAACTTAGCTCAGCCTCCTTCCAGTCTATGCCTCATCGCAAAGGTAGTAGGCAGTGGGGCTAGGATGATTGACTACCCTCCAACACTGGTGTTGTGCAACGCCAAGTCTATAAACAACAAGACTATAGTCCTTCGGGACTTTCTGCAGGAGTAAAACGCAGACCTGGCATGTGTGACTGAGACCTGCGTGCAAGAGGGAGAGACAGTATCTCTCTCCCAGTCAGCTCCCCCCAGGTTCTCGGTCCTTCACCAATCATGGACTAGGGGGTGGGGGGGAGAAGTGGCTCTATTCATCCAGGAGGCTTACTCCTGCAGAGTGCTGCTGCCACCAAGGATCGCAGGCACAGAGTGTGCTGGTCTAATGTGGGAAGCCAGGGAAAGAGTGGCGATTTGGCAGGCGTACTGACCACCCAATGTACCGGCTAACAGCCTACCATCCCTGGTGGAGGCTGTATCAGGCTGGGCACTGGAACACCCTAGGCTGATAGTCTTGGGTGATTTCAATGTCCATGCCAACAATGCGGCCTCTACTCAGGCAACGGACCTGATGACATACATGGCAGCCCCAGGACTCTCCCAATATGTAACGGCCCCCACTCACCAGGCTGGACACATGCTCAATTTGATCTTCACGGTGGGGGTAACAGTGGACCGGATTACTGCTTCAGCAGTGCCATGGTCGGCCCACTTTGCCTTAAAGGTCCGTCTGAATACCCCACTCCGACCCTGTTTCGGCAGCAAGCCTATTTTGGCTCGCCCATGGAGCCAAATGGACCCAGTGTAGCTTCAGATAGCTTTTCGGGATCCGGAGCCCCCTGGCGACTCACTGGATTGGCTTGTAGAGGATTGGCATAGCCAACTCTTGACAGCCATCAACGAGATTGCTCCCCAGTGCCCTCTGCGCCCCCAATCTAGGTTCGCTCCATTGTTTACCCAGGAGCTACGGCTGATGAAACGGGGGGTTAAGATGGCTAGAGAGGCAGTGGCGGCACACTCACGCTGAAGCTACGAGAGCATCTCACAGGACGTTTATGAGATCCCATGAGATGGCAGTTTATGAGATCCTGCTAAGAGACAGTACTCTACAGCCAAGATTGCGTCTGCAACCTCATGCCCAGCCCAACTCTTCAGAGCAATTCAGTCTATTATGGTTCTACCACAAAGCAGATTAAATGCTAGGGAACTGGAGATTGGCTGTGAGGCTTTTGTGAGCTATTTTGCAGATAAAGTCTTGTTGCTCCACCGTGACCTCCCCACCACAGTTGGTACAGTGAGTGAAGTTGAGGTTCCATGCACGTCTTCTAGTCATGTTATCAATCATTTCAGCCCGCTCAGCCTAGAGGAACCCAACAAACTGCTCCTGTGTGCCCTACCACGCACCCCCTTGACCCGTGCGCTTATGACTAATTAAAGCTGGCCATGAGGGGTTTTGAGGTGCTGTGTGGGAAATCATCAACAAGTCCCTCTTGGAGGGGCTGTTCCTGGAAGCACTTAAGGAAGCAGTGGTGCACCCTCTCTTGAAAAAGCCATGCTTGGATCCAGCTGAATTGGCCAACTACCAGCCAACAACTATCTGTTGTTGGGCAGTCAATCCGACTCCAAATCAGAAGATCTAGACCGGGCGTTACAGGTCATGACTGGTTGGCTTAGGCTGAGTGGGCTGAAACTGAATCCAATGAAGACAGAGGTCTTGTGCCTGAGTCGGGGCGGTCTGAGGGTAAGGAGCCCACTCCTGACTTTCATTAGGCCCCCACTGGTGCCAGTGCTGGAGGTTAGGAGTTTGGGAATGCTCCTAGATGCCTCCTTAACAATGGAGGTCCAGGTAGCAGCCATTGCCAAATCGGCCTTTTATTACCTTCGGCTCATCAGGCAGTTGGTTCCCTTCCTCGAACGCAACGATATGGCAACCGTGATCCAGGCTATGGTCACCTCAGACTGGACTACTGTAATACCCTCTACATCGGGCTGCCCTTGTCTCAAATCTGAAAGCTGCAGCTGGTGCAAAACCGGGAGCACATCCAGCCAGTGCTAAAGGCATTGCACTGGTTGCTTATAGCATACTGGATTCGTTTCAAGGTGCTGGTTCTTACCTTTAAAGCCCTTTATGGCCAGAGTCCTACATACCTGAGGGATGCCTTTCCCCACATATACCCCAGAGAGCACTGCAACCAGGGGCCCAGAACAGGCTGGCCCTCCCGAGTTTCAAGGAGGCCAGGCTATCAATAACCAGGGCCAGGGCTTTTTTGGTGGCAGCTCCACTCTGGTGGAATGAGCTCCCAGAGGAGATTAGGGCCCTGCGGGACCTTTTGCAGGGCCTGTAAAATGGAGCTCTTCAGGCAGGCCTTTGGAGCCACTGCCACCACTAACAATAACAACTGATGGCTCAAGGTGGGAGAGCCCTGTCTTTTTGGGATCCAACTCATACGCTGAGATAGCCACCAGCCACCTAAAAGAGCAAGAGCCGACTGCAGATAAAGAGCTTGTGTAATAATAACTGCTGTGAATAACTGATACCGATACTAGCACTTAATATGTTTTAGTATGAATAGTTAGAATAGTTTTATTACTAATATTGTTGTTAATGTTGTATCTTATTGTAATTTTATTTTAATTTTATGCTGCTTTTGTAAACCGCCCTGAGCCGGCCCTTGCCAGGAGGGCAGGATAAAAATTTAATCAGTCAATCAATCAAGATGAAGTGGACTATAATTTATTATGTCACAGTAAAAAAGAAAAAAAATGGAAACCCAAGATAGCCCTTCACATACATTTAAGGTATTTTACAATACAACACCCTACCCATATTTTATAAACTAACACAATACTTACATAAATTCTGTCTTTACTGTATCGAACTTTTATATTATGTAGGAGTGTGGCTTCATTTAAATACATTAGAGAACCTACAATAAAAAAGATAGTTTACAAAAAAGTAACACTTCCACCCGAGTTTTAGCAAGGAAACCGCAAAACTACTTCTAAAAACTGAAAGAAAGCTCCCATCGTACCACTTGGAGGACATGATAAATCAGACAGATAGACGGTCTGATTTGACCAACTCATAAAACGATGACATTTTGTAAGATGGGTAAAAGATATCACATTAATATAGGAACAAAATTTTAAGACTGGTTATAAAAACACCCTAAAAGCCATAATGGTTAAAATTAATAAAGCAATGTAGATCAGACAGATTAGCAATATTTAGAAGTTTACATGAGAAACCTCAATGAGTCTTATTAAGAAATGCCGATACTGCTGCTGCCACTATAATTTTAAAAGCTGTGCATACAGGTACACATTTGTGTTTGAAATAGCAGCTGAACAGGAGTACACAGGGCTGCTTGAGGTTTGATTTGAAACATATACCTGGAAAACACACACTATTGTTTGAATGTTGGAAGAACAGGCAGAGGCAAATCAAGGAACAGACTGAGTGATGGCTAGGGAATCAGGTTCATTGGATGCTGCTAGTAATAACCAAGGCTCTCTCTAAGCTGTGGAGTCTTGTGAGCAAAAATTCTACTTTGTGAGCTACTGGCATTAAAGTTGTGAGCAAGCAGTTTGGCTACTACCTACATTAGTTTGTTCTGGAGCCATCCTTCCTGAGCTAAGCCAAAAATGTGTGAGTTGGAGACTAAAAAACTGTGAGCTAGCTCACATTAACTCAGCTTAGAGGGAACATTGGGGAAAACCAGTACCTAATTCTCAACATGGCCACAAAATGCAAGTCAATAAAGATACATAATAAGACCATATATTGAGAATGGGCAAACTCCCTAGTTTGCAGAAATACACTTCTAAAAAAAAAAAAACGATTGGTAGGGGGTAGGGGTCTGGGGGGAGGGTGTGTGCATTTGGATTTACCCAAGCAGAAAATACACCTGAAACATACCTTATCAGTATTTTTCAGGTATATTTCAGCTTTTCCAAACGGAAAAAATGGGAAATAATCCCCAAAAAATCCTGGATATATTCAGGAATTACAGGGTAGATACAAAAAACAGTGGAGTGGTGGGGGGGGAAATCCCTCCAAAATCCCAGATATATTCAGGAATTACCGGGTAGATTCAAAAAACAGCATTTAAATGGGACTGCACATAAAGCCAGCCTGAGCATCAGCTGAGACAGCCGGGAGCAGACTGCTCCCGGCTGGCTCAGTTTTGGGTGTGCAATTTTTTAACTTTTTTTTCTTCTCACAGCTATTGAACCCAGAAAAAAATTGGCATTTCTGAAAAATCCTGGATCCGAATACTGTACCAATATTGTGATCCAAGATTTTTTGGAAATCCCAAAATTTTTTTGGGATGCAATAGACCCAAACCAAAAGATACTGGGGGGGGGGGGGGGGGATTATACACACTCCTAATAGGACGGTTGAAATTTTCCCAAATGGGAAAGTGCTAAGATCTCACAGGACCGCAGTCACCACTGTGGGATCGCCTAGCAACCAACGCATTTGAGCCTTGGCCTAGACAATCCTGCCAACATTTTTTTTTGGGGGGGGGGGGAGACAGGAATGTGAAGTAGTGAGTAGGACACAGCCAAGGCTAGGAAGAGAAAGAGTGTAAAAATGCAGGGAGGGTGGTTAGAAAAAAGCAAGAGAACAAAACCAAGGGTGCAAAAAAGTCTGTGAAGAGATGGGAAGGAAAACTAGGATCGTACGGAGAAAAAGCTGAAGAAAGGGAAGACAAACCTGAGGGGAGGTTCTAAAGAAAAAAAGAGTGGAAAAACCTGGATGGGAGACTGGGGAGAAAAGTGAGAAATGAAAATGGTGGGACAGATGGATAAAAGCCTACAAAGAGAGTGGAGGGAAGGGGAAACTGAATGCCTGAAAAAGAGAGAAGGTGGGGGACTGTGCGGAGGCACTGGATTTTTCTTCCCTGTGAGTTCTGTGGGTCCCCAGCCGGTTCTACTTTAACAATCAAAGCACTGTACAATGCTCAAAACAACTTCCTCAGCAGGCTCTCTTCTGTTCCAAGTAACAGTCCAATCACACATAGTAAAATGAATCTGTTATTTTTCTCCCAGAGATCCCAGGATAATAAATTTTCCAGTTTTTTCTCCAAGCTTGATTGCCTATCTATGGCTCAATATTACAAATGTGTACTCAGATATACCAAACAGAATATATATCCAAAAAAGTACCTTATTGGTATTTTCTGGATATAAGCGGGTCTCCCAAATATATTCAAAGATTTTTCAGGATACCAAAAAATGGGTCCTGGAAAATCCCATAAATATTAGGGATTAATTGTGAATATTTGGAGCAGGGATTTGCAGGCTCCCAGGAACCGCCCACCACCACCACCACCACCCCCCGCCACCATCTTTTGGTGTCTCCCGGGGCCTGGTATTGGCTTGCCAGGCTAGTTTAGATGAGATTCTGTCAGTTTCAAGGGTTATTGTTCTTTGCTGGAGTTCCTTTGTGTCAGGTTTATGGTTTAGTTGGGGACTCTCACATTTTATCTAGGTCAACATTCTTGAGTTTTACATAATTTCCGATTCTTGCGTTCTACATAGCTTGGGCTTAGCAATAGCTTGCAATAGCCCGCCTATGAAAGGGAGATATTTGGCTGACTTAAAATATGGGGTGAGAAATGCTTGCTTTTCAACCTAAACAAACTGTAGGCCTGTCCATGCAGTACTCCCTCTGTAATCCCTGCATCCAGTGATACTGGGAGTAGGTCTTGGGCTCACAGTCATATGCTGCTTTATGTAAGGTCTGAGTTTAGGGCTGCCAAGTCACCCCGGAGGGCGGGGGATCCCCCGCTATAGGGGTTCCCGATCCGCCGGCCGGCATTCGGCCGGCGGGGGAAACCCCACCCCCGAAGTCGTCCTGCCTGGACGACTTTCCCCAGCGTGGTGACGTCTCCAACGTGGTGACGTCACTTCCGGGTGATGTCACTGGCCGCACGCGCTTTGCATGTGTGGCAGGGAGGCTCCAGGGTGGCTCCCGGGCGGCGAGGGACTCCCCCCCGCCAATCGGTAAGTAGGACTTGGCAGCCCTATCTGAGTTCCATGTTCAGGGGAATATAGTACTTAATTCAGATAGGATTTATCTCAGTTCAGATGTTACAGGTACACAAAGTAAACAAGTTTGACCCCATGACCAGTTCTTGACCTCTCCTGAAATTATGTGTAGCAAAGCAGTATTGTTTCCACGGTCCCGATGTATATTTTGCAAAAATTAGAGACTTGAAAACAGAAATAATTCCCAGACCCAATTTTATATGTATTGACTTACAGTTATCCTCCACATCCTTCTTGCTGTCTTCCTCTGCAGGGAATACTTGGTTGATAGCAGCAAGGAACGTCTGTCATTTGGGGGGGTGGAAAAAAGGATTGTATTCAGCCAAGCAAATTAAAATATTTTACAGGCAAGTTAGGAGAAGAACAAGATGGCAAACAGAACATAAAAAACAAGCTTCTTCTTGGTCAATTTTATTCACACGATTTTTCATAATGGGCACAGACAAAACCTTACCATACCAACTGACGGACAATTTTGGGGGAAGAATTCTGTTTACTCTCACATTTGATGGGTTTTGAAGAGTGCTACTTATTCTACAGTTCAAGAGCTAGCCATGTTATATCTGTTTCAAGATTGAATAGGAGCCCAGCAAGACTTTTAAAACTTAGATTCCAACAGAATCAGAATTCACTTCATCAGATGCACAAATTGTACATCCATCATGCAGAGACATTTATATTTAAAGCTACAAATAAAAAAGGCAGGGCCAAACAAAAGAGCAATCTCACCTGTTTTGAGTGGATTAGTCCACTCTCGACTGTTCACAAACAAACGAAATGAGAAGCCTTTAAGCATACTGTGTACCTGATTGTAGCCATAACCCAATCGTAACCATATATCAACAGCTGGAAGTGATCATTATTCACCCTCAGCAGACTGATTACTCTGTTTCCCTGGGTCTTGTTTGAAACTGGCCTTTCTTTGTGATATCTCTCCTCTGCCACCTTCTGCTGTTTGCAGTTGAAAGTATAAATACCTGCCCAATAGATGAACATTTCATGCATCTGATGGACTTCTGACCATGAAAGCTTATGATGGAATAAATGTTGCTAGTCTTTAATGTTGGCAAAGTGTCTATGGAGCAGTCAAGACACTGAATGGATTAAAAGCAACAAAAGCTTTATTTATGGAACTAACAAACCAGATACGCAAGAAAAGAGATAAATCTAGCTTACCTACTGAGAAAGGATTCTACACTGCTCTAGAACAAAAGCCTAACAGTAGCATTCTGCAGACAGACAAGGAGAAGCCCCTTTTAGAAGAGAGCCAGTTTACTGTAGTGGTTAAGTGCGCGGACTCTAATCTGAGAGAACCGGGTTTGATTCCCCACTCTTCCACTTGCACCTGCTGGATGACCTTGGGCAAGCCGTAGCTCTGGCACAGCTGTTCTTGAAAAAGAGCAGTGTCTGTCAGAGCTCTCTCAGCCCCACCTACCTCACAGGGTGTCTGTTGTGGGGAGGGGAAGGGAAAGGAGTTTGTAAGCCGCTCTGAGACTCCCTTGGGTAGTGAAAGGCAGGGTATAAATCCAATCTCTCTCTCTTCTTCTCTAGAAAAGAAAGTACCCCCCTACAGTCCTGTCTAGCTAGACCCTGCTGCTCCCTGCAGAAAGTTCCTTCTTTTTTCTTTGTACACAAGACATTGCTGTATTCCAATTTTTAGGGTGCCACTGTACTCTTTTTTAAAATTTGATAGTTTGGTCTTCAAAGTTTACTAAAGTGACAGACAGTTTACTAAAGTGACAGCTAAGGCCATTACTTTTCAAAAGTTCTCTGGGACATGCTGGGAACTTAGCTGACCAGAGGAATGGGCTGTGACTACAGATAATCACCAACTACTGAACTAAGTCAAAATATGTACATTTCCAGATCTAAACACCTGTGGGCGCAGTTTTCTGGAATGGTTTATCAGAGTGGGTGCAGAGGGCACCTTCACTCACTGCATTTAGGGAGGCACATAAGACTTATTTCAGAGAGCATTTGGTAGAGTATAAACTATTTTGACAGATACGGCTGTAGCTTTGGTGCGCTGTTTTATCTTGGTTGATTTCTGCGCTTTTTTGGTGTCTTTGCAACTTGTCACTCCTCTGTTAGCTGCCTGAAGTACAAGGTGATAAAGCAGGATTTAAATATTGGGATGGATCCTGTCCTTATACTACTACTTTGCTGAGCAAATCTGAAGAAGGCTATCTACATGCCATTTTAATGAGAGAGAGAGAGAGAGAGAGAGAGAGGAAGGGAGAGAGAGAGAGAGAGAGAGAGAGAGACTGACTTGTCCTTGTGGTGTTAATGAAACCGAGAGTCTGGATTATATTCTTCTGTACTGTATTTTCTATTGTGATGTTTGATCATTATATCTTGAGCCATTGTTGAGAAATCCAGTAAATCATTCTTTTTTTAAAATATTTTTTATTAGATTTTCAAATTCTTTACAATTTCAGACTATATGTTAAACAATTATATACCCGGAGCCGCCAGCTTAGTCCAACCAAGTATAGAACCCAGACCAGACCTTCAGTGTATCCGTCTTGGCCTGCGCATTCAGTAAATAGCTTAGTTTATCCATTTCGGCCCAATTGAGCAACATGTTCAAGAAATCTAGTAAATCATTCTGATGAATGGAAGATATCTTATTTACTCTCTCTACTTGCTCCTTAATGATTATGGAAATGGTGGCCAAATTTCTTTTTTTGGCTTCTAAGAGAAGGGAATGTCATTAAGTGCATGCGACTCGTATTTCCTCGCCTGTCAGTTTAATATGATATGCCAATAAAGGTTTGATTGACTGATTGATTGATTGAGAGACAGAGAGAGAGAGAGAGAGAGAGTGTGTGTGTGTGTATGTAGGGAGGTAGAACAGTCCACACACTAAATCTAACCACTGCACGTGTCAAGTCAAAGAGAACAAAGAACAGGACAGAAAGTTCACGTGCAACTCTGCAAGCACACTGGAGCCACTAGACCAAACTGTATTTCCTAAAAGCAAGCACTGCCTATGCATTATACATCAGACAGCGCGGCCATATGTTTGGGACTAAAACCCTTAAAGAGGATCAGTTTTAACCAGAAGAAAGCAGATTAGATGGACTCTTAAACTCATAATCAGCTGTAGAGACAGTTACATTTGCACATTTCCCCCACTTTTACATGTTACCTGGATTAGATCTGAACTTTAAGTATCAGTTGTCATACTTACGTACACATAAATACATAACACGATTCTCTGCCACAGTTTTAAACGCATCTGAATGATGCTATAAACAAGTGGGCTCAGGATCCCAGAGGGATATACACAAAATTATATATGCTAATTAGCAGAAGGAAAAAGTGAGTTGTTTTAAGAGCGGTCAGTTAAATGTTTTGGCTCTTTCTTCAGTAACGGTTAGCTTTTAAATGGAACACTGGAGCTCAGAGTGACTTGGAATTCTCAGGAGAGTGACAAACTGTTTTGAGCTTCTTTGTCACCATTTGTGATATCTGGTGTGCAGATCTGCAGTAGTTTTTCTAATATAGAATATGTGGCATTAACTTATAGTAAATAACATATAGTTACATTGTTAAGACCTGCAGGTGATATTTGATAAAAAGATCTGACCACGGCTTTTAAGAGGCAGCTGTTTCCCGAAGGTATAAGTAGTATAGTAAACAAGAGGGGACCCACAACAAAATGTTGCATAATGTGTTGTGGCCCTACCGCAGTCTTCGCTACAGGCAGTCCTCGCAAGGAACTTTGTAGGGAGGGGGGATTCCCCTTCCTTTTTCCCCCTCCCCCCCTTTATTCTCAAAGTACCCTCCTCTTTCTTTCTGCACGCACCCCTGATTTGCTAATCTTCCCTCACATCCCCTTCTCCTCTCACCCCTTCTATGTCAGCTTTCCTTCCTACCCCATTCTTTAGCAATCCTTTCTTACCCCATTTCTCCTCTCGCCCCTTATATCTCTCACCCCCTTACCCCAGCCCTTCTTGATGTCCTTTCCCCCCACCCCCTCAGTCTGCCCCTCTCTTTCTCTCCACTATTTCTCTACCCCCCCCAGCTCCCCTCCTTCCTCTCTCTCTCTCCCCCTCCCTCAATCTCCCATTCTTTTCTCTCCCCCCCCAACAGACAATCCTCTGTTCTTTCTCTGTCTCTCTCCCCCCCCTCACAGAACCTCTCCTTTTGCAGCTGCAGTCCAGCAAACATCCCCAATCTGGTTGCAGGAGGGAGGGGGGGCTTCGCCTCCTCGTGCTTCAACTGACAGCTGCAGGGCTAGCTTGGGAAGCGGCGGCAGCAGCAGCAGAGGGCAGGCAGGCTCCAGAGAGGCACTATCGCTCCTTTGGCTCCCTTGGCCAACTGGCTGCCCTCCCTCCCTCCCCAGGGGTGCGGCTGGCTGCCTTTACTCAGCAGTCCAGTGCCCAAACCTGCTGGCTGAAGCTGTAGTTTTCATTGCTACAGGTCCAGGCGGGGGCTGTCCCAGTGGCGGGGCACACAGTTATGGCGGCAGCAGCTTCCCTTGTGGCTCCAACGGCTTTCCCCACGCTTCAGTGAGTCCATTCTCTGCGCTTGCGCAGAGTAAGCAGTTTTACTTTTGGGGGGATTTAAGTATCCCCGTATACTTTTTAAAACGTTTTAGATTTTTCTGCAAACATGGGGACTGCCCCGAGTTTGCTGGAAGATCTGTTTATCCTCTATGTGACCCAGATCCACAGAAATAAGTATCCGCATGCAGAGGAGACCTTGGCTATTAGATGGATTCACAGTTACATGAACTGGTGATTTTATTTCTGTTCTCAGACTTCATTTAAATTATTTATAGTCCGCCTCTCTCATCGAGAGTCAAGGCAAACTGTGTAGCGTAAATCAATGTAATCAATAGGACGGGGCATCCAATAAGCAATGTAATAGGATTTGGTTTGCAGAAATCTAAAACCAAGCAAAAATCTGAAACGAAGTGGAAGTAAGAACACAACATGTTAAACAACACAGAAATTACACAGATGGATATTACATGCAACCAAACAGGTTTCTGCCAAAGGGAGCGTTGACTCTCTAAAGCTTATGCCCCCAAAATCTTGTTAGTCTCGAAGGCGCTACTGGACTCGAATCTAGCTGTTCTACTGTAGACCAGCACAGCCACCCTTTGGAACTCTTAAAATCACTGGGGGTTAAATCAGAGCTCTGTTAGCACTACAGCAATTTAGGAACAACCCTTTCCAAATTACTGCTTCCAACTGTACTTTCATTAATATTACAATTGCATGCTATAAAAAACTGATTTTGGTGTGACAGGAAGTCTGACTAGAGTTAGCTCTTTTACCTGGCAAGAGACCAAGTAACCAGTTATGCTGAACCTGGAGAGATTTTCAGCAAGCAAAATTTTACTAACCAGAATACACCTCTGCTGTGTCACCCAGAGGACTCGAGGGACAGTCAGCAACTACTGGAACTACAGATGTTTCAGTGTTAAACTGGAAAACATCCACCCCAGAACGTTACACATTTTATCCTGCCACCATCTCCTACGCCAACCCAGAATATACATTTTGAAATAAATATAGAATTCTGTTGGCAGACTGCCTGGAAGCTGCTTGCTTTAATAAATAAAAAATTACTTCTGAGAATATTACAAGTTCCTGTCCCTTTGAAACACATTTTAGAGGGTCCTAAGAAATCAGATGGCACTCCTTTATTTTTTCTGTATTTCACCGTCATTGTGAAATACTGCCTCAGAAACACTTCCTCGAAGGCTATTTTTAAGGTACTGAAGCACAACCTGAAATATTCTATATTCCCCTTCTTACAGAAAAAAAATAAGAGACACAGTTTGACTTTGCATGTGACTTTCCCAAGCAAAAAGCACCAACTTCCTTATCGGTCTTTTCCTTAGAGGTACACCCAGTTTCCTCAGAAGAGGGAAATCTGCTGCAGCACCTCTTGACCTGCCTCTAAGCCAGGGGTGTCGAACTCATTTGTTATGAGGGCCGGATCTGACATAAATGAGACCTTCTTGGGCCGGGCCATGTGGGTCATAAAATGTAACGCCAGGTAGCAGAGATATAAACTTTGTAAAGGACCCAAAGATTTTTTTTACTTAAAATAAAAACATGCTTACAACATTAGCAGTCTTGCAATATTTTGTTTATTTAACAGTATCTGGTAACTGACACCTCTTGCTCTGAATTATTGCATCAAAATGTCTGTGCTGTTGCAATCTTGAGTATGCTGTTCAAGTGTGCATCTGTAAGCTGCAAACCTACTTTTGATTTATTGACATTCGCCACAGAATCTCATGCTCAGAGTTCCAGTCTAGGACCCAGGAGAAAACGTGAAATGGCTGAGCGATTGAGAGTCTGGCGAAGCAAGCTATGATGCAGCAGCAACAACAGAACTGGAAGCAGGAGATGGCCAGTTCCAGTGTGGGCCTGCTAGAAGCCCTCCGGGGGCCTGATCCAGCCCCTGGGCTGCATGTTTGACACCCCTGCTCTAAGGATTTCCTTCACCCAGAAAGAGAAGTTCAAATTTTAATTTATTTAGGACCTTTCTTACGATGCAAGTTGTTCAATTAAATACTGGACTTGTTTAAGAATCACAGACTTTCTTATATGCGTTCATGGATTCTTCATTCCACCCCCCCACCCCCCACCACCACTTTTGTAGATGATTAACAGGGTTAGCTGCAGCCTGATGTCTTTTTGTATGACATTTAAGAGCACTCTTGATCAACTAGCAAGTGGAGGAGCAGTTTCCACGTGCTGATGTTATAGTAGCACTAGCCCTGTTCTGTGTCTCTGACTGCAGCCCAGTAACAAAAAAAGCGCTCTCTTTAAGTAGCTTCAATTCTTGGGGGGGGGGGGGGGGGCGGGGTTCAGGACGCCTTTTCCCTTCAAAGTAGTTTTATGTACATCATCATGGGTGCAAAAATGCATTTCTTTTTCTTTTCTTAAAATTCAGGGGCATGGGGAAGACAAAACTTTTCTTTCCAGTACATTAGTTTTTGCTTTACAGATAAAGATTTGAGAAGAGGACAGAAAGCAAAAATGGTGACAAAGGGGGAAAGAACTAGAATCAGGTCACGAGTCCCTCCTATGTACTAGGTAAAATAGTGTGATGCCAGCTTACAGCTAAACAGATAGCACTGCAATTGCATTGAAAGCTCAGACCGAAAAACACCCTTTGGAAGAAACATCATCTGGATTCGGCGGATTCAGTGAGTGAACGAACACTACCAATAATGGAGGGGGGGAATAGTGCAGAAGGTGCATTGGTTACAAACGAAAAATCTAAAAGCAGTCTTCCAAAGTGCCAACTAAAACTGGTAATACTATTCTTAAGTGCTCATGTTAAGCAACAATAACTCACTTTGAGCCACACTCTAAATTCAAAGTCACAGACAACATGACAGTCACACATGTCTACTTCCCCCTTATAGCTGAATTTGTACTTTGACATCATAACTTTCCATATAGTTCTGTCAGTCACCATTCCATCAGTGGCAACCAGTGCTCTAGGGTTAAACAGTGAAGTTGTGATGTCAAGACAGGTTAGCATGGGGTATGCTTTGGAAGCATCCGTTTCAGTGGGCTTTATGCATAAGAGCTCGTCTCTTTGGATTCCTTGCTCTTGGGGGATTAACTTTTGTGGTGCCAACTGCCCAGGGCACTCCTGTTCCTCCGCAGCCAGCATTTGCATGGGACAGAGAAGATTCCAGCTTGGCCCAGGAGCTGAACCTGATTTCATCTCCACCAAGGCAGATCAACATCCAGATTAGTGAACAGTCTCCTCAGGATCCTTTCCATGGGTTTTGTACTCTATTGTGTACTGGGTTCAAGGCATTGAAAAGGCGGACGATGACGTAGCGATCAGCTAGTTTATTGGTACACAACACAAGCATGCATTTGGCCGCGAGGGCCAACTATATACAGTCGCCTAAATCGCACCCACGGTCCCATTGGCGGGTTTGAATCTCCCGCCAGAGATCTTATTGGAGGGACAGTGTGGGTCTAGGATCCTTGACTCCTATTGTCTCCAGTGTCAAGCTCAAGCATTATGTCGCTGCTGCCCAGAGATCAACAGTGGACATAACATACTCCATACTTTTGGAACTGTGTGCTGATAGACATATGGGGATTGCCAAGATCTCCTAGACATGATGCCACAAGAGTGTCAGACTGGGGGAAAATTTCCCCTCAATAATTCATCAAGTCTGGATGTGGGCTCTAAGCTCCCCCCCCCCCCCCACAGCGTAGTTGACAGGCACCTAGATATCAAATCCATGCAGTTTACATTACCTGACTCGGATTAAGAAAAGGAATTTGATCACCTAAGATTCCCATAAAATTGGCTTCTCTTACAGCTAGACAGCAAAAAGGGTATAGACTCAACACGGTTAGATGCTATGAAGCCAAAGGGCAGCTACTGATGCAGTTGCCATTTTCAGCAGGAACCACATGCCTGCCACAGAATCTAGCTTGGGCTGAAATTTTTCAAGAGGCTCCCACAAAGCCCCATGTAAGTGTGAGATTTGCTGAGTACCCTTATGGAGGCAAGCGGTCATGGCTTAATGATTACCCAGATACAAGCAGACATTCTGAAATGCTTTAAACACACTATGACAAGTCTTGCCAATGGACTTGTCTTATTTTACAACACTTAATAAAGTTTACAATAAAGCTTACAATAAAGTTTATAGTAACTTAATAAAGTTATTACATTTAATTAAGGCACAGCCATAACAAACATGTCATCCTTATGGTTTTCTGTGGCCTGCAGTCAAACTGCATCTGATAAGGCAGTGAAAGGAGATGAGAGACTTGTGGAAATCTTTACAAAACATTTCTCAAACAAACCTCTTATAAACTAATCCATGCTTGTAGGCAGGTTTACATGGATGATGCTTAAACATGGTATGAGGAAAAGCACCCCTGGCCCCTCCCCTCAAGGGTTAATGTGAATGGTTATGGGCCTGTTCCATCCTGCTGTTGATATTAATTGGTCTCTCAGCCTACACGGCCCATGTGGTATTTCCAGCCTAGGCTGGAATGAGCGGGGTAAAAATCAATAAAATGAATGAATGAATGAATGAATGAATGAATGAAACCTGCAGCCCACAGGTGGGAAGGGAAGAATAAGGAGTGATAAGGTAATTTTCCAGAGAGTTCCAGCAAGAATATGTCCTGATTGGGTATCATCATCACCTGATGCTGCTTGACCAAAAAACTATAATTGAGCCAAGAGTCTGAAGAAAGAAAAGTAGCTTGGATTCTGATGGACTGAAGGCCTGGAATATGATATGCTTATATTGCAATAGGCAGCAATGTAGAGAACACATGGTCCTGCAAAGGCAGGTCCTGGAACAGGTCCTTAAAACGTGTCAGCTAGTTACACTGGTGTTTTTTTTTTTTATGCTGTATGACTTTAGAGGACTGTGCTGCCTGTAGATTATATATTTTGTTTGACTGAAATTAAATAAAACTTCATATAATTTTAATAGAACTCAAGTAAGGTCTGGTTACTTGTGTAACTTTTGTACAACAGCCCTGGGGACCCACGGGGTTCACTTTTGGACTCCTTGACACATGGATATTTAGGATTTTAGTTTCCAAACACTTTCTTTAAAGAGTGGTTGGGAAGCATTTAAGGTCAAGGACTTCCCAGGATGGTTTATTTGTGCTATCTGTACATCAGAAAAAGAGCCATGAGAAAGTTTAATAATAGATCGAACTTCCGAAAACTATAAAAACAGGATCACCCCCTGAAATCTACCAAGTAGCCTCATGTTTGTATGTATATAAACATGTTATATTCAACTGAACATCCAAAAACATATGGTGAAGATCTTCTTTTCAAGGAAATCAGTTTCTTAGAAGCATTTGTCGCTTTTTGGAGAATCTTACCTTGCCTTTTTGAGTTAAAGGCTCAATTGTTAAGGAGTCAGGTCCAATATCCACAATAATTCCCATCTGAAACCCGTCAGTTGGGTGCGGAGCCCAAACAGGCTTCCCATCCTCCATTTTGAGGAACTATTTCCTGTAAAGAGAAGAAACAGCCATAAGTAAATCTATTCTGCAAAACACGTCCTCACAGAACTTTAGATGTTGTCCCTTTTCCAACCCTAGGTGAATTTTTGCTATAGATATGCAATGACCTAAGTCATCCCATTATCAGGAAACAACTATTATGACAGTAGGTAACATATTGCAGTGGTAAGTATTACTGTGACAAGAGGTTAGCTTCCAGGACTAAAACAAATTGTTCGTGCAGTAGAATTAGGAGCAGAATGATGTGCAGCACAAGCGGACTGTCGTACAGTAGCAGCAAGATACATACATCTGCAAGTGCAAGACTGACAGAACGCTGAGCACCTGTTCCCACACTTAGAAGAAGAAGAACAGATTGGATTTATACCCCGCCCTTCACTCACTTGGAGTCTCAGAGCGGCTTACAAACTCCTTTCCCTTCCCCTCCCCACAACAGACACCCTGTGAGGTAGGTGGGGCTGAGAGGGTCTGAGACAACTGTCCTTGAGAGAACAGCTGGTACAGAGCTATGGCTTGCCCAAGGTCATCCAGCAGCTGCAAGTGGAGAAGTGGGGAATCAAACCCAGTTCTCCCAGATTAGAGTCCCCGCTCTTAACCACTACACCAAACTGGCTCTCACAACTCACTGCTTGGATAGATGGGCTTACAGAACATGACAGATGGAAATTTGAAAAGCATACAAAAGGCTGGACTTTGTAAAGTGTATCTGTGCATGCACAGTTCGCACTAACTTTCAGTTCTTTCTTTTGAATATTCACCTTCTCCATGCAAGTAAGCACAGCTGTATCCTGATTATGGATATACCCATAAGTGTTAGTGCATGAAAATATCAGTAACACAGGAAAAAAGAATTTTGATGCAACCTCTCAATGTCTTATCAAGGGGCTATTTTGTAGCATTTCATCAACGTGACCTGGAACGATGGCAAAATACAAGGGAATGGTGGGGCACTGAAAAAGATGTGGCAAACTGCAAAGTGCAACTGTTACAGAACTGCTTAAACCAGACTTCCCAGTCAGTCAGTCAAGTTTACTGTATGTGGCCATTGGCCGTTACAAATTAAAACACACTAAAATTTTAAAATGTAATGTCCGTCTTTAGATACCCACTTTCACACTCAAAAATGCTAATTACTTTGAATTTTTTCTTTAAAAAAACACCCATCCATCTCCAAAGATTCACAGGCAGATTCAAAAAATATGAATTACACATCGCGCCATTCCATTTCACTTAGCTGCTTTCATGAGAACCACCTTTGGGCTGACTTTCCTAGCAGCCGATGCAAAGAGTGCCACCTTGTAAGCAACAAAGGAGTCCGCATCTGACAGCAAAAATATTAATTTATCTATGTCGGAAAAACTGTACAGTTGATCTGTTATCCTAGTCAAAAATTTAATTCTGAGTTCCGAGTACAATGGGCAGGCCATAACACAATGAAAAAGATCTTCCACAGAATTTCCACAAACACAAATGCGTTGCTTCTGCAGTATTTTTAGATATCGTCCAGTGAGTAGTTCCATTGGCAAAGCCTGAAAGCGTAGTGCTGTAAATGCTATTCTAAGATTGTGTACAGTGATATCTGCCAAATATGAAGTTTTTAAATGGTCTTTCTTTATAGCTTTGTACCATGGAACAGATTTCATCTGGACGATTAACGAGTTGTCGATTAAGGCATCCCCACTGTACATTGGGCTGCAGTGGCTTAAGTGGTTAAGACGCTGAACTGCAGACCAGTAGGTGAGCAGTTCAAGACCTGACGGAGTGAGCCTCCCATCTTGAACTGACGGAGTGAGCCTCCCGTCTCTGGCCCCAGCTCCTGCCAACCTAGCAGTTCGAAAGCAAGAAACTGCAAGTAGATAAATAGGGACCACTTTGGTGGGAAGGTAACAGTGTTCCGTGCACCTCAGCGTCTAGTCATGCCAGCCACAAGACCACAAAAACGTCTTCAGACAGCACTGGTTCTTCGGCTTGGAAATGGAGATGAGCACTGCATCCCTAGATGCAGTGTTGTATTCAACTGGCTTCCCTAGAGTCGTATTCGATTGGCTTCCGAGCAAGAGAAACCTTTACCTATTGTACACCCATCCCCACGAATCATAATTATTCCCTGATGGTCAAAGTAAGTCATCTGGGACTGTATAGGGAGAAAACAAAAATTCCAGAATATTTATTTATTAAAACATTCATACCTCGCCTTTCCTCATGATTCAAGGCAGCTTACAATTAAAAGTTAAATATTGCTCGTTAAAACCAGAACAAAATAACAAATCCAAAATAAAGGAATAGTGTTGGAGAAGTCTGCTCAACCCACAAATCTACCAGATAACTGATTTTTTTTTAAAAAAAGACAATGTATTAGGCAAGAATTATACAGCTATAAAAAACTAACGAATCTAAGAACAAAATTCGAACCCAGCAGCACCTTTAAGACCAGTGAAGTTTTATTCAAAGTATAAGCTTTCATGTGCGTGCACACTTCTTCAGATATGAATCTAAGAGAGATGACTTAAGCATACTAACAAGCTGTACTCTGTAGGCTTTACTTCTGAACCATTTTTATTTCCATTTATACCCTGCCCAATTCCCCCAATGGGGAACCACAACAGCTGGCATCATTCTCTTCTGTTCCATTTTATCCTGCAAGGTAGGTTAAGCTGAGAGTGTGTGACTGGCCCAAGGTCACCCAGCAAGCTTCTGTGGGAGAGTGGGGATTCAAACCCGGGTATCTCAGATGCTTGTTGGGACACTCTAACCACTACAGCACTCTGACTTCATTTCAGCATTTCATGGGCACTGAACAAATGTGTTGTGGGGCGAAGTTAAAATTTCATTTCAGCATGATTCTAGAAAACCTAACCACCTGTATTTTACAAGTTCATATACCGCCAGTTTTTGATCAAGATCAGCATTAACCCAACACTCGAGGAAAGCTATTTGACCCATTACAACACTATTAAATCTAAACTTCTTGCTATAAAAGCTTCCACTGGTGATTAAGTGCACAGAGATCACCTCTTGACCAGTGAGCATATTTGAGTTTTTGTCCTGAAAACATGACGTTCTTTAAAATTCTGACTTAATATTATACATCCTACACTTCATCCTCAAACAACAAACAGAAAAGGTTATCAGTATCATAGGCTTCAACTATGTGGGGGCGCGGGGGCGCGGGCCACCCCTGAAATTTTTCAGGGGGGACTGAGCCCCCCCAGGCAAAATGGAGCACCCGCCCGCCGCTACGCCTCTCCATCCCCGGCAGCTGCCTGCCACTAGGATGAAGCCCCATGAAGCCGCCGCTGCCACAAAAGCCTCTCCCCCCCCGCTCCCCTGCCCCCACTCCTCTCCCCACCCACCCCTCCCTCTCTTCGGACAACTGCCCAGCGTGATGATGTCACCTGGAAGTGACATCATCACACTGGGCACATTGCTGGGGCACCACAGAGCTTCAGGGCAATTGCCCTGAATGGCACCATAGTTTCAGGGCAATTGCCAGAGCGTCACCCCAGTAATGTGCCCAGCATGATGACGACACTTCCAGGTGACATCATCACACTGGGCAGTCACCTGAAGAGAGGGAGGGAGGGAGGAGTGGGTGGAGAGAGGGGTACCAGGTGGGGGGGGGGGGGAGGCTCTTGTGGTGGCAGAGGTGGTCCCGGTGCACGCATGCAAACCACAGGCGAGAAAATCCAGTCTAAAAGGGAACCCTACACACACACACACACACTCATACTCACACTCTCTCTCCCCCCCGGCCCAGACCCCGCCCCCCCCCGGGAAATTGGAAAGTTTACGCCCTTGATCAGTATACCCATGCTTCTGCTTTTCATTTGGTTTCTCAATTCTTGCCTTGGTTGGTACCAGGCAATATTTTATGAGAGCTGAATAAGAAAAGGCTTTCAGTTTACTAGGAACTCCTCCGATGCAGATAGATAGAAAGTACCCTTTCATGGACACTGACCACAGGGTCTGACATTACCTGTTCAACTGACCAAATTCACAGATGGGTACATGCTTCCCACTCCAGGCGTTGTGCTCAATTTTTTCTTATAAGTCATTCACTATCAGCAGTTATTCCTGGAAGTCTAAAAGATCATTTGGGTTTTGGGATAAGAGCTTCATGAAAACTGAAATTAGGGGAGCCTCCTGTAGTTGTTGTTCAGTAGAGAAGCAGAGAGGGGTGTGGGATGGTATTAATAGCTTCGCTGATAAGCAATTACTGCAGTTTAAAACTTGGTCACTACATCAATAAGATGGTCCAGCTTAGTGAGGATGGAGTTCAACTGGTTGGAGGCAGTGCTCACTATATGAGCTGTCAGGTAAGAAAATTCAGCAGCCCACTCCTTCCCCACCCCATGAACACCCCAAGGAAGGCCCACTTGAGACTGGCCGCTCTCTAGCCCCAGGGCAGTGACATCAGTAACACCATCATCCAAAGGCGGCTCTGTTCCAGGGGCTACATCCGGAACAGAAAACCTGTTAGAGGTGGGAACACTGAACTCAGGGGAATCAGAGAGAATTAGAAAGGCACCATTTCTACTTTGTTTAGAATTTTGGCTGGGCTTAGACTCAGTCCATTCTCTGGGTCACTTATGTGCTCCCGTGGCTCCTCCCCTCAGTAAAAAAGAAAGTCGAGAAAGATCAAGGCGAGCTGGGCACAGCTGTATCAGTTTACCATCATTCAAGAAGTTAACTCTCGAAGATGACAACGAATTTCAGTCACTCAAAATCCTTACAAAAAATTGTGGCTACAATCCAAATTCCTTCAGCTGTCTTCAAAAATCCACACTGGGATGCTTCAAACAGCTTCAAGCAGTAGATGACTCTGCACAGGCAGGTAACTCTTTGCTAATGTACATGCAGAAGTAGAAGGGTCTCTCCAGGAGACGGCTAACTGCTGATGCAATATCTCTGCCATAGCTAGATATTCCCAGAGGAGTGAAATTCCTCCGGACTGAGCCAGATATCCGAGTTCAGAACTCAGGGAGAACCAAAGGGGGAACCGGGTTGGGTCAGATGGACCAAACAACTCCAGTCCGGCAATGCAGGCACCCCTCTCTACCCATCCCAGCCTCCAACTATCGGAGTATTTTCCTTCCCCAAGTTTAAAAACATTCTATGCTCCACTCTTTTTAGAACAGGGCCTCTGAGTGGCTTAACCAAGCCTTCGGAGTGTGATGTCATTCGTTGGAATGAATCTCCCACCCACTGGAAGCCTACATACCATCTACAGATGCTACTGAGACATATTTAATTAACTCCTTCAGGGCTCTCCCACCAGTGGAGAAAAAGGTCTATTACTGATAGGCTTGAGCAACTGAGGGCTAGACTTTTGGAGATGAACAACCACACCCAGGGTCCTATACCTCTCTCTTCCACTGTTATTGCAGCTCGCCCAGAGATCCCTTTACTGGCACAAACATCAGCAGAACCTGTTATTAGATGTGCCCCTTTGTGACAATCAATCTGCCCTATCCAAAGATTGTATACCCTGCTGAGATTGGCAGTCAGAGCTTCAGCAGTCAGGGCTTCAGAGTATGGTAGAGGCTGCAGGTGGTGGGGGGGAGAGATAGAAAGCTAAAGAGTGAGAGGGGGAAGGTAGGTTGATGCTTGGCTGGGAAGCAGATAGGGTTGCCAACTCCAGGTGGGGAATTCCTGGAGATTTGAGGGGTGGGGAATTCCTGGAGAGGGTGAGGTTTGAGGAGAGGTGGGGCCTCAGACAGGTACAATGCCATAGACTCTGCCCTCCAAACCAGCAATTCCCTCTTGGGGAGCCAGTGTTGCCAATCTCCAGGTGAGGGCAGATCACTCAAAATTACAACTGCTCTTCAGGTAGCACAGATCAGTTCCCCTGGAGAAAATGGTGGACTCTGTGTCATTATACCCTGCTGAGGTTGCCACAGCAAATTGACACTGAGTGCCCAAGGCCTTGGCACTCTCCCAGAGCCTCTTTCTAGAGCCCTTTGTATTTCTTCCCACAATGGGCCTTACTCCTAGTTATGATATAATTCTTAACCAAGAGACGGGGATTAACATCACAATTGACATTAAATGGATTCCTCACTTACACACTCAATGCTATCCCCCACCCTGCAAACTACTAAAGGACGCCCTACTGGGGGACTGGGATGTTTGATATCTATGTCAGTGAAGTGTGGTGTAGCACTGCTTCCTACCTTATGACCCTTAGCAAAGGCTTTTTGACTTTTAAAGATCAGGTTATTTTGGCTCTGATTGTCTATAACCCTCCTCATTACTCTCCTTTTGTTATGAGAACTGTTGGCTTGACTTGGAAAATTACATCTATGATCTTGAGGTCAAATATCCTAAGGCACAAATAATGCTCACATTGGGAATAAAGGTTAGGGGAAATACCTATGATGATTATCTTTATAATGGTAGGAGGAATACAGAGGGCTCCTTGGTTAACAAGCATGGGATAACATTCAGCCAATTGATTGACAAGCTTAGCTTTGTAATATTCAATGCTAACTTTGAGGAAGATAAATAAATTCACTTATTATAACCAGAAGGGTGTGAGTGTAATTTACTATATATTAATATTACCATCTCTCTGTGATAATACATTATACTTTGAAGTAGGGTCGCTTCCGGAAAGCGACGATTAACCATTTATATTCTGTATCTCTGTTTCTCAAGCTCTGTGGAATAGTGGGACATCAATACCTCATATTGAAGTTACAGCTAATATTCATTTGAGATGGACCTATACACTTCGAAATGAATTACAATAGGTGCTGGACAGAGAACCCCTATTTGAGATCAGGGGGAAAACTTCTTGTAGCAAAAGACATAGAGACTGCCATGACACTATATGGAGAGCTAATTGAATCTTTGAGGCCTTTCCTGATCAAGAATGTTAGAATATCAGATGGGAAGAGGGAAATTTAAGAACTGGTTTGATAGAGAATGCTCAAATATGAAAAAAAACAACTAAGATGTGTTATTAGGGTCTATAAGCAAAAAGCAACAAATTGCTTACCCAAATATTTCTTTGAGCTCCATAATAAATATAAATGCCTACAGAGAAAAAAACTTACCTCAAGAATCTTGGCAAGAGCTTGCCTTGGCTTAACTCAGAAAGACACAATGAACTTGCAGCACATATTTGCAACTTCAGAAGGAAGGGTACGCCATGAGTTAGATTCTTATAAATCGAAGGACCGCTGGGAAGAACACTTTTCTAAACTATTTAATGATCATATTTATGAGGATAGTGTAGCCGAATGCCCTGTGATGAATCCATTAACTGCCTCACCTGAGTGGCCTCTTGTATCTGTCAGTGAAATAAAATCCCTAATTTTATCCCCTCTGATCTGCTTAAAGCTTTTCAGGAATGGTGGGCACCTGTTTTAGCCACCCTATTTACTCATATAGATAGGTCTGGTAGGTTCCCTCAGTAATGGACCTCCAATATATAGATTAAACAGGGAAGGGGCTAATAAGCAACCCTGCCTAACTCCCCTATAGGTGTTGATAGGGTCTGATAAATTTCCTTTCCTATTAAGCCTAACCTGCAAATGAGTGTTATCGTGAAGAGCACGCAACAAAAAGAGGAGCCGTCTGTCAATTAAGGAAGCTTCTAAACCAGCCCACAATTTCAGCCTCGATATTGAGTCAAAAGCTGCTTTCAGATCAATGAAGGCAGCAAAAAGTGAGTTAGGGCCTTTAGCAGCGTATTTTTCTATAAGATGTTGAATAGTAAGACAGTGGTCCAGTGATGGATCTATACTCTCTAAAACCAACTTGCTCTGTCGCGATCACATTTTCTTGAATCAGCCAGTCTTCAAGCTTTACCAGAAGATGTTTAGCATATCATTTGCTACATATATTTAAGAGGCCAATAGGTCGATAGTTTGCGGGCTTTTCTCTTGTTCCCTTTTTGAATATGGGGACCACTATTGCCGATAAGGGGATAAGGCCGGAGGAATCAATAAAAGTAAAAAGGGCTGCAAGGAAAGGTGCCCACCAATCAATATTTTCTTTAAAAAGTTCAGGTGGCAGTCCATCAGACCCTGGACCCTTAGCAGATTTTGATTGAATGTAAGATTTAATTTCCTCTTGAGAAACTGGCGGCCAAGGAGACAAGTCCTCAATGTCAGCAATTGTCACTGGGGCCGAGGGGGGGGAAATCTTTATACAATTGCTCAAAAAAGTAATCCATTTGCAGGGCATTATTGGGGGATCAATTTGGGTCTTATCCATGACCAATCGCCAAAAAAGGGAAGAGTTTTTCTGTACAGCAGCCAGAATTAACTCTGCCCAAAGAGCTTTGGTGTAACTTTTTTTCTTTTGTTGGATTAGGTGTTTGTAATCCTTTTTTTTGTGACCAGAGTTCCTGTTGGATTACAAATCTTTGATCACCACTTAATTTCTTAAACTGATAACAAAGGGCAGAAAGATCTTTTCTTGCTTTTTGGCAATCCACATCGAACCAGGGTTTAGATTTCCTGTGAGGTGTTGTAGATTGGCTTTTAGGTTCACATAGAATAGTTTTAAATCCCTGCACAAGTCTGTTATAACATGTAAGGAGGTCGTTCTGTGTGTTAGCTTCGTGACAAATAATTTTAAAAACTTGGAAGCCTTTAACCAAAATTACTTCTCTGAGTTTTGCTTGCATCTCACCCTACGGCCTAACACCAGGGAACCTTCATGCAAAGGATAAAGGGAAGGAGCTAGAAGGAAACTTAAGTTGGGCAAAAAGGGGGAAACGGTGGCTGCTTTCAAGAAAAGGAAGCACTTTAAAGTTAGTTATTAGAGGTAATAAAGAAGTGCATGCTAACATGTAATCAACAGTACTCTGACCCAACATATAGGTCAACTCAGCCGGATAATCTTCTAAGAAAGTACCATTTAAAATGTACAGACCCAACTTGTAGGCCATTTTGGCTAGATATAAACCTGAGACATCTGAAGTGGAATCCTTAAAACACCTAGGAAGAGGAGAAAATTTAAAAGAATCATATGGATCACAAAAAAATTCCTTATATTTAAATTTCAGGCTTGCAGCACCTGGGCCAGATACTCCAGTGTTTCTAAGAGACAGTGCATTTGGTCCGGCAATATATAAAAATCCTCAGTTTATGTCTTCAGCGTGTATACATTCTCTGTGCCTTGGATCACTGTTTTTTATACACATTCACTATTGAATTCACATTAATTGTTAATTATCCTTGGATATCGCCTCCCCCTAGTGGTTGGTTGGTACTTTGAATTAAACATTTCTTATAGTCAGCTCAGCTGTGGCAATCACTTTGACTTCACAGGCTTAGTAGTATTAGTTTGTGAATAAATATTTTATCCATCTAATTTGCTAGAAAACATTTTAATCACAAGTTACAAGCTGCGACTGGGCTCTTACTCTTTTCTGCTGCTACAGGCTAACATGGCTACCCGCCTTGAAGTTACAAGCTGTTGCCTACCAGAACACCTCAAAACACTACTAGTTTCCAACTTTCTTCCTCCCTACAGGATTGCACGAAGAGACATGCTACACTTGAAATGGGCCAAGTTAGGCAGGAAGGTTCTGCGGATCTCTTATTCTAAACAGCCCACAAACATGCTCTTCCACATTTACATAAGAAGAGCCTGTGAGTCTTAACATCATATTGTGAGAACAGCCGAGCACAATCATTCCCTATTGGATGGCGTGCAAAATCTGTCTGGTCACAGCAATTCTCACAAAACAGTGACGGCCGACCTCAGCACTGGGAGGTGAGGGGAACAGTCCTTCAAGAGGACAAAACACAGCATCCTGTGGAGCAGAAAAAGCATTCTCTTATGAAACACTCTGTCACACAGTGGCCAAAAACACCAGGTGCCATCAGAAGGTCCACCAGTGGGGCCAGGACTCTAGAAGCCCTCGCAATGTTGCCCCCCCCCCCAAGCACCAAGAAGACAGAGCATCACATTGCCCCAGACAGACAGTTCCTATCTATACCTTGTGGCTCATAGCCACTGATGGACATCTGCTCCATATCTATATAATAATAGCGAAGGCACCCCCTGTGCATGCGGATACTTATTTCCACAGATCTGGGGCACATGGAGGGTAAAGAGGTTTTTCTGCACATTTGGGGCAATCCCCAGGGATGCAGAAAAACTGAAAATGTTTTAAAATGGGGGATACTTATGGGGGATACTTATGGGGGATACTTAAATCCCCCCCCCCAAAGTAAAACTGCATTCTGTGCGCATGCGTGTTTACTGAGCCGCGGGAAAAGCAACTGTCCCTTGCTGCCTATGCCGCCACTAGGACTGCCAGGAAAAGGTAATTTACGGTGGCAATACTCATCCCAGCTGCTGCTCAGCCTGTCACAGCAAGACACACACACACACCCCGCCACCAGGACTGCCAGTAAACAGGAGAATGGTAGGGGGACTCCCGGGGCTACTGTTCGTCTCCCCCTCCCCACCTGGCATCTGGAGTCCTGCGCCCCGTCAGTGGCCACTGTGGGCTTCTATTCAAAGGGGCAGCAGCACTGGAGGAGTGGCTTGGCACAAACAGAGCAATGAGCAGCTGTTTGGTGGGCTGCCCCGCCAGCTTTTTGCCTTGCATGCTTCCCCCCCTTTTTAAGCCGCAACTTTGTTAGGTGAGGGAGAGAAGGAAGCAGGAGCAGCAGCACAAGGGAGGAGGAGCAACCAAAGCCAGCCAGCCACCAGCTTTCCCTCCCCCACATCAACCATGCCACAGAGGGCTCAAGCTCCAGCAGCATTTTGTTGGGGGTCCCCTCTTGTCTATATTCTAATTCCGAGAGGGTTTTTTTCTGTGTGGATGCTTATATCTGCCAAAAGAGAGCTCACTGCCCCCCAACAGCTTTTCCTACATAGTCAGGCCCCTTCCTCGGTCTGCAGAAAAATCCAAAAAGTTAAAAAAAAACTTCAGGGACCATTGAATTCTCCCCAATACCTTTTGAAATGGCATCAGCTCCAGGCATCAACTGTGAGGGGATTAGAATGTTCAGGGGAGGGGAGGGGATTCTAACTGCTTCTGTCAGTAAAAGGCAGGGTTTTTACTGGCAGCAGTCTAGGGTTGCCAAGTATCCCCCCCCCCCCTCAGCCACCAGTAGCAGATCCAGATCCAGGCTGGGAAACTCCTGGAAATTTGGGGGTGGAACCTGGGAAGGACAGGGACCTCAGGGAGGTACAATGCCATAAACTCCACCCTCCAAAGCATCCATTTTCTCCATGGAACGTTATCTCTGTAGTCTGGAGATGAGCAGTAACTCCAGGGGATCCCCAGGTCCCACCTGGAGGCTGGCATCACTAGGGAGCACCCTCTGTGTGATTTGATACCATCTGATTTGCATGACTTAATTAGGCCCAGTTGCTTTGCTACTGTTCATCAGCGGCCACCCTATGAAAGCCATTGTAATGTAACAATTAGAGCTTCAGATTGGGATCTGCGAGACCCAGGTTCAGATCCCCATCTTACGGTGAAAACTGACTGGGAGATTTTGGACCAGTCACACACTTTCAGCCTAACCAACCTCACAGGGTTGTTGTGCAGACAGCAAGGAGGAAATAATAATGTAAACTGCTTTAGTCCCCACTGTGGAGAAAGACTGTAATTTTCCTAGGTAGAGGCTGTGGGGGAGGGGGGTGGAGATGGAAATCTGAAGACAGATAAAGGTAGGTTGGTTGTTGGGTGGGAAGGAAATAGTGTTGCCAACTCTAGGTTGGGAAATTCCTGGAGATTTGAGAGGTGGAGCCTGGGGAGGGTAGGATTTGGGGTGGGAGGCAGAAAGAGAGAGAAAGAGTGATGAGGAGGGGAAGCAGAAAAATAAAGAGAATGATAATGGGTCAGAAAGAGAGAGAAAATAACATACATGGAGGAGAGAGAAAAAGTAAGAAAGTGGGGGCAGAAGGGAGAAAGTGTGTGAAAGAGGTAGGGGAAGAAGGGAGGAAGCAAAGGCGTGAGGAATGGGATAACCATCCCACAAGTTTCTTGAGGGTCTCCACTTGTATTTATCTAATTCCCTCTTGAAGCTGTCCATGCTGTAGCCGCCACCACCTCCTGTGGCAGTGAATTCCATGTGTTAATCACTCTTTGGGTGAAGAAATACTTCCTTTTATCTGTTCTAACCCGACTGCTCAGCAATTTCATGCAGTGCCCATGAGTTCTTGTACTGTGAGAAAGGGAGAAAAGTACTATCCCATAAACCTCGATCATGTCACTCCTCAGCTGTCGTTTCTCCAAGCTAAAGAGCCCCAAGCGCTTCAACCTTTCTTCATAGGGAAAGTGTTCCAACCCTTTTGTCATTCTAGTTGCCCTCTTCTGCACTTTTTCCAATGCTCTAATATTTTTTTTGAGGTGTGGCGACTAGAACTGTACACAGGTTGCACCATTGATTTATCCAGGGGCATTATGCTACTGGCTGATTTGTTTTCAGTTCCCTTCCTAATAACCCCCAGCATAGTGTTGGCCTTTTTCATTGCAGTCGCACACTGTCTTGACATTTTCATTGACTTATCTACTACGAATCCAAGATCTCTCTCTTGGTTAGTCTCTGCCAGTTTGGACCCCATCAACATGTATTTATAGTGGATTTTTGGCTCCAATGTCCATCACTTTGCACTTGGCCACACTGAATCCCATTTGCCACGTTGACGCCCACTTGTCCATCCTCGACAGATCCCTCTGGAATGCCTCACAATCCTCCCTGGTTCTCACCACCCAGAACAACTTTGTGTCATCTGCAGATTTAGCCACTTCACTACTTACTCCCAGCTCCAAATCATTAATAAACAAGTTAAAAAGCATCAGACCAAGTACAGATCCCTGCGGAACCCCACTGCTTACCTCCCTCCACTGAGAAAATTGCCCATTTATACTCACTCTGATTCCTTTTAATTAACCAGTTTTTGATCCACAAAAGGATCCTTTCATCCCGTGACTCTTGAACTTACTTAGGAGCCTTTGATGAGGAACTTTATCAAAAGCTTTCTGGAAGTCAAGGTAAATAGCATCTATTGGGCCCCCCTTGTCCACATGTTTGTTCACTCCCTCAAAGAACATTAACAGTTTTGTGCCAGCCACTTAAGCATAGGAAGTCAGTCACACAAGATGATTTTTGAAACAAGAGTTAATTTTATATTAATTCTTGTTGGTGGCAGGTGAGAAGAAGAGACAGATAAATTATTATTTAACAAGTGTTTAAGACTATATGTACGGAAGGGGGCGTGGTTCAGTGGTAAAGCTCATGCTTTGTGTGCAGAAGGTCCCATCTTCAGTCAAAAGGACCAGGCAATCGGAGATGCAAAAGACTTCTGCCTGAGACTCTAAGGAGCCACAGCCAATCTGAGTGTACAGAACTGACGCTGATGAATCCGTGGTCCAAGTCAGTATAAAGCAGATTCATGTGTCTGTGTGCCTTTCAATCAAATAATCAGAACAGTACCTGAAACAATTATTTTGGTTCTTGGAGTTTTAAAAAGATCCCACACGTGTTCTGAGCAACTGCAATGGGAGTTGCAAACTCCCATAAGGGCAGGGTGAAAGGGAGCAGCAGACTAAAGTAGGACCATAATTTGCACAAGACCAAGAAAAGTGGCCAGCCACAAAAAATCCAGCTTCCAACCTGGCAAATCACAAAGCCAGAAGGCTCTGAACAGCTGCTTGGTGGCCATCATCTGGGTCAGGATGAAACACACGAAGCATCTCCGCCCCTGCATGGCACTGACTCAACACAGAGAGGAGCTGAGACTACAGCAAGTCCTAACTGTCATGACAGTCAGGAAAAACAAGATTTATGGATGGATAACCCCTAAAATATTTGTCCCAAAAGTCAAAAATCCTACTGCTTAAGAGCTACCCACACCAGCTTCAAAACATCTTTGTGGGTCTCTCTCTGGTTTCATTCTAAATTATATATTTAGAAATTAAGAGTAATTCTACACTATACACAGAAGGATATTGTCGACTAATATAGCAATACTTTTGACTGTTCTAATTAAAACAGTTAGCAGATTCTGTGTTACGCTTTTTAACGTTCTCCCACATGAATAAACCCCTGCAGCTAGTGAACCAGTTGATCGAAATAAAAGGTGCAATATAGTTTCTCTGATAAATTAGCGTTCTGAGTTATGAGAACGAGTACAGCAGCTATAATGTCATATTAGATCTGGGAGTCCTGGAATCAGATGCTTGCTTTGCCATGACACTGGTCAGGTAACCCTGGGTGAGTCACACTTTCTCAGCCTCATCTGCCCCACAGAGTTGTTGGGAGAATAAAATGGGGAGTGGAGAATGAAGCAGGCCCCTCAGAGCTCCTTGGAGAATAGGTGGAGTAAAAACAGCTTACTACACGTGGGCAGATTTTTACAGGGAGATGACCCAATCCATGACCTCATACACACACACACACACATGGTACAATCAGAATTCTCCCCCTGCATTACATGTAGGACTCCCAAGTTCAAAACAGCACTGTAGTTTAGGAAGCACTGCTTCCCAAAGGACCAAAGGAGATATACCTCAAAATCTTATTCTGAATTTAAAATTTCAGAGCATTCTCCATAGCTCTTCACTGTACCTATTAAGATGACAACTGAAGATTACTTTGGCTCTTAAATTTTGGACACAAAAATAAAAATTGCATGTTTTCAGGACAAAGTGAAGTTTGTCTCATTTTGACTCATTAACTTACAAGCCTCCAGTCACGTTCCAAACATTTCACAGCACACAATTATTCTGATCACATGCATTCAGCAACATAAAGCAATTCTTTTTCAACAACATCTGTATTTACTCAGATCTGGCTAATGGCCACATTTCTTTCTTTTTTAAAAATTTAGAAGTATACAAATCTGGATCAGAAATAGGATGGCTTCTGCGGATCTGAAGACTGCGGTGCTGATTTTATTTCAAGCTTCAACTTTTGTCAGAACTCCAGACACCTAACAGACACAAGTGTTTTAAATAAAAGTTTAGCTTCACAGGCAATTGCTGTAGAAATCTGAAAGCAGGATCCTAGACAATGTTACTGGCTCCTAAGTTTAACACTGGCAGTCCTATCATGGGTCATAGCTTTTGTGGCTCTTTGAACACTGAGATGTTTTCTGAGCCCTAAGAGACCTTTACTTTCACATGCTTCTTTTCTGAGCATTCCTGCAGACAACATTCATTTCAAACCACCACCAAAACCAAAAACATTACAAGGGCAGATGTTCAGTATGTCACACCCTAAAATTAACATGCACAGGCTCTTACCGCAAGGCTACAATAAAAGCCAGTTGTCTGAGGAAGTGGCTACAATTCCAGTTGCACAAAGTTGGATCTTCAGATCTTAAGCACATTTGTTTACTCAGTAAACTTCTTTTCATTTACAAGACAAGCTATTTATTTCCTTATTACCATGTTTATGATCAAGATTCGACTCCTAATGCAGTCCTGAACAGATCTACATCATTTTTACAGCCTGTGGACTTCAATGGATCTAGAAGGAGACAACACTGCTTAGGATGGCACTGTCAACCAGGACTAAAATTAAACAAGGTTCCTTGCCTTAGCTGCTTACCTACTGTCACTTCACCATAAAGTTTTGGCTTATTTAATTTATTATAATACTTTAACAGGCTGCGCCACATAATTTAAAGAACTACAGACTGCAGACCTAAAACAGGAGTCAGTATTTAGGAAGTTGGGGGGGGGGGGTTCCCTCTCAAGCTGCAGTCAACTTATGATTACCTCGTAGGGTTCCCAAAGCAAGAGGTAGTTTGCCATTGCCTGCCTTTG
This sequence comes from Lepidodactylus listeri, assembly GCA_029233225.1. Classification (NCBI taxonomy): domain Eukaryota; kingdom Metazoa; phylum Chordata; class Lepidosauria; order Squamata; family Gekkonidae; genus Lepidodactylus; species Lepidodactylus listeri. The sequence continues at coordinate 58,465,561 of JARCFY010000016.1, read as the reverse complement.
TGCAGGGACCCTGGTATTCCTTGATCGTCTCCCATCCAAATACTGACCAGGACCAACCCTACTTAGCTTTCAAGATCTGATGAGATTGGGCTAGCCTGGGCTACCCAGTTCAGGGTACAAGTCAGAGATACTATTCAGAAACAGACATTTATAGCTTCTGGCAAATTATTATGAGCATGGTTCACTACAGATCATTTTCACTCATATATGAATTGATTTAATTCCTGAAAATGGGATCACATGCTCCTCATGATCAGGTATTCATATAGAGCTACCAGCTGAACCAGAATAACCACTGATCTGAAAGCTGGATTAACCAGTCCAATTTCTTTGACTCTTAAGGAATGCACTGCAAAATTATCCTTCAGTGCAACCTGAAGCTATGAATTCCACAGGAAACTGCCTATTATATTAAAAAGCATACCTTTTTGCTTGCTTCATGTTAATTTCCTTTTGCCCCCTGTATTAAGAGACAATTTGAACAAAACTTCCTGAGGCCTTTTATTCCAGCAAAAAATACATACAGATTTTAAAAGCTTAAGTTTTTAGAGTTTTAGTTTTCAGTTTTCAGAGTTTTAGCTGTTTAGGATAAGGAAGATGATAAGTATTGGAGTCGGGAGTCCGTGGAGTAGTGAAACAGCTAGATCTTTATTGCTGGTCTGGATGAAGCATACAACCCAGGGCTCCAAGCCCTCCTTTTATGCTGGTCAGGGACAATCCCCTGACCTCACCCAACTGGCCTGATAGGCTATTAGAAGTCTATTTACATTTCATAGGTTCCCTGGGAGAAACCTAGGTACAGGATTGGTGGCCGGTTTGAATCCACCTGGCCTTTGTTCTACCTGGCTGAAGCTCAGGTAGTTTCTTGGCCATGTGCTCTGGCCATGCTCTGGCCATGTGCTCTGGCCATGCGGTCGCAATGAAGAGAGCACATGGCGACCGCATGGTCAATACATAACACCCCTCCCCCCATAGTCCAGAACCCCTCTGCACACATAGTCTTTGAGATAGTCCGGGCGTCTGCGCTCACGTCCAGAGCGCCGGGGGGTTGTAAGGCGGGGTGTGTTGCTAGTGTCGGCAGGTTGCGGTGTGGGTAGTTGTTCTGCTGGCGGGGCCTGTCTGCTCGGGGGTTGTTCAGGTGTGGATGGTGCGACTGCTTCGTCCGCGGGCAGGAGCAGCATCTCCGCAGTCTCCGGATCAGGGTCTGGCGCTGCTTCTGGAGTCGTGTCGATGTCACGGTCTGTTGGTGCAGGGAGTTCGGGGGCCTGGGTATCATCGTGGTTCTGGGTACGGCGTCGAATCTGGTCAATGTGCCGTTTCCAGACTACGCCATGTTCCGTAAGGACCTCATAGGAATAAGGCCCTGTGACTCGGACGATCCTCGCGGGGAGCCATGTTGGACCCCGCGCGAAGTTCTTTGCGTATACGGGGTCTTCGGGAGCAAATCCTCGGGCAGCTGGCCGGTCCTCCATTGTCGGGTTCCCCTCGATTGCTCGGTCGGGATGTAGGCGGTCCAAGACGGTTCCCAGTCGTCTTCCCATCAGAAGTTCGGCTGGCCGGCGCCCGGTCCCTGAGTGGGGTGTGTTCCGTTGGCAGAACAGGAACTTGTACAGCTGCTCTTCCCAGTCGCCATGCTCCATCTTCTTTAACGCGTCCTTCGTTGTCCTCACCATGCGCTCGGCCTGGCCATTGGTTGCGGGGTGGAACGGAGCGGAGCGGATGTGGCGCAGACCGCAGGCTTCCACAAACCGTTGAAACTCGCCGGAGGTGAAGGCGGTCCCGTTGTCGGTCACGAGAGTTTCTGGCATTCCGTGTGTCGCGAAGATCGGCCAGAGACTTCTTAAGGCAGCGTTGGTGGAGGTCGAAGCTACCGGCACTACCTCAAGCCACTTGCTGTAGCTGTCAACAACGATAAGAAACAACCGGCCCTGGACTGGTCCCGCGAAGTCTAGGTGCAGGCGGGACCAGGGCTTGTTAGTAGATTCCCAGGATCGGACAGGAGCGTGTGGCGGATCTGGCCGTGACTCCTGGCATTTGGTACACTTCTGGACCCGCCCCTCAATGTCTTTGTCCAGGCCTGGCCACCATACGTAACTCCGGGCCAGAGCTTTCATGCGCACAATTCCCGGGTGAGCCTCGTGGAGGGCCTCTAGCACTCGGGGCCGCAGGGGCCCGGGGATCACCACTCGAGATCCCCATAGCAGGCATCCCTTGTGGGCCGATAGTTCGTGCCTGCGTGCCGTGAAAGCGGCAAAATCTGGTCCCGGTTTTTCCGGCCACCCCCTTCCCACCCAGTCCGAGACACGGGAAAGGATGCGGTCCCGCCGCGTGCGACAGGCCACATCTGATACCTGTACGGGGCGCTCCGGTAGATCCTCTAGGAGCGCGACGTGGAAAGCGGGAGCCGGATCAGGGTCGCAGGACGGGAGGGGAAGACGGCTGAGGGCGTCTGCATGACCCATCGCCTTCCCCGGGCGATGTACCAATTCGTAGGAGTAGCCTGACAAAAAAATTGACCACCGCAGGACCCGCGGGGACAGCATGTGAGGGGTCTGCCTGTGGGGGGCAAGGAGACCCAGCAGCGGCTTGTGATCTGTGGCCACGGTGAACGACCGTCCGTAGAGATAGTCGTGAAATTTCCTGACGCCAGCTACGATTGCTAGGGCCTCCTTGTCGATCTGGGCGTAGTTCCGTTCTGCCGACGACAGGGTCCTGGAGTAGTAGGCAACCGGTACCTCCTTTCCGTTGGGTAGCCGGTGTCCCAAGACCGCCCCAACGCCATAGGGGGATGCGTCGCAGGCCAGGATGACAGGGAGCCTCTCATCGAAATGCGCTAAGACCGCATTTGAAATTAATAAGTCTTTGACGGCCCGGAAGGCTGCATCATGCTTGGGACCCCAGGCCCAAGCCGCTCCCTTGTCCAGGAGACGATGCAGGGGTTCAGCGACCGCCGCCTTGTGCGGAAGGAAGGCGTGGTAGAAGTTCACAAGTCCCAAGAACGCCTGGAGTTCCGCCTTTGAGGACGGGCGGGGTGCACCTGTAATTGCCACTACCTTCTCCTTTGTAGGGTGAATGCCGTCTGCGGTGACTTGGAACCCCAAGAAGGTCACCGAGGAGACTCCCAGGGTGCACTTGTCTTTTCGAACCTTGAGACCCGCGTCCTGGAACCTTTGCAGCACCATCCGGAGGCGAGCTGCGAACGTGTCGGCGTCCGGGGCGGCGATGAGGACGTCGTCGAAGAACGGCTTCACTCCTGGAACATCTTTTAGGAGAGAATCCATTAGATTTTGAAAGATTCCGGGTGCTACGCTGACCCCAAATTGGAGGCGTTTTACCTTGAACGCTCCCTTGTGAGTCACAATCGTTTGTGCCTCGGCCGTTGCTTCATCTACGGGAAGCTGCTGATAGGCTTGGGCCAAGTCTAATTTTCCAAATATTTTGGCACCCGCGAGGGAGGCCAGAACATGGCTGACCACCGGTACCGGGTACGCGTGGTCCTGTAATGCCTTATTAATTGTACATTTGTAATCCGCGCAGATGCGGACTTCCCCGTTAGCTTTGAGGGGGGTCACAATGGGAGTCTCCCACTTGGCGTGGGAGACCGGCTCGAGCACCCCTTGTGCCACGAGCTTTTCCAACTCTGCCTCCACTTTGGGCTGGAAGGCGAGTGGTGGCCGGCGGACGGCCACGCGGATGGGCCGGACTGCCGGGTCCAGGTCGAAGGAAACCGGGGGTCCTTTGTAGCAGCCCAATGAGCCATCGAAAACGGCGGGAAATTCCTCGCAGATGGATGAGAAGTCAGTAGAGCCCATGCGGTGTATTCCGGTCCACTGCACTCCGAGCGGCTTGAACCAGGCGCGACCTAGGAGACTGGTTAGATTGCGCTCCACCACGAGAAGGTCCAGCAGGCCATTAAAGGCATGGTACTGGACCCGGACCCTGGCTAGCCCCTTAATAGCCACTGGGTTTTTCTGGAAGTCCCGGAGGACCAACCCAGCCGGCAGCCGCAGCCAGCGTGCCCCCTTCGGGCAGAGGCGGCGGAACGTAGCTGCGGACACAATTGAATATGCTGACCCTGAGTCCAGTTCCATGGAGCAAGGAACTCCCTCTATTCGGAGAGACACGGAAATTGCGCCCGGGATGGGCTGAGGCAAGTTCATTACCGTGGCCGTGGGAACGACACTACCCACTTCTTCGAAGTTCACTGCTGGGGCACGGTGGCTGTTCCTCAGGCGGCAGGCCCGGGCGAGATGTCCTGCTTTCCCGCAGGCGCGGCAGATGGCATCACGGAAGCGGCATGTCCGTCTGTCGTGGGGGTCCCCACAGCTGGCGCACGTTGGGGCCTGCCTGTTGAGGGAAGCAGGAGAGGGAACAGAGACAGATGCTGGGCGCCGGCCCTTGGGCCTGGGGACGCCGGGCTCACCCTTCTTCGAGCGTGGTTGCATCCGGTGGACGTCCTCTTCTTCGCTTGAGTCGGGTTCGGGAGGAGCCGCCTGGTGGACTTTGGTGGCTGCCTTGTCCTTTTGCGTTGTCTCGAAGGCTGCCGCAGTTTCGAGCATCTTCTCCAAGGTTGGCTCCGGCATTGCAATGAGGCGCCGGCGGAGCTTGGCTTCCCGGACCCCTCCCATGAAGGCGGTCTCCACGTGGTCATCCATGTGGCGGAATTCGCAGCCCACGGCTAGTCGACGGAGTTCAGCCAGGAAAGTGGCGGCTGACTCCCCCGGCTGCTGCTGGCGCTGTATGAACTCCCAGCGCCTGGCCAGTTTTGATGGCTTCGGGGCGAAGTAATCGCCGAGGGTCTTGGTGAGCACGTCGTAAGACACCTCGGTGGGGTCTTGCGGGGCTAGTAGGTTCTGGGCCACCCGCATGACCTCCACCCCTCCGGAACTCAAGAGCCAGGCACTCTTCAGGTCCGCATCTGTGATTCCGCGGACCTTAAAGGCACAACCCAGCGTCTTGAGCCAGGACTCCCACGTCTCGGGGCGAGACGTATTGAAAGGGGTAATTGGTCCCGGAGCGTTTGCCATATTTACCAGAGCAGGAGCGGCGGCGGCTGTTTGAGCGATGTCCTCGTGTCTTGCGGCAGTGCCGGGGAGCGCTGAGGCTTGGCGCTGGCTAGTGCCGGAGGATTGGGCTCAGAGCGGCTTGCGGCGAGGCGTTGGAGCGCTGGAGCTCGGAGATGCCTGCGGCCGGCGGGACGGAGCTCGCTGTGCTGCTGTGGTCTGCTGGAGAGTCGCTCATCGGGATCCCATCCTCGTCGCCACTGATAAGTATTGGAGTCGGGAGTCCGTGGAGTAGTGAAACAGCTAGATCTTTATTGCTGGTCTGGATGAAGCATACAACCCAGGGCTCCAAGCCCTCCTTTTATGCTGGTCAGGGACAATCCCCTGACCTCACCCAACTGGCCTGATAGGCTATTAGAAGTCTATTTACATTTCATAGGTTCCCTGGGAGAAACCTAGGTACAGGATTGGTGGCCGGTTTGAATCCACCTGGCCTTTGTTCTACCTGGCTGAAGCTCAGGTAGTTTCTTGGCCATGTGCTCTGGCCATGCTCTGGCCATGTGCTCTGGCCATGCGGTCGCAATGAAGAGAGCACATGGCGACCGCATGGTCAATACATAACAGAAGAATACACTGAAAACTAACAAGTAGTAAACCTGTAGGTAACAGAACAATAAATGGCCAGTTTTGACATGCAGTATTTAAAGAAATATTCTCTGTTTGAAGCTCCTTATACTCAGGGTATACAGTCCTAAATTTTAGTTCCCAAAACAGCTTCCAAAAAGGAAGGTTTAAGTGCATATGCATGCCTAGAAATGCACACCTTGACTTCTTGGGCTGCTATAACACACATTGCATGATACACGCTGGATTATGATAGCTTATGCCCCATAAGTAAGTTAGTTTAAGGTGCCTCAAGACTATGTTTTTGTTTTAACAGACTAACACGGCTATTCTCCGGAATACTATTTAGACTTATATCAACGTCTCCGTGAAATACTATTAAGAGAGTAATAATGATGAAGCACTTGAAATGTTCATACAAATTAATTTATCAAGGTACTTTCAAGCTACTATAGTTCACTGCACTTTTTATTCTAACAGGTTGTATAGTCATGCTTCAAAAAGCCTTGCTTTCAGTGATACAAATTCCAAAATGAAGCTACTTTGTCTTTTTTGTGCCTCAATAACCAGCATCAAAGTACTATTTCCCCAAACTCAACTATTCCAGAACTTTAGCTACTCTAGGATTCACAGAGCTATGATTGATAGAGCTATGATTGGTTGCAGCACATAAATCTAGATGTACCTGTGCATAACATCACCCATTGGGGAAGGTGTTAGTAGGGAGGCTATCCCAGTTGTGATAATCAGGTTGCTTCGTCCAGCATCAATCCACACTCATAATGATAGGAAAAGAGGAGAAGTTGTCGTATATTGGCCTTCTCTCTCTCTCTCCAAGAGGTTTGTCAGGCAAGGCTCCAATCCTAAACATTTATACCTGGTGTATGGCACACAGGGAATACAAAAATTCTGCCTACCCTGCTACTGGCCTTTATTCTGACAATCCTCAGATTTTTAGTCTTCAGGGACTTCAACATCCGTGCTGAGTTTGCCTTATCTGGAATGGCTCAGGAGTTCAGACACAAGATAACCAACCTAGTGCTCATGCACATGGATGTTCATATGTTCATATGCGTAACTGTCTGTACTGTACCAAGTGATCTGGTAATGGGGGAAGTTTCTACAACTCCGTGGACACTATCTGGTGGGATTTACTCATAGGAATTCTGAGCCTCTGCAAGGATGAGAGATGGTTCTAAAAGATCGTGGCCCACTGTGCACGCACATCTTACTGCAGCTTTTCAGAGCAGTAAGCCCTTTAATCTTGACTTTGGATTCTGTGCCTGCCTTACGCACCATTCTTTTTCCTCTGGAGCATTTATTCTGCAGCTACAATTAGAAAACACACACACAATTCTAAATCTGGGTGGAATGGCACTTATGACGTGTGGGGGGTGGCGTCCAAAGGTGGTGTTTTTTAAAAAAAATTACACAATTGCCCACAAATGGAGCTTGTGCACTGATAGTGGAGGGAGGATGGCGGAAGGTGTAGAGCAGGCAGAACAACCTCAGTATGGGTAGAGGAGCAACCTTTGAGGAGTGGCAAAGAGGCGGGGGGGGGGGGATCCAAGGGAATCTGTACCCTTTTGAATTACCTTCGGCTTGGAAGTGAAACAAGCAAAAAATCAGCACAAAACACTTTTAGAAAACCCAGGGAAATAGCGACCAGAAAACGAACTGAGCGCTGAAGGGAGGAAAATCAATACAAAATGACAAAGGAAACCCTACAGACATGCACAGTGAAAGCAAGGGGAAAACACCCATGCATAATAGGTCCCTGACAGAGTTCTCTCAAGGAGCTGTCTGCTGACATGGCTGGCATTCCTAGAACACTCAGCCTGAATATCAGGATGACCTGAATATTCAGAATGATGCTCCTAAGCACCCTCTTCCATCAGGCCATTCTGCTCTTTGGCTTATTAACAGCAATAAATGTGCAAGCAGGGAGAGGAATGAATATGACTGAAAGCAGACCAGAATATATTTCTGTGCCCACTACAGTCTCCCCTTGCCCCAGTCTGCTGCGTCTAACTTAGTTCTACAAAATGTTGCTCCTTGCACACCAGGAACCATGAGTAAAGGCATGAGAGGTGACCTGGGGCTCTGCAATGAGAGGCGAATCAGCAAAATTCCCTTCTGCTGGCTGAACAAGACTCTTGAATCAAACCCATTTTAAACAAATATGTGAAACTACTCAAAATTCTGTTTATGTCGGTATCCCAGCTTCTTAGAGATGCCATTATTCTTGATAAACCACTAGAGAACATGGCATAATTCTACTCTCTTGGGTACCAAGTTTAAAAAAAAAAAAAAACTCGCCTGCAGTAGAGAAGGAAGACAAAGCCAAATTTTTGATAGCCCTGTAAAACAGAATCAGGAAAAAGTGGAAGAGAAATGTTTCATGGGTAACACCTAGTTACAAATAACAGCCATCTACGCCTGTGATCAGGCACGGTGGAGAAAACTCACGGCTGGCCCCCTCAGGAATTATGCCCATAAGCAAAGGACTTGTACCACTTCAGTTAAAAGGGTGGGGGCCACGTGCTTAAAAGTTTCCCGATCTTAAAAAAATGCTAGACAGCAGAACAATGTCATGTAAGGGACAAGATTAGGTTAGAAGCCTTCTTTCTTTGACTTGATCTGACAAGTACACAAATCTATCAAGGCTTCTTCAAACGTATTTTCCTATATGAAGAAAACATTTAGGTAGAAAAAGGCATATTTGCTGCACAAAATCCTTTGCAGGGTTTCTGACAAAACATCAAAACCCCAACGCCTCGCTACCCTGTCTAGCCATTATTTAACATGGGGGTGGGGGTTAATGCAAGGAATACTCCAATGTGCCCTCTTACCAGGAAGACAAACACAAGCGGTTCCGTCTGCAGGAACTCCTGTTTCCTTAGAAATGTTACTGTCCAGTGAGAATATATCACACAGCAGCCTACAATGATTCAAACGCTGTCTGTAGTTGTACCCGCTTCCGGAGTTCACACGAACTCAGACGCTGGAGGACAGAACTCAAAACTGAAAAATGTTCCCACTGAAGATGGCACTCATGTATCAGGAGTCCAGAACAACAAGTTCTTATCAATTGCTACATTAACTAATCAAACAAGACAGTAAACGACTGTGCCTGTGGGTCTCCCTCATTTCTCTTCAGCGCTTCTCAACCAACAACAGTGGTAGCAATTACAGAGCCCAACACAATTAAGCCAAAACAGTAAATCCAGAACTTGAGGAACCACAAGCAGACACAAGTTTGATGCTGCTGATATTCTGCTACAGGGCAGGGCAGGCCATAAGTGAAAGCAGTGGGGAAGGAAGTTTTGAATGTTCTACTCTAATGTAATCCAAAACTGATAACTCGCCCAAGATTTTCTAGTCACTTGAATTTCGCTCTAGTTCTCAGCGCCCTTCTTTCTAGGTCCTCAGTCAAATGGTGCCCCTTCATATATTATTCAAACATATCATATTTATTTTAAAGGCATTTTTAAATCTCTGATGACCTTAAGACAAATAAATGGCCATACATGATAGATGAAATTCTGCCAGGCTTTGATATGTAGTCCTAACATGAAATATTTACTGTAATAGCCATGAGGCTATTTTTCAGCACCAAGTTCTGCCACGTCCTCTAAGGAAGGGTAGAATATAGTAGAAGAGAAGAAAAGAAGAAATTGGATTTATACCCCACCCGTCACTTGGAGTCTCAGAGCAGCTTACAAACTCCTTTCCTCTCCCCTCCCCACAACAGACACCCTGTGAGGTAGGTGGGGCTGAGAGAGCTCTGGCAGAAACTGCTCTTTTTCAAGAACAGCTGTGCCAGAACTACGGCTTGTCCAAGGTCATCCAGCCAGGTGCAAGTGGAGGAGTGGGGAATCAAACCTGGTTCTCCCAGATTAGAGTCCGCGCACTTAACCACTGCACCAAACTGGCCTTGTGGCTGATTCATGCCAGAGAGATACAAATTCAAGCCTGCCTGCCTGCCCCCCCCCCAATATATACACACACAAGGCTGCTCCTCCTCTTCAATTCACACAATAACTTAAACAAATAACTAAAACAGACTACAGCATAATAGAACATCTATATACACGAAAGAAAGTCCCCTCACCGTAAAATCAACACCCAGGACAAACCGCTGGACCTAGAAAAACCAAATTCAGGGAGAGCACTCCTACCATGCCGTAGGTGCTCACTAAGAAGGGGTTTTTAGAAATCTGACCCCTAAATGGGTCAAAAGGGGTAAAATGTGTTCCCCCATTGATTCCTATGGGGCTGCCAGCCTGCTGCCGCCTTGCACCCCCCACTCTCTGATTGGTCGGCTGCAGAGCTCAGTGTTCTGAGGTAAAAACAGACTGCAGACAGCTGGGGACGGTTACAGAAATCGGTGATTTAAGACTCCTGAATAGACATTTCTCTTAAGAGCCAGCATGGCAATTGAGTTCATGGGGAGATTGTGAAGGACCGTTCTAGGAGCCATTTTGATGCATGGCTCCCTCATGAACCTGAAGAAGTGTCCAACCCATCACCACTCCCCCAGACCAACTCCCCCTCACACCTCCCACTGCCCCCAAGAAAGCTCCTGGCAAACGTCCAGCCAGATACACCAACACTACAAGGAGGGGGCAATTTAAGAATTCGGCAAAGTTCAAGAGGCTGCAGTTTCCCCTCAAGGCCTGCCAGACACTGAAGGTGGCAGGAATCAACAGAGGACTGCTTCTCACGTGGGCAGTTCTACGTGGTCTGCTCCAGAGTGAGCTCACCAAGCAGTCTGGTGATCCCAGCACCTGAGGGCAGAGCCTCCAATATGGTCCACAGAGAGGTCCTTCAGCAGAGAGAGAAAAAACAGTACGCATGTCTCACTTCATTTTTTACACTGCAATCTTCTCCATTAGAATTCCTACAACAAATGTTACATTTCAAACTTCACATCATCAGTATCAGGAGTCATTTCGTAGAAAAAGAGGTGCAGGAGCTCATTAGCATAACTCATTAGCATATGCCACACCCCCAACATCATCATAAGTGTGTCAGAAAGGGAAGCAAAAGGGGGGGCATCTCGCTCCCACCAGGCCCGCTCCCCCGGGCTCTGGCAGGCCTGAGCGGCTCTCACTGGGCCCTCCACTTTTCCCTTCCCCCCGGGCTCTGGTGGGCCTGAGCGGCTCTCGCCAGACCCGTTCCCCCGGGCTCCGACAGGCCTGAGCAGCTCTCACCAGGCCTGCCACTTTTCCCTCTCTCTCCCGGCTCCGGCGGCGAGGCTTGAATGCCTCCCAACTGCCGGGCTGCCCCAAATATCCCCCGAAAATTTTTTTAAAGGTTTCGGATTTTTCTCCGTGTGTAGGAAAGCCTCCCTCCGCTCCAAATGCCCCCCGTGCAGATTTAGCTATCCACACGGGGGTGGCCACTTAGCTATTAGTATACAGAAAAGAAGGGGGGACCCGTGATACTCGCAGGGGGAGAAGCTGTCAGCCACTCTTCTTGCTTGGGCCCGGCATTGCTTCCCTCCGCCACTTCCCTCCCTCCTGCCCCCCCCAGCCCATTCTCATTTGGGCCAGAGTGGCGCTAAGCCACTCGGACCTGGCGTTTCTTCCCCTGCCCCGCCGCTTCCCTCCCTCCCACCCCTCCTGCCCGTTCACCTTCGGGCCCGGCGTTTCCCCGCCCTCCACCCCCTCCCCTGTTCACCGGATGGTGGTGCGGTGAGGCCCGAGGACCATCGTGCCACCTCCCACCCTCTCCTGCCCCCTCCACCGTTTCAGACCCGGTGGTGCGGCGAGGCCCGAGTCCCGCTGCGCCCCCCCCTCCCGCCCCCTCCCCACTCTCAGAGCCGGTGGCATAGCTAGGCCTGAGGCCCACCACATTGCCTCCCCCTCCCCCATTCCTGAGCTGCTGGCTCGGCCACAGCCCACCACCACTGCCAGTCAGGTAAGTCCATTCCCTATGCATGTGCAGGGAACGGGTTTTTACTTTTGGGGGGATTTAAGTATCCCCCTGAAATTTTTTTAAACTTTTTGGGGTTTTCTGCAGATATGGGGACCGCCCCACGTCTGCAGAACAATCTCCCTGCTTCCCAAGTGTCCTCCCCACACGGATTTAGGTATCCGCATGCGGGGGGCCACTTGGAAATTAGATATATAGATTTACAGAACTTAAATACCATAGCGAAGCATGGGTGTTCGGCTAGTCTTACATAAAATACTTTATAAGTACCACATGTTGCAGTCCTGCAGGAGAATTGTGCTTGGAAATAATTGCACTGAATATAAAACTACAGCTATAATTTTGTTAGCTTTTATTTCCATTCCACTACAGTTCTTTGAGTGTGGTATTCCCCTGGGCTATACTAGCATCAAAGAAAATTTAGAGCAGTTCATGAACCCCAACATCTGAATGTTGCCATTTAGCATTCCCTTCACCGACTGCTAATACTGCCCCCCCACATACCTAACCGAATAGAAGAAATGAATGTTCATTCATCCTGTCACTCTGTCCTCTGTTTGGCAATACTAAAACAGCAATTTCAAACCAATGAGATCAAAAGGATTCATTTCCACACAAAACTTACCTCACATTGCCATCTGGACATCCATTGTAGGCATCAAAATTATTCCATCTGTTATATCTAATAAACTGCATTTGCCTTCTTTCCCACTACAAGTTCTTGTTTTGTTTTTCTAGTTCACAAATCTCCCAATATGCAGACTTGATACATGTGTTTTGGGTAAGTTTAAAAATTAATATTTTTTGACAAAATGTAATTTAGGTAACTAACAATATGTTGTGTAGTAATATACCCCTGGATACCAAGATAACTTTATTAGGATATTTGTAAGGTTTTTTTGTTCCATCAGAGCCTGAGTTAGCTTCAATTTCGTTTACAGCTACTAAGATGTGGCATACTGGAAGAAAACAGAACCCCCTCCCCACCAAAAAAAACTGGTTTCTTGTGCTTGGAATGTACCTTATTAAGTAAATTAATATATTACCAAAGGATGCAAATAAATAATTTTCAATATAGATAAGTTTTGGAAATACTGGGCAATCTTTTGTATATATTGGACTTTTTAAAAAAACATACTTTTTTGCTTTTTATGAATTTGTATAAACACCCATCTTTTTACATATTAAGGCATTACATAATATAATATATGCAATAAACATGAACAAAGATTTAAAAACAAATCCACCACCAAAAAGCAAAGAAGTTAACTAATCCCCAAATGTATAAGCGCTTCAGAATTTCATCATATTTCTATTACGGCAGTCCGTGTTGTGTAAATTTGTCAGGCGTGCTTTGAATTAATGCCTCCCAAATTTGGTTTCATTAACAAATTTCATTAAATACCCTCTTACCTGTCACTCGAGGTCATCTGTGAAATCAGTGAATAGATAGACCAAAGAAATTACTAGCTTCCCTCCACTTGAAAGGCTCCCTTTGGGGTTTCCCAGGTGGGTAATATCTTACCTGTTTTGTATGTCAAGCAAGCTTCACTTAAAACTAGTAAGATGGAGTCATTTGCCCATCTCAGACAAGAAGGCATTTTAAAGATATGCAACTTAGAAACCCAAAACAGCAGTTATCTCAAAGGATATTCACTTGGTCTGACAAATGACAAAGTTAACAGGCTTTTTGACTTAAGCACAGCTTTAGGTACGGTGGAACTCAAACACTGGAAGAAACAGGAATGCTCCCAACTTCCCAAATGTCTATATTCCCTCCCCACTTCTTCAACTAGTCAGTTTGCCAGCCAGCCTAACCATTAGTTTCACTACTTTCCTGTCCCAGTTCACTTGCCACTACAGTCAAGGACCTTCCCTGTCCCAAGCCCCATTACACAGCAAGTTCCATTTCCCAATGGATGGGGGGGGGGGGGGGATGACAAGCATTTTGACTAACTTTATGTCATAGAGTCTCTGTACGTCAGCAGAGAAGAGTATCTATTACTGCTCATACAGCTATAGCTGTATAATCAAATAAAATAATGCCTTGATATTCTTCTGCTGCTGTTTAATTATTGCCCCTAAAAACTTTGCCACAGACAGAGAAACAGAATCATTTGTATCTGACAATAACCATGTCACCTGTGCCCTCGCACTCAGAGAAGGCTAAAGAACTGGTTGAGTCCCTTTTCGGGGCACAGAGTAAGGAATCTGAATGGCAAAGAAGAAAAGTTCGGAGTAACGAATATTCGGGAGCTAGAGTCTATAACCCTAAGCTATTTTAAGTTAAGTGAAATTCTACTATATTCTGAAGTAAACCTGATTAGAACTTAATTTGCAAAAGCTGTACATGTCTTAGGAGCTTAAATGCTGAATTTACCTAAAGGCAACTTCGAGCACATATGTAAGCCTGATGATAAAAATAATCTGTGAAGACAGAATTCACCGCTGGTGCCTAAAAGAAAAAATGTTTAGACATCACTCTGTGTGCAATGCATCAATACTAAAATTAACATCTGCAACAGCAAGCACTTCTTAAAACCTTAAGGTGCATGAAAGGTTAAGATAAGGTCTGAGACCTGTACTACATGAGAAATTCAGACTAAATGACAACCAGTGGGAGTCCCTCTCCACATACAAGCACAGAGATATAGTTCGCTGTTCCCTCCTGTACTAGCCTCTACAATTCGTTCTCTTAATGCCCTTAGTTGTTTTTTTTTTTAAAGTCTGTACACAGCTGGCCAGTTACATAGGTCATTTTATTTAACCAATGAAGACAGTGTCACCTACACAGAATTATCAGTCAACTCTACAGAGTGCGTGATGCCAAGAAAGTAATGATATTATGGACATTCAAAGTTCAAAGCCTACTCCATTACTTCTATGGGAAGTATGCATTCAGGGTGCATTCAGTGATTAAGTGTCTTGCACTGAGAAGGTGGGAGGGCTAGGATGACAAAAGAGACATGAAGACTTTCATCAGCCCTTCTGCCGCTTATGATCCTACATGCGAGTGCAGCTTGCATGAACAGATCTGTCAAGACAGCTTCATAAGCCAGATTAAGCAGTGTAATTACTACAGCAATGCTAAAGACATAATGAGAGAGCTTCCAAAGCTAGGAGGTTCCTTGCAGGTGTGCCAGCTGCCTTCAGAGAGCGGCTTACAAGAAAGGGATATTGCATCACCCTCGCACTTACCTGATTAGGAATACTGTTTGAATAATGACTTTGCACTTTTTAACATGCTTGCATTAAGATTTTTACACTGGGAAAAGGCAAAATAGGATTCACTTTCTGGGGATAGTGGCTGGCAACTGTGTGAAACAAAACGCTGGACTAGAAGGACAGTTGGTCTGATCCTAGCTGTTTTTGTTTTCTCAGATACTGGGGCTCAGGTCTGACCTAGCTTAGTCATTAGTTTTGCTACATTCCTGTGGCAGTTTTTTTCAACCCACGGTTACATAGTATCTAGAAAACTCACCCTGAACATAAAGTCCATCACAAAGTGAATATCTCTGCCTCAAGCTATATTACACAGCAAGTTTCATCTCCCAATAAATCTTCCAAACTACCTCTTGTCCCTGTTATGAAAGGGGAGGGGTACACAGTAGCTAAGAAAAGTACCTGCTCAGGGGTACTTCCCTTTTCCTTAAGACTCAGCCCTAGCAACATGGGCAAATGACAAGCCAGGGCTCGTTTCGTAGCAGGAGCTCCTTTGCATATTAGGCCACACACCCCTGATGTAGCCAATCCTCCAAGAGTTTACAGAGCTCTTCTTACAGGGGCTACTGTAAGCTCTTGGAGGATTGGCTACATCAGGAGGGTATGGCCTAATATGCAGAGGAGCTCCTGCTACAAAATGAGCCCTGGGTTACAAGACTGAAGAAAGTTCTGTCTTGAGACATAATTGTAAGGTAAGTTCATTCTGAGGGAATGCAACAGAGAAAGACAACCAACTTTAAAATAAAATATGCATTAAAATGGTAGGGAGTTGAAGTAGGGCTACCAAGTCGTACTCACGCACTGGCGGGGGGGAGTCCTTCGCCGTCCGGGAGCTGCCTGGGAGCCTCCCTGGCGCGTGCGCCCGGTGACATCACCCGGAAGTGATGTCACCACGTTGGGAGCGTCGCCCTGGCAACGTCTCCAACGTGGTGATGTCACTTCCGGGTGACGTCACTACGCTGGGGAAGTCGTCCAGCCTGGACGACTTCGGGGGTGGGGTTCCCCCCACCGGCCGAATGCCGGCCGGCGGATTGGGAACCCCTATAGCAGGGGATCCCCCGCCCCCTGGGCTGACTTGGCAGCCCTAAGTTGAAGGCAAGCTACATAAAGAAATACTGAGAGAGCTGGATAATTCTTGGGGGAGGGGGGATCAAAGTCAACAGAAGAAACATGATGCTGCCAAAGACAGAGTACGCAAAAGGAGCTCCCAGTGTATTGTGCCGACCATTGGCTAGAACAATCCAGGAGGAAGGATAAAACATTTGGTCCCTACAGAATCTGAGAACAGATCAAGGAACAATGGACTTAAGTTATGGAGATACAGATCAGAGTCAACATTTAAAAACTTCCAAGCTATTAGATCAATATAGGAAACAAACTGGCTGCCTGTTCAGCATGTCTCAACAGATCCCAGGCTCCAGAGTGGCACCTAGTATTTTTAGCAATTATTTTATTGTCATGTTTTTCTATTGAGGATTGATGAGAGACAACAGTTATTTATTATTTCACATCAGAATGCACATGAATCCTTGCATTTTCTTGTTTATTTGCCAACTTCACAACATTCAGTGAAGGTGGATGAATTCATTTTTAACCATTTTAATATTAGATCCAATATTGAATTAAATGGAGTTTTTAAAAACACTAATGATATTATGAAAAATTGGGGGAAAGTTAGGATAAGGTCAGCTGTTCGTTGTGGTTATGACAGCCAGGGTTACCCCATATTTATTTATATATTATAATACATAATTTTATTAAAGCTATGAGAAATTGTGAAGAGTTTAGAAAGAGGTTTTGTGGTAGCAAAAACTGGACAAAAAACACCCTTTCTTACCCTTTGTTTCCAAAAGTATTTTTACATTTTTCTAATGGAAAAATTGGGAATTTTGGAGGAGCACTCCTTTGTCCCTCTATCTACTTCCATATTACTTCCTCTGTCCCCACTTCTGGCAACACCAATATCTTCAACCGTTCCCTGTTTACTTTTCTCCTTCCCGCCCACCAAGCATCCAACCTTTTATCTGCCCCTCTTCTTCAGCTATATTATCTATTTCACATATATCCCATATTTCTCCATAATGGAGACTCAAAGCAGCTTACATCATTCTCCTCTCATTCATTTTATCCTCACAACAACCCTGTAAGGTAAGTTAGGCTGAGAATTGTGCCCTCTCAGTGAGCAACACAGCAGAATGGGGGTTCAAGCTGGGGACCGCCAAGATCCTAGCCTGAAACTCTAAACACTGCATCATACTGGCTTTCGCGAGGTGACTGATGTTGGATAGTAACGAGCTGCGACTCATGTGGTAGTATGCTGCCTTGGTGGTTGCTGCTAAACCTGGCTCTGATTAGCCCTCTCCCAAAAGGCCAAACAGCCCTGAAACGGGCCCTGCCCCCTTCCCCACCACCACCTTCTAATGACAGAAACAAGACAGCAGCTGGCAATACTGCTGTGGATGCTTAGCAATTTGTCAAAGCCTACTACAGCAACCTGTTGATAAGAGGCTGAGGCTGGTTAGCTGAAGTTAAACTTGCCATTGGGGTTTCTTAGCCTTTATTTGCACTACTGGCTACGGAGAGGGGGGAAGAAAGGGGGGGAGGGCAATTGTCGGTTAGTAGGCTAACTATATTAACTGGGCTGTAAGAGACTAATTGAGACTACACTTAATGGAAAGAAGATAATACTAAAGCAGACACGGTTGGCAGGGAATAAGAGAGGGTAACTTATCCCCAATAGGAGGGGGGAAAGCGGTGGCGTAGTGATGCCTGGACAACCAATTCTGGTGCTCCTGGGAAGGGGAAAGTATAGCGGTGGGCCCAGGTAGGGAGTACAGGGAAGGGTGCGGAGAAATAGGATTGCTCGGCACCCTTCCAGCCTGAGACCTGTCCCGAAGGTTGTTGGCAGTGCGGCTAGGATGGATAACCCCCCTCCGTCATTGGTGTTGTGCAATGCCAGATCTATAAACAATCAGACCATGGTCCTTCAGGAATTTGAGCCTGGGTCTCTACAGACCGAATCTCATGCAGCAAAAAAGGGAGCATTCTCTCCCTCTCCCACAACCGAATTCTGTAAAATATATGAAGAACTCTAGGGGAAGGGCTCTCTTTCCTCATGCTACACAAACAAGCAGATGGATGACACATCATGACCCTTCTTTGTGGTTTCCTGACCTTTAGTGTAAGAGAAGCCCGTGTCATGTAATGGTCATTTACTCATGTTTCATGTGCAAAGCTTATCTAGAACAAAATGGAAAGGCAGCTGCTTATAAATAAGCATGGATGGTAATTATTCATAATTATTACACAACCTTCACTATCAGGACAACATAATTACTGTATTTATAGTTCCTCAGGAGAAAATGGTAAGCCTAAAACATTTCTTCAAAACATAATTAGATCAACTGCGGTCAGTCGGTGCAGCATCTCTGTGCTATTTGCTACATTTAAACCTACTATCTAGTTCCTCAACCCATTAGGAAGAGAGTCCCAATAATTACTGAACATACTTCAAATAACTTTAAATTACTTCTTACTGTTTAAAACCTGCCTCTTCATTACCTTTCACATGTTCCAATATAAAATCAGTTATAAACTCCTTCACTATACATAGCATACATCGATCTAAAAAAAGTAATTTTCCTTCATCTCGGGTACATAGCTAGCAGTGTCTCTGCTATTTCAAATTCTCAATCTCCTTTGTTAAATCATCCTTTTACCCTGACCTTTCTTCAGAGAGCTGCTAAAAGATAGCTACAAGGTGGGGAGGGGGAATTTTTAATAATTACTGCAGGTCTTTAATGAAACATGAGGGGCTGCCTTGACCCAAAGAAAACTGCTTAAGGGAATCGTATCCAGCTCATCGGCTGCCAGTTGGCCATATGTGGTCTAATTAGGCAGTTCCCTCCTCTCATCTTACTCTAACAACCTGGTTGTTTGGGCAGATAGATTTCTGAGTGACAGCATTAAACACTGATGCTAAGCCAGGATTTGAACCTTGGTTTCCCAAGCCAAAGTCTAGCACTCTAACCACTCATGCTGGCTGTTATTACTATTCAGTTCCATGTTTATTTTCACAATAAAATGGGACTGAACCATCAATACACTCTTGTGAATCACAGTTCAGCTTCTATAATGACTATGTTCCTCCTTAGAATAAAAGGACCTAAACATAGACTGAAAAGTAATCAGACCATTGTTTTCAATACATGAATTAGAGTGGTGGTTAAATAACCCACTCGAGACTCTACAGACTAAGACGACAGCTAAGAAATCATTGAATGTTTCATTACTGAGCGGTTTCACATGTGGCCAACTGGCAGCCAACAAGCTGCATATTGATTCCTTGAAGCAATTTTATTTGGGTCAAGGCAGCCCATCATATTTCAGTCAGCAAATGTGTTTATTTAAATTATTTATATACCACACTTTCATTCATTCAAAGTATGTTTTGAGAATCAATAGTAAAACTACTGATAAAAACATTTCATTAAAATCCTGTAGTAATTATTAGAAATTCCCCCTTCCCACCTTGCACGCACCTTTCTCTTAGCAGAATGCATAGAGTAGTAACTACAGCTTTCTTTTATTTTAGGATGTTGTTGACTAATGTGCAGGAGACAATGTTCCCAAAGTACGGTCACCTATGCCTTCAGTTTTCTTTCTGTAAACAAACGCGACCTGGAGGAATAAAGCAGCTACCCAAAAAATAACTGACTTTGTAATGGTTTGGGGTCTTTTAGTACAAACAATGGAGTTAGAGAGCTTGAGGGGGAAAAGTGACCCATGCGTTTTTTCCCAAAAAACAATGTTTCCCTGGGTCAGTATCAAGCACTCTGGAGAGATCACACAGCCATGACCCAACAACATCCCACAAAACTGGTGTGAGTTGTTAAATATACAAAATGGCTATGGGGAGCTACACAACAAAACCATTCCACCATAAGCAAAGGTGTACGTCTAGGACACGGGTGGCCAAACTCGCTTAATATAAGAGCCATATAGAATAAACGTCAGATGTCTAAGAGCCACAGTATGTGAACTAACATTATGCATTTTTATTGGGAAATAATGCAGATTTGCTTTTTATTAACATTAAATGAAACTGCCAAAAATAATAACAAAAGGGGTAAAAGCAAATATTGATGATGATTTTATTTGTCCAATGATGTTTATTTGTTTGCTAATGATTTCTGCTTCCCCAACCACCCTGCTGGGAGCCACACGATATGTGTGAAAGAGCCGCATGTGGCTCCCGAGCCATAGTTTGGCCACCCCTGGTCTAGGATCTGGGTGTTTGAAACTGTCTTGAGTATTCTGTAGATAGCCGTAACTACTCCTTTCCATCCTTGGTGATGAAAAACAGGGAAAAAACAGCTGTCTCAAACACTCACTTCCCTGCCTTTGGGAACCAAATGCTGGTGGTAACTCCGAGCAGGCTTGCAGGGAGCGCCAAAGGGACAAACAGCCACCTGCTTTCTCTCTCACCATGTATTGGTGGGCCCAGGAGGGTGTATTTTCTGGGATGCCCCAAAACTAAAAACTGCCACATTGTGGCTAATAACTTTTGTCCAGAACCTCCCAATCTGGGCGCTGACCTGGATCTCATCAGATCTCAGAAGCAAAGCAGGGTCGGCCCTGGCTAGTATTTGGATGGGAGACCTCCAAGGAATATCATAGCTGTGAGGCAGAAGCAGGCAATGGAAGACCACCTCAGAACTACCCAATCCGAGCGATATGAAGATACGTGCCAAAAAGCCAGCCTTTTCACAAAAATCACTTAAGGGCAAGACATTTTCTTCTTTCTTTCAATCAAATAATCCCCCCCCAGCTCGTTATCTATATGTTTTGCCTATGTGCATTTATAATCAGGGGTCCGTTGGAGCGGGAGCGCACAGAAGCACAGCTCCGGGATTGAGGAGCCCAGGGGGCGGGCACATGACCAAGCCCCACCCCCTCCTCGGCTTCCCCGAGCAGTGCAGAGGCGCAGCGCCCTGGGGAAAGCCCTGCTAGGGTCTTTATTGATTTTAATGTTTTGTTTTAATATTGATAATTTTTTCATTGTTCCTTTTATGACTGTGTGCTGCTTTTCCAGAGACTTGCTCAAGGTGGCATATAAATTTTCTAAGTATACCATTTTTTATCTGGGCACATGGCACATAAGTACTGGAGAAATTTCACCAACCCTTCAGCAGCTTCCACCCCATCAGTTTGGTGTAGTGGTCAGGAGTTGGACTCTAATCTGGGAGAGCCGGGTTTGATTCCCCACTCCTCCACATGCAGCTGCTGGTGTGACCTTGGGCCAGTCACAAGTTCTCTCAGAGCTGTTCTCTCATGAGCAGTTCTCAAAAGACCTCTCTCAGCCCCACCTACCTCACAGGGTGTCTTGTTGTGGGGAGGGGAAGGGAAAGGGATGGGTGGTGCACATGTCCTGGGTATCTCAAGTCTACTTGAAACCTGGTGGTTTCAAGGGAGCAGGAAGAGAATGAGGGTGTGTTCTTTACGCTTATTTTTATTGCACAAAGTATTGGATGGGGAAGGGAATGGAGGAAGAGCAGGTCGGTTTCACTCACCTGTGAGTGGAGCCTGAGGGGTGGGTGTTGCCTTCTGACACACGTTCGGTATGTTAGGGGGTGTGGCATATGCAAATGAGTTATGCAAATGAGTTGTGCTAATGAGCTCCTGCACCTCTTTTTCTACGAAATGACCCCTGTTTATAATTATCCTCCTTTAAAAAATAAAAAAGACCCCCTTGGGCAATTCCAAGTGTAATAAATAACTGAAACCAACTGCAGTTACTACAGCAACGCAGCCCTCTTATTACTGCCATGAGTCCTCCAGAATGAACATTTCTAATGCAGCCAGTGAATGCCATGTGACATTTGGATCTCAAAGAATTAGGTTCAAATCCCACCTCAGTCGCAGGCTTTATGAGTAGCGCCTGGGCAAGACACTGTCGATCGGCATCAGAGTCCTGTTTGTAAAGTATGAAAAATATCCCCTCTCCCATACGGAAGCTGACAGCATGGCAAGAAAAAGCTGTTTAAAATGGTACAAAGTGCAGCGGTGCTCCGCAAGACTTTTCAACTGTCACGATTCACAAGTGGCCACCAAATCTTATGCAGAACCATTTAAATGAATATTACTCATGCAAATACTATTTCAAGTAATGGGCATTGTGCAGCAGCACCTGCTGGATCACAGCTATTATATCCTAGAGTAGTTTTTACTTCAGTGAGTTACAAGCAAAGAGCCCCTTTTTTTAGTCCACGTGCCCAGAGAACTAGTCCATGTATTTAAAAAAAATGATTCACCAAAGGAAAAGAGGAGGCTAGAAAATTACATCCCGTCCCTTTGATCTGCTAGTGCCACCATGCTATTTCATGTGTGTCACAAGACTGAATCACTGCTGAAAGTACACAGAGTATGGCCACGGACTAAATGCAACAGCAAATATGGAGATGGTTCAGATCTTTAGAGGAAGTATCTGAAGCTCAGAAAATCTATAAAATACAGCTCAGGCCACAACTTTCAGCTGTGTTAACAAAGGGACAGTTTCTAGCCCTCATGATTCTGACAATATGCTTGAAAGTGTTCATGAAAAGTCCAGTGACATCCCAGCAAGCAGAAAGATGAGTTTTCTGAATAAGCATCAGAGGTGAAACTTGGTGTTTCAGTGCTCTGTACAGTTACTGCCCTTTCTCAAGACTAGAAGACAGAAAACTGGGCAAATTTTGCTTTAGACCGGTGGTAGAATTTGGTGTATTCCCCCACTCCACCAATTAAATATAACCCTATTTGATTCACAATCCAGTGTGCAAATGGGTGGGACTACGGTTTAATGACAGAACATCTGCTTTGCATGGAGAAAGCTCCGGGGGGGGGGGGGGGGTGTCAATCCCAGCATCTCCAGTTAAAAGGACTGGGTAGACTTATAACCTTCCAAGGCCGTGGGTAGCTGATGCTGACCAGCAGACAGCACTGATCTTAACAGACCAATGGTCTGAGGCACCTTCGTGAGCTCATGCTGTTCCATGCATAGCCATCAGATATAACTTCTATTGCACTGCTCTAACATAAGCAAATTTCAAACTATTAACTTCTTACTTCTAAAAAAAAATCAAGTTTCCTTTCCCCAGCCTTCCTTGATTTAAAGCAACATGTACTCAGATTTGTAAATTTAGTCAGTTCTGCAAGATTCCTACAGTCTCGTTCAAAGAACTTTTTACAAAATTAAATGATGAGACTTCGCACTCTTATCATACTGCCAGTTATTGTTGCTAATTAATGTTATTTAACTCTGGAAACTTAAAAGGGAAAGAAAGCACAGGCTGAAATATTGCTTAGCAGTTTTTTAAATGGCCTCTTTGGGTTCATCTCAGTTTTTCCCCCAGAGCAAGGCCACAAACTGATATACTCCTACTGGGTGTTTAATATCCCATTTTTTCTAGTCTTCTATGGAGACACTTGCATACCACACTGAAACAAAGACAAGCCTGCCTAATCTGAAAAGCCAAGTTACCCAAGGCTACGGAGGAGTCACAGAACTGCCTCCTCTTAGCATTCCCATTAGTCATCATGTTGGATGTAAACAGTACAGAACACAGTCCTATACAATACCATATCCAGCTCGGGTGGATAAGGACATCCCACAGTAGACACAGAATGACCTTGCCCAAATGCAAGCTATCTTTTTTAGAAAGCAGAGATTAAGAATTTGTGCATCCTCCCCCCCCCCCGAAAACACACACACAATAGCAGTTAACAGAACAGCTTTTGTTTCTAATGCAACTGCTTCTTAGATTCCTTATGTCTAACTGGTACGCACAATCCTAGTCTCTCTTAAACTCTTTGCTTTCCTTGGTTTTCTTATCACTGCAAATATAAGCCATTCGAAGGGGGCCGGGAATTACGTAATGTAGAGAACAAAGCAAATACTGGAACGGAGGACAGACTCTCTCCTTATCATCTTCATATTAACTTGTCTACGGGGCATGATGATCTGCAGTGAACAACCAGCCAGTTAGGGGTCATTCTGTAAAAAAAGAGGTGCAGGAGCTCATTAGCATAACTCATTAGCATAACTTATTTGCATATGCCACACCCCCTGACATCACCAGAAGGGTGTCAGAAGGCAACGCCCACCGCTCAGGCTCCACCCAAAAAAATCTCCAGGTCTTTCCCAACTCAGAGCTGGCGAGCCTTTGACTAAAGACACTTTCGGTTTGCTTTGCTCTTGCAGGGAAGCTACCCTAAAACAAGCATGAAAATACAGCAGCGCATCATCATATGTGCCCGCTCCTGGGCTTGTTACTCCCGGAACAGCATTTCATCGCGTCCCTGCTCAAAATGACCCCTGCAGCCAGTACTTAGCTGCTTTAGGGGAAAACTGGGTCAAAAACGTTTTAACTAAAATAAACGCCTGATTGAGCTGTTCTGATACAAGAAATCTGTACCATTCACAATACAGCTTATTACTGGTATTTACATAGCACATGAGCATCTCCTTCTAAATTACTTTACTGAATTATCCCTTAATAGCCATTTAAAAGAAAATACTGCAGTCCTTTCACAACCTCCTCTACTGCTGCTGCCGCTACGGCCTCTTCCTCCACCACCCTTACTATCCATATTGAGCATTCAACCATCTCCACCAGAGACCCTGTTTCCATCCTATGATACGCGCTTTATTTTCTCTCCTATGTATGTAAATGAATCACTACCATTCCTTTGCACAACACATTCCTTTGTTTCACTTATTAAAAGTTGAGAACAGTGGCACAAGACCTGCTAGCTACCCCACAGTGACCCAGCCCCCACTGACAGACTTCCCTCAGGTGGACCAACTGTACCCTATAGGAATCCCTGCAATGCTCCGCCCCTCCTTCCACCACCACAACAGGAGCTGCTAGTGGCAGAACATGCTGGTCGACTGCTCGGCATTCACAGGCTTTTCAGCTGTGTTAAAAACCTGAGCGGTTGAAACCAGTAGCCTCTCACCTTTCACTTTTAAAAGTTAGACTATCCCCTAAAGCAAACAGTCACCATAATGTACTTGGACTGGCTGCCTATATTGGAATAAATAAAATCAATCGAAAGAAAGGATACAAAATGGCTAATTTATTTGGAGGTGCTGGTGGCAACAAAAGAACAATGCGCATTTCAGAAAAGTCACTGTGCTTGCTGGTGCTAGCCAGACACATATGGATATAAGTATACAGACATGTAAACAATGGAATTAAGAAACCACAGCTTTTTCAAATTGCCACTTAAAAATAGCTTTCAGTTTATTTGAGAATAGGGTGGGAAAGACCAGCTGTAAGACATGACACTATCCCTTCACACACCACAATTTTTGAAATCTGCCAGTATCTGGTGCTAATTGCAGGCACCTGGGAGGTTTGCTCATGCGCAGGACATTATGAGGTGTTGCCTTGGATCAGGCAGGTGGAGAACAGGGCAAAGGGCTGTCAGAGCATGGAGATTCATGCCTTTCCCAGCAGCGTGGCTTCGCCTCCATTCCTTCCCTCCTTAACAGAGTACTAAGATTCCCTTCTAGCCCTTATGACTGACTAGCCTGACACCTCTGCTTTGCTATGGTATTTAAGTTCCGTAAATCCAGTTATAATACTGATGATGCGAAGTTTGAAATGTAACACTTGTTGTAGGAATTCTAATGGAGAAGACTGTAGGGTAAAAAAATGAAGTGAGACATACATACTGTTTTTTCTCTCTCTACTGAAGGACCTCTCTGTAGACCACAATGGTGGTTCTCCCCTCAGGTGCTGGGATCACCAGGCTGCTTGGTGAGCTCACTCTGGAGCAGGCCACATAGAACTGTTCATGTGAGAAGCAGCCCTCTGTTAACTCCTGCCACCTTCCACGAAAGTGATGGCCTTTCTACTGGTGTTCCTGGATTCTTTTGCTCATATGGAGATTGTGTTGTTCTGAGCACCTCAGTGTGATCTTGCTGGTACTTGGCCTGAACAGCTCAGTGCCCCGCAGGAGTACTATGTGCAAATGTCTTTGCTGCATTCCTAAATTGCCTCCTCCTTGTAGCATTAAAGTACCCTTGCCCTGCTTCAACACCTGATAGACACACACCTGTCTGGTGTGTGGGGGGGATTATGTTTAAAGGCATCGGGGAGGCTGGGCCAGCAGCAGGGCTAAGGCAATCCTGCTGAGCAAAACTCCCTGGTGGCTGTAAGCATCCCACCTCCTCTCCTACACCTGACAGGCAGCTGCCTGTCCAGTGGAGGAGGAGGAGGGGGAGGACTATTAGAAGCAACTGTGGAGGTGGGGCCAGCAGGATCACTAAGGTGTTACTCCTGGGGTGGGCTCCCTCATGGCTTTAAGCACCCTGCAACTGCAGCTGCACCTGACATACAACCGCCTGTTAGGTGTTGGAGGTGAGGGGGAGTGTGTTGGAAGCCATCAGAGAGGCTGGGCCAGCCGCATTACTGCACCTCACAGCTAGTTGTTGGCCATTCCTGATTTCCTCAACTGCCGTTAGATCTCTGCAGTCTCCTGTAACTGGTTGTGTTTTTTTTTACCTCAGAAAGCTGAGCTCTGCAGCTGACCTATCAGATAATGGGGGTTGTAAGGAGGCAGCAGCCTGGCAGCCACATAGGAATCAATGGGGGGAGCAAATTTTCCCCCTTTTGACCCCCTTAGGGGTCGAATTTCTAAAAAAATCCCTTCTTACTGAGGACCTGGGTCATGGTAGGTGTGCTCTCCCTGAATTTGGTGTTTCTAGGTCCAGCGGTTTGGCCTGGGCGTTGATTTTATGGTGAAGGGAATTTCTTATATATATAGAAGGACAGCAAATCAGAATTTACATGAGAGAATGCCATCTTTGACACAGACTGGGGTATGAGCCTTCCCCCCAGACAATGATGCTTACCATTTGGGGAGGGAGAAATTCAGCTGAAGCCTTGAACGCACACCCCCAAATTTCAGACCTGTGTTTGTTTCCTTGAAGTAAGAAAGTAAATAAATTTTGTGCTAGGGGTCAGAGCACTGGGGGGGAAAAATTGCAGTTTTCTCTCAAGTACTGGGCATATTTACAATTTTCCTTGTAGAAAACAAAGGCATTTGTAATTTTTAAATTCCATAAATACAAATATTGCAATTTTATATGCAACGTAGGTTATAAAACCTACATTTTATGTTGTTAAAGTAGTTAGTCAAAGTAGTAAAATTAATTTAGGTTTGATTTTGTTGTTGTTGTTCAG
The DNA here is from genome assembly GCA_029233225.1 of Lepidodactylus listeri. Lineage (NCBI taxonomy): Eukaryota > Metazoa > Chordata > Lepidosauria > Squamata > Gekkonidae > Lepidodactylus > Lepidodactylus listeri. The sequence continues at coordinate 58,438,539 of JARCFY010000016.1, read as the reverse complement.
TCACACAGTTGAGCCCGACTCTTCGCAACCCCATGGACCATATCACGCTAGGTCTTCCTGTCTTCCATCATGCTCCAGAGTTTGCTTAATTTCATGTTTGTTGCATCGATGACACTGTCTAGCCACCTCATCCTCTGCCGTCCCTTTCTTCTTTGACCTTCAGTCTTTCCCAGCCTCAGGGTCTTCTCCAGCCAGTGCTCCCTTCTCATTTGGTGGCCAAAGTATTTGAGCTTCAGTTTCAGTATCTGGCCTTCCAGGGAACAGTCAGGGTTGATTCCTTTTAGGATTGACTTCTTTTAGGCTTGATTGGACAGTAAATATTACCTATATTTAAATTTTTTCCCAAAATTTTACTTCCACCCCCGGGGGGGAAACAGGGAGAAAAATTCCCCCAGGACTTCAAAATTTCCAGAATTTTTACATCTTTAGTTTTCACAGAGTAAACTCTTATGATTTATGCTTACCTTTACCTCCTCCCAATGAAAGCCAACGCAAACATATGCTTTGTATGTTGCTGATCTTACTAAAATGATGTAATGTAATAAGATGACAGCTTTTGTTATATTTTATACTTTTCTTTGTTTCAGAAAGCATTTTCCACATGCCTTTTAACTGTTTAACTGTACAGCTACAGCTACATCAGCAGGTCTGGAAAGCATCACACTCTTAGGTGCCAGTTTTGCACAGAATGTTTACAGATTTCCTTTCCAATCACATACAATTGCAGCATACTCAAGTGGACAGGTCCCTTGGACGTCTGCCATCCTAATAGCTCATACTTTTTGTGGTCAAAGACCATTATTTGACCACAAACACATACGCATTGCAAAGCATCCTTCTCAAACTATCATCAATTGATTCAGAAACCCTCCACACACAGCCTGCTTCTCACATCTTAAATACTCATATCAGAACTAACTCTGCTTTTCAACCACAACAACAGGAGAAGAGCTGGAAAACGTGTAGGTGACACTTGTGAATTCAGGCTTTATCAGAGCTGTTCTCTCAAGGACAGTTGTCTCAGAGCTCGCTCAGCCCCACCTACCTCCCAGGGTGTCTGTTGTGGGGAGGAGAAGGGAAAGGAGTTTGTAAGCCGCTCTGAGACTCCCTTGGGTAGTGAAGGGCGGGGTATAAATCCAATCTATTCTTCTTCTGGCAACCAAGATCATGTTAATCCATGCCATAGTATTCCCCATCACTACGTATGGGTGTGAAAGTTGGAAAATGAAGAAAGCGGACTGGAAGTAAGTTGATTCATTTGAAATGTGGTTTTCTGACATTGTTGCTGTTGCTGGCTTTTACTGTAATAAATGAAATGAATGAATGAAATGTGGTTTTGGAGAAGAATTTTACAGATAACATGGACCATCAAAACAAATGGGTTCTAGATCAAATCTAGCCTAAACTCTCTCAAGAAGCTAAAATGACTAAACCGAGGCTATCATACTTTGGTCAAATTATGAGAAGACAAGAGTCACTGGAAAAGACAGTAACACTAGGGAAAGCTGAAGGCAGCAGGAAAAGAGGAAGACCCAGCATGGAAGACCCAACATAACCCTGCACTTAACACACACAGTCTCAAATGTACCATTCTGGAGCAAGGTGATTGAATGAACGGCAGCTGGCCAACTTCAGAGATTCCTGAATGAAGTAGTTTGTTTAGATCCATTTCAGTCTGATTTCAGGCCTTATTATGAGACTGAAATGGCCTTAGTCGCCCTGGTGGATGCCACATGCTGGGAGACCCTGTTAATTCTCCTGGAACTCTCAGCAGCTTTTGATACCATCAATCATGTTATCATTCTCGATTACCTTTCAGGTCTGGGAGGCATTTTTCTGCAGCAGCAGATTTCAGACAGTGGTGCTGCGTAACTGCTATTCTGTCACTTGGCTTTTGGCCTAGGTGGTTTCCCAAGGTTCCACCTTGTCCCTCAGGCTTTTCAACGCCTATGTAATGCAGCTGGGAGAAGTCATCCGGAGATTTGGGCTGAACTGCCACCAATATGCAAATGACACTCAGCTCTATCTCACAATCCCAGCAGATCCCAGTGAGGCCGTGGAAACTGTGAACAGGTGCCTGAAGGCAGTTTTGGAATGGATTTCAACTCAGAAACTGAAATCTAATCCTGACAAAACAGAGGTGCTCCTAGGGAGGGTCTGACCCAGGAAATAAGTTATCCCTGTTCTGGATAGACTTGCACTCCCCTTAGAGGAGGAGGTTCATAGCTTTTGGGTGCTCCTGGACCTAGGACTCCTGTTGGATAAAAAGGTGGCAGCAATGGCCAGGGGTGCCTTTTACCAGCTTTGGCTAGCAAGCCAGCTGTGACCCTTCTGGGACAGAAAAGATCTTGCCACCTGCCTTTCCAGATCTCAATAAACTGAATCCTGGTTAAGGGCCATTGCTGGGACTGACTGCTGTGGGACTCTGACAGAGTGTCAGGAATGAGTCTCCAGGTGGGAGCTGCAAACCCTGTATGAACACAAACTGTTTGCTGAACTGTCCAAGTGCAAGTTCCACCAGACTGAGGTAGACTTCCTGGGCTACCGCATCTTGCCCCAAGGGTTGGAGATGGACCCCAAAAAAGTAGCCAATGTGTTGGGATGGGAGGCCCCTCAAACCCGGTGCCAACTGCAAAGTTTTCCCGAGTTCACCAATTTCTACAGAGCCTTCATCTCCAACTTCACTCAAGTGAGTCTACCCCTCACTCACCTCAAAACAAAAGAGAAAGGGGCCGATAGCGTAAAGCCAGGGACTCGGTTCGAATGGACTGCAGAATGCCAAGAGGCATTCAATTGATTAAAAGCGTTATTCACCTTAGAGCCTGGGTTGAGCCACCCTGATGAAAATAAAAAATTCATAGTACAAGTAGACGCTTTGGATGTGGCCATGGGGGCACTATCCTGCAAGAGGGGACAGATGGGAGGCTCCACCTGCTGGCATATGTGTCGAAAAAGTTCACCTCCACTGAAAGGAATTGGGCTGTGTGGGACAAGGAAGCTGGGGCTATCCGCTTGGCCCTGACAACTTGGCGCCATTGGTTAGAAGGGGAATGTATGCCTTTCGAGGTCTGGACTGATCATAAAAATGTCGAGGTGTTGCGGACCCCCCTGGAATCTAAATGCTAAGCAACTCCAGTGGGTTGAATTCTCTTCAAAATTCCATTTTATGTTGCACCATTTCCCGGGCAAAGCCAACTCGTTAGCTGATGCTTTGTCCTGCATACCGCAACACAAAAGTCTATGGGTCATTGACTCTATGTTCACGCCCACCCAGTTGGGGGGGGGCAGTACTCACTCGTAGCCAAGCTCGAGCGGCAAAGCGTGAGGAAGAGCCCTGGCTTGAAAAATTCAAAACTGCTTTTTCTGATGAAGATCAGCTGGAAACCTCTGCAGACCCCTCAATTGTGCTAGGGCTTGACAGCTGCTGGCACAAGGGTGATAAATTGTTTGTTCCTAAGACTTTGTGGGGGGAGGCAATGCATATGGGGCATGAGTCTAAATTAGCAGGACATTTTGGGTATTTGAAAGCATTACATTTACTACAATGTCAGTTTTGGTGGCCATGCATGTGTGGGGACAGTTCTCAACATGTGGGGTCCTGCCAAACGTGTTTAATGAGTAAGAGACAACCAGGGAAACCCCCGGTCTACTCAAGCCCCTGGAGACTCCTGGTCAGCCGTGGGAGGTAATTTCAATGGACTATTACCGATTTGCCGCCTAGCAAGGGGAAGACAGTAATCTGGGCAGTTGTGTACCTATTCACAAAGCAAGCCCATTTAATCCCTTTTAAACAAATACCCACGGCTAAGGCTCTGGCCAAGATGTTCACGCTGTGAAACTGCATTCAATCCCACGGAAAGTGATATCAGATTGCAGGTCCCAGTTCGTTGCTAAATTCTGGAAGGAGCTCATGGAGGTCTTGGGGATCGAGCAGGGACTTAGCACCGCTTAGCACCGCTTACCACCTAGAGACCGATGGCCAAACCGATAGGGTTAATCAGGTGGTTGAACAGTTTTTGCATTGTTTTACAAACTATCAACAAGATGATTGGGTTGACCTGTTGCCTTTTGCAGAATACGGTTATAATAATGCGGTCCATTCGTCTACAGAGGTCTCTCCATCCATGGCCCTTCATGGATATGAAGGAACCGCCCTCCCTACGGTGACCACTGAAACCATGCCCACAAGGGACTTGCAACCATGGTGACAAGGATTAAGAGATGCCTGGCCTATAATTCAAAAGACACTTGACAAAGCTAAATCAGACTGTAAAGCTCAAGCGGACAAGGGGCTGGCCCCTGGGTGGTCTTTAGAACCAGGGGATTTAGTGTACCTCTCTACTAAAAACCTGAGGGGCCTGCAGCCCTGCAGGAAGCTGGGGTGGAAATACATTGGACCTTTCTCTATGCTGTGCAAAGTTAATGAGATCACTGTGGAACTTGATTTGCCCAAATCACTCAGACACATGCATCCTGTTTTCCATTACAGTCTGCTGAAGCGGGACCCTGAGCTGAATACGTGGAGACCCCGTCGTCCAGCTCCACCTCCTCTGATGCTGAATGGTGAACACCATTTCGAAGTTGACCAGATTTTGGACTCTGAAGTGAAACAGGGGAAAGTCTTCTATCTGGTGCAATGGAAGGACTTTGGTCCCGGGGAAACGAGTGGGTTGAAGATGTTAATGCTCCTGCTTTGCTTCACTCTTCTCACAAGATGCATCCGGAGAAACCGGGGGGGGCCCTTCGGAGGGGCAGAATGTCAGCTAAGCCACCATGGCAGGTGGGGGCTGGGTGAAGCCTGTATTGAAGACAGATGTCTCTTGGTATTTTAACTTTTGATTCTTGCTTTGTGTCTTATTTTTATGCCTGCCTGTATCCGATCTTGGTGCCTGGATGCTCCTATTCTCCTGGGAACCTATAGTCATTAGTTTAGGCACACTTGCTTACTTGCTTGTGACTGGCTTTATTCCATCCCAGGGTGTCTTCTGAATTCTGTATAACTTCCCAACTCCCATCTGGAGACTCATTCCTGACACAAAGTGTGTACAGATGACCTGCCTTTCCTGATCTCAATAAACTGAATCCTGGTTAAGGGCCGTTGTTGGGACTGGTTGCTGTGGGACAGGTAACACCTAGATTAGATTACTGCAATGCACTCTACATTGGGTTGCCCATGAAAACTGTCCAGAAGCTACAGTTGGTATGGAATGCTTTTGCCAGAGTGTTAACTGGAGTGGGTCATAAGGAACATATCATTCCAGTCTTGCTCCACCTACACTGGCTTCCAATTTGCTTCTGGGCTCAATTCAAGATGCTGGTATTGACCTTTAAAGCCCTGCATGGCCTGGGACCAACATAACAAGAGTTCCTTTCTCCCATACGAGCCCACCTGCTCACTGTGATCATCCTTGGGAGGCCTGCTTCAGTTGCCCCCACTGCCTGAAACTAGATGGGTGGAAACCAGGAAAGGACCCTCTCCATCATGGCACCAAAACTTTTTTTAACTCCCTCCCAGGAGATTCATCTGTCTCCCTCTGTTGGTGTCTTTCACTAGCCGGTGAAGACTTCTTTGTTTTGTCTGGCGTACCCCCAAGAATGGTTACTGGTACTGCTTCTAGTGTGGTTTGTTTATGCGTTTTAATTGAATTTTATATTTAAACTGTATTTTAATTGTTTAAATATTTTTTTAAAATGTTTGCCATCTTGCAAACCCTGATTGGGTAGAAAGGAGCATTAAAATATTCCAAATAAATAAATAACATGAGATGGTTCCTGTATCCATTAATATGTATTTTCTGGGAAAATCTGAATTGGAAAGTTTTCTGATTCAAATAACGTTAGCAAAACTTAAACAACCTTGATTTATTTGCAGCACAACATCACTGCACAACAGCCTTGACATCTATAGACCATGCTTACATATGTGGAGTGGAAAAATTTTCCATGGAAAGAAAACATTCCACCCCACATCACTGCCCATGTATTTAAGAAGGACAGTAAATGAAGCACAGTTATATCCAATGCACGTTCTCCCCTAAAAGCAGCACTGGATTAAAACATACACACATGATGAAACTCTACCTTCTCTGCAGGGTACCATAGCCCTCTCAGGGCCTGTACCTGGCAACCACAGCTGCCAAGGAGAGTCAGGTGCTTCCACACATAACCATTAGAGAAAAGCTAACAATAACCTTCCCAATTAAGCCCCACCCTGACAGCATTTGATTAAAAACACAAACACATATGACTAACAATGCAACCATGCAGAGTCCCCACAGGCAGAGCAGGAAGTTTCCAGATGCCAAAATGATTGGAAACTATTGCTTACCCAGTGTACCTGGTATCAGGCGCACCTGCGCTCAGATCACAAGCACCAGATCCCCACCACGCAATGTCAAGCGGCCAGACACATCTCAGCACTGGCAAATTTCAATCACAAGATTATCCTTAGAACTGCTTCTTCACAGAGGGAATCAATATTTATTTATTATTTATTTATTAAATTAGATTTTTAAAACCACCCTCCACTGGTCCTGGTTGAGGGTGGTTGAAGGCCAGATGTCTCTTGGGCCGGGGACCGCCAGGAAGTTCTTATCTGCCTGGCGCAATGCTCTTCGGGGGGTATAGCAGGAGAGTTGGTCCTGAAGATATGAGGGTCCCAGACAGTGAAAGGCCTTGATGGTTAACATCAGAACCTTGAACTCCACCAGGAGCCGGTGTCGCTTGCGCAGCACAGGCTGAATATGTGCCATTTGTGGGGTCCCCATAAGGACCCCCGCCACCACATTTTGGACCCATTGGAGTTTCCAGGTCAGTCTCAAGGGCAGCCCTATGTAAAGCAATTTACAGTTGTCTAATCTGTAGGTGACCCTTGTGTGGATTACTGTGGCTTGGTCAGGGCAAGACAGGTAGGAGGGCAGTTGCCTCACCTTGAGCAGCTGGAAGAACGCTAGTCGGGCAACATTTGCGATCTGGGCCTCCATTGACAGGGAGGCATCCAGAACCACACCCAGGTTCCTGACAGTTTGTGCCAGTATTGAGGCCACACCATCAAGAGCCAGGAGCCAAACCTGAGTCCACCCCACCCAGCCACAGAATCTCCGTCTTAGCAGAATTCAGTCTCAGCCCGGCTCTGCTTTAACCATTCCACTGCAATCTCCAGCCCTTCAGCCAAATTTGCTGGGGCGGCATCCAGCCAGCCACTCATCAACAGATATAGCTGGGTGTCGTCAGCCATACTGATGAAATCCCAGCCCAAAGCTCCGCACCAATTGGGTGAGGGGGCCACACTGGAGAGAGGATTGCCCCCTGAGGATGAAGCTTCCACTGTGTTGTGTCTTTGTATCTTCCAAACACTACCCAGTGCTATATAGAAACAGCAAGACCAACACACTGTCTTTCCCCTTGTAAGTTAAATGCATATTTTTGTTTGTTCATTCAGGTGCCATCACTATTTCCTAATAGTTAACTAGCCAATAACTCTTCCCTATACCAACCTATTCCTCTTCATGAAACACAAACATTGTTTTTTTAAATATATAGATATATTTTCCATAACAAATACATCTCAAGGTGAAGCCAGATGAATATTCATTTCAAGAACAAAAGAACATAAGAGAAGCCAATGTTGGATCAGGCCAGTGGCCCATCCAGTCCAACACTCTGTCACACAGTGGCCAAAAATACCAGGTGCCCTCAGGAGGTCCACCAGTGGGGCCAGGACACTAGAAGCCCTCCCACTGTTACCCCCCACCCCACCCCCAAGCACCAAGAATACAGAGCATCACTTGCCCCAGACTGAGAGTTCCTATCTATACTTTGTGGCTAATAGCCACTGATGGACTTCTGCTCCATATGTTTATCTAATTCCCTCTTGAAGCCGTCCATGCTTGTAGCCACCACCACCTCCTGTGGCAGTGAATTCCACGTGTGACTCACTCTTTGGGTGAAGAAGGACTTCCTTTTATCTGTTCTAACCCGACTGCTCAGCAATTTCACTGAGTGCCCACGAGTTCTTGTATTGTATTTCCCCCATCACTCAAACATTCCAACACAAGGAACAAAATGACCTGAAAGGATCATAAAAAAAAAAACAACCATACCCAAGTCAGATAGCAAGAAACAGACAGCATCACAACATTATTTAACACTATTTGCCACTACATTTGTGCCGACATCATCACTGTGGGATACAATGGAGTCACAGAAGTTCTGCATCTTGTCCACATCGTTGTTTGTTTGCTTTGTTTTTGAATTTCTGGTACCGCAGCTGTTTTGGCCGACTGTGCCGAAAACCCCGCCCTGGCCTGAATAGCCCAGGATAGCCCAGTAGCCCAGTGAGATCTCAGAAGCCGAGCAGGACTGCTCGGCTTCTGAGATCTCACTGGGCTATCCTGGGCTAGTATTTGGGTGGAAGACCTCCCAGGAACACCAGGGTCATGATGCAGAGGCCGGCAACGACAAACCACCTCTGTTCGCCTCTTGCCATGAAAACCTCTGTGGTCGCCAGGAGTCAGCTGTGAGCCGACAGTACTTTCCACCACCACCACAAAAGAAACATTTTATAAGAACATTCACTATGCAATAAACCACTTCAGAAAGCCAGGCCAACAGGAAAAGTTATTATACAATGAGAATAAATCTGATTTCTTTGTTAATACATGTAGAATTTAGCATTATCAACTACCCCTCATTTGAGCAAGCACGTGAGGCAGCAGGGTTTTTTTCCCCAAACATAAACCTATAGAGGCTACAGCCACTGAAACAACTTGGATTTCATGCTTCTATCCCACCCTTTGCCCTATGCTATAATGTTTAATAACTCCTGTATATCTATATATCCAGGGGTCATTTCGAGCAGGAGCTCGGGGGAGCGCAGCTCCGGGAGTTGGTACCAGCCCCCCCCCCCCCCCGCGGGGGAATGCCTGCTTGTGTCCTGGCTGCAGCAAAATGACCCTGTCCCCTGGAAAGGTCCTTGTTCCTCTGACCAGCCTTCTGAAGGCTTCAGCCACCACTGAAGCTATCCTCCCAGAATAGTGGTATTTCTGAGGCTTAGTAGCGGTCCCCTCTCTGCCAGCTCTTTCTTTCTTTCTTTCTTTCTTTCTTTCTTTCTCTCTCTCTCTCTCTCTCTCTCTCTCTCCCCTTTCTTTCTTGCCTTCTGACATACTTCCAGTGATGTCAGATGGTGTAGCATATACAAATAAGTTATGCCAAGGTTATGCTAATGAGCTCCTGCACCTCTTTTTCTACGAAATGACCCCTGTATATATCTAATAGCCAAGTGGCCCCCTCCGTGCGGATATCTAAATCCGCGCAGAGGGGGCACTTGGGGGGCAGGGAGATTTTTCTGCACACTTGGGGGACTCCCCACGTATGCAGAAAAATCCTAAAAGTAAAAAGAACTTTTGGGGGAATATTTAAATCCTCTGAAAACTAAAAGCGTTCCCTGCGCATGCGCAGAGAACGCTTTGGCCATTGGGGGGAGGCTTGGCGGGCCTGGTGGCTGTGAGCCACTCAGGCCTTGCTGCCGGCAGTGGGGGGAGGGGGTGGGAGAAGGCTCAGCGGGCTGCAGGCCTCGCCACCAGCGCTGCTGTTGGGGAGGGGGAGAAGGCTCGGCAGGCCACAGGCCTCACCGCCACCACTGCAGTTGGGGGGAAGCACCACGGGCCACGGGCCTCGCCACCGCTGTTGTCAGGGAGGGGAGGGTGGAAGAAGGCTCGGCGGGCCGGCAGCTGTGAGCCGCTCAGCCTTGCTGGTTGTGGGGAGGAGGAGGGAGAGGGTTTACCTGGTGCCACTTCCTCCTCCGGTGGAGCTCCTCCTGCTTCTGCAGTTTGGGAGCTGTGGGGAATACTCCCCCCCCCTGAGTATCATAGGTCCACCTTCTTGTTCGTTCCTATCACCATAATCCTGTAATCCCCCAAAGAAATTTCAGTGTTAAAATAACCACCATCAACAATTTATTCTGTACTGGAATTTTGCCAGACCTTTGTTACTGAACTTAACTGTAGAGTCTCATTTTTCATTTCCCTGTTAATGTGTTATGTTTGCGAAATAAAGTGACTTGACTTGGTTGTCAACCTTTGTACTTCCTTGAACTGCAGATCCATTCCCTGAGCCGTTTTATGACTTAATGATTTCAAGAACTCTGCAAGAAATTGGATCACTTTACAGCACTATGTGAACCTTAAAAAAAAGAACAAGTTAATTGGGAACAGACAACTGATGTTTTAAATCTATTAAGTATTTTGAATTAAAGCAATTAAACCTGCAAGGAACACCCCCAGCTCCTGAGCAGGAGGTTTTCCACTATCAAATTGTTCATTTAATACTACTTGAAACCCGCAGGACACTGGGTCCTCACATTTCAACTGTCGGGTTGTCTTATCTGCCAATACAGCCAACACAAGAAATGGTGGCGTGTGGGTAGGTTGTGCACTGCATACTTGGGAATACACAATACTGTCACACCCCTCCCCAACAATGTTACAAAAAAAACTTACATACTTTCCTATCAGAAGACCACATCAAACACCACTTCCTTGCTCTGTTGTCTGTGAAAATCTTCACAAACGAAACAACATCTTTACCTCCAGATACATTGGAAGGACAGCTGGGATGCTAGAATAACCAGTATGTGAAGGGAATGGTGGGAAGGCAAAAGATTTTTATGGGGACTAAAGGGTTTTTGGAGGTGAACAGGTGCCAGTAATTCCGGTGTGAACCATGCACAGATTTATGCCCCTTGCCCTAAACAACTGTGCATGGGGCTCCTGTGTTTGTTACTTATTTGGGAGATACCCATGTATGGTAGTCCTAATAAGAGACTTGAAAAATCAATGTTCAGGCTGCAAAAACTTTATGGATAATCAACATGACATCAGTTATGTTAATGTGCCTGTTTTCAGTTAAGCAAATGGCTTTCTTAGACTGAGTCTTTGTTGATCTCTTGCGCTAAACTTCTGACCCAGCTTGGCTCTTTAATTATAAAAGGTTCTGGATCCCTACCAAACACTAGAATAACATGCCCTGGTGGGGAGGGGGGAGCAGCGTTTTAACCTATCCTGTAGAATCTGTAGTTTGTTTCTCTGAACAAAAACACTTTCCTGAGCTTTAAAAACAAAACAAACTTTTGTGCAGATCATGGGAGAGAGAACTGCTGTTCAAGAACAAATCTAAAGCCTCCAGTTAGCCTGAAAACCTAATTTAATGATACTTTAAGCACCTGGTCAATTTTTTTATTAGACTCTCCTTATTGAGATAAAAACACATGCCACAATCGACTTTGCCTGGTGCAAAAACAGTTGGATTTGAGTTAAACTCTTTAAAAATCCAAGAACCACTAGTATGAACGGAACATCTGTCCACAGAAAAGCTGTGCAGGGTTTTCAGCTCTACAATCGCCATTTATAAATCTTACCTATCACAATTTCACCACCCAGGGAAACGTTCAAATTTCTAAAACACAGACATTGAATGATTTCCCCCTTAAGATTAGCAATCATTGCTGCAGCAAGCAGGTTAATGGCAAGTTTGCTTCTGGACACCATGTGGTCCATAGACATCATCCCCAGTTTTCGTAAGGCCCTCACCTGATTTCTGAATTAATCCTGATATATTGGCTTGGATCTTAAGTGCACTTGTCCTTGTCCGCTGCAGGGATGTTCATCTATAGCAGAACATGTCCCTCTGCTACTGGGCACTTTTAGTGCCTTGTAAAACATTGGTCTTGCATGAGAAGAGGTTCCAAGTGCCAGAAAAAGCTCACTCCGCCATAAAGAGGAACACACAGAGGAATGAAGGCACAGGATCTAAGCCATCATATTCATATTTCACAGCCCTTCTATCATAAGGGGTCCTTTACACTGCCATTATCTTTTGGTTTTTTTACATTGTTACCACAATACAGCCATCACGGAGAGGATGCCAAAAATTAGTTCCTGACCTAAAACATATTTCTGGTTTCTGTACAATATCTATCTATCCATCACATTTTCATTTCACACTTCCTGCAAAGAGTTCATTCATTGTATCGTCTGGAGGGGATGAGCACCACCTCATAGCTATCTGTGCGTGTATATAGGTACACACACACACACTACTTATAGAGCTACAGACATTCAACAAGCAAAAATACTATGACACAGGACTGAGTCCAGGACTCATCACACTGTGTCTAAATTATAGAGCCAGTTTGAGGTAACAGTTTATATTTATTTATTGAATTTATAGGCCGCTCTCCCCGCGACACAGGCTCAGAGCAGCTTACATGACTTGGCCGAGCCAAGATACATAAATACATTAAAATCAATCAATTAAAGCCTAATAAAATGCTGTCAAAACATAACAATAACCACAAGAATAAAGTGCTCAGTAATGCATAAGATGGCGTAGTATACAGCCCCATGTTCTCCAACTCCGGATTATGATATAAGCTGCAATCGTTGGTGGTCATAATATGGGGAGGGGAGGTGGCGGCCCCTGTTTGTAAGCCTGGCGGAAGAGCTCCATCTTGCAGGCCCTGCAGAACTGCATAAGGTTCCAGAGTCAAATTAGGGTCTGGGAGACCCAAGTTCAAATTCCTACCCTGCCAAGAAAGCCTGCTTAGTGACCATGGGGCAGTTATACACACCCAGTCTAACCTACCACGCAGGCTTCTTGTGAGGATAAAATGGAGGAGTGCTGGAGGCCTTACAGAAGGTATAATGCTGATTAGGACTGCATTGCTAGATAGTTAACAGAAATGTTCCCTCTGTCTCAAGTACTTGGAGGTCCTCCATCCATGTCATACATCTGATGAACCGGTGTCTTTTCCTGAAAGTGTTACATTGGTCTTTGTCTTGCGACTGCAATATAGAATGGTCCATGGTGTGATCTTCAAGCGAGTTAGGAAAGGAACTTTCCACCAAACACTTCCACTTATACGTTCTTGTTGTCATATGTCAAGGGTTACTAAGATAACATTTAATGTCCCATCACTACACATCCTAGAGAACTTTCTACCCTCCTTCCTTATTTTTCTTGGTTTAATTAGAGTAGATGAGTACATCATGGGCTCCGGACTTCTCAGCGAACACCAGAGACTTATGTTCCACTCTCATCATCACATTCTGAATTAATTAGCAGGTGGCATGTAAATTTAATGAAAGAGGCAGGCAAGATAACCACAGCTGTGTTCAAAGAAAATAAAGCACCATTAGTTTTACCTTCCCGTGAACACTGAATCATGAACGCTGATCTGAAAGTCACCTTCTTGATTTTGGTTCATAATGCTTTATGTAACTTGAGTAAGATCTGAAGTACTGAAACCCAAGAAATCATAAGGAAAAATATTTCAGAGTTCAAAAAAACCCCCACTGTGATAAAGGTAAACTGTGTGCGCCGATTCAATGCTCCCTCTAAACTTGTGTAGTCTTGTGAGCAAAAATTCAACTTTGTGAGCTACTGGCATCAAAGTTGTGAGTGAGCGATTTGGCTTCTGCATAAATCAGTTTGCTCTGGAGCCCTCCTTCCTGAGCTAAGACAAAAAATGTGTGAGCCGGAGGCTAAAAAACTGTGAGCTAGCTCACACTTAACTCAGCTTAGAGGGAACACTGGTAGCCGTGGTGCTCTGAAGCAGAACAAAGTTTTATTCAGGGTATGAGCTTCCATGTGCAAGGCACACTTCCTCAGATACCTGTTGGTCTTAAAGGCGCCACTGGACTCAAAACTTTGCTCTGTGTGTGTTGATGTATCACTTCAGGTTCCTGAAATCTGTGAGCTCTGAAATAAGGCAGTTGATATTCAAAATACTAGTGAGATGGTATTTAATACCATGCAAGAGAAATACCCTGTTGCACATCTAGTGGGCATGTCCAACCATTAAGCAATTTACAAAAATGTTTTTTTCAAGATACTACAAGGTACCCCAGCAACCAATTGTAAAAATCCCAGATTAGCAATTCTGGACATTTTTCTGCTGAGATGCATGACCACCCGCACAAAGACCTGGTTTCTTTCCCACTAGTGGCAGCCAGGCATGCCCTCCGTTTACTCTCGAAAGGTCTCAGGATCTCCAAGAAAAACTTGACATAGCAAAACCTGGGCTAGAACCATGGGGAAAGTGACACGGCAAATAAAGACTGTTGAAGGACTGGGGGACCAAAAAGCTTCCTCACCTCCTACCTTTCATCTGTCAATTACACAGATCGGTCTTCTAATATCTATGTACCACCCAAACCAATACTGTGCAGTTTTGTCACACAAAAACAAAGGAAGGAACCAATACACTCCAACAGTATCTCTCAAGTGTCATTGGAACACAGTCCTGTACACTGCACCTCTTTGTATATTTAAATCAGCAGCGATTGTTTACAGCAATAATCATTATTAGGCAGCCCCTACTAAACTTAAGAGCGGGGGGGGGGGGGGCGTTTTCTTAGTGCAGCAGAATCCTCCCCCCCCCCCCCCGTCACCATCACTTCCTGTAGCTGTGTGCAACTAGGACACTTAAAAAGTCCTTCTAGAGGTGAACAATTAACCCGCAACTATTTCCACCCATGGATTCCATAACTGCACAGACTAGACCAGTCCGCACCTCAAGATGCGCGGAGGGAAGAAGAGGATTTTAGATAACTCAGCCTTTACCCTATATATATATATATATATTCCCCCCCCCCCCCCCAAGACTGTGTGCACACACCAAGGTACCTGGGGTACGGCTCTGCAGGTAGCTCAGCTCCTCCTCCGGATGACGCCGGCTGGAAAGTGCCGCGGCTGAGAACTCCCCCAAACCACCGTCCCCTCCGCAGGGTCCAGCCCACAGGACCGAGCCGACCCTAACGCCGAGATCCAGCAGCGGCCAAGCCGGGATCCCCACCTGGCGGCACGAAGGCGCCGGCCGCAGGACGCCAACAACCGGCCGCCGGCGAAGGGGAGCGCCGGGCGCAGCCGGCCGGAGGAGGGGCAGCAGGGAGGAGCGACGCCCGCAGCGGAAAGGGGGCTCGGGGCGGCGGGGCGCGGCCGCGACGGGCGAGGAGAGCGCCGGGGGGCTCTCCCGGCGGGGGGGTGGCAAGGAGAGGGGCAGAAGGGAGACGGGGGCGGGCAGCCGGCGGAGGAGGAGGAGGCTCCGGGCAAGGCGGGCGGGGTACCTGCTGTCGCCGCAGCCGCCGCAGCCGAACTCCCTCCCCAGCTGAGACCGACGCGGCCCGGGCGCTGCGCTGCTCTCGCTGCCCCGAGCGCTCCCGGGAGCCGAGTCCGGCCGGGACTGGGCGGGGCTTCCACTGACGTCACGGCAGGAGGGGCGGGGAAAGCGCCGGGCGCTTGGAAGCCGGCCGGTGAGGCCACTTTTCCTGGCGCCTGTCAGATTTCCCACACCGGATGCTACTGAGCATGCGCTGGGCGTAACGGCGCATGCTCAGTGGCAGCAGCCGAAGCCCCCCTGGCCTTCTGCCTCGGACCCCGGGGCTCCGCGCGTGCCGCTCCCCTGGTGGGAAACGTTAAGTTTACATGGAGGGGAGGAGGCTTGAAAGATGGCGCTGTCGTATATGCAGATGAAGCTCATGCTGTAGGAGGGAGAGCTACTGACTTTGAAAACGGTGATCATGTAAAAGAGCCGAAGAGCTGGCAAAAACCGAGCATGCTCAGTCTGCCCCGCTGCAGTGACTGCCCTTGCCCTTCCTACTCGTGGCTGCTTTTCCCTCCAAAATGTGATCCAGGATGATAAGAAAACATTCTTATGATGTGATGGAATAAAGAGGGAGAGTGAATTTAAACCATTTCCTGGCTGTACAGTGCAAGTGTCCTGGCCTGAGTTCATAAAACCTATTCTCTCTCTTAGTTCTCCCTCTCAGTAGGATAAGACAAATATCTGGAGGTATCAAGATGATCTGAATGTAGTAAATTCACGTTCAGAAGAGAGGAGGGTCCGTTTGGAAACCACATGTTGGAAGGCACATCATTCCCTCCTCCCCTACTGGAAGGCCAGTGTTGTTCCCTTATCAGGTTGCCAAATTCAGCTTGGGAAAACCCTGGCGATTTAAAGCTGATGCCCAAGGAGGGCAGGGTCCGGGAAGGACAGAGAGCCCAGCAGAGATACAGTGCCACAGGGACTGCCCTCCAAAGCGGCCATTTCGTCCAAGGGAACTGTAGTCTCTTCTTAACCTTTAGTTACTTACTTCAATTTAGTTTGGGTTAAGTCTTTCCCTCCCCCCCCCCCTTTCCACATACACGTAGGATTGGACATGAACCAAAGAGCAAGAGCCATTGATGTTTTGGCTCTTAGTCCATGGCTTGCAGCCTGTGTCTTCAAATGAGCCACCTGTGTGTCTAGGACCAGTCTGCTCAGAATCTTACTCAAACCTATCCAATGGGACTTACGTAGGGCTGCCAAGTCAGTCCGGGGGGCGGAGGATCCCCCGCTACAGGGGTTCCCAATCCGCCGGCCAGCATTCGGCCGGTGGGGGGAACCCCACCTCCCTTCCCCAACGTAATGACGTCGCCCGGAAGTGACGTCATCACATTGGAGGCGTTGCCAGGGCGACGCTCTGGCAATCGCCCCAAAACTCTATGATACCATAGAGTTTTGGGGCAATTGCCAGAGCGTTGCCCTGGCAACGCCCCCAATGTGATGATGTCACTGCCGGGCGACGGAGGACTCCCCCCCGCTGGTAAGTAAGGGGCACTTGGCAACCCTAGACTTACGCCCAGAAAAGTGTTCTTAGGATAGTACTGTAAAGGTCACATAGGGGTCAAGCATATACAGTTGGAACACATTTTATGAAACAAAGGCTATTTTTGGGCAGGAACGCACAGGAACAAAGTTCCGGCTGGCTCCTGAGTTGGCCAAGCCCAGCAGGAACTAATTTGCATAATAGGCCACACCCAACAGCAGAAACTCATTAGGATTGGCTACATTAACATGCAAATTAATACCTGCTACAAAAAAGCCCTGGGTTTTGATAACAAACAAGGTAAACAGAATAAGAAGCAAAAGGTGGGTGTGGCTGGATGACCACTCTTCTGGTAACATGGGGGTGAGGCTGAATATGCTAATAAGCTGTGCTGTCAGGGGTGTGGCCTAATATGCTAATGAGGTTCTGCTGTTGGGTGTGGCCTATTATGCTAATGAGTTCCTGCTGGGCTTTTTCCACAAAAAAAGCCCTGGACTGAGGTATATAATATACATATGAATTGGAAAGAGTTCAATGTTGGTAAATAATCACAGTTTCAAGTGGGTGGCCGTGTTGGTCTGAGGGAGCAGAACGAAGTTTGGGTCCAGTGGCGCCTTGAGCCCAATGGCACAAGACTGTGTTGGGCTTCAAGGTGCCACTGGACTCAGACTTCGTTCTGATGAACAATTGTGTTATTTCAGTTGAGTATAGACGCTGATTAATCTGCTGCTCCGCCCAGATCTTCTTGGGTTATTCAGGCCAGCTCTGACCAAAATTAGGAACACAGAGTTGTGCTTTCAGTCAGTAGTAGCACGGCTGACGCGTACATTCTTGCTGTGGGCCAGGCATGCTCTTCTAATTATATAGCTCATTCCTGTGGCATGGAACGGAGTAGCCATTTAGCTGAAACACACCCCACTTACGTGGGGGAAATTAGTCCTGCCTATTTCTATGACTGCACCCATGTTTATTTTCACCTTAGTCTTCAGGTCACTCCCACGTCTCTGTTTTTTCCCTTGCATTGTTATGACATAACCTTAGATGATGAGTTCTGTTGGGCGGGGAAAGGTTTTGGTTTTGCTCATTGTACACAACAGCTAGAGCTCGACGTATATACATACAAACAATGAGTACAAAAGCAATTGGCACATTGTTAAAGGGACTTTTTTTTTTTAGAACTGGTGAACTGTGCTTACATCTCAGTTTCCTATGGAACGAGATGATAAAGCCTCAAAGCCTGAAAACCTTTTCCACCCATTAGTTGAGAAACCTCAAGGTCAAATTAACCATGTCCTCACAGAGCTCTGGGGTGCACACATGGGATGATTCAGCAATTCTTCCTGCCCTGTGATGCTCTTTCACAGCCCACACTAATTCTCTGGCTAGTCAATGTAACTGGTTTGGGAAACAGGTCAGAAAGAATGGTCAAAGAGAAACAGATACATTTTGCCAAGGTCTGGGCAGCAAGCCCATTACCGCAATAGGATCTATTTATATGTGATCTCTGAAATGAAATAGAAATGTGTCTTTCATGACTCATGAGGCTGAGTTTAAGAGATGGGATTGGGCAGTGGGTATGACAAGTTCTATTGAGCCCAGAGAAATTATGTGGACAGTCTGAAAGACATAATCAACAGAATGTGAATTCTTCAATGTGAAAATGCCATGCAAGATGGCACTTTTATTTCAGAGTACAGTTGTATTTTATACTTAATTGTATTTTATACTTAAAACATCAAGCTAAAAGCACTTGTTGAAGTGTAGTCTACTTAGTCCACAGAGTTGTGGCCCGAGTTTTGCCCTTCAGTAAGAACTTAAGGGTATCTGTCTCTTCCCTTTAATCGGCACATTTAACATTTCCCACAACTTGAATGATGGAAGCTGTACCTTATCATGGGGAATCAGAAACTCTTGGTCCAGATGTAGGTAGGGTTGCTCCAGCATGGGAAGTTCTTGGAAATTTGTAGGCAGTGCCTAGGAAGGAGGGGGGGAAATTGTGGTGGAGTTCAGCTTAGACGTGATGTGACATCCTGTAGTGTCATATCCTGGTCAAACGTCAGTTCCTCCAACTCCTTCCTCTGGGGTCATGTCCTCCCACTAAAATTCAATGTCTAAATTTAAATTTACCACATTATTGACAGCTATGCTGCCATAGAGAGTGGGGGGAGGGGATTGCTCGTCCTCTGGGCATTCTAAGTTTCGATTCTCCTGGACTCTTTATCTCCCACCCTGACAAGGCTTGACCTTGGAGACTAGAGAGATGCTCCCTGCTTTCCCGCTGGGAACTAAAAATTGTTAGTTTTAGTGCGAATGTAACCTGCTGCTTATTGGCTTGTAACCACCAGATGACCCTTGTTTGAACCTGGTATATCTACTCCTTCCCTCCTTTGTAACAGCAGTCTTAACATGAGAAGTGGTTGGAGCAATACAGAATACTGTAATCAATAAACTGATCCTGTTTAAGGAACGTTGTTGGTTTCTGATATCTGGGGACTCTGACTGAGTGTTAAGACTGCCAATTTCCTGGATGGAGCTCCAACCCCCGAACCTCACCATGAGCATGGGGAACGGTGGAGACCCACCAGTTACTTTGGCAAAGGGGCTCCCCACCACAATGGCAAGGTCGAGGCGCTGGTCAAGCGCATGGGAGAATGCTTGTGGGAACAAGTGCAACAAGAAGTGTTTGAGCAAACAATCGGGCTGCCCCAGATGATAGCTACCGTAGTGCGGGATGAACTGAGGCAGCAGATACCTCCCGGGCTGGGAGTGCCTGTGGCTCCGGCGGGGCCACCGGCAATGCCACCCGCAGGTCCACCAGTGGTTCCGGTTAGTCCAGGAGTGCCCACAGCACCAGCTGGCCAAGGGCAGCCCATACAACCCCAAGGCCCGGGGGTCCTGGGACTGCAACAGCCCAAGGAGTTACTTGAGGCCACATTTGATGGGACCCTCGAGAAATTGGCCTTCTTCCTGGTACAAGTATGGAGGTTTCTATGGGACTGGGGCCACCTGTTCCCTGATGATGAGCACCGAGTTGACTACATTAGCAGCAAGCTGAGAGACTGGGCAGCAGATTGGTATGTGGGTCTACAAGAGATCCAGGGCCCTGAACTGAAAGATGTGTAAGCTTTTATGTGGGCACTGCGGTGGCAGTACGAAGACCCGCTGGGGCGGGAGAAAAAGTGAGGGCGTCTCCGCACTCTGAAGCAAGGCAACCGTACGGTGCGTGAGTACTCAGAAGAGTTCAAAATGATAGCAGCAAAGATCCAGGGGTGGCAAGAACCCATGCTAGTGGAACAGTTCCAGGCAGGGCTCAGTCACCAGATCCTGGACATGGTCCTGCGTAACGTGCAACCAATCTCCCTGGCCGCTTGGATGCGGGAGGCGCGGAGAATCGCTTGCAGATGATTATGATGTTTGCCCCCGTGGGTGTACCCTAAAACCCCGGGGGCTACCCAGAAGCTGCCCCAGCCTAGAGGAAAAGACCCCATCATGGAGCAGCGAATGTATCAAGGGCTCTGCCTTCAGTGTGGCGAAGCCGGCCATTTTGCTGCTGCCTGCCCGACAACCCCAGCTCCAACCACGCAAAAAGCCAGCAAGAAGAAAGCCACAGAGACCCCATCACGACCGAGCAGCAGAAAAGGAAAGTTTCCGAGGGCACTGCAGTTGGGAGCTCGAGTGGAAGGCACCTCGTCTAGTGGGGAGGAGACCCACGAGCCTGCAGGAAAAGGCCAGGACCTGTTGTAAGTGGCACAAAACAGCAGGTCCAAGAGCTGTCGGCGCCTCCTATGGTGAGCAGCTCTGATCCCATTTTGTTTGTGACCGTGACAATTTTAAATAGGGACTTGGGCATGCAAATCTGAGTCCAGGCCTTAATTGACTCAGGCTGCACAAAAGACTTAATCAGCCCGTCTCTGGTTACAAGACTGGGGGCCTTAGTTCAGAGACTACCTCAACCATTAGTTTTCATCCAGATAGATGACTCCTTCATTCATGAGCCGTGTAAATACCAGACGGTCCCATTACTGATGGGGATGGGAACTCATTGGGATCATCGATCATTCGTGATCAACCCCATGGCCCAGTTTCCAATGGTGTTGGGGAGCCCCTGGTTACAGAGTCACGATCCATACATCCACTGGAGTAAAGGGGTGGTGCATTTTGTTGATCCGGGGTGCGAAACCCACATCTGGGCACCCAAATGGGGTGAGTTGCCTCTGGCAGAACCAGTGCCAGCATGCCTAGTGGGGAAGGAGTTAAGTGGAATCCTCCACAAATATAAAGACTTGGCAGAGTTTTTTGGGGAAGTGGAATGGATGAACCAAAGTACAGACTGTGCTATTGAAATTTTATCAGGACACAAGTTGCCTAAAGGAAAGTTGTATTCCATGAGCCTGGCAGAGAAGGGGGAGCTGCGGAAGTTCATTGACAAAAATTTGGCCTCCTCCCCTTATGCGGCCCCTGTGCTCTTCTGTACAAAGAAAGATGGAGGGCTAGGACTATGCATGGACTACTAGGGCCTCAATGCCATGTTGACTACCAATGCGTACCCCTTCTGTTAATTAAATACTTGTTAGCTGAGGCTTCCAAGGGTAAAATCTTCACCAAATTGGATGTGAGAGACGCGTACTTTCAGGTTCGCATTCGGGAGGGGGATGAACCTAAAATGGCTCTAAGTGCTTTCACACACACACTCAGAGGATTGTGTTGTTAATATATCACATCTGAAATGGTCACAACAAAATTGTTATATGTCCCTACTTCCCCAATCAATTAACACTTCCCGGATTAGTTCCATCTGGAGAAAAGAGAACCACAAATGTATGGCGGTTTTGCGCATTCGCTTTATTTACAAACTAGGAATAAAGCCCGTTGTGGACATAAATACAATGGGCTCTCGAAAGAGGCTCTGGGAGAGTGCCCCGGCCTTGGGCACTCAGCTTCAATTTGCTGTGGTGACCTCAGCAGGGGATGATGACACAGAGTCCACCATTCTCCACTGATCTCTGCTACCTGAACTGATCTCTGCTACCTGAAGAGCAGTTGTAATTTTGAGTGCTCTCCAGCCCTCACCTGGAGATTGGCAACAGTTGTTACCCAGGAGGAAATGGCTGGTTTGGAGGGTGGAGTCTATGGCATTGTACCTGTCTGAGGTTCTACCCCTCCTCAAACCTCATCCTCTCCAGGCTCCACCTCTGAAATCTCCAGGAATTTCCCAACCTGGAGTTGGCAACCCCATCTCCTTCCCAGCCAAGCATCAACCTGCCATTATCTGCCCCCCTGATTTCAGCTTTCTATCTCCTGCCCCCTCCCTCCTGGAGATCAGTTGTAATTTTGAGTGATTTCCAGCCCTCACCTGGAGAATGGCAACCGTGGTTTCCTTGGCCGGGAGGGTGGGATAAAAATTTAAATAAATAAATGAATTTCCCAGGAGATAAAGTAGTATTTCTCTGCAATGGGGACCAAAGCAGCTTACAGCATTCTCCTCTCCCCCTTTTGACTTGCCCAACATCCCTGAGGTAGGTAAGGCTGAAAGCCTGTGACTGGTCCAAAATCACCCACTCGGCATCTACAGCTAGAACCTGGATCTAGCAGACCCTGCTCTGAAGTGCTGACTGCTACATCTAGGGTAGCCAACCTCCTGGTGGAACCTGAAGATCACCAGGTATCGCAACTGAACCCCAGAGAACAGGTCTCTCCCACCCGGAGAAAATAACTGCTTTGGAAGGTGGGTTTTATGGCATTCTGTTCAGCTGAGGCCTCTTCCCTCCCCAAACCCTGGCTTCCATAGACTCTACCAGAAAATCTCCAGGAATCTCCCTACCTGGAGCTGGCAACCCTAGTCAGAACTGGCTCCAATGAGTTCCTCACAAAGGCCTGCAAAAGGTTTCCTTCCTTTGTCTGAACCGAGCTTGGTTGCCTCCTGTGGCGAAACGGGCTCCAGTTTACAACTCAGCTTTTTGCCTCCCACCCTCGTCCCGTAGGCGTATCTCACTCCTTAAGTTCCCTGCCACCACTCACTGAATTGTCACTGCTTTTTAAGAGGGACAGTGAGACCCCTGTGGCCAAATCTCCCTATTTGGAGATGGAATCCCCAATCTTTGGGGGATCCCTGGAAAGTTGGCAACCCAAGGGTCTGGCCTTTCCTTGGCTTCCCTGGGCCGGGTTTGATTCCCCACTCCTCCACTTGCACCTGGCTGGATGACCTTGGGCAAGCCATAGCTCTGTACCAGCTGTTCCCTCAAGGACAGCTTGGGAAAGAGCTCTCTCAGCCCCACCTACCTCACAGGGTGCCTGTTGTGGGGAGGGGAAGGGAAAGGAGTTTGTAAGCCGCTCTGAGACTCCCTTGGGGAGTGGAGGGCGGGGTATAAATCCAATCTCTTCTTCTTCTTCTGGGCTACCCCCTCCTTTTGGTATTGTGGAGAGCGGGGGAGACTATGTGGTCAGAGCACAACACAGATTATTAGCTCAAATAAAAGAATTTATTTAACTACCCAATTATGGAGCACACACACACACTAAATGAATAAGGCACAATTGTAGGAGTTAAGCACACACTATGAACCAGCAGGGCACAAATCAACAGGGGTTAAACGCAGTCCTCTTTCTCTACACACAATACCGTCTCTCTCTCTGGAGGTTGTGGGCTCAGGATAGGATCTCTCCTTGGATAGGATCCTTGGATAGGATCTCCCCTCTCCTGCTTCAGCCCCTCTCTCTTGCCCAAGAGAGCAGGCGGGGCTGGCCCCAGGTTTTTTTCCACACTAGGTGAGGATGCCTTCTGCCCACCCCCACCCCCGGCTTGGCCTGCTCCTTGGCTCTTTATGTTTTTTGTTTGTGGAACTGAGCTCCAGATGGGTTTTTTTATCAGCCATAAATTTATAAGATTACTTTAAGATCAGGAGAGATGAAAATTGGTGTGTGCTTCTAAACCCTGTCCTTCTAAGCCAGTTTGATGCAGTGGTTAAGAGTGGTGGACTCTAATCTGAGAACCGGGTTTGATTCCCCACTCCTCCATATGCAGCCTTGGTCATTTTCTCTCATGAGGAATAGTTTGATCAATACTGCATGGGACCTTCTGCATGCAAAGCAGAGGCTCTTCCACTGAGCCACAGCCCCTCCCCTAGAAATCCCCATCTCCGGGGATTGAACCCAGAACCTTGTGCATGCAAAGCAGATGCTCTACTGAAGTGCCACAGCTCCTCCCACATTCTCTAGAATAGCAGATCTTCTGCCCGGTTTTAGGAGTCGCTTTTTACCAGACTTTGCTTGTATATTTGTAAGATATTACTGAGACTCCACTCAGAGACTCCACTCTCTCACTCTCTGTCTTTCATATAAAGGAAATTAAGTTTGCAACGGTCTCTGGGGAAGCCAGGAGTGTCTAAAAACAGATCTGCTAAGGGTGAGGAAAAAGTTGTCATTTTCCTTCACATGTGCCAATGGAAAAAAAAGGACAGGAGGTAATGTAAGAATGGGGTTTTTGGAGGAGAATTGGAACTGTGCTTCCTCCAGGGGACCTGCGCTGCGCCAGCCCAACCAGAAGCGGTCTTGGGGCGGCCTGGCAGAGCAGGCTAATTTGGGGGTGCTCCAGCTGTCCACTCTTGCAGTGGCACCGCTCCTCTCAGGGAGGGGCTGGTGCGCCTGAGTGGAGGGCTGTAGAGTCCTCCGGGGAAGCACCTTGGCCTGCCTTGTTTGCCTCTCACCACCCTTGTGCCCCCCCTTCCCTGTTAGGATCCGCCTTCTGCCTCTGACGAATGGAGCTGCAGCTGAGGCTGAATGAAAACCAGTCTATAAAGTCAGCCTTTAGGATGCCACAAGACTCCCGCTTGTTTTTAGCTGTCTGCTTTGGGGTCCTCCTCACAACAGCCCTGCGAGGCTGGCTTTGGCAAGACAAGCCCCTGAGCTGGAGAACCCAGCACCTCCCCTCCCCTGAAGAGTTTGTCGGACTTGTGAGCCTCTACTGCAGGGGCTGCTGCAAGCCTCCAACTCGAGTTCTGCTGGGAGTTCCGTGGAGCCCACCATCCAGGGGAGGGGGCACATGTCCCAGCCAGCCAGCCAGGCCAGCAGAGAGCAGCGGTTGGCGGGTGCTGCCCCTCCCCCTCGCCTCACCCAGAGGAGATGCATGAGAGGTGGATGAGGGGAGGGGGGGCACATGCTGTCTCTGAGAGAAAAAAGTGTTGCGCCTTTTCCGCTCTTTCTGGCAGACTGGGGTGCAAAGAGGGAAGGAAAGGAAGGAGGGAGGGAAAGGCCCCTTCCCTGCGCCAAAGCTGCAGTTGCGCACTCCCCAGGGGAGGCTTCACATGTGAGAGCATGTCTAAGCCCCCAGGAAAGGCCTGCTGACTCCAACCTAAGGCCTGCCCAGTGCTGCTGCTGGCCCTTCACGGGCCAGCATCTCCCCCCTCCCTCCCTCCCCTGGCTGGTCCAGTCCTTGAAGGCAGCGCAGGGTGGAGGAGGGGGTGGGGGTGGACTTGTTGGAGTGGCGGCTGCAGGTCACCCAGGCTGCACCTTGGCTCCACCGGCTCGCCCAGCATGGCTGAGAAGTGCGGCCGCCACTATCTGTAAAGCACGCTGGGCTCTCATGCTGTCTTGCCGAGTCTCTCTTTCTTGCTCTCAGTCTCTCCGCTGCCCCATTTGCCAGCTGTGCCCCAAGGCGGCCACCTAGTTGGCCTAGTGATAGAGCCAGCCCTGAGAGCAGGGAAACTTCCATTCATTCCCCAAACCAGCTGACTGTGGAGTGGCTGAATTTCTGCTGCCTCCCAGAGTCCCCCCCCCCCCCCACATCTCTGGCGTGGAGCCTTTCCTAACCTCCTGTAGGACAAATGGAGGGGCTGGAGTCTATATCGATGGTGCCCCGCCCCTTGGGATGGTCCATCTTTTCCCGCCCTTTATGGCCTTGGGGCAACTGGAAATCGTAGGCCACCAGATGAGGAAGCCCCATTCAACCCAGTGAACAATACCGCCTGCAGGCCCCTCTCTGGAACTACAGCTCAATTGAACCTTATGGAGGAACATTTTAAACAAACAACCACAGACAGCAGCCATCTTACAAACACAGGTAACTGCCATTTTTTTACACCTACAACAGCCACATAGGGAATAGTTAGTCCCACACAGGAGGCAAGCAGGAGAAGTGTCTTCATCAAGAGAGAAAGCCATTTGCCAGAAATTCTGACAGGGCACAGTGGCTGAAGGAGAGGGTGGGGAAGAGGAGCACACCCAGCACCCAGACAATGGCACGCGAGTACTCAGAGCTAGTGGATAGGGACAGCTTCTGAGTGACACATCAGGGAGCCAACTGATTTGGGAGCGTGTGGAATGTTCAGGAGAGTCCATGGTGAAAACAGAATCTCTATTATATAAAGCCATTTTCAAGTGGCAAGATTCCATGGGGTGCCAAACTCAGTTGGCTGGAAGGACTGCCACTCAAAAGGGGGTCCCTGGCCACTGGCTGCATTCTGTCACTGCTTTCCCTCAGTCCCGCCCACAAAGCCACCGGCCAGTGTCTCTGCCTCAGTCTGGAGGGAGCTGGCGAAGGGGAAGGACTGGGTGCTGGGTCCACTATTCTCTTCCACCCACTGCCAGGTGGGTCTAACTGTCCCTTCAGTGGCCTGCTTCTGTCAGTGAAAAGATAATGGACTTTCAGCATAACCCTTCCCCCGCCCACTGACTTTCCTGTCAGAATACACTGTAAAAACGGCTCTCTCTCCTGCTTAACGCCATCATGGCTGGCTGGCTAACGAGGTGGGCCAGCAACCATCAAACCATTCTCTTCAACCCCCTGCTGTGCAGCTGACTTTCCCCCTAGGGTTGCCAATTTCCAGGTGGGACCTGGAGATCTCCTGCTGTTACAATTGATCTCCAGATGACAGAGATCAGCTCCCCTGGAGAAAATGGCTGCTTTGGAAGGTAGACCTATGGCATTATACCCTTCTCCTGCTTCCCTCCTGTGTGTGATTTACCTCAGTGGCTGTTGGCAGGTGTGCAGAAATGGCAGTTACCTGTGTTTGTAAGATGGCTGCTGTCTGTGGTTGTTTGTTTAAAATGTTCCCCCATAAGGTTCAGTTGAGCTATAGTTCCAGAGAGGGGCCTGCAGGAGTATCACTCACTGGGTTGAATGAGGCTTCCTCATCTGTTGGACTACAGTTCCCAGCTGCCCCAAGGCCAAAAAGTGTGGGAAAAGAGGGACCATCCCAAGGGGTGGGGCACCATCAATATAGCCCATCCAGGGAGGATTGTGTTTAACCCCTGTTGATTTATGCCCTGTTGGTTCATAGTATGTGCTTACTCCTTCAGTTGTGCCTTATTCATTTAGTGTGTGTGTGTGTGTGCTCCATAATTGTGTAAACAGTAAAATAAATTATTTTATTTGGGCTAATAATCTGTGTTGTGCATAGTCTCCTCCGCTTTGCACAATACCAAAGGGAGGGGGTAGCCCAGGAAAGCAAGGAAAGGCCAGACCCTTGGGTTGCCAACTTTCCAGGGATCCCCCAAAGATTGAGGATTCCATCTCCAAATAGGCAGATTTGGCCACAGGGGCCCTCTGAAAAGGCAGTGACAGTTCAGTGACTGATGGCAGGGAAATACAGGTTGCTTACCTGTAATTGGAGATCTTCGAGTGGTCATCTGTGCATTCACACCTCTGGGATTATGTGCGCCTGCGCCGATCCCGATCGGTAACTTCAAAGCCTCAACGGATTTTCGCGCCAACTCCCCGGTCCCGCGCCGACTCCACTGCGCATGACCGGGGAGGGGCACGAGGATCCCGCCAGTTCCTTCTGACTGCTGCAAACAGCCTCCAAGGAATTTGGTTCCCTTTTTTTTTTTTTTTAGAGACCGAAAGCAGAGGGGAAGGAGGGCGGGTGGTGTGAATGCACAGATGACCACTCGAAGATCTCCAATTACAGGTAAGCAACCTGTATATCTTCTTCGTGGTCTCTGTGCATCACACCTCTGGGAGAATAGCGAGCAATAAACACCACATACCTGGAGGTGGGTGCTGAGGTTCTCACACCTGAGCTGATTGTAGAACTGCACGGCCCACTGCAGAACGTTGGTGGGCACGGACGTCCAGAGCATAATGTCTCACAAACGTGTGAGGGGACGTCCAAGTAGCAGCATTACAAATGTCTCCCAGGGGGATGCCTTTGAGGAATGCCGTAGAAGCAGCCACGGCTCGAGTGGAATGAGCCCACAGGGATGCCGGTAATGGCCTTTTGGCCAGGAGGTAGGCAAGCTTAATTGTCTCTACGATCCATTTAGAAAGTCTCTGAGACGACAGCTTTTGTCCCAGTTTGGGCAAGGCATAAGCGACGAAAAGAGCTGGGGATTTGCGAAACGGCTTTGTCCGGTGCAAATAAAAGGAGAGAGCTCTCTTGACGTCAAGCGAGTGTAAGCCACGTTGTGTCGAGTCCTGGGGTTCAGGAAAGAACACTGGCAACGTAATGTCCGCCTTAATGTGGAAGTCCGATACCACCTTGGACAGAAACGTGACATCAGGAGCCAAAGTGACGGCCTCCTGATGAAAAATGAGATACGGTGGGTCACAGCGAAGCGCTGACAGTTCGCTCACTCTTCTTACTGAAGTCAGAGCTACGAGGAAAGCTACTTTCCATGAGAGCAGCTGTAGGCTACAAGAAGCCATCGGTTCGAAGGGTTTTCCCGTCAACTTAGTAAGAACTAAGGGTAGATCCCATGCTGGGACAGAAAGCTTTACCGATGGAAAGAGACGATACAGTCCCTTAAGGAATTGTTTCGTTGTTGGGTGAGAAAAAACGGAGTATCCATCAACCCTCGGGTGGTTCACTGAAATGGCTGACAGATAAACACGTATGGATGCATGGCACAGTCCCCTATCCCTGCAGGATAACAGAAATCCAAAAACATCATTGAGAGAGTATGGAATGGAGGGCCTTCCTATCGAGTCAAGGAAGGATAAAAACTTTCCCCATTTCGCTGCATAGGAGCGGCATGTGGACGGTTTGCGAGCATTGAGTAGAACATTAGCGATACGAGCCTCTAGCTCTGAGGTCGGAGTAGCCAAGCCGTCAACTTCAGCCTGGGGATGTCGTGGTGCAGCACTTGGCCCCCGTGCATCCAGAGTAGGTCGGGGTTCGTTGGTAGATGCATGTAAGTGCCCATGGAGATGCGGAGAAGGGTGGGGAACCAAGGTTGTCTTGGCCACCAAGGTGTGATTAGTATCGCTAGTGGACGTTCCGCTAGTAGCTTGTGGACCACTTTCAGTATCAGGGGAATCGGAGGGAACAAGTAGACATGTAGCCCCGTCCAAGAGAGGAGAAGGCCGTCTCCTAAGGACATCGGATCCGCTGTCCTGGAGCAGAACAGAGGGCATTTCTTGTTCTGCCTGGAGGCAAACACATCCACGGATGGGTGACCCCAATGGTCGAAGACCGGGTTCAGGTAGAGCGGATTGAGTTCCCATTCGTGCAGAGACGCTCCGCCTCTGCTCAGAAAATCGGCCTGCGTATTGAGCTGGCCCGGAAGATGATTCGCTACTAGGTAGATGTCCCATAACTGACACTCCGTCCATAGTTGTACCGCCAGACGGCAAAGACTGCGGGAGACTGTCCCTCCCTGTCGGTTGATGTAGTACATAGTGGTCGTGTTGTCCGTGAGGACGGCCACCGTCTTTCCTGACAGGAGGTGGTGGAAGGATCTTATAACGTATAGGACTGCCAAGAGCTCCAGGAAGTTGATATGGTTGTGAGCTACTGACGAGTCCCATCTGTCCCCTTGAGATGGGCTCCCCAGCCCCATAGGGAGGCATCTGTCGTTATGGTTACTGACGGGGGAGGGCGACAAAAGGGAGCGCCTGTCTGCAGATTTTGTGGCGAATGCCACCAGTCCATGGCCTGTATCGCTGGGTCCGAAAGATTGAATCTTTTGGAGAGGGGATGTAGGCTGGGCCGGAAACGGCGGAGAAACCAGAGTTGCAAATGTCTCATGTGAAGCTTCGTGAAGGGAAGAACCATAGTGGTTGAGGCCATGAGGCCTAA
This sequence comes from Lepidodactylus listeri, assembly GCA_029233225.1. Taxonomy (NCBI): domain Eukaryota; kingdom Metazoa; phylum Chordata; class Lepidosauria; order Squamata; family Gekkonidae; genus Lepidodactylus; species Lepidodactylus listeri. The sequence goes on along the minus strand of JARCFY010000016.1, from coordinate 58,408,880 downwards.
GAGATGGAGCAACTGCTTTGCTGTTGCTACTCGGGTTTCTCTCAGAGTCTGGGAGGCAGGAAAGCCTTGCACTGCACAGAGTTGAGAACAGCTCCGATAAATTGTACCTGTCTGGAAGGGATGAGCATGGACTTTTTTAGGTTGATTGTCAGGCCCAGGGTCTCCAGAGTGCGTAACGTAATCGCAACATGATTCTGGAGGTCCTCTGGAGAGGATGCGATCAGAAGCCAATCATCGAGGTAAGGGTGAAGATGGATGCCCTGCAGACGCAGGTGGGCTGCTACTACTGCCATCAACTTCGTGAAGACGCGTGGTGCCATCAACAAACCGAAGGGGAGGGCCTTGTATTGGAAATGGTGGGTACCAATAGCGAAGCGAAGGAATGGCCTGTGAGAAGGATGAATGGTCACATGGAAGTATGCATCCTTCAGGTCTAATGTAACCATCCAGGCTCCTGCCTCTATTAGTGGAAGGATGATCTGGAGGGTAGTCATCCGGAACTTCTTGTAGATTATGAACCCATTGAGGTTCCGAAGATCTAGGATGGGCCGGAGCCCTCCATCCCTCTTTGGTACTGTGAAGTATCGGGGGTAGAACCCCTGCTGGAGGAGGGAGGCGGATACCGGTTCTATTGCTTCCTTGGCTAACAAGGCTTTGACTTCAGTGACTAGGGTGTCGGATGGGGGGGTAACAACAAAGTAAGATTTCGTTGGAGTCTCGAGAAATTCTATTCTGTATCCCTCGGCGATGACTGAAAGGGCCCATTTGTCCGAGGTGATGCGACGCCATGCTGTTAGGTAAGGTGACAGACGAGTAGGGAGGTCGGAGCGTGGGTGGGAGTCAAAAACTCTGTTTGCTTGGCTTAGGAGGTTTTGACTTCCGAGGCTGATGCAGCCGGGAAGTGAGGCTTATGGTTATACGGCTTCTGCTGGTAGGTGGGTGGAGATCTCTGCCATTGGGGTTCGGAGGGAGATCGTTGTGTCTGCTTCTTCGGCCATGATCTTTGCCACGTTCTTTGTTTTTGTGGTTTAGGTTGCGAGACTCCCAGGCTGCGGGATGTCTTCATGCTTTTATCCAATTCATGGAGCACGGTGTCTGTTGTGGAACTGAAGAGTCCGTCTCCATCAAAGGGAAGATCCTCAATCAAATTTTTGGTGTCCTGAGGAAGAGAGGTTGACCGGAGCCAGGCGTGACGTCTGATGGACACTGCTGATGTGAGCGTCTTGGATGTCACCTCGGCGGAGTGCTTGGAGGCTGAGAGCTGATGTTTTGTCAGGGTCATACCCTCCTTTTGAATCTTTCTAGCTGCCCATAACTTGTCTTCTGGGAGGTGAGCTATGAGTGCCGTCATCTGCTCCCAGAGCGAATACTGGTACCTGCTCATGCAGGCAGTGTAGTTTGCAATTTTTAATCCTAGTGCACCTGCCGAATAAATACGTCTTCCAAAAGAATCCAGTTTCCGTCCCTCTTTGTCTAGTGGGGAGCTGTGTCCATTACGACCTTTGGTAGAGGGAGTTACTACTACCGAATTCGGCTTGGGGTGAACAAATAGGAATTCCGCCCCTGGTTCCTGGATTTTATACATATGATCCAGACGTCTACTTGAGATAGGGGTGGAGGAAGGATGAGGCCAGGACTCCTTGGCTGTACTCATCAATACCGATATGAGTGGGAGTGCTACTGCCGCGGAGGTATCCATCTGGACAATGTCAAAGATGGAGTCTGTGGCTGTCGGTGTCGGTTGGGCTGTAGCCAATGCAAGTGAGTGTGCCATTCTTTTAATCAATTCTCCGTAAGGCTTCACATCCTCAGAAGGAGAGATTGGTAGGTCGTCTGTGACCGGTTTATCGGGGGAGGGGTGCGGAGACCCCGGTGCCGAGTGGTCCGATGGCGAGAGGGGAGTCGGGCTCGAAGGGTCTTGGAACATGGGCAAGGTCCGGGGTTCGACATCGGGTGGTGTCCGTTCCCGTGTGGCCGGCGCCGGTAGCGGTGTCGGGGCCGAGGGGGGATCTCGGTATCGAGAGACCCTAGATGATGTGGATTGTCGATCCCATTCGGCGGGGTACCATTGGGGTGGCGGTGGGTAGGACCCATAGAGGTACCGCCATTGTTGTACGTCCCACGGTACCGAGGGAGCTGGGGAACGCGGAACTCTGTCCCTTCTCGGTCTCGGCGGTGGATTGACTCCAGCGTCGGGACTATTCCTGGGGACCTGTGTAAGGTCGATATCGAGGTCGGAGTCCGTCAAAGTGATGGGCCGTGGCATCGGGGAGAGAGATATATCTCGAGATCGCTCGCGGCCATGAGGGTCAAGCCGTTCGGGCCCAGGCTGGGCTGTGTCAGGCGCTACTTGCGCTTCTCCTCCTTGCCCTCTCTGCGTTTCTTTGCAGGAGTATCGGGCAAGGGGAGTGGTCTCTTCGGTGCCGATTTCTTATCGGTACCGATGGTGCTCTTAGCTGGCGACGGTACCGGACCTGTCGGCATCGGTGGGGGTGAAGTCAGAACTTCGGAGGAGGACATCCTCGGTGATAAGGCCGATTCCAGGAGAGCAACGCGGAGCCTTGCCGCTCGATTTTTTCGGGTTTGTTTCGAGAAGGCTGCGCAGCTGGAACAAGAGTCTACCCGGTGCGACTCACCTAGGCAGAGGAGGCACAGGGAGTGCTTGTCCGGAGGGGCTATCTTGCTGCCACACTTTGAGCACCGTTTGAAAAAACCCCACCGCTGGGCCATAGGCCGCACGGCGGGAACACAAGGAGAGTCCGAAAACCAATCCAGAAAACAGTCCGAGTTAGTCAAGGGTAAAAAATCAGTCCGAAGGGCTAGAAAAAGAGAAGTAAACTACCGACCAGAGCAAGGTGTAAAAGGATCCTCACGACGCGGCGGTCAGAAGAGAACTGGCGGGATCCTCGTGCCCCTCCCCGGTCATGCGCAGTGGAGTCGGCGCGGGACCGGGGAGTTGGCACGAAAATCCGTTGAGGCTTTGAAGTTACCGATCGGGATCGGCGCAGGCGCACATAATCCCAGAGGTGTGATGCACAGAGACCACGAAGAAGATCTTAAGGAGTGAGATACGCCCACAGGACAAGGGTGGGAGGCAAACAGCTGAGTTGTAAACTGGAGCCTGTTTTGCCACAGTAGGCAACCAAGCTTGGTTCAGACAAAGGAAGGAAACCCTTTGCAGGCCTTTGTAAAGAACTCATTGGGACCAGTTCTGACTAGAGTTGCCAGCTCCAGGTAGGGAGATTCCTGGAGATTTTCTGGTAGAGTCTATGGAAGCCAGCGTTTTGGGAGGACAGCGGCCTCAGCTGAACAGAATGCCATAAAGTCCACCTTCCAAAGCAGTTATTTTCTCTGGACAGGAGAGACCTGTTGTCTGGAGTTCAGTTGTGATACCTGGCGATCTTCAGGCTCTACCTGGAGATTGGGTACCCTATGTGTGGCAATCAGTGCTTCAGAGCAGGGTCTGCTAGATCCAGGTTCTTGCTGTAGATGCTGAGTGGGTGATTTTGGACCAGTCACAGACTTTCAGCCTAACCTACCTCACAGGATTGTTGTGCAAGTCAAAAGGGGGAGAGGAGAATGATGTAAGCTGCTTTGGTCCCCATTGCAGAGAAAGACCACTTTTCCTCCTGAGAAATTTATTTATTTAAATTTCTATTCTGCCCTCCTGGCCAAGGAAACCATTGTTGCCAATCTCCAGGTGAGGGCTGGAGATCACTCAGAATTACAACTGCTCTCCAGATGGCATTGAGCAGTTCCCATGGAGAAAATGGTGGACTCTGTGTCATACCCTGCTGAGATGCCCCCCCCCCCCAATGACAGCCAATGTGACATGGCAGTCAGGGCTTCAGAGCATGGTAGAGGCTGCAGGTGGAGGGATGGAAAGCTGAATAGTGAGGGGAAAATAAAGGTAGGTTGATGCTTGGCTGGGAAGGAGATAGGGTTGCCATCTCCAGGTGGGGAATTTCTGGAGATTTGAGGGATGGAGCCTAGAGGGGGTGAGGTTTGAGGAGGGGTGGGGCCTCAGACAGGTAAAATGCCATGGACTCTGCCCTCCAAACCAGCTATTCCCTCTTGGGGAACCACTGTTGCCAATCTCCAGGTGAGGGCTGGAGATCACTCAGAATTACAACTGCTCTCCAGATGGCATTGATCAGTTCCCCTGGAGAAAATGGTGGACTCTGTGTCCTTATACCCTGCTGAGGTCGCCACAGCAAATTGACGTTGAGTGCCCAAGGCCTTGGCACTCTCCCAGAGCCTCTTTCTAGAGCCTGTTGTATTTATTTCCACAACAGGCCTTATTCCTAGTTATATATAAAGCAGAATATGCCATTTTATGCACAGGTTGAGAATAGATGCTCCTAGAGGGCATCTGATCGACTAACACCACATCATATCCTCAGAGGAAGATTTTTGCACCCCTAAAGTTCTATAGTCAAAATAGTAGTTTGGCTCCCTCAAACTGCTGCTTTCCCATGTATACAAACCTGCCCCATCCACTCAGCTGAAAGGGCCCACTTTTCCCAAATGGGTACTCAGACAGAACCACGGAGTGTGGAGAGTCATCACCTACCAATTAACCCCTCCAGTATAGAAACATCTTCATTCCTTTGCCATGGGTCATAGTTCCAATGCTCTTAGGCCAAACCCATTTACCTCCATCGGACCTTACTAAGAATCTGACTACTACAAAATATTTGGTGGTTACAGGGCTGTTTTGTGCATAAGTGGCTGGTGTAAAAACACCATTGGCAGCAGCGTTCTTAATCACTGGAAAACATTCCAGTTTCGCATTCTTGTTTTGAACCACTATCCCTCAGGACATGATGTATAAGTTGTACAGAGACCTGCCTCATAATTTGCAGTTTAAAAATAGTAACAGGGGTAGTTTTATTGTTTTACCATGTTTGTCACAGAAGCCTATGGGAGGTTTGCCTAATAACGACACAAATGCACAAAACATACCCAGCAACCAACAGCCTGTGGGAGAATTCCCCCCTCCACTGCCCCTCTTCTGTCATTCCTGTTCTCTCGCATGCCGCCACTGCCAGTGTGAAGTGAGCAGGATGAGTTACTTGGCCATCATAACCACGCCTTGAAGGGCAGAAACCTGGCCGGAACAGCCAAAAAGGTGATGATTCCTTTTTAGTCCTGCTGCATATTTTTAGACGTAAAGCCTGCTGAAATGCACTCTGAATCTTTCAAAGTCTCCTGAAAGGCTAGCAAGACTTTCCATGGCTTTCAGAAAATGGTGACTTTACTAACAGCATAGATTTGTCTGTACTTCTAAAGGACTTTTTGCAAATGCAAGAAGTGGTCAGTTTCTTTAAAGTAACCTGTAGTGCCTCACTGACAATACTTGCTGTTTTAGAGACACACTGCTTAAACCATAGTGAGTGCTAAGATTAGCCAGTTTGTTTGTGTGTATAAGGCATGTGAACAGTACATTAACAGTGATATTGTAAAAGTAAAGAAATTTGAAATATAAGCAAATCAAATACCAGGGTACCCTTCCAGGGCACCACTGCTGGCCGCTCTGGCCATCCTCTCCCAACGGGAGCAGTTGCGGCACTCGCTGAGGTGGGGCTGGTATACGGTAGATGCCATAGAGTCCACCGCCCAAAGCAGCCATTGTCTCCTGGAGAACTGATCTTGGTCATCTGGAGATCAGTTGTAATAGCTGGGAAATTTTCTGTAGGGGAAATGATGTGCTGTGGCTGGGGCACACGGTGATTTCCGGGAGATCTCAAGGCCCCACAGGGAGATTGGCAACCCCAGTGGGTGTTTAGGGGAAGATTGGGAGATGTATTTTACTTCTGGACACATTCACTGACTCCCAACAGCAACAGCAAACTGTTTAGATTGTGAGGCGAGGGCCAATCAGGCCGCATATGCAAACAACCTCTGTGCTCCGACTGGCTAGGGGGGAGAGAATAACGTGCAGAATGGAGCAAGGCCCAATCAGCCCACATATGCAAATGACCTTGAAAGGTTGGCCCAATCAGGTAGAAGGTGAGTCGTCGGGAACACAGCTAGCCTTTTATATATTTTTTCTTTACCATCTCATTATTCGTATCCCTTAAGGCTGTTTAAATAACAATTTAATCCATAATTAACCATTCTGAAATGCAGCAGTAAAATACACAAGTAGCACAGCAAAAAGTAGCAGTAAAAGAAAAAAAAATATCACGGGGCAGCAAAGTAAATAGAATAAAATTCAAAACTATTTGGTAGGATCAAGTAAGATTGGAATGTTTTGAGGTACATTTGTCAAAGGGAACTTGATTGGGAAAGTTCAGGGTTTCGCACTTAGGCTCCACCTCTGCCTTGCACTCAGTTTGTGACTGAGTCAGCTTGTGACTTGCATGTCTTCACATTCTCCAGCAGTGACCAGCTTACAAACAGGACACGTGCAAGCTTCTAGGCAAAGCTTGTGAGGCTGTGGCAGAACTGTCAGAAGTTTCAGCATGGACAATAGGATGTTTGTGGTAAGCAGGGAAAGATCCCCCCTTCAAACTCTTCCAGAGGATTCAGGTATTAGCTACATCTGGTATTCAGAGTTAACTGCCTCTAAATATAGACACTCCATTTAGCTATCATGGCCAACAGAAGAATCTAGGCGAAGTTTTAAGTGGGCGAGAGAAGGTGAATTTGTGATGGGGGTGGTTTAGAAGAAGAGAAGAGATTGGATTTATACCCCGCCCTTCACTTGTAGTCTCAGAGCGGCTTACCAACTCCTTTCCCTTCCCTTCCCCACAGCAGACACCCTGTGAGGTAGGTGAGGCTGAGAGGGTCTGAGACAACTGTCCTTGAGAGAACAGCTGGTACAGAGCTATGGCTTGCCCAAGGTCATCCAGCAGGTGCAAGTGGAGGAGTGGGGAATCAAACCTGGTTCTCCCAGATTAGAGTCCGTGGACTTAACCACTACACCAAACTGGTTTAGATGGTCAAGGGCCTTGGAATACACACTTTTTGAACAAAGTTTGAATCACGTGGCACCTTTACAACCGCCAAACTTTAATTCTGGGTATAAACTTTTATGTGCATGAACACGAAAGCTTATACCCATGATAAAACTTTGTTGGTGGTAAAGGTGCCACTTGATTCAAACTTAGTTTTGTTGCTTCAGACCAACATGGCTGCCCACCTGAATCACACTTCTTGACGGCATCCTCTTCCCTGACATCGCACATCAGAGCAGGCAAAGTTAAATCTTGTGCAACTGCTGAACGAAGAGAAACTAAAACGGTTTTTTCTTTTTTTAATTACTTCATTTGTAGAATTAGTCTGATTATTTTTGTACCTATGAGCAGTTTTTAAAAAGCTTGAATAAAAATTAGTTTTCAGTAATGGGATTTTTGTATCTGAGATGGCAGGCCCAGAGACAAGTTAAAACTGTCCCAAAATTGGATTCTGGCAACTAGCACTGTGCAAGTAGTGCCAGAAAGGATGCAGGGGTTCAGTCCTCCTTTTGTCAGCGGTATGATGGGGCCAGACTTTATACACGCAGGCAGAACTGAATCCCCCCTCCTTTTCTTTCTTTTTTTACTGAGAAAGAAGCCATTTCTAAGCAAGCCAGTAATCTGAACCATTCCTTCTCCCTCTGGCTTCTGGCACAGGATAAATTCACCAAAATTCTCATGCATGATGCAGCTCAGAATACATTATACCTGAAAAGTTTTTTGTCCTGCAATATTACAAGTACCACTGAGAACATCTGTTATGAAGTCCCAATCAAATAATCCTTAAGATTTCAGAGAGCAAAGCGTTGTTTTCTAGTCCCTCAACTCAAACTTTGTTTTTGTTGTTTCTATTACCAAATAATCCCTCAAAAATGGTTTTTTGAACCCAAAATCTTCAGACTGTTTTCTAAGGCATCTCAAGATACTATAGATTTTCCAGAGATTGGCAAAAAGTTTCAAGATACATTAGCTACTCATTTCTACCAACCTTACCAGAAGCATCCAAGGGAAATTTAAACTGGTCTCTGTTAGATAACAGCACTAGATTGGATGGATGGAAAACAAAACACTAATCTAGTGTTTGTAAGACAAGTCACAGCAATGTATTCCTTAAAAAGCAGACAGCTCTTTCCTACTTTTAGAAAGTCATTTCCTAAAGAGAAAATGTGAAATATGAGATGCATTCCAAGCAAGACTGTTTTCTTTTCTCTTTTTCTTGGAAAATTCTGAATGCATACAGGCATAACTTTTCAAAATCCCTATCTTTGTTTTGTCACCGAAAAAGGGGGAAATATTTGCATTTCATGCATTAAAGGAAAGCTATGAATCAATGATCTATTATTCAGAGATGGAATGTATTTTAGCAAAATAGTCATGAAAAGGAAAGGTTGCCTTTAGCTCTCCAGAAAGGACAGTTTGGCTTCTGAAAATAACTCAGCTTGTGAAACAAGACATGTTAGTAACACGCACATACACACAGGAGTACAATAAATGGGGAAACTAAGAATTATTAAAAAGATGGAATAACTAAAACTTAGAAGAGGAGAAGAGATTGGATTGATACCCCGCCCTCCACTCCCCAAGGGAGTCTCAGAGCAGCTTACAAACTCCTTTTCCCTTCCCCTCCCCACAACAGACACCCTGGGAGGTAGGTGGGGCTGAGAGAGCTCTGAGACAACTGTCCTTGAGACAACAGCTGGTACAGAGCTATGGCTTGCCCAAGGTCATCCAGCCAGGTGCAAGTGGAGGAGTGGGGAATCAAACCTGGTTCTCCCAGATTAGAGCCCGCACACTTAACCACTACACCAACCTGGCTCTCTTACAATAAATTTCAGTGATGTTGCCAGATATGTAGACAATGTGGGGATGGAACATGCTGTCCAATTGCAGCCAATGTATAGTGACTCCGTAGGGTTTTCAAGGCAACATTCAGAGGCTGTTTGCCCTTGCCTGCCTCTGCGCAGCCACCCTGGCCTTCCTTGGTCGTCCCCTAGCCAAGTACTAACCAGGGCCAACCCTACCTCGCCTCTGAGGTCGGACAAGATGAAGCTAGCCGGGGCCATCCAAGTCGGACTTGTAAACAGGTGAGGGTTATTTCACATGAACACGTGAAACTGCCTTATACTGAATCAGGCCCTTGGTCCGTCAAGGCCAGTATTGTCGACTCAGACTGGCCGTGGCTCTCCAAAGTCTCAGGCAGAGGTCTTTCACATCTGCCATATCTTTTAACTGGAGACGCCGGGGATTCAACCTGGGACTTTCTGCATGCCAACCAGATGCTCTGCCACTCAGCCACAGCCCCTCCCATTTCCCCGGTAGCATCTCACAAACACCAACCATCTGTGTTGCACACGTATGTCTTTAATTGAAACTACAACTTGGTCCAATGATTGGGCTAAGCATTCTAAAAAAAAAAAACCCTCTTGCAACAAAGTCCCGGTGGTACCTTTTGTTAAAACCAACATCTCTCCAAACAGTGGACAAGCTTTCAAGTACACTGGAGCTCTCCATCAAGCTGGATATTTAGAAGTGCGTGCGTGGCAGTGGTGGAGGAGAGACCTTAAAGCTTCTTTGCCAGCGTCCTGTATCGAATGCTTTGCTGTCTTCAAGGGGTACACGGGATGGCTGGCTTCCTCCCCCTCTTCTCTTCAAAATTTAACCATATTCAATAAAGACAAGGCTTCCCAATGACTAGTCAAAATTTACAGTATATTTTAGTGATATTTTTTTTTAAATCACTGACACCAGCTTTAGATAAAAAAAAAAACTGGCCAGCCAGTGTGGTGAAAAGGGATCACAAAACAAACAGGCAGGCAGCAAGGCCGTAAGTGGGCAGAAAGCTGTGGCAGGGGGGCCCATGAGAAGCCCCTTCAGTGGGCCCCTCAAGGCAGGGGTTCTCAACCTTTCTAATGCCGCGACCCTTTAATACAGTACCTCATGTTGTGGTGACCCCCAACCATAAAATTTTGCCAACACACACAACAATGAAGCTACTTTTTCAGATGTTTTCTCTTGCATGGCAGTTAGCACCAAACCACTTTAATACAGACTTTAGACGCACATATATTTGCAAGCTAGTCCCAACAAGACACAACAAACACTCAGGCTTCAGACTTACTTTTCTTCAACAGAAGATGCCGTGAGAAAACAAAGGTAGGTGGGGGGAGAGGCTGTTGCAGGTGGGAGGAGGAGAGAGAGAGAAAGGGGGAAGAGAGGGAGAAAGGGGAAGAGAGAGCAGGAGAGAGAAAGGGGGGAGAGGGGGGAAGAGAGAGAGAGAAAGGGGGGAGAGGGGGGAAGAGAGAGAGAGAGAAAGGGGAGAAAGGGGGGAGAGGGGAGAGAGAAAGGGGGGAGAGGGGAGAGAGAAAGGGGGAAGAGATAGAGAAAGGTGGGGGAGAGAGAGAGGGAAGGAAGGTAGGTAGGTGGGGGGGCTTTTGCCGCCTTTCCTGGGCTCTGCGCTTCAGCGTGGAGCCCAGGGAAGGCGATGGCGGAGCGCCCTAAAGGTTGCGGCGGGGAGGGGGAAGCAGCCATTGACTTACCTGCTGGCTTCTTCCTCCTTGTGGCCCCTGCTGAAAGGGCTGCTGGAAGCAGGGGGCAGGGCTCCGGCCCCAACCAACTCCTGCTCTTTGCCCTTAAAGGGAAAGCTCCCTTTGAGGGCAAAGAGCCAGGAGGCCACACCTCGCACTCGATCGAGTGCAGGGCCCTTTCCTGCTGGCGGGGAGGGGCGGGCTCGGACGCCAGCTGGTGACCCCTTTGAAATGGTTGTTCGACCCCAAAAGGGGTCCTGACCCACAGGTTGAGAACCACTGCCTTAAGGTATGCTGCTGACACCTGACTAGTTCACAAGAATCAGTTTCGTATCTCACCCAAGCACAGAAGGTAAAGGTGATTGACAGTTTGATTGTTCAATCATGGCACCGTTTTAAGAAGAGCCCACACCACATGCAACTGAAAGGGGGGGAAACACAAGGGGGGGGGGAAGCAAGGACAACATCCCCCCAAAGTGGGTCCCACCTCCTCAAAGAGTCTTCTCTCTTACCATTCCAGCACACATGCATCAAGGCAGCACAAAAGATTCTACTACTCATCTAGAAAGGGACAAGTTATACCATTTACTTTCAGCTTTCCTTCTTTGCATGCAGAGCTGCCTGCCTGCAGAAGAATACATACAAGCAAAATGTTAGCCTGTTTGCCCAGTTCTCTCCCTACTGCTCGGGGGAGGACAGCTTTCACCTTCAGTCTACAACAGTGCTAGGCAGAGGAAGAACTTTTGTCTGTTCACGAGAGAGTAGCCAGCAAGCCAGAATTAAACCACAGCCCTCCCCACACCAATGAACCAGTAGTGCTGTTTTTATATCACATAAAAACAGACCAATTGCTACTATCTTTTTCAGCGACACAAGTGTGTTCAAGTCTGCAGCTGGGAATGCTACTCTGTCAGTTACAGAGCTGCTGCATTCTCTTCTCCTTCTCCAGCCCTGCAGTCTTCTTCAATACTGCCAGGATCACAACAGCTGCCAAATTCAAATATGACCATTGTTCTGCTTGGTTCTGCTAATACATGGGCCTTTTTGGATTGAATTTTGGTTAGTTTACATCTGAACACTTCTATATCTATATTCCCGTGGCTAAATACTTCCCATAGCCTAGGGTCTATCTCAATCCCATCTCATTAAAAACAGGCCCTAAATGAAGAATGACCAATGGGGAAAAAACATCAGAATTGACAGATTATATTTGCCTGCATTCCAGCACCAAAGAATCATGCTTGAGGAAGCCCCCCCCCCCCTCCGGAAATCGTCCATACCCCTGCAGGTCAGTGGACACCCAGGAACAAAGTAGGGGCAACATGGGAAGCGGCAGCAGGAATGGGGAGTGGCAAAAATTGCTTTCTCTTTTGCAAACAGAAATGCCATTCAACTAGACTACTGTTGTGCAAATGGAATGACCCTTAAGGAGCCAAGTCAATGCATCTGAAATTTCAGTATGTATTATATATAAAGCAGCAATGCTCTTTACTCGTCCTTCATATTTTGTATGATTCAGGGATGCTTCAAAGCATACTTGGAAACACAAGCACTCACAAAGACATGAACATTAAATTCATAAAACCCAGTCCCTACCCATACAGAATTAACAGGAAGGACAATCTGTGCCCATCGCGATACCACTGATGACAGATATGCAATTAAGAGAAAGGCACTTCACTATACATTTAACCACAGAAAATAGGAATACATGACAGCCACTATTTGTCATCTGCTAGGGAGGAAGAATTAAAGTCCTATATAGATTTATTAAACATAAACTTATGAGATTACAGACACCATTTGGAAATGGATTCCATTTCACAGTGTGTAGGATATTAGGCGCTCTCCCCTTAAAGTGCTAATGTACAGATATCCTAGGGCAAAAGTCCTCCAACTTTAGCTGTAAAGGAGGACTAAGTGTGGGTTCCTGGATTGTACCATTCAGAAAGCAGGCAGATGGATCTGAGTGACTGAATGGTTCTCCCCCCCAAATTCACTGTATGTGGAAAACACAGCATGTAAGGAGAGGCGTGGCTATGATTACAACCTTCCTACTTGTGTAGGAGTCTATAGTCAAAGTTTGCTTATCGAGAAAAGGTCACACGTAACCTGTTTTTTAAATGTGGGACAAAAAGAGGTCTGTTCCATCCGACTTTCTGAAAATGGAGACTAGTTCTAATTCTGAACTATAAAGTACTTAAAGAGAATTAAAATGTACAAAATGGAACTCCCAACAGAAAATGAAAAGATACCTGTGTTTGCAAGCGATAGATAATGATGCATCATTGAACAGGTAAAAACACAAGTTTCTCAAGATATCCTTGTTTTTCCCTGCTCTGTCACATGCTCTACAATGTGAAAAGCTGCTGTCAGTACTATCTAACGTTAGAAGAACGGCTGACTAAAGCGATTCTTCAGTAAAAGTTATTGAGCCCTCGGGAAAGACAGATAGGAAATCATCTCGATAAAAAGAAAAGCACTGTTACAGGAGCTAGTTTTAGAATATTTCCCTAAAATTCTCTCCTCATATGTGCACACTAGCAAGTGTCTCAACAAGAAAAACAAGGATGTCATAAGGGAATATTAAATGTCACCTCTGCTTCTGCCTCTAGCAAATGTTTACCAGAAAGTCATACATTTTTCATGCTAAGTAATCTAAAACTTTTAGAAGAATTCTTAGCCGTTATTCTATCCAACATGAAAACTAATACAAGAGATACATCTAATTAGTTAGCTACTTGATAGCTGTGTCTTCCCAACTCATTCATGATAGGTTTAATGAATACTGGTCACACCTAGCGCTATTTTAAAAGGCAAATAATTTGATAACTTGCAGACAAGCATACATTTATAGATCATATATAAACTTTATATCTAGCCTCATGCTTCGTCTAAGCAGGGTATTTTTACATGCGGTGCAGGCACAAATCACTATTAAGGCTAGTCAACATATGCATTGTAAATACTCAAGTTCTTGACACGTTTTCTATCATTTTATTAAAAAAATATATTTTCTATATTAACATGTGTATCAGCTTGCTGCATGACTGACCCTTTACCATATTAAGAAATAAACATTTCATTTGTCACATCTTGAAATGGAATACAAGCTCCAAGCCATTCTATGGAATAGAACTGAATAATGAGAAACCAAGATGTTGCAAAACCTGTTATAGAAAAAAAAATACATTGGTAATCAAAATACTATAATAAATAATGATGCCCTGGGAAAGTACGCAGTTCACTAGATAAAGCTTCCCTTTTTCTACTGGCCTCTACTATCTGTTCAAGTCGCTCTTTAAAAAGTTGCTATACTGACCCATTTCTATACTTGTTCTCTTATTCTATCTAGTTTTGCTTTTTAAACAAATGCAGGAATTTTCAGCATTTTACGGGGTAACATAGTGCCCGTTTACATTTTCTTCCAGTTAATGCTGTTCCTTCAGATTTGCTGAGAAAGTAATTTGAACTACAGATGTCACTAATGAGTGGAAACCATAATGCTATAAGGGCTGTTTAAAAGTCTTCTCTAGTTTTTTTTTAAAAAAAGCAGTTTTCCTAAATCCAGAATCAAAACAATAAAAAATGATCACGTCTGCAACCCTACACACAGGCTATGTAAATCCCATTGAAGTCAATAGCGCCACAGCCCAAAGGGTACTGCCCTATTGCCAGAAGCATGTGACCTTCTGAACACCTCCTTGAACAAAGCAACTGAAGACCAACTGTCTGCAGGGCAATGAATACTGGCATGACAATCAAGGGATGACACAGGCATGCAAAGTTTCTCTCTTTCATAAGCAGGTAAAAAGGGATCGGAAGATGTATAAAGTTGTAAGGGGGGCAAGAACTCACCTCCTACTTTCTCTACAACCTCACCTACATCTCCCATATCTTCCATCTGACAGTCTATTTCCACTCACATAATGGAAAAAAAGGTTTTGGACAACAGAAGTGTTACAGTAAAACATCTTTGCAAGAGCAGTTTCTATTCCCTTATTTTGAGTATTAATATTTATGTATATTTTTAAAGAGTTACAGAATGTAGTTTGTTTGTTCCGGACTCTTAGGGGAGCTGGTTATCATAAGGCTGTACTTTTAAATAACTTAAAAATCAAATTACATCATGGAAATATTCCAAAGAGTTGACTCAGTATTATTATTCTACTGAAAATTAAGAAGCAAGCAAGCAAAGAAGGTCTAGCAATATTTTGGTTTTTCTGGACATTACAAAAAATAGTACTGATACATTTGAAAAATGTTCATTTGATAAAGCACATGAATATGACATTCAGAATTTCAACACAGAAAACGTTAATGGGGGCAATCGGTTGCTATTTCAAGCACACTTACCAAAAATACAATTTCATAATGAAATAAATTGTCAAAAGTACAGTTGCACAACAATCAGGAACCACAAAAGAAAGGATCCAACAGTATTACTGAAACTGACTGTATTGGAGGCCAATAATTAAATACTGCTGAAATAAGATGTCCTGTAGTCAGAAAGCAGCATTGTTTTCCCAAGCACTTGTGAAGTTCTCTTTCATTATGTCCTGTATCTGAAGTGTTCATTATTGAAGGTTAATGTTGTCTGCATTTCAGTTCTGAATGCAAACAACTCCCCTTGGAAATACAGTGCATTTAGACACATTCTTATATTGTTGCACACAGCTGAAACAGATCCTCTTGTAATGGCAACTGTAAATCAAAGTATGAACTTGATTAGCTCGCTACATAGGCATTCCCCATGCATTACAGAAGTCTTAATGGGAAATGTTAAATGACAATTTTACTTAGCACAGAAAAAGTTAACCAATTTATCCTATAAATATTTTTTTATTTGCTTTGTTTCTAGAAGTTGCTATTAAGTTCTATTAACAGAAATACATAACAAAGGTTTCCTAAGAAGTGAAAAAACTTAATTACAAATGTTGAAAAAAGTTGGCCTAGTTCACATATGTACATATTTGTCTATTTAATACATTTGGAGAGGAATATGTTCAATTCATGACACAAATTTATGAGCGTCAACAGTAAGTCTGAGCTGATAATACTCCAAAGTCTTCAGTCTGGGCAGACTGTAGGAAGCAGATCAGTTTTTTGAGTGCTGCAACAGAGAAAACTTTCAGTCTGAACCACTCTTGATAAATTGCTCCGCTCCTTCCTGAAAAGACTTCTCTGTTGAATTGGGATCCTTCTGCCCTTTCTTTTCTTTGTTCTGCTGTTCATGTAAATTCAGGATTATGTTCCTTATTTCTTCTCGTTTTGTTTTCATTCTTGGGCGTGGAAACCAGTCTGTTAGATTCATTGGTAGTTCAAAATTTAGAATTGGATCCTAGTGGGAACAAAACAAATATGCTATAAGAGAAAGTAACACAATAGCACCTGTACCGAACGTCTACATGAAAGTATTCAGAAGCTATACATGTATTTAAAAAAAAAATTCCCAGTCTCTCATGAACATACACAGTAGTTTGTTGCATCTCTTCTATGGAGGATGAACGCTGTTCACTTTCAGTAAAAATACGTTAAGTTTCCTCAATCTTCAAAATTTTATGGCTTCAAGAATTTATGGTTTTATGGCTGCTTACAGATCTTGGTCCTTGCCACTGGTATCAGTGCATTCTCAAACTTGTTTTGCTGTTTGGGAAACTGCATTGAGGGGGATCAAGTCTGCCTACATTACCTAGATGTCTGAGCTTTCCCCTTCTAAGAGTGTGAGGCAAATAGGGGCTGCAGCTAAGAGCACTTATTTTTTTGCAGAGTTGTGGGGTTTTCACATTCTTTTTGAAGAAGAAGAAGAGATTGGATTTATACCCCACCCTTCACTCACTGGGAGTCTCAGAGTGGCTTACAAACTCCTTTCCCCCTCCCCACAACAGGCACCCTGTGAGGTAGGTGGGGCTGAGAGAGCGCTTTCCCAAGCTGTCCTTGAGAGAACAGCTGGTACAGAGCTATGGCTTGCCCAAGGTCATCCAGCCAGGTGCAAGTGGAGGAGTGGGGAATCAAACCCGGTTCTCCCAGATTAGAGTCCGCACACTTAACCACTACACCAAACTGGCTTGAGTTAATTTCTAGCCAAATTAATCTTTTAGAAAACTAGCATGCTTTCTTTACCCATTTGTCCTCTTTCAGCTACCATCTTTATTCATGAGTCAAAAGGACAATCATCATTAAAGCCCATATTTCCAATAATTCTGAGCACACCCCCCCCACACACACAACCCCCCCCCCCCCCAGAACATATGCTAGGAACTGAGAGATCCAGGGTTTAATCCCCCCCTCTGCCACTGAAGGCTGGTGAGTGATCTTAGACCAGTCACACACTCTTGGTTTACCCTGCCTCAGAGAGGTGTTGTTGTGAAGATAAAATGAAGGAGAGGAGAACGATGTACTCTGCTTCAGGTCCCCATTAAAGAGAAAGGTGAAGTATTAATGAAGTAAATAAACACTGTTTTTTCATGATAATGATAATTTCAAGATTCTTCTAAACTGACTGATTCTGAACTAAGCATTATTTTACAAGTGCAGTAAGGTAGCAGTAATGAAAATTTCTAGACCCTTTCTGCCAACTCCAGTCTGGAGTTTCAATTTAAAAGACTGAATATCTGAAATATGAATTTAGGAGCAAAACACAAGCTATGAAAACAACCCAATAACCCACCTCAAAAAAACTCTCCACATACTGTAGGACATAAACTCCACAGTCACTGAAGTTGTTCTGTTGTGGCACTTTAGGGTTTGAGCCCTTCATGACATCTTTGGAAAAGCTTCTTTTAGTACCTTTCCTAACTTCCCATTCCACTTCCAAGTATCTGTGGTACAAAGCACAGAGGTCAGAAAAATGTTTTATATAGTATTCTGACACAGAACACAAGCTGTAAATCAGAAGTTAATTACTTACTCCCTTAGAGTTCTGACAACATTTGATCGGGAAGGGCCTCTCAATGAATCCATGAGCAGAATGCAAGGCCTACAAGGAAACAGTTTTTTTCTCTCATTAGTGTTTAATTATCCAATGAATACATAAACGTATGAAGCAGGCTTATACTGAACCAGACCCTTGGTCCATCTGGCCAGTCCTGTCCCCTCTGACCGGCAGCAGCTCTCGAGAGGCTTTTCACGTCACCCAGGGCCTGAGCCAGTCAACCAGAGATGCAAAGCAGATGGTCGATCACTGAGCCATGGCCCTGGACCCAATTTATACTTTTGGGGGACAAAAGGGATTGGGGGGGGGGAAGAGTTAAACCAGATTCTGAAAACATTTCAACTTCCTGGTGAAAAGCACGCAGAACACACCACAGGTTCCCCATCTCTCTTACTACAAGAAGACCTTTGTTAATCCTATCCACACAAACTCTCCACAGCTGTGCACCTAAAGGACAGTTACCGTATTTTTTGCTCCATAAAAAAAGTGGGGGGAAAAGTGTGTGCGTCTTAAACCCCCCTCACCTTTCCCAAGCCACGGCACCGAGCAGAGCTAGGTGCGTCTTATGGTCAGGTGCATCTTATGGAGTGAAAAATACAGTATTTCATCACAATGTACCGCTAGTACACTTGAAAGATCACATAAACAGTTATTTCAAATTTTTCAGTACCAAACTGTATACCTAAAGAAACATGTTACAACTTCCCCTGAATTTTAATCTCTTGGAAAATCCCACTAAATATTGGGCAGAACACTTAACAGACTGGAAAGATATGCTCTTGTTTTAACATCAAGCACTTGGGGGGGGGGGGGAACCCTGTGCAATTTCAAGCAGACATACTCATTTAAGCAAGCAGATCACAAGGATCAGAAAAAGGAGGAAGGCAATATACGCACATTGCAGGGAGATGCAGTGATAACTGCACAAGTTTACTGATGATCAACCATGGTTATCAATACAACCCTTATTTAGTACTTCCAAATGTTTCACGTTTCCTTCATAGCAGTGGTACAACCATCTAAGTTATGTCAATATGACAAAAGCAAGACCATTACATCTGAAATACATGGATCACTAAACCTTTTGAGTAGAACTTGATGGCGAGACTTGATCAGCCATTTTTTTTTGGACAATTCATGCCAAGTCACAACCTGAAGTCACAGCAGCTCTGACTGTAACACTGTCAAAGCTAACAGAATTGGTGAAGTTTCTTTATTGTATTTAGTAGGACCTGGCATAATACATTTCACTGGTGATGCACATGCATTACTGTGGCGTAGATTTCTATACACTGTATGTAGGCACATAATTGTAACAATTTGTGCGATTGTATTTTATAAATTCAAAACAGAAAATGTAGGGGGAAAAGACGGGTCAACTGAACTCTAAAAGACATAAAAATAAAAGTTCCCTTTAAAGGTCATTCACAGACTCCACGCTTGACCTTCTAAAGTCAATGGACTGGATCCTATAATATTCCAGGAGAGGAAGTGCAATGGATTCCACCCCCACCCAATTCTTCCTTCCCACTGCAGGCCTCCCTGTTGCACTACATCGTTCCAGAGGATTCACCAACACCCCGCCCCCCAGGAGCTACATTTCAGGGAACACAGAAGCTGCAGAAAAGATCTATTCTGTAAAATATCCACTTCTGATACTTAGGATTCCGATGTATAGAGCAACTTCCTGCAGGACTTAAGAATTTGATTTTTTCACATGAGTTCTGGATTTATAATTGACAGAAGAAAACAACGCAAGTAGTTTAGGGGCAAATCTGCAAAAATACCACCCACCCAGAAATCTACCCTGGACCCAACTCTATTGCTCCACCTAAAACCAGCACTTCTGAAACAGGGGGCAGAGACTCCTGTTGTCCATGAGAGTACTCCAGTCAATGCGTGAATCCCTTGCAAGGAAAGAGGGCAAGTCCCTCTTATAGAGACACTGCCTTGGGTGAAAGGAATGTAATCTGCTTCCCCCTCATGGAACTACTGCTTTCCACAGTCACCCAGTTATCTCTTCACTTCGGAGTGCTAGCTAGAAGTGTGCAGATTAGCTGTCAGGCTACAACAGCTCAGCCACAGGAAAAAAGAAGTACAAGTCCTACTAGAGTCATACTTACTTGGGTGTAAAATGCATTGGTTTGCACTCTTATTTCCCTTTATTCCACCTTTATCCTCCCCCTCCCCCTTATCAATGCAAAGGATTTCACAGGCAGAGAAACAGCCATCTGCCTCAACAGACAATAACAGTTCAAAGGCAGTTCTCAACTGAATGCTGGAAGTTCAGGCTGTGGGATAACGGTGGTCTTCCATTTCTGTGAGCAGCTTTGCATTTTTTTCCAGGCCCCTTCCCACCTCTGTACAGTTAACCTCTGTTTGGAAGTTATTAACCAACAAGGAAGTTTCTTGCTGGCTACAGTGCAAAGCCCCTTCCAATCAAAGGGAGAGACTGATTAGAACTTTGGACAGTGCGTTTTGATTTGTGGCCCTAGAGAATCAGCTACCCTCTCAGACCTGACACTCAGGCCACATGCACACAATAAAAATGTTTTCCTGAAAGTCATTTTTAAAGCATATGCGATATGGATCTAACTATGTTTTGAGGACACTATAGGATGGAAACTTCTCCATACACTTTGAAAGGGTCTGTCTGATGCATGGGGGATACTCATGAGGGAGAAGAAGAGGGCCTGGAGGTCAAAATGGGACTCTCCACATTGCTCAAGTTGAGAAGTGCTGCTTTAGGTGACGCAACACATACATACGAGCTTGGTTCAAACACTGGGGCTTGCATGTCCTCCCTTCCCACTCTGCCTGCCCATTGAATTTCGTTTCTTTCCCTTCCCTGGTTTATGTCAAATTACAGCTTGTCATTGCATTCAAACCAGCAAACTATACTTTGCGCCTACTACATGGTGTGTGAGTTTAATGTTCCTTGTAGCTTCCCACATCCATTTTAAATTGCTGTTGAATGAACATGTAAACAAACCTGGCTTATGATGAGTTCATGCATATTCGTAGCTCTTCCTTCTTCCCCCTCCCTTCATGCATACAGTGCAATGAAATTAATCCTGGTTATCTACTATACAAATGCAGCTGCATGGCTAATCTGGAATTAATTTTCCTTGTCTCCTAGCAGAGGTCCTGAGCCATGGCTTGTGCACATTTTATTCAGCCACAGACAAACTGGCCTTCTGAATTAAGGCCCAGCTATATTAGCAAGATGTCTGTACCACATGCCATAGAGCAGGGGTGGCCAACCTTGCTTAACGTAAGAGCCACATAGAATAAACGTAAGAGCCACATAGAGATGTCTGAGAGCCGCAAGACAGGAACAAATATCACACACATGTTTTTATTTTTTAAAATATGCAAATTTGCTTTTTATTAACGTTAAATGGGACTGCCAAAAATAAAAACAAACAAGGAAAACCAGTTATAAGAAAGAGAGAGAGAGAAACTAGGAAAGCAAATAGATGAGAGGGAGGAGGGAAGGAAGGAAGGAAGGAAGGAAGGAAGGGAGAAAGAGAGAAAAAGCATGCCTCCCCTTTGCTTCCCCAGCCGCCCTGCCAGGAGCCGCACAATATGTGTGAAAGAGCCGCATGTGGCTCCCGAGCCACAGGTTGGCCACCCCTGCCATAGAGGGTTATGTGGAAATCCCACATGCACACTTATGCCATACTAGTATGTCATGAGAGTTGTCCACAACAGGCACAAACACAGATGGTTGTTGCTCTCCTTGCCCTGACCACCATCTGAAATGTGATCAAGGCTACCAACAACTAGGAAAAGAATGTCTTGCCCCTTTAAACAGAGGCTTAACATGTGGAAATGGACAGCTGAAGCTTTTCAGGGCACAGAAGTGAATGATAACACCTGCTACATAACTTCAAATGAAGGCCCTATTAAAGGGACAGGAAGTTTTTTCTTTGGGTTGTTGACCACCCTAAATGTGATGGCCAACTTCCTGCTCTAGGAACACTTGAATCAATTTCAAATTCTCCACGAGTTCTGTATGCGGGCACATCGGCAAATTGGAATTTGGCCCCCATCTCCATTTCTAAACCTCAGTTTAGAAGGGAGAGAAAAGTGTACAAGCATGAAAACATCCTGTGTTCAGTCCTGTCACAGACTAACCTGTTTACAGTGATGTCTAATCTGAAATTAGGTGTTATGTTTCTGTATTAAACACTTCTTTATTTATTTAGTCAAACTTATATCCCACCTTCCCCATATAGTAGGAACAGGCGGGTACCAATGTACATACACATACATACATACACATATCTGCAGTATAATCTTAGATCTCTGCAGTAAAATATGTTGAAGTGTGAAGTATGATTTGTGTATCGCTTATTTGCTTTAACACGGTGCTCTAGGATAGTCACTAAAAGCTATTAAGTTTTCATGCGTCACTGCTCAGTTCTTCAGATAAGTCTGTCACTATTAAGTTTGTCACTTTAAAACTTACTGTTTACATATCGTTGGCTTCAGATGCAATTGTCCTAATTCTGAGTTACAGTTGTCATCTGTCAGGCCATCGTCATCACTGCTGTTTTCCTTTAAAAAAGAAGAAGCTCTCTTATAATATTGTTAAAGAATCTGGATAATAAAAGAAAGCGGCACATTCTGCATTTGGCTCTCTTAGAGAAAACTGCATTTATTAAAATATTTATATCCCACATTTTCCACCTATTGGGCAGATGTGCAATGGGGCAAATAATGCCTTCCTAGGGTTATTTTGAGCCAGGAAAACTATATTGGGGGGGGGGGGCTGAAGTCCCTTCTCCCCCACACCATGGTCCTGACTCCTGAGTCCTCCTGACTCGCACTGGGCACTGTGGAAGTTAGGAAATTAGCTCCCAGCAGCTACGTCTGACTGAGGGGAATTAGAGTTGGGTCAAGGGAACTCAGGCCCAACTCAGAAAAATAAGTCTAGTTTGTCCTTTAGCAAGAGTGCTACAGCTACTCAATGCAGATATAAAGACCACCATGTCTGAATAAAGCTTGCTTTCTAATTGTTTGACAGGAGAATATATCAAATATGAGTCTGTTATCCAAAGATAGTACTGGGAAAAGGCTATTCTATACATTCACTGAAGTGCAAATATAGTACCAACAGTACTGAGGAACAAGACTAATCACTGGAGGTACAAACAACATACATAATATACATATAAGTATTCTTCAATTTTCCTCTACAAGAGGACACCAAGACTCAAAAGTGTAAGTTAAATACTAGGTATGGGAAAAGGCGGCCGGGGAGAAGGGGGGGGATCATCACCTGGGAAGGGTTAAATGGCAGGTAGCCATTTAACCTGTCCCTTTCACTTCCTCCTGCTTCAAAGCAGAGGGGAGAGAAACCAACATATTTAATGGCTCACAGCCATTTAAACCTAACAGCTGACAGGCAGACCTCACCTTTCAAGTGGGGGGGAAGCGAAACTGACCAGTGAAATGGCTCGCAGCCATTTCAACATAACAGCTCAGCTGCAACCCTGAACCACTCAGATGTTAGTTTTAAATGCCCCCTAAGTCTGGTAAATGTTTGGGGAAGACGCCTTCCCTAAACATTGGTTCAAGGGCTCCAAACCGGCCAAGTTCACGCTAAATTCTGGCTCATGAGCCAGTCTGTGCCCATCCCTATTAAACACCACCCTGCCATGCTGTTAGTTTGAAAACAATGGACTGGATCCTTTCTGCCAGTGATGGCAGGTCTGGTGACACAAGAGGCAGAAGAGGTGATTTCTTCTTCACTGCAGCTGCCTGTTTTGCATGGCTTTCAGTCCACACGTGCACCACAACTGGCCAGCATCACCTTTCCTGTGCTGGCAGGCAAGCAGCTGAAAAGAAAGAAGCCCCTTTGTCGGGATGTTCTGCCTGCCAAACATAAGACCCAGTCCACGGAATGCTGGGTTGTGTTTTACGTAATTTTCAGCTCTTGCACATTAATCTGAGATTCCCCTCTTAACCTCCAATATGAAAAAGAAATGACCACGAAGACGTGAAAACGTCATTGCAAGAACAAAAGAGATTTCAGACAATTTGCCCAACCAGTTTACACTGAACTTTAAACATTCTTGACAGAACTTCATTCCTTGAAATGTATTGTTTTTACCTGATTATCTTGATCTTCTGAAAAATCTATCAGCTCCTCTTCATTTAGTTTAGGGCTGTCAGCTGAATCTTCACTGTAGTTTAGCCTGATTTTCTGTAAACCATCTGCATCAACAGAAAGATCAAGACAATGTTTTTTTACAGTGCAACAGATACAATGCAACAGATAGTGTCCAGATGAGAAAGGTAAACCACAAAGTGGGATGGAACTCCTGACACTAAAAAAAAGAAGAAGATAGGCACACCAGAAGCACACACCAGAAGCATGTATCTGAGCTTTAGGTTCACTTCGCATGCCGTTCGCCTCTGAACTTCTATGATCACATTTATGAGCTGCAGGTTCCAAAGTTCTCAATTCATCTGTTGTGCTAGTTAACTGATTTAGTTTTTTTAGCCCACTCTTCCCACATAGGTGTCGTCTGCAATGGAGGAACTCGCCGTCCTCCGCTTCGGTGCCTGTGTCAGCCAATGCACCACTAGGCTTCCTGTTCACCGCTTTCTTTGTTGCTGCTGCAGAGGAGGCGTGCTGTAATGTATCCAAGTCACTGGGCGTAAGAGGGGAAGCGCTTCTGTCTTGATCTGAAGAGGAAGATTTAACTTGGGTAGGTAGATGTTCCTGATAGTAAGGGTTAGGTTCATACACTGGCGTCTCTAAACCCGGATAACAAATGACAGCCAAAAACCAATGTGCCCTGCAAAACCAAACAAACAAGAAATAGCTCAAAAGCACTCTTAATATGTATTTGTTAGAATATGAAACATTTTATACCTCAAATGTATTCAAGTTGAACCCCGCTTCCCCTTTATTATTATGTCAGGCATCCACATAAAGACAACTTCTGGGTCCTACCCACAGTGTATTGGAGATGTTCCCTCAGAAGTCCCTTGCATAGTCAAGAAACTGTCCTTGAAGACACGCAGGGGGAGGATTGCATCCTGGACAGAAAATTGGCACAGCCCTCAAATGCATGCAGAGGAGAGCTTCTAACATATTCTGGAACCCAGCCGATTTAAATAATTAAAGTTGGTCATGCAGTTTGACCTCTTTATAGTTAGTTAAGTTTCATACACTGTGGAACCATATGGTTCCTTGCAAAACTGCTTCTCTACTATCCATTAATTACTTCCATAAGTAATTTTTTTGACTGCTTCTATTTTATGGGACACTTTAATACTTCCCTTGAATGCTGAAAAACCCATACTGTTGTTCAAATAGCCAGTTCTGCAAACAGCCCTTTGCAATCAGGAAGAAAATTAACTTCTCCTACCCAAAGTGGTGAGTAGTTGATGGGAAAAGGAAGAAGGAACAGGGTACTGTTTCTGCAACCCTTCTGCTGCAACCTTGCCAAAACAGAATTCTGTCTGCTTTGCTCAAAAATACAAGCCAGTTTCACTAGCACTGTAGCCTCAATGCATTTCAGCAACAGTGCACAATGCTTTTATCTGAACATGCATTTGATGGATGCAGTTACAGGTAGGTGGGGGAAGAAGACTGCTTATTGTGTTTGATACAAAGAAAACAGCTGTCAGCGCTGCTATGCAAAAACGTATGTAAAAATTCACAGTAGTATAATATTAAGTTCCACAGCAATGTCATGCTTCCACTCAAGCAAGAAGTGGTACAACCTCTTGCATGAACTTTTCTGCACGTAGAGGAATTTTTTTTACTCCATTTTTTTCACACAGTGTTCTAGCATCAGATGCAAAACAGTTCTCCTGCAAGTGAAGAGCAACCGTGAATCCACTACTGAACAGCGCTTTAAGACTTCCAACAAAGCTTTGTAAAGGAATGATCATTCTGCTTTCTCTCAAAGCAAATTTTCTGTGGGGAAATGTGTTGCTTATGCCCTCCAGTGGTCAAAAGTTGTATTTTATGATGTCAAATTAATAAACAAAAAGTTGGTCTCACTGACATGACTTTCAATATAGGTACTTCAAAATTCAAGTCTGAATTTGCCACAGAATGTTCTGTAACGGAGGGATCATCTCCTTCCATATGTCCCTGTGTGACAACTATGGTCATCAGCTGCCATCTGTTGGATACACAACCACAACCAGAGCCTGGGCCCTTTCCACCACCAGCTCTGCAGAATGGGCTCCCTGGAGAGGAGAGAGGGATTCTTCCTGGGACATCTTCAGGAGGGGCTGCAAGGACTGCCGGTTTGCCAGGGCTTTGGAGGAGGGTTGAGTAGCAGCCATCTTTTACAGGGGGAGAGGAGGAAGGGAGCTAGGGCTTGTCCTTTGCCTTTGGTATTGTATTTGGCTTTACCTGGTGATGTTAGCTATTATTCTAAGCTGTCTTGAACCAAGAAGAAAAGAGGGATATAAATATTTTAATAATTAAATAAATAACTGAACCAACATCACAATGCAGTTTTCCTTGTGCTAAGTGCACCATTTCTACAGTAGATGTGTCCTTCATCTACATTTCCTTCCAACAAATCCTAATTCTGTCCCTGCAGTATGGGTTCCATAGATCCCCTAGAGAAGCGATTTATAGAAAGATATCCAAAGTTTGAAAATACAGCATTAAATGCAATCTTACTCCACAGACACATGTCTGAAGATACTTACGCTTCATTAAGGGGAACAAAAATGAAATCTTTCTCAAATATATCAACATGACGCGTCCACGTTTTCACCCGTCCATGTCGTTTTTGTTGAATACTATGAACACAGCAATAGGAAAAAAAAGGGCATTTATAATCTCCATTATAGATGCTTAGACGGTTTTATATTCTCTCCTTCCTAAAATGAGAGTTCAACTCAGTGACGCTCACTCAGTGGGTGAGAAGCTGCCTGTGGTTATTGGACAAGCCCCCTGTGGCTCTCCTGGCACCACTCCCTGGTGTTCCAAGTGGGCAAGGCCGTTTCCCATGAAGCCTTGTGGTGGTAAAATGGCCTGCATCTTGGAACAGCCACCACCGAAGAAACTGGGAGTCAGGTAAGTTACAGGCCTCGTGCCACAGAGAGAAGGTCCCATCCTCTTCAGCGACTCCCACGGCCCCTGCTCTCTAATCCCAGCACCTAGGCAGCTGTCAGGAGAATAAGCTGGCCACAGAGAAGACAAAATAAAACCAAAGTACAAAGAACCCCAAAACAGAAAACAGTTGTCTGCACAAGTGTTCAAAACTGTTCTCCCAATGGGGGAGTGCATGAGGAGGAAGGCAGAGAAGGAGAGGAAGTTGCTGATCTCTGCCCCCCTCAGATGCTGATGTGGTAACAACAATGGAGGCAGCTGGGGGAGGAGGCATACGACTCAACCCCTCTCCCACCACTGATGAGTCAATGATGGAAGCAGATGGGGGAGGAGGATCAAGAGCATTGCTTCCCTCAAGCCCCCGACTGCTGGAGACAGGTGAGGGAAGGAGCAGAAGCCCGCCCACCAACCCCTTTCATCATTGCAGCAGCTGAGCTGCAGACAGGTTGGAAGTGGACAACGAGAAGCCACCTCCCCCAAGCTTTAGATAAGTGGCAGAACAGAGAAGCCACCATGGGAGCCAGGCAGGAAAGGGGCCCTTCAGTTGGGCTGCCTAGTGAGAGTGGTTTGGTCCCCAAGTGGGGGTGGGTGGGATTCCCCCTTCCCCAAGCAAGTTTTCAGTTTCAGTGTAAGAGATGTAGTGGGGGAGAACAGAGAAAGAGTTAGTTGCTGTGAGAGAAGGGGGACCCATAAGTTTTTGCAGGTCTGCACCTGTATCTTACATTATTGTATGTGAACGTCTGATGGGACGGCATACAAGATCATACAGGAGTAATGGGGCTCTACTGGTTGATGGAACTTGCAAATGTGGCTCTCAGTGAGCTGCAGAGTAAAACTGGCAGTAATTATAATCACCACAGTGTTCTCATCAGGGCTGAACCACAAACCAATACACCAGTTTGCGAACCAACTAGTTTGTGAGCCATTTCACCCCCTCCTTTCTGCTCCCCATCACTTTTGGCAGTGAGCAGAAAGCAGGGGCTTCTGCTTGCTGCCAAAAACTGTGGGGAGCAGAAAGCAGGTGGTGAAATAGATCGGAGCCATTTAAACCCCTGCTTTCTGCCCCCACCACTTTCTGCTCTGAGCCATTTACATTAAAGGAGCTGAGCAGCAGGGAGGAGAAAGCAGTGGTTTAAATAACTCAGAGCCATTTAAACCCGATTTCTGCTCTTCACGAACCCCCATGAACTGCTCTTCAGTTCTGGAATACAGCTTCGCGAACCACAAACTGGCTAAAATTCATGATGAACTTTAGTTTGTGAGCTGGTTTATGCCCATCCCTAGTTCTCATGGCCCAAAGGGGGGGCCTGTCATAGTTTCAGTTATTTGGGCAAGGATGGAAATATCTTTTAGGAGTTGGTTTAAAAGTGTGCATACTAGCTAGCATACCGACTTATCAATTTAACTGTTAATAAAAGCAACATCTCATTTATCCTTAAACTTGACAAATGTTATCTCTACAAAGGCAAGACATTCTTAAATCCAATTCTACAAATTTCATAGACTTACGTGAGTTTAGAGGTTTCGTGAAGATTCCTCTTCTCTCTTTGATTAAGGCGTTTGTAGAAGAAGGAACTAAACACATGAATTCTATCAGCATCTTCTTTTTTCAATTTTTCAAGGACCAAATACCTTCATTTGGAAAACATGATTATTTGCATTTTCTGGGGAAGTTTTTCAAAGGTCCCCATTTACTTTCTGTAATACTGGTCAGAGACTCATTCCAATCACAAAAAACAGCAAACCATGTCACCCATACATAACAAAAAGGTTTCTACATACTCACAGAACTCCCCAAGTATGTAGGATAATAGTAACTGTTTTTAATTAACCAAAAGAAAAATACCATGAAATGTCCTGATGAGAACCAAATATACCTCTGGAAGCATGAAATGCTGAGAATGGTTGAGCATAGATTTGAAGGGAAAACAAGGCCAGGTGAAATTAGCCTGTTCAAGCACCTGAGAGCTCAGAGAATCCTGAACGGGGAGATTCTGGGATTTCCAAACTACCCCCCCCCCGTTCCATAATTTTTACAGTGCCTCAGCTTGTGATCTTACATTTTTCATGCTTCTGGTTATTAGGTGGCCCATTTGGATAAAAATATGAAGAGTGAACTCCATGCTAAAACTGTGCATTAGAAACAGACACAGAGAGTTGCGTAAAAACACACAGGTGCTTCCAGGTAACCACTCTTCTGTTACACCTAACGGAAAGAGTCTGACTGAAAAACTGTACAGTCCTTAAGACTTCTATTGTAAAATAGGCCACTAGTCCTTAAGTTGGAAAGGTCACTAGTTATTGCAACTGCCAGTCAGGCTGACTGCAGAAGACAGGGGAACCAGAGAGCAGACAATATCATCCGATAGTTAGACCCGTATGGGATCAGGGAGTGCTTTCTGCACCCTTCTCCAAAACCAACACCACTACAAAAACCTGGGAGCGAGAGGAGGCGTAACCTAACCAGTTTGGATGACATCCCCCACTGAAGGAGAAGTAAGAATTCATTCTCAGAAGGTTACTCAAAAGTGCTTGAGCAACGGCTGAGGTGAAGCATTTTTACAAATCAACATTTAAGCACCAAACCAGATTCGCAAAAATGCTAGACCAGCTGTTACTACTTTCATTGTTTAAATTATCTAAGCGCAATTCTGAACATGTACGTTATTGAATGAACCAGTCAAAATAGCAATTTCCCAATCAGCACTAATATTCCTGATACATTTGAAGTCAGTATAAAATGGTACGGCTTAATACAGTAAAAGCTTTCTTACCAGCACTTGATTATTCACATCACTCAATTAACCCACACTGCCCAGAGAGCAAGTGCCCCCTCCTCAGACACCATACCCCTGCTTCTTTGGACATACAACACACGTTCTACTTCCTCTTCACCAGCCAGCATGATGTTTCCAGCCATTACTGGCCTTCTGAGAGCCAGCACTCCCAGCTGATGTCATATTTAGGTACCTCCTTCCCTATCACCCTGTTTTGAGCTGTCAGGAACCACTTTTGCTGGACGAGTTCTGGTCAGCTTGTTTGTGGGTTGAGTAGGATGGCGCCATGGCTCAGGAGAAAGGTCCCACCGGGCATGAGGTTGTTGCAATGACATTCTTCAAGAGGGGGACTGGTTGTTGAGGATTCCTCTGAATAGGTGGTGGTGTAAAGCAATATGCTCAAATATCTGGTACATTTGATTAACTGGAAATCCTCCATAACTGCCAGCTACTAAAGATTTTACAGTATTTTACAATTGGCTGATCTGCATCAACTGTAAGTTAAGAAATTTCAGTCGTGAATTACCTAAATAACCTGGACAGCACAAAAGATCTTAAACATATTTAAAACTTACTTTAAATAAAAATCAATGATGACATCATTTAAGAACTCTCCCTCATTTAAACAATGGAGATCTTCATTGGTTACAGAAATACCACCCTTTGCAGGTGGAGGAGGATAGACTATCAACCTGTAAAGTACATTAAAATAATAAACATTAAAATTTGTGTATAGATACACACACACAAATTCATCTAATGTAGGAAATAATACAACATACAGGAAATATTCCTACTTCTCTATAGGTCCAATAAAGACTGTATGTGGCTCTCCACATTCATCATCATCAAAAAACTGGAACTCTGCTGCATTTCGAAGCTGCATTTTAGATTCAGAGACAACCTTAGAGAAAATGACATGAAATACCTATTTACAATGCAATACAGAATTCATACAATGTAAGATCTTAACTACCCTCAGACAGTGGACCGCGCACACTTTTCCTATAAACTACTGGATCCAAATGGAACATTTATTCCAACACATAATTCCCAACATTAAACATTCAGATAACTCCTCTAAAGGGGAGAGGGCTTTGTTCTAGAACCCAGCCATAATTACCACAACATGTTTCTACATTTGCATATATTACGCTTTATATTTTATAATATGAAATGAACTCTCAAATAGATGCTCTGACCTTCTTCCTTAAAACATTCTCGTTAAAAGGAGCATATTACAAGGTTCTTAAAAATTATGACATTACGACTTTAATGTTTATGCAAAATAAGAGTAATACTTGTTTTGTTTTGCCTTCTTTGTGAGCAGCATTTCCTTTGGAAGCGTCTTCAAAAGACTTTGTGAAAGCCACAAGCCTACTGTTTGCTTCTTCAAATGGAATTTTCACAAAGAAATCGGAAATACTGTTCCTGACCCCAATATCAGCAATTATTTTCTCAAAGACTGCATTCCCATGAGGGTCAAGTCCTGTCTCAAAAATCAGAATGATGTATTGCTCTTCTGGATCTATGGGGAAAAAAGAAAGCTGAGGTAGTAGGGAGTGAAATGATTCATTTAAACTGTCATGTGTTTTACATTTCAATCTCTTACACATGTACACACACATGAATTACTTAACAGGATATAAAAATGAAGATACTCATAGCATCTCCTGCTCTCTCCTTCTGCAATTCTAAGGAATATCTCAGGGAGTGCCTACTCATCTCCCCCTACAAGTAGTTATTTGAACTGTCCCTTCGACGGGAGGTCAAAAACTCTCCACAGAGAAAACATATGACTTCCCTTCACACATTCAGTCTCAGCCTACTTTTTAACAGTTCAACAGACTACTAGGCAAGCCCAGGAACACCCCAGAGTATGGGGTGGGAAGATGTGCAATTCAGATGCTTATTCAACCAAGCTTTGGGGATTTTCTTTGCCTCTAAACTTTTACCATCTTTCTTAGATTTCCTGCTTATTGTAAAGAAGCAAAAGGCATTCCTCCTGGAACCTTCAGTGATTTAACAATGTAATGTATTTACATATTCTGGAGAAACATATGCAAATATATCATCAATGCACCCCAAACTTGGCTTCAAAAAACCATCAGTTGCACCTTCCTCCAGGAGAGAGAGGGAGTGGGTATGCAGCGTGAGGCTTTGCTCACGACCACCCTGAGTCCAAAGTGGGCCCTACTTGCTTTCGTTACTAATGAGGAAAACATGTCATCTTTACAAAACTTCAGTCTGCATCACAGGAATTTAGAACTAAGACTCAAGTTCCAGCCATTCATACTTCTGCATGGTAACAATTTTCTCACATGACACTAGCCACAAAAATTCATCCTTAACATTTATATCTCCTCCTTCTTTGAAGGAGGTCTGGGTAATGTAAATTGAGTGATTCTTTAGTTACTTTGGTTTTAAGATAGACTCCTTAAAAATATCTCAATATTTTCATCTTAAACTATCTTCAATCTGATGTGCAGTTTAAACTGATTTTCTAATTTTAGAAAATTATAAATTGGTTAGACTGAAATCTATGCTGATTTTTGAGAATGGCCGAGACCTAAGCTCCCAGGAACAACTCTTTGCCGCCTTCCCTTAGCAGAGCCCTGCACGGGCCGCCCCTCCACCAGTAACGCCACAGCTGACGGTCCGGTAAACCTCCATACACATGCCATGTGGCAAGGGAGGAGAATTAGGCTGAAGCGTTCTCCCCCTCAGGGTGTATTGATCTAAAGGGTCCACAACCTTCAGCTCTAGCTTTAGGCTGGTGGGGGGACCAGGGGGTCTGCGGAGGATAGAGGCAAGATCCACTAGCACAAACTGCCTCCAGTTATAGGAACTTAGATCTAACCCATTGACATTCAAGTCCTGCATATACATTTTACTGGAAGTACAGAGTTATTTAAAAGCGTAATTGAGCTCCCAAACTTTAGGAACAATTTTGCAAGGGCAAACGTGTGCACACTATGGTGTGATTTATGTTAAAGGTTGCAGCAGTGAAGTTTATAACAGCTGCAATATAGAAGTACATGTTGCACGACAGATCAGTGAGCAGGTTACAAAACCTACACCTAATTTGGACTGAGGCAGCAGTGCTGGGGAAGGATTTAGCCTTTTTTCTCTTGTATCATCTGTGCAACAGAAATTTGATCCTCAACTACTACTAGCTCCAGTATGGAAAGATAGGTAAAGTACAGATGCCTGTCTTTGCTTTTGTCCTGGGACTAAAAGCAGTTTCTAAGTGGGGGAGGGAAGATTTCTACCAGGAAAATGCTGAGAAAGGATTAAATCCCTCCTTCTCCAGAGCTACAGACCTGACTTGAATCGGGCCACCCCCGGCAGCTTTTTTTAGGGTGTGAAATTACATTGGGAGCTCAGGTTACAGACTGCCTAAGTAATGTGAAGATTGATCCTTCATATGCAGTGACAGTTGAAGCAAGTATTTTGTTTAGCAGAATGCACACAGGGATAAGTGGAGCAAATCAAAACATATTAATTACCCAGTTCGCAAACATCTCTACACAAAATTATTTATACCTCTACAATATTTTACAGTAAAAAATTACCATTCTAGTTACATGCTTGTTTTTTAAAACAGCTATCAGAACTTGGTATTATCAACCCTAAAATACACATGCAATGACGATGGTGAATTAGACAACTTGACTTCTGTAGAGCTATTTAAGGATATTTTCAGAAAACTGTAAGAAACTTATTGGTTCTAATCAGCACAGTTATCCACTTTTCAGAATATTTAATGGCATTATCAAGTCTGAATAGCAGGCAGAAGAAGATCAAAGTGGGCAGCCCCATGTTGGCCTGAAGCAACAGAACAAACAAAGTCAAGAGTCCAGCGGCACCTTTCAGGCCAACAAAGTTTTATGCAAGGCGTGAGCTTTCATGTGCAGACGATGAAATGGAATTACAGGTCATACTTGTGGATATGCAAGGTGGGCAGGCTACTTACTTGCTCCCTGACAGTCATACCAGATATTATCCTTCTCCCTGCTCATCTTCAGTAGGGATCTCAGAGTAATGCAGGCGGCTGGTACCGTTTGCAGGAAGACCACTGGCAACTTCCGTACACCACACCACTCACACTTCGTAAGTTCAGAGGTTTTCAAATTAATGTCCCTAATACCAATTTCTGATTCTAGAAAAAAAAATTAAAAATTCACTTTAGGTCAAAGATACATTAACAACCACACTGACATTTATTTAACAGCTGTGTGTACTAAAAGCTAAAGGAGAAAACAAATGCTAACAGCTACATTTGTATCAACAGACAGAACTACAATTAGAATATTTCTGCATTCCTAGGTACAGCAAAAACCCAGTTTTGCCAGGGGTAAAACATTTGTTTTTTTAAATAATAATGTATGTGTAAAAAATCATCAAAAATGTTAACAGTGGTGGTTTCCGGTCGGAGGAATGGAGGTCTGACACGCTTTGCAAGTGCGCAAGGCGGACAGCGGCTCTTATTGACAGCTCGGGTGGATCATTCCACCTGACGCAACCTCACACAGGTAGTGTGAGGACTAGCAAGCAATATAATCCAGGTTTGAGCAAGCTCGGTGAAGGAAAAGTCTCGGAGGAGACTTTTACAACACCTTGATCACTGCAGCCGAAGAAGATTCCTGCAAGTATCTCTAAGGAGCCGAGCTGAGCTGATTAAATCAGCATAAAATCTCCAATTCCCCTGATTCCTTAACAAAGAAGACAAAGTTTAAACGTTGGGACCACATCTGAAGCGAAGTAACAACATAAGGTAATGGAAAAAAAGTTTTTGCCTTACTATTACCGCGTTTTGAAAGACGAAAAGCAGATCTGGTGAAGCAATAGACTGTTGCAGATTGGATGAGTGCAGTTTTGAAACGTTAAACAGCTGAATTTGAACTTAAAAGCCATAAAAACAAGTTGTTTAACATTCCTGCGGTTAAGAAGAGTCGGGAGGGGGAGCCAAGCATCGCGAGACAAAGAGGGGAGGAGGGAACCAAGCATCGTGAGATCAAGCTGTGAGGATTGAGACAGGAAGTGATGGCTTGTGGAGCAGACAAGAAGGGAAACGGAGAAGAACCGGAAGAGAGCAAAGGGGACTGTAAAAACTGCCGGACCAAAAGGACTACAACAGGAAGTGACGTGTGGAGAGCAGACAAGTAAGCAAGAGGAAGGGACAAAAGGAAACTACGGCAAGCCAGAAGCAAGGTAAAAAGACTATAACCTTTGACACAAACCATAGAGAAGTTGCGCCCGCCATTTTGGATTTATAAAATTTTTAAACAGTAATATCTCATAAACTATATAACTTAGAAGGCTGAAACCAACGAAATTTGACTTGGCAAGACTAGCTTGTGTGATCACATTAATTGGTGTTTGATTTGGAAAATAAAATAAAATCGATCTTTTTTAAAGAGACAAGACGGACCGTGGACTAAGATCGAGAGCAGCTACATGGTCCTCTCCTACAATGGCAGCAAAAAAAGAAAAAGAACTACTAGCTGTTATGGAAGCAATGGAAAAAAAAATGTTAGACGCTATAGGAGAGGTAAATGTTAAAATGAATGGCATAGCTGCACAAGCAGACAAAAACTTTATAGACTTAAAAGCAGAATTTCAAAAATTAACCACAAGAACACAAGATATTGAAACTAAAGTAAAAGAACTGGAAGAAAGACAATGAGAGACAATGACAGGATGGAAAAGATGATGCATTATAAAGGCATGCAAAACCATTTGAGATTCAGAGGGATTGAGGAAAAAATGAGTGAAGACATTTTTATAAGAATGCAAGAAGCATTAGCAGATTTTTTACAAGAACAGGAAGAGGTTGTTAAAGAACACATGGATCTTGTTTATAAAGTCAATTCTATATACGCAAGAGACAAAAATATACCAAGAGATGTGGTTGTCCAATTTACAATGAAAAGGACAAAAGAACAAATCTACAAGAAGTGTTTTACTGATCCTTTTGAAATAGATGGAAAGAAAATTATAGTAATGAAAGAACTGCCTAGAGCAATACTGCAAGAAAGGAAAAAATTCAAGCGTCTGACGGACAAATTGAAGGAGAAAAAAATTAGATTCCGCTGGGAAATACTTCAAGGATTAAGCTTCTACTATGGCAACACCAGAGTAGTGATTAAAAGCACAGGAGAAATGTACGCATTTCTTGGAGAGAATAAAGATGACCTTGGTGATATTTAACAATATATCAAGATGGATTACAAAGTACTGTACATGGAATGTAAATGGACTTAATTCACCCCAAAAACGTAGAATGGTAGGGCATTGGCTGGAGAAACAAAAATGTAGTGTAATTTGCATACAAGAAGCTCATCTTAAAAAACAAGACCACAAATATTTAATAAGGAAAAAATTGGGAGAATTTTACTCCTTAGCAAGTAATAAAAAGAATGGTGTTGTAACATATGTCAAAAAAGATTTGGAACCTAAAGTAATATTTAAAGACAAAGAAGGAAGATATTTAGCTATTGAAATCTCACTACAAGGACAGAAAACTTTGATTGTGAATATTTACGCCCCAAATGGAGCCAAAGAATTTTTTTTTAAAGAATTACAAGTGGAAATGGATAACGTAAATTATGATCAAATCATGATGTTGGGGGACTTTAATGGAACTGTGAATAACAAATTAGACAGGCACTCTAAGAGAAAGGATGAGGCATTAGGGAAGCTTCCAAAAAACTTTTTTGAACTGATAAAACAAGAGAAGCTGGAAGATATTTGGAGGAAAGTTAACCCACAAGGAAAAGATTTTACCTTTTATTCTAATAGACATGACTCGCATTCAAGAATTGACATGATTTGGATGACTACTAATTTAACGTTTAAGACAAGAAAAATGGAAATTCTACCCAGAATAATTTCAGATCATAATCCGTGTTTATGGACTGCTGGCCAGGTAAAAAAACAAAAGAGATGGAGAATAAATGAGGACTTACTAGACAACCAAGAAATAGTTAAAAAATTACAGGAAGAAACAGACCTATACTTCCAAGCAAATATACAGAAAGAAGTAAAAATTCAAACCGTATGGGATGCATATAAAGCAGTGATGAGAGGACTATTGATATCATTAAATGCAAAAGATAATAAAAAGAAAAGAGAACAATATGAAAATATCGTACAAGCCATTAAAACAAAAGAAGAAGAACTGAAGAGTAGACCAGGGAAAAAGAAACTGCAAAAGGAAATCTGGAGGTTACAAGACCAAGCAAAAGCTATTTTGAACCAAGAGACGTACTGGAACCTAAAAAAACTCCAACAAAAGGCATTTGAAGGAGCAAATAAACCCGGAAAATATTTAGCATGGCAATTAAAGAAAAAACGTGAAAACAAATTTATCACTAAAGTGATAAGAGATAACATTGAGATAATAGACAACAAAGGAATAAAGAGAGAATTTTTAAAATATTATGCAAAACTGTTTAAGAAGGAAAACAAAGACAGAAGAAAGATGAAAGAATACCTGCAAACATTAAAGTTACCAAAACCAACAGAGGAAATTAAAGAACTATTTAACAATCCAGTATCATTACAAGAGATTAAAAATGCAATAAATGACTCAAAATTAGGAAAAGCACCTGGACCAGATGGATTTACAGCGAAGTTTTATAAAACGCTACAGGAGTCAATCTCACCAGTGTTACTGCTATTAATTAATGATATAGGAGTCACTGGTGAGGTCCCAGAAACTTGGAAAGACGCAACCATCTCACTTATCCCGAAAGAAAATCAAGGTTTAACTAATGTTAAGAACTACAGACCGATTTCTCTACTAAATAATGACTATAAGATCTTTGCTAAGATTATAGCTGACAGACTAAAAGAACACCTTAAAGAAACTATACAAACAGAACAAGCAGGGTTCTTACCCAATCGCCAAATAAGGGACAATCTAAGAGTAGTAGTGGATGGTATAGAATATTACGATAAACATCCTGAAAAGGAAGTGGGTTTTTTCTTTTTAGATGCGGAAAAAGCGTTTGATAATTTAAATTGGGATTTTATGTTTGAGGTTCTAGAACATCTTGAAATTGGTGAATATATGCTTAACCTCATTAAGTCAATTTATAAAGAACAGAAATCCTCTTTAATAATTAATACTGAAAAGACAGACGATTTTAAAGTCGAAAAAGGGACGTGACAAGGATGCCCACTCTCGCCGTTGCTATTTATTTGGATTTTAGAAGTTCTACTAATAAATGTGAAGGAAGATAAAGATATTAAAGGCTTAACAACCAAAGGTTTTTCTTTCAAATATAGGGCCTTTGCAGAAGATGTGATGTTTATAGTGGAAGACCCTATGACTACATTACCATATTTGTTACAGAGAGTAAAAGAGTTTGGTGACTTGGCTGGATTTTATGTAAATAAGAACAAATCGAAAGTGATGTGTAAAAATATGTCAATAACAAACAAACTGAGTTACAAAATCTTATAGAATGTGAGGTGGTGAAAAACACAAAATATCTAGGTGTGAACCTAACAACGAAAAATATTGATCTTTATAAAAATAACTATGAGAAACTATGGCTGCAAATTATGCAAGATATTAAAAAGTGGAATGTATTAAATTTGTCATTGTTGGGTAGAATTGCGGTGGTTAAGATGAATGTATTACCACGATTAATGTTTTTGTTTCAAACTATTCCAATTGTGAAAGATGTAAAAACATTCAAATGCTGGCAGAAGGAATTGTCTAAGTTTGTATGGGGAGGGAAAAAACCAAGAATCAAGATGAAAATAATGTGTGATGCTAAAGATAGAGGTGGGTTCCAATTACCAAACTTAAGGCTGTATCATGATGCAATATGTTTGACTTGGGTAGGGACATGGACTATGTTACAAGATAGAAAGTTATTGTCCCTGGAAAGCCATGACTGTAGGTTTGGGTGGCATGCATATTTGTATTACGGTAAAGCAAAAATGGACAATATGTTTAAACATAATTATTTGAGAAGAACGTTAATGGATACATGGACAAGATATAAAAAATTTTTTCCAGAAGAGATACCTATGTGGATTGTACCCACAGAAGTTTTAAATCCAGTATCACGTCACAAAGGACAAGATTGGTTGAAGTACAAGTATTGAAGTATTAACAAGACACGGTAAAGACTTTATATTGAAGGAGCAGCATCAGATGGACTTTGATTATGGTTGGTTAAGATATAGACAAATATATGACATGTATAGAAGTGATAAAAAATCCAGTTTTAGAGAAAAAAATAATGAAATAGAACAAGTTTGGGAGGAAGGTGGGAAAAAAATGATCTCTAAAATGTATAAAATTTTGTTAAAATGGTTTAACGCTGATGAAATGGTAAAGGAACAAATGGTAAAATGGGCGATAAACTTTAACAAAGACATTGAAATGGAATCTTGGGAATTTTTATGGAAAAATGCTATGGGTATATCTACATGTTATAACTTAAAAGAAAACTGTTTTAAAATGATGTACAGATGGTACATGACACCAAAAAAAATTGCAAATATTAACCAGAATATGTCTAACAAATGTTGGAAATGTAAAAAGAAAGAAGGTTCTTTTTATCATATGTGGTGGACTTGTGATAAAGCAAAGACTTATTGGTCTATAATACATGCAGAAATGGAAAAAAAATTGAAATGTACATTTAAGAAGTTGCCTGAAATGTTATTGCTTGGACTTAAACTAGAAGAGATAAATGTAAAGAAAAGGACAATAATATGGTATATGATAACAACAGCAAGAATGGTGTATGCACAAAATTGGAAAAATGAAAAAATACCAGATGTGTGGGAATGGTTGAAAAAATTGTTATATATGGCTGAAATGGATAAATGGACTAGAAAGTTGAATGACTGTGAGGCTTCTGCTCAAAGTAGTCAAGGATCAGATCTTTGTTGATGAAACACAGTTCTTTATTTCCGATTTCTACATTGGTACAGGTCCTCGGATTATTGTCAGAGATAACGCATACAATAGAAGCAGGTCTAATATACCCTTCAGTACAATTTGAATTGCCCATAGGTAACCAATCACCAAAGGGAAAAAACGGCGGGCAAAAGGGGTCTCTGGCCGTTTGCTTCCCACAGGAAAGAAAGCTAGGTGTTAAGCTGTAAATTTCCCTTCCCAAACCAGACCCCTCAGATGAAACCATATTCACATAACAAATGCTTCCCTCAAGGCTTTCGCACGTTGATAAGAAATAGTCCCTGTCCTCCCCTGTCTTCCCAGCCGGGATGAATGGAATGCGGAGGCAGGAGTGTGAGAGGCCCATTGTTCCCATGCTTTGAAGTTGTCACTCTCCTGGGCAAACAGTTACACAGACCAGGCCTGGTCAAAGCCATAAACCGGGGGTCACATAGCATCCATTTGCAATGGTCTAGCAGATGGCAAAAGGGCATGATTACATAGTGGGCATAGGGGCAACTGATAGCAATAGGCATGTGCATAAACTGAATACATATATAAGCAAAGCAACATAGCAACAGGGTATACTACAGCAAAAGAGCAAAACCCTCAGAAATCATTGTCTGGTTTTTAAGATGAGCTTCTTGCAAGCAAATTATATTACATTTTTGTTTTTCCAACCAATGACCTACCATTCTACGTTTTTGGGGTGAATTTAGTCCATTTACATTCCATGTAAGTATTTTGTAATCCATTTTGATATATTCTTAAATATCTCCAAAATCATCTTTATTCTCTCCCAGGAATGCATACATTTCTTCTGTGCTTTTAATCACTACTCTAGATTTGCCATAATAAAAACTTAGTCCTTGAGGTATTTCCCAACGAAATCTGATTTTTTTCTCCTTCAGTTTATCCGTCAGACGCTTGAATTTTTTCCTTTCTTGCAGTATTGCTCTAGGCAATTCTTTCATTACTATGATTTTCTTTCCATCTATTACAAAGGGGTCAGTAAAGCACTTCCTGTAGATTTGTTCTTTTGTTCTTTTCATTGTAAATTGGACAACCACGTCTCTTGGTATGTTTTTGTCTCTTGCATATGTAGAATTAACTCTATAAACAAGATCCATGTGTTCTTTAACAACTTCTTCCTGTTCTTGTAAAAAATCTGCTATTGCTTCTTGCATTCTTGTAAAAATATCCTCATTCAATTTTTCCTCAATCCCTCGAAATCTCAAGTGGTTTTGCATATCTTTATAATGCATCATCTTTTCCATCCTCTCGTTCTCTCTCATTGTCTTATGGGTGTTTTCTTCCAGTTCTTTTACTTTGGTTTCTATATCTTGTGTTCTTGTGGATAATTTTTGAAATTCTGCTTTTAATTCCATGCAATTTTTATCTGCTTGAGCCGCTATATTATTCATTTTAACATTTACCTCTCCTATAGCGTCTAACATTTTCTTTTCCATTGCTTCCATAACAGCTAGTAGCTCTTTTTCTTTTTTTGCTGCCATTGTAGGAGAGGACCATGTGGCTGCTCTCGATCTTAGTCCGCGGTCCGTTTTGCCTCTTTAAAAAGATCGATTGTATCTTGTCTTCCAAATCAAACACCAATTAGTGCATTCAAACAAGCTAATCTTGCCAAGTCAAATTATGTTGGTTTCAGCCTTCTACGTTATATAATCTTTGAGATATTGCAGTTTAAAAATTTTATAAATCCAAAATGGCGGCCGCAACTTCTCTATGGTTAATGTCAAAGGTTATAGTCTTTTTACCTTGCTTCTGGCTTGCCGTAGTTTCCTTTTGTCCCTTCCTTTTCTTTACTTGTCTGCTCTCTGCACGTCACTTCCTGTTATGGTCTTTCTGGTCCGGCAGTATTTAGAGTCCCCTTTCTGGTCCGGCAGTATTTAGAGTCCCCTTTCTGGTCCGGCAGTATTTAGAGTCCCCTTTCTAGTCCGGCAGCATTTAGAGTCCCCTTTACCTTCTTCCGGTTCTTCTCCTTTTTCCTTCTTGTCTGCTCTTCTAGCCGTCACTTCCTGATTCAGTCCTCACGTCTTAATCTCGCGATGCTTGGTTCCCTTCTCCCTCTTTGTCTCGCGATGCTTGGCTTCCCCTCCCGACTCCTTTTAACCGCAGGAATGTTAAACAACTTGTTTTTTTGGCTTTTTAAGTTCAAATTCGGTTTTTTAGCACTTCAAAACTGCTCTCATCCAATCAACATCAGTCTATTGCTTCACCCGATCTGTTTTTCATCTTTCAAAACGCGGCAATGGTAAGGCAAAAAACTTTTTTCCGTTACCTTTTGTTGTTACTTCGCTTCAGATGTGGTCCCAACGTTTAAACTTTGTCTTCTTTGTTAAGGAATCAGGGGAATTGGAGGTTTTATGCTGAATTTTTCAGCTCAGCTCGGCTCCTTAGAGATACTCGCAAGAATCCTCTTCGGCTGCAGTGCTCAAGGTGTCGGAAAAGTCTCCTCCGAGACTTTCCCTTCACCGAGGTTGCTCAAACCTGGATTATATTGCTTGCTGGTCCTCACACTACCTGTGTGAGGTTGCGTCGGGTGGATTAACCCACCCAAGCTGTCAGGAAGAGCCGCTGTCCGCCTTGCACATTTGCAAAGCGTGTCAGACCTCCATTCTCCCAACCGGAAACAAGGACTTAAACTAGAAGAGATAAATGTAAAGAAAAGGACAATAATATGGTATATGATTACAACAGCAAGAATGGTGTATGCACAAAACTGGAAAAATGAAAAAATACCAGAGGTGTGGGAATGGTTGAAAAAACTGTTATATATGGCTGAAATGGATAAGTGGACTAGAAAATTGAATAATCTTTACTCAGAGACCTTTCTGGAAGACTGGAAAGATTTGAAAGAATATGTTGAAAAGTATTGGGATATGAAAAACTATATCTATACATGGTTATAATAGCATAAAGGAATAGAAATATATTATATGAATGTTTTAGTTAAAATTAGACAATGAAACTGTTTTTATTTAGAAATACATAAGAGTATAGAAAATAAGAATTGGTGTATAAGTATAAGTATTTTAAAGCTATATAACCGTTACCAGAAACGAAACATAGATATAAGTATTACTATTTTGAATAAAATGGAAAATGTGTTATGCTTCAGATGTGGTGGGAAACCACCAAAACAAGATAAAAATAGAATGTACAAATAGAACAAAATGTTATTTAATATGGAAAAGGGGATTTGTATAAGGTTAAATGTATTATTTTCGATGTTTTTTTTTTTGAAAAATAAAAATTTCTTTACAAAAAAAAAAGAAATCATTGTCTGAATCAGCAGATTCTGACAATGACCTGTACTCAGAGACCTTTTTAGAAGATTGGAAAGATTTGAAAGAATATGTTGAAAAATACTGGGACATGAAAAATTACATCTATACATGGTTATAATAACATAAAGCAATAAAATTAGAGTATATGAATGTATTAAGGATAATTAGATAATGAAGTTGTTTTTATTTTAGAATTATATAAGAATATAGAAAGTAAGAATTAGTATACAAGTATTTTTAAGATATATGACCGTTACCAGAAATGTAAACATAGATATAAGTATTACTATTTTGGATAAAGTGGAAAATGTGTTATGCTTCAGATGTGGTGGGAAACCGCCAACGCAAGATAAAAACAAGATTATACAAATAGAACAAAATGTGATATAATATAGAAAAAAGGATTTGTATAAGATAAATGTATTAATTTTAATGTGTTGAAAAATAAAAAAAAAATTACAAAAAAAAATGTCAACAGTGGTGGCTGCTCGGTCACAAAAATATGGCAGCAACCTAAAGGAGTGGTAAAATCCACTCACCACTGGTTCTCGCTTCATGGGATTCAGCTTGCCTACTGCCCCCCACCTGCCTCTCCAATGCACACTGCATAGAAGTGGGTGGAGAGGTGGGTCAGCAAGTGGGTAGGCAAAACCAAAGAAAGGGGGTAAATACAAGTAACAAGCAGGATGGAAACCTAAGGAGTGAGCAGGAGAAAACAGGAGAGAGAGGGCAAGGGAGGAAAGCTAGAAGTGAGAGAAGGAATATTATTTCCCCTCCTGCACATCAATTCAAGCATCCCCAGTTTGTGTTTACTATTTCCAGTCTCGAAAAAATGGAGATTAGGCAATTTATCCTCTATCCGCTGAACTAATCAATGTTATAAGGTAAAAAAAGAAACCCTGTGTAACACAGAATTTAAATAAAGTCACAGCAGGTAAGGCTGAACTATTTGTTCCACAACAAATACAACATCCCCAGCCCAGCACTCACAGTTGGGCTTATTGGTCTAGGGATGTAATTGCCACTTCAAGTGTGAGAAATCCTGTGTTCAAATCCCAGACAGGCCCCGCTCGCTCTTGGGGCCGGGGGGGGGGGGGGAGAGTGAAGAGGCTTATATACTTTTAGGGAGAAACTGTAGCTCAGTGGTAACACATA
Organism: Lepidodactylus listeri; assembly: GCA_029233225.1. Classification (NCBI taxonomy): domain Eukaryota; kingdom Metazoa; phylum Chordata; class Lepidosauria; order Squamata; family Gekkonidae; genus Lepidodactylus; species Lepidodactylus listeri. The sequence goes on along the minus strand of JARCFY010000016.1, from coordinate 58,365,192 downwards.
TGCTTTACAAGTGGTTGCTCCAGATTGATTCACCATGCTCCATGCTCCAACCATGCTCCAATTTCCCCAAACATGGCAAACTGGAGCTTGATGCAAGGCTTCACAAACCAAGAAAACCTTATTCCCATTGCACATATGAAGGGGAGCACAGAGGAGCATATAGAAAGACAACCATCTGTAGTCATGATGTCTGCATGGAGCCGGTCTTAAATCTGAATGGAGGACAATGGACCCACATAGGCTAAAAAAGAGAAAACGAAGAGAAAGAATACACTCACCTTCTAGACGTATCTTAATAAAATCAAGGCAAAACTGAAAAGAAAAACCAGAGGGAACAATGGTCAGTTTTAAAAGATGTGCCAGAAATTACAACTTGACAAAATCCTGCATCATAACCTATTTACATCCTGACTAGGGATGGGCATGAACCTATTTACAAACGACCAGTTTGGCAAGAACCAGGCGGGTTTGCGAAGCACGAGCCAGGGGTCCAGGAGACCAGTTCATCCCATGAGCCCGCCCACAAACATCCACGTTTTCATGGAGGTTCGTGGGCGGGTTCGGAAGTGAACTCCGAAGACATTTAAATGCCAATGGAGCCCACCACCGGTCTGTGGCCTGACCCAAGTGAACCCCAAAGGCATTTAAATGCCTTCAGAGCCCACCTCTGGGTCGGGCCGCCTAACTGTAAGGGAGCCTTGAAGGTATTTAAATGCCTTCAGAGCCCACCTCCAGGCCGGGCCAGCTCAACTGAGCTCCAAAACTGAGCTCTGAAGGCTTTTATAGGCTTTATATGCCCTTATATGGGCAGGCCCCTCCCGGAAGTGGGCTCCAAAGGCCTATAAAAGGTTTCACAGCTCACTCTGAGAGCTCAGTCGAGTCAGGCTGCCCAATGCAACTGAGCTTCAAGACTGAGCGCTGAAGGCCAACCTAACGCAGAGAGTTCAGTCGGGCCAACCAACCCGGAGGTGTGCTCCGAAGGCAGTTTAAATGCTTTTGGCACTCACTTTCAGGTGGGGGCCCCCACAAACTTCTGAAGAATGGAGAAGTTCAATGGAAGTTCAGGGTTCGTGAAAATCCCCAAAGCACAAACTTCCACTTTTCTAGTTCATGCCCATCCCTAATCCTGACTTTAATCAGTACAGTGTAAGAGCAGACTGAACCATCTGAAACCATACTGCGCATGCACAGGGTGTCAACATCTGATCTAGCAGGCTTCCACAGAACATAACCAGCATACTTCAGTGGTGGTCATTTCCTTGTTTCAGGGGAGAAGGTGGAAACTTCAGGAGAAACAGGTGGAGGCTTATTCATGTTGACTTGGGTTTCACTTTTCAGATAATTGCCTCCAAAACAGTCTCGCATCAAGAGACACAAGCCCTCACCCGTATAAGACACAATTGAAGTGTGTGTGTGAGGGGGGAGATAACTCACACAATCCCAATCTTCATATCTATTTTGAGCCAAGCTGACTTTTCCTTGCTAGTATTCATACTAAGAAGGTATATGTTTCCAGTGGTCTTCGGACTTCAGGTCGCTGGTGCAGGTCAAACTGTTTTCCCCCTTGCTTCTGTAATATTGGGCAGCCAGCTGCTTTTAAAAATGCTGCTAGAATTCAATAATCCTGCTAAAAAATATGGGTTGGATCCTACCACTCTGTTCAGCTAAGCACAGTACAGCAGGGTCACTTTCTCCAACACAAGGCTCTACACTTGGCTGAACAGAGTGATAGGATCCAAGGTCAAGTCTCTCTCTTTACCAGCAACCAATTTATTTTATTTTTCAGTTTACAGGAAATACCCTAGGAATATCCATTACGACATATTTCTCTATCCATCCATCCAACCATCCATCCATCTTCATTCCAGTATTCCTTTGAAAAATTGCAATATATTTCATAAAGTTCTATCTCCTTCTCTGTTGCCAATGTTTAAGTCTGGGTGTGCCAAAAGGGTGAACACCAAAAAGGTATTGGCCCACAGCTTGTATCCCATACTTTGAAGCCTTTGGCCCTGAATGAACAGGGCCAACAGATCCAGCACTAGCCCAGGATGTTGGAGATGAACTGTTTATTTTTTTGTTTCTTTGTAATCCACAGTTGTGTAAAAATGCTCAAACGTTGCACTGGTAAAAATACACTTTTTTCCTAAACTTCAGAAGCCACTCTTATTTTGCATCTCCATACAGCTACACTACACCCAATTCATTCTCAACCTCTATATTAGAATCTGATATCTGACTCTGACAATCTTCCCTATCTTCCTTGGTGACTGACACTCATGTTGCTGACCCCACTGTCCAAATCATCTCCTTTGAGCTGCACAGTTGGGTAGGCCCCCCTACGTACTGTCACTACCGGTCACTGATGACTTCAACAACGACCAGTCTTTTCACCATGACTCTGGTTTGATCAGTCTGCACACTTCCCACTTTCCCCAAATTCTTTCTGTTATTTTGGTTGTGGCTTCTGTAGGACAGAAGCATAGCCACTCCTTGCCTGTTACGTCGGCACACGCTTTGCAATCAAGTTCCACCTTTATTCCTCCCTATCCTCCTTGATTTGTATGCCCCATTATACCACTTCATGTCATAAGACAGGGAGTACGAAAGCCAAGTTTAAGCGATGCACTCACAATCACAGGTTCTACGACCATTCTGCGCAGCGTTCCTATTCTTATGCTTCGGCAGTTTAGGATGACACTTTCGTAAGAGTTCTGATACTTTAAAGACCCATCAGTTGAGTGATAACTGTGTGGTGTTTCTTGAGTGATAACTCTGCGACGTTTTACTGGAGCACTGGATACAACATTGCCAAACTGCAAAGTAATAATTATTGTCAGAATTTCTCAGATCTTTGTTATTCCAACTAAAGGTATCAACAGGTGAAGCTTTAAAAAACAAACTTCTATACAACCCCACGTATCTGCAAATTGCTGACACATACATTCTTTTATCAAGAGTCCAAGGAGGAAGTATATGCACCTGAACGTGTTTTCACTTACTGTCGGCATGATTCTGCTCTTCATCGTATGCCAGCTATCAGGGGTCATTTGGGGCCAGAGCGAGGCAGAGCGGTGCTCCGCCAGCCCAGGAGTGGGCACTAGGGCAGCCACGGGCCGAATCAGATTCTCTGATCTGATTTGGCCCGCTGTCAAATTGCTGCCGAAACTCAGTGGCGGCTTAAAAAGTGGCTGGAGGGGAGGGGGTTTGAGGGAGAGGCTCCAAACTTACAGGATAGCTGCTGGGGCCTCTCCCCCAAATACTCACCAAGTTTCACAAAGATTGGACCACAGGGTCCAATTCTACGGGCCCCAAAACAGGTTTCCCCCATTCCCTCCATTGTTCTCTATGGTGGGAAAAAAATAATGTTTTTTCCCACCATAGAGAACAATGGAGGGGATGGGGCAACTGTTTGGGGGCCCGTAGAATTGGACCCCGTGGTCCAAATCTTCTTGAAACTTGGAGGGTATTTTGGGGAGGGGCCCCAGTAGCTACCCTGCAAGTTTGGAGCTTCTCCCTCAAACCCCCTCTCCTCCAGCCCCTCATATACCCTATGAGTTTTTGCCAATGACTTCAATGGCCCATAGGGTATAATTGGGCTGAAACTGACATTCGGCCAGCGGAATGTCCCCCAAATTGGCTTGCACTGCCGAAACCGACATGCAGGGGCCATTTGGCAGCCAGAACAGATGTGGCCTGATTTGGCCCAATCTGAATTGGGCCAAAAAAATTTTATTTGCACACCCCTAGTGGGCACAAATGGCAGTGGTGGCAAGCCTCTCCCCCAGCTCCCAGCGGGCCTGTGGAGGAAGCGACACGAGAAGGGGTTTAAAATTTTAACCCCTTTTGTTTAGAGTCGTGCGGCTGCACGATCTTTCCATTGTATTCTATGGGGCCCTTCTCGCTTCACTCCCCCCTCCCTGCCCACCTTGGCAGGCCAGCTGGGTAAGGGGAGGGGAGGCTTTTGAAAATGCCCCCCCCCCTTCGTTTCCCTTTCTGACACACTTCCGGTGATGTCAGGGGGCGTGGCATATGCTAATGAGTTGTGCTAATGAGCTCCTACACCTCTTTTTCTACAAAAGGACCCCTGCCAGTTATACTCAAGAATTATCTCCCAGTCCCCACTCTCTTATTCACAGATTATAGATCTAGTCATGATTACTCCATGACAAAACAATTCAATTAATCTATTAAAATCCTTGAAACTTGCCTTCCCCTTCCTGGTTCAAGGTAGCTTACATGCTAAATAAAAGCAGGATGCATCATCAAAAAGCAAACGATGCCCCTGTACGAGCGCCTGTGGTTCCATATTTCATTAGATTTCCTGGCAAGCAGAACAGCCCTTGCACGCTGCTTCCAGCCAGTCTCCAAGATCCGTGTCCCCTACTTGGGTGAGCCTGATCCACCACAAGTGGGCTGCCTAGCGGATGCCCAGATCAGGAATAACTGAGAGGTGGGTCGCCTGGGGACCATAACCAGGGCATCACAGCATGGCCGGATCCCAGGCCATGACGGACTTTAAAAGTTATAACCAGTACCTTGACTTGGACTCTGAAACTGGCAGCCAGTGTCACTTTTTAAAAACAGGTACATAGGGTTGGATCCAGTATTCGACAGATGTAACAGATCACACATCTTTCTCTATTCCTCCCTCCTCCCCCCCCTATTCCTTTCACCTCCCCCCTCACTGCAGCTTCCTGACCCATTTTGCCTATTATTCCACATAATTGGTACCGGAACCCCAGAAATAAACTTTTCAGGATTGGAAAGGACTGCTGAGTCCACAGGGCAGTTTCACAACCATCAGCACCTTCCACCAACTGATTGGTGGAACCAAGCCACAGAAAAGTATCATCAAAACATGCAATATTTTACTGCACACCAGCACCAGTCCTCTCCCACCAAAATCAACAATGAATTAAAGAGCTTAATTTTGGATGGATTTGGGTTCCATGTGAGAAAATAACTGCAAAACTGGTAAATTTAAGAGTGTTTTTTAAGAAAGACAATATTATTGAATCAAGTAAGATGATGATTATCCAGAGTTAGGAAAGATATGTTAAGACTGGATGGATCCTTCACTACATGATTTACAAAGCTATCCTATATAGACTTTCTCCAGTCAGTCCACTGAAATCAGTAGATGGGAGTAACTGCATAGGCTTGCACTATAGAGTCTTGGCAGGCACTGTAGTATATGAGATGAAAGGATTGTCTTTCTATAGTGTTTCTGGTTCTCCAGTCATTGATGAGTATTTACGTATTTTAATATAATTTTACAGTATCTAATTTTCATTACCATGCCCAATTTTTTGGGGGGGAAGTCTGACTTTGCATTATTCATTATCTGTAGGATATCTTTGCATGTTCTGTATATATAAATGTCACGAAGTTTAAAGGCATACTTAAAATAATGAACAGCTTTTAGCAATTTTATAGTCAACTGTTATTGGGAGTACATTCTTTTTAAAGAACGGCTGCCATGGCTTTTTAGTCTTTGGATGAACATACCGTGAAAGTTGTCCCCCTTGACAGCACTTAAGGAGCCTGCTCATGGTGCATTTTTGTCTTTGTTTATCCAATTCTTGCAGTGGTGCTCAAACTAAAAAACAAAAATCCCCACCATGAAATCCTTACAGTAAAGTGCCATTAAGTGGGACAATTTTCGATGTGTTTTAATTTTATTAACCTTCTTGGTGACACTGCTTACCAATGGAAGTTCATACTTACTGGTTGCCCTGTTTAAGCCTTTTTCTTATGGCTGCTTCTCATACTCCTTTGATAACACAAGAACACAGGAAATGTGGGAGGCAGGAGCAAGTGGAAAAACCATGTGGCCCCCATCCTGGTCCTGCCCAGTAATCCCATCTGATAATAATGTGGTTTACCCCAGATGAGCCTCCTCCTCTGACATGGTTGTTCTTGCTTAACCAAAGCAGGGCAGCAAACAGCCACAGGTAAGCGGTTCCTCGCGGTTCAAGCAAGCATAAACATGCCTCAGCAGTGGTCAACAATTTTAACTGTTCTGGAATATCTATTGTGCCCAATGGGACTCTCTCCCCCCCCCCTGGCATTTTTTTTAAAAAGCAGCCTTCCACCCCTCCTTCAGTACTGAATCGTTTTTGATCATTTGCAAGGTTCAAATGCCGCTTGCCACACAACCTGAAAAAAATCTGATGGTTTTCAAAAGCCTCATGTGGTGCACGTTATTAACTGCACACTTCTCCCATATGCACGGTTAAGGCATGTTAGCTAACATGCACAGATGTTAAGAGAATCCAGTATACACAAGGTAATGCCAAGTTTAATGCAGAACACAAAATATAGTAGGCTGGATATTTTTTTAAAAAATATGACGCAACACAAACATTTGTACATGTTTGTATATAAATAATGCACACATTCTCCCTTTAAAGACTCTTTCTGCCAACAGCCTTTAATTTGTTGGCCATTATCTGAAATACTTACATAGACATTTTCAAACTAAGTATTGAGGGGCTACCTGGTCTTTCATTCTTGCTTTTCTTGGTAATACGACTGCCGGTTCTGTGTCTGCTGTAATGCTAGTCAGTCTCTGCTCTATTCCACAAGTGTTCTCCTTCAAGGCCGCCTCCACCTTCCCCGTAGAAGGGGCAGGGGAGGAACAGGCTGAATCCGCAGGGCGTGGTGATGTGCTCTCCATCCTGTTAGTGCTGCCAATTTCATCTTCCTCTTCATCATCACTGGACAAAACAACTAAAAGGCAAACCATCCGCTCAACTTCCAGTTTTAATAACACGATATAATCTTGGTAAACACTAACAAAAGACTTTCAGGACTGGAGGTAACACACTCTAGTTAGTCCTCTCTATCTGCTGTCCCCCAAGCTTAAGAAAACAATTATGATCTATACTTTCGTTCAAGGATTTTTCCCCACAGATAATCAATTCCAAACTGTAAGTGCTGCAAGGCTTGCATTTCCTTTTCACAAGCAGATACAGAAATATTCTGTTTTCCTCAAGGATCTTTCCAATAGCTGAGAACTATGTATCAACATTATTAAACCACACCTGTCGTATTTTCTCCTTAACACAGAGTTTACGATTTAATTTGCACGCATCTTAAAATAAAAATATACTTACTTGGATCATTTAGTTCAGATGCTGTCGAACTCTTCTGCCTCAAGTTTCCAGTAATTTTAGAACCAACTTTTCCATTTGGCCGTAATATAGTAGTCCCTATATCTCGCCTCACTATGCAATCGGATGAAACTGTCCCAGGAAAAGACCCATAAAACTTCTTCGCATTTAGTCCTGTATTTAAAGATTTTTGTCCTGCTGAGTTCTCATGTATTGACTCTCGTACTAAAGGTCCCAAAGAATCATTTAGTGTAATATTTTGCATGGAGTGTTTTGGCAAAGCCCTAAGACAAAGACTTCCACACCTTTGGCATTTGGTCTGACTTTCACTTGCTTTCCCATTGCACGGGCAAACTGCGGAATAATTGCTTTGTTCCAAGCCCTAGGACAAGAGAGAATAATTTACTGTACATGTATTTTCAACATATTTAGAAATGAACACATTAACTATCTAGGCAGTGTTGATTCTTTGAAAATAAGAATTAAAATGAGAATCTAGGTGATTTATCTTTGAGAAATTTCTGGGTAAGATAACTGGTTCAAGTAATAGGCTGCATAACTCAAACGACTTCCTTTGAAAGACCCCACCCTAATTCTTTTCTCAAGTCCTTCTTTTCCAGTTGACCTTCTCTCTTTAGTTGTAGCATTTCTACACCTTATTCCCAACCCACAAGCCCTATTTTGCCCCCAAGCTTTACTCTTACCCAATCATTACAAGAATCGAGGGCTCTTCTTCTAAATAGAACTAATATTATATTTACCAATGTCCTATCCCCTCATCCCATGGGTAGGGGGGGGGGACGACAAAAATGAAGCAAACATCACTTTAAACCTCAGAGATCAGCATGGCAAACCAGGAGGTGTTTCCAAATAAGCTTTATGCAGTACACTGAAGTAATATTTAAAATATTTAAAAACACCATTTACAGCAACATTAGGATAGCTATCTGTTAGCCGAACACCAAAAACAAAAGGTTTAACCTTCTAATAACACCAGCTTTTGAGTTTAACATATAACCCACCTCTAGGAGGGTTGCACCCTTTTTTGTAGCAGGAGATGTGAGCAACCGAGATGGGTTCACATTGCAGTGACGTTTCAGCTGAACCTTCCTCATGATTCCCAGTTCTGACTCTGACCCAGACTCTTCCGTATTCTCCGTCACACTTTCTGGAACGGAAGAGGAAAACCATTATGAACTACTATGTGTCCTCCCTTGAAGAGTAACATGGGACCAATTTACTCCTATAAAGCCAGTGAAGAAAAACGTGAAAAAGTCAGCAGCTGCCCATTCCCACGTCTTTGTGTCATGCTAACCTCAAGAGTCGAGAGTCTTCAAAGTATTTCCCTGAATGTAACTACTGCTCACTCCAAAGGCTGACATACTATACTAATGCAAAATTCTGTTGGTAAGCACTTAAAAATATTATTAATTTCATTTTTAAAAAACTGCACAAGTCAGTGTAGCCCATAATTTTAATGATATGTCTACTTTGTAACAGAATGGGAAGACTAATTAATTACAGAGCAGAGTAATTGAAGGACTGGCAGCGCAAGATCTCTTGAGAAAAGGGAAGGTGAAACAAGCACTCTAAAATACTCTAGCCCAGCCTTTCAATGGTCACACCAATTCTCTCCAGTGAAACAGTGAATCTGTGGCTCTTTGAACAGATCAGGGAACTTGTATTTTCTAGGTTAAAAAAAAAAATTCCACCCCCACTTCACATAAACATAAAGGCTGGAACACAGGTAAAACCTGCATGAAAGCAGAAAAAGAAAAGCTGTAACTTCACCCACACTCCCATCAAAAATTAAATACCCCCTTCTTTTGAATTAGCTATATTACCTGATGCTCACCAAGGACATTAATGCATGCTCCATCAGGATTAGAGCAATGAACATATTTTAGCTGTTGACAACACAGCTTGAGCATGTCAGGGCAGTATAAACATTAAGAATAACTGTTTTGATTAAGCAAATATAAAAAATCTATATAACGTATAATGGGTAACAATCCAAACTATGTCCATAACCACTGATAGCCCTGTACCATAGGCCCTGGTGATTACTGCCCGGCCTAGCCTAGGCCCCCCCCCTTCCTATCCCTCACAACCGAAGTGGACCAAGGGAATTAATGTAAATATCAGAATTACTAGCACCTTAATATTGTTGGTTTAAATGTTGTTTTATACTGTTGTATTATTTATTGAACGTGATGGAAGTTTTCTGTATTATGAGCCAGCCTAGGACGGAATGGGCAGGGTAGAAATCAATAAAATCAATCAATAAATAAAGTTAAATGTAAAAACTTACGCATCTCATGAAGCTGAGGCAGTCTACTGAAATCAGTGTCTATCTTTTGAATATTAGGAGGATATTCTTTTCTGGGAAAAATAAATTAATAGTTTTATTCAGCACTAACGTATTTACAGTTTAAATATAAATATAATTATTTGTATCTCACAGGTAATACATATCTACATTTTACAATACATAAATCTAACTTTACAATAATGAAATTTTAACATGTAGAAATCAGTCTACATATTCAAACAACCTGAATGTAATCAGACTTCAGTTCAGAACTGGACCCATTTCAACCTTTTTTCAATTTATCAACAGACTTTCTCAAGATTTTCAGCAGCTGCACATACACTTTTTATCATATTATTAAGTGCCACAAAGCTAAGGTAAAGTTTAGCAGAAAGACAACTATTGGGGGGGGATTTAAACAATGTGTGAAAAGGGGTACACTTTGCAGTTGCTTATATAATAGCTCAGCCCAAGCTGTTGAGTTGCTAACTCTTATGTTTCTGAAGCAAAGCCACCTTTTCACTGGTAAAATGCCAGATATACAATCTGCCATTTACCTATGATGAGTAGCAACTACCACTTCCCAAGGGGCAAAGAGAGCTGATGCTTTCCACTATATGCAATATGCACAAGGGTCATTTCATAGAAAAAGAGGTGCAGGAGCAAATTAGCATAACTCATTAGCATAACTTATTTGCATATGCTATACCACCTGACATCACTGGAAGTATGTCAGAAGGAAAGAAAGAGAGAGAGAGAGAGAGAGAGAAGGAGGGAGGGAAGGAAGGAAGAACTGGCAGAGAGGGAACAGCTACTCATCCAAGCCTCAGAAATACCACTATTCTGGGGGGATAGCTTCAGTGGTGGCTGAAGCTTTCAGCTGGCTGGTTGGAGGAACAAGGACCTTTCCAGGGGGCGGGGTCATTTTGCTGCAGCCACATGACACAAGCAGGCATTCCCTGTGCGGGGGGGGGGGGGGGGGGGCTGGCACCAACTCCCGGAGCTGAGCTCCCCCGAGCTCCTGCTCGAAAGGACCCCTGGATATGCAGAATGTGCTCCCAAAGTGTCAAGTCTGCCACAATCTACCAGCAGCACTAGGTACACTATAAGATCCTTTCTGCAGGGTGCAAGGTATTAGCATTACAATGGCTACAAAGCATCTATTTAATAAAGATGTATGATTATAATTATGCAGAAAACCTGAAATCAAAAAGTGCTAGGTCTTCATGTTAATTTTAATGTCAATGTTTTATAACCAAATGGTCATCACCTCAAGATAGCAGTGACAATTACTTAAATTTTATTAGAAATATAAATATTTTGCCCTGTTCCTACTATTATTGAAAGTAAAATTAGGTAATGTAAAAAATATGTTTAAAAAGTTACATTTTTTTAGTCTTCTGTTTATTCATAGCTCCCAATCGGTGCTCCCCCCTTCCCCTTTAACACACATCCTTAGGGTTATTCAGGAGTAGAATTTATTTGAGGCTGGATGACCTGATGATCAAATCTCTGAGCTTAATACAAGTGCACACAGACTTTCTGTACGCCACTCAGTGCCTAACCCATCATGGATTCCTGATCAATTCCACCAAGACTAATCTAATTCTGTCATAGTGAATATGGGGTCATAAGAGGTCTGTCTATAAACAGACTGTATCTGCCAGAGGAGAAGATCCAGAAAATGATCACCAGGTCATCCAGGTACAGATGTACATAGATTCCCCCTGGTGCCAGAGGAGAACTGCCAAGGTCACTATCACTTTGAAGAACACCTCTGGGGCCATAGCTAGGCCAAAGTGTATGCCTTTGAACTGGTAGTGTATACTGTTGTATGCAACTCTCAGGGACTCGTGGAGAGCTGGAAGAATGGGAACGTGGAGATATGCCTCAGTGAGGTCTATGGAAGCCATGAAGTATTGTGGGTAAAGTGCTTCCATGATAGATCTGAGTCTCTCCATCCTAAAGTGTTATGAACCAGGAATTTGTTTATATTTATTTTATTTATTATCATATTTATACCCTGCCCTCCCAGCCAAGGCTGGCACAGGCACTTTAAATCTAGTATTGCCCTCTAGTCCCCATTTCTCTTGGGGACAGTGAAGAAAAAACCAGGCTGCTTACCTGTAACTGATGATCTTCAAGCGGTCATCTGTGCAGTCACACCTATGGGATCCATCTAGTGCGCCTGCGTTGATCCGATTGGTGTTGTACAAAGTTCACAACAGGATTTTCGCACCTCCACCCTGAGCATGAGTAGGAACCCCACTGCGCATGCCCAGGGGGGTGGTGCACGGACATCCCACCAGTTCCTTCTGACTGCTGTCAAGTCAAATTAAGGTAAGTAACAAATACTGAAGGCGACAGCTGAGAGTAAGGAAGGAAGGGTGGTGTAACTGCAGAGATGATCACTCAAAAATCATCAGTTACAGGTAAGCAACCTGTTTATCTTCTTCGTGGTATCTGTGCATCACACCTATGAGAGAGTAAAAACCACTGGCTCACCCGTATTGAAATTCTCAATACGAAGGAATGACGAGAATAGGAGACAAACAGATGATTACCCCTTCTAAGGGATTTAGTTCGGTTGAGATAGAAGAGCAGTGCCCTTTTAACATCGAGGGTATGCAACAGATGTTGCTCATCATTTGCAGGGCACAGGAAGAAATTAGGCAGAAAAAGTTCAAAGTGTAGATGAAACTCAGAGATAACTTTGGGTAAAAAAAGAAAAAACAGGTTTCCTACCTGTAACTGATGATCTTCGAGTGGTCATCTGTGCATTCACACTAATGGGATTACTGCGCCTGCGCTGGAATCCATCGGTGTCGTAGAAAGCTCTAACGGATTTTCGCGCCCAGCTGCACTGGGCCTGCACAGGGCCCCTACCACGCATGCCCAGTGGAGTGGGCGCAGGGATCCCGCCAGTTCCTTCTGACCGCTGCGACCAAGCAGGAGAGAAAGAGCCTGGCAGCAGAGGGGAAGGATGGGCGGGCCGTGTGAATGCACAGATGACCACTCGAAGATCATCAGTTACAGGTAGGACACCTGTTTATCTTTGACGTGGTCTCTGTGCTTCACACTAATGGGAGAGTAGCGAGCAGTATCCTACCTGGAGGAGGGTGCAGGCAGGCTGTCACTAGGAGGCAGAAGATAAAACCAAACGACCCAAGTTGGAGCGACTGGCGGCTCGGGTATCCAGGGCATAGTGCCTTATAAATGTGTTGGGGGCAGCCCAGGTGGCGGCGTTGCAAATGTCTGACATGGAGGCCCCTTTAAGGAAGGCTGTAGAGGTGGCGACAGCTCTAGTTGAGTGGGCACAAATAGGGCCAGGGAGAGGCGTGCGTGCCAGTTCGTAGCAGAGACGAATGAGATTGACTATCCATTTGGACAGCCTCTGAGCTGTAATAGGCGACCCCAGTCTGTTGAGGGCGTAGGCCACAAAGAGTTTGGGGGTCTTGCGGTATGGCTTGGTGCGGGCCAAGTAGAAAAGGAGGGCCCGTTTTACATCAAGCGTATGGAGGAGTCGTTCCTCCTCAGAGGAATAGTTAGGGTAGAAGTCGGGTAAGACCGTCTCAGCATGGAGGTGAAATTCCTAAACAATCTTGGGAAGGAAAGAGATGTCGGGCAACAGTCTGACCGCCCCGGGCAGGAAGGAGAGGTAGGGGGGGTCATGCCGGAAAGCCAGTAGCTCGCCTACCCGTTTGGCTGAAGTAATGGCTACAAGGAAGGCGGTTTTCCATGCTAGGAGGTGAGGTGGGCAGGAGGCTAGAGGTTCGATAGGCTTCCGAGTAAGGCAACGGAGAACGAGGGAGAGGTCCCAGGAGTGAGCGGGAGGCCGGCGTGGTGGGTATAGATGAAGCAGACCCCTGAGGAAGCGCTTGGAGAGCGGGTGTGCAAACACCGAACAGTTATCAACAGGATTGTGGAAAGCCGAGATTGCGGCTAGGTAGACTCGTAGTGAGGAATGAGCGAGTCCCGCATCCGCCAGGGATAATAGGAATTCAAAAATTCTGGGCAGACCGGCTGAGGATGGAGAGCCGGTGCCCACAGGGAATGTGCCGCAGAAGCGCGCAAACTTGTAGGCGTAAAATTTTCTCGTGGAGAGCTTACAGGAGTTGAGGAGAACATTAGCTACACGGTTAGAGAAGGCTGAGGGAAAAGTCTCCAGGCCGTGAGCTTCAGACGAGGGATGTCGTGATGCAGTAGCGGGGAGTTGGCTATCACGAGGAGATCCGGATGGGAGGGAAATTGGTGGAATCAGTTTTCTGCGAGAGATAGGAGTATCGGGAACCAGGACTGTCTGGGCCACCAGGGGCAAATGAGGATACAGTTGGCCCGATCGTGAAGAATTTTCTGGACCACCTGTGTCAGGAGTGGGAAGGGTGGGAAGAGGTACAGGAACCGTTTGTCCCAGGGGTAGAGAAGGCCGTCGCCCAGAGAGAGGGGGTCGCGACCTCCCTGAGAGCAGAAGTTTTTGCATTTGGTATTCTTTCTTGTGGCAAAGACATCGATTTGGGGGACACCCCACATCTGAAAGACAGGTTGGAGATAGATGTCTGCGAGCTCCCAGTCGTGTATTCGCGCTTCGCCCCGACTGAGAAGATCTGCCTGCACGTTGATCGATCCTGGGATGTGTGTCGCTCGAAGGTGGACGTTGTGCTGTATGCACCAGTCCCAGAGGAGACCGGCAAGTTTGCAGAGGCGGGTGGATACAGTCCCGCCTTGTCTGTTGATATAGCATACTGCCGTCATGTTGTCCGAGAGAACGGCGACACAAGAACCCTTGACTATGGGGAGAAAGGCACGGAGCGCGTATATAATGGCTAGAAGTTCTAGATAATTTATGTGTTGGGACAGAAGGGAGGTGTCCCAGGCTGCTCCCGTCCTCATGCCGTTGAGATGGGCTCCCCAACCCCAGAGGGAGGCATCTGTAGTGAGTGTGAAGCGAGGCGAAGGGAGGTGAAACGGAGCTCCCCGTTGAAGGAAGGAGGGGAGAGTCCACCACAGGAGGGAGTTCCTGACCAGAGAGGTCGGAGCTAGGAGGGTATCCTGAGACTGGCTCAGGGGGTGGAAGGTGCAGAGGAACCAGAGTTGGAGAGGTCTCATGCGGAGGCGTGCAAAGGTGATGACTGACGTTGTTGCTGCCATGAGACCTAGCAGTCGCTGGATGGAGCGGGCGGTTGATTGAGGTAGGGAGCGAACTGCCCTTGCCAATTGGATGATCGGTTCGGCCCTGTCCTCGGGGAGATATGCAACCAGCGTCGTGGAGTCGAGTTATACTCCGATGTAACGAACGCGCTGCGAGGGCGTAAGATGGGATTTTTCCCGATTCACCTGGAGGCCGAGATCCGCCAGGAGCGACTGTGTTGTGGAAATAGAGTTGTTGAGGGCCTGTTCTGAATTGGCGACCAGAAACCAATCGTCGATATAGGGGAAGATGGTAATACCCCTGAGGCGAAGGGAGGCGATGACGACGACCATGGTCTTGGTGAAGACTCTGGGCGCAGTAGACAAGCCGAAAGGGAGGGCCTTGTATTGATAGTGGTTGGGCCCTATCGCAAACCTGAGAAATTGGCGGTGGGGGGGGCAGATGGAGATGTGAAAGTACGCGTCCTGAAGGTCGAGCATAGCCATCCAGGCTCCCCTGCGGATAAGAGGCAGAATAGATGGTAGGGTTACCATCTGAAAACGGCGGTATTCGATGTGATAGTTGAGGCCTCTGAGGTCCAGTATCGGACTGGTTCCGCCGTCGCGTTTTGGAATGGCAAAGTACGTTGAATAGAAGCCCTTCCGTTGAAGGTGGAGGGGGACGGGCTCTATGGCATCTTTGGCCAGAAGAGCGGTGACTTCGTTCAGAAGCGTACGGGACGGGGGTGTGGAGACGAATACTGGAGCCGTGGGGGTCTGGAGAAATTCGATCAGATACCCTCTGGTGATGATGGACAAGACCCAGGAGTCGGTAGTGATGATGCGCCAGGTAGGAAGGAATGGGGCCAGCCTTGGGAGAGCTGAGGGTGGGTGGTCAAAGACCCTGCTTTTGATGCCTTGGTTGCTTGGCGCGGGCAGGTTGCTGCGCCTGAGAGAAACGCTGCTTGTTTTGGTAAGGGGCGCGTTGTTGAGCGGGAGAGGAGCGTGGACGCCAGGTTCGGTCTGGTGAACTCCTTGCTGACGAACGCCTGGACCAGGGGCGTGACCAGGGTCGTGGTTTGTAAGATCTGGCGGGAGTGGAGACTCCCAGGGTTCTAGATGCTTTGATGCTCTTGTCCAGTTCCTGCAACGCGGTGTCTGTGGAGGAATGGAAGAGTCCAAAGCCATCGAAGGGGAGGTCTTCGACATAGGACCTGGTGTCCGGTTGAAGCGTAGTAGAGCGTAACCACGAGTGGCGCCGTAGGGCGATGCCAGAAGACATGGTCTTTGAAAATGTGTCAAGGGCGTGTTTAGAGGAATTGAGCTGCTGTTTTGCTAGAAGCAGGCCTTCTTTTTGCAGACGTCTGGCTATGGCTCTTTGGTCATCAGGGAGATGGGGGAGAACTGTAGAGAGTTGTTCCCACAGGGCGTAGTGGTAACGGCTCATGCATGCAAGATAGTTGGCATTCTTGACACCGAGGGCGCCTGCAGAATAAAAACGGCGACCGAAGGCGTCCAATTTTCGTCCCTCCTTATCCGATGGGGTGGAATGAGACCTCTTGGATTTCGAGGACGAGTTGACCACCATGGAGTTAGGTTGGGGGTGGGAGGTTAAGAACTCAGCTCCGGCCTCCTGGATTCGATACATGTGGTCAAGTCTTCTAGAGGAAACCGGACCTGAGGCTGGTTTCTCCCAAGGTGCCTTAGCCGCTTGCAGGAGGACTGCCGACATGGGGAGAGAGACTGCCATAGATGTGTCTGCCTGGACGATGTCGAAGACAGGGTCATCGACTGAAGGCGCAGGTTGTAGGATGGAGAGGCCCAGTGACATGGCCATACGCTTGATCAGATCACCATAAGACGATATGTCCTCAGAGGGGGATATCGGTAGGTTTTCTGAGACGTCCAGGTTAGGGGACGGCCGAGTTGGAGAGCCTTGTTCAGAGTCATCTTCATCACTAATGTCCTCTGAAGGTGTCGGAGGCGGTGGGGGATGGACGGCCGGCCGCTGCTCCGGAGGTGGAAGGTGGAAGAGAGGAGGCTGGAGGGGCCGCTGATACCGTGTGGGGAGGTCGAGGGACGATCTCCATCGGTCTAGTGAAAGGAGGCGATCGAGATCGGATGTTGTATCGGTCCCACTCCGGGTAAGGCTGAGTGGACCATTGGGACGAAGGATGGCGGGAGTCAAGTTGGAACGATCGGTATCGATCCCAAGGAGACGGTTGAGGGGGGTCCCAGCGGCGGTGCGGCGCTGTGTACCGATGAGGCGATCGATACCGAGGGGATCGCGGATATTCATGGCGGTATTGCTGACGTCCCGGATAGGGAGGGTAGTCCGCATCGGGTGGCATGTCCGGGTCGCTGAATGCCGGAGACAGGGAGCGGGCCGATGCCGGCGATCTCGATGCCGATTGACGGCGGTCATCGAGGTGAGGCGGGGCCGTGCCTGAGAACTCCTGGGCCTCCAGGATGTGATCTGGGGGGACCATGTCGAAGTTCCGTATCGGTGAGTCAAGGAGATGGATGGTGGGTATCTCCGTTGGGGCCGGCGGCAAGACGGGCGATGCCAAGATCGGCACAGACGGCTCCTGAACCGTAATGGCTGGAGGAGCAGAGGTCTTCTTAGGAGGTTTTCCGACCAGCATAGAAGGGTCCTTATGTTTCTTTAAGGACTTGTCCTTCTTCTTTTTCGTAGCCGGTGTCGATGCCGCGGACTTAGTATCTGCCGGGCGTTTCGACCTGGTGTGGCTGGTATCGGATCCCGGGGCCGACGTCGAGGGTCGGTCGATGTAGGGTCGGGATGGAGGCCTCGATGTCGACGCCATCTCGAGCGGGGCCGAAGTGCTGGCCGTTTCTTCCATGGCTCTGGAAGACGATGACGGAAGGAGCGCCGATTCGAGCAGGGCAACCTTCAGTCTGGCGGCTCGGTTTTTGCGCGTCTGATTGCTGAATTTTGCGCAATGCGGGCAGGAATCCGGGCGGTGGGACTCTCCCAAACAGAGGATGCAGAGGGAGTGCCCATCAGGAGCCGCAAGCTTACTCCCGCACTTGGTGCACCTTTTAAAGCAGCCCCACCTTTGAGCCATACAGGAGCTCAAAGGCAGGGAGAAGGAGTAGAAGGGTGAGGCTTTGGGGGGAGGGGGAACGCCCGAAGGCAAGAAGAAAGAAAGAACCCCTCACCAAAACACCCTTTTTTTTTTTTAAATAGAGAAAGAAGAAGAGCTAAGAAGAGAGAAAGGAAAACTGTCTACGACGGAGCTAACGAGGAGCTGACGGACGAAGCTGTTAACAGTGCGGCGGTCAGAAGAGAACTGGCGGGATCCCCGCGCCCGCTCCACTGGGCATGCACGGTAGGGGCCCTGCGCAGGCCCAGTGCAGCTGGGCGCAAAAATCCGTTAGAGCTTTCTATGACAACGATGGATTCTGGCGCAGGCGCAGTAATCCCATTAGTGTGAAGCACAGAGACCACGTCAAAGATCATCAGGTACCAGGCGCACTCCATTCGGGAGGAAGGCCAAGTAAGGTGGATCGTGGCGAAGTGCCATAAGTGCATCCGCCCTCCGGGTGGATGACATTGCCACCAAGAATGCAGTCTTCCACGCGGCAAAGCATAAGTCACATAGGTTCAAACGGCTTTCTAGTGAGATGGCGGAGAACCATGGGTAAGTCCCATGGGGCGGCGGAGAAGCAACAGGGGGATACAAACAAATTAAAACCTTCAGTAACCTCTAAGAAGTTGGATGCGAAAAAACAGAAACCATCAACTCTGGCATGATATGCTGAGATGGCAGATAAGTACACCCTGATGGAGGAATGGGAGAGACCCTGGTCCGCAAGGGAGAGTAAGAAGTCCAGGATCCGGTCAAGACCTGCTGACTCTGGTGAGGTGGTCAAAGGTCACAGAAAGGACGTCAAGCGGGACCACTTCCTTTGGTAAGAGCGGCAGGTAGACACCTTCCTTGCATTCAAGAGAACCTTGGAGACTTTCGAGGAGAAGGCTAAGGGCCGACCTGCCAAGCCGTCAGTTTCAGTCTGTCTACTTTAAGATAGAGCAATGTCCCGTCTTCTGCGAGGAGCAGATCCGGTGCCATCTGGAAGAAATGGTATTGACCTTCGGACAGACTCAGAAGAATGGGGAACCAGGGCTATCTTGACCACCACAGAGCAATTAGAATGTAGTTTGCTCTGGCCTTGGATACCCTCTGGACAACCCTCAGCAGAAGAGGCGATGGAGGAAACATGTACAGTACTGTTCGTCCCTAAGGATACATGAGACCGTTTCCTAAAGAGAGGAACCCCACCCCACCCCCGCAGAAGCAGAGGCACTTTGAATTCCTTCTGGAGGTGAAGACATCGATCTCCGGGGTGCCCCATTTCAAGAAAACTGGGTGCAGATAGGTCCAATTCAGTTTCCAGTTGTGGTTTTGGGTGAGACCCCTGCTGAGGAGGTCTGCCTTCACACTGTCTGCCCCTGGAATGTGAGTGGCCACAGGGAAGATGTCCATGGCTATACACCAGTTCCACAGATTGAGGGCTAGACGACACAGGCTGTGTGATATGGTCCCTCCCTGACAATTCACGTAGCTTAGTGCCATGGTGTTGTCCGTCATCACCGCCACACACTTTCTCTTCAAGATGGGCTGAAAGCAGTGCAGGGCCAACTTTATGGCTAACAGCTTCGACAAGGGACCCTCTGGCGAGCTATCCACTTCCGAACCTTCTTGAGAGGATTCCGATGGTGACTTCGGTACCAGGGCCGGGGTAACAGGATGGGCTTCTGGTACTGGGGTTTTCAGTGCAGGTGGGCTGACGGGTGAAAGTCGAGGGGAGGCCTGACACGGAGGCGGCGAGGGTGGCACTTTCGATATCGACACCGAAGGCACAGATCTACGTTGCGGGGAATGAGAACGGTGAGAATGATGGTCCCAATCACTGGGTCTGACTGGTGTCAGCCAAGGCATCGATGTTGACAGGGGATAAGAGCTGAACCAGTACGTCATCTGGTGGTGATGATCTCAAGGAGGAAACGGGGACGACTGTGGATAGTGGCGGGACAGAGAACCAGTCATCGAGTCCCGTCGAGGCGAACAGGTCATCCTTTGTCCTGAGCGGGAGCGGTGTGCATAGTTCTCCCATCTATATCGATCTTCTGCATGAACAGGTGAACGGAATCGATTGCGGGGTGAGTATCCGCAGTTGGGGTCCGAACAGTTACTTGCCCAAGAGGAACTGGATGGAGAGCGCTCCCTTCCCGGTGACCTGGTGATTGTGACATAGTCAACTTCGGACACCAAGATGGACACGGGCCTGGTGACCAGATCCACTTCCAACACCAGTGGGGAGGTTCAGCTGCCTGATAGGTGAGTCCAATAGTTCAATAGGTGGTGCAGGTTGCACCTTAGGCATCTCCGATATGGAACAGTGTCCAACCATGGGATACGACTGCGAAGTAGGGGACAGTGCAGAGCCCTTAGGGACCACCACGCTGATCAGTGTCTGAGGCTTCTGCATACCCTTGCCCGAGGATCTGTGGGATTTATCCTTGTCTATTTTATCCTTTTCTTTTTTTACCTGGAGTGGAAGCAGATGAAGCTGACTTCGATGCCTGTCTCTTGGAAGGAGGAGGGCCCAGATCTGATGCCGACTTTGCTTTCCAGGGCGCAATTTACACTGAAGGAGCAATCAATGTCAATGGAGGCAGTGTCGACAGTGAAGGCTTAGGCAGAGCACCAGTTGACATTGTTGCTGGAGCCAGAGGAGCTAATGCTGATTCCCAAAGTGCCACTCTAAGCCTCGCTGCTCTATTTTTACGGGTCTGGTTAGAAAATTTTGTGCAATAAGCATAGGCTTCAGGGCGATGAGATTCTCCCAAACACAAAATACAGAGTGTGTCCATCACGAGGTGCGAGTTTACTCTCACAGCTGACACACCTCTTGAAGCACCCCCACTTCTTATCCATAAACTAAGATAAGGCTGAAGAAAAGTTCTGAGTTGGGGGAGGAATATGAGGAAAAGTAAAAGCAGGGGAAGGGGGAGGTTGGCTGAAGCCAAAGGAGCCTGAAGAAAAGGTTTTTTTTGTTTTGTACATGAAAAAGAAGGAAGAAACAAAAAGGAGAAGAGAAGACCCAAAAAAGGGGATCCCGATGTGAGGAGAAACACTATCTTCACTGACTGGCAGACTAGCTGTTAACAGCGCGGCAGTCAGAAGAGAACGGGCGGGATGTCTGCATTCCACCCCCCTGGGCATGCGCAGTGAGGTTCCCACGCATGCTTGGGGTGGAGGCGCAAAAATCCCATTGTGAGTTTTGTACAACACCGATCAGATCAGCACAGGTGCACTAGATCCCGTAGGTGTGATGCACAGAGACCACAAAGAAGATCTGAGTAAATCCCTGATGACACTTTGCAGGTGGGGACCGGTTCTACGGCCTCAATGTTTACTAGGTGACAAATGACTTCCACAGTCCGAAGGTATTTCAACTTCCGTTTGGATTTTAGAGAGAGGAGAAACCCATCTGGAAACATGTGAATTCTATTGCATATCACATTTTTATTATGTCCATTACCATTGGTCCATGTTAGACTGACTCCACTGGGGGAGGAAGTGGGGCTAACCTTCCTCACACTTGTGGGGATCTGGGTGTTGTGCTCTCTTTCATTAGGGCTTATTTTGTTTTAATTTGGTTTTATTGTATGGTACTATTATTTATTTAGATCTTAATTGTTGTGAGACATTTTTGGGATAGGGCAGGATATAAACCTTATAAAATAAAATAAATAAATTCCCTTTCTTAGAACTGAAAGGTTGATGCTGGCTCTTTTTTGGACTCGAAATATCCTTGTCTGTTCTCCTGCTTCCTATTCCGGTTGGGGTGTATCTGGTTGCCCCTGAACCGTGGCAGATTATGCTAGTTCCAAAAGGAATGTGAAAGCTTCTGCCTATTATCATCTCTTCTATATGCTCTGGGCATGGTCTTCTGTTTATCCTTGGTTTCTACCAGGCTGTCATCCAGGTTATCTCCAAAGAGTTTACCTCCCTGAAAAAGGAAATGACACTAAGATGAGTTTGGAATGGTAATCGGCTTGCCGCACTTTGAGCCAGAGGTTTCTACATGCTGTGACTGCTAACACCATAGAACAGGAGGAAAAGCAGGGTGTTCAAAGTGGCATCAGCCATAAATGTGACTGCTTTGAAGAGCACATCGGCACCTCCCCTAGTTTTGTTCTTCTCCTCTGGAATCAACCGAACTAGCTTCCTAGCCCAAATAATGGAAGTACTCGTGACCAAAGACTGAGTGGCTGATGCACTGATTTCAAGGGTGCAGACCCTGTGGGATTTTCTGACAGTATAATCTGGTTCATGGTAAAGTTGACCATGTAGGGATCCTTCCCCATCTTTAGTAACCAAGCTCCCTTAGAGGAGAGCTACAACAGGAGAATCTATTAATGAAACCTGCAAAAGATCCATAGTGTGGTTAGGCAAAGAATAAAACCTTTTTGCTAAACTGAGGTTCTGTTTATTAGAAAGCAAGTTTGGCCCATTCCTCTTTCATTTGAGTCTCAAAGAATTCTGGGAACGGCACTCCTTTCCCCATGCTAGGTAACCCGGGGGGAAATTCCTTGTTCCCTTTGGGTTTAGCTTTAAGACTGGTCTCTTTTTCCCCAGTTTCTGGGGTCTCTGAGAGATCTAGTGCCATCACGGCCTTGGCTAACAGTCCCTGATAGTCCCCTTGGTTAAAGAGGCATTTGGTCTGGTCTGGGACGATAATTTCCTCAGACATTTCCCCTTCTTCCTTATTAGAAAAACTGTCTGAGGGGCAGGAGTCACTGTGAGAAAGGTAGGGTCTGCACACCACCATTTTTGTGCTGCCTTAGTCAGCCAGGGTTAATTCCCTGCAATCTGCACCCTATCTGAGGAATCCTCCCCGCCCCCCTCTTTAAACAATACGTGGGAAAAGGGGGGGGGGGGATGAGATCTGGAGGAGGATCTTGAACTAGTGTGGTATAGTGGTTAAGAGTGGGGAGAACTGGATTTGATTCCCCACTCCTCCCCATGAAGTGTGGTGACCCTAGGCCAGTCACATAGTCTCAGAACTCTCTCAGCCCCACCTACTTCAAAGGGTGCCTGTTGTGGGGAGGGGAAGGGAATACGATTATAAGCCGCTTTGAGACTTCTTAAGGTGGAGAAAAGTGGAGCACAAAAATCTACTCTTCTCCTTGAACTATATCTTTTTCCGGCTCCCTCATGGGAAAGATGTGGCCTGCTCTTGCAGCAACCAAAATTCTTCCAACATTGTGTGGCAAAGGGAGCTTGCTACCTTTGGAAGACATCTGGGAAAAGGGGATTCGGTGGAAGGAGAGGAACTGCTCTGTATTAGTGTGTCAGGACTCGGGAAGCCCCCTCCCAATTGTGAGGTGAGGTGGACAGGGCTCCGGGGGGGGGGGGGAGGAAACCCGGAGGCTGGGTTGCTAAACCTCAGACGTTAACCCCAAGGTGGTTACTTCACTGCCAAGCGAGCTCGCCCTGGAGTCTACTCAGAGCCAGGAGTTTGGGTCACAGAAGTCCAGCCAGGGAGTTCTGGGGCTCCCTGGATCTCTCTGGTGTGCCCAGCCATGCTCTCTGGTGCGCCCAGCACTCCCTCAGCTCCTGCCACATACACTCCAAGGGTAATTCTCCCTGGTTGCTTCCCCTGCCTCCTCTTTATTCCTTCTCCCCTTCAGCTGCCCCACCTCCCTCATCACGACAGCTGAGCCAGAGAATCAGCCTCGCTGTATGATTCCCTTCCCCTGCCTCCCTCAGCTGGCCAGCATTGCAACCGGCCCCCAGCTGACCCTCCGCCATGCCCTCCCTTTCTGGTAGGTAATCCCCTTGCTGGTCAAAGAACTCTCCTCCCTGGCCATCCCTGAAAGTCATGGGCCCTGGGCGATGGGAGAATCGCAGGAACTGTCGCTGCATCTGCTCTGGTGGTGTGTGTCACGCTTGTCCATCGCCGGGGTCGGTGGGGGTAGCAGGTTGAGGCCCACAGGGAGACTCCTCCTTTTCTGTAATCAGTCCCTAGGATGGCCCCTGGTCGCTTGGGTCCTAGTGGGGAAGCGGCAAGAGGGCCAGGGCCGGCTGCCCCCTCCTGACATAGTGCTCCATCTCCCTAACTGCTCTGCTGGGGCCATAAGCCCTAAGCCCAAGCATCTGCCATCTTTGTTGGTATGGAGGATTATCCTGCCCAAATCAGCTGCTGTTGTTGAGGCATCTTCCAAGGCATGGCCAAATTGGGCAGCATGCTCTCCATGCGGCCTCTGCTTATCCGCCGTTAGCTGTTCTCTTGCTCAACTGTGAAGTCTCTTCCTACCATTTTTGGGAGGAGAAGGGGGTCCTTATCCTCCTTGTAAATGAAGCTGTCCAAGGCTTTTTGGAATTTCTTCATGTCCTCCATTCCCTCAGCTACACTGCCTTCAGAATGGGGGGGGGGGGGGGGCGGGGAGAAAAGAGGAGTAGGCCAAACGGAGGAATTGAAATATAGAATAAGGAAGTGTGAAGTAGGTATAAGAGGGTAGAAATAGAAGTATTAGGTGCCGTCTTCTGAGTTGCAGGGGTCTGACTAAGCAGTCCCTACAAAAGCTTGCTCTCCCTGACAAGGCAGGAAATGAACTGAGGAAAGTGGGTGACTCTGTCCCAAGAGACAGGGAGTCTAGAAGAATTTTAGTCCTACCTCCTTGATGGACAGATAGAAATCATCCAAGACAAGATGCCCTCCCACACAGAGCAAAAACTGCCATTTTCAATGGTTCACTGAAAACTTCATATGATCAAACACAAATACGTACACTTTTCCAAAAGCTTTTAAAAAAAAACCCTCTAACCAGAATCCCAAGAGCAATGGAAATAGTTATCTGAAATGCTTTCAGATCCTCAAACATTAGCTTGCCCACCCCCCATATCTTCCAACAAGATGCCTGAGGAAAGTGACAGGAATTTCTATAGCATCATGCACTGGAAAAAAGACATCTTTATTAAACAAGCCCATGACTCAGCAGTCTTGGAGAGACAAAAATGCATCACCCACAGAAATTCAGTGTCCAAGCTTAATAACACGTCTCCTGCATGAGTTTAAGGAGTACTTTGATGCTGACCATTTATCTGCTGTTACATTATTTTATAACCAACTGCACACAGTAGTAACACAATAAATTATATAGTTATATTTGAAATATTTGCAGAAGTCTGCATGTATCTGAAATACACAGAGCATCTTAAGGCTGCCTAAACACAACATAACTTTACCCCCTCCTCAATCAACATCACCACTTTACTTACAATATACATGTATACTCAAACACACAGTAATATATTAAAAATAAAAAATAAGGATAAACACTGGCTCTGTTTCTGAATACACAGTTATTATATATATATATATATATATATATATATACACACACACACACACACACATATATACATACACATATATATATATCTACATATATACCATATTTTTCGCTCCATAAGACGCACTTTTCCTCCCCCCCAAAAAAGGGGGGGGGGAGTGTGTGCGTCTTATGAAGCAAATATGGAGCTTTTTTTACCTGTAACAGGGCTCTTTCTTCAGCAGGAATGCAGGGGAATGCCAGTCAGGCTGGCATCCCAGCCTTCCCCGCCCCTCCCTGCTGGGCCTGAGCTGTTAAGACTTAAAAGGGAAACGGCAGGAAAAACCCCACCAGGCTAAGTACTCTTTCCCTTTAAGTGCTTTTCCCCTTTAAGACAGCTAGCAGCAGAAAGCCCCGCCCACAGATTAAGCTCCGTGGCTACTTTGCACAGAAAGGCCTGGCTTTGCATTGCATGCCGACGGCTCTCTTCTTTCCTTTCTCTATCTTTCTTCCTTCCTTTCCTTTTTTCTGTCTCTCTGTCTTTCTGTCTCTCTCTCTGTCCCCACCTTTCTTTCTTCCTTTCTCTCTCCTCCTCCTTCCTTCCTTCCTCTCTCTCTCTCTCTTTCTTTCTGTTTCATTTTTTCCAGTTTTCCTCCTCTAAAAACAAGGTGTGTCTTATGATCAGGTGCGTCTTATGGAGCGAAAAATACGCTCTCTCTCTCTCTCTCTCTCCCCTAATGATACTAGCCTGTTAATAAGCTGAAGTAAACAGTAAGATAGGTAACACGTTCAAAAGCATAATAATGCCTCCTCTGTTAATCAAACAATGTTAATAGGTGATTATTGTAGTTGATGTCACTATTATTTATCATATTATTGCTATGTTCATCTCTGTTATATGCTGAAAATTAAATAATTTTTTTTTAAAAAAAACTGTTTGGGGGCAAATTTTGTTCAAGTTATTTTGTTGGTATACATCATGCATACATGTTTTCCTGTGCAGGGACGTGCACAGAAATTTTAATTCAGCCCATTTAATAAAGCTTCTGGGCAAAATTTTCTAAGAATGAATAAACTGTTTGAACACATTCACAACAGAACGAAATTGTGTGACACTGACTTGTGTTCATGAATGCGTCTACAAGGACAATCTGAACAAATGAATGGGGACAAAACTGACATCCAAATAATGATTATTTTTTTTTGCCACCAAGTCACAGCTGACTTATGGCAACCCTGTAGGGTTTTCAAGGCAAGATGTTCAGAGGTGGTTTGCCACTGCCTGCCTCCGCATCCTGGTCCTGGTATTCCTTGGAGGTCTCCCATCCAAATACTAGCCAGGCCCGACCCTGCTTAGCTTCCGAGATCTGACGAGATCAGGGTAGCCTGGCCCATTCAGGTCAGGGTAAAGAACAAATGAAAACACAGGGTAAAAAAAAAAATTGTACAAAATATTTGTCAAACATACACTTCTATAAATGTACACTTGGTCATAACCAATCTTGTTACCAAGTGTTAAGACAAATTCTCAAGTGTAACCAATCTAATATAGTAACAAAGCATGTAAATTATAATAATTTCATTAGTAGTACCATTTAATGAAACAGCCACAAGTATACCCTCATAAACAGTTCAGCTCTATTAGGGAAAAAAACAACAATATCTGGAAGAGGATCTAAAACATTCTCACAGTTCCATAAAACAAACGTCATAAATTCTATAGCACCTCAACAACTAACAGATTTTAAATTTGAATATTTATTCAGATTCATAATTCTATCAGTTGTCATAGCGAATCATGAATCAGGCAAGCCAGACAAACCAAAAAGCCCCTTTCTGAAGGTTAAGCGAAGCAGTTCTAAAAACAAATTATTAATCTTGGATTCTTTATACTGCAGTATGCATTTTACTTTACGAGATATAAAATTCTATTTTAAAAATATATCAATATGTATGAAAGTGTACAAGCTTTGAACTAATACTAATACCATTTTTAGTTTATATTGTTATAGCTCCTCTCTACCACATGCTAAGAAAAAGCAACTATAAAAATGCTATAAAAATGCAAAGCACCAAATACATTCATCTAAAATTTTGTTCTGAATTCTTTTCCACTACAAGTTGAACATAACAGCTTTCCCCAAAAGACTCACTCTGTCTTCTTTTTAAAACGTAACAGGTTAGGGCCAGCTCCTTTAGCCCCTCTGGTTTTTGACCTCATCCTCAACAAGAATCTTCCCCATTGATCTTAAATCTTTCCAGAAGTAGACTGAATCCACAAAGTTTAGGGCAGCTCCCAAGTTTAAGAATAATTCTGATAAATAACTACAGCCCTCCCAAAAGAAGCTAAAGGAGAATACTATTCAGATTACCTGATTCAAGTTACCTGCCCACAAGACAGGCAATTCTGCAACCATCTACCAGTTAAATGTGCCATTCTAGTGGCCCCACGATTAATGAATCCCAGCTGGACCTTGGCTAGGAGGCAGACTAGCAGGAGTAAAGACATCCAAAATTCCTTCTCTCCTTGATGATTCCTTCTCTCCTTTTCCTGTGTTTCCCCAAGTGTTTGCCCTGGTTGATACTTCTCTACTTTAACCAGACAAAAATGGAGGCATGTTTCTTTCCTCCTCCCCAACCACCACAGTTATTCAAGGTAAAACTGTACTCTGCATACCTTATGTAGGTATCTAGTCAACACTGTGCCATTCCAGTCCAAACTGAATAGAACACCAAATAATTCCAACAGAAAAGATGACCACTGTCCTTCCTAGCACACATAAATCCATTATTCCAATAAAATTCTTATTACAGTGCTTATTTTACCATTATTGAGCTTACCTTTCTTTTCGATCCAGATTGCTTAAAATATGAAAGAGAAAAATATAATAAGATGCAAAGCCCTTCACACGTAGAACATTAATAGAGCTTTTAAAAAAGTTTTGGATAGTTAAACCCCACAATTACTTCTTGAAATAGTATTTAAAACCATATATTATAAGCAGCTCTAAATACTTTTATGCTTAAAATTAATACTTGAATTCCCCCCCCCCCCCAGGCAAAGAAAGGAAAGCTTCACTTATGCTAATAAATGCTGTATTTTCCTAAATCTGCCATCAGTTATTAACTTGATCCTGTGTAGCAGGCATGTCAAAGATAAAGCTTCAGTCCACTAAGGGTTTAATGTTAAGAAACCTGTGGTTCATACTGCTTAGTCTCTACAGCTAAAAACCCAATGCACAAATTAAACATTAAAGTGGTAGGGCAAGAACTAAGCAAGAATGTGATAAACAGTAGGAAGAGGCACAGATATAGGGCCATGAAAACGGGCTGTAGTATAGCATGACAAAGCCAGTAATGTCCCTTCCCTCTTCTCAGCTAGCTTCTTCCACACCTTTCTTTCTCTTGATTTTTGCTATCATTAATCCTTGCCTCAAAGAGAACAATTCTAAGCAGGTTTACAGAGAATCCAAATCTCTTCAGTGGGGCTTAGTCTGAAGAAAGTGGTTTTATGATAGAATTACATTGCTGGGGCTCTGGCTTCCTCCCTCTTTCCCTCCTTGCCTGCTCACACCACCCTACAGTGTCCAGCAGGTTTTGGCACTTTCACTTCCCTAGACCCATTTTATATCTTTTTGGGTCCCCAATTTTGTTATCTGACTACTACAGGACTTTATTCCAGGAGTTTTTATGATGATACTTACTTTTAATTAAACTAAGTTTTTCCTTTCAAAAATAATCTCAAAATGAAATTAAAATTTAAGCCATACATGCTGAATAAGTATATCCTTAAAACTGAGAAAACTGAATAAGTATATCCTTAAAACTGTACCAATCTATGTCTTCAGACCCACTTTTAATCCCAGTTTGCAATGAACAAATTCATCTTCTTCCTTTCTTACACTTTACCTGTTACTTAAAACAAAGCAAAACCAGGCAACACTCCAGTGACAGCACAACACCACTCGGATTTAGGGTGTAACACAGTATGGGGCTGCAAAACCAAAATTCAGTGCACACCTGGAGATTTCTCCTCAAGCGAAATACTTGAGGAATTTCAAGAAAAAAGTTCTCAAGAAGCTACCGCATACCCCAGTCATAATTTGCCAGTTGAATACTAATGCTCTACTGAATGCAGAAATTAAGTTTTATTTTATGCAAGGAAAATGTCAAAATATGTATGTGGTACAACAACTCCTATGCCATACAGGATGAATAGATGACCTGGGATCACCTGCCCATTATTGATGTTAAGTACTCATCAAGTTCAGAGAACATTGTCAACCTAATGGAAATAACCAAGGTTTTCTAAAAAAGGATTAAAAGTGCTAAGTATATATTATTATGGGCCTGCTCTTGCTCTGGAATGTTTGGGAGCACAGACTATTTACTCTGAAGACTTACTGAAGATTACTGGAGAAAAATTATTGAAGAAAATGACAGGAAGCAAAGAGTAGGAATAAAAGGACAGTTCTCACAATGGAAGGCACTCACTAGGGGTGAGTAGTGTAGTGGTCAGGTTTACAGATGACACAAAATTATTCAGGATGGTGAAAACCAATGATGACTGTGAAGAGTTCCAGGAGGATCCCCTTAAACTAGGTGAGTGGGCAACAATGTGGCAATTTAAGTTCAGTTTTAGTAAGTATAAGGTGATGCACACTGGAACAAAAGTCCCAATTTCAAGTATGGGCTAATGGGCTCCGAACTTGCTGAGACTGAGAGGGGAAAAGATTTGGGGGTTGTAGCAGATAGCTCAATGAAAGCATCAACTCAGTGTGCTGCAAGGGTGAAAAAGGCAAAATCTATTTTGGGGATTATTAGGAAAGGGATTGAAAATAAAATGGCCAATATTATAATGCCCCTATTGTGGCCTGCTTTGGAATACTGTGTGTAGTCCTGGTCACCGTATTTCAAAAAGGACACCGTGTCTCAAAAAGGACATCACTGAACTGGAAAAAGTACAGAAGAGGGCAACCGAGACAATCAGGGGGTTGGAGCACCTTCCCTATGAGGAAAGGCTGAAGAGACTGCGACTTTTCATTTTAAAAAAGAGACAACTAAGGGAGGACATGACAGATGTTTATAAAATTATGCATGAGGTGGACAAAATAATTTTTCCTCCCTTTCCCAAAATACTAGAACTCAAGGGAATCCAGTGAAGCTTATCAGTAGATTCAGGAGGGACAAAAGAAAATATTTTGTACAGTGATGACAGTAGGTACTAATGGCTTTAAAAGGGAATTAGATTCATGGAAGATCAGCTTATCAGTAGCTACTGACCATGATGACTCAAGGTAGCCTTTACGTCTAGAGGCAGTAAACTTCTGAATACCAGTGCCAAGGAAGCAACATCAGGGGAAGGGATCAGTCTCTAAGCCCTGTTGTCGGGCCTCCAGAGGAACCGGTTGGCCACTGTGTGAGACGGGATGCTAGATAAGATGGACCACTGGTTTGATCCAGCAGGGCTCTTCTGATGTTCTGAGAACAGTATTATCGATGTATGAACTCTGTGAAAATCAGTACCTCAGAACTGTTTCTAAGGCCGCGGATGACCCCAGAAAACAAGGCAGAAACCAGATTATTAAAACTATCGTACAAAGAGTTTTTACAACTAAGACTACAACAACTGCAGAGGATGAGAAGTCTCTTTCATTTCTGGATGAGGACAAGGTTTGCAGGATTAGGACCCAATTCAATATTCAGGATTCAGTCATGGCAACGAAAGGCTGGGAACCCCCCCCCCCCGCCCCCCAAAGCCAACCTTATACAAGGATAGCGATGGTCCGTGAGTCTCCAACGCTTTTGTTCCCAGGAGAAATTCAAACATTCTCCAGGACTGCTCAACAGGGCCAAACTTCATAGGGTAAAGTACCACAATATACAACTCCACCAGGTAGCAACTGAACCACAGGTAACAAAGCAGGACACAAAGGGGCAAAAAGGCAGCAAGAGTAAAGGAGCCAAAAGCATAACACAGCCCAAATGTGGTCACTTGAACTGCTTTGTCATTTTCATCTTCCAAAGTCTTTCATGCTCCAACAAACTTCCATCCTGGCTAATTTGATTGGGAAAATTACCGCTGCTGCCTAAACTCTACAATTCTTCGCCCCTGGGACTTGCAAAGTTATGCTTACTGAAACCAAAGTACCTCCCACAACACTGAAAACCAGGACTAGCACATGAGTTCTGACAACTTAATTACTTTCCTCTCTACAGAGGACAGAAGTATCTCCTTGACAGTGCAACACTTCTGTCATCACAGCATAAGCAGCTTTTAATTCAATCCCATACATAACGGAAAGGATTTTTCCTTCATGAAGTTATTTTGACCAGTAACGGTCCTGCTTTAATATATTGAAATTAACCCTTTACTTCTATTATGTATTATATTAGTTTTATCCATTTTTTCTTGCTCTCATTGGATTTCACATAACTAGAATGAAGCACAACATACCACTTGTTTGATTTGAAATACCCCATAATCTATTTACACGTGAACAGTAAAAGATAGCTAAAGAACAGAATAGTCCAGTCTCTCCAGTGTGTAAAATCTGATACCATAGCATCCTACAATACAAAAGTTCACAGTTTTATGCTCTTAAGGCAGACAATGAATTGGTGTTTATTTCCTAATATTATTAGTAATACCTTCCTACCCAAACGCCCATCTTTGGGAAAGATCTTATTTGCTGGGGGCCGTTTGTGCACCAGCGGCCTCTGCACTTGTCTCACAATTCACTTCTATCTCTACTGCCTCCTACTGGTTCCTGTCTGCTGCAGTCTGATTTCATTCCTCCATTCTTTCCTACATCTGAAAAGATTCATATAGTTCCCTCTCAAAGCCTTTTAAAACTAGAGAGAGTCAAAACAGGTCAAAACAAATTCTGATTTTTGCACCGGGGAAGAGCAGCACTTTTTAGGGGATAGGCTTGTGCTACCTCTCATTCAAAGGCCCAGGGACAATTAGCACTCATCACCACCACCCACACAGTTCCCTTGAGTTGGCTTAAACTTAAATTGAGAATTTGTAGCTTTCACTGATCAATTTACATTTACATCAGAATTAACAAGAAGTCACGGAGGTCCTTTAAACAACTCCTTTGATGAAGAAATGTCCTTATTAATCACGTTTCTGCATGTATTTAACCGCAAGGAAACCTAAACACTTTTTGAAAGGAGGGTCACATAGAAAATATAATTTGGTGGGCCAAGCCAGGTTCCGCCCATTTCTACTGTGATGCAAGCAGTCTCCAGCACTAGGGAGGATCAGTACCTATTTCTTCTACCTCATCCTCTAACCTTATCCTTGGAGGGAAAGGGTTCTATTGAAAAGATCATAGACTCTTGAAAAGCACGGTTTGCCACAACACCAGAAATTCCATTTTAAAAAGATATGACAAAGAGAGAGAGAGAGACCCCGTAATAAGTTGTTTTCATACATGAATTTATTAGAAAACAAGTAGTAAACAAAGTTGCTAAATTATTTAAAGTTTCTGCTGCACAGGACACCCCAAGAATACAGAAAGAGGTTTTTAAGAAGAAAAAGACTTAATTGGTCATTACATTTTACCTTTGTGCTGCTGTTTTTACTACAGGTGTTTGTGCATGAGCGTGGTGAAAACGTCTACCATGAACTATAGTTCCAGGGCAAGATATAGTCTGAGCATTTTCACTGAAAACAAATAAAACAGGATAGGAAAAATGTTATTATTCACATCCAGGAAAGAATTACAAAGTACTCTTCAAAGTAACAGGTGAATCAGAGCTTCAAATATATCACCCAGGTATCACAAACTTTTCTAGTTAGCCTGCAGTAACCCAGTCAATATCCAGAGCCAGTAAAGTCAATGGGATGGAACAATCAGAAGAGCTCCCCAGAAGGAACTGATGGAGGGGATCTTTTACTACCTTCCCCTTGCCCAAGCCATATGTCACGTCATTGGTTCTGAAATTCCTGAGTGTATCAAGCAAAACCACAGGATGAGGGGCTGCAAAGAAAAAGGGAAGTGAAATCACCTCTTTTCCCCTCCAACAAATGCCATGCTGCTTAAGGGGAAAGATCCTTTCCATCAACTCTTTCTGTGAACTCTTCTTCTGGTGGATTCAACCCAATCCAACCTTTGGCACCAAGTAGGGTCATCTTGTTCCTCCCTGGTGCGTATGCTCTATTTTTAGGAAACAGCTCCATACCATGAAATGCTGTCTAAATATCTGTAGCCAACCCTCAGCATTTTGATATTATCTGTATATCTAACAGCCAAGGCCCTACCTACGTGTGGATATCTTAATCCGCACATCAGGAGCACCTTGTTGCGCAGCGCGTCTGCAACACCCCTTCAGAAGTTCCAGCCACTCCAGCCACTTTCAGCACCCCAGCTTTCCCAATTCTCACCAGCATTCACTCTGCTGCAACTCCTTATAGCAACCACACTTACACAGTCCTGTGGTAAACTATATACAGGATTTATTATTTACAGGATCAAAATGCTTCGCCAGAACCGTGGTACAAGAGAATGGACATACATCAGTACTGTACAATTCCGTATATACATGTAGTGACCAATCAGCTTCATGCTGAGTCATTATGACTGACCTTACTTCAGTGCCAGCCATAACCAGTTTAGACCTGCACTACACAGCTACCAATTTGACAGATAGCTGTCAAATAGATCTTGCTGATCTTAGTGCTGGAGGTTAACACTGTCAACACTCCCCCTTAAGATTCAGCACACAAGATCATGTTAAGACTCCCCCTAAGAGTTAAGAACTTTGTTTCATCCAAACTCTTAGTGGACATGTCTGCAATATTTTCCTTAGATACACAATGTTGTAGAGTAACTAATTTCCTCTGAATAGTGTCTCTTACATTTTGCTATCTAATGTTGATGTGTCTGGATCTAGGCCGGATACCTTGGGAGTCTGCTAATAATTCAGCTGCTGTGTTATCACATTTTACAATCATAGGTATGCTACATTTCACATCAAAATCTGTTAGCAACTGTTGTAACCATTCTAGCTGAATAACACATTCATTGATGGCTGCAAATTCAGATTCACAGGTACTTGTTGACACAAAACATTGTTTTACAGACTTCCATATCACCAAAGATCCATTTACAAATATCACATAACCAGTTGTTGACTTGGCATCCTGATTAGGGCCCCAATTGGAATCACTGTAAGCTAGAACCTGTTGAGTATTGTTCCCTTTCAACACTAACTTACACTTCAAGGTTCCTTTTAGGTATCTTAGAACTCTTTTAGCAGCATTCCAGTCACGCTTACAAGGTTTGGCACTCTTTTGACAAAGAATATGAACTGCATGACTAATATCAGGGCGAGACCATGTTGCCAAATATGTTAAAGATCCTAACAGTGATTGATACAATCCCTTTTGGTCAAAACTTTCATCTTCTGGCTCCCTAGCATAACCAGTAGACATTGGAGTAGACACAGAGTTAGCATTGACCATGTTATATTTTTCCAACAACTGTATAATTTTGTTTTCTTGGCTTATCTCAAAATAACCATCAGTGTTTCTACTGATATCCATCCCAAGATAATGACTGATAGTACCTAGGTTTTTCATTTTGAAATATTGCTTTGTTGTTTGTTCAAACCATTGTAACTGTTCCACCTGTTTGTACATGAAACACAAATCATCAACAAAAACCATAAGGTAGCATTTGTTTCCACTGATTACCTTGCTGAACATACAGGGATCTGCAACACTCTGTTTAAACCCCATGTTTGTTAGAGTTGTAGTAAGGCATAAGTTCCAGAGATGACCACTCTGCTTAAGACCATATAAACCCTTCTTCAATTTCAATACAAGGTTAGTATTCTTATCCACAAAACCTGGAATTTGTTGCATGTATAGTTGCTCATCCAAATCAGCATTCAAATAGGCGGATGTGAAGTCAAAGTGTTGAACAAGCATCCCCTCTATTCCTGCCTTTGTCAGAGCCACATTCAAAGTATTGCTTTTTACAGTTGGTGCAAATGTCTCATCAAAATCTTCCCCAAACACTTGAGAAAATCCCTAAGCCACTAGTCTGGCTTTCCTTTGAGGCATCCCACCCTGCACAGGTTTCAGCTTATATAACCACCTGCACCCAATAAGCTTTTTCCCTTCTGGCAATTCAGACAATTCAAACACGTTATTTTCACACAAAGAATCATATTCAGTTTGCATAGTTTGCAACCAAGCTTGTTTTTCACCTTCAGGCAATTGAGTAACATCATTATAACATGAAGGTTCTTTTGCACAGACAAAGTTAGCCACTTGTGTCTCAAAACCATATCTTTGTGGAGGAATCCCTTTGTTACTTCTCTCATACCTTCTAGGTGTACTAGGTTCAGAGTTAATACCACCTGAAGCAATGAGTTGAGAAGAAACACTAGGTTCAGGACTAGAAACATTTTGTGAATCACCTGTTATTGGCAACACTGCCTGGTCTGGTAATGAGTTAGCATGTATTCTGTGCCAATTCCTGCCTTCAGTGAAATTGGCAGACCTACTAAAACTGACTTGGTGATGATCATTTGAGAACCTATATGCTTTCATATCAGATTGACATCCTAAGAAAGTCATTTGTTTTGATCTAGTACCACCTTTCCTGCGCTGATTCAAAGGTATGTTCACCCACGCTTTGGAACCAAACACACGCAGATAATTTAGCTTTGGCATTTTCCCATAGAGCAATGCAAATGGAATATTGTCTATCACCCTTGACCAGGTTCTATTAGACACATACACAGTATATTTTAAACTTTCAGCCCAAAACTGTTTAGGTAACTGAGCATCAGCAAGCATTGCATACATGATGGTTTGTAAAGTAGCATTTTTTCTTTCTGCCACACCATTTTCCTGTGGAGTGGCCACATTTGCTACACGGTGCTTTACCCCTAACTTGAGTAACCATTGTTTCATTTTGTTTGACATGAACTCTGCTCCCATGTCAGACTGCAGTGATTTTAAATCACCTAATTGATTTTTGACCTTTTTGTACCAATATTTCAGAGTTTCAAATGTGTCAGATTTGTTTTTCAGAATATATGCCCAAGAACATTTTGAAAAATCATCAGTGATCACCAGTGCATACCTGTTGTCTGATATACTGGGTGGAAATGGTCCCAAAAGATCTACATGCACCAATTCCAAAGCATGAGTAGACTCCCTCTCACTGCTGCGAGCTACAGGGAAAGCCTGTGATTTGACCTGCTTGCAAACCTGACAGTCTAGGAACATATTACAATCATTTATCCCTTCTCTACCTGTCAAAGCAAGAGTTTTGTTAATAGCATGAAAAGAGGCGTGTCCAAGCCGGCGATGTAACAAGTGTAAGCATGAGTTATGAGGAATTTTGTTACCCAGCACACTAGCTGTTGCTGCCGTAACAGAGTTATCTAATACATACACTCCATTTCTCAAACTTGCTTTTGCCACTTCCCTCCCACCTTTCTTAATAACACACAGTTCCTTTCCAAAAGTTACTTCAAACTTAGCACGGTCCAGTGCCAAGACACTAAGCAGATTGCTCTCGAGCGTGGGTACACAGAGCGCATTTTGAAAGGTGTGATTAAGTGCTGATAATGTTACTTCACCTCTGGAAGTCACATCTGCTGTATGACCATCAGCCAGACTTACATGACGTTGCTGAGACTCCTGTAGATTCCTTAACATTTCAGGGCTTTTGCAGATTATATGGCTAGTCCCACTGTCAAGAATCCATGCCTGGTTTTCTGTGTCACCTGTAACAACAAGAGATGCATTGGGACGGCCCGACAACATGTCTGAGCGCCCAATGTTTTTTATCTTCTTTTGCTGTGATGGACAGGATTTCTTTAGATGGGAAGTTGAACCACAGACAAAACATTTCCTTACACGCAGAGCCTTGACCGGTTCCTCACGTTCAATCCTCACATCCCTCCTGCTAATGCCAGCTGACTCCACCGTCTGGGCTCGCTGCACGGCTACTGAGGAATGTTGAGACGTTAGTTTCGCTTCATAGTCTAAAGCACGACCTATGATCAACTGCAGAGTTAACTGATCAGGCTGCAGTCCTTCGAGTGAAGTAATTAAAGTGTCAAACGCAGGAGATAAGGAACTCAAAAGCAAATAACATCTGTCTTCAGCAGAAATCACCTTGCCACGTTGTTCCAACTGCTGATAAAGCTGAGTCAAAGCATTTACATGCTCCCTAATTGATTCATTAGGCCCTTGGATTTTTCTGTACAAGCGACGAGTCAGAGACATTATTGTGCCAGCAGATTTTTGCACATAAACTTGTTTAAGTGAGTCCCATGCTTCTTTAGCGTTGACAGAGGATGAAATATGAATTAATTGGTCGTCACTTACTGCCAAAACGATGCTTGCCAGCGCCCGCTCGACCTTCGGCACATCTCCCACTGGAACTGGATCCGGAGGGTCATTAACATACAGCCAGAGGCCCTCTCTGATAAGATAGTGTTTCATCCGAAATGCCCACGTATCATAGTTTGTGGAAGTCAGCTTGTCAACCACCTGGGAAGTCGGCACAAGAGCCATAATTTCTCTCTGCTCCCCCGACACTCACAAGCTGGATCTGTTATCTCCACTCTCGGCGTGTCACACCGCTGCCAAGGCTTCTCCGGGCAAGTCACACTCCCCCACTCTTGGAAGAAGTCAGCAACTGTCCTCCCGCAGCTACACAGCTGGACACACACTCTAAGCACGGCTCACCGGCGTTTGCAGAATGCAGAGCTGGTTCTCCACCGAACTGGGTCTCCTTCAGGCAGGGCTGAATCTCCAGCAGGCTGGGCAGGCTAGGCTCTCCGTCAGGCTGGGCTCTGTCAGGCTGGGCCCATAACCCTGTTGCGCAGCGCATCTGCAACACCCCTTCAGAAGTTCCAGCCACTCCAGCCCCTTGCAGCCACTTTCAGCACCCCAGCTTTCCCAATTCTCACCAGCATTCACTCTGCTGCAACTCCTTACAGCAACCACACTTACACAGTCCTGTGGTAAACTATATACAGGATTTATTATTTACAGGATCAAAATGCTTCGCCAGAACCGTGGTACAAGAGAATGGACATACATCAGTACTGTACAATTCCATATATACATGTAGTGACCAATCAGCTTCATGCTGAGTCATTATGACTGACCTACTTCAGTGCCAGCCATAACCAGTTTAGACCTGCACTACACAGCTACCAATCTGACAGATAGTTGTCAAATAGATCTTGCTGATCTTAGTGCTGGAGCTTAACACTGTCAACACACCTAGGGGGCAGAGATTTTCCTGCACACTTGGGGGACTCCCTAGGTGTGCAGAAAAATCTGAAAAGTAAAAAAAATATTCAGGGGATACTTAAATCCCCCCAAAGCAAAAAGCGTTCCCTGTGCATGCGCGGGGAACGCAATTGGAACGATGCCTCGCCTCCATTGCAGGGGGAGGGAGAGGGCTTGTCAGGCCAGTGGTTGGAGCTGCACGGGCCTCGCCATCACTGCTGGGGGGCGGGGGGAGAAAGCTTGATGGGGACGGCAGCTGGGAGCTGTGCAGGCATCGCCGTCGCTGCCGGGGGGGGGGCAGGGAAGGGCTTGGCAGACCCGGCAGCTAGGAGCTGTGCAGGCCTCACTGTCGCTGCTGGGGGGGAAGGGCTTGACCGGCCCGGCAGCTGGGAGCTGCTCAGGCCTCCCCGTCACTGCTGGGGGGTGGGAGGGAGAGAGCTTAGCAAGCCCGGCGGTTGGGAGCCACGTGGGCCTCACCGCCCAAGCCCAGGAGAGGGAAGCTTACCTGTGGATGCTTCCTCCTCAGCCATGAGGTCCCCCCCCCGCAAGTATAGCGGGTCCCTCTGCTTGTAATATATCTAATTCTCAACATTGCCAAATCTGTGGACACTTAAATCCAGAGGTTGAAGTCATGAACAGATGAAACACCTTTTTACAAACTGTAGAAAAGCTTCCAAAGAATGGAAGCAGTGTCTGTATCTTTAAGGAATGAATGCCCTCAATGGCTGTTGCTAGGCAACCACAACAGTATTGTCAACTTTCAAACCTTGGTTGTTGTCAGTAAAAGGCAGGGACCTTTCCAGAATGTGTGTGCTTTTGAGGGAGGACACATGGAGACAGGACAGGCAGCAAAGACTGGGCAGCCTGATACCACATGATTTGCATGACTCAACCAGGACAGGCAGCTTGCTACTGTTCAACAGCAGCCACCCCACAAAAGACAGTGTGGTGTAGTTATTAGAGTTTCAGACAATGATCTGGGAGACCCAGGTTCATATCCCCACTTTACCGTGGAAGCTTCCTGGGTGACCTTGGGCCAGTCACACATTCTCAGCCTAACCTACCTCACAGGTTCGTTGTGAGGATAAAATGAAGGAGGTGAGTCTGCTATAAGGTGCTTTCAGGCCCCTTTTGGAGAAAAGACAGTATAAATGAAGTAAATAAATAATAGTAGGTGAAGGGAGGGAGTTAAAAAGTAGGTTGGTGGGTGGGTGGGTGGGTGAGAAAGCAGCAGGGGAAAATGGGAATATGGGGTTGCCAGAAAAAGAGGAAATTGTGCAGGGAAATGGATAAAGAGGAAGTGAGGAACCCTTCCACAAGTTCTTGCTGGTTCCACACCATGCATCACACAACTGGACCAGAACATTTCCAGGTAGGGACTGACAGGGGATGGAAAGAGAGAAAACTGAATACGGCTTTGGAAGTTGGACTCTATGACATTATACCCTGTTGAGCTCTCTCCCCTCGCAAAACCTCACAGTCCCCAGGCTCCACCTCCAAAATCTCCATGAATTTCCCAATGTGGAGGTTGCAACCACAGCTGCATAATCAATAAAGGAATTGTGATGTTTGATTACCATGTTAGAGTAGCAGAAGGAGAGAGAAGGAACCATAGGATCAGAGAGGGAAAGCCTTAGGAGAGAGAAAAACGAGATGCGCCCTTGGGTCCCCGTTTGTCACTGTGCCTAATTCTCTACTTGGCCCTATCTATGGTTAGTTAAATCCAGAGACTGTAGCAATGAATAAACAAGTCAAATCTTTCTACAAACGTGAGAAAAGCCTCAGGTTTGCAGAAAAGTCTGAAATCTAAAAAACAATGAAAATCAGATGACTAACTCCCCAAAATAATAACCAAGGCTTTCAGAAAAGAATGCCAACTGAGTTCTAGTGGCCAGTTTGGAAGTTGCTAGACAACCATAACAATATTTCTGAGACCTTCCAATCCTTACTTTCTGTAACACAGAGGCCAGAACAGCCCTGGGGAAAGTCGCATCCCCTTCTCATCACATCCTGATAGAGCTGGGCTTTGCCATGCTGTTGGGCCCTGCTTTTTGCAAGAAGTTGCCAGGAAGATGGAAGGAGGGAAAAGTGACAACAAAGGCAGATAAAGGTAGGTTGGCTGTTGGCTGGGGAGGTACACTGGCTGGGAAGAGAGACAGAAGCAGTAACAGGATACGAAAAAGGGAAAGAGGAAATAGTAGGGGGTGATTCCTTGGGGGTTCCCCACTTACACACATCTATTATTCATAGCTCCTTAATCTCCAGTATTAAAAACAAACAAGAAAACCGCCCTACAAAACAGCTAGCAGGAGATGTGAATGCCCAGAAAAACACCTAAATGCCCTTTTTTCAATTTTTTTTAATGGAACAATTAGAAATTTGGGGGAGTACTGAAAAAAGATCTTCTGTAATATTTTTTTCTTCTAGAATGAGTGAAATGCTTTTAAAGATACAATTGGCATACTGTAGACATACACAGCTTTTAAAGCCAAGATGCATTTCTGACTCTAGATGGATACCTAATCTTCACAAGGGTAGCATGCAAGGCTTTCACTACTTCTCAACTGTTGCATACCCTCTGTTGTCCTTTCAACCTGATTCTTCCCTGGCGATTGACCTTTTCACCTCTCCCTCAAACAACTATGACACACATACTCATAGATCAGGTAACAAGTAACTTGATGCGCTACTTTGATGAAGGGAAAAAAAGATCAGAAAGAGGAACTGCACCAACGCCTCAGAGGAATGTCAAATGTTGCAATGTTATATCCTCAGTTATAAATGGTGCATTTTATGTTGTGAAAACAGTAAAATTAGTTTGGTTTTGATAGAAAAACAAAGTTGCACTTACCTGTAAGTATTGTTCATCGAGTATCGTCTGTGCAGGCACACATGAGCAGGCCAACCACTGGATAGGCCTCTATTGCTAAAAGCCTCCAGGGGGTGCTGCGTGCCAGAGTCAGATGCTTGTTCCTGCCCAGGGTCCACATGCTCCTGCACAGCAGTGCCCCCGCCCTCAGAACCTCTAGTACCGCCGAAGCCAGAGCATGCAGCGGGGCAGGAGGGAGGGTATGTGTGCCTGCACAGAAGATACTCGGTGAACAAGTTACAGATAAGTGCAACTTTGTTTTCATCATCAATCCTCTGTGCAGGCACACATGGGGATTCTAGCAAGCTACTCACTTGAACAACGAATGAAGTACTACTTTGCCCAGTTGGGCCTCTTGTCTCGCCTGCAGATCCAAAGCGTAGTGACACATGAATGTGTCTGCTGACGACCCGGTGACAGCTCTGCAAATCTCTGTCAAGGGCACTCCATCCAGGAAGGCTGCTGAAGAAGCCATTGCCCTAGTGGAATGGGCGTGACTGTTTAAAGGGCATAGTAACCTGGCCGAATCATAACATTCCCTAATGGCCCTGACAATCTATCGGAACAGGGTCTCAGATGACACCCTCCTACCTCTCTTAGGGCCATTACAACAAACAGGGCTCTGTCCCTGAGGAACTCCAGGGCTTCCTTGAGGTAAAATAATGCCTTTCTAACATCCAGGGCTCATTTCGTAGCAGGAGCTCCTTTGCATATTAGGCCACCTACCCCTAATGTAGCCAATCCTCCAAGAGCTTACAGAGCTCTTCTTACAGGGCTACTGTAAACTCTTGGAGTTTTGGCTCCATCAGGGGTGTGTGGCCTAATATGCAGAGGAGCTCCTGCTACAAAATGAGCCCTGCTAACATCTAAAGCAGGGGTGTCGAATTCACTTGTTATGAGGGCCGGATCTGACATAAATGAGACCTTCTTGGGCCGGGCCATGTGCGTCATAAAATGTAATGCCAGGTAGTGGAGATATAAATTCTAAAAAATACACAAACAGAAAGATTTTTTAAACTTAAAATAAAAACATGCTTAAAACATTAGCATTCCTGCAATATTTTGTTTATTTAACAGTATCTGGTACTTCTTGCTCTGAATTATTGCATCAAAATGTCTGTGCTGTTGCAATCTTGAGTATGCTGTTCAAATGTGTCTCTGTAAGCTGCAAACCTACTTTTGATTTATTGACATTCACCACAGAAATCTCATGCTCAGAGTTCTGAGTCTAGGAGGAAAAAACATAAAATGGCTGAGCGACTGAGAGAGTCTGGCGAAGTAAGCTATGATGCAGCAGCAGCAACAGAACTGGAAGCAGGAGATGGACAGTTCCAGTGCGGGCCTGATAGAAGCCCTCTGGGGGCCTGATCTGGCCCCCGGGCCGCATGTTTGACACCCCATGACACCCCTGATCTAAAGAATACAACAAGAACTCATTTTAGAGCTTTAGAGCAAAATGATATCTTGGGATAAACAGACTCTGGAAACTACCTTAGGGAGAAACCTAAGACTAAGGCGAAGGACTACTCTCTCAGGAAAAAACTTCAAAAATGAAGAGCCACTAGCTCACTCACCCTTCTGGCTGAAGTAACAGTCACAAAAAAACACACCTTCATAGAAAGCTCTGCCAAAGAACACATAGCAAGGAGTCCAAAAGGTTTGAGCATAAACTGTGCCAACACAACCGATAGGGGCACTAAAGGTTCCCAAGGTGGGCAAAGATTACCTAGCCCTTTAAGAAACCTCTTGGACAAATGATGGGGGGGAAACTGATCTTCCCTCAATTCCCTAGCGATAGCAAGAGATAGCAGCCAGGTGAACTTTCGAAGAGGCAAGCCTGATCTCATCAGATCTCAGAAGCTAAGCAGGGTCAACTCTGGCAAGTACTTGGATGGGGGACCTCCTTGGAATACCAGCAGTTGGGAAGCGGGGGCAGGTTTTATCCAGCCACCTCTCTGAAGATCCTCCAGGCCCCCAGTAGGGGTCAGTCACCAGAGGTTGCCATGACTTCCAGGTGCGCGCACACACACACACACACACAATTTTTTAAAAACCAAAAAAAAAGAAATAAGAGGAAAATGCCAGGTCTTTATTTTTCAGTTGCAAAAAACAATCAAGACAGACCTGCAGCAGGAAACTATCTGGCAACACAGAGGGAAAATTGCCTGCACTTATACATATAGGATTTCCTAGTGTTCCATTTGCCTGACTGAAGGAGAATATTGTTAACCTCCTGTAAAAAGATTAGGTCTCTGTCTGAAGCCTCCAAGCCACCAGGCTGAGGCGGTTCAGATTGTGATGAAACACCTGGTTGGTGCTCATTAAGTCTGGTCGATTTGGTCGGGGAAGAAACTGGCCCCAAGAGCTCTTCACAAGGACCAGAAACCATGTTTAGCAAGGCCAAAACGGTGCTACCAGGATCATGTTTGAGCTCTTCTTCCTGGCTTTCTCTATAGCCCTGATAAGGAGCAGGAACAGAGTGAACATGTAAAAAAAGGGCTTGCTGCCAATGCAGCTGAAATGCACCCCTAGGGAACCAAGGCCGACTCCTGCTTGGGAACAATACTTCACAGCCTTCTTGTTTGCTCAGGTCACAAAAAGATTGATGTCTGGAACCCACCAGAGGGTAGAAATCGGTTCCAGGTAAGTGGCCTTTATGGACCATTCATGAGAGAGAGAGAGTGCCGACCCTGCTCAACCAGTCAGCTTCTGAGTTTAAATTCCCAGGGATGGAGATGGCTTGAATGGAAACACTGAGCTTCAGTGCCATGTCCCATGCTAGAGTAGCCTTCTGACATAGACCTCTGGGCCCTGGACCCCCATGCTTGTTTAAATTAAACATCGTAACTGTATTGTCCATTGGGACAAGGCTGGATCAGTTCCGAAAGATATCTGAAAAACAACTAAGGGCATAATGAACTGCTCAAAGTTCTAATATATTAATGTGCAGCAGCTTCTCATCCTCTAACCAAGTACCCCAAGCTGA
This sequence comes from Lepidodactylus listeri, assembly GCA_029233225.1. Taxonomy (NCBI): domain Eukaryota; kingdom Metazoa; phylum Chordata; class Lepidosauria; order Squamata; family Gekkonidae; genus Lepidodactylus; species Lepidodactylus listeri. The sequence goes on along the minus strand of JARCFY010000016.1, from coordinate 58,321,136 downwards.
CAATCCTTCACGGTGGGTGCCCCAATCCAAGAGCAAAGCGTCAGTAGTAAGGATGACCTCATGTTCAGGAACCCTGAAGGAAATCCCCCAAGATAAATTAGCCAGAGAAACTAGCCACAAGAAAGAACGAAGAACAAGTCTTGGAATAGAAAATCCATTCCATAGGGCATGAACCCCAGCTCTATAACAAGCTAGAAACCAGAGCTGCAGGGAACACATCTGTAACTTAGCCAAAGGCAGGACTGCCGTCGGAGAGGCCATACATCCCAAAAGGCACAGGATTTTCCAAACTGATTGGAACGGGTGATATCTGAACTGTCTTACCAAGGCTAAGATGGCCTGTACCCTCACAGGAGGTAGAAAGCCTTTTCCCATTACGGAATCCAGCATGGTTCCAACAAACTGTACCCTCTGGGATGGGACTAATTGTGACTTACCCTAGTTCATAAGAAGCCCTAAGTTTTGATAGGTCTCCAGGACAAGAGTGCAATGACTCAACAAACAGTCCTTGGAATCCACCACCAGTAGCCAATCATTTAGGTAAAGGAATATATGGCAACCCTGAATACAAAGGTAGGCAATAACCAGAGCTAAATACTTTGAGAATACCCTGGGTGCGGTGGCTAAACCAAAGGAAAGGACCATTTCCTGAAAAACTTGCTCCCCACATGAAAAACGTAGAAACTTGCGATTTTGAGGGTGGACTGAAATATGAAAATATGCATCCTTCAAATAAATGATGATGAACCAACAATTAAATTTTAATCTGCAACCAAATCAAAATATTGACAAAACCCACTTGTTGGAGGTAATGGTCTCCCAGGCTGTAACAAAATGAGCCAGCCTGACCCCAAGCTTAACGGGCTGACAACAATCCTAGTCAAAAGGATGATCTGGGGGATGAGGCCGCCTCTCTGGAAAAGGGGGGTTTGCTGGTTCGACTGAGGACTGTTAGAACCCTTACACCTACGGTATCCCTGGTGTGGGGTAAATGGCTTCGGGGTCGGGTACTGAAACCCTGAGGAGCCAGAAAAACGGTACTCTCTTTGATATGGATGCCAGGACGGTCTCACAAAAGGCCTCTGCTTGAACTGGGATGGCGACGATTGGGATTTAGCTTTTCTTTAGCCGAGAAAAGAGTGGAACCTTCGAAAGGTAAGCCCTCAACTTCAAGCCTGGTCTTCATAGGTAACACCATCGATCTTAACCACGTGTGGCATCTGAGCACAACGCAGCTCACCATGGCCCTCGCAGCTGAATCCATGGAATGCTGTCCCACATTAATCTGCTGCTTTGACAGTTTAATGGCCTTGGTACGCAGAACCTTAGCAAGGGGATGCTTATCTTCAGCCGGGAATGGAAGGATTCTCTCCCGTAAGAAGAACTGATAACCAGCTATACTGGTTTCATAGTCAAGAGATTTTGAAACTTAACACTGTTGAGGAAAACAGTTTCCAACCCATGACATCCAGCTTTCTTCCCTCTCTATCCATGGGAGTGGAGTGGTAAGGCCTGACAGCCCTTTGGCTGCATCTCCTCCATCACTGCAGAAGACGGCGAAGGATGAGTCGTGAGGTAGTTAGATGGCTCTTCTTTGATCTTATAAAAATGTTCTACTCATCTCGAAGTAGGCTGAAGAGATGCAGGCTTTTGCCACGGTTCCTGTGTGAGGTCCTCATGGCCCTCCAACACTGGGAACACAGTAATCCTGGGAGACTCTGCGTAGAAGCGACTCAGTATCTTACCTTTGGTTTTTGCTCCGAGGTAATGACTTCTATCTTGACAGACTGGGCCATACCAAACATTCACCAAACATTCGGAGATCCTCCGTGGGAGACGCTGGAGATGGCTCACCGACCCTCTTGCCTGGGCTCGGATCCTATAATGTGTCGGATTCAATTGCTGCTTCTTTTCCCCTCACTGCAGGTACAGGAGAACATAGCGTGCACACAACAGTCGCTGAAAGTAGGTACAATGACACCCAGTGAGGGTAATGATACAATCTCTTGTCCCTGGGGCTTGCAAAGCTGTCATCCTATTCTTCCATATATCCTGGAGATATCATGTATGGGTGTGAAGGCCACCACACAGGCAGCTGGGGCTGAGACCATGGAACCGTGGCCATTTCTTCCGGATTGGAGTCCCATGGAACCTGACTTCGTGGTAAGCCTACATCCACGTCCCCATCTGAGATGGAAGCAGGTGGGGACCTCGGACTCGGAGATGTAGTCCTGGGTTTCTCCTGCAAGACTGATGTAGGCTCATGACTGCAGATGGGAGAAGTCTGCTGAGAGGGTGATTTGCGTTTCTCCTTGTCCTTGGTCTTGCCTTCAGCCTTTTGGCTGGCAGTTCAGAGGAGGCATGATGAAGCAGAGGGGAGCGTGACCAAGATCAGATCTGCTGAGGCATGGATCCGGGAGGTGAAGCCAAGCACACAGATTCCAAAGACGTGGAATTGGGAGTTTCTCCGGGTCTGACTCGGACGAGGACTCAAAGGTTTTCTCTCAGAGCTGCCTTAAGGTTTGACACCCTATCCACCCAAGCATTAGGGGTGAAGCATTAGCAAACTTTACATGTGGAGACACCTGGGCCCTCACCCAAACAGAATGTGGGCACTCCATGAAATTGCTGAGCAGTCGGGTTAGAACAGATAAAAGGAAGTACGTCTTCACTCAAAGAGTGATTAATACATGGAACTCACTGCCACAGGAGGTGGTGGCAGCTACAAGTATGATCAGATTCAAGAAAGAATTGGATAAACATATGGAGCAGAGGTCCATCAGTGGCTATGAGCCAGAAGGTATAGATAGGAACTCTCGGTCTGGGGCAAGTGATGCTCTGTATTCTTGGTGCTTGGGGGGGGGGGCAGCAGTGGGAGGGCTTCTAGTGTCCTGGCCCCACTGGTGGACCTCCTTATGGCACCTGGTATTTTTGGCCACTGTGTGACACAGAGTGTTGGACTGGATGGGCCGTTGGTCTGATCCAACACTGGCTCCTCTTCTGTTCTTATGAAAGAGGTCATATTCATCACTTTGGGTTATCTTCGCCCCATAGCAGGAGCATTTCTTGAAAAGGGCCTTTTGAGCCATGGAACAAACTCAGAAGCCAACGTTGCTCCAACAAAATTGAAACCATTCCTCTCAAACACAGCTCTAACTGGAGACTCCCAAGAAACACAACCTTCTCCTCCAGCGGCAAAAGAGGAACTGAGGGTGGGGGCACTGCTGTGCAGGGGCATGTGGGCCCCGGGCGGGAAGAAGCTCCTGGCCTGTTCATGTGAAGTGTCCCCACGTGGGACTGCACAGAAGATTATGGAAGTGCTGCACATAGTTTAATTTTTTCTAAAATTTGTTTTTCTCCAAAAAACAGGGAAAACCCAAAATAACTTTTTTCCCTGTGGCTTCAGAATTTCCAGAAATTTTACATATTTAACCCTAGCCTTAGTGTATGACTGAAGAAAACAGCTTCAGAAGTAGCGTCAAACAGAACTTTCCCCCTAACAATGCAGATGTTTGCTGATCACTCAGTATTTCTAGCTGTCCACGAATATGCGCCTGAAAACTAGGATGCCACCAGTTTGGCCTCAGATGGCCAGATTACTGCAGGTTTTTGAAAACAGTTATGGTGCAACAAACACAGAAAAGTTCCAGCCACATAATAGCAGATCTTCATCGACAAGACCATTAGATTATAAATAGAATTTTAATCAATCAGCAAAGTGCAAGCATTTCTTAAAAATTACTAGCAAAACTTTCTAAAAAGACAGACTCAGCAATATTTTAGTACATCTGGAAGCAAAGCACCTCAGTTTCTTGCTGTTCCCCAACATGTTGAGACCAATCGAGTTTCCTTTAAAAACTCTAGAAGGTTCAATTTTGCCTCGTCTAGTGTATGTTCTTATGGGATCTCCTCTGGTGCCAATAGTTCCTGAGCGACAACGTAATGACTGCAATGAAATAATTACAAACAACTGTAAAATGAATACATGACACTGCATTACATCTCTACCAAGTTCTCAAGCGTTACAACAGTCTCCATCCACTCTTTTAGGTGATGTGCTTTAGTGTCACCAAACTGAGGGGTACTGGCACAAAAGACGGAGAATCAAAATCTTTTGACAGAGATACAGCTAGAACAATTTGCAGCATGAATTCTGTGGCCAGTTGTTAGAAGGGATTTGCACACCTCAAATAAAGAATTAAAATATGATGTATCATTTATCTTTAAAAGTCCAACTGAAAGTTAATAAAACCTTCCACACATAAGGACAGTCTTTGGACCACATGTAATAATTTTATAGCCAATAATTCTAGCTGTCATCTTTCAAGATCTTTTCAGCAAGTACCACCTCGGAGGAGCAATATATACCCCAGAAGGCCCCTTTGAACATCTGACTACTCAAGCCACTGGGGAAATTTCAAGTGATAGGGCTTTCTAAAATTCCAGGCCAGAACTATAATCCACAATAGATACAATCCAATGTCATCCAGATTTAGGACAGAATTCAAACAAAATTTCACTGTTCTGCATGGGAAAAAAAATAAGGGTTTTGGATCCTGCAAACCAGCAGAAAGCACTGATGATCTGGGATCTTCCTCCCCTCAAACTATTTCCAGTCCTGGGAAAGTTTATTCCTGGGGTCGAGGGACTTGTGTGTACTAACAGCCATCCCAGTCAGGTGGCTCTAGTGTAGAGGGGGGAAGGGTATGAGATAGTCCTTCTAGCCCAGGGGTGGCCAAACTGTGGCTCGGGAGCCACATGCGGCTCTTTCACACATATTGTGCGGCTCCCGGTAGGGTGGCTGGGAAAGCAACAAGAAGGCATGCCTGCCCGATTGCTCCTCCCTTCCCCAGTGTTCCCCTCCCTTGGTAGACTTGAGGTGGGAGGGAGCAGAAAAAGGAAGCAAATTTAACTTTGAATGCATTCTCAAAGCCTCCCCCCCCCCCAAATATCATTGGATAAATAAATATCATTATCAATATCTGTTTTTAACCCCTTTTGTTTTTATTTTGGCAGTTAATAACAAGCAAATTTGCATATTTTTCAATTAAAACGTGTGTAATATTCAGGTCTTGTGGCTCTCAAACATCTGACATTTATTCTATGTGGCTCGTATGTTAAGCAAGTTTGGCCACCCCTGTTCTAGCCTATTACACAATTGGAGCAACTTTACCCCCTTGGCTCTCTCCCCACTGTAGCTGCCGGACTGGCACAGCTAATAGCACACGCTGTTATGAATGAGTGCATGAGACCCAATTCACCTTAACAAAATATTTCCTGGTCTATGACGCTCCCAGTCATAAAACCAGTCAAATGGCTCTCCCATGAAAAAGGGAGAGTTTATGGAAGAGGAGTGTGTAAAAACGTGCAGCATTTGGAGACATCACCAGAGACTGGAGCAATGTATTTCCATATCCTGCGTGTAAAGCACTAAAGAACACTGACACAGTATCTTCACGGTGGTTAGCCAGGGGTCTTTGATGGGCTAAAGAGAGCCTGCCCTGATGATCTTGTCAGATCTTCAGGGTCAACTGTAGTCAATATTTGGATGGGAGACCATCAAGGAAGTAAAGGGTTTTTGCACAGAGGCAAGGCAATATGTGGTTGTCCTAGAACAGGGGTGGCCAAACTTGCTTAACGTAAGAGCCGCATAGAATAAACATCAGATGTTTGAGAGCCACAAGACATGAACAAATATTACCTGCTTTTATTGGAAAATAAGCAGATTTGCTTTTTATTAACATTAAATGAGGCTGCCAAAAATAATAACCAAAGGGGTAAAAGCAGATATTGATAATATTAATTTGTCCAGTGATATTTGTTTGCTAATGATACTTAGCTTCCCCAGCTGCCCCGCTGGGAGCCACATAATATATGTGAAAGAGCCGCATGCGGCTCCCGAGCCACAGTTTGCCCACCCCTGGGATAGGTCGATGAGACCTGGTGGCCAAAACAAAAAAAGAACCAAGTTCCAAGGAGCAGACTGAACCCGCCCCCTCTTGACACAACTGGAGAAAAGGGGTTAAAAGCAGCCTGCCCCCGGGGGGGGGGGGGGGAGACTGTACTCCAACTTTGTAGCCTGCATACTTATCCTCAAAGTGTGTTGATCTTTAAGTCATGAATAAACCTTTTGTCTAATTAAGGAATTAAAGACTGCTCAGTCTTCCTACTGACAGTCATACTGTTATCTGTGTTACCAATTTCTCCTGGTTTGGTGCTCCCCTGATACCAAACAGGTATTTGACCAGCACAAACAAAGGAAGTGGTGTCAGCGATTACCCAAGGGGCACCCCAACACTCTTAAGAGGGTTTTGGGCAACAGTGAAGGAATCACCCCTTTCAGCCTCTGGATGAACCTAGCTCTCTTTGGCTGCAGGCCAACGGTTGCAGTGCGAGAGAGAGGGGGGGGTGGTGAATATCAAGGGGCTGGCAGGGAACTAATACACACACAAGACCCTCAGTGCCATGCATACATTTCTCTGGGGCCTGGACTTTATATGACAGGCTGGGAATCCCTGGGAATTCCTGCTGGTAGAAGGCATTCCAGCAGTAGAACACAAGTTTCCCATTTCCCTTCTCCCAGTGAAACACAAAATGCTCCCCAAAACACCATTCCAAGTGCGACAGGGGAAACTAGGGAGCAGCATAAAGAAGAAGAGTTGGATTTATACCCTGCCCTTCACTCAGTCTCAGAGCGGCTTACAATCTCCTTCCCTTCCGCTCCCAACAACAGACACCCTGTGAGGTAGGTGGGGCTGAGAGAGCTCTGAGAGAACTCTTCTTGCGAGAACAGCTCTGAGAGAACTGTGACCGACCCAAGGTCACCCAGCTAGCTGCATGTGGAGAAGTGGGGAATCAAACCCGGTTCTCAAGATTAAGAGTCTGCCGCTCTTAACCACTACACCAAACAGGAGGAGTTGGCTCTAGGCCATTTGTATACCTCACCTTTCTCCTGACAAAAAGTGGAACAACACATACCAGTTAAAAGCAAGTAATTAAACTAAAACATATCATTATAACAAGCCCATGTCCATTCAAGGGGGATACTAAGAGAACCTCTTGTGGAGTGTTAACTGCCACATGGATTCATACTGGGAAAGTTGGTCTTCCAAGCATGACCCCCTCAGGTCATGAAGGTCTTTAAAGGCAAGCACCGGTACCTAAACTGGACCCAGAATCAAGTAGACAACCGGCAATGGGACTTCAGGATACTGAAACATGGTTCCAACAGGCAGAGCCTGATAGCAAATGGGCCACTCCATTTTGCACCACCTGAAATTTCCAGTTCATGTTCAAGGGCAGCCCAACATACAGCACATCAAAGTAATCTGCGGAAATCCTCTACTGGCCCGACTCACTGGTTTTAACATACCAGGGCAGCATGCAGTCACTGCTTAATAAAACTCAGAAGTTACAAAACAGAGATCTAGAACTGCGTGAGAAAGTTCTACAGATGTCTTATTTACTCAAATGAGACTTTCTCTAAAATACTCTAACAGTAGCAGAAGTGGCTTGGACACTATAGTCAACTATTATAAACAAAATCTGTATACCTACAGATTTTTCCCCACAAAAGGAAAGACTCACTGTTGATCTTACTAAAAATATGGAGGAAAGGTGTTCAAAAACTAAAAATGGGCAAAAATACAAGAAATACTTGGCACATTAAAACCCATATAATAAAATCATTTTTGTGCAATTCTTCTAATTTTAACTTTTTTTGTTAGAATGCATTGTATGTGTGTGCAACCCACATTTCATAAGTCTAAATTGTATTAGATTATTCAAGACCCTTTTGAGCAGTATCCTTTAGAAATGAGATAATTTTAAATCATACTCCTGCACTGTAATAAAGTGAGTTTATATGTGTGGCTCTACAGCACAATGCATGTAATCATTATATATGATAACTCTAATTTTTTCCCCAATTGGATTTAGTTTTCTTCATCAAAATTAGCATTTACTGTACTTTAGTGTTTGCTGTCTATTTTTTTAAAAAAACAACAACACGTGTGTGTGTGTGTGTGTGTGTGTGCGCGCTTTTAAAAAAATAAACACACAAGAGTTATCTCTTGTGGATTCAGAAATGAGGTCAAATGAGTGTACTATAGAAAGCTAAGAATACTGAGGCTGTGCCTTAGCAGTGGAGTGCATGCTTTAGGCACAGGAGGTTCTGGGTTTAATTCCTGCTATCTCAACTAACAGTTGTTGACAAAAATCTTTCTACATTAAGACACAGGAGGGCCATTTCCAGTCATGACAGACAGTGCCGAGCTAGACAGTCCAACTCAGTATAAGGCAGCTTTGGGTACTCAATGCAACTTTAAAAGGCAGGTTAGTTTTTTTTAAGTTATAAAGAAGAACATGCGCATGAAGGGTCTGCATCACAACATATTGGAACTTTAGAAGCGTGTTTCTTCAAACAGTTGCCCTTAGTATGAAGCATCAAATACATGCTGTCTCATGTATGCATATTTAATCACGTTGACAGGATAAATACAAATACTCACTTTCTTTTCATCACCGGGGCTGCAGGATCCATCACTCTCATCTACGCTCAGCAAACTCGCTTCACTAAACAAGTGAAGAACAGGAGAGAAAAAAGTGTGTCCCGTTATTCAACAATATTTTTATTACTCAACTGAGGCTTAAAGCAGATCACAGAATATAAAAACCATGCAATTGGGCAGCATAAGACATCCAGCAAACAATGCAATAGGACTAGAATTACAAGACAGTGCAAACAACGAACTGTCTAAGGCAGTAATACCATAAACAATACAGAAAGCGGATGACAAATGCAGTAAAAGCAATCTGATACCTATAAAAACATTGCAGCAGACTACAATCCTATTCTATTATAAAAAGGAAAGACAATTGTTTATCAAACTGATGAGAATATGCAAACTATTTGAGTACAGTAAAAAAGAGTAAGAGCCTAGTAGCACCATAAAGACTAACAAAATTTGTGGTAGGGCATGAGCTTTCATGAGTCACTGCTCACGTCTTCAGATACAGCTAGAATGCAAGTCCATCCTGGATATTGGAAAGTGGAGTGATTTCAGATGCCAAATGACATTAGCAGGCAAATGACAATAAAAGGTGTGATATGCAGAGAGGTAGTAGGCTTAGAGAAATCAACATTGGTAATGAGACAGGAAACCTAGGTCTCAATTCAGTCCAGGTGGATGAATTATTTTGAGCTTCGTTATCAGTTGTGATTCAGCAGTCACTCTTTCTAATCTCCCTTTGAAATTCCTTTGTAGGTAGGTAGGTAGGTTCACTGTATAAAGCCACTGGCCATTACAAAATACAGAATACCACAAAACGCTAATAACAACACGTTAAAAGCACTAATACAATCTGGTTAAAAATTGACAACCAATCAATAATAAAAAGATAGTACAGGTTTGAACACCTTCAAGAAACCTGGCCCTTGGATCTAATCTTAGATGCTGCTAGAGCAAACAAGGAAACTCTGTAGGATAAACAAGAACCATTATCTGAAAGCAAGAACCCAATCTTTTCAGCTTCTGCGTATGCTTGTGTAACCGATAGAAATCCTACTAAAATTTTCTCTCTTGGAGTGCTATATAGCGGACAATAGAGCATGTAGTGAGGAAGGTTCTCCACTTCTGGCGAACCACAAATGCAGAAACATTGCTCTCTTGGAGTGTGCAAATAACGGCCAGCCAAAAGAGGTGTTTGCGTGGTTTGAAAGTGCAAGGCTGTAAGAGGCACTCTAAGATGGTAATTAGAGATGTTAACTAGGTAACTTGACCTGCGATGGTCGAATTTACAGTATTTATACCAGGGCACCACTTTGGAATTCAGAATTAGCGAATAGTCGATCAGTGAATCAGCATCTTATATTCAGTCCCTGAGTTGAGAAATCTCAGCTGAGGACCGTCATCTGGGAGGGTGTATCTGTGGATAATGGTGTTGAGAAACTTAAAACGAATAGGATCTTTAACAAAATGGAGGTTGTCTGGCTGGGGGCTTACAGAGTTAGCTCTCAAGGGTGTATTCCCCCCCCCCCCCCAGTATTTTAAGACAGCCAGGTATTCCCGGGCCTTAAGAGAGGGGAGTCCCAGCTCAGCTCTCATCAAAGATGAGGGGGTGCCTCCTGGCAGGGCTAAGATTCGCCCGTTCAATCCAGGTGGATGCATAGTCTTGAGCTTCGTTGTCAGTTGCCATTCAGCAGACACTCTTTCTAATCTCCCTTTGAAATTCCTTTGTAAGAGAACTGCTACTTTTAGGTCAGCAACTGAATGTCCTGGAAGGTTAAAATGTTCCCCCACTGGTCACCTACAGCTCACAACTCAAGCCAGTTCCACACATTATGAATGACCTACAACCCACGCTGTATAGTGGCACTTACTTCCCTCACACAGGCATTGGGGGGGGGGGGTGTGATCTTTTCTTGCTAACAGACAGCCTGCTAACCTAAAACGACTTCTCACCCACAGTAACACAGACTCTGGCACCAAGGCCTGCAACAAACCAAGATGCCAGCTTTGCTCTCGTATAGATCCTAGCAACATCAGCCGGACCATCTCAGGTTCATGTTTCCTGCTCATCCTCTAATGCGATGTATGCCATCACGTGTCAGCAATGCCCTCCCACCCTCTACGTTGGACAAACAAGCCAGTCCCTTCGACAAAGAATTAATGGACATAGGTCTGACATTAGGAACCACAACATTAAAAAAACGGGGGGGGGGGGGCATTTTAACCTTCCAGAACATTCAGTTGCTGACCTAAAAGTAGCAGTTATCTTACAAAGGAATTTCAAAGGGAGATTAGAAAGAGAGACTGCTGAATGGCAACTGATAATGAAGCGCAAGACAATGCATCCATGTGAACTGAATCGAGACCAAGGGAGATTTCTCCAAGCCTACTGCCTCTCCGCATATCACACCTAATCCAATCACAACTTCTATTATCATTTGCCTGCTAATGTCATTTGGCATCTGAAATCACTCCGCTTTCCAATATATAGGACTGATGGTCTCCCATTCTAGCTGTAGCTGAAGAAGTGAGCAGTTACTCACAAAAGCTCATACATACCCTGCCACAAAGGTGCTACTGGATTCTTGCTCTTTTCTACTGCTACAGACAGACTAACATGGCTACCCATCATGATCTACTTGAGTACGTGAAGGCTTCACAGGTCCTTATTTGTATGGATTCCATTTTAGGACAAATCCCAGGTGCCAGATCGCCATGGCACCTAGAAATTTCACTGTGGGCCTTAGTATTTTCAGCAATGATTTTATTGTAGTATTTCTCGATTTTCCTCATTCTAAATACAAAGGTTACTTACCATTTTGCATCCCATTTTATTGTTGGATGACATAAAATAAATGACATAAAAATAAATGTGCATAAAATTCTTTTCATTGCTTGTTTATATGCTAACTTAACTTTATAACTTCAGTGGTGGGGGATGAAATAATTTCCTAAGCAGCTGCTTTCTATACTGGCTCCAAGATTCAACTAAATGGAGCTTTTTAAAGCAATAATGGGATTATGAAAAATTCAGGAGAAGTTAGGGTTAGAGCTCTAGCTAGCTTTTAGTTGTGATGACAACATAGGTTAGCCCTATATTTATGTATACACTACAACACTTGCCATAGCTTTAATAAAATTACAAGAAACTGTGGAGAGGTTAATGGTCATTACAACACAAACCCAGACGGCTGAAAAAGGAGCCTGGCTCCAAAATTTTAGGATTCACTCCTAGAGCCAAAGAAAATTTGTCAAGACCTGTTATAGGACAAGGAAGCTGTTTGTCATGTGTAAGTATAATCAGAGTTGATTCACAGTAAATACCTGAAAATAATTTTGTAAACATGTTGATGGATTAAAAGTATGAAATATTTAGTGGCAAGTCCCATGAGTATGGTTCTCTTCAGAAGACGTCGTTACTGCAAACTCAGAAATTAATGTGTGGCAGTTAACCAATTGTTATGTACTGTGTAGATATTATGCTGGAGGCAGTGTTTGTTACTATGGTCTCCCAGCAATATGCTATACATTACACCTAGAAAAATGTGACTGTTTCCCAGCTAAAACACGTACAATATTGGAGGACACTAAATAACGATAACTGAGATTTTTAATAGTTCTGAAGTTGTACACGAGAGGGGAAGAGGGAGAGCACGATGAAGTAGGGATTAGCCTGAAGCATAAAAAACAGGATTGATATACTGGCTGAAATCCCGCAAAAAAGCATAAATTCTTCTGTGTGTCTGCCAAGATGGAGTTCCCCCTTTCCACAGTTGTATCATACAACCTGAACATGTGAACCTCCACATTCAGGAACAGTAAACCTCTGAATGCCCTGACCTGGATAGTCCAGGACAGCCAAGTCTCATCGATCTCAGAGGCTAAGGAGAGCTGGCCCTGGCTAGTATTTGGATGGGAGACTACCAGGGAAAACCAGGGTCATGATGCAGAGGCAGGCAATGGCAAACCACCTCTGAACGTCTCTTGCCTTGAAAACCCTCCGGGGTTGCCATAAGTCAGCGGTGGCTTGACAGCACTTTCTACCACCAAACCTCTCAATCCCAGCACCAGGAGGCCACATTAGGGGAAGGCCTTGGACTGTATGCTCTGTTGCTGGCCCTCCACAGTAACTGGTTGGCTTGTATGAGAAATTATGCTAGACTAGGGTACACCATTAGGCTCTTCTTATGTTAACTCTTGACAGCAATTGCCTCTTTTACAGGCGCAGAAAGAATACTGTCATAGTTTGGAATTGTTCATTTTCAGTTAAGAAACAGACAGGGAGCTGAAAAAGGAGGCAAACTTGTGTTTCTATTCGAAGCTATTAATAAATGGAAATCAATGGGCTTAGACTGCGATCATCCTGCATAGGATTCCATTTCTTGGGCTGATGTAAAGAGCTGACGCCTATTAACACATAAAAGCTGTTTCGTGGATAATGGATTAACATGATATCCTGTGAATTTTCTTAGTAAATTTACCCTAACTGTTTCTGGAATACTTCTCAATACCTTTGGGAAATAAGTACCCATGAGGGATGTGCATTAGTATCACAGGTGTGCATGACACACTCATAACACTTACATTAAAAGATCAGAGTTCTAGGTAGGGGCTCATCAATTTAGCAACGCATTATTATAATTGACCACACTTTTACTTTCAATCACCTAGTTTAAAATGTCCTTACTCTTTCTCTGCATCTCCTTCACTTTCTTCTGAATGATCAAAGCTCCAATTATTTCTAAAGCCACCATCCCGCTTGGACTGTGATCTATCCAAAGCTGAAATGAAAATAAGTTAGGATCATTTTTGGTCCCAAGCTAAATCAATGCATACAAAGAGGGTAAACTTAATATTTAACCATCTCAATTACTGAGCTAATAGAAAGCAACTCTGATTAAACACCGACTTGACTGCTGAATTGTTTCATGTTTTAGCAAATAAACTCCTGCATAGTGCAACTTTCTGAGGCAGCGGTTCCCAAAGTGGATGGTAGCCCCCTTTAGGGGGGTGCTAAGTGACAAGGGGGTGGTGAGGGGCACTGGAGGCAGGCCTCTTTTACTACACTGTTCACATTTATGGTTGACTAGACTAGAGCCAGGATGGTGTAGTGGTTAAGAGTGGCGGACTCTAATTTGGAGAACTGGGTTCACATGAAACCTACTGGGTGACCTTGGGCCAGTCACATTCTCTTGGAACTCTCTCAGCCGCACCTACCTCACAAGGTACCTGTTGTGAGGAAAGGAAGGGACTGTATTGTAAGCTGCTTTTGAGACTCCTTAGGGTAGAGAAAAGCAGGGTATAAAACTTCTCTTTTCTAGACACTGGCAAATGCAGCTCCAAGTTTCTGCCTCAGCATAGTGCTAAAATTTTGTGGAAACTATTGGATTTTTTTAGTAAATACACCACCAGAGCTCTAGTCAGACTAGTACGCCATGTTCTGAGAAGCTGTTGTCACGTGTTTTTGACTTTTTGTCATTTTTCAAGTTTTTGCTGATAAGTCCTAAACAGAACAGTATTGAGTGTTATTTATTTTTCTGTGTACTGAACCTGTTGATTATGAAGCATGCTTTTTAGCTATATAAATGTTATTTTTGTCATAGCACCCCCAATATTAATATTTCTAGGTTATATATGTGTAACCCTGTGGCCTCATCCCTCTATTGCAGTTATGGGTAAGGGTATTTTGTCCCTGAGAGGGAGCCATAGGAGAACTCTGAGGGAAAAGAGAGGGTTTTGAGGAGAGAAAAGGAGACAGAATCCTCTTGGACCTGAGGGCAGAGAATAGAGTGACCTGAGAAGGAGCCCCAAGAGGGCCACAGCCTCCAGAAATCTGCAGCAACACAAAAATCCCAAAGAACAGCAGCACCAACACCACACAGAGCCATGGAATGGCTGAAAATGTGGAAGATACACTGGGCGACATACTAAGAACAACAGAAGTTGAATTGCAGCTCAAAAAGTCAACTTGCCAAGCAATGAATCTTTGCTTCACACTTATATGCGCTCTATAAAAGAGGAGAGTTTGGCTCAAGAATTGTTATTTGCAAAGCAACTAAGAACAGATACTAAGGGTGAGTCAATATTTCGAGTTGCTGAGCAGTTCTTCAAAGACGAGAAAATTCTGCTTGCTAACATACTTGCTTGTGCAACTGATGGAGCACCATCGATGACTGGGATGTGTTGTTTACTTGAAAAAAGCAGTCCAAATGTCTTTACCATTAACTGTGTCATTCATCACCAACATTTGGTTGCAGAAAACCTCAGAGATCACCTGCACAAGTACTTACACACTGACATTACTGCAGTAAATAAAATTAAAACCTATGCTCTCAATGATCAGTTATTCCAGGAGCTGTGTAGTGAGAATGATGATTTTGCTGATTTTGCTGTTTCATACTGAAGTTAGCTCACTATCAAAAGACAACTGTGTGAGATGCTTTTATGACCTTTTTGACACTGTTGCGGAGTTTTTCACAGACACGAATCCTTTACTCAGTGATGATGTCAAAGAGATAAGGCATCGCACTGTCTATTTATCAGAATTATTTGCAAAGTTCATTGAAATGAATTTACAGTTGCAAGAAAATGAAGTCAATTTTATTAAGGCCAAATCTGTCATCTACACATTTATTTCAAAATTAACTCTGATCAAATGCTATATAGGTTATCACAGGCTATACCAATTTCCAAGCCTATCTGAGTTGGAAGAGAAAGGTGGGATGCAAGATGATGATTAGCAAGTTTTTTGTTACCATTTGGATACGCTGCATGAATATATGTCTGAGAAACCTGACGCTCTTTTGATGGAAACTCCAGATTGGGTAATAAACCTATTTTCAGATTCTGAGGAAATTGGACTAGTGGAGAAATGACAAAATGACAGTGAGCTGAAGCTACAAAATGACAGTGAGCTGAAGCCAAAATTTAAGAAATCATACCAGGAGTTGATTATAAAAGGAAATTTCTCATCACTATTCAGCACTATGGACAGTATTTAAGAAGATCCTTGTTGCATTTCCAACATCGTATTTGGTGGGTCATGGTTTCAGTGTGGTCACCTAACTTCTCTCTAAGTGAAGAAATCAACTCCAGGTTGCTGAACTTAATGATTTAAAGCAGGGGTGGGCAATTGTTTTGGCTCGGGGGCCACTTTGTGGGAGCGGAGGTTAGCAGAGGGCCGCACCTTTTAAAATGATTGCATTCATTAGTTAACTTTGCATTTCAGAAAAGGTATAAATTGTATCATAAAAATCAATAAATATAAATTAAATAAAATAGTGGTAGTTTTATTCAATTTATTTATTGTGCTAATTTTGTATCATCTATAGCTGCAAGCACATTTAATTTTAGAATCAGTTTAATGAGACAAATGTAACCTATCACACTTTTCTACAACTGGCCGACTGTCTTGGCGGGCCGCATGTGGCCCGCAGGCCACAATTTGCCCACACCTGATTTCAAGTAATTCCTGCTGAGTGATTTTAAACCAGGCAATGGGAAACTGGTATCACTTTATCAAGCCCTTCCATCATCGCATTAAGAATTTACTGAACAGTGAAGTACTTACTAAATGTGGTATCTATGATTCTTGCTAAAAGACTATCAGACTTTGAAAAGCTGGTATCACTGGATCAAGTTCATCAATGTTGTTTTATAAATTGAACTATAAAGTTTGAATTGGAGTTTGAATAAATGTTCCATTAATGGTTACTGTTTTGGATTTTATTGTTATTATCTTCTTTAGTGGGTCATGCACACCACTACTTTAAATAATGCTTTTTATAGAGTAGGGGACCCTGGGGATGAAGTTATGAAACCAAGGGGCTGTGGCCTGAAAAAGTTTGGGAACCACTGGACTAAGACAGTAAATGATTGATAAGTACAATAAAAACTGCAGTCAACTACAACCCTATTCCCTTATAAAAACACCCTTCTAGATTGTTCCCTCCTACTAATGTTCTAATTCCTTTACAAAAAGGCCCTCCTGAACATTTCTGAATAATTCATATGTATGAACTGACCCCAGGGAACAAAGATTCTGCAACAACTTAAGCTGCTGCTATCTCACTTTCATTGGTATCTTTTTCCTTTAGAGGCATCTCTTACCTCTTCAACTCACACTGGATTGTATGCAACGCTGTAATAACCCCCAACAGAATACGAAGTACCCATTGGACAAGTCCAAAACTAACATGCCTCTTCATGAGGTTTTGCATACACCTGTGGATATTTTTTTTCAAAGAGTAGGAATATATTCAAGAAGTCAGTACCTCTCCCACAATTTAAAGCGAAGAGGGCAGAAATGTCTGCAAACCTACTATGCTCACTCACAAAGAACTATTCCTGGAATAAGTCTGTATCAGAAAAGGAAAGAAGTCTCACTAAGAATCCAGACAGCATGATAACTACAGTATGTAGATTCAGGTGACCATCTTGGGCATACAAATTATTATTATTATTATTATTATTATTATTATTATTATTATTATTTATCTCCCACCCTCCCCGCATGTGAGCTCAGGGTAGGTCTCAATAGTCAAAATACAAACATAGTAGTAAATCCAAGTACAAGTACAAATTCATACAAAGTTAAAATTCCTAAAAACAGCAACAAATGGCAGAAAAATTCAATTTCCAGTATCCACGGGCGCCTCCTGTGCTGGGCCTATGCTGACACAGATAAGGACTCAGCAGATACCATGGCAATATCTAGAAAGGGCAGTTCACCTGGACAGTATAGGCAGGGGAGGCCAAAGTGTTTAGCTGCCTCAACCGAAGGCCTGGTGGAACAGCTCTGTTTTACAGGCCCTGCAGAATTGCATTAAGTCTCACAAGGCCCTAATCTCCAGTGGGAGCATGTTCCACCCGGCCAGAGCCAGGGCAGAGAATGCCCTGGCTGAGGCTAAGCCAGGAACTACCAGCAGATGTTGCTCCGCAGAGCACAAAGTTCTATGGGGCACATAGGGGAAGAGGTGGTCCCGCAGATATGTCGGTCCCAGGCCACATAGGGCTTTAAAGGTTAGTATCATTACTTTGAACCGGATCCGGTACTCAATTGGCAGCCAGTGCAACTGGCATAACACTGGATGAATGCGTGCACACAAGAACATTGCAGTCAGCAGGCGTGCCACACATTTTGCACTGGTTAGTTTCCGGGTCAGATTCAAGGGCAGCCCCATGTAGAGCGTGTTACAGTAATTTAACCTAGAAGTGACCACTGCATGGATCACTGTAGCTAAGTCTTGGGAGGAGAGATAGGGAACCAGCTGCCTGACCAGCCGAAGATGATAAAAGGCCGATCTGACAGACGTGTTGACCTGGGCCTCCATGGAGAGTGAGGCATCCAGGACCATACCGAGGCTCTTCACCCTCTGCGCCGGTGATAATGGCGCCCTGCCAAGAGTTGGGAGCCTGATTCCTGATCCCACTCCCCCGTGGCTCAGGTACAGGACCTCTGTCTTGGTTGGATTTAATCCTAGCCAACTCTGTTTTAGCCACCAAGCCATGGCTTCCAATGCCCAGTCCAATGATTATAGGGCAGAGTCCAGCTGGCTGTCCATCATCAGACAGAGCTGAGTGTCATCAGCATACTGGTGACAGCCCAGCCCAAACTCCTAGGCTAGCTGGGCGAGGGAGCGCATATAGATATTAAACAGCATTGGCTAGAGGATCTCCCCCTGCAGCACACTGCATTCCAGCGGGTGTTGAAGAGAGATCCATCCACCTAGCACAACCCTCTGTCCCCAACCACAGAGAAAAGAAAAGAGCCATTGTAAGGCAGTCCCCATACCCCATCGCTGGTGAGGCAGTGGATCAGAAGACCGTGGTCGACTGTGTCGAACACTGCTGTTAGGTCCAAGAGCAACAGCAGTGCCAACCCACCTGATCCAGATGTCTCCAGTGGTCATCCGTAAGGGCGACCAATGCAGTCTCCATCCCATGGCCAGGGCCGAAGCTGGACTGGAATGGATCCAGGACAGAGGCATCATCCAAGAAAACCTGAAGCTGCTCAGCCACCGCCCTCTCAATTACCTTGCTCAGGAACGGTCATTTCGACACTGGGCAGTAGTTAGCTAGGACCAACAGGTCCAGCGATGGTTTTTCAGGAGTGGACGCACCATTGCCTCCTTAAGCCTTGCTGGGAATACCCCAGAAGATAGGAAAAGTTGACTATAGCACCCAGGGGGGCTCACACATCGTCTCCACAGGCCTTAACCTGCCAAGATGGGCACGGATCAAGGTGTCAAGTAGTGGGCAGGATCTTGTTGATCTCCTCCTGGGAGGGTTGGCTGAACTGGTCTAAAACTCGACCCAAAGATGGCCAAGGGGCTTCCAGTTCTTTTGATGGTCAGTAGGTCCTGGCGGAGCAACAAGACTTTTATTTGCAAAACAGCCCACGTATACCTCACAGCCAATAGCCAATTCCTTATTGTTTTATTTGAATTGTGGCAACGAAGTTAATGACCAAATCATCCTAAATAACTGGGCTGGGCGAGAGCTTGCAGACACAATGGAGGCCACCTAGAAACCTTTCTTAGCGGTCTTCACGGCCATCTCATAGGCTTTCATAAATGTCCTATAGGATGTTCTTGCTGCTTTGTCATGGGTATTCTGCCACCCATGCTCTAGCCATCTTAGCTCTCGTTTCAACCTCCATAGCTCCACGGGGCTATGTTTGGCGCAAGGGCAAAGAGGGTGCCGGGGAGTGATCTCATCAATGGCTTCAGAGAGTCGGCTATGCCAATCCTCTACCAGCTCATCCAATGAGCCGCCAGGGCACATCAGATCCTGTAGAGCATCCTGGAACTGAACTGGGTCCATTGAACTCGGCAAGTGAGCATAAGTCCACTCGCTGCCTAAACAGAGTGGGTTCTGCATGCTCAGCCGGGCCTTCAGGGCAAATGATTTGACTGTGGAACTGCCTCTGCAGTTACCAGACCCACATTTATTCTCATCCCAAAAATCAGATCCAGCATGTAGTCTGCTTGATGTGTAGGACATGATACAAACTGGGAGAGTCCCAGTGCCACCATGGATGACACTAGATCCTGTGCCTGAATGGATGCTGCATCATCAACATGTACACTGAAGTCCTCCAAGACCAACAGCCTGGGAAACTCCAATGTGCAACCAGATACAGAATCCAACAAGCTCAGCGGGGTATCTGCTGATGTGTTAGCCAGTCGGTACACCAGCCAGGTAGCCAAACTCTCCTCGGCCTCCCACACTAGGCCAACACATTCAATGCCGGCAATTTCTGGTGCAGGGAACACCCTAAAGAAGAAAGACTCCCAGATGAGCACAGCCACCCCTCTCGCCCATTGTTCCGGGACTGGTGAAGGACTGAGAACCCTGGAGGAGTAAGTTGGTTCAGGGCAACAGCTTCACCCTCCCTCACCCAGGTCTCAGCCACACAAGTCAGGTCTACGTTTTGTTCTGCAAGATAATTACACAGAACAGAGATCTTATTATTGATAGACCTGGCATTGCACAACACCCGTGTCAGAAAAGGGTATTTATTCCTAGTCCCACAACTAACATCTCTTGGGATGGGACGTAGGTGGGAAGAAGTCCGAGTATTACCATATCTCCAGCTTCTTCCAATCCAAATACAACTGCTGTGCAGTGGTCAGGTACTAGACGTGGTCCTTGTGGCTTTCACTGAAACAGGTAACTTTGCAGCAGAGGTATCCTTCAGCCTCATACATATATTAAAAGGCAGATCTAGCTAGAAGAACTGGGCAAACCACCAAAGAAGAGCACGGAATATCCTCCCTTGAAGGTCTATGTTTATTAGGCTAACTTGATATCAGAGCCAAATTAGGCTTCTATATATTTTGTTGCATTTTTATTACAAAAGCATTGTTTAAAACATAGTATAACCAATATTTCACTTTTAAGAAACCATTTTCATAAGGTTTGTTATGTTACATTATGTTATGTTAATGGTAGTTCCAATGATGAAAATCATTCTTAATAAGTCAATGACACACGCAACTCAAGAGGAAACACTTTCACTTGGATTTGTTCTAATATGCTACTTTTCTTTGAATGTGTGAGAAATCATGACAAACTGTGCATGCTGCATGCACATGCACACATACACACACCTGTCCTATAATCCCTCAAAAGCTGAATTTTGCAGATTTTTTTTTTACAATCAAGAAACAGCCACCAAGTGTGCTGTAATGACTGTACTTTTAGCACAGTAATACTGTTTGCAGCAACCTGTGCAATTAGGATGCTCAGAGATGATAACTTTGCAGAACTGGTTTAATTTTTGCAAGTTATCATTGGCCAGAATACACGTGTTCATTTTTCCCCCAGCTGTAGCCTCAAGTCAGTCAGATATTCTGGTTTTTGGGGTGCTTTCAACAGAACCCAGAAAAGGCTAAAACTAACTCCCAACAGCTCATACAAAGTTTAAATATATATATATATCTTTCGTAGTAGTACACATATCCCTTTAATTTAAAATACAGTGGAAGACAAGAATATTCTTAGTTTTAAATCCACCCCCTCCTTCATCCCAGGACATCTATTTTGCCCTCAGATGAGAAAATGACCAGATTAGAAGTTATGTGTTATCTGGTCTCATACCATTGTAAGGAACTAAGAAAACAGCATGAATCCAGATAAATCCAGCCACCTATGCTGGATTAAAGTTAGTACCATGACTGTAATGAGGGAGATAGATCCTGCAAGTCTATAGAAATCAGTGTGTACTACTTTCATTATATGCTTCCACATATATCCTAGCCAAAATATCCCACAATTAATCCCAATACATTAATTTAATATACACCATATCGTGCTTGTGGCAGCAAAGTTTCCAATACATAGGCTGAACAGGTGTTGGGATCAAGATGTTTCCCTGTTCAGGGGGGAAGTAGCTTGTTAACTAATCTTCTGTCGATTTGGCTAATATTAAAAGGCAACAGATACTGGGTGGAAGCGTAACTGGAGGGAAAAGACAGGGAACTGACGTGGTACTCAAGAGGGGGCTCTGAAGAAATTTCACAATGCTTATTAATAGGAGGGACGGTATGCCATGAGGGAAGAACAATTTGAGTGTTAGGGAGATGATGAAGAGTGAGTGGTTAAAAGAAGGCTGTAGTGAATAGGCAATAACCTGAGGAGGGGCCCAATGTAACAGCAAAAGATGGAGGCATAGAAAAAAGAGGAACTATACACAGCCATAGTCTAAAGACAGGAAGGGCTGTCCACTGTTGGAAGGAATGACATGAGCCAGAATGGAAGAGAATCATAAAACCATAGAGTTGTTATGTTAGCACGGTGTGGTAGTTTGAGTGTTGGACTAGGACCCGGGAGACCCACATTCAACTGCCACTGCCCCCCGTCACGGCAACTTGCTGGGTGACATTGTACCAGTCCTTCTCTCAGCCAAAGCTACCTCACAGAGTTACTGTGAGGGTAAAATGAAGGAGGGAAGAATGATGTAGGCCTCTCCGAGCTCCTCAGAGGAAAGATAAGATTAAAAGATAATGTAATACTACATCTGTCCAGATCCTGACATGGATTTTGCCATTTGTGGCTCAACTGCCACAGCAACTTGGGGACTCACTAACAAATGGGGGGGGGGGGGGGGGAGTGGTTGCCATGGATTTAAAACAACCGGCCAGTTTATCGGCTGCAGACCTCTCTTCCCCGTTGATTGTGGCACTGACATCTCTATGGAGACCCTGCAGCAGAGACCTTAACATACTACTATACATTAAAAGTTCTTGGATGTTTGCTTTTCATAAAGGAATGACATCTAAAGAATCTTAAAACATTGTCCTTTGGTTGATAGTGGCTTTCTTGGACAAAAATCAAGCCCTAAAATTTTAGTCTACAATATAACCTGAAGAACAATGCAAAATGCCAGCCTCTACTGTCCTGTAGCACAGCGTTTCCCATCCCGTGGGTCCTGAGCCAGAAGTGGGTTGGAGAGGCCTGTGCAAGTGGGTCCCAGACTCTTGCAGTTTTAATGATTTGTGAATGCTGGGTTTTTCCCCCCAAGTAGGTCCCTATACCAAGTAAATTTGAACTTGTGGGTCACCATACCAAAAAGGCTGGGGATCACTGCTGCAGTGAACAAACCAAGGCCTTAAAATGGACTCACAGCTACAGTATGACCCTAGGTCATCTTGCAGACACTTTAAGAGCTCAAGATATCATTAACAGAATAACACTTCTCACAATGCCTTAGACACTACAAACACACTGCTTGAAAGAAAAGGTTGGATCACTTTCTCATGAACTGTCTCAAATCTACCATGTTGAACTATAGATGAGTAACCTCTTCCTAATGTGTAAATCTACCAAGAGGGAAAAGCTGCAGAGTATCCCCTTGCCAGAAGATTTAGCTTTGGAAAAGGCTGCAACAGACTGGAACCCATCCATACAAGTGGAGGGCTTGTTCCTGTGGGTTGCAAATGTGCAACAGTGCGGGAACTTAGTGGTGCAAGTAGGGAATATGCTGGGAAAGTTTTCCCTTTGTCCTGGATATCAGTCAGTTGCTATGGAATTTACAAAGTTAGACGATACTGATAAGATCAGACTTGAACACCGTTACATGCTTACTCTCCGATAACACAGCCCCTAATATAGCTATAGGATCATATCACAAATGCAAATATTATTTGTGAATGGTCATCTGAAACAAAGCTGCTGCACATGATAAAGCAACTTTCCATACCATTACAGCAATTTTCACCGCACTATCACATCTTTTTAGAGGGGTTTAAATAATGTCGTAAAAACTCTTCATACCAACTTTCATATAAACAGCTTTCCAAGTGAAGCATGTATTTTAGGCAGTCATCAACATGGACGGTTGCACTTGTGAATAAAGCTTTAATATGTTGTGTTAGATCACATCAATAATGCAGAGTCATTTTCAGTCTCTGCACTGCTACACCAAGGGGTTCACTCCATTCTAAACACAGCACTTTAAGGCCATTTCATTTGTGGCTTTATAGCTAAAGAAGACAGTCAGAGAGTCTGCATCATATCTGGTGTAGAACTTATGCAACCATAACAGGGAAAACTTTCTCTTCGTAAATGATAAACCAGCATCATTCTGCCCAAAGACCGCTGTAAACAGATAAAAGTAAGGTAAGAACCTGCCTTCAGATCAGCCTCCTCATCCTACACTCTGAAGGATCAACAGGAAGTCTCACTAATCAATTCCGGGGGAAAGAATTAATATATTCACAGCAGCAATACTTATTTTACGAGCTCACACTGGTGGTATAAATACATACTCTTATAAATAAAACAGTAAAATATGAGACACTAACCCCTATTCCCTAACTCACTATCTCCTTTGGAACCCTTTCATCTAAGAAAAATAATTTTCAGAACAGGAGGGGGGAAAGTATGCTTCCAAAGCAGGAAAACAAGAAATTGACATTTTTTTTGGTAATGAAGTAGAATAAGTATATTCTAAAATGACAATGAATGATCTAAAACGTACGTACACACACATCTAACCTTTTTCCTCTTCTTTTGTAATTCCCCTATGCAGCGTCATAAAGCTTTCTATTCACACACAGGGCCAAAGGAAAGCAGTCCCCTTACCTTTTCAGGTACACCAGATATGGGGGGGAGGGGAGGGAGGTAAAACCTCTGATCGCAATAATCTCAAATGAGACTTGGGGGAGGAAAGGGGGGGGGGATAGATTTTTCTTCTTCCTACCGTCTTCCCAGATGCCCTTTCACATTATTTTTAGCCAGAAAACGGGATGCTGCCTTATGGGGGGGGAGAGAAAGAAAGCAGGCTACTGTCCGGAGAACCTGACTACAGCAAACAGCAATACACAAAAGTGCCTTTTTCAATTAGCTCCAGTCCTTTCCTAAACGTTGCCTTTACCAGCCCCACATTACCCCCCCACACATTAGCCCCACATTACCCCCCCCTTTCACTGGAAGCCCCCCCTCCTTAACACACGCATGCCCCCCTCCCTCCCCAACCCCCCCCCCCCAGGTAAACACCGCCCTTCCCTTCCCTTCCCTCCCCCCCCCCCCCGGGCCCCGCACCCCGCATTATTTCCCGAAAACCCACCGTCAGCCATGCAGTGTCCCTCCCCCTACCTCCCACAGACCCAGCCGGCAGGGCGAGCGCGGGGGGCCCCGGAGTCCTCTCACCTTCCAGGAAGGGGCTCGTTCTGGCGCCCCTCATGCTCCTGCTCCCGCCGCCGCCGCCGCCTCCACCGGCCATCTTCCCTCCGCCTCTGCTCCGTCCTCACACCATCGCGGCCAGGGGTTGTTTCCGGGCCGGACCCCGCCGCCTCCGAGGCGCAGCCAGGGGAGTAGGCCTTTCCCCGCGGCCTGCGTCTTGCGCCGCCGCCGCCTCCTCCCTCGCTCTCGCCCGGCCCGGCTCGCCCCGCCGCCGCCGCCGCCACGGGCTGACTGGGCAGTGACTAATCAGGGAGGGCGGGGGCGGGGGGGAGGCGAAGGCGGCCCGGCGGCCCTGGGAAAGCGGGGGCCCGGCCTCCTCCCGCGGGGCCTACGCCGGCTCTCCGGCTTCCTCCCGCCCACCTCCCCTTATGGCGCCCGGCGCTGCTCGCAGCCCCCCGGTGGGACAAGGGAGGGAGGCCGGAGCAGTCGCGCTGCCTGGCTGGAAGTCTCCGGGCGCTGCACCGCCTGTGCCACGGGAAGGGGAGCGGACTGGAGCGGCCCGGGCGGCCGAGGAGGGCTGTTCCGCCTGCGGGTTTCGCGCACACCCCGCCCGCTCCGGCCAATGCCGGCCTCCCCGCACCAGTTCGCTCAGGAGGGTTTCCGTTCCGGGCCCGGCCTGTTTCCCCCACGCCGCCCCTTGGCCGGAGCAGGCGGGTCCTGAACGCGCACACCGCCGGGGCGGGCGGGAGGAGAGGGCCGCTTATTTGCCCGGAACCCTCCGCCGCCTCCTCCTCCTCCTCCTCCTCTCCCCGCTTAAAATGGCTGCACCGAGGCCGTGTTGCTCACACACACACCAGGGCCGTCCCTGTTCTTTCTGTGGTCTTTTTCTCCCCGACCCCGCCAGTTCAGGAACTTGGAGGGAGATAGAAGAAACAGGGGAGGGGAGGATGAGTTTCAAAAGTGTTCATGTGTAATTTGGAGTTGCCAACCTTCAAGTGGGGCCTGGAAATCTGGAATTACAACTGATCTCCAGACAGACACAGTTCCCCTGGAGAAAATGGCCACTTTGGGGGCTGTACTCTGGGGCGTTATATCCTGCTGAGTTCTCTCTCTCCCACCCCCCCACCCCCAGGCTCCACCCCAAAAATCTCCAGGAATGTCTCAAGTTAAAGTTGGCAACTCTTAACGGTGTGCGTGTGTATCTAGCCAATGTGTGTGCGTGCACACGCATGTATGTATGAATGTGTGAACAGACAGCCTGTGTGTGTGTAGCCAGAAGTCCTCATGCACAACAACTGTATTCCACGCAATGTTTTAAAAATTGGAGTATAAGTAATGTCTGCTGTCACTGACAGCCACAGCTATCCTCATCCAAGCTGTTCTTTTGGGGCTGACAGTCCAATAATAGGGTCTTCAAATCTGCCAGTGCTATGTTTTGGGAAGGTAATATGTTTAAGGAAGAGAGGCCCTAGCAGCAGACCTCAAACAACTTCCTCTGTAATTTCAGTAGACCAGTAGTTCACAAACTTTTTGAGTATGAGGAGCCCTTTTTAACATCAAAACATTTTGTCGACCCCACATAATAACAGTCATACTATTAGTATTCAGTGATTGAAAATGCATAGTGACAAAAAGCAACTATGAATTCAGTAATGCTTTTAAATTATACATTTGAAAAAATTGTAATTTGTGCATGTGTGTCCGCACAAGATATGTTAAGGTACATTTCAGAAGTTTAAACAAAGGGTTTCTAGTTGTAACTACTGCCCATCAGGGTAGATAGTACAGACCAATGACTTGTCATAATATAAGAAAGCTTCGTATGTTTGTGTAGTTTGGAGTTGCTGGTGTAGTGGTCTAGCTTTTTTGCTTTACCCTTTTGCTAACAGGAAGGGCCAGACTAGATGTGACAGTGGCCACGGGTCCAACCCATGGATTATCCTGATATTTTAAAGCAGTTTTTAAAATGCTGCAAGGGACTGGCCCTGATAGAGCTTGCAGCACGGCTGGCTGGAGTTCCCAGGTAACCCCTGGCCACCTCCAGCACAGAGAGGCCTAGGCTAGTGTTACCAGTGATGTAGGCATACTCTGGTATTTGGGCAAAAACTCTATGGTGGAGATTTTGCTGGCCAGGCCCTATGAGAGGTGGTGTCAGCTGGTGCATTGCACTAGGGCCCTTGGGCCCAGAGGGAAACTAAAGAGCCTGAAAGGGAGCCCGGGAGTTTCTTGGAGTCCCATAAAAAGTTTGCATATGAAGACTAGTAGTTATATTTTATTGGCCTATATAGCATGGTTTTATCCCTTACTATGTTGTCACATTGCATTCTCGAGCTCTTCCACTAGGGGCAGCATGTACCAGTTAGAGAAGATCATGTGACTCTCCAGGCCGGTGGCCATTGTTGTAGTGGAAGGGTTGGTGTGTTAGTACATTCTAAATCCATCTTTAAAGAGCAACTTTGGACAGATAAGTTGAAGGTATGTTCTAATCCTTTTCCTTAATAACTTTAGTGACATTAGGTTACATTTTCACTGATTTATTCATTTTAAAACTTTGTAAGTTGGGGCTCAGGATTTTTTGAAGCAACATGGCGATGATCAGAGGTGATCAGGAATTAAATTTTCCCTTTTTAGACATGAAAGAAGAAATTATAAATCATCCATTGAAAATGTATTCTCACAAATCAGAAGCCCATAAAAGAAAAGAACAAGAGGAACATGTAAAATCAAGCTAGATTAAGGGTGCCTTCGAAAAAAAAGTCTCATGATTCAACCCACCTATAGAATTAGAACAAGAAAAAAAACTTGAAAACGTCATCCCCAAACAAGGAGCAGTTGATTTAGGTAATAATGTACAGGATTTTGATAAAGGAGCACATGCAGAAAATGACAAAAATGAGCTGAAAGAAACAGAAATACAGGCTCAGGTGGAAGTAAGTTTGGAAAATGAGGAGAATACTGTAGGTCTTGACATTGGTTGCATCACAACTGAGTTTCCTTCTAAAAAAGATTTATAGAGTTGAATAAAAGTTCAGTTGTAGTTGAAATGCAAAATAGGTCTAAATTTTAAGGAAAAGAGTAAATATCTCTGAATGTTTACAACTAAGAATGAAAACCTATGAGTAAAGATGTTTTTGAATGTATATAGAAAAAGAAGAAACTAGCTAAGTTTTTAGGAATTGTGTTTAAAATTAACAAGCAGAAAAGTTGGGAGAAGTTCCAAATGGTCTAAGAAAACAGAACAATAAATCTTGCACACATGTTAATTAAGAAAGTTCAGACCAATCTTAAGTCATAGACACTAGAAGCTCATTAAAAATGCAGAATTTGCATTGTACAGGGGTAACCCCTGCTGACTAAAGTAAGGTAGTATGTGTTGCAAATTAAAAACTTCAATGAGCTTTTAAAATTACCAAAAATATTCTGTAAAATTCTCTGATGAACCAAAAATGAAGAATAATGTGTAATTCAATATAGCTACAAAAGCTTTATGATATAGATCACTTTGCAATATTAAAAAGTACAAATATTTAAAATGCTATTTTTTAATTATCACATGCATTATATATATATTCTCAATAGAAATAATCTGTATTAAGAATGATGTTATGCTTTTATATCAATGTAAAATAACCAATTTTGTAATAGAACTGATAAATTTGATACTGAAAATGAATCTAGCCCCTCTATGTGTATAAAGTTCATTCAAAGGGGAAGTCTAAGAAAAAAACTAACAGAAAACATTCATCATTTATAATAAGCAGAACACCTGCATTGTGGAAGTTAAAATGCAGCCAAGTAACATCCT
Organism: Lepidodactylus listeri; assembly: GCA_029233225.1. NCBI lineage: Eukaryota > Metazoa > Chordata > Lepidosauria > Squamata > Gekkonidae > Lepidodactylus > Lepidodactylus listeri. Next base: position 58,292,693 of record JARCFY010000016.1, on the reverse strand, counting down.
GTGTGTCAAATATGTAATTAATAAACTCTTAAACAAAAAGATCTGAACTGAGCATGCCTGAATGATGTCAGTGATGATATAAAATAAGAAAGAGCAAAGAAAGTATATAAGCAAGCTCCCTGCTGTAACAAATTGAACACCCATGCTAATTTTATAGCTGTGAAATGTTCCTTATTCAAATAAATACCTTTGTTACCCTTTACTGTGTGAATAATCATTTTAACTATGTAGTTTATTGGCTAGCCACACAAGTCAAAGAACCTTAGCACCCTCAGGGCATTTGTATCAATATTTTAAAGCACATCATCGAGAACGTGGTCTGGCTTTTAATGGTTCATCCCATCACATTGCTGATTCAAGCGATGGAAACTTTTTAGGACTCATAGAACAACTGTCCAGGTGGGACCCCATGCAGGAGTCACAGAAGAGGGGTGAGCAACTTCAAGTTCATTATCTGTCTCCTGACTCACAAAATGAATTTATTGCAGAATGCTCACATCTTGTGAAATAATGTATTTTGCTTGAGAGGCAATCTGCAAAGTACTTTGCAGCAATAGTAGATGCCACACCAGATTCCTCAAGTAGAGAACAAACAACATTTCTTTGGAGATTCGTAATTTTAAAAGGAACACAGTATGAAATTCAAGAAAGTTTTCTAAAGTTTGCAGATTGTTGCAACAAAAGAGGGGAAGAAATTGCTCAATTGTTAACTGATACTTTGAAAGAACATGCTATTCTTCTCAGTGATTGTAAAGCTTGGGTTTATGACAATGGACCAAATATGGCTGGAAAATACAATGGCACACAAGCAAAAATACAAGAACTATGCCCAACAGCAATTTTTTTCATGTTGCAGTTGTCACACGATTTATGTGGGAATGATGCTGCTGAATGTATACCTAAAGCAATAACCTTTTTTGGAACAATTCAAACTATCACTTGCTTAATTCCAGTCCCAAGCACTGGGAAATACTTGAAAACCACATAGTCTGTTCTCTTCATGGTATTGTTAGCCGAATTGCTTTAATTTACGTTCAGCAATTGGCGTAATAACGGGTTCTTGCCAACTATACCAAGGTCCCACCCCTTCCAGGAGTTCTCAGTAAATAGGCATGGAGGCAGAGTGGTTTCTTTAAAATGATGTTTACTGAAAGATGTTGTTCAAGCATACAAGGAATAATAATAAAACCACATACATACAAGATCTATGGAAATCAGACAGAAAATAGCATGTTTGCATGAGCAGGAGTATCGTTGAGGGGGAGTTACATTACCTGTCTTGATAGTGGGTGAATCACTTCCACAAGAAGAATGAAGGAGGGATGAATGTGAAAAATAGGGGGAACGAGATCTGAACCTGCAGATACACGCTCCAGTCCTGGCTGCGCAAACCAGGGATTAAAGATGGAGGCAAGGTACTGGGTACAGAAAGCTGGACATGAGAGGTTGGTGAGAAGATAGGGGTCGAAGATGGCTAGGGGTAAGCTAAGCTAAGCTGTCTCTGTTGTGTAAGATCTTTTATCAGGTGGCATTGGGACGGGCTGTGCTGACCACATCCCATTGTCACACCCACTAGGTTGTCCGTCCTTTCTAGTTTCTCTATTGGTCAGTGTCATAGGAGGGGGCAGGAAAGAGTGGACAATATTGCAAATCTAGGTGCTAATCAGGATCTAACACCTGGGCCTTCTGGTCGGTCTTCTTGGCGCCAATCTCTGGTCTTGTGATGGTTTCGGCCAGGTCACTTGATGGTCGGCGATTAGTTGCTGGGCAACCTAATCTCTTACTGGAACTGTTGGGGGCAGTTGTGAAGGGGCCAGCGTAAAGGAGAAAAGGACCCTTTGAAATGGAGTCTTGGTCTTCCTGTTGTTGGGACCATGTGAAGTAGATGTGAGAGTTCTCTGATATGGATTCTGGTCTCCATGCAAGTGTGAACTCTGAAGGAAGTCTCCCGCTGTGGGCTGGAGCCTCTCATAGCAATAGAGAGTGCCTTTGCCTTAGGCAGAAAACCAACCCCAAAGGTCAAACTTATGATTTTAAAGTTCATAAGAGCATATAATATGCCTTGCTGGCTTACAGTATGTCTGAAACAAGATGGTCAGATTGTGTTGAAAGTGTAAAGCCTTTCGCAGTTCACCTGCCTGGAATTGAATTAGCACTGCAAGACCTAGAATTAAATTTGACATGCAAAACAAGAAATGAAGTCCAGGGAGTTTTGTTCTATGTGACATCTTTTCTCTCGGTGTTAATGTCGGCTGTGTGGTACAAAATATTAGCTTGCATAGACAACTGCAATAAGGTAATCCATGCCAAAAATGCCACATTGGATGTCGAAGCAGAAAACATTGAAACACTCTACACAGATCTTTAAAAACTTCAAAACAACTGGAAATGCATGTAGAATAAAGTCAAAAGTATTGCATCAACCCTTAAAATAGAAATAAAATTATCTTGTAAACGTGATGGAGTTACACACAAGAGGGCAAGGCTGCGTGACAACAGACCTGATGCTAATTTGCTGACACAGGTGATTCACCAGAAGAAGCCTCCTTCAGAAAATCTGTTTTTTTATGTTTTGGCAGGCAGGGTCACAGCAGGATTAACTGTAAGATTCAATGCTGTAAAGCAGTTGGCTGGAAAGTTTGATTTCTTGTAGAAATATTTCACCATGTCTGAAAGTGATTTGAAAGAAAAAGCTATATTTTTATCAAAACAATATTCTGATGACCTTAATGATGAGGATTTTTTTTTTTGACAGAAATGCAGCATTTACCTTCAGTACATAAGGCAAATTTTGGAAAATGCACAGTTAAAACCATTGGATCTTTTTCACAAAAAGGCAAGGAAAGCTAATTTTTAAGTAATTACAAAGCCTTTTTTTTTTTTACTTTTTTAACCTTATGTTTAAAACTATTGTGGATTTAAAAAACAATGGCTAATGGAGCAGGAAATTTTTTTGTACCACCTCATAAAATTCCTCTCAGAGGCCCTGTTGCTGGCGATATGATGACCTCACTTCCGGTGCACGCCATTGGCATCACCGGCCACTCTGGCCTAGGCCGCCCTTTGATGCTGGAAAGTCTCCTCACCGGCCAGCTGGTTGGGAGGGAGGGGCCCGGGAACCCTACACTGAGCTGAGGTGTTATGGTTCCTCCCTGAGCCTTTTCAAGTGACAAAATGGCCACGCCTAGTTTAAATTGCTTTAAAATGGTAGCAGCATCCACTCATCCGACCTGTGGACATGGTTATGTCTCTTTTGGCCCTTACTCTGTACTCATGGGAATATACTTGGGTGTCCATTGAGATCCAGTCTTTGACAGAACAATTGGGAGATGTTTATTTTTATTTAAACCCCGTTTTTCATTGATAAATTGGGTCCCAAAGGAGTTCAGAGGTATCAGAATGGAACACAAATAATGATCAAAGTGCAGTACAAAGTGTTGTGGGGGGGCGGAGCGTCGTGACTAATGTCGGACGCGAATTGAATAGGCTCCCAGCCACAACTCTTTAAAACTACTTTGAACTCACTCCAACCGACTAAAATTGTACTAAAAAGGAATGGGACGAACCACAAAAGCAAGGAGCACTCAGAAATCTACCCCGGTGGGCTCAGTTACGGCCTATTTTTCAAAGGAAGCCCCAGAGAAGCGATCCTGCTCTGAGGCCACAGACGAAGGCGACATGGCGTCTGGAGGAGCAGGAAATCACAGCCCCAGTGGGAGAGAGGTAATGCCGTTAACGCAGGAAGACTTATTCGACCTAAAAACTGATCTTTTAAAAGCCTTTTCTGATTTGGTTGCCGAAAAGCTCCAGCCGATTCAAAATCAACTGAGTGCTATTGCAAAAGAGCTTTCTGATACCACAAAAATTGCTGAAAATACTGCAGAGCTCACTTTAACACTCCAAGAAGAAGTTAAAACTTTACAATCTAATGAAAAATCAGTCTCCTCACGCCTTGATGCACTGGAACAGCGTTGGAGACAGCTTAATCTTAAATTTCGGGGCCTGGAGGAGGGCGTGGAAGAAGGGAAAGACCTTACCTCCTTTATTGCAACGTGGTTAGCTACTGTACTAGATTTGGAGGCCGGGATTGCACCCATTATAACGAAAGCCTACCAGTTAGGCCCCATAGCACTGGCAAGGAAAGGTAGGCCTCGCGACGTAATGGCACAGTTCCTTTATCCTAGATCAAGAGACTCTGTGCTAAGAGCAGCAAGAGTGAAGGGCCATTTGCTGTATAAAGATCTCAAAGTCCAAGTTCTGCTGGATCTTTCCTTAGAAACTCTGGACAAACGCAGGCATCTTAAACCGATTGCAGCAAAACTGTTTGACTCTAAAATCAAATTTCGTTGGAACCCAAAATCTGATATTGTTGTGTATCGCAATGGATTGTTATATCAGGCATCTGACGTCTTTACCGGCAAGGCTTTGCTTTCTTCACTTGGAGTCAACTTATCAAGAGAGGAAGAGGATTTGCTTTTGAAGACACAAAAAGGCTGAAAATGGCTCTGAACTTATGTAATGCTTTGTGGTATTTCCATGTGTTCCTGTTAATCTCTGGGTTTTCACTTGTTATTATTAAGTGTTTTTACACTTATAACTTACCAAGGATCTCTTATTCGTTATAGTTGTTTGTTCCTATACCAAACATTTATTAAGGGCATTTTTGCATAGTTTAAAAACATTGTTAAACAGTCTTAAGCTAAATTTTATAGTTTTGTCTTTTAGGACGACATTCACTTTAAAATTATTGGCAAATTTATATTTATATTTTATAGTTATAAATTTTTTATATCAGACTGCAAGTTTATATTTCATTATTAGGTATAGTTGATAGGGAAATACATTATTACAATGTACTAATTTCTAACAGTTTACTCCTGAAGGTTAAGTCACAGTGTGTTAAATTTTATGCCACTATGCTGATAGTTAGATTTAGAATTGTAGGCCTTTTATGGGTAAACATAGTTTAAATAAGGCAGAAATTTCTATGTTTATTATATTATTTTTATAGTGTTATTGAAATTCACACTTCTATTTCAGAGTTGTAATTTATTTACATTATAATGTAAGTTTATACTTTATTATTAGGCATAGCTGTTAGAAACATATATATTTCTTATAATGTAATAACTTTTAACTGTCTGTTCCTGTATGTTAAGGCAAGTTTGTCATTATATTAAGCCATTTTGTTGGTATTTTTGGGGTTATAGAACCATCTACTGTTGCATTTTTATTATAACAAGGTTAGAATTAGGACTGTAGGTCTCTGATGGTTAAGCACAGTTTATTAAGGCAGGAATTTCTATGTTAGTTTTATTATTCCTATAACAACAATTCATAATGATATTGCATTTACTTATGGGGTTATTTTTTCCACTATTTACAATATTAATTATAAGCATATTAATAGGCAGTACTATTATACCTTTTAGTGTTGGAATTAATAGGTCATGAAAGTGGCTGAGTGCTTTATTTGGATGGTTATTGTTTGGAGAACTTGGATATTTTTCCCCCTAAGTAGGGTGTAGGAGACATACCCTCAGGTAGGGTGGCATGTTTTAGTTACCCTTTATTCCTTATAGGAATTCCTGGAGGGCTACTCTGTGTATACAGGGTCTTTTTTCCTATTTTTTGTACTTATTTATTTATTTTAAGTTTAGTGGTAGTTATAGTAGTATTGTTAACTTTTACTCATGACTCACCTGTTAAATCTGGTTTCATGGAACGCCCGAGGTTTGAATCATAGAACAAAGCTTCACAGAGTGTCTTCATTTTGGAACAAAGAGCGTCCCAGTGTACTATGCATTCAAGAAACGCACCTCAAAAATCCCAGAAAATACATTCTTAAATCGAAGTGGTTTTCACAGCAGTTTCATGCGGCTGGTTCCTCCAAGGCCAGAGGTACGGCTATTTTAATTTCTAAAGAGTTTCCATTCCATTGTACGCAAATCAAAACAGACCCTAAAGGTCGCTTTATTTTTGTAAAAGGCACATTAAATGGGGAAGACTTAACTATTGCATCTCTTTATGCTCCCAATGAGAATCAAATAGCTTTTATAAAACATACTCTAAATTTACTCATGACTTTTAAACGGGGAATTAATAATTGGATGTGATCTAAAGCATATTATTGATATTCAATTAGATAGAACTTATTCAAAACCTTTAAAAAAAGTAGTACGTAAGACCAATCGTTTAACAATCTTAGCACAGATATTGGAACAACAGAATTTGATAGACTTATGGAGGGAGTTAAACCCTGGCACTAAACAATATTCTTTCTTTTCCCATACTCACAGAATCTACACACGTATAGACTTCATACTGATTTCAAAGAATTTATTGTCTAAATTTAATAATGCAGACATGGGCAGTATAGTACTCTCAGATCATGCATGGGTCTCTGGTGTGTTTAGTAATGAGCATGACGATGGAAAAGGTCCAAACTGGATACTCAACAAGACTCTTTTGCAAAACGAACTTATTTGTGAGGGAATTTCAGAGAATATTAAGGATTATTTTGAGCACAACGCAGACTGTGAAGCTTCCCAGAGCAGTATTTGGGATGCTTTTAAGGCTGTACTTAGGGGGCACTGGATCTCAGCAGCCTCACACTACAAAAAAGAAAAACAGGCAGTAGTTAATGACCTTTTAACCACAATTAAACAATTAGAACTTAAACATTTGAGATATGGTGGGAAGAAATACCTGAAAAAGCTCACGATTGAAAGGAAAAAGCTTAACTTGTTAGAAATATCTAAGACCCAGAAAAATCTACTATTTTTAAAACAGAAATATGCAACTAGGACAGCTAAATCGATTAAATTTCTGAAACATAGAGTGGCAAAACTTGCGTCAACTACGCTGATTTCCACTATTAGGGACCGCTTTGGTAATCTTCAAAACTCATCTCGAGATATTAGTAATGTTTTTTATGATTTTTATCAAAATCTGTATACTTCTACGAATCCCGATAGTCAACACATTTTAGATTATTTTGACTCAATAAAATTTGGGCCTCAATTGACCAAAGAACACCAGGAGCAGTTAGATGCCCCTTTTGCCCCGAAAGAGGTCTCAGAGGCAATCAAGCAGATGAAAAATAATAAAACCCCTGGGAGAGACGGGTATCCAATTGAATTTTATAAAAAAATCCAACCATTTCTTATTGACCATCTAACTGTAACATTAAATTCAGTTTTAATGGATAAAAAAATGCCTTCCACTTGGTCTGAGGCTCGTATTATACTTTTGTTAAAACCCGGAAAGGATAAGACTTTAGCTAACTCCTATAGGCCTATTTCTTTGTTAAATAGTGATTTTAAAATCTTTTCAACCCTTTTAGCATGTAGATTGAACAAAATAATAACAAAATATATCGATACGGACCAATCGGGCTTTATGCCGGGCAGAACAATCACTGAAAGTGTACGTAAAACCTTAAACATTATTCAGTTCTGCAAACGCACTATTCCTAACTCAGTGTTATTATCTACAGACGCAGACAAAGCCTTTGATAGAGTGGAGCCTACTTATCTCCATCTACTTTTACACCGTATGAATTTTGGCCCTATTTTTTGACATGCTATTGAAACAAAATACCATAGACCTATAGCTCAACTGTGTATTAACCACTTTCGAACTCAAGACTTTGTTTTATCAAGAGGCACGAGGCAGGGGTGCCCTTTATCACCCCTGCTTTTTGCCCTCTCCATCGAGCCCATGGCTTTTGCAATACGGAATGACACTCAGATTAATGGGGTTGAAATTGGAGGAACTAGATATAAATTGAGTTTGTAGGCAGATGACGCTTTATTTTATATTACTAATCCAGAAACTGAATTACATCTTATTATGTCTCATTTACAGAAATTTGGGACTATTTCAGGTTTTAAGGTAAATTTTAATAAATCTGACCTATTTCCAATTACTATATCTGAACACGCTAGAGACCAATTGCAAACTGAATTTTCCCTCAAATGGGTCACTGATAAATGGCACTATTTGGGAATTTTGATCCCTCTCAATTTAGATAATTTATACAGTTGTAATTTTAATCCTTTAACACAATTGTTAAAATCCACATTAGAAGAATGGTCTGTTTTTTCTTTATCTTTAACTGAAAAGATTTCTATGTTTAAATCTTTGTTGTTACCTAAATTTTTATATTTATTTCAAAATTTACCAGTATCTCTACCCCCAAAAGATCTTAAACTCTGGAAACATCTACTTCTTAAATTTTTATGGGACAACAAACGGGCAAGAATCACTTATTTGAATCTTACCAAACCTAAGAAATCGGGAGGGCTCGCTCTTCCTAATTTGGCAAGATATTATTTAGCCTCTCAACTAAGGAATATTAACTTTTATGCTAACCCTAACTGTGATTTAAGCTGGGTTAAAATTGAGCAATTTGAAATTCAATCTTTTAATTTATCAGAACTTATATGGGATGTTTCCCACAGTTATAAGTCGCTAGGTATTCAAAATCCGTTTTTGAAACTTACTTTAGAGTTATGGTACAAGCTCCGGCCACAATTAGCTCCAGGGACGTCCCAAGTAGCGATACTATTAGGACAGACGTGGTTTCTTCCTGGTATGGAACTGAAATTCTATCAAACCTTTAAAAAGGCTGGTATGTATAGGATCTGTGACTTTTTGCTTAGGGACAAATTAATGTCCCTACAACAATTGGAAACGAAATATAATACTACAATTAACTGGTTGCAATATAACCAGTTGTTATCATTATTTAACTCATTTAGTAGGGCTAGAGTGTTTGATAGGTCTTTGACTAAATTTGAAATATTTTTAAAACAATATTGTTCTTCCACTAAAGGTCTTTTGGCTATTATTTACAAACAATTAAATGAAAGTGACTGGTCAACAACTTCTTCTATTCATACTGCATGGCACAAGGATTGTGGCTTTGACTTTACGCCAGCACAGTGGGATAAAATATGGTCTTCACCCCTATTACACAGTAAAATATCTAACTTTCAACTTCAACAATTTAAAATAATGAATCGGTGGTATTTAACACCTGAACGTCTCTTTAAATGCAAATTTAAACCCACCCCTTTGTGCTGGAAGCAATGTCAACAGGTTGGGTCTTTAGTTCACTGTTGGTGGGCTTGCCCAAAAATAAATGTATTTTGGAAATCTGTAATATTGGAAATCAAGATGGTTATTGGTGTGGAAATACCCAACACTCCAGAATCCTTGTTGCTGAATCTTTGGCCAGACGCGATTGCTTCTAATCAAACAATGGAAGTTGTTGCTCTTATGTTGTTAGCAGGAAAAAATCTCATTGCTTCCAATTGGAAAACTTTAAAAATACCTACTTTGGGTCAATGGATATCAAAACTTTGGGACGTGATGGTATCTGATAAACTTGCACTCCAACTTGGTCTGGCTGACAATCCACGTCAAACAAACACTTTTGAAAAGAAATGGTTTAGCTTTATTAACTATATTGCTACCCACCGACCGCATCAATATATTATTCCAGATAAATACAGTAAAATTGTGAGATATTAGGTTTAGTTGTATGAGTCATTACGTGTTTTTGTTAGTTGTTTAAAAGTTTTTTTCTTAGGGATTGTTAGATAATATCTTTCTTCTACATTGTTCACTGTTGTGTTGTTGCTGTGTTGTTGTCTTTTTTCATAAAAAATAATAAAATTGTTAATTGCAAAAAAACAAAGTGTTGTGGGATGAAACCCAGCTTGCCTGCCACAGTGTTGTGGGGAATGGCCACCATGGAGGCCAGCCTTGGGGGAAGCTGCAGGTGGGGGAATGCGGAGACCTGCACAAGCTGAATGAATTTGCAGCCCCTGGAAATAACAGCAGCCTCCCAGGGAACCCCAGCCCTTGAGTTGGGAACCACTGCAGCAGAGTCATTTGCTACTCAGCCTGAGCTACCCCATCATTTCCCGTGCTTAACTACTACTTAGATGTAATGTTCCTTATGCAAGGCGGGGAATATTACACAGCCAGCCGCTTTTCAGACTACATATCATATGTCAGGTATTTCTAGCCAGCTCAGCTCTCTGGTTCTTTACACTGGCTATCATTCTACTGATTTTAATCTGTTAATGTGTATCCTACATTTCTCCCCTGTAAACCCAAAACAGCTTACATTGTTCACCTCTCCTCCATTTTATCCTCAGAACAACACAGCGGGGTAGGTTCGGCTGAGAGCATGTGACTGGCCTAAGGGTGCCCAGTACGCATCCAGTGCAGAGATGGCATTTGAACCTGGGCCTCCCAGATCCTAGTCCAGCACTCTAACTACTCTACCACATAGGCTCTCTAAACAAATGAGCACCACAACTTCATTACTATTAGGAGCTAGATGGAGTGTCTGGCTCCTCCTCCTCTGGGGTAGGGCCCAGGGCTGCCATGCCCTCCAGGACCCACTTTTTGTCAACCAGGCCTCGGTAGGGTTGCCAGGTCCGTAGGAAACACCAGCAGGGGGATGGAGGGGACGTTCCAGGAGCAGGAAGTGATGTCACGTGATGTACCTGTATCACTGGGAAGTGACATGGGCACATCAGGGGCGATGTTCTAGTTTTCGGGCAAAACTCTATGGTAAAATCACTTCCAGGTGACGTAGGCACATCATGTTTATTTCCAACGATGTTGCAGTTGGGGGGGGGGATTTCCTCCCTCTGGCTGGCAGCGTGCCAGCCCCTGCCCCCTAGGCCTCGATAAAGCTCTCAGATTAAAGAGAGGAGGAGGCTTAGCTGCAGCCCTGGCCCCTCTCTGTCCAGCCACTCAGATCTCCTCCAACAGTGCAGAAGAAGTCTGACTCTTCCTCCCCAAATTTCACCTGGCCTGCTTAATAAAGGCCTTCCTAGAGGCGAGCCAACTCCATAGTTCCTCAGTGCCCTCTGACATAGGGTGTGTGGGGTGTGTGGAGGTATCCTTTTCGCTCTTGATGTCCTTCAGTGCCTTGGAAATCTCATCAGCTTCTGACAGCTCAGTCTTCAGGGCAGGTGCATTTCAAAAGCTGGAGTTCCTTTTTTATCCTCTTTGTAAAATATCAATCCTTTGGAGCTCTGGGTAGGGATACCAGTCAGGCAGCTACCTGGTTTGATGTTACCTCCAGGTTTCCTCAGAGTACAGGTTGGCTTGCACCTAGTTTTTTCAACAGGCTCCAGGCTTTCCTACTGGAATGCCTGAAATCCAGATTTGCAGAGTCTTTGGCCTGCTTTTGTTTATGTGCAGCATCATGTTCACGGAGTAGTTCATCTTCTACATCTGGGTCTTTGCTGTTGAGGAAATTTTGATACAGCCTCTTGCTCTGAACTTAATCCCCCCAGACTGGTTCTGGTTCTAGGCAACTTTCCTGAACCCAAGTTAGAGAGTCTACACGTGTCTAAGAATATATGTGAAAGGGAGCACATCTAGTAACAAGTATTTGTGCTGGCATATTAGCTCATCATACTACCATAATACCTCTGCAATACTAACAAAACTTCCTGATTTTTGATGTAATGTGTATGTGCTGACCTGAATACTTGTATGCAGGCAAGCAAGTCTTCGGACTGAATCATTCATTGCAGATAGATCTCCATAAATACCGCATGTATCTTCCATGGACCATTACTCTTCCTAATATCCAGCAGACAAGATATGGTAATAGCTCAAACCTCCACCTGAAATCAATATGATGGCAAAAAGCTGTCAGACTCTAAATTATTATTGTACATACATCAAATCTCTCATACAGTCTAGAAGCCCAAGACATGCCCACAAAATAAAGTATTTAAACTAAATCAATGCTCTTTGTAGGATCAAATCCTCTTGATTTTCAGATCAGGAGACAAAGGATATGTTTTGGGTGGGGGGCAAAAGTTAGACCTGAATCTATAATTGGGAAAGGTTGATTCCATGGGCTGTTATAGCCAACACAAACAGTTGGTGAACGAAGGTGGTTCTCAATATTGTAGAAAGAAATTGTTAGCGGCTGTGAGAGCCTCAAAGAAAAATCCAAAAGAACAGGACAAAATCCACGTATGTCTTCTGCTGGCATTGCCAATTTTATTTAGTTACGTTATGTTTTGTTTGTGTTCTGTGAGGCTCCTCCCTCACTGGTGTTCCCCCTGCCCTTCAACCTTTGCACCACTTTACTCCCCCAGGGTCTCCCCAGGCCTCAGAACAGGAAAGAGGGAGGCACAGGTTTGCATCACCCAAGTCCTCCCTCTCTGTCCTGGGACAGTGCACTTCCTGTTGGCAGACCAACCTGATAATGGAGATGCCATTTTATACTGCCTCTCCATCCTCTACTCAGCCTCCACCCCCATTCTCTACCCAACCACACCCCATGGCTTGAGCCATTGTCAGGGCTAGAGGCTGTGGTATTCCTCCTCCGTCTCCTGCCCCATCTTTGCTGGCTTTACCCTTCCCCCTTACTTCTGGCCTTCCAGGATGCCTTGGGCTGTTCTGTCCTGACCTGTCTCTCTTCCTGGGTTTCAGTGGGGTTGGCCTTCCTCCTACTTGATCTCATGGGCCTCTGCTGCTGTCCAATGGCTTAATGGCTGCTGAGGTTGGTCCTCCCACCTTGCCGCCAATAGCTCATCTCCAGGAAATGGTTTCATCAGCCAGTGCCATGCTTCAGGAAGCCCAGGGTAAGACCAATGAGGCCCAGGGTGACAGCCCCTGAGCTGGGCATGTCACTGGATGGCTTAACCCCCAAGATCCTTTACCAGGATCCCAGGGAGGCTCAGCCCCCCCCCCCCGTATTGGATCCAATCTGATGCCCAAACAACCACAAGAGATGGGCCAGCCACCCATCTCCCACCAAAGGTCCTACAGCCATGCCCAAGAAAGCAGAGCATCACAAATGCCGTGAAGTTAAACGTCCCGGCCCCCTTCGGCGAGGTGCATGCTGTCTGCCCTATAGAGAGCAGCATGTCTGAGTTAAATGTCCTGGGGCCAGATAACGGATTCCCAAAACACCCCCAGAAGCTGCCCAATGGCCTCGCTCACTTTTCACTGTGTCACCTCCACCTGGTCAGGAAAGGGGGTCCCACGTCATTTATTTACTTATTTATTTATTTGTTGGGATTTATATTCCGCCCTCCTCGCCGTACGGCGGGCTCAGGGCGGCTAACAACAAGCCATTATGGCAACAATAACATTCCTTAAAATAGTTAAAAACATATTAAGCAAACACTATAACATATTAAGAACATACAAATGGCGCATCTTCAGTTTAGTATATCGAAGCAGCACCTAGATGTACCCATCATATCTGGTCACACAGCTGGCAGATGGAAATCGGGCCAGGGCCAAGATGTAAGTATTAGGTGGCCCCTATTTGAAAGCCTGGCGGAAGAGCTCCGTCTTACAGGCCCTGCGGAATTGTAATAGATCCCACAGGGCCTTGATGTTACCTGGGAGCTCATTCCACCAGTAAGGGGCCGCCACAGAGAATGCCCTGGCCCTTGTAACTGCCAGGCAGGCCTCCTTCGGCCTTGGGATGGTCAAGCGGTTTTGTGTGTCTTTCTAGCAGCTCACACCAGAAGAGCCCTGTGTCTGGAAGGCACACTCCTGTTAGCAAGGTTTTTCTCTCGCAGCTGGATGATCTGAGCATCCAGGGGCCGGTTGCAGATGATGTGATGAGGGAGTCATTGACACAAATTCCAAGGCATGCCTCTTTGCCTGATCCAGGGAATTGTGAGTCATTCTCCAGACCTAAGACATGCCCACAACCCGATGCCACTGCGTAGATCCCTGCCCAATACACAATGTGTGTCACAGAACCCAGACTGAACAGCACCACCCTGCTGAGACTAAATTTATGGAATAAGATTATTACCTCACAACACGCACAGGGTGTCTGTTGTGGGGAGGGGAGGGGAAAGGAGTTTGTAAGCCGCTCTGAGACTCTTAAGTGAGTGAAGGGCGGGATATAAATCCAATCTCTTCTCTTCTTCTTCTTCTCTTCTATTATCTATGGCTCTTATACAGGCCCTGAAGGCCTGAGACTGTCACTGGCCGATGGTTTGTATGCAGTTTGGGGGAGCCCAAGCCCTGCTGTCACCATGGTGGCCAATATGCAAAAGGAGTGGGTCCCATAGTCTCCTTGGTGGAATCCCACTTACGAACTGAAACTTAGTAAGGGAGGACCTGTCTGCGTGGATGAGGAGGGGGCTGGGAGTTGTCTGGCTTGGTAGGCTGCAGCTGCCCGGACTGGGCATGGCTGGCCCTCAGGGGCAGCTAGGAGGCACATACAGAGTTCAGACCCCTTGCTGGAGAAGACATCCTGCCACCTGAGGGTCTGTTCAGAGCAGTCCCGGCACAAGGCTGAGACCAGCCCGCTGCTGTGGAAGGCACCAAAGCTGCTCAGAACAGGGCAACCTCAAACCAAGACCCCCAAATTTCAGGCAGCTGCCGCTACAACCCCTTGAGGATTGAAAGGGTAAATCAGGGCCAGTGGGGGTTGGGCATCCAAGAGGAGCCCCTTCTCCATCCCTCAACAGCCTACCAGTCAGTGAAGGAGTTGCAGGGGTTGTCGAAGCCCAGAGCCTTGCTGTAGAAGGACATGGCCACCAGCAGGCTGCCCATGGTTCCAGGGGCCAGTCCTCTCTTCCTCATAGAAACAAGTTAACAGAGAACCTCGGCCTCAGAAGTCAGTAGGAAGCAGCTTACTCCTTCCCCTTCTGACGAGACATGAAATCCCATCAAGGTCCGAGAGTAATAGTGCTGGGTAGAGGGCAGGATGGAACTGAATACTCCCAAGGTGCTGATTCATTGCCAAGAGCCCACAGTTCCTCTGGGAAGGCTCTGAGGGATGGTTCGTGCCAGGGGCCAGTGCCTGGAATCTTTCCTCCTGAAAGTGAGATGTTAGTGGACAGGCAAAGTATAACAAACCTGCATACCAAGATGCATAGGCATAGACTATGGTGGGGCTCGAGGGCTTGAGCCTCCCCCGAAATTTCCCGGAGGGAACTGAGCCCCCTCCCTGGGAAAATGTAGCGCCTGCTGCCGCGCCTCCTGAGGCCCTTCTGAGGCCAGCAGCTGCTGCTGCCAGTGCCTCTCCCCACCCCCCGGCCACTCTTCCATCCTTCCCGCTCCCTCCCTCTTTTCCCGGCGAAGGGAGAGGGAAGGAGTGGGGGGGGAGGCTCCGGCAGCAGCGGCTGGCAGGCCTCGGAAGGGCCCGGGGAGACACGGAGGTTTCCTGGCCGGGGGGGGGGACATTGACCCAGCAAGCGTGCACGCTTTGCGCACGCGCTAAAGAGCCCCCCCCCCCCAGAATTTACAAAACTCTATGCCCCTGCCAAGATGCACTCTGAACATGAAGTCTGTTGGTTAACAGCCCTGACCACTGCTTGATTAACACACCAGAACAGCACCTTCCTGTTGCTGAATGTGTTCCGCCAGATATGTACCGCTACCAACACTCGAAAGAACTCCAGAAAGGTGAGGTCTCTCAAAAGGCCATCAAGAAGGCCACTGCTGGGCGCATCAGTGACCCGTGAGGTAGATACTGAAGCTGAGGCTGCCCACAGGGTTCGTGTATGTCTGTAGTGAACTGCCCAATTCCAGTGGAGAGTGCCAAAGAAAAGGATTACTCCACTGAAGTGTGAAAGGAAGATGAGCCAGGTCCAGGGGTCTGCCTCCATTCCCTGTATGACCCTGATGTGATGGTGCACAGAGGAAGCCCCAGCAGTGGACCTTGCAAGGCAGGCACAAAGGGCCTGGCCAGGGGTAACAACCCTGCAGACAAAATCAAGGTGACCCAAAAGTGCCCGTTGCTCCCTCAGCAAATGCTTATCTCTGGACAGGATTTGGGCAATGTGGGCATGGAAGGATGCCAGCTTGTCATCAGGCAGGCAGGAGGCTCTGTGAACGGAATCCAGTAGAATCGCTAAGTAGGTGAGTTGGGTGGTTGGGCCTTTGGTCTTTCCCTGATCCAGGGGCACTCTGAGCTCAGCCACTAAGACTTGGGATGCGGCCAGACAAGACACGCACACTAGGCTTCTGGCAAAGAGCAAGTTGTCCAAGTAGAGGGTGATGTGTGGACACTGGGTGCAGTCTAGGGGTGTGCAAAAAACAGTTTTTTGAGGGTTCGGGTATATTGAACCCGAAAAGTATTGGTATTTCCCGATATCCCTGAATCCCAATACCATTTTGGGAATATTAGGAAATACCGATTCAATAAATATTCAGGATTCCTGTACCTCCAAAGAAGGTGCCCCCATCCTCTGTTGGTTTCAATGGAGCGGGAAAGCTTTTAAAGGGATTGCAGTCCCTTTAAATGCCTTCTCCAAGCCATTACTCTGCAAGTGAACTCCAAAGGCATTTAAAGGGCTCACAGTCCCTTTAAATACCTACAGACTGTTCTCAGTTTGGTGTAGTCGTTAGGCTCCAGTTTGATGTAGTGGTAAGGAGCACGTACTCTAATCTGGGAGAACTGGATTTGATTCCCCACTCCTTCACATGCAGCTGCTCGTGTGATATTGGGTCAGTTACAAGTTCTTTCAGAGCCCTCATACCTCACAGGGCCTCTGTTGTGGGGATGGGAGGGGCAGGGGAAGGAGATTGTAAGCCGCTCTGAGACTCCTTCGGATAGTGAAGGGCGGGGTAGAAATCCAATCTGTTCTTCTCATCTGTCATTTGGAACTGGTCATGTATCTGTTTCTGTTGTTAGTGGTGAAAGAAATGTGAATAAATGCCTAGTGATTGACCTTAGCTGTGCAACCTCCACCAAATAACAGCACACTGTTTACCTGTGGCAATTCATACAATAATATTATTCCTTGCTCCTGTAGAAGAACAATGACAGCAGTAGTCCCAGTAACCCTGATGAATGCTATTTTCATGTAATGATCCCCAATTCAGATTATGCCTCT
Organism: Lepidodactylus listeri; assembly: GCA_029233225.1. NCBI lineage: Eukaryota > Metazoa > Chordata > Lepidosauria > Squamata > Gekkonidae > Lepidodactylus > Lepidodactylus listeri. The sequence continues at coordinate 58,275,828 of JARCFY010000016.1, read as the reverse complement.
AATAAGGTATGCAGTATTTTTGTTCCATTTGGGTTTTTTAAAAAAATAGATTCTCAGTATTACTGGACAGGGCTGTAATGTTGTACATGTGTAGGGAAGGGGCAGCTATAAAAACTGGAATAGCTCTGTGGTAGTTAAGAGTGCTGCTGACATTTATCATGACAGGATACAACGAAAGGGAAAGAAAACCCAACCTGAAAATCAAGTTAGGAACCTTAAAGGTTGAGTAGTAAAAACATAAAATAAAATACAAATATTTATCATGATGACGTCATGCAAAGATGCTAGCTCTTCTCAGAGTAATGCTTCGGCTGCATAAAGTAATTTTTTTTTGCAGTTATTGAAAGGCAATTTTCAATGAAAAAGTTTAAATTATTTGGGGGAAGACTAACAGGAGGCAGTCCTAAGTAGGTCTACTCAGAAAGATGTCCTAGTTCATTCAAGGGTGCTTACTCCCGGGAAAGGGTTCTTAGGATTGCAGCCAAAAGAGCACCCAAGAAGGATCATGTATTATGTAACTTGGGATTTACAAAGCCACAACTTTGTTGACAGAACTACAATATGCTCAGACGAATGTTTGACACATTACAGCTTTGCGGTGAAAAGAGATTGTAGGTAACCTCCTCTAAGGCTGTCAGAAAAAGTTGTCATGAATTGTAAGACTGTAGCTGCCGGGCCAGTGGGACCTAAATGCCAGCATTCCACATTGTGGTTCCCACTGGCCTAATACTGCATGGTGAAAGGTGGGACTGGCAAGGCATGCCTCCTAGACAGCAGCCATGTTCAGTGCACCCCTAGTTCCCAGAGATATGGGACAGTCTGATCCATGCTGTATCAGCCCTATAGAACAAGCCCTGTCCTTATAAATATGCCTTAAGGCAGCCCTTTAGCTTGATTTGGTATTCAGATGAGCTCCCCACAGCTCTGAGGTCTTTCACGGGAGAGGTTCATCTTGGCTTGGCTCCCCTACTCCCTCACTAACTGTGGGTCTCAGAGCTTCCATTAGGCCCAAATGAAGCTCTGAGAAATAGACCTCATAATCCATATCAGACCCGTCTTCACCATCCCCTCTGTAGAAGTCCATTCTGATTTGAAAAATCCCATCATGGCAAATCACAAGTTACCCAAAACTGTTCTCAATCAAGGATATATAGACCAAGAAAATAAAATAGAGACCCTCTTTCCCCCCAAATGTAAACTGGAGCCCAGCAAGTATGTTGGCTTTTCAGTTTGACTGTTGCTACGTTGAAAGTGGGTAGAGCCAGGATCAAGGACTATACTTTCTTTTCCGACAGACACCACATTCAAGGATTTATATGTTCTGGATATCAAAAACCCTAGTTATTAATCTAGAGAGTGCAAAGATGCAACTGAAATCCTTCGCAGATCACAATGACCATTTACATTATCAAATGCCCTTCAGCCCTCTAGGCCAGCTGGATAGACAAAAATGGCCACCTTCCCTAGACCTCAGGTCAGAGATCTGTCTCCCCGATGGATCCAGCTGCAAGAGACCTTCTCTTCCTGTTGCAAGCAAGGAATGTTATCAGATCTCTTCCCCTACCCAGGCTTTTCCTGTCTCTAGAGATCTGTCTTCCTTTTGCATTCGATACCTCCCTGCTTGGAGAAGAGAAGGAGGAGAAGGGGAGAAGTGAGGGGGAAGAAGGGATATGTTTAACCATCCCATTGTCTATCCTGCTAGCTCAATTAGCATTTCTAAGAAAGTGAGCCTGGAAAGTCATTACACATTGACTTTCTTCTTTCCAGCCCAGAGGGGAAACACCACATGGGAAATTTTAAACTCAGCATTGCCTGGCACTAGCTGCTGGGGGAGGCTCAGTCACCCCCAGAAAAATCTGGCGGAGGCCCAAGGCCCCCCCCCCCAATAGTTTGTGCCAGTTTGTAATTTATGGACTGTAATCTGGGAGAACTGGGTTTGATTCCCCACTCCTCCACGTGCAGCTGTTGGGTGACTTTGGGCAAGCCACAGTTCTTAGAACTGTTCTCCCAAGGACAGTTGTCTCAGAACTCTCTCAGCCCCACCTACCTCACAGGGTGTCTGTTGTGGGGAGGGGAAGGGAAAGGAGTTTGTAAACCGCTCTGAGTCTCCAAGTGAATGGTGGGGTATAAATCCAATCTCTTTCTCCTCCTCTTCCTTCTCCTGCTCTTCTTCTTCCCACATGACCAGATATATATTTCATGTTAGACTAAAGGTATTATTTCCAAATGAGATTTATAGAAATCATACCACCTGTAAGCTATCTAACAACACTCCTTCTGTGGTATGGCTTCTTCCACCAGCCGGCCATCACTCTGTCCTAACAACTGGTTATTATTTGGAAATAATCTCTACTAATCAATAGACGTATTTCCAAAATTATTGTCGGTGGAACATTTTCTGAATGTTGCTGTTGGAGATCTTTTTTTTTTAAAATTTTTTATTGATTTTATCTATTTCTACTACTACATTGCTACTTTTCTAAGCTATATTTACCTTATACAGAGTGTGCTTTAACATTTGCTTAATATTACCTTACCATTAATACATATGAAGCATTTTAAACCTTGGTTAATATTCAATTAAGATTGTTACTGATAATATATGAAAAATAAAAAAGCTGTTTGACAGACATGTTCTTTTGAAGGAATGCTTAATTATACAAATTATATATAATATATAAGTGCGATTTCAAAAAACATTTCAGCCCTTATTTCTTCTTTCGTCCTCTTCTTGTCTTAACAGTCTCTTCTTGTACCTTTGGAGCTGCTGCTCCTTTTTCCGAGTCAGAAATTTCTTCTTCGCTCTTTGAGCTATCAAATCCATACATACTTTCTTGCGATGCCAGCGAACCATCTGAGTCTCTCTCTTTTCTCTTTTCTTTGCTTTTTTCCAAAAAACTTTTTGCCTGTTGAACAGAGTCAATCTTGTATTTTTTGTCTTTGATGCTGAAGCTCAGTCCTTCCGGAACATTCCACCTATAGATAATAGATTCAGACTGTAGCCAAGATGTCAGTTTTCCATAGGCTTTCCTTCTTTTCCTTATTTCAAATGGGATATCTTTCATCACTTTAACTTCTTTTCCTTTGATCTTCAGAACCGCTTTATTTGTGGTCCTAAGCACCACATCTCTTGTTGACTTTTTGGAGAACCTTATCTGAATCTCACCAGGCAGGCTTTTCTTTTTAGTATAGTCTGGATAGGTTCTGTAAACCATATCCATATCGCTTTTTATTTCCGCTGCTTTTAAGCCCGTCACTGGTTCAAGCGCTTCGCTTAACAGATTTTTAAGGTCTTCTCCTTTATCCTCTGGTACATTCTGAAGTCTTAGGAAAAAATTCGACCTTTCCATCTGTAGTTTCAAAAGCTGATCAGAGTGGAAGGCCTTTTCTTTCTCCGCTTTTTGTAGCCTTGAATCATGATTTTTTACTGAAGTCTTAACTTCCAGAAGTTCTCGCTGCAGCTTCTCTGTAGTTTTATTCGACTCCTTCAGGTCCAGCTGCATCTTGTCAATCTTGACGTTGAGAGCTGTCATTTGGTCCACTAGAGGTCGCAATAACGAGGAGAACACAGTGCTCATCTCTGTGGTATCAACCTTTGAACTCGGAGCTGTACTTCCTAATTTGGGGGAAGGTTTCGGTTTCCCCGCCATTGTTGAGGCTGCGCTTCTTTGTTGATAGTTAGATAAGATGGACGAAAGAAGCAAATTCTACGACTGCGCTTATATCTTTTTAAAGTTCATATCCTCTAAAGAGCGATGCCGCCATCTAGCAAGCCGAACGTGCGTTTTTTCATGCAGTAACGCCACGTAAAGAGTCCCGTAAGTACGCCAGTCTCGAGGGGGGGGGGTTGCTCCACCCGCCTTTCCCGCTGTGTTCTGTTTATTTTTACTTCAGACTCACGTTTTCTCTGTGCGTAACTATAAGTTCCAGCTTCAAAGCTTCGCACTCTCTGCTGCTTCTCGGTTTTGCGCTTTTAGCCATACGGCTCCCACGGACGGGGGAACCTATGGGGGTGATGAAAGGGGACCTCGATCCCTCGATCGCCACCGTAGGGAGAGATCCCCTTCGTGCCACCCCAGGCAGAGCCCCTTCACTAGGGTCTCTGGGGGCTCGGCACCAGTCCGAAGCCCCTTCTTCCTGCCGGGTACGGATTGCGCTCCCCGCAGATGCGGAGGAGCGCGTCCGCCATGGTCGCAAGTCTTGCCGGAAATCGCTGTTGGAGATCTTAATACATTTCCTCTGCTTTCAATAATGAGATTTTGTCATAATTTTGGTTTTTAAATATTTACTTATATGTTATCTTGTGTGTTTCTTGCTGGAGCAGAAACATATCTAACAAATAATACCCATAACAATAATAAACTTTTGCATTATTTTCAGTTCTCATTTCTCTTTTGCACTGAACAGTCCTTCTTTCTGTACAACCTAAGGTAAATATCAGTGTTACTGTTTCTAAGAGAATCATGCTAAAATGTTTAATAAATGTATCAAGAATGCTTTAATTATGTGAAATATTTATTCAGTGGAGATTTTGCGCCTTCTGTTCAGGACACCACTTTATTGGCTCTTCTCAGAACTCAGCCTGAAATAAAAAATATGCATAGTTTGAATGCAGACAGTACATCTCACACTCAAACTGAATGAAAGAATTCTTTCAGACATATATGCCAGATGATAAACATCCTAAATGCTGGTACTTTCAGGTTCTATTCCAGCATGTTAGAATATCAAGATGTTGGAATCTGTTGACTATATTTATATTATAAAATAAATTGCAAGTATTATTTACCTTCCATTTAACTCGCAATTCATTAATAATTCTTGGCCACTTTTGGAGGAATATCACAATAATTCTGGTAAGAGAGTTCCTCCCCTTTCAATATGCCATTTCTGCCTAAATTCAGTCTGATACTATGGTGTGTGTGTGTGTAAAGTCCTGTCAAGTTGCAGCCAACCTATGGTGACCCCACAGACTCTATGGCATAGAGTTTTCAAGGCAAGAGACAAACAGAGGTGGGTTGGCCATTGCCTTCTTCTGCTTAGCAAACCTGGACTTCCTTGGTGGTCTCCCATCCGAGTACTAACCAGGGCCAACCCTGCTTAACTTCCAAGATCTGACAAGATCTACCTAGCCTGGGTCATCCAGGTCACACAATTTTATTGAACTGTTGCTAATCTAATAGCTAATGGATTATTTGCTTTGGGTTATGGCACTATTATTTGGTTTACACATAATTACATATCAGACCATTCTTTTATCTTGTTGTATTTACTTGTCTTGTACAAACTGTACTTTACTGGGGTACCTAAGAATTGTAAGTGTATATATTTGTTTATATATTTCACTGACATTTATTGCTTTTAACGCTCTTGCTTTAGTAACGTGTAAAGGAAAAAGGTGGGCCAGTTTAATTACTGGAGCAAAGATATCTACGTACAGTCACATTTCTTAACTTTTTGTATTATACAGTGACAAGCAGGAAAATCAATCTCCTTTGGTCAGGAATGTGAGAAAGCAGTTGGGTAAGAGCAATTGTTCCCAACAATGGTTGTACTTGAGAAAATAAACAAAGTTATATTAAATACAACTTTGTTGTAAGGATTGTTTCACATTAACACTTTACAGGCTTACTATTTCATGTTTCAGTGGGGAGGGATTTCATTACATGATTGTGTGAGGAGGGGGATTTGTTGTTGTTCTTCAGTTGCATAGTCGAGTCCGACTCTTTGCGGCCCCATGGACCACATCACGCCAGGCAATTTATAGCAACAGTCAAAAGCTACAAGTTTAAAGTTCAACCAAAGTGGTTCCTTCAAAGGGATTTGTTGGGGTGACTGTTATTCCTCATCGTAACTAGAAATACACATGAGCATGGAAAATAATTAGATGTGGTCTGAAACACTAGAAGGGAGGGATGGCTGCCTCTCCCTGCCATCTTTAAACAACTCCCCTGCAGATTTAATGTGTTTATACAGAACACAGAGCTGAGACCAATTGCAGCTTCCTGCAGAGGGTGCTTATGAAATAAACACAGGGGCTACCTCACATGGTGTGGGACATGGCTACATTCAGAGGCCATCAATATGATGAGCTGCTGCCAGGAAGTCCTCAAGCTCATCCCCCTTCCCTTGTGCGTGTTGCCAGGATTCCAGTCTTCCTGGTTTGAAAGAAATCAGTTTGTTGTGAAATTTGAACTGGGATGCTCGAACTAGTTGTTTGTTCTTTGCCTAGTACAGACTGTTTTTCAAAGTTATTGTTTGATCCTGGTTTAGAATCTCAGTTCCTAGGCAAGCAAACTGCAGTTGATCAAAGCACCCCAATGTGGACATGACAACAAAGCATGGTTTCTTTCAAGACTTCTTTCAAGCCAGAAAGTCTTCAGTCTTAACTGTGCATACAATGTAGGGAGGAGGAGGAAGAAGCCTGCCAGCCTGAGGCTTGTGTGACATCTTAATTCTTAGCCGGATTGCCTTGTTATTAATAATTTTGGGGAACTGGGATATTATAAAAAGGCAATTGGCAAATATGGGAGCGGTCACCTATGTATACAGGGGTCCCACTTCTTCCAGAAGCACCAGAAATAGACGCTGAGACCAACTTCAGAATGAAATGGTATCTTTAATTATGATTCTTCACAAGCATACAATACACTCAAACACACTCACAATTACACAGATCTAGGAAAATTAGAGAGAAAAGGACAGTGACGTTCACATTAGCAGGATGTTTTGTTGAGGGATAATATTTACCTGTCCTCGGCATGATGATCTGATCCACAGAAAAAAGGCAGAATTAGGGTAATAAAAAGAAGATAATTCTACTAATAGATAAGTAAAACAACAAAAGAGTTTTCGCTCAGATAAATATGGACCAATTATAAACAGTAAAATTGTATATGGGCCAATTATAAACAGTAAAACTGTTGTCCCGGCTTATTGATAACTGAATTTTGAGCGGATCGATCAAGAAAACAGGCTTGTTCAGCAATCACAGTCTTGGCTTTAGCTGACAAATCACGAGAGCCAGGGCCAATCCTGGCATTAAAATCACCACAGAGAACAATACGGGCATTAGGACAGTGACTAATCACAGCTCCAAGAGAATCAGATAACAGCTCCCAGAATGTTTTTTTTTTCCTGTGCTGAAAACCGGGGGGGGGGGGGGGTGTACACATTGATAAGTACAAAAGAGCCAGTTTCTTGTCCCTGGATGAGAAGGGCTTGGCTATATCTTGGGCATTCACTTTCCGGGGTTTGCACATCAACTTTCAGATCAACAGTGATGAAGATCACCAAACCCCCACTGGCCTGGCTTTTGGAATGAGTTTTGATTGCCGGAACAGAGAAAACCCAATAACCCTGAACAGGTTGGAGAGCCAAGGTCCTGCACCTATGTTTCCTGCAGGCATATAATTTCAAACTTGTGTAGGAAATAGATAAAATCAGTGTCATAGAGTTTGTCTCCCCGCCCCAAAAAAGTTCCAGGACAAGAGATTTAATAGTCAATCACCCTTATCAATTTTATCTAAGTCCCCATTCTGGTCGTGGAAGACACAGCCATTTTTGGGGAGGGGGGGGGTCTTTAATATTTATAGATTTCCCGGAGATGTCTACATCAAAGTCCATCATAGGATCTGGGCAAATAGAATCTCTAATAACTGGAGTATTAGGAGCAGTGAAAAATGGAGCCTCTCCTTGTTTCCTTGGAAATTGTTACTTTGATTCCCTAGCAACGGAAGATTAGTCCTCAATGTCTCCAACCGGTTAATGATCATAACTTGATCCTCTGTTGGTAAATTTGAATAGGAGTTTATCAAATCCTCCTCTAGGGAGTTGTCGAGATTCAGACCTTCATACATTTGAGCTGCTGAAGGTAAATTCTTCCCTGCAGATTTAACTGCCTTAGTAGCCACTCTAGTTGTTGGGACCTTTTCCCTCTGACTGGAGAAATCCAACAAACCCAGTTGCAAGGAGTTCTGGTTTTGGACAGCTTTAATCTCCTTACATTTCTTCCTCAGAAGTGGAACATGTCTTGATGTATTCTAAAAGGCACGAGCTGGGGAAATCGCTTTGCTTTTAAAAACTGCAATCTGTCTCATTATCAGGGCTTTTTTTGTAGAAAAAGCCCAGGAGGAATCCGTTAGCATAATAGGCCACACCCAACAGTAGAAATTCATTAGCATATTAGGCCACACCACTGACAGCACAGTTTATTAGCATATTCAGCCTCACCCCCATGTTACCAGAAGAGTGGTCATCCAGCCCCACCCACCTTTTGCTTCTTATTCTGTTTACCTTGTTTGTTGTCAAAACCCGGGGCTTTTTTCTTGTAGCAGGAATTAATTTGCATGTTAGGCCACATACCCCTAATGTAGCCAACCCTAATGAGTTCCTGCTGTTGGGTGTGGCCTATTATGCTAATGAGTTCCTGCTGGGTGTGGCCAACTCAGGAGCCAGCTGGAACTCCGTTCCTGTGCGTTCCTGCCCAAAAATAGCCCTGCTCATTATTAATGATGGAATCTTCTCCCTTGCAAATGTGAGTTGGACTCTCTGCACCTGGCCTGGTTGGCTAATTGTTTCTAGCTCAATCAAGTCTAATCTAGAATTCCCCTTCCCTAATAACAAGCTCAGAGGTCTTAGTAGGGTTGCCAAGTACCGGCGACTTACCGGCGGGGGGGAGTTGTTCTCCCCCCGGGAGCTCTTCTGGTGCGTGCGCTTTGCGCGCGCGCCACGGCGACGTAATGACATCACCTCCGGGTGACGTCATTACACGGGGGAAGTTGTCCTCACCGGACGACTTCTGGGGCGGGGTTCCCCCCGTTGGCCGAATGCCGGCCGGCAGATCAGGAACCCCTATAGCAGGGGTTCCCCCGCCCCCCGGGCTGACTTGGCAGCCCTAGGTCTTAGGACCTTAGGTTTTGTACTCCATAAAGGTAGCCAGCCTCTGTATCTACAAATCGTCAAACATATTTTTTTGGTTGAAAAACCAGCTGGAAATTACAGCTTCTGTCCTCCCTTTTGAATTGGAAGGAGGAGACTGAAGGCAAATCCCAGGAATTGTTTCCTCATTAACAGGAGTGTGTTGTAGACCTCTAGTACAACTACGGAGCCTTTTCTCTTCAGTTGTCCCACTCATCATCTCAAATTTCTCAAGTTTCTCATTAATCTCATTTAAGCGCCTTAGAATGCATTTAACTGTAATAGCAGTCAAATCTATTAGATTATCCAATTCCCTTTCATGATCACAGCAGCTTTCTTTGCCTTTTAAAGGGGCAGTATTTATTTCTGCTGAAGTCTCTTTCTCTTTCTCTTCCTGTCCATTCACTCCTATTTTTATCAGCTAAAGTTGCATATTTATTTGAGACAGGAATGTTATAAACAGTCCTTCTAGCAAGAATGTTGTCTATCTTCGTTTGTTTAAATGCTGGAAGGGAGGAAGTTGCTTCCGCGTCCGTATCTCTTGGGCGTTTTCCAGCGATTAGGCTTTATTTATAGCAGACAACTTCAGAAGCCTCCACCAGACAAGAAAGCAAGCATTTGAGTGGAAAAGATAAGTCCAGTATTAGCAATATATGATAGATCTTGTCTATCCAGCAGGCAGGAAACAGAAAGAAAAACAACATCCAAGAGGAGCCACAAAAGACGCTCCCCAGCCGCCAGCCATCTTCCAGAACAAGTACACTTTGGGAAGTCACAGTTGGGTGCAGCTTCACAACAGTATCTGATGAAGGGAGCTTTGACTCTTGAAGGCTTCTACTCTGAAAATCTTGTTGGTTTCTAAGGTGTTACTGGACTTTAATCTAGCTGTTGACAGCATATGTGCACCGTTGGTGCTCCCCAGACCCTTAACTCCTGGGGACCCCCATTTTTGTCATGGTTTCCCCCCTGCTCCTGTGCATGTGTACACCTCAGTGTGGGCCTAGGATTATAGGAGCCTGAATCAAAGTGATACCAAAAGGCATAAAAACAGAGCTGCCAGGGACCTCAAGAGTCATCTAATCTGAGCCCCTGCATAACACAGGAAATTCATAACTACCTCCCTCTCTGCCAGTGACCCCAGCTCTATGCCCAGAGGAAGGCAAAAAACCTTCAGGATACCTGGCCAATCTGGCCTGGAGGAAAATTCCTTCCTGACCCCAAAGGGGCAATCGGCATTTCCCTGGGCATTTAAGAAGGGGCCACAAGAGCTGGGCACTTCCTCATCCCTTCCTTAGAACTCTTATTTTTAGTGGAGTTTGACTTCTGACATATATCCCAGTAACTGAAATCTATGACTACTATGTCCCGTAGCTCTCAAAATTTTGTAACCTGGTCTCATCCAAGTCTTCTACCTGGCTTGGTGGTCTACAGCAGACCCCCATTATAATATCACTATTATTTCTTACTCCCTTTATTTTTACTCAGAGACTCTCAACTGACCTTCCATGCTCAGATTCATGTATTTCCTCACAAGTATATACATCCTTGACATATAATGCTGCTCCTCCCCCTTCCTTATTTTCTATTCCTTTTAAACAAGTTGTACCCCTCAATTCTAATATTTCAGTTCTTAGCAGGGATATTTTTGGGCAGGAACACACAGGAACAGAGATCCGGCTGGCTTCCAAGTTGGCCACGTCTACAGCCTCCCCCCTCCCTTGGGTTTCCCAGGCACCTCACAAGCCGCGGGGCACCTGGGGAAGACAAGCCAATCCAGGGAGGGAAGGCAGGGGGAGGGAATCCAGGGAGGGGACTGCCTCCCCCTCCTTGGGTTCCCCATGCGCTGCGGGGCACCTGGGGAAGCCAATCCTGGGAGGGAGCTGTGCTGTCAGGGTGTGGCCTAATATGCTAATGAGTTTCTGTGGTTGGGTGTGGCCTATTATGCTAATGAGTTCCTGCTGGGCTTTTTCTACAAAAAGCCCTGGTTCTTAGACTCATGCCACCAAGTTTCATGCAAAAACCCACCGTAAGAGGTATTCAGTTGAGGGCCATTTCCCCCAAGGACCCTGGAGCCTCCTCCCAGATAAATCTGATTTCAGCTAATGATCCAGATTTCCAAAACAATCAGCAATAGGCTGATTCCAGTAATTTCCTCAGTATCTAATGACTAAACAGGAAGGTTCCAGCCCTTTCTCAGTCTTGACAAGTACTCAGCCATAAATCTAATTCTCCAATCTCTCCAAGAGAACATTTTTGATACTTCCCATCTACAAACACCCCTCTATCACATAGACAAAGGATTTCTTTTCAGGCTGGCTCATCCTCAAAATATGGCATTTTTATAATTCCTACATTCCAGTGCCAACACCCCGTCGCCTCACCATCACAGGCAAAAAGTTACAAAATGTTCCCCCTTCAGCCCCAATTTTTGTCACAATTTTGGGTTTATCGTGTTATCTCAGCCTTACAGTTAGCCTCTCCCCTCTCCAATCTTAACTTTTTGCTCCATGGAGTTGTGGCTCTGCTCCTCTGACTGCCTAGTCAGGTTCAGCTCCCATAGCAGCTTCTTCATGGCTGAGGACAACCTTCCCCTTTCTTCCCTCGCTTCTTCTCAAGAACAGGCTCATATGTCTCCTTGTCTTTTACAATTTCCATTTCCCCGCATAGGCAGACAGGTTCTCTGGGGAAAGATCTTTGTGCTTTATTTGAAGCTTTGCAATTTTTTTCCATTCTGCAAATCCCATTTTGCTCTATCATACTGCATGCATTAATTTGGTTTCCCTTCTGTTTATAAAATAAAACTTATTTTTAAGAGTATTCTTGTCCTTATTTTTCTAAGTGTTGATCTGAATCTGAACATTGGTATACATAGACTAAGATCCCAAGTACTGAAGTATGCCCCAAAAGTGTTTGTTCCATGCTAGCAAGGGGATGGCTTCACATGTTATGGCCCTGACACATGTAGATCGATTTGGGTAAAAGCAAGAATACTCTTATCAAAGCAGATATCTAATTTCTAATCTGTCTGAGAATTCTGGATCTGGCTATAAATTGACCCAGGAATGATGAAGAATTATCCTGCAATGCATTCAGAATTACCAAGTAAATCTTGGAACATATGTAATAAATAATAAGAGTTTTGTGGCCTGCCATATGCATGGTACACTCTGTTTGCAGTTCCAGAACAGGAGGATTATCGGGACCCAGGCGTACCAATATTTATGGCTGGTAAGCTGTATTTGGATCATGGTTAACAAACTGAGTAGGCCAGCTTTATGTCAATATTACATATTACTATTTCAAGAATGCCAAACTCAGTACTTGATCCTTTTTTTAAAAACTGCATAAAATACATAATGTGAAATATTAAAACAAATAGCATTAGGCAAACATATCTTTGAATTGCAGGCAAGCCAAAACTGAGTTAAATAAATTGAGATTTGTTCCCCCCCCCCAAAATAATGTGATGCTTAATATATGTTAACAGTTTGAGATCTGACGATCAACCCATTTTAAGTTGTAAAATACCACTCCAAGCAGCAAACAAGACATTTTTGGAATAGTTTTAAGAACTAAAAAATCTTTGGTAATGATTGGAATTTCTATATTCCAATATATATAAAAATGTTTCAGTAGAATTCCACAAGGTGGCATTATTTTATTGCTTAAGGAGTCTCAGATAATACGCAAGCGGTAAAGGAAATTCCTAATAGGAATATTTAGTAATGTAGACAATGTATCAGAATTGGCACAGTTCGTTAAAATTAATGGGACTAAAAAAGAATTTCATGAGACTTGCAGCCCAATCCTAAATATGCTTACTTAAAAGTTAGCTCCACTGGTTCAGTTAATTATGCTTAAATTGGCAGTAGTAACAAAGATGACAACAAAAGGAAATTATTTTTTCTCTAGCAAATAGAATTTATTGGAATGGGGTGTCGCTACGTTTTAGTGTCTTCCTAACTTCAGTTTAACAAGTAAATTTGTAGTGCTAGACACACTGAGTTAGGAAAATCATCCTTGATTCTTTTTTTCATATTTTTGTATGACTGCGATCCACATGCTCTGTATTCCTTGTTTTGTCAGATGGGGAATTGGATCTAGACTAAATTTTCCAGTGTTAGAATTGAACTTTGTTGCCTATGAGGCCACACATCCCAACAGGAACCCATGCTTTTGATAACCCCCAGACATCCTCTGACTTGGCTGTCTGAGGCCTGGATAAAACATCCAATTTGATATCTGTGATCCCCTTTATTAGGGTTGCCAGGTCCCCTCATTGCTCTGGCAGGGGGATTTGGGGGGGGGTGTTCTGGGGGTGAGCAGGGATGCCCCAATCCCTGCCCCCAAGCCAGGGCTACCCATAGTCACCCCTCTCCCTCCCCTCCTGTAGAAATTTAATTTCAGTTGATTGACAGGGAGCACGTGGCCCACAGGTAAGCTGTAGGGCCCTTTAAATCTTCAGCAGGGAGGGAGAAGGGCTGTCACTGGCCACAGCTCTGCTCGCGAAAAGACTCTTTAGAGGGTCTTTTTGTGAGTGGGGAGAGGGCCATGGCACATGGAGCTGATTTCCCAGCAGCAATTTGCCACTTGGGATTCAGGCCTGCCTGCCACCACCCCGCCCACTGCGAGACATGTGCTCCCCAACAATAAGCTGAAGCCCTTTAAATCTCTGCAGAAGGGGAGGGAGAGGGGCGGTTTTGTCTCACAATCCTCCTCTGTTTAAATAATGTTACAGAAATCTTTATATATAACTCTCTTATTCTACTGTATGAGAGAATATGTCAGAAGGATTTCCTGATAAAGTTTGAGAAGGGAACCCCACTAATGTGGAACTGCGTACATCATACAGAATCACTTTTTCATATATAGACCTGTAGATTTGTTTCTGTTATTATTGATAGTATTATGCCAACATGCATATCCATAAGAAGTATCATAATAACAAAACGACAGAGCAGGTCCCTGAATTTCAGAAGTAGGGTTGCCAGCCCCCAGGTCTGGGTTGGGGTTTAAAGGGTCTTTTTGCAAGCCCAGTAAAGGACCCTCCAGCTGGTCAGTGGGTCATATGGTCCCAGCTGATCAGCTGAAGCCCTTTGAATTGGGCAGGAGGAGATGGAGAAGGGAGGCTGGGTGGGTGGTCACTCTTGGGGTGGGGCTTGAGGCATCCCCGCCCACCCCCAGAATGCCCCCCAAATCCCTTCACCAGAGTGAGGAGGGGACCTGGCAACCCTATTCTGAAGTCTGAACCTGCTGCAAGTGACTCAATTCTGCCATTAAAAAGGGATTTTAGTTTGCATCTTTTTTTAAGGCACTCCCTGGTCAGGTCACTGATGTATATAAACCTAATATACTTCAGCTCAAACATGGCATTCAATAAGAGAGCTCCCCTACCCTCTCAACACACTGAGTGAGTCATGGTACCCCTTGGTTTTTATCTGTAGAGCATTTCAGCCCACTATGGAATGATAAACATATTTTTGTGTGAGTCCCAACATCAGTTTAATAGAAATTTAGTGCTTATGTTTCATTAATGTGAAATCTAGAGGTCATAAAAGTTTTTTTTATCTAAACATAAACCATGAGAAATACCATACCAGATCTGATAATTTGATAGACCAGCAAGTACATTCATTAAAATGGGTTGGCTTGGTCCTATTCAGGTAAGCAATTTATGCCATTAATACCTTCTAACGTCATTGATTGCAAACCATATCCCCCATTTCTGTCTCATTTTTCTATTGATTTTTGCTACAGTTATTTAGAAAATTTATATGCCATGTCTCCAGAGACCTGCTTAAGGTAAGTTCACAAGTGAAAATAACACAATCTCTCCTTATATATAATTGAGTAGTGGGGTGGCACTTTCTGAACATTCCACACACTCCTAAATCAGTTGGTTCCATGATGTGTCAATCAGAAGCTGTCCCTATCCACTGGCTACATTGCCTGAGTCCCGCCCACAGAAGCGGTGCCCACCAAAACTTTCCTCAGAAGACGGTTGCTTCGCTCTGGTGAACGTAGCTACTGTCTTTGCTCTCCTCACCAGATGATTGATTCCCTCAGGGGACAAAACCCACCGTCTTTAGCCTCCAAGCCAAGTTTGCTGAGGCAAGACTTTCAAGAATGGGGAAAATATCGCCAAGTAAATAGCTGTCAGTGTAGCAGAGGCGGGGGGGGGGGGGGGGTGGAACCAGCCCAAGTTATCAAAAAAAGCCAGTGGTTACACACACAAGCAAAGATAGAGGATGGGGCAAGACACACAGAAAACAGGAATGGCTGACTTTCCCCTAGGGTTGCCAATCTCCAGGTGGGACCTGGAAATCTCCCATTGTTACAGTTGATCTCCAGATGACAGAGATCAGTTCCCCTGGAGAAAATGGCTGCTTTGGACAGTAGACCCTATGGCATTATACTCTACTGAGTTCTTCCGCCCCCCCTCCCAAAATGCTGCCCTCCACAGGATCCACCCCCCAAATCTCCAGGTATTTCCCTACTCAGAGCTGGCAACCCTACTTTCCCCTCACTGCCTGTTGCTAGGCAACCAAGCTTGGTTCTATCAGTAAAAGGCCCTTTCCACACCTATTTTGACCTTTGGGAGAAAACTCATTGGGGCCAGTTCTATAGGGTTGCCAACTCCAGGTGGGACATTCCTGGAGATTTGAGGGATGGAGCCTGGAGAGGGTGGGGTTTGAGGAGGGCTGGGACCTCAGACAGGTACAATGCCATAGACTCCACCCTCTAAACCATCCATTTCATCATGGGAAACCATTGTTGCCAATCTCCAGGTGAGAGCTGGAGATCATTCAAAATTACAATGCCTCTTCAGGTAGCAGAGGTCAGTTCCTCTGGAGAAAATGGTGGACTCTGTGTCATTATACCCCACTGAGGTCGCTACAGCAAATTGACGCTGAGTGCTCAAGGCTAGGGCACTCTCCTAGAGCCTCTTTCTAGAGCCCGTTGTATTTATTTTCACAACAGGCCTTATTCCTAGTCAAATCATAAACCAATAACTTCCCGTTATCGGTGGGTACAGATGTTTATCTGGGAGCTCAGAGGGTTTAAAAAACAAACAAACCTTATAAGGCTTGTTTTTGGATAAGCTTTAATTTGTCCTGGAACTCTTTTGTACACTATTATATAGTTTATCATTTTAAGACAATATGCTTGGCTAGCTTGCTGAGAGGAGTTTGGAAGTTTGTTCTGTGGGTTGTTGCTGTGTGGACTGTTTGTTGCAGCAAGCTAGTTAAGATGAAAACCTCATTATCTCATATGTAGAGAATTTGTTTTAAATCTCCCCTCATCTGCTGACTCCCTTTGACTGCTGATGGGATAAAAGTTAGAGTGGAAGGAAGCTAATTTTGCTGGAAAGACCTGTGCCTGATTTTGCAGGAACAAATGGTGGCTGAGAAGGAGAAACGACACTTGAGTAAAGGTGACAAAAGGGCCAACCCATCTAGGCCAGGATTTTTGGTTCAAGGTGTACGTTGCAAAGCAAAGCTACAAAATACCTGAGAGTCTAACACTCACCCAAGACTTGGTAATCTGCCACCAGGTCTTTTAGTTTATCCCAACAGTCCAGGAGAAAAAAGACCAAAGTCTCCCGGCTTCTCAGTGAATTACACAAGAAAGGTCAGCCCTGCAGAGTGGGACTTCAGTCTGAGTTTCAAAAGACAAAACAATTACTTTTGGTAGTGGTCAGGAGTCTTAGGCAATTGGATTAACTGAACCCAAACTGAACTGAGGTTAACTGAACCCAAAAACCACGACAGAATAAAATGTAATTATTTTATTAAGGTGCAAAAATATTTAATACACGAGACTAGACTTGTGGAGGATATAAAACAAATCTAAGCTTTTCCAGCATAGCTACACATAAGACACAGTTTCAGTTTACCTTTCCAGGTTACAGAGGCAATAAATCCAGCAAAACGAGATGTTCACACAATCAGCCCATCCAGGCAAAATTCAAAGTGGAACGCCAGTTGCTGGGTTGCTCTTTCTAGGAGCCATTTTGATGCATGCCTCCCTCATGAACCTGAAGAAATGTCCACCACATCACCACTCCCTCACACCAACTTTACCCCGTAGGGTTTTTCAGAAATCTCTTCATAGTGGGGGTTATCATCATGGTAGGAATACACTCCCCTTACTTTGAGTTTCTTGGTACAAGGGTTTGGCCTGGGCATTGAATTTTTTGGGGGGGAGGGGTGCAGGGCATACTTTTTTTACCAAAATGTTTTTCATTTATGTTACATTTAAGAAACATTACTTAAGTACGTATTCAAAACAACATCTGAGCAATCAAATATTAAGCAAAATCATATGAACCAATTTCCTAGAACCCATTTTGTGAGAACTTAAAAAACCTAACACAGGAAACCACTTTTCTACACATTTGGGGTATATTTCCATAGCGGGTGGGAGTGTGGCTAAAGCTGGGCCAGCAGCATCGCTAAGGTGATCCTACTGGGGTGGCCTCCCTGATGGATTAAAATACCCTGGCCTTGCTCCTACACCTGACAATCACCCACCTGTCTGGTGTAAGGGGTGTGTGTTTAAAGGCATCAGGGAGGCTGGGCCAGCAGCAGTGCTAAAGCAATCCTGCTGAGCCACCTTCCCCGATGGGGGTTTAAAAAAAGGGACAAAATGTGTTCCCTCAATTCTTTTCTATATGTCTGGCAGGCTGCTGAATCCTTGCCCCCACTACCCACTGGTCAATTGTGTAGCTCAGAGTTCTGAGGTAAAACCTGCCTGTTTGCATCCACTTCCCTCTGATTGCTCAGCTGTAGATCTCAGTGTTCTGAGGTAAAAACACAGTTAGAAGAGACCGCAGACAGTTGAGGACAGTTACAGAAATCAGCGATTCAAGACTCCTGAATAGACATTTCTCATAACAGCAAGCATGGTAATTGAGCTTATGAATGTTCATAAGGAACAAAGCTGGCTCACCCACTAGGCAAACTAGACTACTGCCTAGGGCGCCCCCTGGCGGTGACTCACTGGTGAGTGCTGAACTGGCCTTCCAAGTTCTGTCTGAGTCGCCCCCCCTTTAAGAGACATGCCTTGCCCACCCGCCCCTACCAGCCCATTGAGCGTCAAAGAGGAAGTGGTGCGTGGGTGTGTTTGTGTTTTGGTGGTGGCGCTTAGACTCGCCTTCCCTGCCTCTCCCCACCACCATCCCTGGGCCAGGCAATTTTTTGGGGGGGGAGCACCACCGCTCCTTCTCTTCCCCTGGATACAAGCCGCCGCCCCCCCGCCCCCCAGCTGCCAGCCAGCCTCTCCTCCTGTTGTGCCGAAGAGCCGCACTGTGGCAGTTGGCACTCAGGACGGCACCCAGGAAGTGCTCGAGGGCGGCCTTGAGCTCCTGCAGCTCGGCTCACAGGCAGCTCTCTTAGGGCCGCTCGATGGCTGAGACGACCAGCATGCCCAGGGCCGGGGCAACCAGGCACAGGAAGGCCGAGCTGCCCCACCCCATCACCGGGCAGCCGGTGATCAGTGTTTCCCCCGCCCTACCGGGGGACTTGGCAGCCCTACTTCCTTTAGTTTAAACGTATTTATTTTCTAAAGGGAAAGGAATACGGGAATCCTATGAAATAAACAAAACATGCTTTCTAAGGAGCAGCATTGCTCCGGTCTACACACTCAGGCATTCTACAAGAGAGTGAGGAGATTACAATGGAGAATCTCTCCTTCTTCTTGACCCCTGAAAGGAAGTTACTTGTAAACACAAAACCAATCAGCATAGCAATAGCTTATCTAGATTTGCGGGCTTTTCGGAGATTGGCCAGGCTTCCAAGGCCCTTCCGGGTCAGTCTGAAACAACAACTGAGATATACAAAGTTAACCCTATAATTGCTGGAAGTTAGCTTTTTTGTCTATGCACATATTTCTAACACTAACCACCATATCTGTGTCCTCATGTGCATAGCTGTAGGGTAACTGCTAAAGTTGGTGGTCACTATAAACTGCTGCATTGTGACTTAAAAAAAACCCTGTAGGATATCTAGTTCCTGAGGAGGAGATGCTGGTATTTTCACCTACTGACTTGCTACCATTCATGAGAGATAGAACTGAAATTCAGGGCAGGGTTTAGCTACAGAATTTGGGACAAGAATATAAATAGAAATTCAGCAGTAACTAGTGTTGCCAGGTTGCATTCTGCAACCCATGGGAGGAAATGTGGGGCAGAGCCTGGCACACCAACGTCGCAGTGGTATAACAACATCACTTCTGGTAAAAAAAAGTGACATGGCAGATGCTCAAGCATCTTGCAGAAACTTTATGGTAAAACCATTCCAGTGTGCCAGGCTTCCCCCCATTTCCACCAACATGTCCAGCTGTCCCCCGGATTTCTACCTCCTGGCACCCAAGCTGGCAGCAGGCAACAATGTGGGAGGCTTCACATCTGTAACAGTAACACGCCCCCTTTGGTTTTCCTGTTTGATTTGGAAAGCTCACTGATCTCTGCCTGCTGGGTGGGGCTGTTCTTTCTCTCAGATGCAAACAAAGTGGCACAGTATGGCGGGTGGAGCCATGTGCATGATAATGCATGTGCTGTTAACACAAAGCTTATTCTCATATAGATGATGAAATTCTACCGAAAAGAAGTGTTTCTGAGCTCCACCTCAAGCTTGATTTTTGGCGTGTTATTATGAATATCAAAATATTTGCTTTCCATTCAATATATTTGCATAATAAAGCTATAGACTATTAAAAGTTTTTGAACAATATTTCCAGAACTTATAAGATGACCTGAACTTTTTATCTATCTTTTGCTCATTCTCTTTTATTTTAGGAATATTCAGGCTGTATAGAAACAGTGGTGATTTATAGTGTCTTAATTTATTGAGCCTGTACAATTGCCTTTCAAGGGGATGGGTCACTGTGTTTTTTCTTAATCCTTCCTGGTGTAGAGACACAAATTCTTTATAGCCGTACATAAAAATCTTATGTATAAAACGGTATTTACTGGAGAATTGCCCAAAGGACTTTAAAAATAAAATAAAGGATTGTTTCTGTAGACCAGGGGTGGGCAAATGGCGGCCCGGGGGCCACATGCGGCCCGCCACAGAGTCTTTTGCCCGCCAAGATGATTTCAGGACTTCAAGAAAATTGAGCCTAAATTCAATTTGCTCTCTCATCCCATCACTGCTGATATTGATGCAGCACCTGAGGAGCTGCAGCTTGAACTTATTGACATGCAGTCAGATCACACTGTGAAAGAAATATTTAATGCTGTGACATTAGTTGACTTTTACAAATCTTTGTCTGCTGAAAAAAATTCCATGTGTGAAGAAATTTGCTGGGAAAATGTTCTCTATATTTGGGTCTACATATATTTGTGAGCAAAGTTTTTCTTGCATGAAGATCAACAAGATTTGATATAGATGCTCTTTGGCAGACATTAACTTGCAGGCTGTGATGAGAATCTCAACAAGCGATCTCACTCCTGATTTCAAAAAAGTTGTGGAAAAGTGTGATAGGGTATATTTGTCTCATCAAACTGATTCTAAAATTAAATGTGCTTGCAGCTATAGATGATATGAAATTAGCATGATAAATAAATTGAATAAAACTACCACTATTTTATTTAATTTATATTGATTGATTTTTATGATACAATTTATACCTTTTCTGAAATGCAAAGTTAACTAATGAATGCAATCATTTTAAAAGCTGTGGCCCTCCGCTAACCTCCGCTCCCACAAAGCGGACCCCGAGCCAAAACAATTGCCCACCCCTGCTGTAGACAGATCTCATTTTCTGTAATAATTCAAATGTCTTGTTCATTTCTGTAAAATAACAAACCCTAATAATACAGTATGGACTACTTGCCTTATAGACCTTGATCAAAGTGCAGCAAGTGGATATTATATTCATGAAAAATGTTAAATATTAGAAATAAATGAAATACATTTCATGATAGTGTTTCTCAAACAGATGCTTATAAACATGACTGGTATCACTCAGAGACCCAGAAACTACCCAAACAGCTATGGGTTATTACTGCCTTTATATAGATACAAAGTAAGCCCTTTCCAGATGTTACCATCATGTGCACTAGAAGCCCGCCAACCACATGTAATGGGGGTGTGCACTACTCGTAATCAATATTCCCTATATATGCAGTTTCCAAATTAAATGAACAGGGGCACTGTGCATAGATACCATGTGTACATGGCCTTGATATGTGTGAATGCAGGCCCTGAAAAATCCAATGGTACTAAATCTAGGGTTGCTAGCCTCCAAGTGGGGCCTGGGGATCTCCCGTTTTTACAACTCCAGCTGACAGAGATCAGCTCCCCTGGAGTAAATGGCTGCTTTGAAGGGTGGACGCTATGGAATTGTACCATCCTGACGTCCTGCCCCTCTTCAAACTCCACCCTTTCCTGGATCCACCACCAAAGACTCCAGGTATTTTCCAACCCAGACCTGGCAAGCCTAACTAAATCCTACATACCAAAGCTGACCATACATGGTAAATGCATGTAAATATGCATGTTGCTGTGTTCATTCAACATGGGAACTGCATTTATTGTGAGGTTTACAGGTAGTACATACTTTGGCTGAGGACAGACTGGCAATCTGGAGCGAGATGAATGCGGAGGAAACTGCTGCGGGGGAAAAACTCCCCGGGGCTGGCCATTCACACCGGTCGGTGTATTGCGCAACGGTGCCGATACGGAGCATTCAGACTGCTGCGGAGTGGCCCCACGTGGGCCGGCCTCCGCAGCTCGTGATAAGGCTGTTTCGGCAATTTGCGCATGTGCACATGTGCGCACATGCGCACGTGCACAAACTGGCAAAACGCCGCGTTCACACTGCCGCCTCCACTTGCCTCCCACCTTCTTCCGGTTCACACTGCCTGGAAATGGGAGGCAAGCGCAAGACGGCCCCTGGACACCGGTTTCTCCCGGTGTCCTGTTAAAGTGGATGGAAAGCGAGTGGGAGATGGGTAAATGCGAAACGGAGCCGACAGACAGATGCGCATGTCTGAACGTGCTCCCTTCTTCCACTTCCAACGTGGGGCTGTCCCACTTTACATTGCCAGTCTGTCCTCAGCCTTTCATTACGCATGGTTGGTAGGTTCTTTGTACATAGTTGTAAATTCTGAAAAGCTATGTA
The DNA here is from genome assembly GCA_029233225.1 of Lepidodactylus listeri. NCBI lineage: Eukaryota > Metazoa > Chordata > Lepidosauria > Squamata > Gekkonidae > Lepidodactylus > Lepidodactylus listeri. The sequence goes on along the minus strand of JARCFY010000016.1, from coordinate 58,253,781 downwards.
TTAACCCTGTAAAGTGTAATTCCTAATCTGCTTTCCAGTGTGAACTCACACTGCCATAAGGTTATAATGCCATTAAAACTATTATACTACTCTACAGAAAACACAAATTAAATCCTAAATTTTATTTATCCCCAATAGTTGCACCTGTACTTCAGGTAAAAGTCCTAAATGTTCCCCCTCTAAGTAGCAAATAATCCATTTTGGTTAAAAGTAATTATTTATACTGAATTTTAACAAAACCGTTCTTAGATCGCCTCTTTCATGAAGCTTTAGGTACTACTGTCGAGTTTACTCTATACATAGAACTATCTAGGAAGAAATAGAGGTAGGTTATCTGTTGAGTTGTTGTGCGCTCATGCCACACTTAGTAGCAGCTGAAGGAAACAGAGTACACCATACAGGCAGAGTTGGTGACCGGGTGAGCTCCTAAATAATTGTTTGGATTCAGTGACATGCAGGTGAAAACGAATGGACTTAGTGCAATTCTGCTTGCGCAAGATCTTGTGTAACAGCTAGCAGTTTCCTCTGAATGTATTCTAGTGCTCAGAAACTGGTTGCGCCGCACCTTGCACAAGCCGAAATGAAAGATGGGGTCGGATAAGCTTGAATTACTACAAGTGGCGACTGCAGTCTTTTTCTTGCATTTCTTCTTGCATAAAACTTTAGCAGAAGCTGAAATTTTGTGCTGGCTCCAATCCAATATGCTACTATAGTCATTATGGTATAATCAAATTCTACAATTTTCAAGAAAGCTCACACATCTTTTATTTTCTCCATGGATCACAACATGGTTAGTATTAGCAAAAAAATGAGTTGTCTATAAAAACATTAGCAAAAGATACCAGTTTTTTTCAAGTTGTTAAACGTTTTTTTTGCCACTTTCTTTGATTCTAATATAATTGGTCAGTTTTGCCATCATAATCCTATAACCATAATCCATTTTAGTTGATCTTTTCCCAGCTCCTTGCCTGCTAGCCCTTCCTTCCTTCCTTCCTTCCTTCCTCCCTTCCTTCCTTCTCTCAAGTCAAGAGACATTCAGGGGTGGTTTGTTATTTCCTGCCTGCCTTCACATCATGACCCTGGTTTTTCTTGGGGGTCTCCCATCCAAGGACTAACCAGGACTGACCCTGCTGAGCTTCCAAGATCTGATGAGACCAGGTTAGCTAGGGGAAGGGAAATTCTGGAGTGGGATCGCTCTCAATCAAAAGAGTTACCAAAATCAATCAGGGCTTTTTTTGTAGAAAAAGCCCAGCAGGAACTCATGAGCATAACAGGCCACACCCAACAGCAGAAACTCATTAGCATATTAGGCCGCCCCCCTGACAGCGCAGCTCCCTCCCAGGATCGGCTTCCCCAGGTGCCCTGTGGCTTGTGAGGCGCCTGGGGAACCCGGCGGGGGGGGGGAGGCTGTAGGCGTGGCCAACTCGGAAGCCAGCCGGAACTCCGTTCCTGTGCGTTCCTGCCCCAAAATAGCCCTGCTTTTTATCCATCTCAGTTTTCCAGTGGAACCCTTCTCGAGTATATTACCAAAGTAGTTCAAGGAAAAAGACACCCAGATGCAATATCATGTGGTATTAAGATTTAAATATATTTAAAGGTATGAGTATATGCAGCATTCTGTATGATTAAACATTAAATTTATTAAAAACAAATCATTTAAAAAAAATATAAAATAAGAACGATGACTAATATACCACCCACTGTGTAATGAACAAGGCTGCAATCCTATGTAAAGTTACTTGGGAGTAAGATAGCATAGCAGAACCTCTGGCTGAGTATGCATTGGAATGGGCTGCTTTCTTAAGAAAGTTACAGTGCAACCTATTTACCCTGGGGTAACCCCAGTAGTCTTGATGAGTATGCTCAAGTGGTAAATTGATTATGGTCCACCTTAGGACCAAATTATGCACTATTTACAGCTGCTATTCACACTTTCTATATTCTGTTTTGTTTAACGGGGCACTGGTTTCCTGTGTTGCTACACAGGAAGCATTACACATTATTCAATTGTACTGTTTCATTATACCATTTGTAGCAAGCATGAGCAATTATACCAGAACAAAGACAGGGTGGGATCTAGCCAAAGTTTAGCACTCATATTTTATTAATTTCTTTATATTAATATTTTTAATTAATTTTAACTTTTACAATTAAAACATATAGCAGTTAGTGGTAAGGATATTGAACCAGAATACACACATTGTTAGTTATACATAAATAGCATCAACTTCAATACAGCCTTAAAATAAAACTTAATCTGATAACATATTATCAATTTAACTATTTACCATAGGTGCAGTGTATCAACTATTAATGGAGTTTCACTTTGCTCAGTTAAATAGTATTTTTTGCAGCTGCCAATAAAATAGCTACCCTCTTAGGTGTGCTTCTACAATAGTCAGATGGACTCCATCTATTTAGTAGAATATGTCCTGCAGTTAAGAGCACCACTTATCCAGTTATATAATTTATTTGGGTTAACACGGCGTTCCAAAAATTTTCCAATTCAGGGTCCCGGTCACATGAGCGAGATAATTTGGGGGGGAGGAGTGAGGCTATTTGCTCCGGAGTAGTTTGACCTGCAGTTGCGCGATCACACAGTTCTGTGAAGCTGTGGGCACAGCCCGCCACTACGTGATCAGACGCAATCACGGGTGAGTCGTAAGGGGGGGGGGGGTTTGCTGTTTTTTTCCAGTGTGCTTAAACAGGGGATCGATGAATCGCATCTCCCTGAGGGCTTCCTATGGTAGTATGCGATGACGCACATGCTGAGAAGGGAGGGAAATGGCATGGCGTTGGGATAGCCTGATCAGACTATCCCCAGCGCCATGAGTGCGCGCTGGAACGATCACATGGGGAAAGTCCATCTGTGGCCCGTAGCAAACCTGTTTGATACTGGACTTTCCCTAGTATCTTTTAACTCCACTTCTTCGGTGGAGAGAAACAGGTTGCTGAAGGGTGTGGGATGCTTGCCAGATGTTCTGGTGTGATTGTGCCCTTAAAATCTGCGTGGCATTTGTGCCTATTGTGCAGCTAATTGTGTGTGTGCTCAGGGCCCAGGGCATTCAAGCCAACAGTGAATATACGTTCCAAGTTGTCCACACTGTTTCCAACATAGTGGCTTTGCTGAAGAAGACATATTTATTGATTTTTTTTTTAAAAAGCAAACATTCTGTACATACCCAGAGTGCTGCAGCCTTTATTCGGTTATATTTTATTGATTTTAATGGAAGAAACTGAAGCAATTGTTTAACTCTCCTATTAAAGTTATTGTGACTTCAGATTTCAACATTTAAGTCCATTAACAACATTATAAAAATTGATTAGTAGATACACTACCTTACATGTTATTATACCACTATGAATTATTTCATGGACACATATAAAATGGTAAAGGTTTCCCTTGCTCGAAAGCCAGTCGAATTCAACTCTAGGGGGTGGTGGTCATCTCCATTTCCAAGCCAAAGAGCCAGCGCTGTCTGAAGACTTCTCCGTGGTCATGTGGCCAGCATGACTAGATTCCGAGGCGCACGGAACGCTGTTACCTTCCCACTGAAGTTTATCTTCCCACTATTTATCTACTTGCAATTTCTTGCTTTCGAACTGCTAGGTAGGCAGGAGCTGGGGTCAGAGACAAGAGCTCACTCCGTCATGCAGCACTCGGGTCTCGAACTGCCGAGCTACCGATCTGGTCTGCAGTTCAGTGTCTTAACAACTGAGCCACATATACTTTATCCTAAATGGCCTCAACCCAGAGAAAATTAATTGTATTGAAATTAAAGGGGGGAAGTCACAATGATCTTAGTCATATTTAAGCACAACTTTATCTGGACTGAAGCCACTTGGTATGTATCAGTAGTAGTACTTAGCACACCACTACTACTATCTAATATTTACTAGATTTCAACAATGTGCTAGTATCATAAGGATGATTACTTTGTGGCTTTCATTATAGCTTATTCATGTCAGAAGCTCTAAATCAGCACAAGTGAAACCAGAAAGCAAACACAGACATTGATTCAAACAACCAGTGCATTTCCTCTGGAAGCAAAAGTGAGTTGTCCACATGAAGTATTCAGGTTGCCATAGCAGCCTACATCCAAGAGTGTAGATTACCATATTTTGATTCTTCTGAATGAGAGGTACTTGTTAATGGTAATCCATGCTTAATTTAATGCAATGTGCTGTTCCCAGGGCTTTCTTGAAGAGAGTTCAAAAAACTCAGCTGGCAAAGTATGCAACATCTATGTATCTAGTTTTCAGCAGTCCCTTCTGTGTGTGAATACTTATTTCCACAGATAGTGGGCACGCTCTCCCCCAACAGGTTTTTCTACAGACTCGGGGACTCCTTGGTTCTGCAGAAAAATCCAAAAAGTTTTTGAAAAAAAAACCCAACTCAGGGAGGGTTGAATTCCTCCCCCAGTACCTTTTGAAATGGCCGCCACAGGGAACTACTGCAGGCCCCACCACACCAACAGTGAGAGATAGACTGGCTGATAGCCAGAGAGAGGGAGAGGGAGAGATGATGAGTGGAGGAAGAGGACAGGAAGCAAAAGCAGAGCTGGACTTGTGATTGGTGAGGATTCCTCCTGCAGTATAAATGGCTAAATAGCAGGGAGTTTGGAGCCAGGCCTCGGACTACGACTGCCCGCTCCAGGTTGGAAAATTTCTGAAGATTCTGTGGTGATAGGGCTGCCAAGTCAGCCCGGGGGGCGGGGGATCCCCCGCTATAGGTGTTCCCGATCCGCCGGCTGGCATTCAGCCGGCGGGGGGAACCCCGCCCCAGAAGTCGTCCGGTGAGGATAACTTTCCCCGTGTAATGATGTCACCTGGAGGTGACATCATCACGTCGCCGTGGCGTGCGTGCAAAGCGCATGCGCCAGAAGAGCTCTCGGGGGGAGAACAACTCCCCCCCCCGCTGGTAAGTCGCCGGCACTTGGCAGCCCTATGTGGTGAAGTCTGAGGAGTGCAGAGTTTGGGGAGGGGAGAGGCCTCAGCTGGATATAATGCCACAGAGTCCACCCATTTTCTCCAGGGGGACAGATCTCTGTTGTCTGGAGTTCAGTTGTCATTCTGGGGTATCTCCAGGTCCCACCTGGAGGCTGGCAACCCTAGGCCTAGCAGCACCCTCTGGGTGACTTGATACCACTGGACTTGCATGATTCAGCTAGGCCTGGCTGCTTGCTACTGTTCAACAGCAGCCACCCTATGAAAGTCAGTGTAGTATAATGGTCAGAGCTTCAGAGTAGGGTTTATGAGACCCAGGTTTAGATCCCCATCTTGCTGTGGAGGCTCACTGGGTGATTTTGGACCAGTCACATACTTTTTGTCTAACCTACCTCATAGGGTTGTCGTGTAGATAAAAAGGAGGAGAGAATAATGTAAACTGTTTTAGTCCCCCTTGTGAAGAAAGACCGTAGTTTCCATAGAGGCTGCAGGGGGAAAGGAGATGGAAAGCTGAAGACAGAGGGGCAGATAAAGGTAAGTTGGTTGTTGGGTGGGAAGGAGATTGGGATGCTAACTCCAGGTTGGGAAATTCCTGGATATTTGAGGGTTGGAGCTTGGGGATAGTGGGGATTGAGGTGGGGAGGGACTTCAGACAGGGGCGTAGTGTTTTGTAAATTCTGGGGGGGTGGGGGCTGGGAAAAGAGGGAGGGAGAGGGAAGGATGGAAGAGTGGCCAGGCGGGGGGGGGGGGAGGGCCCCGGGAGGCACGGCGGCAGGCGCTACATTTCCCCGGGGGGGGCTCAGTCCCCCCCAGGAAATTTTGGGGGAGGCTTGAGCCCTCGAGACCCCCGTAGTCTACGCCTATGACTTCAGACAGATATAATGCCATCCTCCATCCTCTAAAGCAGCCATTTCCTCCAGGGGAACTAATGTTGCCAACCTCCTGGTGCTTTTGTTCGTTATTTATTCACAGAGTGTTTTTGCATTGATACAACTTCCAGGTGAGGGCTGGAGATCTCCTAGAATTACAACTGGTCTCTAGATGACAGAAATCAGTTCCCCCAGAGAAAATGGCTGCTTTGAAGGGTGGCCTTTATGGTATTATACCCTGTTGAGGTCACTTCCAAGCTCAAACCCGATCCTTCTAAGGCTCCACCCTCAGATCTCCAGGAATTTCCCAACACGGAGCTGGCAACCCTAAGAGGAACTGATCTCTGTATTTGGGCAATCCATTGTTATTCCTGGAGAATGTCTACTGCCACTGCTGCTTGGGGGGGGGGGGGGGGGGGGGAAGCAGGTGGAAGGCTGGGAGAGTGCCAGGGCAGAAGAGGTGATGGGGTGGAGGCAGAAAGGAAGTGACAGGCATGGAGAAGAGAGAGAGAGAGTAAGAATAGGGGTGGCAGGAAGGAGAAAGAGTGTGAGAGAAGTAGGGGGAGAGGGGAAGAAGCAGAGGTGGGGGGAATGGGATAGCCACTCCTGCAAGTTTTTTGCGGGTCCCCACTTGTCCACATCTATTGTTACAGCATAAACATGTACTGCTTCAATTTCACTAGCTATTTATTAACTTCCGGACCCAATTCAGTGTGTTGATTTTGCCCTGTATATCTCTTGATAACCAGGATCTTGCATATCTTATGGAATGTCTGTCTTTCTTAAAGAGTTGCCAACTGCCTGGGGAAAAGTCCTTAATAGAGGCGTAATAAGATGTTATTTATTAGGTGATCAACAACCAAAAGGGGGACTGCAACCAAGAAATCAGAAGGAGATTGAGACTGGGAAGGGCAACCATGAAGGAGCTGGAAAAGATCCTTAAGTGTCAGGATGTGTTGCTGGAGACCAAGATCACGATCATTCATACGGTGGTATTCCCCATTACTCTGTATGGGTGTGAAAGTTGGGTAATGAAGACAGCTGACAGGAAGAAAGTTCATTCATTTGAAATGTGGTATCAGAGGAGAGGTTTACAGATACTATGGACCACCAAGACAAAGGGGTTCTAGATCAAATCAAGCCTGAACTTTCCCTAGAAGCTAAACTGAGGCTATCATACTTTGGACATATTATTGAGAAGACAAGGCTCACTAGAAAAGACAGTAAATGTGTTCTCTACTGCCTCTTTTAGATGCACTGGGTAAGGTTGCCATAAGTCTCTCCTTATCCACATTAGAATAAGCAAATATATCTATACAAGAAGCGGGACCTGCGATACTCGTGGCGAGGGGGGGGGGGGAGTATTCCTAAAGGCTCCCGGCCGGCAGAAGCAGCTCCATATCAAGGAGGAAGCAGCTGCAGGTAAGCCTCCCTCCCCAGCACCAGCGGTGAGGCCTGAACAGCTCTCAGCTGCCCGGACCGCATATCTTCCCCCCCCCCGCCCCCCCCCCCGGTACCGGCAGCAAGGCCTGAATGGCTCCCAGCTGCCGGGTCCACCACAGAGTTCCCAGAGCATTCTGCTCATGTGCAGGGAATGCTCTTTTACTTTTGAGGGGATTTAAGTATCTCTTGTATGTTTTTTTCAACATTTCAGATTCTTCTGCACACCTGGGGAGTGCCTCAAGTGTGCAGGAAAATCTCTTTGCCCCCCCCCCCCAAGAGCCCCCGATGTGTGGATTTAGATATCTTGGCTATTAGTATATAGATTGTTGATAGTTTTTCCTTGGTATTTTCTTCCTTTTTGCATACTATATGCTGAGGTTCTCCCATTATTTTCTCTGTATTCTTTCGTGGGGACAACGTGGCTCAGAGCCTAGATATATTTGCCTGTTCTAATATGGAGAAGGAGAGACTTATGGCAAGCTTACCCAGTGCATTTGAGTCTAATAACAGTGATGGTTCTGATTGGAAGCAACTATTATCATTGCACCAGGGAAAACAAACTCATTTACATGCAATATTTTTGAATGAATTCCTAGAGGTCCCACACTTCAAAAAACACCAACTTTATTTTTTGATTCAAGCAGATTTAAGAAAAAGTGGACAGCAATATTAAACGAAAGTTCACTTGATCTTACGCTCTTAATTATAGAGAAATCCCTGGAGGACATGGCTAAATTAGATGTGGACATTATGGAAGTGGAACAAAATTTTTAAAATGCTTCCAAATCCATTGAGGCTTTTGACAACAAATCAAAACAGTTGAAAAATGATATTAAAGAATTGGTAACATTACAAGCAGTAACTTTTGGGCTGCGACCGCCAACCTCAGTATAGAATTAACACATTAGTGTGAAATAGAAATAATATGCAGCAGACTATTGCTTAATAACCTTGTTTTTATTTTAGTACAGAATACATTCATATTGTTGATCATTTTTCCTTAGCGTTTTCTTCCTATTTTCATGAAATAGCATGTAAAGTCACTTGAACAAAATAAATCTTCCTTCCACCACTTCTCATTCAGTTGGCCTGCTCAAGACCTTGAGACCTTGTAGAAACCTAGGCTGAGGACAGACTGGCAATCTAAAGCGGGGCAGGCACGCTTCGCAAACGGAGGAAAGGAGCATGTTCAGACATGCGCATCTGTCCGTCGGCTCCGTTGTGTACTTACCCGTCTCCCAGTCGCTTTCCTTCTGCTTTACCCGGACACCGGTTTTTCCCGGTGTTCAGGGGCCTTCCTCCGCATGCCTCCCGCTTCCAAACAGTGTGAACTGGAAGAAGCGAGAGGCATCCGGAGGAAGTGTGAACGCACCGGCAAAAAGTTTTGCGCATATGCGCATATGCGAAAAACATCAAAGGAAAACAAAAAAAAGTGCAGCGGCACGCGCGAGCCGGCTATGCGGCAGTCTGAACTCTCCGTGGCAGTCTGAATGCTCCGTATCGCCGCTGATCCGCATTGCTCTGGCCAGTGTGAACGGCCAGCTCCGTGGGTTTTTCCCCCCGCTCCAGTTCCCTCCGCTTTGCCTCCGCTTCAGATTGCCAGTCTGTCCTCAGCCCTAGTTGGAGAGATCTGGTTGTGAATAAGCAGGCAACTTCGTTTTGAAATTCCCCACACCCTGATTACTCAAGGACGCCTAGCTAGTACTTCTAAATGTTAGATATTGGTGACAAACAATGGGGCCTTAATGCCCCTGTATATTTTCTGGATGCTTTTGGCTGGCTACTGTTAGAAACAAGATGCTCAGTTTCGACAGTGGATGCCAAGATATTCCAGTCACAAGTAATTATAAATTAGGAATGAGGACATTGAATGAAATCCAAATGCAAATGTACAAACAGTACTTTGAATGTTTTCCTGATAATCTCTTCTGTCTCAGATTTTGAACTGTGTGTTTTGGAGAAAAAACAATTGTGGTAACAATGACCTTAACTTTTATTCCTGCCATGAGTTGTGGTACTATAGCATGAGGTAACATAACAACACATCTCTGAGGTAAAAGTCATTAACAAGAGATTTATTTCTCATATATCACTCATGAAATAAGCCTATGACATAAATCCCCAAAATAGTATGCATCTAATTCTGAACCAGGCCCCATGCAGATTAAAAAAGAGAAAGAGAATGGACCAAGTACAGATGGGGGGGTGGGGGTGGGTATTTTATACAGACCTAGATGACACCCCCCCCATATCCAGAAATAAAAAACGGGGGAAATAAACATTTAAGGTTTGATGGAAAAGACTGGCCGCTGTTTTAAAGAAGGGAGGAACAGCCACAATATTTTTAGATACTTGGAAATCTTTTATAGATGCTTATTTGTAGACTCCTTGCCATTGTTCTGTTTTGTTATATTTTTATTTATTTCTGTTTGGGGTAATTAAAATTAAAAAGGTATCCTGCATATACCTTTGATATGTTTCACCACCAAGGCAGGGGCAGCAGCACTGAAAGCTGGCAGGTGGGTAACGGAGGGGGAGCAGGAGCTGCCCATCCCACCAAACAGGTAAAACAGGCAGGTGTTTTGTTTTGTTTTTTGAAATTTTATTGTATTTTTTACAAAACATCTGCCTGTACAATTACAAATGCATACAGTGAAACTACCAGCATTTCGGTTGGCTATCAGAAATACAAAATATATAACCAGAACATCTTCGTATCAACCAACAGTCTCATTACCAGCAACTAAGTACAACTATAAGTAAACCTCTAGTCAGTGAACTGATGTGTATCCCTATGCTCCAGTTTCAGTTTGCTTTCCCCATTCATAGGCATTTCTGTTCAAATAATTAGCTTGCATTTACTAACTACCAAATGGGGATCAGTTTTGTCTAACATAGGGTACCATTTGTCAAGGGGGTTAAGCCATTCTCTTTCATAATGCTTGTTGTCGAAATAAAAAGAACTCTTTTCTACGATGAAGTATTCCCATATCTTATTTTGCCGTAAGTCAATTGTGGAGGGGTCTTTCATCTTTCCAGCGTAGAGCAATTACTGCTTTTGCAGCTACAAGAAGAAGACAGGGAGGTATAGGGTGCAGTGCTGCACATGAGTGGACTGACCAGTGATTGGCTGGCCTGGTGGTTGAGCATGTGAGTGAGGAGAGGAAGGGTGGAGTTCCACCTCCCCCCATGAGTGTTGTCGGTCCCCCGTTTGTTTTATTTGAATGATCACATTACAATGAAAGTGCTCTAGAATGAGTCAGTTGTGACTTGCAGTCTTTAGACAATCTTTTTGACAATGATTTCTTCCAGACCCGCCTTATCAATAAAGAAAGCAAGGAAACTGATTGAGGCAATACACTCTATGGGGTAGGGGTAGTCTTTATGGAAGCTCCAGTCTCTTCCCAGAGCTGCTTGTTCTCCTTCAGTTCTGAAACAACATGATGCGGCAGATGGATGGGATGGCAAAAGTATTTGAAGAAAGGTTCGATAATTTACCTAGTCAATTTTAGAAAGCAAACTTCCTTTTAGATAAAAGAAGTGTCTAGAAAGACAGAAAGACTTATGGACAATAGAATCAGTGTGTATCCAATGACAAAAATATCTGTCAATGTGAAAACGTGGTCAGTGGAAATAGTGTGGTAGTGTAATTTATTTATTTGTTTGTTTGTTTGTTTCGACTTATACCTTGCCTAGCCAGCAAGTCGGCTCTAGGCGGCTAACAACATAAAATCATAATATACAAAGTTAAACACATCATATAAAATCATTAACTCACATTAAAACTCACATTAAAAGGCGGCTTAAACAATAAAATCACAAATGGCAGCAAATACTGGACCAGCACCAAAACCAGCAACCTGCCAGGAGGCTTCCACCACAGATGTTCTGAAGGTAGCTCACTAAGCCCCCTACTAAGGGTCATTCCCTCCAGTGGCGGCCCCATAAGCCTGGCGGAAGAGCTCCGCTTTACAAGCCCTGTGGAACTGCAAAAAGTCCCGTAGGGCCCTGATGTTCTCTGGGAGCTCGTTCCACCAGTGGGGAGCCGCCACCGAGAAGGCCCTATTTCTAGTGGTTGCCAACCTGGCCTCCCTCAGGCCCGGAAGGGTCAGGCGATGTTGGATGCCTGACCGGAGTGCTCTCGGGGGGGTATATGGGGAAAGGCGGTCCCTTAGGTAGGCAGGCCCCAGACCATATAGGTCTTTAAAAGTTAAAACAAGCACCTTGAACCGGATCCGGTACGCTATAGGCAGCCAGTGCAGTGCCCTCAGCACAGGCCGGACGTGGTCCCTCACCGAGAGACCCATCAGCAGCCTGGCTGCGGCGTTCTGCACTAGCTGCAGCCTCCGGAGCTGGGTCAAGGGCAGCCCCATGTAGAGAGTGTTGCAGTAGTCTAGCCTCGAGGTGACCATAGCATGGATCACTGTCGCCAGGTCATTGCGTTCGAGGAAGGGAACCAACTGCCTAATCAGCCGTAGGTGGTAGAAGGCTGCTTTGGCAGTGGCTGCTACCTGGGCCTCCATGGTTAAGGAGGCATCCAGGAGCACTCCCAAGCTCCGGACCCTCGGCGCTGGCACCAATGGTGCCCCCCCAAAAGGCCGGCAATGGGATCCCTAACCCCGGTCCACTCCGACTCAGGCACAGGACCTCCATCTTCGTTGGGTTCATTTTCAGTCGGCTCAGCCTGAGCCAGCCCGCCACATCCTGAAGCGCCCGCTCCAGGTCATCCAGGGTGGCTCTGGATGGGCCGCCCAACAGCAGATACAGCTGGGTGTCATCAGCGTACTGGTGACAACCCAGCTTATGCCTCCGGGCAATCTGGGCGAGAGGGCGCATATAGATGTTAAACAACATGGGAGACAGTACTGCTGTCAGAATCTGCAGATTCAGACAAGGATTTTTGGGATCTCATGCTATATATTGTAACCTGTTCCTGTACCCACTATGTAATCATGCCTATTGCTATTAGCTGTTCCTGTACCCACTATGTAATCATGCCTATTGCTATTAGCTTGACCATTGTGAATGTATATTATGTGACCCCAGGTTTATGACTTTGACCAGGCCTGGTCTATGTATCTGCTTGCCCGGGAGAATGACAACTTCAAAGCATGGGAACAATGGGCCTCTCACACTCCTGCCTCTGCATTCCATTCATCCCGGTTGGGAAGACAGGGGAGGACAGGGACCATTTCTTATCAACGTGCGAAAGCCTTGGGGAAAGCATTTGTTATGTGAATATGGTTACATCTGAGGGGTCTGGTTTGGGAAGGGAGATTTACTGCTTCACACCTCGCTTTCTTTCCTGTGGGAAGCAAACGGCCAGAGAACCTTTTGCCCGCGGTTTCCCCCCCCCTGTTGATTGGTTACCTATGGGCAATTCAAATTGTGTTGGAGAGTATATTAGACCTGCTTCCATTGTATGCGTTATCTCTGACAATAATCCGAGGACCTGTACCAATGTAGAAATTGGAAATAAATAACTGTGTTTCATCAACAAAGATCTGATCCTTGACTACTTTGAGCAGAAGCCTCACAACTGCCCCTGAGGCACACCGCATACCAGCGGGTGCCTCTGGGACGTCTGCTCTTCCAGCACCACTCCCAGCACCTTGGAGAAAGGTGATGAGCCATTGTAGGGCAAGCCCCTGAACCCCTATGTCGGCGAGGCGGTGGATCAGTAGCTGGTGGTCGACCATATCAAACGCAGCCGACAGATCTAACAACACCAGCACTGCCGTTCCACCCCGATCCAGATGCCGTCGGAGGTCATCCGTGAGGGCGACCAGCGCTGTCTCCGTCCCATGCCCTGGCCAGAAGCCGGACTGAAACGGGTCCAGCACAGAGGTGTCATCCAGGAAACTCTGCAACTGAATCGCCACCGCCCTCTCCAAATTCTTGCCCAAAAAGGGCAAGTTGGAAACCAGTCGATAGTTGGCCAATTCGGCCGGGTCCAGTGATGGTTTTTTCAGGAGAGGGCAGACCATTGCTTCCTTGAGTGCCCTTGGGAACAGTTGACAATCTCCCTAAGGGCACCTCGTAACCCCTCACGGCCAGCTTTTATCAGCCATGAGGGGCACGGGTCAAGGCTGCATGAGGTTGGGCGTACAGCAGAGAGTAAACTGTCAACCTCCTCAAGGCTGAGTGGACTGAAAGAATCCAGAATGGAACTAGAAGACGTGCATGGAGCCTCGAGTTCACTCACTGTCTCAACTGTGGCCGGGAGATCGCGGCGGAGCAACAGGATTTTATCTGCAAAATAGCTCGCAAAAGCCTCACAGCCAATATCCAATTCCCTATCATTTTGTCCACCATGTGGCAGTTCTGTTAAACACCGAATAGTTATAAATAATTGTGCCGGGCGTGAGCTTGCAGATGCAATCGTAGCCGCATAGAACTGTCTCTTTGCAGCCTTGAAAGCCATCTCATAGGATCTCATAAACGTCCTATAAGATGCTCTTGTTGCTTCGTCGCAGGCTCACTGCCACCGTCTCTCTAATCGTCTAAGCTCTTGTTTCATCTGCCGCAGCTCCCCAGTATACCAGGGAGCCCGCTTAGAATGAGGGCGAAGAGGACGCCTGGGGGCGATCTCGTCGATAGCCGCCCGAAGCCGGCCATGCCAGTCCTTGACCAGCTCATCCAACAAGCCGCCAGGGGGCACGGGCTCCCGCAGAGCCATCTGAAACCACTGAGGGTCCATCTGGCTCCGCGGGCGAGTCAAAATACGCTCGCCGCCCACACGGGGTCTGAGTGGGACGTTCAGATGGGCCTTCAGAGCATGGTGGTCCGACCATGGTACTGACAAGGCAGTAATCGGACCCACCTCAACCCCCGCTGCGAAAATCAAGTCGAGCGTATGCCCGGCCCGGTGCGTGGGCACTGTTACAAGTTGGGTGAGTCCTAGTGCCGCCATGGCCGACACCAGATCCATCGCCGGCCCAGAGGCCACATCATCAGCGTGGACGTTGAAGTCACCCAAGACTATCAGTCGAGGGTGCTCCAACGCCCAGCCTGACATGGCCTCAGCCAGAGATGGCAGGCTAATGGGTGGTGCATTGGGCGGTCGGTACACCACCCAGAAAGCCAAACTCTCCCCGGTATCCCACACCAGGCCGGAGCATTCTATGCCCTCAAGCTTGAGCGGTGGGAGCGCTCTGTAGGAGTAAGCCTCCCGAATGAACAGCGCCACTCCACCCCCCCACCCCTCAGTCCGTGATTGGTGAAGGACCGAGAACCCCGGCGGCGCCATCTGGGAGAGAGCCACTGTCTCTCCCTCTTGCACCCAGGTCTCGGTCACGCATGCCAGGTCCGCTCCCTGCTCAACCATAAAGTCTTGCAGGGTAGAGGTCTTATTCTTTATGGACCTGGCATTGCACAACACCAATGTCGGAGGGAGGTTAATCCCAGCCCCACTGTCTGCCACCCTCGGGATGGGACACAGGCTGGAAGGGGGCCGAGCTTCCCTGTTTCTCTGCCCTCTTCCCTTATATATCTGCCTGGTCCCACAGCTATACCTTCCCCTCCCCAAGAGCACTGATATCGTATGGCCTGTCTCCATTCACGATGACCATTCACACTGCACACAGTGTGATAAGCTGGTAGCTGGCCAAACAACTAGGTTGCTAGCACGTGCCAGCTAGGTACCCTGTCCCCCCCGACCTCTCTCCTTGTTGCCCCAACACCTAATGTAGAGCGATGTAACAAATCACACTGGTGTAGGGCTATCTCTGGAATAGTTAGAAATCAGAGTTAAGGTTGTTATGCTAGAACACAATAGCATTTATCATTTTTAAAAATACTGGGAAAAGTTCTCTGGTGGCACAGTGGAGAAAAATGGCAGCCACGGGGCAGAGGCAAAGAAAGCAGTGCTGATGTGGACAGCACCTTCTAAAAATGTGCACCTTCCCATCCAGATGGTTTGCTATGCACTTGGCCTGTGTTCTTTCTGCAAAGATTATAGCAAACCAGGTTTGATAAAGAACATTCTAAAGACAGCGAAAGCCTGGAAAAAGGATGGTTCGAGGACAACATCATGTCGCTGCTTCAACAAAGTCTGCTGCAGTTTGGAAGCCAAGATATGGAGAAATTGCCATGTGGATGCGGTCCTTGGAGGATTTTCTTTGTTTTGTTATGTAGGGAAATTGTGGAGCAGATCTGAAGGAATAGTACTTTCTGAAGGAGGAGACCTGCAGAAACAGATCTTGCCCCTAGAATATGCCATTCTTAGAGGAATACTTGTCAAGGTTTTGCCCGCCATGTGCAGTGTATCACATGCACTGTATTCAGAACCTACAATACCTTGAATGAAATAGGGTATTCAAATGTGGCATTATAGATGTGTTTATAAGTAGTGCTATGTTAGTGTTTTAACTTGAGCTGGTTCAGATAATTTTATCTCAAGTTTATCTTAAGTTAATGTCATACTATCCATGTGAACTGCAAGCAAATCCAAGATAAGTCAGTCTGTGCTGTGATTTGCTAATTAACTGACTGCCGGTTTCGCTGCATAACTGTGAACGCCGCTCACCAGTGATAACCTTGCGATTTTCCACATGATCTCTTATCCCAAAAAGACAGAAACTCAAGCTGAAAGTTCCTGCCCCAGTTGTTGTCTCTCTCTAAACTCCCCCTGACCTACAACTGACCCGCTGAATATGTAAACAAATGGAAGTTGATTCCTGGGTTGGTATCCTAGGCTGGCTGGCTATGCAAGCACAATTTTAGAACGCCAAAGAGTCTAACGTGAGCCCCGTTACTATTCCACACATAAAATTGTGTCATTTGTCTCAAAATTATCTTTGTGTGTTATATTTTTCCAGTGAATACAAGAGTCATTTCAAATTATGATCTTCCTTTAAATGTATTTTAAAGAAATCGTCATTGTTAAAAAAAAAAACAGCATGTGGATTTGCTGAAACCACTATTCTTGTTTCTCTTTATTTTAAGAGTATTACCCAAATAGTCTCTGATCTTTACAATCACAGGAAGATTTTTGAAAAAGATGTGAGGTTCGTTTGCTATCCCTGTTTGCGTGTATTGAGGTAGCCCTAGGGGGGCCGTTCTATATCCACTGATAACTCAGCAGCTGAGGAACTTCGCGTAAGCCTGCTCCAAACTTCTCAGCTGTTGACAGGCTTGACTTGCTGAGAACACTGGTTAAATATAGCACAAGCGAGCTGAGCTCAACAAAGTCATTGCTCTTAACAGTGCGCAGAGAGACCAGGAGAGGGGAAATGCAATCTTAGAACTTCACTGCCAAAGTCTACGGCCACAAAGCAACAATTGTGCGTGGGGGCAAAAAAAAGAGGGAGAGAGAGGGAGAGAGAGAGAGAAAGACAAGGCTTTTGAACAAAAGCCTGAGTGCAACATAAGAGAGAATTGGTACCTCCTTTTTCTTCTGACTAGCATTTCTCTGAACAGGAACTACGTTCCTCTTCTGCTCTCTTCCCTGTTTCCTGCATTACTTCAGTCTCTGGTAGATCTAGAAAAGAAAGCTTCTTTCTCTGTGTTCTTCTGGGCTGAATATCCTTCGTCCTGATGATGCAAGCTAAATTTCTGAAGTCTTCCAAGAACAGAGTGCCTTACTGAAAGACCCACATCTAACTGCTTGCGGCTGGCAGGTAAGTCTGAACTGACTTCTTCTCCAGTGGATCCTTTCTGTAAGAATTATTATTCTTGATTGCAAGGGTTTCCTTGGTTCTTCCCCTTTTCTTCTCTTCTGAGTGTTTTGCTTAATTTGAGGAAAAAAATTGATAAAAAGAAAGTCTTTCTGTAGGTTTTACCAGCATAAGAAAATCTTTGTGTTCTTCAAACATTTTGTTTAACAAGTGAGACAACTGGGAAAATTTTGAAACTTTACAGGGCTAATGGAAGAGGAGATAGTACACATAAGATCGAAATGAGCTGTGCAATGTTGTCTTTGTATAAACTTATGTTATCAGAAGACACATTAAGATTTTGCTTTTTAAAAGATCGGCTCGCTGAGACTCGAGGCATAACAGCTATAAAACATAGTAATGAAGCTTGGATGGTAAGCAAGAGGAAATAGTAATATTGTAATACAATTATTTGTATATCTCTTGCCCTTGCTTTCACTGATCTATTTTTGTACATCTGTCACTGTGTATGTATACCTAGTACATTTTGTCCTGCACTTCTGACAATAGCCCTAAGTGCTTCTGGTGGTATCAAGAATATCTATCACATTAAATCACTCTTTGAATGTTTAGTTCATGGGAATAACTTCATGAGTCTATTCTCTGGGCACTCATTAACAAGGATATTTTTGCACATAGCAATGACTGAATTTATTACTTTAAACATTATATTTATATAGAGCAGTGCATAATTTTACCCTCTTCCGAGAATCAATGTTTTTGTTTCTTAGTTTGAAAGAAACAAAGCACTTGGAAGGAACTCCCATTGATTTCAGGGAAACATAATTCTAGCTAAAGATATTCAGGACTGCAGTTTAGAGCTGATAGTTTTGGTCAGGTAGACACATAATTGTGTTTAATGTTTAACTATCTAATTTTTTTTTAAAAAAATAAGCAAATAAGCGCCTATAATCTATAACTGAAAATTCAGTGGGGTTTTTTTAAGTGACGTAGCAAAAATGTACTTTGTAATCGTAAGATATGTTGCTCTAGGTGGAATTGCTGAGTTTTCTGCTTGGTCTCCTAATTCAAAAAATGTATTCAGTTAGAGGAACTAGGAAGATAAGAATGCTTTGTTCCCTTCAAATGCATACATAACAAGGAGGGGTCATGGATCAGTAGTACAGCATCTGAATGGCTTGCAGAATGTCCTAGGTTCAGTTCCTGGCATCCCCAGTTAAAAAAATCAGGTAGTAGCTGATATGAAAGTATGGTGCACTAAGAATGAGACAGAATTCCAAAAAGCATTTAACAGTTTTGTATTATTCATTTCCCCCCTGACATATGCCAAATGCATCTTTTGATCCAGGATTAGCTGTAGGCATTCGATCAATTTAAACAGGGTCCTGGTTTCCCTTCTACCCCACTGAATACATTCTGACCTCCATCTTTTTCTTGTAGTGCATATTATCTGCTCCTGCTAATACAGCCCTCTCTCTCCTTTCACCCAAAGAACCAATCAGCTTCAAGTGCCAGGAACACAACTCCCAGATATGTAATAGAATGGGCAACTCTTTCTGAGCAGTTTGAGCTAGTGAGGTCAAAACAAAACTGAATGATCATGACAGCAACCTGATACAACAATCAAGCAGATACCAAATACCAGGCCCCTCAAATTTCATGTAAAGAGATACATCCCATCGCAGTGAAGATTTATCCGAAGGGAACAGAAAGATTCAATACAAAACAGACTTACAGCACAGCCCTAAGCAGAGGTATGCCCTTCTAAATCTACTGAAGTCAAGAGGTCTAGAAGGATGGTACTCTGTTGAGGATTACACAGTTTAAGAGTTCTTGGGATGCGCAGTCATTTTGCTTTCAGCAATCACCACAAAAAGAATTTAGTGGAAAGGCCGAAGTTAAGTAAGGGAAGCTTTATGGACTTCAGTTTCTCACTTTGTGGTAAAAATATTATTTTGTTGCCTTTTAGTGAAGCCCATCACTAATGTTTGTTGGCACGGCTGATGGTTTAATTATCCGCCCCCCCCCCCCCCCCAAAGTATCTCTTTTGTCAGACAACAAGCTCAGGATTCAGTCCAAATGAAGCTCCTGAAAACTGATTGGGTGATTAATTTCACCAAATAACCACCACCACCCCCGTGATTATAATGTCATCTTTTCCCACTGTAAAGTAGACAAGCAGGCTAAAATTACTCTTCTCAACAGGTGTCCACAAAAGGACTCTGGGATTTTCCTATCAAATCTGTGAAATATGTAACATAGCCTTTTCAGCAGCTGTGCTCAGATTGTTAATGACTTTGACTATTTTTCAAAAGTTAAAGCAAGTTAAGTGAGTCCTTGGGATGGACTATAAATGTATAGAAATAATGATTATTGTCTTTGGCTAAAAAATATCGGTGTTGGCTGCATCTCCCATAAACAAATAGTTCTGTCTTTTCTCTGCCCACTTCCAATTCCTTCATGTTCTGATGACTTTACAAAAGTCAAAAGAATAGGTCTTCTTCTCAGTGGCCTGAACCTACAAACATGGGCTTCTGGTGACCGGCAGCTGCTTATTCCCTGTTTCATAAGAATAGAGTCAATAATGCTGACTTACTCTGTGTAATCTGCCTTGAGTCCAAGTGAGAAAGGCAGGATATGAATAATGTAAATAAATAACACTGCTTATGTCACCACAGTTTTGATTGGTTGGGAAAGAAGATCCAACACCACTATTGAAGTGGATTGGGAGGCAAGAAAGGCCCTGGAAAAGGTCCCTACCCCACTGTCTCTCCTTATCCAGGGCTGGGGATGCCTTGGTGGCAGACAGCCCCCCCCCCAAGCCATTGCCTCCCCCCCCCCCAATCTTTTCCTGGTGGCCATAATGGCCAATTTGCTTCTGGCCACTATGGATATCATCTATTATTGGGCACAGTTATTTAGTTTTCTATGGCGCTTCTTGGGGTGCTTTTGTTGATGGTGGCATTTGCATTTATTTATTTACTTTCTGTCTGTTCAGATGCAGCCACCGGATCAGTATGGGTGGCACTGTTCAAAATTATATGTAACTGCAGAATTTGTAACTCTCTTGCCTCTGTCTCTGCTGGGATCTAAATTTAGACTGTAAATTGGGCAGAGGCCTGTCTTTTGCTCTGGTTACTCTCTAGATCACCACAGACACTTGGATGGCATGACCCAAGTCAAACACAATAATAAAGAGAGAGGTTATGGTGCAAACCTTCCCAATGTGCTGTCTGAAACTTCTGCCTTGTGGCCCACAAATGCCAAATCAGCTGTATGATAAGTATGTAGCATCAGATCTGATTTTCAACATGCAGCACTGTGAGAGAGTTGAATCTTGGAATGGTAGAATGGACTGGACCAGTGCAGATTAGGGGTGCCCTTTTGGAGTTGTTTCCTCACATCAAAAGTTCCGTCAATGAAAAATCTAGCAAATCAGGGAGAAGAGTTCTAGCTCAGAGGAGCATTTTCAGAGATGCCTTTTTAAAAATGAAGCGAGAATTCAAAAGTGTGGTTCCCCTACCTGCAGATTTTAATGGTGCTGTGCATTCTATCACTTCTGGATTATGTCACTTTTTCTTCTGCTGGCACGGTTGAGGCCTCCATGATCAAAATGCTTTATAGGTCCTGCTTCGGTTATGGTTTGGTATTCACTCTTATCCCAGGCATGGAGGCTCATAGATCAAAGGAGCAGACCCAGGCAGATGTGCAGCACTTCAAAAGCTTCTGAGGTGCAGTGAAAAAGGGAAATGTACAAAAAAAAAATAGAGTAGGTACTTTTTTTGGCCTCTTGCAAAATCAGTTACCACAAGGGAGAATGCTAGCCCAGAGCTCAGCACCATTGCCTGAGTAGCAATCCTCCTAGCCAAAAAGCTCAAGAAGGAAATTAGCTCCTCCCTCCCTGTAACTGTTTGCACTTGCTTACAGATGCCTCCTTCACCATTTTAGGTATTAGACCATTGTGTATGTTTGAGTGATTCATGCAGCAAATTATCTGACAACTGTGTGGAATCTTGATGGTCAGGGCTGCCTCCTGGTAGGGCATTTCTGGCACTGAATCAACCACTAACTGCAACTTCTTCCTTTTGGTCTCTCCTTATCATCCTTCCCAAAGTACAAAAATAGTGATCTTTGTCATCTATGCTGGCCTCTCTGCTCTGTGTCACTCCCTATTCTCTGTTCAGTGTCCTGGCTCTGTGATTCTTTCCTCATCAACTTTCCTTGTGTCACATTTTAACATAGTTCCATTCATGTGTCAGTTCTTCTCCTTTCCCACAGAACAGGTAGTCTATATCTTTCTCATTCATTTCCCCTTTGGTGCCTTATTTGCCATTGCTAACAGACTTCCTTTTCTCCTGAAATAAGCATTTTACTCTGCTATCAAAGATATTTCAACTGTGTGGAATTTGTTTTTTAAATACTATTTTTTTTAAAAAAAGAAATCAATTTAGCTCATATATTATTTTCCATAATTTTGTGTTTCAAATTGTGTAAACCATCCAACTGTGCTTCTTCAGGTGCTAGTCTATGGCCCAACTGATAGTTAAATTCCACTGAAATCAACAGGGTTTAGTTACCTGTGACTCACTGGACGCATTACCTCCAATGGGATGTAAGGGCAACTAGCTCTTTCTAGACTGAAAATTATCACTACAAGATCCTATTCTTTCTGTCCATCCATTTGGGATCCTATGTTTCCTTTCAACAACGTGAGATCTAAGAAATAGGTTCACTTTGTAGCTGTGTTTTCACTTCACTCTTCTTTTCCACCTTAAGTGTGCAAAGTATTTCCTCACCAATGGATTTTTTTAAAAAGTAATCAGACATTAGATACACAAAATAAGCATCAGTTCCTGTTTTTTATTTCCTGTTTTTTTCTTCTTTTCCTGTATTGCAATTTCCTGATTTGTTATAACTCATGTGCTGTAAGAAAATGGTAGGAATTTTATGTGCTGGGGTGGACTTGCAAGTTGAAAAGGCTCAAGAGCAAGCCAAACTGAGCGCTTCCTACAGTTATACAAGCCAGCTCTCAGAGGCACACATTGCTTCTTCCTGCAGGGCCACCAATCTACAGTGATAGCAAAGGAAGCAACTGGTGAGCTTGGCTCTGCTACTCCCATTTATGGCCCCAACCTTAACTGAGGCCCCAAATGGCTGCTGTTAACTAAGAAAAACCACTGAGGAGTTCCATCAGCATCCTATCTGATGCAGCCCTCTCTCACCTCTGCTCCTTCACCCTATCTTGAAGGGTATCGCCTTTTCCAAGCTGCTATGGATACTTCATTCAAAAACTCAGGGATAGGTCCAAAGAGGCTCTTCCACTGGCATATCAAAATTTATGCTAGAACATTAGCACATGCAGTGGGGGAGAAGATGAGGTCATTTCTGCTGATTCCCCTTCCTACATCAGAACCCACACTTTATCACCACACTGTTCATGGGCTCCTTGGTCTTCAAGTGCAAAATTTTTGGAGGCTTAGCAGACTAAAGCAGAAAAGGGTGGGAAAGTTGCATTCCATGAGCTTTGCTCCGCTGCTGGTACTTTGTATCTAATACCAAAAAGTTTCCTTACCTGTTGGATGACCATTGGCTAATCATTAGCTCCCACTGATGAAATCTCAGTTGACTAACCTAGACTATTAACCAGCAATCTCTGTGACAAAAGACTGGCTATCAAGGATAACAGAAAGGTTCTAGAAAAGAGACAACAAAGATGGGGTTGCCATCAACCTAGATACAAAAGAGGAAATGCACTGAAGTAACAATTCTAGTGGTTTAGGACACCTGTTCATAAAGAGAACTCACATGAGCCAAAAAGTGTACATAGATGTGTATTAATAAGGATGTAACTCTGGGTGAGCAAGATAATGGTTGTTTGACTGCTTTACAGTAAGACCCATTCCTGACTCTTCAATGCATGCAAATATTCACTGAATCATTGTAAAGGCACCCAGAAGTTCCCCAGATTTTGGGACTATTAGTCATTACCCAGATAATGATGTAGAGCCTCTAGGGTGCCTCTCAAGTTGTTCCTATATGTGTGAATTCTTTCTGTGATATGTAAGAAGAATGTTACATTTTATAGAGAGCCGCAACTCTTCAGGACATGTAGAATGTATTTTGAGACTTCTGAATTGCATGTTTTTTAAAGTTTTTGTTTTTAAAAAGTTTCCCCAAATACCAGGGCTTTTTTTGTAGAAAAAGCCCAGCAGGAACTCATTAACATAATAGGCCACACCCAACAGCAGAGACTCATTAGCGTATTATGCCACACCCCCAAACAGCTCAGCTCATTCCCAGGATCGGCTTCCCCAGGTGCCCCGCGGCTTTGGGGGGGGCATGGGGAACCCGAGGGAAGGAAGGCAGTTTCTGGATCGGCTTCCCCAGGCGCCCCGCAGCTGTGGGGCACCTGGGGAACCCGAGGAGGAGAGGCAGTTTAAACTGCCTTCCCTCCCTGGATCGGCTTGGCTTGCAAGGTGCCTGGGGAACCTGAGTGGGGGAGGCTGTAGGCGTGACCAACTTGGAAGCCAGCCGGAACTCCGTTCCTGTGCGTTGCTGCCCCAAAATAGCCCCGCCAAATACTGTAACCTCCTCATAGTTCTTCAGACATGTGGGTATAGAATCCAGGGAATTCACCACATATGGAGAAAGATGTCAGAGAAAGATGATGAATGAGACATGCTGTCCATTGTCATTCACAGAAGCACTTGGGGGGGGGGGGGGGGGTTTCGCGTGAAAAACAAATTGAAACTTTCTACACGTAAAGAACTCCATCAGCAAGGGAGAGATTTTCCTCACTCCAGACACTGGCCAGAGGGTGAACAGGTGTTGAGACATGGCTTCCTCCCTGCTATCCAGAGGGAACTTTGCCACGTTGCTGGTTGCCTTGTGGCAAGAGAAGGATGGCCTCCTTGGCTCGAGTCATTGGTCACAAGGCAAAAGAGCTCCTGGCTGAATGTTATCTGCCCCACCCAGCAAAAACGATTCATGGAATTTTTTATTAATGGATTTTTAAAGGAAATTATATTTTATTCATTTTTTTTCTATAAACCACCAAATAAATGTGTCAGCCATCCAGAGACCTAAGGGGAGGGTGGGTTATAAACCTACACCAATAAATAATAATGATGTTCATAGAATTGTAAATTTCCTCAGTGTTATTTTCCTTTGTTTACATATTTTGGAGAAGTTTCTGAATGTGCTTTATGACACAAAACTGACAGAGGAATGTACACAGAACCTTGTCTGGATTCCATGGTGGTTAGGCCTGTAGCCAGAGATGGTGTGCTGAGGAAGACTCTCAGAGAACAGGGAAATTACTGCAGAACATCTGAAACAAATACAGGTAGCCTCAAATATTTAAATAATAATGAAATAACATTATTTTTTTGAGTAGGGACACTGGATGCCCTTGTACCATATGCATTCATTCCATGGTACAGCAACATATAATCTCCCTCCAAAACCTACACAAAAGCAAACTATGGTTTTTACCAGAGAGGCAAACAGGGGGGGTTCAATCTAGATAAAAGCAAATGATTCTAAGGCTCCATTGAAATTCTTACAGGAAAAAATTAAGCATTTGATTAACCTTCTCACTGAATTTGACGAGTCTTTAAAATACTTAGATTTGGCCAGGGGTCCTTTCATAGAAAAAGAGGTGCAGGAGCTCATTAGCATAACTCATTAGCATATGCCACGTCCCCTGACATCACCAGAAGTGTGTCAGAAAGGGAATGTCAGTTTCAGCCCCATTATATCCTATGGGCCATTGAAATCAATGGCAAAAACTCATAGGATATATGAGGGGCTGGAGGAAAGGGGGTTTGAGGGAGAAGCTCCAAAATTGCAGGGTAGCTGCTGGGGCCTCTCCTCGAAATACCCACTAAGTTTCAAGAAGATTGGACCACGGGGTCCAATTCTATGGGCCCCCAAACAGATGGTCCCATCCCCTCCATTGTTCTCTATGGTGGGGAAAAATGTTAACTTTTTTCCTACCATAGAGAACAATGGAGGGAATGGGGGCAACCTGTTTGGGGGCCTGTAGAATTGGACCCCGTGGTCCAATCTTCTTGAAACTTGGTGGGCATTTCGAGGAGAGGCCCCAGCAGCTACCCTGCAAGTTTGGAGCCTCTCCCTCAAACCCCCTCCCCTCCAGTGGCTTTTAAAGTTGCCGCTGAATTTCGGCAGCAATTCGGCGGCGAGCTGAATCAGGTTAGAGAATCTGATTCAGCCCATGGCTGCCCTACTGGCCAGTCCTGAGCCTCGCTCCGACCCCAACGGACCCCTGGATTTGGCTGTGGCAAGTCCATTCTGTGGATCCCAACATACAGTCCAGTTTCTTAGGTTCTATTAACTCCAGTGGCATTTAAGAAGCTTAACTCTGTACAAAAAGGCTTTTCCTGTTAATATGAAAGCTCTAATGTGTGTGTGTGTGGATATAATTTAATCAGAACACATGAATGTAACATCAGTAGATCACAGTGTCACCAGGTGCATTAGCTCTGTATCTGACACCTATAGCACAACAGAGACCCCACCAGGATTCTATATCATGCCAGGAAGTTCCCCCTCCCCCCACGCTCCTATGGGTTTTTTTGTAACATTTGTCCTGCAGAAGAGCTCTGGAGAACTCAAAAGCTTGCACACTGGTAGCGTCATTTGGTTGGTCCTAATAAATGGTATTATCTGGATGGTGTTCCGTGTGTTTTTTTCTTTTGGGCCAGCATGGCCGAGAACACCTTCTTTATGTAATGTTTGTCGTTACCCACAGAAATATTTATTTACTTACTTCATTTATAGTCCTTCTTTCTCACTGAGACTCAAGGAAGGTCAAAATAAAAAATAATGCAGTAAGCAAGTGTAACACAACATGCACAGTTAGAGAATGCTGCACTAAAAACACACTATAATGCTGATGGTTGCACCCTGCAAGTCAATAGATTTTTAGGGAAGCTTAATTCAAAGTCCTGTTGGCAAACTGGGTTGTTCACAACCAATTGCCAGGACAATATGCACAAATATTCCCCATAGACCTCTTTCTCCAGCAGTCACTTTTGACCCATAGAAAGAAGCTGACAGGACCCACAGGACCTGCATGAAGAAAACCCCATACTAGTGTGGGGGGCTACAGTAGAATGGGAATGGGGCAAAAATCATTACCTCCACCTCCTTCTGTTCACAAAACTCTGCTTGTGAAAAAACAAGGAAGGATGTTATAGCGCAGTTCTTCCTCCTAACTGCACCCCCCCCCCCCGACCTGCACTGTTTGTTGTGGGCGCGTGGTCCTATACCCCCAGGCATCATCTTTGCAGAGGTCAAAAGGGATGCTGGGAGAAGAGAAATATTGGGAAAACCCACACCCATCAGTGTCTTCCACTGGCGGTTGTTTGGATACAGCTCACTGATTGTGTATTTGGAAAGTAGCCTATAAAATTGGTGTTTTACTTTCCACCAACTGATGGGTGGTCCCTTTCCTAAAGAATATATAGTAAATAAGGTCAATTAGAAAATATTTCTGTGGTTGTTTTTTTTTTAGTTGAAGCTGTTGTGAAAACTTTATCACATTAAAATGTTCATGAAATTATATAGCATAGAATTTGTGTCCAGGGAACACTGACTTTTGCTTATTTGCTCTTCCAAGTTGACAAGAAGTGATATCTGTAATCACCAAATTTACTGGAAAAATGAGAAGTAGCGTCCCAGTGGAAACACTTTTCATTCTGCAGGCTTATGATTGAAAAGTAAAATATAAATCTGTTTGTATATATTTTAAGAACAAACATGCTTTCTGGCTTCACAGTCTGCATTGCTGGAAAGAGTGGGTGAAAATCATATGAAGTGCAGAGAAATAATCTGGAGCATGAACAATCTCCCTCAAAGGCCTGTGTGACAGCGTAACCGACATAAACAAGCCAGAATGTAACGGGGTGTGAATACAAGGGTTTCTGTACAGGAACTGCATTTGTTTCCTTACTAAAAATGTGTATTGTTGGAGGGCCGTTGTGATCCAATTAACAGTACTGAATGTGGACAGAGAGGATCTAGGTTGACTTATGTTTCAAATGTGCTTGCTAAATATTATGAGTTCAAATGTCTAAATGTTCAGGACTGGATCTGTAGTGGAAGAGAAATAGTTGCGAGGGCTGTTGAACAACGGTTTGCACCAAGCACTTGCAAAAGAGCTATCTTAAAAGTAGCGACTGTAGATGGTCGTAGACCTCCACTTGTGCAAGAGGTTGCATAGGCTGTCGATGACTGGATTTAGTTTCAGTTTGTTATTGCACTTTCTGGCATGAGGTGCTGAACTGTCCTTCTGTAAGCAAAGGCTATGTGCAGACCTTTGGCTCTAACCCTATTTCAATAGTAAAGCAATATTTAATGTTACCGCCAAATAAATAACTGTTTACCTCACTATAATTCAAATTCCAGCATCTGCCCTACTTCTGAAAGGCCTTGATTTGACTTGCTTTCTCTAATCTTAATATAACCACAAATGTTTTGTGCTGACTGGTGCTCAGACCTTAGTTATCAACTACTGAACACACAGCAAACTAACTAGTCCTCCAGATCATGGACACTAATATCTTGATGTGGGGGGCACATGGGGAGAGGTCCAGCATGTTGTCTGTGAAACAGAATAATAATTCTTTGAATTGATGCTAGCTGAACAATATTTTGGACATGAGATCCAGTCTCTTAGTCATAAGAATTCAGTGAAAGTTGAGATCTTAATGAAAAGAGGATGTCTAGAACTCCAGTAGAGTAAAAAGAGTAGAAGTGATTGATTAGCAACATTGAAATAATTAGAAACAGAGTTCATTTTGTAGAAAAAGAAGTGCAGGAGCTCATTAGCATAACTTATTAGCATAACTTATTTGCATATGCCACACCCCCTGACATCACTGGAAGTGTGTCAGAAGGCAACACCCACCGCTTGGGCTCCACCCCAAGAATCTCCAGGTCTTTCCCAACTCAGAGCTGGCGAGCCAGCTTTACACTTTGACTAAAGACACTTTCGGTTTCCTTTGCTCTTGCAGGGGAGCTACCCTACAACAAGCATGAAAATACAGATCAAGTTAGTATGCTTTTGCTTTTTTCCACAGCGCATCACCGTATGTGCCCGCTCCTGGGCTTGTTACTCCTGGAACGGCGTTCCTGCGCATTCCTGCTCAAAATGACCCCTGAATAGAAATAATATGCTGAAGTAAATAATTCAGTTTCAACATTCATCATTGGTCATAACTGACCTAGGCAACTAGTTTATACAACCAAAAACCAGCCTTTTACACATCATGATCAGAGCTGGTTATGTGGTGGAATGGTAATCTGATTTTTCCACTGCAGAACTAGTTTAATTGTATCTGAATTATTTTCCCCACATTTATGCAGGCTGAAAATGGCTTCACCCACATGACATAAGCAATAAAGTGGTTGGAAAAAACACTGGATATGTGGTCAGGGTTTTCGGGGTGGGAGGAGGAATGCTTTTAGCCTGGAACTCATCCATTCTGATTGCTTTTAATGTAGGACAGGAAGTGGAGAAGCATTTTTAAATCAATTACACTGCTTAATGTTTTCAAATGATGCAAACATGGAAATGCAAAATCCAGTCTAAGTGTCACTTGTGAAAATGGCCTGTGATAATTCCTGAACCTCACCTAGTTCTCAGGAAGAGATAAGATCCTGGAGAGGGGTTTTGGTTGTATTTCCTTTTGGAGTAATTTTAATGTGTATGCAGTTTATACTGCTCTCAAAAAATTAACCTAGAATGCTGAATAAAATCTATATATCTAATAGTGAAGGGGGCCCCCCCTGTGCGGATATCTAAATCCGAGCTAGGGGGCCCTTGGGGGGGGGAGAGGTTTTCCTACACACAGGGGGCACTCCCACCATGTGCAGAAAAATCTGAAAAGTTAAAAAAACCCTTCAGGGACCATAGAATCCCCCAAAATACCTTTTGAAATGGCCTGAGCTCCAGGCGTCAACTGTGAGGAGATTAGAATGTTCGGGGGAGGGGGGAGGTTCCAATTGTTTCTGTCAGTCAAAGGCAGGGATTTTACTGGCAGCAGTCTAGGGTTGCCAAGTATCCCCCCAGCCACCAGCAGCGGATCCAGATCCAGGCTGGGAAACTCCTGGAGATTTGGGGGTGGAGCCTGGGGAGGACAGGGACCTAAGTGAGGTACAATGCCATAAACTCCCCCCTCCAAAGCATCCATTTTCTCCATGGAAAGTTATCTCTGTAGTCTGGAGATGAGCAGTAACTCCTGGGGATCCCCAGGTCCCATCTGGAGGCTGGCATACCTAGGCAGCACCCTCTGTGTGACTTGATACCACCTGATTTGCATGACTTAATTAGGTCCAGCTGTTTTGTACAGTTCATCAGCAGCCACCGTATGAAAGCCATTGCGGTGCAACAGTTCGAGCTTCAGACTGGGATCTGCGAGACCCAGGTTCAGATCCCCATCTTGCAGTGGAAGCTGACTGGGAGATTTTGGACCAGTCACATACTTTCAGCCTAACCAACCTCACAGGGTTGTTGTGCAGATAACAAAAAGGAAATAATAATGTAAGCTGCTTTAGTTCCCATTGTGGAGAAAGACTGTAATTTTCCTAGGTAGAGGCTGCAGGGGAGGGGGGTGGAGATAGAAAGCTGAAGTCAGATAAAGGTAGGTTGGCTGTTGGGTGGGAAGGAAATAGGGTTGCCAACTCCAGGTTGGGAAATTCCCAGACATTTGAGAGGTGGAGCCTGGGGAGGGGGGGATTTGAGGTGGGAGGCAGAAAGAGAGAGAAAGAGTGATGAGGTGGGGAGGTGGGGAGGCAGAAAAACAAAGGGAATGATGACAGGTCAGAAAGAGAGAGGAAGTAACATACATGGAGGAGAGCGAGAGAGTAAGAAAGGGGGGCAGAAGGGAGAAAGAGTGTGAGAGAGGTAGGGGGAGAAGGGAGGAAGCAAAGGTGTGAGGAATGGGATAACTATCCTGCAAGTTTCTTGCAGGTCTCCACTTGTTATATTCTAAGAAGTACAGTCTGTTTTTACAGAAAGATATATGAGTTTTTTTTAACGTTGAGAGTCAGTCAGTCTTTTTTACAGCCCATAGGCCATTCAGAAGCAGACTAAAACAGATAAAGATACTAATATAAAATTAATTGTCTACAAATCTCTCCACACATCACTTGTCCTAATATATCTAACAGTTAAAAGGTTAGAATCTGAGTAACTTATACACTAGACATTATCTCAGCCCATATTTTCATTGCAGAACGCAGAAACTTTGCCACAGATACAGTAGTTCTTTGGTCAGCCCCTGCCAGTAAGATTTTGAGAGTACATAGAATCTACAGTGGAAAACGCATCGATCAATGTCTCTGTCAGGTTAACAGAACAAGGATAAAATCTACAACTGAATGGAATTTTTTTTGTATTTTCCTGACAGGACGGCAGATGGTATCATATTAAATCTAGCCAACATAAAGACATGACAATATCTCGGAACTGTTGATGTAGATAGGTAACATGCAGACTGCTGTGGGATCACTGGAGCAAAGTGAAATAGTAGGGGAGAGCACACACCATGGGTTTTAGACAATGCATCTTAAATATCAATATCCTTTATACACTTTAAACATATCCTTTATATCCTTTAAACACTAAACCAGCTTCATTCATTTATTTAGAAAGGGCGGGGAGACCAAAAGTGGTCAATTTCTCATCTATAGGGCTGAGCCAAATTGGAGTGCAAGGATCAGTCATCAGGCTGCAAAAAAAAAAATTGTTCTGATCACTGATGAACAAAAATCAGATTCTAAATTGAAATACTGCTAGCCAGGCCAAATTTAAAAGTGACATAAGGCAGTTTCTAATCTAAGTGTTTCGTGTACCTCAGCATCTAGTCATGCCGGCCACATGACCATGGAAATGTCTTCGGACAGCGCTGACTCTTCAGCTTGGAAACAGAGATGAGCACTGCACCCTAGAGTTGGATTCAAGTGGCTTTTGAGCAAGGGAAACCTTTACCTTTTTAATTTAAGGGCCACAGAGGGTCTCAACTATACAGTCGAGAAAATTTAGCTGTTGGGAGCTTATAAGCCTTGTTCTGCTTTGTGAGAAGAAACATTGTCATCACTTTATAAGCAGTGAGGCCAAACTTTAGAAGAACTGAAAAAGTAGCCATGTTAGAAGCATTCAGTTAAATAGCTATCTGATTTTATACCACATTTTTGTAAAGTCTCATTGTACGTGGGGGGCACTGTGTCCTCGCTCATTGTGCTGGTACAGTAGTTGCTGTTACCGTTTATCAAATAGATTAGGTTTTTTTAAAAAGAGGAAAATATAAAACAAAAAAGGATGTGATTGAAAGCAGTGGACTATTGACGTCATCCTCATATACTGCTGCCAACCGGCCTTGTTTATTGATGAGATCTCTGTGAAAATAAGGCCTTTCCCACACAAAGATGAATCACAGGAGAACTAATGGGGCTGAGTAGCCTTTCTTTGTTTTTCAGATCCATTTTCGCTCTGCGTTCACTTAAGCTAAAGTAACCCTGTAACAGTGTGAGTTCCAGTAACTGAACAAGGCTGACATAAGGAAAGAAGCAGTGTAGAGTCAGTGAGGCTATTTCAGCACGGCAACCTGAGCAGTTAAGGAAATGAAGCAATGGCCATTTATTTGGAGATCTGCAGTTACTGTGACAACAAACATATACCCCAAAAACCTCTACACGGCATCCCTGCCTCAGTTCAAAATCTTTGAGTCCTGCAGGAAGGATTCTCTCTTAAGGCCCTTACATACCTATCAGGGGAGTTCACATGGAGTTCCTCTTTTGTAATAGTTCATGCAAGTCACTTTGGAGGCCTAGCAATGGCATGCTGTGTTTATCCATAAATGTTTATGTGCAAATTGGCCCTTTCATGTTTTAAGTTTTAGAATCTTGTGACTTTGGGGGGACCAGGGGAGGGGTATCTATGCTTTCAGTCTAAATAAATGAAATGTTTATACATCACAGCCATGAAAAAAGTGAATCTGCTGAATTGGGCTTTGACTCACAAAAGCTTATGTCTCAATAAATGCCCTAGTCTTTAAGGTACCATGACACTCTTTGTTGTGTTATCTGCAGGAAGTGTCTAGCCAAAAGGCCACTCTACTGCAACCCCACTCCCACCCTTAAGCAACCAGAGATGTTCAGGATTTCTCGGTCATTCCATTTCCATATCTACCCACAGGGATGTACACTGTGGAGTTCTAGTGTAATTAATTAGGGCTTCCAACCTCTGTATTATATGGTCACACAAAAAACAAACTAATAGGTAGTAGCATTTTGCTCTTGGTAATTTGTATTTTAAAAATATACTTGATTTGCATTACTAACATTTTGAAAACACTAATGTTACTAATTAGGTGGAAGGATAATTTGGAATAAAGATGCCTTGGCTTTTAATAGGATTAATTACAAACAAACACCATTTGTTTAGAATAATTTAGGGGAAAAATGCATTGGCTCTAAATGGGATTCATTAGAAACAAACACCATCTGACTTTCAGATCTATTTTGGATCTAGGGTTGTCCACGACACCACTGGTGGTGAGGCGCAGCTGCCGGGTCGTCAGTATTTCTGCTGACAGCTACAGCTGGCAGATTCATTTCAGTTCACCGCAAGATCAACTCTGCCTCCAAATTTTTGCTTTGATTCTAAGTGTTTGATATGCCGGTGTACTCTCTTTTCCTCATGCCATAGTCTGATAATGTATTTGGGAGTAATTCCACTGATTTTTTCATTTAAACAAGGACTCTGGCTTTAACCTACATAACAACTTAGCAAAGGCCGTGGATTCACTGAAATAGTTTCCTATGTGGGAACAAAAAGAGAATGCTGTCCCCCCCCCTCACAATGGTTTGAAATTATATTCTATAAACCATGTAGTACAACACATTTCCACGTGGTTTCTCTGCAAAGAAATTGCATGCTACAGCCAGATATGAATTCTGGAACTACATTGATTAAATATAAAATTTGTTCGTGTGATGGAACGGGCCTGGTCTTCAGGCCCTATTCTACCTATTCAGGCCCTATTTCCACCACCTGGAGAGACACCTCTCTCTCTCTCTCTCTCTCTCTCCGGTAACCAACACCACTGTTCGACCTCTGTAGGAACTGCCCACTGGGAGGGTCAGCAGGACTCCCAGCTTCCCTTCCAAGTTCTGAGGCCTGGCCTCTGTGTCTCCCACTGCCCAACGCCTGGTCACCATGGGGACGGTTTACTGCCTTGCCTGCCCCTGGAAGAATATTTATTTATTTGTTTGTTTGTTTGTTTATTCTTTTGATTTCTAGGCCGCTCTCCTCGCTATTGCAGGCCCAGAGCGGCTAACATGACTTGGTGACCCAAGAGTCATAAATACAATAAAATTTAAAACAATTAAAACATGTTAAAATTTTTCATACAGTACAATACAATAAAATTAGATGACATACCATCAATCCCAGCGTTTTCAAGCCCCAGTGTCAAATAGCGCTACAGCTGAATATTATTGTCTGAGGCCCCCTCATTGCTGGTCAACATGGGGGGGAGAGAAAGGGCGGCGGCCCCTATTCATACGCCTGGCGGAAGAGCTCCGTCTTGCAGGCCCTGCGGAACTGCACCAGGTCCCACAGGGCCCTGATCTCCTCTGGGAGCTTGTTCCACCAGTGCAGGGCCACCACCGAGAAGGCTCTCCCCCTAGTGGCAGCGAGCCTGGCTTCTCTGGGGCCAGGTATAACCAGCCGATGTTGGGCCCCAGACCGTAGTGCTCTCTGGGGTACATATGGGGAAAGGCGGTCCCTCAGGTAGGTCAGACCCAAACCATTTAGGACTTTAAAGGCAAGCACCAGCACTTTGAAGCAAATTCGGTATGCTATAGGCAGCCAGTGCAGTACCGCCAGTCCTGGCCGGATGTGCTCCTGTCTAGGGAGGCACGTCAGCAGCCTTGCTGTGGCATTCTGCACCAGCTGCAGCTTCCGAATTTGTGACAAGGGCAGCCCCATGTAGAGAGTGTTACAATAGTCTCGCCTCAAGGTAACCATTGCATGGATCACTGTAGCCAGGTCGGCACGGCTCAGGAAGGGAACCAATTGCTGCGCCAGTTGGCAGTGGCTGCTACCTGGGCCTCCATAGCCAAGGAGGAATCCAGGAGCACTCCCAAACTCCTAACCACTGGCACAGGCACCAATGGCGTCCCATCGAAGGCCGGGAGTGGGAGCCCCAACCATGGCCCACCCCGACCCAAGCACAGGACCTCCGTCTTCACCGGGTTCAGCTTCAGCCTACTCAATCTCAGCCATCCAGCCACAGTGTGCAATGCCCAGTCAAGGTCGTCCAGTCCCGAGCCAGACTGGCCACCCAACATCAGATAGAGCTGGGTGTCATCAGCATACTGATGACAACCCAGCCCTGCCCTCCGGACAGTCTGGGCAAGGGGGTGCATGTAGATGTTAAAGAGCATCGGGGATAATACACCCCCCTGAGGCACCTCGCATTCAAGTGTGTGTCTCTGGGACCGCTGCTCCCCTAGCACCAGCCTTTGTCCCTGACCCTGGAGAAAAGAGACGAGCCACTGTTAAGCGCACTCCTGTATCCCCACATCGGCGAGGCGATGGGTCAGCAGCCAATGATCGACCGTATCAAACGCTGCCAACAGGTCGAGCAATAGCAGTACTGCCACGCCGCCCCGATCCAGATGTCTCCGGAGATCGTCAGTCAGGGCAATCAGAGCCATCTCAGTCCCGAACCCCGGGTGAAAGCCTGACTGGAAGGGATCTAACACCAAAGCGTCATCCAGGAAGCTCTGGAGCCGTATCGCCACCGCCCTCTCTATTAATTTGCCCAAATAAGGCAAATTGGAAACCGGCTGGTAATTAGCCAATTCGGCCAGATCCAGAGATGGTTTTTTTAAAGAGAGGGCGGACCATCGCGTCCTTGAGTGAGTCAGGAACTGACCCTCCAGGAGGGACTGATTGATAATCTCTCACAGTGCACCTCGAAACCCCTCGTGGCCAGCATTAATCAGCCAGGAAGGGCACGGATCAAGGTTGCATGTGGTTGGGCATACGGTTGCGAATAACCTGTCAACTTGGTCAAGGCTGAGCGGGCCAAAGGTATCCAAACCCGGAGCTGACATGCAAGGGGCCTCAAGTTCGCTCATTGAATCAACTGTGGCGGGGAGGTCACAATGGAGTGCCAAGACTTTATCCGCAAAATAGCTCGCAAAAGCCTCACAGCCAATCTCCAATTCCCTACTATTTGGTTTGCCCTGAGGCAATACTGTTATAGACCGAATTGTCCTAAATAATTGTGCCGGGCGTGAGCTAGCGGATGCAATCTCAGCCGCATAGTAGTCCTTCTTAGCGGCCTTGACCACCACCTCATAGGCCTTCATAAACGTCCTATAAGATGCTCTTGTTGCTTCATCACAAGCTCTTCGCCACCGTCTCTCTAGCCATCTGAGCTTCCGCGTCATAAGCCGCAGCCCCTGGGTAAACTAGGGGGCAAGCCTAGTACAAGGGTGCAGAGGGCATCTGGGAGCCATCTTGTGGATGGCTGTGGAGAGCCAGCTGTGCCAGTCCTCCACCAGCTCAGCCAGGGGGCCTCAGGTCCCTCAGAGCCAATAGGAGCCACCCAGGGTCCATCAGTCTCCAAGGTCGAGCTAAAATATGCTCGCTGCCTAAACAGGGTTGGAGTGGGACACTCAGATGGGCCTTCAGGGCATGGTGGTCCGACTATGGTACTGCCGAAGCAGTAATCCAGTCCACTGTTACCTCCGCTGCGAAGATCAAATCGAGCGTGTGTCCAGCCTGGTGAGTGGGGGTCGTTACAAACTGGGAAAGTCCCAACACCGCCATGGACGACATCAGGTCCACCGCCTGTATGGAAGCCGCATCATCAGCATGGACGATGAAATCACCCAAGACTATCAGCCTTGGGTGTTCCAGCACCCAGCCTGTTACGGCCTCCATCAGGGCCGGCAGGCTCTCGGCCAGTGCGTTAGGTGGTCGATACACCAGCCAAATTGCCACACTCTCCCCGGCCTCCGACACTGAGCCAACACACTCTAGGCCTGTGATTTCCATCGGTGGGAGCACCCTGAAGGAGTAAGCCTCCCGAATGAGCATCATCACCCCTCCCCCCGCCCCCTAGTCCATGATTGGTGCAGGACCGCAAACCCAGGTGGGGTGAGTTGGGAAAGAGTCACTGTTTTCCCCTCCCGCACGCAGGTCTTGGTCACGCAAGCCAGATCCACCTGTTGTTCCACCATGAAGACCCGAAGGACCATGGCCTTATTATTTAAGGATCTGGCATTGCACAGTACCAATGACAGAGGGGGAATTCTCCATCTTAGCCCCACTGCCAATCACCCTTGGGATGGGTCTCAGGCTGGAAGGGTGCCGAGCTAATTTGTTTCTCCGCATTCTTCCCTTCTTCTCTTGCCTGGACCCACCACTATACTTCCCCCTCCCCAGGAGCACCAGAATCTGCTGGCCAGGCATCGCTGCCCCTCAATCTTCGCGTGAGCCTAAGGTCATTGGGTATAAGAATGCCACATCCAACAGTAAGGTGATTCCTCCAATTGCACTAATTGCTAACCTACCAAACCTACCCTAACCTCTTATCTTGCTGCATCCTCCCTCCCCACAAGACTAACACTCTAACTCTAATATATACTATATAAAGTGTGGAAAATACAATAGCAATAACAAATAAACAATCAAATAACGTTGTGCAAAAAGACAAATCTACTCTAACCTACCACTACTGTCCTAACTAACTAAATCTCTCGCTCCTATCCCCTGATCCCTAATCCTACCATCCAGTCCGGTTTACTCTTTACTGCCCCTGGCCACACAGGAATCCCCAGGAACAGGGAAGGAGTCCAACCTGGCCAGCGTTGTCAAGCCTGCACCAGGAGTCCCCCTGCCGTGATGGTTCTAGAAATTGGTCCCAGCCAGCAATGTACCGGCCACATACCACAATGTACCTTCTCCCCTAAGTCCCGGGGTACCACACTCCAGTCCCGTCCCTGACGGCCTCCCCCCAGTGCTCCTTTTAAAATAGTGTGTCTAAGGGGAAGTCTATGTGTACAGAGAACCACTACCAACATCAAACGTTATGAAATATTTATTAAAAATAAAATGTTCACACACATACTTTTTAGCACAGCACTAGACTGAGCAAGGGATTTAAAAGAAATGGGTAAAATGAAAATTCTCTGTCCCTCTCTCTATACATGCCCTATCAGATGTTAAAATATAGGTCAGGCTCCCTAGCTTAGGAAATTACAGATCTCTACAGAATCTCCTTTACCTTAAAGCCTCCTTCTGCTCCCCAGGCCACCACATGGCCAATGGCCAACTTCCCCAGACCTCCATTAAGAAGTCTGACTGCTCTGATAGATCCAGCACAAATGAGGCCTCCTCCTTGCTGCAAGGAGTTTTTATCATATCAGTTTCCCCAACTACTGACAAGGTCAGGATGGGGTCTTTATAAATTTCCTTTCCAAAACGTCTCTAAAATGTAATACCTCCAAACCTTTAATCCCTGCTTGAAGGGAAGGGGAGACTGGACCCTCCTGTTGCCTCTAGCTAGACCTATTAGCTTTTCTTAAGAAGTAGCTGAGGTGAGCCTGGAAAGCCATTGACTGACTTCCTCCTACTTTCTGCCTCTTCTCTGCCCAGAGGGAGGGGGGACTTTTAAAACTCAGAGTGAAAGTTTTGCTCATTTTCAACCTCCAAAGGAAAAAATGCATTTCTTCACAGTTAGCATGGCTGACAATAAGAATTTCTAAAATTACAGAAGCTTAGGGAGACAGGGATTCTTTGATTTTTCTTTTTAAAAATAGCCTCTACTCCTAAGATAGCAAACATACCACTGCCCTAGTAGATACGCATTCTTCTCCAGTGTGATGTGGATCACCACATGATTGTCAGGAAGATGATCAACCTCTTCATGACTGCAGACACAGCATTAGCAGTCAGCATGGTTGAGCATCTGTTTTGGAAGGGGTAAACTGTGAACTGCCCCTCCCCCAGAGGAATAGTGTGCTATGTGTGCATCTGGACTTTCACAGGTGAAGGCGTTGTGAATGTGAGCATCCCTGTGTGTTGCATTTGTGCCTGATGCAGCCATAGATCAGCTCTTTGCCATAGAATGTCCTTGCTGTGCCAGCAGTAGTGTTAGGACTTCCAAGACAGGTCTGGTTGTGGCAAGAGGTTTCAAGTTCCAGCCTCCAGGAGTCTAAGCCAGATATTTTCAAATGCTGGATTGGAATGCTGGGGGGGGGGGGGAGTGGAATGGGAAGGTTTGGTGGAAGCCGCTCCTGGTGGGGAGGGGGGGTTGGAGAGGCAGGCTGCTGGGAGATGCCTGGGGAAGACCAGTCATGGGATGAGTCCTCAAAGGCCAGTCAGCAACCCTGTTAGTGGGAATGCTGTGGCCTGACACCCATGCTGTTGTGGGGGGTTGGCTGATGATGTCAGCAGCAATTGGGGGACTGGGCTTGATCCTAGGCTTGAAAAGAGCTCAGAGGTCATGAGGGGAAGAGTGCAGCTGGGGAATGGGTCTGAATGTTATGGAAAGCATTAAAGGCGGTGGTCAGGAGCACTTTGAGGTGGAGTGAAGGCAGGGAGGAGTGGAGAAAGAGTCCACTGGTAGGGAAGGGTGAAGTGAACCACTTCCCTTGAAAGTGGGGGCAGAGTACCAGTATATCTTGCCCTGAATAAAGGCTACTTTGAATCATATACCACGTAAAGTAGCCTGAGTGCTTCTGGGGATGAGTGAAGACCATGGAGTCAAGCCCACTTCCCAATTTATCCTCCAAGTGATTCACCAGGCTCTGGCTACACCCACAAGTGGTTTGGGAGTTTAACTGCTGGCTATCTGGTGGGGTTGAGGAGTTGGAGGTGATAAAAGGCTTAGGAGGTCTGCTGATCAATCAAGAAGTCCATTAGGGAGTTAAGATAATATGAAGGTAGGTGGGGTTTCTGTTCCAGTCAAAAACACATAAAAGGGGGGCAGCCTATCTTCTCTGTGTTTAAAAGGTTGGGTGCTGTCCCCGTCAAAGTTTACAGGTGTCAATGCTGGGATAGAGTTGAGGACGGTAGTGTTCCCTAGTCCTTCCGTCTATGGGCCTCAGCCCAGGAAGAGCCTCAGAATAGGACTGTCCTGGTTCAGGTAGGCACCTGGAGCAAGAGTAGGGCTGACAAGTCAGCCCGGGGGGCGGGGGATCCCCCGCTACAGGGGTTCCCGATCCGCCGGCCAGCATTCGGCCGGCGGGGGGAACCCCACCCCCGAAGTCATCCTGCCAGGATGACTTTCCCCAACGTAATGACGTCACCCGGAAGTGACGTCATCACGTTGGGGGCATTGCCAGGGCGATGCTCTGGCAATCGCCCCAAAACTCTATGGTACCATAGAGTTTTGGGGCGATTGCCAGAGCGTCGCCCTGGCAATGCCCCCAACGTGGTGACGTCACTTCCGGGTGACATCACCGGGCGTGTGCGCTTTGCGTGCGCGCCGAGGGAGCTCCCGTCCAAGGAGGACACCCCCCCGCCATTATGTAAGTAGGACTTGGCAACCCTAAGCAAGAGGCATTGTCCAAACACTGTCCAGGGTCAAAACACACATATTCAAAAGTCCAAGCATCAAACCAGAAGGACAAATCCAAAGAGCACAAGCCAGGTCACAGTCCAGAAGGTCAAAGCACAGCATACAAGAGTGGTGGACAAGTTGCTTCCACACTGGCTCTCCCGGTTCTGGCCGCTTTTGTCAGGAGTAATTTAAGGCCAGGTGCAACTTCTCAGCATCCAGGGACACATGCAAGTCCTCAATGGCTGAACAGCCTACCGGTCTGTCAGCCCTGATCTTGCAATAACTTCAGCTCAAAGGCAGAGGTTGCCCAGTGCTGGGCTGCCAGCTACACAAAATGGCACCACTTCTGGGCCTCCCTCTGGGCCTGCCTTTTCTGACATTTCAAGAGCTCTGGCAACCCTGGGGGTGAGGCTGGCAGCTTCAGGGCCTCTGCTTCAGCTTCTAATCCTGGGCAGCAGGACTGAGGGCTGGAGTGAGCTTCTTCTATTTCTTCCTCTGCGGAGGTGTTGGCAGGCAGGCCCACAACAAGGGCGAGGGGGGTTGCCTTCACATTGATGCTTGCAGGACTCCTCCTTGGTGAGCCAGTTTGGTGTAGTGGTTAAGTGCGCGGACTCTAATCTGGGAGAACCGGATTTGATTCCCCACTCCTCCACTTGCACCTATGGCTGGATGACCTTGGGCAAGCCATAGCTCTGTACCAGCTGTTCCCTCAAGGACAGCTTGGGAAAGAGCTCTCTCAGCCCCGCCTACCTCACAGGGTGTCTGTTGTGGGGAGGGGAGGGGAAAGGAGTTTGTAAGCCACTCTGAGACTCCAAGTGAGTGAAGGGCAAGATATAAATCCAATCTCTTCTCTCTTCTTCTTCTTCTTGGGCCTGTTCCTGGAGAGAGCCTCCTGCTTGAGCTTGCCAGGCCCAGATGCTGCTGTTGGGGCCTCTCCAGGCCTGGCCTCACCCTTGTTCCCTTCCCTATAGCCCCTGGCTTGGCTGACTGCCTCAGCCATGCCTGGGCAAGGCCACCCCCTGCCGGCATTACTTCTGTAGCAAATGAATGTCGGAGTGGAATTACCACTCCTGGACACAACCTGCCCTTGGTGTTGACATGGCCGAGGTGTCTGCTAGTGCAAAGAGTTGTGAAATACAATCTGCAATGAGGTTGTTCTCGCCTGCCTGGTACCAGACCATGAACAAAAAAGGAGAGAGTGACACGTACCACCTCAGTACGAGATCATTACAATCCTTCATCTGAGACAACCACTTAGGGTTGCCAGCCTCCAGGTGGCACCTGGAGATCTCCTGCTTTTAAAACTGATCTCCAGCTGGCAGAGATCAGCTCCCCTGGAAAAAATGGCTGCTTTGAAGGGTGGAGTCTATGGCATTGGACCATGCTCAGGTCCTTCCCCTCCCCCAAACCCTGCCCTCTCCTGGATCCGCTCTCAAAGTCTCCAGGTATTTTCCGACCCGGACCTGGCAACTCTACAACCACTGGAGCGGGGCCTGGCCCATCACTAACACAAAAGGGTTATTGGTGAGATAATATTCGAGGGTGGGTGGGCTGCCTGGGATTCTTGCTGCTGGGTGACAACGTCATGGAGCAGCTTGTCCTGGCATTCGGCCAGCCATTGCCCGAGCTGGGTGAGGTCCATGGCTGTCGTGGGTGCCTCCTTCTCAGGCCCACTTTCTGCTGGGGAACCTCAAAGCATAGCAAGCACAATCTGTGGTTGGCTTGTAGACCACCAGGCAGGAGTTGGCACTTGTCCAGTGAGCACAAGGACAAGGCACATTCCCTGTATGGGTCACCAATTTGTCAGGCTCTATCAGGCTATGTAGCAGTTGAGTGCAGAGGTGGGGCTGCCACCCCCCAGCCAGTAGGATGTGAGATTTAAGTCCCTGGTTTTTAGATCAGAAGACAGCATGTTGTCACACTAGTACTGAAGAAAAATGTCTTAACATATGCCAGCTTACACTATCCCTTATCATTGCTACAAACTCAAATAATATCATATAATGTAAAAACGGTGTAGATACTTGTTGAAGTGAGCAACTCAGCATGCCTGGACATCGAGGAGTGCTACATCACTCTATGTGTGTGTAGGTGTTATCTCCTTGAATGGGATGTGTCGTGTATCAATATCGCGGTCGCCATGTGCTAGCGTAATGATGACCGCCACGTGGACATTCGCACATGGCCCGAATCTACCTGAGCTTCGGCCAGGTAGAACAATAGCTGGTCAGATCCTAAATGACCACCAATCTTGAGCCTAGGTTTCCCCCAGGGACCTATGAACTGTAACCACTATCTTAAGGTCCTGTCGGGACATCTGGGCGAGGTCGGGGGTGTGCCTCCACAAGCCCCAAAGGACATTGCTCGCCGCGCTGAACCGAGCCCCGATCTGCCGGCACTGGGCAATGCCGAGCTCCAGCACGCTGAAGCAACGTCCCAAGCCCCTGAGGACATCGCTCACCATGCCACTCCTGCACTGGTAATTATGGCGCCCACCGTGGGACGAATCCCTCCCTTTGACCCCTCCAAACCCGAGACCTGGGATGCAAGGTCCAGGCAACTTGGGTTCCTTCTGACCATGCATGTGGTCACTGAGGCCGACATGAAGCAGGCCTGGCTCTTGGGCCACTGCGGCGTCAAAACCATGCACCTAGCCCAGAGCCTAATCGCTCCCTGGGACCTGCTGGACGCCACCTCCAGCAGCTCGAGGACTACTTCGCACCAAAACCCTCCATGCTGTTGCTCCGAGTACAGTTCCTCCAGAGGACCCAACAGACGGGTGAGAGCGCCGCCGGATTCCTCGCCGACCTCCGCTGGTTGGCAGTCAGCTGTGAGTACCGACATGTGGAGGACCATTTACTGGGCAGTTTCGTGGCCAGGGTGCATGAGGCCAAGCTCCAGCGACGGCTGATCACACTTTCGGAGCCTACCCTCGAGAAGGTGCTGCAGACCACGGTCACGTTTGAAATGACTCAGAAGGACCACACAGCCACCCACTCGCACCACACCGCGACCTCCGAATTGGCCGCTTCAGAGGAGGAAGATGACTGCCAGCTGCACCCTCACTTTCAAAAAGGTGCGTTCCATCCCTCCTGTTCCCGTTCCCAACACACGGCCCAGGCCGCTGTCCCCACTCCAGTTCCCCAGCACAGCCACCCCCACTGTGCGCTAGCTGCGGAGAACCCCTCGAGCAATGTTCCTGCTGGTTCTGCGAGGCGACGTGCCGGGCCTGCGGAAAGACGGGGTACATCGCGAAGGCCTGTGACTCGAGAGACAGCTGCAGCTCCCCAGCCATGCACTATGAGTCAGCGGACAGCATCTCATCGGCAGTACGCAATCAGGTACTTGCCCCAGCCCCTTCCCGGGAAAATATTGGTCCACGTCCGGATCGAAGGGGCCCCCTGTTCCATGGAACTAGACACCGGGTCCTCGTACTTGATAATTTCAGCTGCAACACTCAGGCAGCTCTGCCCGCAGGGGGAACCCCGGTTGTGGAAACCCACAGGATTAGTACTCCAGGATTTCCAGAAGAACCCAGTGGCGATTAAGGGGCTGGGCAAGTTCCGGGTCTAGTTCAAGGAATTTAGCAGACTCATGGACCTCCTGGTGGTGGAAAGCAACATCACCAGCCTTTTGGGACTCTCATGGTTTCAGCCTGTGCGGCTGGAAATCAGGGGGGTGAACCTCATCGGCTCTGCAGACTTCGAGTCGGTCTGCACTGAATTCCCTGCCATTTTTGATGGCCCGTTGGGCTCTTACAGGGGGCCTCCCATCTCACTGGACTTAGACCTCGCTGAACGCGCCATCCGCATGGCAGCTCGGCGGTGTGAGGCTTCTGAGCTGACACTATCAGACCAGACCTTTGTTGAAAGCAAAGTTCTTTTATTTCCAATAATGGTTCAGGTTCTCGATGTTTGTTAGAGATACATGACAGCAAACAACAG
This sequence comes from Lepidodactylus listeri, assembly GCA_029233225.1. Classification (NCBI taxonomy): domain Eukaryota; kingdom Metazoa; phylum Chordata; class Lepidosauria; order Squamata; family Gekkonidae; genus Lepidodactylus; species Lepidodactylus listeri. The sequence continues at coordinate 58,210,348 of JARCFY010000016.1, read as the reverse complement.
GGGTTAATATACAATCAGTCACAGTTGAATACAGGTACTGGACCAATCAGAATGAATACAAAGAAGCGGGAAAAAGTGGCAACTGTTTGGTTCTCACAGGTGAGGTGGGAAAGTAATAAAAATTCTCTTCCTGCCCTGTGTGACCCAAATGTGTGAACGACAGGCTAAACATTTGGTTAGAAACAATCCAACAGTTCCCAAGGTTAGAATAGCAAGATAAAATACTTTGAGCCTCAAAGGCTAAGGGGGAGTGGACGGATGCGATAGTCCCAGTTGTTTATGTGACGTTCAGGAATGCGACAAGCCACCCTCCCAGGGGGAAGACAGTTACATTCAGCAGGGCAGATAATATACTTCAAGGCAAGCAGTAAATAACACATGGCTACAATATAGATCACAGAAACAGAAAGACAAGCACACTGTTGTCAGATCCTGACAGGCGGCCTCTGCTAGCCATCCAGCCAAAGATAGAGGCTGAGTTGAACAAGCTGGTGGCCCAAGGTGTGCTTGAGCCGGTCTCTCACGCTAGGTGGGAGAACCCCGATTGTCACCCTGATGAAAGCAAATGGGGAGATTTGCATCTGTGCGGACTATAAATGTACTTTGAATTTGGCCCTATAGGGCAACGTGTACCCAGTACCCGTGGTCAGCCACGTCTTGGCTTCCCTAGTGGGGGCCAAGGTTTTTGGGAAGCTGGATGTGGCCCAGAACTATCAGCAAATCCCTGTGGATGACGCCACAGTGGAAGCCCAAACTATAGTCACCCACAAGGGGGCGTTCAAGGTGAAGAGGCTCCAGTTCAGGGTCAGAGTCGCCCCTGGGTTGTTCCAACAATTAATTGACTCTGTTTTAAAAGGCCTTCCAGGAGTGAAGCCGTTCTTTGACGACATCCTGATTGCAGCCCCAGACATTGCCACTTTCAAGACCCGACTGTGGTCCGTCCTCCAGCATTTCCGGGACGTCAGCCTAAAGGTGCACAAGGACAAGTGCATCTTAGGTGTCCCATCATTGACTTTCCTGGGCTTCACCATCAATGCCCAGGGCATCCACCCCACCACGGAGAAGGTGGCGGCCATTACAGAGGAGCCCCTGCCCACGTCAGAGGCCGAGCTGCAGGTGTTCCTTGGCCTCTTGAACTTTTATCACGCCTTCCTTCCCCTAGCAGAGCTCCTCCACCGGTTGCTGGACAAGGGGGCCAAATGGGACTGGGGGTCATGCCACTCAGCAGCATTTAAAGCTGTGAAGGACTTATTGGTGTCCAATGTTGTCCTGGCTCACTTCAATGACTCCTTGCCGGTGATCATGGCTTGTGACGTGTCTCCTTACAGGGTGGGGGCGGTCCTGGGCCATTAGCTTCCCGACGGGTGGGAGGTGCCAGTGGCTTACTATTCCAGAATTCTATCGGCAGCGCAGCGGAACTACACCAAAATTGACAAGGAAGCCCTAGCCATTGTCGCGGGAGTCAAAAAATCCCATGATTACCTGTATGGTAGGGCATTCACCTTGGCCACACACCACAAGCCGCTCCTGGGCCTCCTTGCTCTGCACCACCAAACCCCACACATGCTGTCCCTGCATGTGCTATGGTGGTCCATTTTTCTGTCGGGGTATCAGGACTCCTTGATGCACTGCCCCGGGAAAGCTATGGGCCACACTGACACCTTGAGTCACCTCCCGCTGCCATCCTGTGACCCGGACCCGGCACCCGCCTTCCATATAGCTCTCATCGAGGACCTCCCGGACCGGCTGGTTCAGATATCTGATGTGGCCTGCCGCACGGCCTGGGACCAAGTCCTCTCCCGAGTCCTCTCCCAAGTCTCAGACTGGGTGGGGAGGGGGTGGCCCAATCATCTGGGCCCTGAATTTGCCATCTACACCACAAGGCGAAATGAACAAGGGGTGCCTGCTGTGGGGAATGAGGGTGGTCATCCTGGGACCACTCTGCGCCAAGGTCCTGGCTGTGCTCCATGAGTCTCATCCCGATATTGTCCGGATGAAGGCTCTGGCCCGCAGCTACGTGTGGTGGCCCGGCATGGACAAAGAGATCGAGGACCAGGTCCACCGATGTGGCAGATGCCAGGAGTCATGTCCCGAACCTTCTCATGCCCCCATCCAGCCCCGGGAGTCAACCAACAAGCCCTGGTCTTGACTCCACCTGGACTTCGCAGGGCCAGTCCAGGGGCAGCTTTTTTTTATTGTTGTAGATAGCTAAAGCAAATAGCTGGAGGTAGTCCCAATGCAGGCTACCTCGACCGAGGCAGCTGTCCAAGCCATGTGTCCAAGGCAGCTGTGTCCGAGGCAGCTGTCCAAGCCATGGACTGCCAGACACCCTCGTCACTGACAACAGGACAGCCTTCACCTCCATGGAGTTCCAGTGCTTTGTGGACTCCCTCGGCATCTGACACATCCGTTCAGCGTCCTTCCATCCCGCAACCAACGGGCAAGCAGAACGAATGGTAAGAACTGCCAAAGATGCCATCAAGCAGATGGACCAAGGCGACTGAGAATTTAAGCTGGCAAAATTCCTGTTCGGCCAGCGGTCTACCCCCCACACCAGGACAGGATGCAGCCCTGCAGAAATGCTGATGGGCCGGTGCCTCAGCTCCGTGCTAAATCGGCTCCACCCTGACCGTGCCACCAACGGCAACACCAAGCCAGAGCTCTGGCCAGCTCCCCGAGGGTTTTCCCCCAAGGACCCAGTCTACATCCGGAACTACACCAGAGGTTCGACTTGGGTCCCCGGAAGAATCATCCATTCCACAGGAGCGATTTCCGACGAGGTCCTTACCAAGGACGGGCTGGTGTGGTGGTGCCACATCGATCAGCTATGGCGGTGCCTCCTGAGCAACACACCCTACATTCCCGAGACTCCCACATCCGCCGAACCAGACCAGTGCTCACTCCAGGAATCCTGCCCTGACATGGAGACTGCAGAGCCCCTTCCTCCTGACAGTACAGTTAGAACAATAGCCAGTCGGATCCTAAACAACCACCAACCTCAAGCCTAGGTTTCCCCTGGGGACCTATGAACTGTAACCACTAACTTAATGTCCTATCGGGACATCTAGGGGAGGTCGGGAGTGTGCCTCTGACCAAAATAAAAGAGGGCTCTGAGCCCGGGGTCTGCATGTTCCATCTTGACCCGCAATAAACTACCATGCTGATTTCACTGTTACCGGCCTCCCGACTCCAGTACTTTTCAGGATGCCTCTCTTTGTCTTAACCTGGTAGCTGCCCTCTGACCCCTCTTCTCACTTTGTCCTCTCACTCTCTCTACATGGCCTTCCATGGAGACACATATCTCTGCAGGTCTCTCATGTAGAGACAATGTCCTCATAATGCCCTCATATTCCCACACACATGATGCCAGACAAGCTGGCCATTTGTGATAGGAAAAGTATTCTTTAGATTAGGTTTCTCCCTCATCTTTTGACTGCAACTTGAATGTGAACTGGATCTACTTGAATAAATGTAAGTTTACCTTTTTTCCAATATACTTCTTGGGATATTTATATAGTGGATTCAGTATCATGCTTCTATGACTTGATAAACTCTGCTATATAACCAAAATATTCCAATAATACTCAAAATTATCAAAAGAAGAAACAAAGTCATCAAAAGAAGGACCAAAATCTTATGGCTGCCCATAAATAGATCTAGTAATTGTTTTATGTAAAAACCACTGAAGACATCAGCTTACAGTGCAATGACCTATGACAGAGAACAACAAGTTAATCCCTAGGAAGATTCACACATTTTTTGTGTTCTGTGTGAACTATGAACTGGTTGAATAACAGATTTACATGTAATTTTTTCATTTAAACAACATTTTAAATCTCTGTGTATGAAAGTATCTTTTTTTCAGCTTTGTGTGTGGCTGAAATGCCTAAAATTCCAAAAGATATAGAAGATAACAGTGGCTGAATGTCAAATAAGCACATACCATAAAATGCTGTCATAAAATTTCACAGGAAGGAAAACAAACTGTACATGTTATATTTTCTTATACATTTCAAGAGAACTGCCAAAATGAATTCTTTGTTGATGAACAAAGAGACCAAATCCAAGCATCGTCTGTTCATGTCTTGGCTTGTTAACCACTGTAGCTGGTCATGAAGAAAATGTGATGGACAGTCTTACAGGAAACAATGGGATGGTTATGATGTAATGTCAGTCCATGGCTTGGCTTACATCAACAAGTTGTATTTTCAAACATTTAGCTTTCTCCTCCCACTAGGCACTTGGAAATAGTGACTTCCACTTTAGTGTAAGCCAAAATTGTCGTTAAATTGAAACCAGAAAACCAAGGTTCTTCCTCTGCTTCTAAGCTGTGATTACAAACAAGCTTTAAACTGAGGGTTCAGCAAGACATTACATCCAAACCAGCAAACTATACAAGGCCCTAACAGTAGGGATGGGCTTGAAGTGGTTCATGAACTAAAGCTCATGATGAATTTTGGCTGGTTCATGGTTTGTGAACTGAAGTTCATGACAGATCAACTGGCACAAACTTCCCATGAACTTTCGAGCAGTTCATGAAGGTTTGTGCTGGTTCATGAATGGATACAGACTGTTTCCACTCAAACAAAATGTTTACCAAACTTCAAACCAATGAGGGGGTGGAATTATCCAACCTTGGAAATACGGTTGTCATACTAGTCATGTCAGTTTCAAACACACACACCCTTTGCCAGTGTTCCTTTGTGTTCACTTTCTCTTCTTTCCACTTCCTTACACAGAGCTTGCAAAATCCCACACACACCGCTTGCTTGGATTTGTAACTCTGTGCTTTGAGAGCAGTCTTTTAAAGCTTGCAGTGGCAGTGACACTGGGTTCCACTGGGCACTCTTTGATTGTACTGGTTCTGCTGGGCTCTAGTACATTGCACTGGTTCTTATGGGCTTCCACCACCACCCCAATTTGGATTGTGATTCCTTGTTTGACATCAGTACTGTTGAGCTTGCATTGCCACATTGGGACTGGGTTCTGCTGGGCACTCTGTGATTACACTGTTTTGCTGGGCACTCTGTACATTGTACTGCTTCTGCTGGGCTTGCAAAAATGCCTCCCCCCTGCTTAGATTATGATTGTGCTAGCTTTGCCACATTGGCAGTAGGTTCTGCTGGGCACTAGTACATTGCACTGGTTCTGCTTGGCTTGTAACCCTCCCCTTTCTTGGAGTGTGATTCTGTACTAGACATCCATCCTGTTAAGCTGGCATTACCACAACAGCATTGGGTTTTGCTGGGCACTAGTACATTGCACTGGTTCTGCTGGGCTTGCAAAAATGCCCCGCCCACAACCTTCAGTTTCTGTAATGAGTACCTCTGAGGATCTGCCTCCTGCAGACCTAAGTGAGGTGGAGGATCAGCTCCCAGCTCCAGAGGCGCCTCCGCCTGAGCCAGATGAGGCTCAAGCAAGCACCTCCCAGGGTTTCGTCTCAGCACCACCAGCAGCTGAGCCACAGCTAAACTCAAGCCCACTTGATTCACCTCCTCGGGTAGAGGAGGCAAGACTTAGCTGCAAGAAGGAAAGAGGCACACATGCGTGGTCGCAGATCACTAAGTCCTGAGTTCTAGAAGGAGCCGGGACCTCTCTGCCAGCTGCTAACAAGCACAGGAAGTGGCTGGGTATTTAGGCACAGCACAGAGACTACCAACTTGTGCTAGCAACAAGTCTTCTTGGCTAAGCTCTGCACCCATCTGGCTCGCGATAGCTGACTTGATTCTGGATCCTCTGGCTTGTGACTCTGGCTCTGTTTGACTTTGGCTCTGTTGACTCCCTGGACTGGTTTACTCATGAGTTTCCTTCTTGGACCCTGGCTTGGACTGACTCTGCTTTTGGCTTAGTGTTTTGGACTTGGCAACTTGTTCCTGATTTGGCTTAATCTCGGACTGTCCCAGACTTCTGCTAGGCTCCTGTTCTATTGGCATCCAGCCCGTGACAGTTTCTACTGCAGAGATTCCATGGTTTGACCATAGTCCTGTTTGGTTTGCACTGCCACAGTGGCATTGATTCTGCTGGGCACATTGCAGTGGTTGTGCTGGGCTTGCAAAATTGTCCCGCACCTTCGGTTTCTACTGCAGAGATTCTTTGGGACTTTGATTCCATTCTGCCGGGTTTCTATTGCCCTTGCTTTTTTGCTGTTTTTTCCCCTCCATTGGAAACAATGAAGGTAGGGGCACCTTTTTTGAGTGTTGTCACTTGGACCCCATAAATCCTATTCTCACTCAAACTTGGAGGGCAAGTAGAGGAGAGTCAGATCGAGATTACCTATGAGTTTGGTGTCTCTAGCATGCTGGGGGGTGGGGGGGGGGAAGAGAAGTTCAACTGCATCACAAACCTCATAAACCAAACCACCTCATTTAGCTCTTAGAAGTCCATGATGGTTCATGGTTCATGAACCAGACACACCATGAACCGAAATGAACTGCATTTTCCCAGTACATGCCCATCCCTACTTAAGAGGTTCAGGAGAATCAAGAGAGTCACAGTCTCTCTGTCCATCTTCCAGTATAGGGAGGTTTGCCAACCTCCAAGTGGTACCTGCTGTAACAACTGAACTCCTGACAACCAAGATTGGGTCCCCTGGAGAAAATGGCTGCTTTGGAGGGTGGCATTATACCCTGATGAGGTCCTTTCTCAAACTCCATCCTCCCCAGGCTCCCCGGAAAGCTCCAGGTATTTCCCAACCCAGAGCTGGCAGCCCTAAGCATAGGTCATCCACCAGGGCAACCGAGTCTGTTTCAGTACCATAATCTGCCTGGAAAAGGGTCTAAGCAATCTGCTTTATCCAAGAAAGTTTTCCAGCCATCACCCATTCAATCACCTTGCTCACAAATGGAATATTTGAGACTAGTCAGTAGTTATTTTTATTAATTAATTATTAAAGCATTATCATCATTATCTCAATCATAAAACTATAGGGTCACCAAGGTGGCTAACAAATTAAAACATATAAATTATACCCTGCCTTTCCTTGTGGTTTAAGGTGGTTCAAAATTGTTGAGGTCTCCTGGGTCCAGGGTAAGCTTCTTTAGCAGTGGATGCATTTCAGCCTGTTTCAAGGCTTGAGTGACCCCTCCCCCCTTTCTCAAGAAGGCATTAAATACTGCTCAGACTCAGTCAGCAAGCCACCCCACTCCTGCCAGATTTAAGTAACCTGGAAGGCCAAGTGTTATACAAGCAGGTGGTAGGCCTCAAACTTCCAAGGTTCCTGTCCTTATCATTAGACTGAATAAACTAAAAAGTATCTAAACCAACTGGACAAGTTGGCACCCTGGCGCCATCTGTCCCAGTCACTGCTAATGTAGAGTCCAAGTCAGAATGAATGTGAGAGATTTTATCAGCAATGTACTGAGCAAAATGGTCACAACAGGCGTCTGAGCAGTCCACCTCCTCCTGTGGGCCAGGTCTTATTATGCCTCTGACCAGCCAGAACTGCTGTGCTGACTTACATTGTGCAGACACAATCGTGGCTGAAGAGTATTGTTTTTCTGCCACCATCACTGCCATGAAATACACTTCAAAATCTTTTGCCCGCATCTTGTCCTAAGTCTTCCTCCACCATGGCTCTAGCTGTCTCCCTTGTCTTTTCATCACCTGCAGACCTTCAATAAACCAAGTGGCTACCTGGGCTCTAAAACTTAAGAGAAGGCACCTGGGAATGATTGTGTCACCCACCTGGGTCATTTCCTCATTCCAGATGTCAACAGTGGCATTGACAGAAGCACCAGCCATATCAGCAGGAAAATCCCATAGAGCCATCAGAAAGACATTTGGATCCATCTGACTCTGTAAACCTAAACTCAAACACAGTGATCCATAGGCGTCAACTTCAGGGGGGCTGAGGAGCTGGAGACCTCCCCAACTTTTCCACGAGGTGCTGAGCCTCCACCGGAGACAATGGACTGTTATGTCTCTGGCCCAGCCCCAGCACACACCCCCCCCCGGGAAATTGGAAAGTCTACACCATCTGACCCTGTGATCTATTCATGACAGAGGAGCTGTCATAAGTTCCTCCAGCCTGAGTTCATATTCCTCCGATGCAGAACAAAATACCCAATCAGGAGTATGACCTGTATAATCTGTATGACTAATTGTTGATGTGTAATGGAGTCCTGAGGGTTTGTTTGTTTAGATATCAATATATTTATAGCACTTTCCCCCTCCCCCGTGGGAACTCAAAATGGTTGATCAACTTCTATTTCATCTTTTCAACCTCTGAGGAAGATTAGCCCAAGAGTGACTGGTTGAAGGTCTCCCAGCAAGTTTCCATGGTAGAGTGGGGATCTGAAGATGGATTTTTCCAGTCCTGATCTACTTCGCAATGCTATGGTTTCCAAACCTTAGTTGGCCACTTCAGATGTAACAGCAAACTGTGGTTTGCACTGAATCAAAAGTCACTAAAGGACTCTAAGGAGAAGGAGGAGAATTATGAGCATAGTGCTTGTTCTCCTTTTGCTGTTACATCTGAACTATTCCATTCTCTGCAGTGTTATTCAGGTACTGGGAAATTACAAGCAACAATATTCAGACTTCATGCCTTTGAATGCACCAAGGTGGACAGTCACTTTTTATTCTATGCATGGAGAGCTTGAGGGCTTTACTGAGGTACGCTGTGACAGTCTTAACTATGGCATGTGACTGATTTGAATTTCCAGTGGCATTTCTCATGCATATTTCTTCATGCAAAATAAGCAGCCTTCACTTTTAATTTTAAGAACAGGCAAAAACCTTTGATGATTTCCTCATGGTAAATTTCGGAAAGTCATTATTAACAAAAGCCATTTGTTTCTGATCTGAAAAGCTCAATAAATAGTAGTTCCTTGTCACGTAGACAGAAGTGGTTACCAGCACATTGGGATAAGTTACCAGGAGGTAAATGGTCATCTGTATTCCCCTTGCAAGTAGGATTGCCAGCCTCCAGGTAGGAGCTGGATTTATCCTGGAATTACAACTGACCTCCAGCTTACAGAACTTAGTTCCCCTGGAGAAAAGGGCAGCTTTGGAGGGCGGAATCCATGATGACTTATCCCAGCTGAGCATTCTTCCCTCCTCAAACTCCGGCCTTCCCAGGCTCCACCCCCAAACCTCCAGGCATTTCCCAAGCCAAAGCTGGCAACCCTACCTGCAAGTGCCTTGTGGCTTTGTGTCAGGAGCTTCAAAAAGTGAGAGTTAATGTATGCAAGGTGCATAAAACAGGCCGCCGACATGTGCTAAAAGCTGTCTCATCAGTGTGAAGTGGTCGGTGAAGCAGCACCCACAATGGGATCGTTAAAGAGCTACAGCCTTAGAAGGTGCTTACTGGCTGGGAGTGGCAGAAATAGTCCTGACAGCCGGATAACACAGAGGGCAAAATGCATTCTCAGTGACAGGACTTTGGTTTCACACCCTTTAAAGAGTTGGTCGGCAACACGGTGGACATGGCGACTGATTGATGGTAAGTCCAACATGGATGTCTTTCAGCAACAAAGGAAGCACAGCTGGACCTCCTTTCTCATGACTGTCTTCAGTGCATTTTGAACAAACACTTGTAAGGTTGTTGTGTTGGCTCAGTGAGAGCTTTCTGAGGGCCCTGGTGAGACATTAGAAATTTCTCAGATTAAAAGGAAATGATTTTGTCAGAATAATGAGCACCATCAACCTTGATTTAGACTAATGAAGCCTAAGGGGAAATGTGAAAGGAGGCATCGTTAACGGTTTTATACATAGTTGTACAGGACATTTATACCATTTGTGTGTAGGTGTTAAAAGGAAACTGGAGTATATTTTATACTGTTTTTTATATTTTATATTTTATACATGTTTGCAGGGGTCATTTCGTAGAAAAAGAGGTACAGGAGCTCATTAGCATAACTTATTTGCATATGCGACACCACCTGACATCACTGGAAGTATGTCAGAAGGCAAGAAAGGAGGGGGGGAAGGAGAGGGAGAAAGGGAGGGAGGGAGGAAGAAAGAAAGAAAGAAAGCTGGCAGAGAGGGGACAGCTACCAATCCAAGCCTCAGAAATACCACTATTCTGGGAGGATAGCTTCAGTGGTGGCTGAGGCCTTCAGAAGGCTGGTCGGAGGAACAAGGACCTTTCCAGGGGGCGGGGTCATTTTGCTGCAGCCATGATGACACCAGCAGGCATTCCCCCATGGGGGGGGGGGGCTGGCACCAACTCCCGGAGCTGTGCTCCCCCGAGCTCCTGCTCGAAAGGACCCCTGCATGTTTGTGATATAAAGAACTTTGTTGCTTACTTTACATTTGTCTTTATCCTGTGTATTTGGGTATATTCATGTTTGAGGATTATGATGAACTTTCCGTTTGTTCTTGTTTACCCAGTGTCTGGAGCCAGGGTCAGATGGGGGCTCCAGTGAGAGTCCCACAGCAACTGCAAAGGTGGGGCAGCAAGGGGGGCTACCTCATCTCATGATGAGAGGAGGACATGGGGCTTGGCTACTGCTCCAGAGGCAAGGCCAGTGGTCACTGCAGCTGTGGGGCTGGAATTCCTCAGGGCAGCAGAAGCAGATGGAAGTGACGGCATCATATTGGGGATGTCGCGCAGGAATGCTCCGGTATTTGGGTAAAACTCTATGGGTTTTTCGCCCTCAAAACCATAGAGTTTGCCCAAATACCAGATTGTCCCTGGGCGACATCCCTGATGTGATGACTTCACTTCCGGGTGACATCATTGCATCGGGGACATTGGGTGGCAACCACTGTTCCCTCTAAGCTGAGTTAGTGTGCACTAGCTCACAGTTTTTTTAGCCTCTGGCTCACACATTTTTGTCTTAGCTCAGGAAGGATGGCTCCAGAGCAAACTAATTTATGCAGTAGCCAAATCACCTGCTCACAACTTTAATGCCAGTAGTTCAGAAAGTAGAATTTTTGCTCACACGACTCCCCAGCTTAGAGGGAACATTGCAATGTCCCTATTTAGGGCTGGGGCTTCCACCTGCCAGCTGGTCCACAGTGGAGATGAGTCCCCAAAACTGGGGGATCCCCCCACTCAGACCTGGGGCTGGCAAGCCTATCTGGCCCAGAGCCAAGGAGGACATGGTTGGGGCTACTCCTCTCTCCAGAGCTCTCACTCAGAGAGACAGGCAGGAAAGTAAAGGAAGAGTCCTGATGACAGGAGGTGCCATTGAAACAAATGCCTTGTCCCTTTAATAGAGGCTTACTAGGATCTTATTTATGTCCATGCCATTAAAAGCTTCAATGACTCATTTCCACGTACAAGCCTCTATCAAAAGGGATTTTTCTTTTATATTGTATGTATGTGCGTGTGTAGGTAGACACATTCTTATCAAGTGTGTCCATGATTTTTGTTGAAACCATCTGGCAACCATCTAGCCATTCCAGCAGAGCAAGAGGGTTGTCCTGGCTGTCTGCTGCTATCATGGAGGAGACAGGAAGGACTTGTATTGATGCAGCTTGGAAGTTTGGGTAGAGTCCAGCCAACTAACACTTCTTCTGCCGGGTTAGACAATAAAATATGGAGCTGGTTATCACCCATGTAAGAATGACACCCCACCTCAAAACTACGGGTGATCTCCCCCAAGAACTTCCTATACAAATGGTCCATGTTTTTCCAGTGCAAACTTTTGTGTTACACCTCAGAGAGGAAACGTGTAGACCATTACACCAACGAAGCTCTAAGACCTCCTCCTGCTTCTGAGCATCACAGTAGTATCTCATGACCCACTGTGCTGAAACTTGCTTAGCAATCTAATTACAATGATATACATGTTTAGTTAGAGATTGTCCACCAGAGCCATCAAAGCTATCTGAAAGCCAGGCTGGACTGAAAAGAAATCAAGGGCATATTCATTTATTCAGTAAACTGGTTGTACAGAATTAAAGAAATGTAAGCATTTACTTAAGTAAAAATTACACTGGTTTCATAACTTCCAAAACGAAATTATTGGCGTATAGGCCAAGATATGCTCCATGTGAAGAAATGCCTTTTTTTTTACTGGAATGTTTGAAATGAGTAAAGCTTTTCCTGTGTGTTTACACAGCTTTTCCCCTCTGGACTGAGAACAGGTGTGGGGGGGTGGGGAATTGTCAGTTCAATTGCTTCCCAGACATAAATTATTTCAATTGCTTTCAATAGCTCACCTTCATACAAATGCTAATAGATCTGGCAGGAGAGATAAGGGGTTGGTCAAGCTCTCCCCCCATCCCCAAGAAGGGAACAGAGATTTGGAGGTGTTAAATGCTAGAGTATCTTCAGGAAGGAGATTCCTGGAGTTCTCCAGGAAAAGCCTCTTTGACCTAGCCTAACCTGGCCTGGGGTAGGGAAAAGGGAGGTGATAAAAACTCCTTGCAGGAGAAAGGAGTTCTCTTTTCCTTGGGTGCTGAGTCCAGAAGTGGAAACAGACCTCTCCACTGACAAGGCAGCCACTGACCATGTGCTCACCTAACATGGCTGACATAGGAGTTTGTGGGGTGGCTTGCCTCATTCCTCCAAGGTCAGGGACAGATGGTGGCACTAGGGAGGAGGGTGTCAACTATAGTCCTCTTAACATGTGGGTTCCCTCAGGGGCAATCCTCTCCCCGATGTTGTTCAATGTCTATATGCACCCACTCAACCCAGCTGGCACAGAGCTTCGGGCTGGGGTATCATCAGTATGCTGATGACACCCAGCTGTATCTGTTGATGAGCAGCCATCTGGACTCCCCTCCCACACATAAAATCTGGCCGAGGGGCTGGAGGCAGTGGTGGGATGGTTGAGGAAGAGTCGATTAAAACTGAATCCAACTAAGACAGAGTTTCTGTGGCTGGGTGGGGTGGACTCAGGGTTGGGGTTTCAGCTTCCCACTCATGATGATGTACCTCTGATACTGGAGCAAACCGTCAAGAATTTGGGCATGGTCTTGGACACCTTGTTATCCATGGAGATCCAGCTCACAAATGTTGCCAAGCTGGCATTTTACCAGCTGCCCCAGGCTAGGCACCTGCCTTTCTCCTGTCTCGCCCTGACCTAGCCACAGTAATCCATGCAACGGTCACCTACAGATTGGATTAGTATAACTCACTTTATGCTGGCCTTCCCTTGAGTCTCATCCAGAAGCTACAACTGGTCCAGAATTTGGTGGTGCAGGTCCTGATTGGGACACCACAGATCACAGACATTTAACCTGTGTTCTGCCAGCCACACTGGCTCCCAGTGGAATATCAGGTCAGGTTCGAGGTTTTGGTACTTACCTTTAAGGCCTTGAGTGGTTTGGGACCTACGTATCTTTGGGACCGCCTCCTCTGGTATGTTCCCCAAAGAGTTCTACTCTCTGCTGGAAATAACCTCCTGATGTGCCCTAAAGATGTTCAGCTGTCCTACCTGGTAGAACTCTCTGCCAAATAATATCTGTGCCCTGTGGGACCTTATGTGGTTCTGTAGGGCATATAAAACAGAGATGTTCTGCCAGGCTTTTAGTTGAGGACAGCGATGGGTACCATCTTATCTGGCACTCCCCCCCCCCCCCCACTTTGCCTTTTCCTGCTTGCGGGTCAGTCGTGCATACTGTATTCATTTTGGCATCATTTAAAGTTTTTTCTAATGTTTTCTAATATTTTAATGTTTTTAATCTTAATCTGACTGTTTTATTTTTGTTGTCGATGTCAACTGCCCTGAGCCCTGTGAACTCAGGGAATATAAGAGGGAGGGAGGGAGAGCTAGAGCAAGCTTTACTGTAATTTAATAAGCTAAAGGAGCCTGTCCTACATTTTAACATCTAAAAGGGCATATATGGAGGGAGGGACAGAGGACTGCATTTTTACCTATTTCTTTTGTATCCCCTGCTCAGTGTGGTGCTGTGCTAAAAGTATGCTTGTAAATATTTTTTTTAATAAATATTGTCCTGGGAATGCAGGCAGGGCAGGGCAACAATGCCAGATCACAGTAAGAGTCCAGTTCAGAGATCAAATACTGCCTCAGTAGCAGAGTTCATGAGTTTTCAGGGAAAGCAGAGTCAAGTCAGTCTGAGGTCATTGATCAGCAAGGTTCAGTCAGGTCTGAAAAGCAGAGTCAGGGGTCAGTCCAAAAGTTGCAGGTTGCACTACAGAGTCCTGTGTTGTGGTCACAAAGTTCACAGGGTTGTGACATGTTGCTTCCACACTTTGCAGGTCTCCTGATTGGATTTATATAGATCTCTCTTAACAAGCCTTATTTACAGTCATCTGCTTGGAAGTGCTTCTGTAGTTACTCAGAGCTGTTATCAGCAAACAGCTGACACTGAGCCAAGAGTCTACGCATCTTTAGTACTTGCCGGAGCCTCTGCCTATGCCATTTGACAGGCGGGGGTGAGTCTGATGAGCTGTGATTCATCAGCTGCTTCAGAGCTGAGTGTGAGTGGCTCAGGTTCAGCTGTTGGCAATGAATCTGGGGGCTCTTGCACTTCTGGCTCATTAACTTCAACTGGTTCAGGGCTGGCTGCACGCAGCTCCCCAACTCCTGAGGAGGAGTTTTCAGCTATGCTAGACTCAGGCTGACCCACAACACATACTTTATAACTTTTGATGCTGGCAGTGGTTCTCTATACCACATAGACCTCCCCCACCTTGGACATGCTATTTTAAAAGGAGTGCCAGAGAGTTGGCAAGTGGCTATTTCTCCAAGGGCGCGCAAGTGGTGACCAGGTGCTGGGCAGAGGGTGACACAGAGACAAGACCTCAGAACTTGTAATGGAAGCTGGGAGCCCTGACCCTCCCAGTGGGTCCTATGAAGGGGTGGTGGTGGTGGTGGTGAGCTACCCAAAAGAGAAAGAAAAGCCTCTCCAGGTGTTGGGGGAAACCTTGGTAGGTGGGGTGGAATAGGGCCTGCAGACCAGAGCAGGCCTGTTCTGCCACACTCCACCCCACAGAATGCTGATCTTTAGAAAAGGAAAGGGGAGGAAAGGCAAGAAAAAGATGGTACAGAGTCACAGTACATACTAAGCCTGTAATACACTGGGGCTTTAAGAAAGGCAGAGTTTGAGCCAAGCTCTGTCTTTGATCATGCAACTGATTGAGCATTTATTTAGCACATTACTTCATTTCACATTCCCTTTGCCATACATGGACTCACAAAAATAAAAATATTAAGGATTATCATGCCACAAGGAATTTTAAGGGCACAGAATAGACCATAAGATTAGCATGTCTTTCTGTCTAGTGCTTTGCAATCTTTATTTCATCAGATCTCATAAATGAGATCTATATTTGTTTCATTTAACAGATGAGACTACATGTCCAATACTTTGCAGGCTCCCTGGATGAGACACTGGGTGTATGTAAAGTGCCATCAAGTCACAGTCGACTTATGACAACCACAGCAAAGGACTTCCAAGGCAAGTGAGAAGCAGAGATGGCTGCATCTCCAAGGTCTTCCAAGTACTGATGCTGCTTAGCTTCTGAGATCTGACAAGATCAGACTATATCATGCTACCTTCCCTGGGTCTAACTATATGCTACACAAAAGTGTGTAACAGACGATTTTTTCTACTCTCTTTTAATCCATCCTTTCCTGTGCCAGCTAGGACTGAGATGGGGGGGGGGGGGGCGGTCTGGTCTAGACAAGCCAGACGGGGCATTGACATGGATTAGCAGACAGAGGACATTTCTCAGCATCACAGGAGTTCCTTCTGGTGCATCTGAGGTATCATCCTAGAGTGACTGGCATTATTCATGTTTATTTCCATCTTATTTCTTATTTCTTCATTACTGTCAGGCAGCCCCTTGGGAGCCTTCAGAAGAGTATTTGATGTATACTTGATGCTGGGGAGGCAAAAGTAGGTATCTGAGAGACTTTGTACTTCCACAGTGCCTCGTTTAAAGCATGCTGCAGTCTTTGCATGGCAGCTCTGCATGCAATACATGTGTAGCAACTTTGCATTCTAGGCACCAGCATCAAGTTTAAAGGATACCTCAGCCCAGGCCCGTGGCTAGGATTTTGTAATTTGGGGGGGGGGGGGGCTTCAAATAAGTCAGGGGGCACTGACGTCACAAAGATTAAAAAATACAATTTTAATACAATTTTTAAAACCCACGCTCACCAGGTGGAGCAGACAGGAGCAGTTGGAGCAGGCAATCGCTCACCCATGGAGATCTCCCATGGCAGGGCGAGGGGCTCCAGCAGCAACAGGGCAAGGGGGTGGGTGAGTGAGTGCTAACATGCCCTGTGGAGCTGGCCTCCACTGGCGCTCCGGCTGGGCACCCAAACACAGGAGGAGGCAGAAGAGGAGGAGGAGGAGGAGACGCCCTGGCCCAGATCACACAGTGCAACTGCCTTGTCCCTGCAGAAATTTCCTGCGCTGTCAAAGCCCACCGGCCCCTCCTTGCCTGCTGGCCCACCTGCCTGACTGCCTCGGGCTGCTTCCTGCAGCGGCAACACTCGAGAAGGGGTGACGGTGGCAGGGAAGCAGGCTGCACTTGGGGTGGGGGCAGCAGCGGCGATGGTTCAGCTTTTGTGGAAAGGGGAAAGTAACGTTCAGCGTTGCTTGGGGATAGAGGGCTCCTTGTCCTAGCCTCGCAGGAAGAGCAGAGGGGACAAAAGGCTTCATTTTACAAGGCGGTGCGATGTTGAACACCTACACCCAACTCCTAGAAAAACGTCACAAGCCACGCTTGGGGAAGGGGCAGTGGGGGGGAAGCAAGCCGTGCTTGGGGAAGGGGCAGTGGCAGCGAGCCTGGGCGAGATGGGAGTGGGGGGCCTTGTTAGGAAGTCAGGAGGCGGGCCCCCAAATACCCCAATGTAGCTACAGGCCTGCCTCAGCCACTGCTGGGAGAGGCAGCTGCCGCCAGTCCTTTTCTGGCATTATTGGGCGGGACCTGGCCAGACTTGACCAGCAGCCATGTTTCAGCCCTGGCATCAGCCCCAGCCCCAGCCCGGTCCATTTGAACCAGGGAGATGAGGAGGGGAAAATGAATGACACACGTAAGTAAAATGAATGGGATTGATTTTAAAAAGCAGAAAGAAATGCTTCTTGCTCTTCTAGTTGCCAATAGCCAGAAATCTCACTGCTGGGTAGCAGAAGTCAGATTAATACACTCATTAATGAAGACAATCCCAAACGTTTCCATTTTTTTTTTACAAACAGATTAATAAAAATGTTTAATTAATATTAATGTTTTTCCTTGAATGAAACCTACTCAAAGGTACGTATGGGGAAGATATTTATACATCCAAGGAAACAGTAGACTAAAATAATGTCATGGCAACAAGAGTACTACGGCTTTTCTCAGTTCCAGAGCTTCCAAGAGCCACTTCAGGGCCCCTACTGCAATCTTTAGGAGAGTTACACTCTTTTAAGTCCACTGGTTTCTATGAATTTAGAAGGGCATAACTCTACTTAACAACTGCACTGTAAGATTATCCTAGTCTCTCCCCGGCACCCAGGCCTAACACATGAAAATAAATCACATGCCTTGCTCAGCACTATGGTATAATAGGTAACCATAGAATTAGGGGGATAGAGTGGTCGAGTGGATACAGTGTTTGTATTACTGCATCCAGGGAGGTAGGATCCAGACAATGCAAAGGGCTGGAAGGCTTAGGTTGAGTACAAGCAAAATCCAGTTCATATTAAAGGAGACTTCCCGACACCAGGGAAATGTCAGCAGACTAGAAATCAATCAAAGGGAGATAAAATTGCAGTGCATCCGAGGCAGGTATGGGGTGAGGTGACGGCGAAGCCACAGCATTGGAGAGCTGGAAGACAGGCAGGCTGTGGGTTGAAAAGGAGGCAGAACAGCAGTTGGATACAAGCAATGTCAGGAAAGGGGAAAAGATGGAATGCCTCCTTTCAGTCCTTTGTATTGCTGTAGTCCAATCACTTCCAAACATGGTAGTGCGCGTGCGCGCGCGCGCGCACACACACACACACACACACCCCAACCATGACATTGACAGCATAAAATTTGCTTTGGAACACAAGAGTATCTTACAAGACCCATGAATAACCCTTGTTTATATTACTTCATAGATTTGACAGCATGAGTCTTCTGGAATGTCTTTTTTGGCCCTGCAGGGGTGTGCTAAGTTTGGGTGATTCCATTCCATTCTTGTCAGGGTCATTCTGCCATGTTTAGTTTCCATGGCTAACAACGTAAAGAGACCTTGGCACTTCAAACCAATGGGTGAGGGAGCGCTGGAGAAGTAGCAACATAAGCCAAAGTGGTTATGAAAGCATGAGATGATAAATATAAGCAATAAATGGAAGGGTTTTAAATTTATATATATCTCTGTATATAAAAGCAGGGAGGCCTCATGAACTGTGAAAAGAAATTATGAGAACAATGGGGGTGTCAGCAACCCAGTGAAGAGTTCATAAATATCACTGTTTTATCAAGAGCCACAAGTTAACAACACACAATGTGAGTTTAATTTTTAATTCGTGGGGGGCTGATCCTCTGAGACCAGCCTGTCAAAATGCCTGCCTCCCAAAGGAGCTTTCAGGATAGCAAACCAACTAAACATTGACCTTTCTGGCAGCTTCTACAGTGAGATACATATTTTGGCATCAGAGAATATTGCAGAAACAGAATATGGATCACTGCCATCCTGAAGGTGCTTTGAGTGATGCCTGAGTCTCTCCAGCCTCTTGAGTTGTCACAAAGTGAAAAAAAATTAGCCTAATATCTTCCCATTCACTCTGTGCAGGGGTAGTCTTAATGAAAAGCAGGGCCTGTAGGCCTGCTGAACAAGGCCATGGAGACCCATTAGATCATTACATCATGATGGTGGTTAGGGCCAGCTCACTTCCCTGCAGAGCTAACTTGTTTGTTTTGGGGGGCTTTGTGAAAATGTCTCTTGACAGGTTTTAATGAAAGCATTTTTAGCATGAGCCCGCCTGTTATTTTAAGTGTGTGTGTGTACACACACACACACACAAAGAGAGAGCATTCTGGTCACTCTAAAACAGGAAGTGGGGGTTCTTCAGTCACACTCCCTCTTTTATGGACTCTGCTTATGTTATGTCCTCACAAAGGACCATACACGAGGTTGGATTTACACGTGGCTGGGAGAAGCTATTGAGCATCGCTCAAAAGAACAATAGATACCCAGGATCCTGGCAGCACCCTATCAGGCGAGCAGGATCCTGGGAGGACACCAATCGTAGGGTTGCCAAGTATCGGCAACTTACCGGTGGGGGGGAGTTGTTCTCCCCCGGGAGCTCTTCTGGCGCGTGCGCTTTGCGCGCGCTCCACGCTGACGTAATGACGTCACCTCCGGGTGACGTCATTACACAGGGGAAGTCCTCACCGGATGACTTCTGGGGCGGGGTTCCCCCCGCCGGCCAAATGCCGGCCGGTGGATCGGGAACCCCTATAGCGGGGGATCCCCTGCCCCCCGGGCTGACTTGGCAGCCCTAACCAATCGGGTTCCATTCATATTATAGAACTATCATGGGTGTTGGGTGTGGGTTTGGGTGTGGTCTGGAACGGGGATATAAGCGGACCTGCGAGTCCGGCAAATAGCCTTGTTCTGACCTCTAAATAAAGTCTTAGCTGTTTTCACTCGACACATCTCCAATCTCAGTACATTTCAGCTTAGTAGGTTGCCTCTGTGTTGCTTCTTCACTTCAATGGAAGATGAAGGAAAGCGGGAGGTGTAAAGTCAAGTGAAGTGAAGAGTTGAAAATACCAAGGAAGGAACTATTTGCTGAAATTACCTTTGTAGAAGGAGAATAATCAGCAGTAGCTGAAATTGTTTTTTCCAGTTTGGGACTTCATGCAAGTATCAGTGTATGATATATGGGAGATGATCCTGCTATGGGGAAGGGGAATGGATGAGGTGACTTTGGGTTAAGTTGCTGAGTTGCAAACCAGAAGGTCAATAGCTTGGCAGTTCAAGACCTCGAGGCAGAGCTCCCATCTCTGGCCCCAGCTCCTGCCAACCTAGCAGTTTGAAAGCAAGAAATTGCAAGTAGATAAATAGGAACCACTTCGGTGGGAAGGTAACAGCATTCCCTGTGCCTCAGCGTTTAGTCATGCCGGCCGCATGACCATGGAGAAGTCTTTGGACAGCGCTGGCTCTTCGGTTTGGAAATGGAGATGAGCACTGCCCCCTAGTCAGATTCGACTGGCTTTCGAGCAAGGGAAACCTTTTCCTTTAGTAACCATACTGGCATTTTATGAAGGCTGAAATTAAGTATTTTTAAAAAAATGACTACACATTAATTTGTTATTTTTGAGAATACATATGTTCACTGCAGGGTTAATAATAATTTATTAAATAATATTATTTATTGTGGTTAGTTTGATATTGTGGCAATTGAATGCATATATGCATGTCTGCAGCATGTGGAAAAATGAATTTTAATACATTCAAATGAATTAAAACTAATTTAATTTAATTTAAATTAATTTAATCAGCTGCACCTAGGGTTGCCAACTTCCAGGTGGTGGTTGGAGATCTCCCATTATTATTACAGCTGATTTCCAGGTGACAGACATCAGTTCACCCGGAGAAAATGGCTGCTTTGGAAGGTGGGCTGGATGGACCCCCCTGATGTCCCACCCCTCCCGAAACCATGCTCTCTCCAGGCTCCGCCTCCAAAATCTCTAGATATTTCCCAACCTAGGGCTGGCAACCCTAGCTGCACTTGGCTCAACAATTCTCTGCTTTCTCAGTTGATCTGGGTACACTGATCCAACCTGTAAGGAAGAGGACATGGCTCAGTGGCAGAGCATCTCTGAAAATGCTGAATCTAGGGCTGCCAAGTCCTACTTACCGATTGGCGGGGGGGAGTCCCTCACCGCCCGGGAGCTGCCCGGGAGCCTCCTGCCGGTGACGTCACCCGGAAGTGACGTCACCACGTTGGAGATGTTGCCAGGGCGACGCTCTGGCAATCGCCCCAAATGGGGTGATTGCCAGAGTGTTGCCCTGGCAACGTCTCCAACGTGGTGACATCACTTCCGGGTGACGTCACTACGCTGGGGAAGTCGTCCAGGCAGGACGACTTCGGGGGTGGGGTTCCCCCCACTGGCCGAATGCCGGCCGGCGGATCGGGAACCCCTATAGCGGGGGATCCCCCGCCCCCTGGGGTGACTTGGCAGCCCTATCTGAATCACTCAATAAAAGGCTTCATGATTTCACTGTTCCTGGTCTCCTGAGTCCAGTACTCCTCAAGGTCCCTGGTTTGATTCCTGGCATCTCCCGTTTGACGTTCCAGGCAGTAGGTGACATGAAAGATCACTGCCTGAGACCTCATGGAGCTGCTGCCAGTCTGAGTAGACAATACTTACCTTGATGGACCAAGGATCTGATTCAGTATAAGGCCGCTTCATGTGGTCCCTGTGGCTGGATTACTATAATGCACTCAGTGTTAGGCTGTCCTTAAAGACAACCTGGAAACTGCAGCTGGCTCAAAAATGTGATTATTCTCAGGGGCTAGTATACAGGAACATGTTTCGCCTATCACTGACTGCCAATTTGTTTCTGAGTCCACTTCGAGGTGACAGTTATGGCATTTCGATCTCTTCACAGCCCCATCCTCTCCCCTCAGATGTCCCTGTGCCCTAATTACAGCCTTCAGTCGGTCACCTCCTGGCTGTTCCCCCCACTTATGGTTGCCTGCCTGGCATCCACCAGAGTCCAGGCCTTTTGCATTGGAGTCCCACTTTGTGAAATGGATTCCTTAAGGAGGTGAAGGTAGTGTCCTCATTAGAAGTCTTCAGGACGTGTCGCAATTGCTGTGGAGTCTTGTGAGCAAAAATTCTGCTTTGTGAACTACTGGCATTAAAGCTGTGAGGGAACGATTTGGCTGCTGCATAAATTAGTTTGCTCTGGAGCCGTCCCTTCCTGAGCTAAGAGGAAAATGTGTGAGCCGGAGGCTAAAAAACTGTGAGCTAGCTCACACTAATTTAGCTTAGAGGGAACACTGGACTTGCAAGGCCGTTTTATTCACCAGGGCTTCTTTGGGGGGGAAGTGGGATATCCTGCCGCTCAGCTGCCTCAGGGATTGCACAAGACAGCCTGAAAAACAGCTGAATGATGGAGAGCAGCCTGCTTCCTGCCACTCAGCTATTTTTTGGGCTGTCTTGTGTAGTCCTTTTAAAGTTCAAAGGAACTGCACAAGGCAGCCTGAAAAAGGGACTGCAGTCCCTGTCAACGAGGTTTGCGGGGCCACGAACCACAGACCAGCTGGGTTCGTGATGAATCTCCCTGTTTGGGGTTTGGCCATAAACCATAAACCAGGGGTGGCCAACCTTGCTTAACGTAAGAGCCACATAGAATAAACGTCAGATGTCTGAGAGCCGCAAGACAGGAACAAATATCACACACACGTTTTTATTTTTAAAAATATGCAAATTTGCTTTTTATTAACGTTAAATGGGACTGCCAAAAATAAAAACAAACAAGGAAAACCGGTTATTGATAATGATATTATTTGTTTGCTAATGATATTGAGAGAGAGAGAGAAAAAGAGAGAGATGGAAAGAAAGAATTAAAGAAGTGGAAAGAAAGAGAGAGAGAGAAACTAGGAAAGCAAATAGATGGGAGGGAGGAGGGAAGGAAGGAAGGAAGGAAGGAAGGGAGAAAGAGAGAAAAAGCATGCCTCCCCTTTGCTTCCCAGCCACCCTGCCAGGAGCCGCACAATATGTGTGAAAGAGCCGCGTGTGGCTCCCGAGCCACAGGTTGGCCACCCCTGCCATAAACCAACATGAACTGCAATGTTCCAGTTCATGCCCATCCCTGGGTTCTGCACCACTATGTCAGCACTCTGGAGAACACGCCATAGATATTTTGGTCGAACAGCAATGCTGTAATACCAAATCTGATCTCACAACAATTTCGGCTTGGCATAATGCTTGACACTTTACAGCTTCTTCTGGATTTGGGAGTACAAGCATTTGTACTAGAAATAATTTGTTATTACTATGTCCAAGGATCAACTATAATGTTTTTTATAAATTCTGTCTCATACAGTTCCCATTTTGGCAATCATTCTACAGATATCTCTGAGGTCATACCATGGCTTTTATACATCTCACCATATGCTTTTTATTAACAACATTAATAAAATATAAATCCAAACTCAGCTGATCAGCATCAGATGATATTGTCATTATTAGAAAAATAATCATGGTTCCAGTGCATAGATCACTTGAGCAGGCCAATCCTGGACCTCCTGCAAAGGGCTCCTGCTTCAAGCCCACTTATAATGGAATATGCTGGTTGCGTTGCACATGAAGAGACTGTGTGGTGCAGTGGTTAGAGTGACTAGCATCTGGGAGATGAATGTTTGAATCCCCACTCTGCAATGGAGGCTCGCTGGCCTGGGTGATCTTAGACCAATTATTCTCTCTCAGCCTAACATATTTCACAGGGCTGTTGTGAAGATAAAATGGAAGAGAATGTTTTGTAAGTTAGTTTTGGTCTCCATTAGGGGGAAAGGTGGGGTATAGAAATAAATAATCATATGGCTTATGATGACCTAGACTGGGCCTTGGTCTAAAAAGCCCATTTAGATAGATGCAAAGGCTGGCACATATACTGCCTATGGTGGGGGTACTCAACATGGTACTCACTTGCACCATGACACCATCTGATACCTTTCCTGCTCCCTCCAAGTGTTTTTAGAAAGTGGGTGAGGCCAGGGACACTACTTGCCCAGCAGGGCTTCTGACAGCTTACCGGAGATATGATTGTCAGGGCAGATTAAAATAACATTGTTTCAGCAGCAGCTGTCACCACAGTGTTGGTTTTATTTTCTCTCATTCCTCTTTCCCAGCGTTTTTATAAAATTTATCCTTCATCTCTTCTGCTTTTAGATTTCTTTTGTGTGTGTGTGTGTTTCTGTCTGTCTGTCTGTCTCTTGTAGCATTTTCTGGATGGCTCTGCCTTCTGTGGCAGCCATGTTGTGGTTGTGCCTACCACTTTGTATTTAGGGTTCCCAAGTCCCTGCCTTCTACCACCGGGGGAACGGAGGCTGCTTCCTGGATCTTCTTGCTCGCACGCTTCAAAAAGTGATGTCATCCTGCCAGGCACGTCACCAGGGGGACGCTCTAGCATTTGGTAAAAACTCTATGGTACCAGCCATAGAACCATGGTGTCAGCCATTAGAAAAATCATCCCTGACAACACGACAGCAGATCTTGCCACTGAACTCTGCAGGTTTGTTCTCACTCATAACTACTTCAGGTTTGGTGAGAACTTGTACCTCCAGATCAGTGGCACAGCCATGGGAACCCACATGGGTCCACAGTATGCCAGCATTTTCAAGGCAGATCTAGAACAGCGTTTTCTGAACTCCTAACCATTGGCTCCTCTCCTATGGACTCTATGGCACTATTCCCCAAACCCCGCCCTCCTCAGGCTCCACCCCCAAATCTCCATGTATTTTCCAACCCAGAGCTGGCAGCCCTGGGCCACACACCTATAACTGGTTGGGTCCAGGGAAATTGGATGGGTGGGAGCACAACCTTTCAAATCAGGGGTGTCGAACTCATTTGTTATGAGGGCCGGATCTGACATAAATGAGACCTTGTTGGGCCGGGCCATGTGTGTCATAAAATGTAATGCCAGGTAGCGGAGATATAAACTTGATAAAGGACACAGACAAACACAATTTAAAACTTAAAATAAAACATCAGTTAGACAAAGACTCAGGTCATTTGGGGCCAGCCCAGGAGTGGGCACTAGGGCAGCCACAGGCTGAATCAAATTCTCTGATCTGATTTGGCCCCGTCGAAATTCAGTGGCAGCTTAAAAAGTGGCTAGAGGAGAGGGGGTTTGAGGGAGAGGCTCCAAACTTACAGGGAAGCTGCTGGAGCCTCTCCCTGAAATACCCACCAAGTTTCAAGAAGATTGGACCATTGGGTCCAATTCTATGGGCCCCCAAACAGGTTGCCCCCATTCCTTTCATTGTTCTCCATGGTGGGGAAAAAGTAACATTTTTTCCCACCATAGAGAACAATGGAGGGGATGGGGCAACTGTCCAATCTTCTTGAAACTTGGTGAGTATTTTGGAGAGAAGCCCCAGCAGCTACCCTGCAAGTTTGGAGCCTCTCTCTCAAACCCCCTCTCCTCCAGCCCCTCATATACCCTATGAGATTTTGCCATTGACTTCAATGGCCCATAGGGTATAATGGGACTGAAACTGACATTTGGCCGGTGATGTCAGGGGGCATGGCATATGCTAATGAGTTATGCTAATGAGCTCCTGCACTTCTTTTTCTACGAAATGACCCCTGCGAAAGACTACTTGATCTAGAATTACAGAATTTCCGTCCATTATATCCGCATATCTACTCACAAGCTCCTCTTAATCTCTCAAGCCAGCATGGCCAAATGGCCCATTATCTACACAATCTCAGCCTTCCTTCTCATCGTAGAGCCTTCATGCTGGCTCGGCTGAACGTCTTTCCCTCAAACATGCTGTGGGGTCGATTTAACAATATCCTCCCTCAGGAAAGACTCTGCAAATGTTCCAGTATGCCCCCAGATTCAGTTTTCCATATCATTCTGGACTGCCAGCTGCACACATCCTCACGTATGAAATTCTTACCCCTTTGGCCTCACTTGTTTACTAATAACCTTAAAACTGTTCAATAATTTCTTAATGATGTTAATACTGATACTACAATTATGGTTGCAAAATTCTTAGCAGAATCAGCCACACTTAGATACAGATTTTCTTATATCATGTGCATATTTTATTGTCTAAACTAACTCACCGGAATGAAATGTATCTTTTAAATGTATCTACTGTATACCATTATGCCATTAAAGGTGTCTGGATCGGAAAATAAAATATCCTTAAAACATTAGCACTCTTGCAATATTTTGTTTATTTAACAGTCTCTGATTTAATGCCTCTTGCTCTGAATGACTGCATCAAAATCTGGAGACAATGTCTGCTGTAGCAATCTTGAGTATGCTGTTTAGGTGTTGTTCAGTTGTTTATCTGTAATAAGCAAACCTACTTTAGATTTACTAACATTCATTACAGAAATCTCATGGTCAATGTTTTGAGCGTAAGACCCAGAAGAAAACATGAAATGGCTGGGCATTGCAAGCTCTTGTACGTAAGTTGCTTCGTGTGCTGGTCAAGAACATTTGAAGGTACCATGACACAGACTTAGGGCTATGTGTTTGTCTACAAAACTATAGTCTTCCCCAGAGAAATAACTCTTATGAGGCAGTGGAAGAATAGAGAGACAGCCATGTATAGTGGTCAGTATTAGCCTACTATCTGGGAGGTCTGAGTTCAAAACCCCCAGTCTACAAAAGAAATGTGCTGAGTGAACTTGGTCTGGACACACACTCTCAGCCTAATCCACTTCACTGGCTTGTTGTTATTCCTCATCTAAATAGTTCACATTGCTTTCCTTCTGAGAAAGACTGGATCACGAGGGCTTGAATACAGCAAAAAAAGAGGAGGGGAACCAGTTGCACCCAGAAAAGCCCTGACATAACAAGCCAAAAATTTGTGTGTGTATGTAGAAAGGCAAAAAGCTCATACCTTGAATAAAACTTTGTTGATCTTAAAGGTGCTTTGTATCTCTCCCATGCGATTGAGGGAACTGGGCAAAGGAAGCTCTCAGTCTTTCCCTCCCATCCCAGGGGATGAGGAGGGGGAGGAGCCACAGCCAATGGAGGGAACAGAAGCTTGGCTCAGTCGCTCTGCTGTGTGATTGAGAGAGCCTGGCAAAGCAAGCTGTGATGCAGAAGGAAGCAGGAGAGAGGGAGAAGGAAGTAGATGAGAGCCAGTTGCTCACAGGCCACATACAAGCCCTGTGGGGGCCAGATCTGGCCCATGGGCTGCATGTTTGACACCCCTGCTTTAAATGATGAACTTCCATTGAGGCCAGGGAGGAAGAGGGCTGTAGTTCTCCTGCTAAGGTGCAGTCTAGCCAGGGTGAAGGAGGGTCAGGGTGCTTAAATTCCCTTGACCAATTCTGAGGCCTGGGAAGACATTCAGGGGTGGGCTGACACAACAGCGGAGGGCAGACAAGTGGGGCCCATGAGGGAAGAGCCTCACTCCACTAAAAACTGGATTGATGGTGGCACTAAGCCAGAGAGAGAGAGCACAGAAAGGAAGGGTCTGGCTGGGCTGGAGACCCGGGATGCCTGAATAAATTCTTCATTCCTACTCTGGGCAGAAATGAGTGCTTGTGAGCCTTGTTTTCCCACAGTACATATCTGAGAAAACCTTGCTATGAAAGTTAACACATTAGAAACTCATTATAAACCTGACAAAACCTCTAGATAAGACTTTCACATTATTAGTATTCTGTACCTTCTCCTGTATTTTTAAGCATAACATCCAGCATAAAATAGATTTTGAACTGTATATTAAACAAGATATACTAATGGCTGGTGAGAAACACTGTTAAAAATGATCATTAAAAACTTGAACAATTGTATTCTGGAACTGGCAGTTGAAGGTAGAAGTTTCCTATTCAGATGTTCCAAGATGAAAATTTATATTTCACTATCTGTAAACTAAACTGCTTTCAACTAGGGTCAAATTTTTCTGTCCGTTAGACCACTGTAAACCCTCTGGTTTCAGTGAGTCTGAGTTTGGCTCAGAGTTTACTATATTTCCCCCTTTTCAATTACCCTTTTCAATTCAGGCTTCTATTGTTCTAGGGTGCTCTAGATTACATGTTGATTGGAGAGACTGTAAATGTCAAGCTGTTTTTCAGCCCTTTCCCATTACTATATTGCTTCTCCCACCACTCCTTTTTGCAAGGATGTACAAACAATTCATTTAGAAAGGACATGGGAAAATGTGTCTAGCACTGTTATAATTGCTACTACTCTGGCTGGCTATCAGTTGTCCCCAGGGCTATGACTTAAATGGTGATTTCATTTGATAGGACCCTTCCTCTGTTGAGCAAAATAACGTTCCGTAGAGGTGAACAAACAGTGCAGGTCTTGTGAGTCAATGCAGAGACAGCTGGCACCAAACTACCATTTGAGTCAGCGGAGTTGACTCGCTGTGCTTCCGGGCAGAATGTCTGGAGCCAGCCCCTTCCAAGAAAGCTAATCTTCAGGGCATACACAGACATTCATTTTTTCAAGAGCAATGGCAATGGCTTCCCATGCACTGGTACCACCATACAAGGCTCAATTTGGTTGTAGGGCCTTGGCAATGGTTTAAATGTAGTGGAGCAAAGGAGGTGACTGCAAGGGGGGCTAGCTTTAATCTCAAGAAAATGCCTGCTCACTCGTTTAAAGAACACAAACTAGAGATGTGCGCAGTGCAAAAATGAGTGAATGGAGTCGTAAAAAGGGATGACTCCAAAGAAGGTGTGCTGAAATAAATACACAAACGTGTCCGATAGAATTTAAAAATGTGCTCTTTCCAGGAAACGGATGGGTATTCCTTCATAGATATATGGTGAGGGCTTAAATTGGTAGTGTACCAGAAAACTTTCCATTGGCTCAAAAACAAAACAAAAATAAGATGTTGAAATCAGAAATCCCAACATCTCCAACCAATCAGTGGATTAATAAACACTGACTTGATATGGTAGCTGGTGGGGCTCACTGTGTTTGACAGTATGCACAGTAAACTGAGTAATACAGGAGCACTGCCATACACTATTGCTGCTACACCTATGTTTTCATCTGCTGTGCCTATGTGTTCAGCGGGTGCAACAAACAGGATGAGTTGTGAACTGGGAGATTCCCACTTAAAATCAAAAGCATTTACTCATCTTGTCGTGGAAGTAGGTCCAAGTTGTGGCACTTCATCATGTGCAACGTCATCATGAAAATCTGGTCTTGCACCAACACTGCCTGTTTCTGATGAAGGAGATAGATTTGATTCACTTCCTGTCTCTGAAGACTGACACTGGTTTTGATCTGGATCATCTTTCTCTGCAGTTTGTAAAAAGAAATCTGTCAGCTTTCCTGTCTTGGTTACAACAGACAGATTATTTTGCTCATTCTCTTTTGCACATTTTCTCTTCTGTGCACCACTCAACTGAACGCACTTCATTTTTGATGTTTACATGGGGCTGAAATTAAAAAGGGGCAGAGAGGGTCATTGAAATGACTGTCATGACAACTGAATTTGGCTCCATCATTTTACTTTTAAACACATGCATTCTACTTTTAAACATAGCCTATGACACTGCACCTTGCCAACAAAAAATAGAAGATAACCCTAGGGTGCACCATGATCAATTTGCACTAGTTTTATCATTTTTTTTTCCTGCAAATCTTCATTCATTTTTTTTTCACCCTTTCCCCAACTTTGTGGTGCCCCCTTTGGCCCTGGTGCCCTAAGCCCATGCTTAGTCTGCTTAATGGTTAATCCGCCCCTGTCCCACTCCCAGCTTTCCCAGCACAGATTTTAGTCCTACACTATAGTTTCATATCTTGCAACATCTCTTCAGAACTAATATAGCTACAGAAATTAAATCAAGAGAGAACTCATAGTATGATCAAAAGCAAATCACATTTCATGGACAGCTGTGTGCTGTATTGCGGATATATGGCTTCTTCTTCTAGTTTAGATATGCCTCCTTGCAAATACTACCACACATGCAAACTAGAGATGGAAAACAATAATTGGCACTAAAGGCTCAACTACATTTTTCGTTAATATCAATGTTACTTTTATTTTTCATTCTCACCAATAGCACATCTCTTCAAACCCACAAACTACAAAAAGATAAAATGTTATACATAGTTAGTGGTGTGTGGTACTACTATTAATCTATCTATTGAGTACTACTAATAAAACTCCTCAGTGTGACATCACCAGCCCCGCCATGATATTGCTGGCTCCCACCCTGTGACACCATCAGGCCTGCCTAGTATGTCTCAAGTTTTAGGATGATGGGGATTTAGCAATCCTTGCCCCTCACCCAATGTACTCACAGCTCCTCACCATAAAATGTCAGCTATGGGCTCCTGAAGACTACCATACTACATGATAGTAAATCAGGGGTCCGTTGGAGCGGGAGCGCACAGGAGCGCAGCTCCGGGAGTGAGGAGCCCAGGGGGCGGGCACATGACCAAGCCCCGCCCCCTCCTCAGCTTCCCCGAGCAGTGCAGAGGTGCAGCAACCCAGGGAAAGCCCTCCTAGGGTCTTTATTGTTTTTAATGTTTTGTTTTAATATTGATAATTTTATCATTGTTCCTTTTAGGACTGTGTGCTGCTTTTCCAGAGACTTGCTCAAGGTGGCATATAAATTTTCTAAGTATACCATTTTTTATCTGGGCACATGGCACATAAGTACTGGAGAAATTTCACCAACCGTTCAGCAGCTTCCACCCCATCAGTTTGGTGTAGTGGTCAGGAGTTGGACTCTAATCTGGGAGAAACCGGTTTGATTCCCCACTCCTCCACATGCAGCTGCTGGTGTGACCTTGGGCCAGTCACAAGTTCTCTCAGAGCTGTTCTCTCATGAGCAGTTCTCAAAAGACCTCTCTCAGCCCCACCTACCTCACAGGGTGTCTTGTTGTGGGGAGGGGAAGGGGAAGGGATGGGTGGTGCACATGTCCTGGGTATTTCAAGTCTACTTGAAACCTGGTGGTTTCAAGGGAGCAGGAAGAGAATGAGTGTGTTTTTTACGCTTCTTTTTATTGCACAAAGTATTGGATGGGGAAGGGAATGGAGGAAGAGCAGGTCAGTTTCACTCACCTGTGGAGTGGAGCCTGAGGGGTGGGTGTTGCCTTCTGACACACTTCCGGTATGTTAGGGGGCGTGACATATGAAAATGAGTTATGCAACTGAGTTATGCTAATGAGCTCCTGCACCTCTTTTTCTACGAAATTACCCCTGATAGTAATACTCAGCAATTATATAGCGCATCTGAGGTGTTTGTTAGATATTCATTATTTATCCCGATTGTCATCCTGCTCTTTCTCCAAAGAACTCAGGGAAGCATACGTTTTTCCTCCTTGTTTTTTTTCCTCCCATGAGGTACATTAAGGCTGAGAGGAGTAACTGCCCAAGGTTACCAACTATATGAAGCAATCTTTCTGTTCATCACCATTTTCAAAGGAACACAGAAAAGGCTGAAGTAAAAATATTAAATAAAAATTGGGTCTTACAGGAATTTACTCCTGGGGAATACTAGCTGAATTCAGTGGAACCACAACAATAAAATATTGATGGAAAGTTGCCCGCTGTGGGTTGGGAAATACCTGAAGATTTTGGAGGTGGAGCCTGAAGAGGGTGGGGTTTGGGGAGGAGAGGGGAGGGCCTTCAATGGGATATAATGCCATAGGGTTCACCTTCCAAAGCAGCCATTTTCTCCAGGTGAACTGATCTCTGTCACCTGGAGATCAGTTGTAATCCCAGGAGATCTCCAGACACCACCTGGCGGTTGGCAATCCTAGAAGAAGGAATAAAGTACTTTAGGATTTGTATTATCACTATTTATCTGATGTTATTGAGTTTCTCATTAACAGGGTGGATGGACCATATGTGGATGGACCATATGTGGTCCATATGTTAAATATGATTCTAAACATCAGACCAAAACTTAATTCAGAAAAGGGGGTGAGGGATTGGGTACAGATTAAAATAAATTAAATTTGAATATTCATTTGAATGAATAAATTTTAATATCTATTTGCACATGTTTTGGCCATTGTAATTGGATGACTTTCCCCATTAAGCTTGCATACAGGGAAACCTTTCTACCCTGACTGAAAGAACTGAGAAAATAAAGTCTCACAGAGAGATTTTGAGCTAGAGGGAATAATGGCTTTAACTGAGAGCAATTGATTCCATATCTAGAAGTGGTTTGAAAAGACTGATAGATGCTTTTGAAAGAAGCTGGTCATAAGGAAGGTGAAACTCAGTTTACTGCAGGAAAACCAAAGAGTAAAAGGAAAATACCTGGAGAGGGGCAGAATTGTAATTAATCTTGTAAGAATCAAAGCCTGAAATTGCATGTATTTCTGTGAAGTAGATTAAATATGTTGTAATTAGAAAGATGGGGAAGACTAGCAGGTGAAAGTTCTGGCTGCTTGACAAGTGTTCATGATACTCAGAACAAATCTTCATTACATTTAGAATGGATAGAGTCAAAATTGTAGTGTCTCTTTTTGGATTCTCCAAAGTATCTAGTACATTTATTTTGTAGCACTCTCATGGTAAATCTGAAGTCTGCTTGGGTACTTAGATGTGATGACACATAACTTTACCACCCTTTATTGACATTTTAAAATAAATATTCATCACATGATTTAATTTGTTTTCCTGTGTAGGTCCAGAATGAGATCCCGAAATCCAGTTGGGGAAAGCTCATCCAATGGGCATTTCTCCAGGTCAAAGCCCATTACTAACACCACTGAAAATCCAAACCTGCAGGAAGATGCAAAAAGAAAGAGCAAATGTAATCAAAAAGGAGAGGAGAGAACAATCTCGGGAACAGCCAAACAGCCCAGCAGATTGCCAGCACCTGGTCAGAAGAAAAGCAAGAAATCCATAGAACTCTCTAAGGAGGACCTGATCCAGCTCCTCAGTATAATGGAAGGAGAATTGCAGGTATCTCAACAATTCTCTCCTGTAATTTTAAAAATATTTTTGCTTGCAAACTATAAAAAGTATGCATGGTTTGATGTGACAGAACATTTCTAACGTATTTTTCTATGCTGTGCAATACGCCATCTTGAATTTGGTGCAGAATTAACCCTCTTGAGAACTAAGGTTGTCCGCTCCAGGCCTTACAAGAGCTTCTATGCCTTCAAAGCTATAATTATGTGCATATTTGGCTAGCAGTGAGTTGTGTAAATCTTCCACATAAACAGGGCTCGTTTCGTAGCAGGAGCTCCTTTGCATATTAGGCCACACACCCCTAATGTAGCCAATCATCCAAGAGTTTACAGAGCTCTTCTTACAGGGGCTACTGTAAGGTCTTGGAGGATTGGCTACATCAGGGGTGTGTGGCCTAACATGCAAAGGAGCTCCTGCTGTGAAATGAGCCCTGCACATAAATATGAATAGGATTTGGTTACTGTCAGAGTTGTACAGCAGGGACAAACTCACCAGGGACTCTTCTATCAATTACTGGTGCTAAAAGCACCAATTCTGCCTTCAAATAAGTCTTATGGCAATTCTAAACATTGTGTGAAGTTCCTTGATACTTTTCCATGACAGCCATGACAGGTGGCTGTACATTCAGTGGAAGTCTGGAAGGAAGGAATTTTATTACCCAACCATTTTTGCTCAAACTGACAGCCACCTGAACAGAGATAAAAGAGAGAATTGTCATCTTCACACTTATGGAGTACACAGATTGGGCCTGGAGTCTCCATCCTGTGTAATTGTCAGATGTCATGTGAATTTTCTTCACTGGGCCAAATAGCATTCCCTGGATAGGGCTGCCAAGTAGGGGTGGGGGATCCCCTGCCCCCAGGTCCTGTTGCCCACCACCACTTGGAGTGGCGGCAAGTGTTTTTTTTTTTTTTAATGCAGCCTCATGTACTTCCCAGAAATGACAAAGGGTAATTCTAGGAATCACCAAAAACTCTATGGTTGAGTTTCTGGGGCTTCCTAGAGCTACTCTCTGTTACTTCCAGTAAGAACATGAAGCTGTATTTTTAAAAAAATAATAATAAAAAATCCCCTGTGATGCTGCACACCCCAACCCCCGTGCTGGAGGGCTGGGGCCCTCCAGTTGGGAAATGACATGTGGAGAATGACAAATTGGGACATGTGGAGAATGACAAGTTGGGAAATGACATATGGAGAAAGCTGAAGCCTCTTCTTCGTGTGTACTGTGATCACAATTCAAATCAGGAGCTCCAGATGTACAACTGAGAAGAACTCAGGTGACACATCTGTCACACAGGAGGGCACCCCAGACCCACCTTATGAATTCCATAATCTGTGCGAATCAGCCAGTTTTTATCAAGGAAAAAGAAACTGAAGAAAGAAATTTGACTGGAATGGAAAGGGTTAAAAAAAAAACCCCATCATCTGCTTAGTATGAGATTACCTGTAATTGTTTGTTTTGATAGAAGGGACGACAGGTCGCTGGGTGGCATCCCCAGGAGCTTTCTGGACAAGGCCCAAGCTTGAAATGGTGCCTGGTGACACATGACATCACATATGTCTGGAAACCTGTTTTTTTGGACAGATGTAACATCACATTACCAGATGTCATTTCTGGCCTAGGACTTTTCTCCTGCTGCTCAGAGGACCGAGGGCAGGCAGGAGGGCCCAGGCAGGAAGAATGCAGAGAGTCTCCCTATTTGGCAGGTTGCTTGTCTTTTTTTCTGCTTGATCTAAAAGCTGTCTCAGAAGGGCTGGTTTCACTGGGTGAGCAGGTAAGCTCCCTCTCCCAAGGCTGTGGACCTGACACAAACTGCCTCCCCTCCCAGCTTTTGTCAAATGAAATATAAGTCGTGATATCAGATCATAGATCTCTCTCATGCCTAGTTAAGCTCTCTGATCTCTACAAACCTTTTTTAAAATAATTTAGTTCTCAACTAAAAATAAGTGCCATTTCATTTGGGAAGTAGAGAATTCCTAGCACAGGCTGAGGACAGACTGGCAATCTGGAGTGGGATGAATCCGGAGGCAAAAGCTGCGGGGGGGGGGGGGGGATCCCCCGGGGCTGGCTGTCCACATTGGCCAGGGCATTGCGCAAGGATGCCATTACGGAGAGTTCAGACTGCTCGTGATAGGGCTGTTTCGGCAATTTGCGCATGTGCGTATGCGCTCATGTGCACATATGCACATGAGCACTCATGCGCAAACTGGCAAAATGCTGCGTTCCCACTGCCGCCTCCGCTTGCCTCCCGCCTTCTTCCGGTTCACACTGCCTGGAAGCGGGAGGCAAGCGCAAGACAGCCTCTGGACACCGGTTTCTCCCGGTGTCCTTCTAAAGCGCAAGAAAACTGGCTTCAAAGTGGGTAAGTGCAGAAGGGAGCCGAGGGACAGCTGCACAGGTCTGAACAGGCTCCCTTCCCCCGCTTCCCATGCGGACCTATCCCGGGGCAGATTGCCAGTCTGTCCTCAGCCACAGTTGTGGCAGAAAACTTCCTTTTTCCTTTTTCATTTCTTGCAAATGGGAAAGAAAAGGGAACACTCTAATTGGAAAGAAAAGATAGAACTATGTTTTAACTATAAAACAAGCAGAACCACCCCCCCCCCCCCCAAGTAGCCATTCAGAACTTTTTCTTACTGGTTATTGGTTTGATGTTGTTGTGATAGAGGCAACGTTTTCCCCTTGTGTCCCCACAGCTTCATGGTGCATTTGTCCACCTTGTGCTCCACTGATCAACATCTGCTGCCCAACATCCCTGGCCCAAAGGATGTCCAGTTAGCCTCAGCCAGGGCCAGGCTTTTTCTGTCCTGGCCCCTACCTGGTGGAACATGCTCCCACTTGAGACCAGGGCCTTGTGAGACCTATTACAGTTCCGCAGGGTCTGTAAGACAGAGCTGTTCCTCCAGGCTTTTGGTTGAGGCAGTGGACACCCAATTAGTTGGCCTTCCTGCTTAGAAGTTGTCCTGGCCATCTGCCCTATGCAGAGTCTGAGTGTTATGTGAGCTTAGTGTGACTCCAGTTACCACCAGTCCAGCTTAGGGGGGGTCTGAACTGTTATATTTAACTTGCCCTCTTTTTATTATTTTGTTGCTTAATGGTTTTAACTGTTTTAATTACAATAACTGGTCTTAAATTCTTCATGCCCTTTGTTGTAACCCACCCTGAGCCCGTTTTAGGAAGGGCAGGATATAAATGTAGTTAATAAAGTAATAAAATAAATAAAATTTCTGTTGGCAATAAGGCAATGATTGCGGAAGTCCAAGCTAAATGAGAAATGCTGGCCATAACCCTGTCAGGAGGACAAGCTGCTTCTGACCCAGTTTTCAAAAGTTCTTGTCCAAACCATTTCAAAAGGGCTGCTGCAAGCTGCATGCCTCTGTACTTTGGAGCAACTCCAGGGCAGCCATCTGTCTTCTAAACAGGCATCCAGAAGAAGAGGAGAAACATGAAAAACCAAAGGAAAATGCTTTGGGTTGGGTAAAATAGACCTACTGTTTCTGGACTCAAACCAAGGGATATTTTGAAAGTTAGTAAAAGGCAGAGCTTTAGAAAAGACAATCAGAACAAAACAAAGTATGAATGACATTGTACACTTTAAGTGGACAGACTTGCTTTTCCGAACTGGTAAGAACCTTGTTACCAGTTCAGTTAGGAATTTTAAGAGAATGGATTATGGCTGTCTAAGGGAGCAGGCCTAGGCAGGTCTACTCAGACCCCTCTTATTCAGTGACACTTACTCCCGGGAAAGTGTTCTTAAGATTGCAGCCTAAGAGACAGAAACAGTACACAAAGGAAATACTACATATACCAGTTAAGACTGTTTTGGGAGCTTCCAAATGAATTTTAGGTACTATAAAAATGCCGTATATATATTGTGGTGCTATAGGAGAGCCAAATGTGGCCTCTCTGCCATCGGCTGTGTCAGAGGTCTCAGCCCCATCAGTCTCACTGCTCTCTCGGCAGTACAGTTGGGATAGTAATATTTACCTCATTTGTAATCCTTTCAAAGCATAAAAATGCAAAGTAAAAGCTAGACATAAATGCAGGGGTCCGTTGGAGCGGGAGCGCACAGGAGCACAGCTCCAGGAGTGAGGAGCCCAGGGGGCGGGGACATGACCAAGCCCCGCCCCCTCCTCGGCTTCCCCGAGCAGTGCAGAGGCGCAGCGCCCCAGGGAAAGCCCTGCTAGGGTCTTTATTGTTTTTAATGTTTTGTTTTAATATTGATAATTTTATCATTGTTCCTTTTAGGACTGTGTGCTGCTTTTCCAGAGACTTGCTCAAGGTGGCATATAAATTTTCTAAGTATACCATTTTTTATCTGGGCACATGGCACATAAGTACTGGAGAAATTTCACCAACCCTTCAGCAGCTTCCACCCCATCAGTTTGGTGTAGTGGTCAGGAGTTGGACTCTAATCTGGGAGAACCGGGTTTGATTCCCCACTCCTCCACATGCATCTGCTGGTGTGACCTTGGGCCAGTCACAAGTTCTCTCAGAGCTATTCTCTTATGAGCAGTTCTCAAAAGACCTCTCTCAGCCCCACCTACCTCACAGGGTGTCTTGTTGTGGGGAGGGGAAGGGGAAGGGGAAGGGATGGGTGGTGCACATGTCCTGGGTATCTCAAGTCTATTTGAAACCTGGTGGTTTCAAGGGAGCAGGAAGAGAATGAGGGTGTGTTTTTTATGCTTATTTTTATTGCACAAAGTATTGGAGATGGGGAAGGGAATGGAGGAAGAGCAGGTCAGTTTCACTCACCTGTGGAGTGGAGCCTGAGGGGTGGGTGTTGCCTTCTGACACACTTCCGGTATGTTAGGGGGTGTGGCATATGCAAATGAGTTATGCTAATGAGCTCCTGCACCTCTTTTTCTACGAAATGACCCCTGCATAAATGGGTTTACCCATAAATGGATACATTTCATATTTGAAAACATATAAGACAAGTGGGGACCCAGAAGAAATTTGTGGGGAGGTGAATCGTATCCACTGCCTTTGCTTCCTTCCCTCTCCTGCTTCTCTAGCAATCTTCTTCCCCCACTTTCTCCACCCTCTCCCTCTCTGACAATCTCCCCCCTTTCTCCCCTCCCCTTGTCCATCAGTCTCCCCCCTCCTCTTCCCCCTTGTATTTCTCCCCCTTCCCAGACAATCTACCCACTCTCTTTCTCCTCCCTCCCCCTCCCATTTCTCTTTCTCCTCCCTCCCCTTCTCTGACAATATCCCTCCCCTTTCTCTTTCTTCCCCTTCCTCCTTCCCTCAACCTCCCCTTGGGCCACTGGGGCTCCTCTTTCTCAACGACCCGCCATGTCAGCAGCCAGGGGGCCCATCAGCTGGCGGAGCCAGTGGGAGCTACAGTGTTGGCTGCTCAGGTAAGCGATTTTTCTGCAAACCTGGGGATCCCCCAAGTTTTGAGAAATCTCTTTTCTGTCAGTGTGGGCCTGAAGCATAGATTCAGATATCTGCATATTGGCTCACACTTGGCTATTAGATGTATAGATTTGCAGGAAAGTATCACTGAATATATATATATATTATTATATTAATATTATATTTTGGGATCCTCTGATCTGGTTTGCAATTGCTTATTTGCCTTCCTGAGCTACTAGTGTGCTTAGAGCCAGATTAGTTTTTTACATAGCAAGGTGGTATGATGACATCCTAGCTCCCCTCTTAGAGAATTAGGGATTTCAATTTCACAACCTACAAGTTTTTCCCCTATACTTTTGTTTTTATAACTGAGGCTTTGAGGACTGCTTACTCTTCTAGTCCTCAGTGAGGGCAGTACTTGGATTCATGTGCCACCTGGCATTCACTTGGCCTATTTTGAGGGGATTATAGGCTTGAAGGAACCACGCAGTAGGCTGGATGAAAACAGCTAAGAAACAGGTTAATTTTAGTGGCATGTGTTTTGGTTGGTTGTTTTCCTTTTCTCTGGCTCTCTCATCCTTACTGTAACAACATTACAGTAGAGCTGGGGCCTGAAAAAGAGTAACAGTTACAAAGCAGGTTTCTTATTTGACTGATTCAGACAGGGCTGGTGCGACCATAGAGGCCAGTTAGGCAGTTGCCTAGAGCGCCACCTCCCAGAGGGCGTTGGCCTGCCTGCTGATGACCCCCCATGGAGGAGCAGCAGCTGCCCCTGCACGAGCCCCTGGTCCACAGCCATCTCTGGGCATCAGCACCTCATAACGCCCCCTTCACTCCGCCCACCAGCGACTTTCCTGGGTGCCCGCCCACCCCTCTCTGTGCCCAGCAAATCATGCAGCTACTGTGAGCCTCCCTGAGGCGCTGGTTGAACTCTCTCCTCTGCAGCAGAGGGAAGGAAGGAAAGTCCCCCTCGAGGGGAAGCGGCTGGCTCCCAGGCATGCCTGGCATGCACCTCCTCCCCATTCAGCAAGGGGAGAGTCATTGGCCTCCTGCGCAGGGCCATGGGCAGGGCAGGGCAAGGCGAGGTGAGGCTCTCCAGGCCTCTGGAGCAGGGCCGCACTCTGTCTTCATGGACTCAAGGGTGCCACTGCCACCGGAGAGGCCACCCAGCCCAG
Organism: Lepidodactylus listeri; assembly: GCA_029233225.1. Classification (NCBI taxonomy): domain Eukaryota; kingdom Metazoa; phylum Chordata; class Lepidosauria; order Squamata; family Gekkonidae; genus Lepidodactylus; species Lepidodactylus listeri. Next base: position 58,171,369 of record JARCFY010000016.1, on the reverse strand, counting down.
TGCCTCCCCCAGTCTTCAGGATGATTCATGGCTGGCAGGGGTCTCTCCTCTTTCCCGAGGCTGTCAGCACCTGGCCAGGGATGGAGTTTGCTCGAGTCATGGAGGGTGGGTTTGCTCAAGTCATGGAGGGTGCTGGCAAGCCCACGTCAGCTCGGGGTGTTCCTGCTCATGGGCAGCTTCTCCATGAGAGGGACCTTCCTTCCTTTCGTCTGCTGCAGAGGAGAGAGTTCAACCAGCGCCTTGGGGAGGCTCGTAGTAGCTGCACGATCCACTGGGCACAGAGAGGGGTGGGTGGGCACCCGGCTGGGCACCCAGCAAAGTCGCTGGTGGGTGGAGCAAAGGGAGCGTTGCGAGGTGCTGATGCCCAGAGATGGCTGCAGACAGGGGGTCGTGCGGGGGCAGCTGCTGCTCCTCGATGGGGGGGTCATTAGCAGGCAGGCTAGCGTCCTCTGGGAGGTGGCGCTCTAGGCAACTGCCTAACTGGCCTCTATGGTCACAGTTTTTTAGCCTCCAGATCACGCATTTTTCTCTTAGCTCAGGAAGGATGGCTCCAGAGCAAACTAATTTATGCAGTAGCCAAATCACTCACTCACAACTTTAATGCCAGAAGCTCACAAAGTATAATTTCTGCTCACAAGACTCCACAGCTTAGAGGGAGCATGGCGCCTTAAAGACTAACAACATTTATTGCAACATAAGCTTTCATGAGCCAGAGTTCACTTTATGAGATGCATAAGAATGTAAATTCATCAAGTTAGTTTACATTCAGCCATCTTACCACCCCCTCTCATAGATTTGCTTTTACTCTTGCAAGATTAAATGCTGAAGTATCTGCAGAATTAACGGGACGTTTCTTACAAACTCTGTATTCAGACAGGCTTTGTACCTGCGCTTCCAGCGAGATCGAGACGCTGACACATCTCCTTTTGTTTTGTTCGCATTGGTTAGCTGTTAGGTCATATCGCATATATCCAGTTCTATTTGAATACCACCTTCCACTGGAGTCATGAGTGACCTCTTATCTGCTGTCAGATATCGATCCGATAATGACCACTTCAGAAGCAAAATTCTTAGCTATTATAATAGCATTGAAGCATGAATAATTACTGCTAAAATAAGGTCTGCATTTTAGTTTTGTTTTATATTTAAATTTTTATATTGCTTATAATTTAACCAGATTTGAAATGTAGTTTTAAACTCTCGCTTTGGTATTTTATATGTATGTTGTATGTTGTGGTTGTGCTTGAGACCATTGGTCATATGAGCTGAAATAAACTACTACTGCTGTACTTAGAACAGAGGGGCTGTGTAAATAATATATGGAAACTGGTTGGATATAGCACAGTGGTATAGCATCTGCTTTGCATGCAGAAAGTCACATGGTCAGTCCCTCTGGTCAAAAGTCTCAGCTAGTAGATGATATGAGAGACATTTACCTGAGACCCTGGAGAGTTGCTGCCAGTCAGAGTAAATGATACCAACCTTGATAGCCCAGTGGTCTGACTCAGTTTAAGGCAGTTTCATGCGTCCAGTTTTCTGTGAAAAAATGTAGCTCTGGAACTTTTCTGGAAAATTTCCATAATATGATTTAAATAACCTAATAAAGGAAACCACTTTTCTACAAATTTCGGGGTATATTTCCATAGTGCGTGTGAGTGTAGCTAAAGCCATTGGTGAGGCTGGGCCAGCAGCATCGCTAAGGGGATCCTGCTGGGGCAGTGTCCCTGATGGATAAAAGTATCCTGGCCCTGCTTCTACACCTGGCAGACACCTGCCTGTCTGGTGTGGGAGGGGGATTGTGTTTAAAGGCATCGGGGAGGCTGGGCCAGCAGCAGGGCTAAGGCAATCCTGCTGAGCAAACCTCCCTGCGGCTGTAAGTATCCCACCTCCTCTCTTACACCTAACAGGCAAGCTGCCTGTCCAGTTTGGGAGGGGGAGAAGTATTAGAAGCCACTGTGGAGGCTGGGCCAGCAGGATCACTAAGGCGTTACTGCTGGGAGGGGCTCTCTGTTTCTTTAAGCACCCTGCAGCTGCTGCTGCACCTGACAGACAACCGCCTGTCAGGTGTAGGAGGGGTGTGTGTGTGTGTGTGTGTGTGTGTGTGTGTGTGTGTGTGAAGCCATGGGGAGGCTGGGCCAGCAGTATTACTGCACCTCACAGGTGGTTCTTGGCCACTCATGATTTCCTCAACTGTCATTAGCTGTCTGCAGTCTCCTGTAACTGTTCGCTTTTTTTTAACCTCAGAACGCTGAGCTCTGCAGCTGACCAATCAGAGAATGGGGGGGTGCAAGTAGGCAGCAGCCTGGCAGCCTCAGAAATCAATAGGGGGAGCACATTTTCTCCCTTTTGACCCACTTAGCGGTTGAATTTCTAAAAATATCTTCTTAGTGAGCACCTACGCCATGGTAGGATCGCTCTCCCTGAATTTGGTGTTTCTAGGTTCAGCTGTTCAGCCTGGGCATTGATTTTATAGTGAGGCAACTTTCTTTTATATATATAGATGTAGGTCTCGTATATTTACACATATTATAAACCCAGCTCCATCACTGCACTGGGATTGGAACACGGAGGCTGTTTTCTCATCATACAACAGAAGATAATGCCCATGTTACAAGTTGTGGAACAATTTCAAACACTATAAACCTAACCAGTACGAGGAGTGGAATGCTTCTATTTATTTTATGATGTGATGTTTCATAGATAAGCAAGGCTAAAGCAAGGGCAGGACACTGGCCGATGCCCATGTGTGAGTGCATGGTAAGGAACACTCAAAGAAGATAAGCTTGACTTATGATACCACAATGCAACTCATCATATGTCTTTCACTGTCTTACATTACTACTCTAAGAAAAACAGATCTGTGTCTTCTGATCTGTTCAGTAACTGCTTGAGAAAAACACATCCCTAATAAAATTAGTTTTAATGAAAACCAATATAAATCATCACGAGACCCTTTCTTGTATGTATCTGGGTTAAAGGCTCCACCTATTGGTCAATTGAAATGCAACAACTGTAAGATTCTCATATGGCGAACTGTTGTCTTGAAGCTATTTTTTAGCTCTGCCATAAGATTATTGATTGAACAAAAATTATGTGAAATATAGTGCAAAAACATCAAAATAGTTCTGCCTCTAGACAGATTCACTTCAGATACCTTTGCAAAACTATGTTACTATCTTGCTGGGGAAATGCATTCCACAGCAAATAGCCAAATAGCCAAAAACAATTTTCTGATTTGGGAATTTACAGCAGTACATATACAATTGTACTGCACTTTACAAATAATGTTGAAACAAGAACTACTTGGGACTGTTGATATCCATTCTTAAACGTTTGCTTGGAGAGCCTAGCTCTGGAAGGAGTGGAAAGGCACAGGCAGGTAGATAGATCGTCACAGGCATCAAAACCAACTTCTAGTGAGCCTCTAGAAATTGGTGAAGAAAAGAATGGGGATGCTCTGGTTGCTCTCAGTAATTGCAGCCCCCAAAATCATATGTACATAATATCTACACGAGGCTAAATTTGGCCATGAGACCATTTATAACAACTGGCTCCAGCAAAACCCAGGTCAGCTGGCTTCCATTGTGGTATCTTCTTTCCTGGAGCATGTAAGACATATTTCAACATGCTTTGATTTGTGTGCATAATCTGCAATGGACTTTGGGGTTTGCTTCTTCTGCTGCCAAGGATCATAGAACCATGGGCCTCAATAACCTCTCCCTTGGTGTGATAATACCGAACAAAGCTCTTTTTTTCCAGTGTCAACAAAACCAGAAGTGCTATCGTTCAACCCTTTAAAAGTTCTGAAAACATCAAGCAGAGTTGAGTTAATTCCTTGTCATGGGAATTTGCTGTCCCGGGGCCAGACGACAGATAATGAATTATGTCATTGAAAGACTCTGGTGGCCTGTTCTCTTCAGAGCAAAGTGACATCATCGATGTAGCTCTTTGGCAATAAAGCAGAACCAAAAGCTGTGTAGGCAGGGAATAATGGACAGATGTCTCCCAGTGCTCATTTGATCTATTTCAAAGCTTGGGGCAAGAAGTAACACAAAGTGAGACTCTTCTGCATGGCTGCAACTGTCACCGCCTCATTTTGTTTCTAAACCCATGGGGCTGATCTTCTTGGCCCCACTAGAAATGCATTTATATGAAGTATGAACATAGACTGAAGAACAGAGCTAGCTCACTGGCTTAGATCAGTGATTTGCCTAGCCTGCCTTGCTTCAGACATTAGATTTTATTTGCTGTTTCAGGGGAAGTACTCGTCAGCATGCTATAGTAGAATATCCATTAAATGAAGTGCTGAGGTAGGGTCATAACTGGGCTCTTCCAAATAAATGGGGTGGGTTGTTTTGGGATTTTTTTGCAGGCATTTATGTGGAAAGCGGCATTCAGTTACCATAGCTAAAAAAGGACAAAAAAAGGACAATTGCTAGTGAAGACGGTGTTTTAAATACGTAATGGTGAAGCACTGAAATAGCCACGCACAGTAATTAAGTAGTCTCTTTTATGACTCGGAAGTTATGCACAGCCAGTCCTATGAAGTGGGCGACATGCAAAGATAATGCAAAATAAGCATTGGGAAATTATGAAAATTACATATCCATAATATATGATCCAGAGTTCAAGAAATATGAATTGACATTTAGGAAGTTATTTTAATTTTGGAGATGAAAAATTAGGTTAAGGTACTTTTCATAGCTAAAAATCGTTCCTATGGGTGCAGGGCTAAGATTTTTGATATATTTTAGCTCTCTTACCCAAAAGATGCTAACATATAGCAATAATTTCAGGCAACCTAGAAGAATGCACAAAGTATGTCATATTTAATTTCTCTTCTTCTAAAATCAAGAATTTGATGACACATTGGTAATTTAAAAAAAAAAACTCCTGAGAGCTGTGTGTCTGAAAACCAAGTGCCATTTTTCTTACATCTGGACCAGAGAACCAGGTAGTTGTCCAACAGAGTAATGCAACTGCACTGTATCTAATTTTAGTAGCCAAGAAGTGCATAACAACATGCAGAGGTCGATGTAAGAGATCCTCCAGGAGGATCTGCACACACTGGGTGACTGGGCGACAATGTGGGCAAATGAAGTTCAGTGCTGGTAAACGTGAGGTGAGACATAATGGAACAAAAAAACCCAACTTCAAGTATAGGCTAATGGGGGTCTGAACTTGCTGGGAGTTAGAGGGGAAAAGATCTTGGGGTTGTAGCTCAATGAAAGCATCAACCCAGTGTGCTGCAGCAGTGAAAAAGGCAAACTTTGTGTTAGGTATTATTAGGAAATGGATTGAAAATTAAATGGCACATATTATAATGTTGCTGTGTGTGGTGTGGCTTCATTTGGAATACAGTGCTGTAGTTCTGGTCACCGTATCTCAAAAAGACATTACAGAGCTGGAAAAAGTACAGAAGAGGGCAACCAAGATGATTAGAGGGTTGGATCATCTTCCCTATAAGGAAAACTTTAAGAGTATGGGATTTTTTCAGTTTAGAAGAGAGACAACTAAGGGACATGACAGAGGTTAATAAAATTATGCATGGGGGGGGGGGGGAGAGTTGATGAAGATACTAAATACCAAAATACTAGAACATGAGAGCATCCAATGAAGTTGAGAGGCAGTAGATTCAGGATGGACAAAAAGAAATACTTCTTTACACAGTGAGTGATTAAAATATGGAGTTCACTGCCAGAGGATCTAATGATGGCCCCAGGCATAGCCAGCTTTAAAAGGGGGTTAGATAAATATATGGAGGATAGGCCTGTCAGTGTCTACTAGCCATGGTGACTGCAGGGAACCTCCACATTCAGAGGCACGAAACCTCTGAATCCCTGAGCCAGGAGGCAACATCAGGAGAAAGACTCAGCCTCTATGCCCTGTTGTTGGCCCTCCAGAGCAACTGGTTGGCCACTGTGTGAGAGAGGATGCTGGACTAGATGAACCACTGTCTAATCCAGCAGGACTGTTCTTACATAAGACAAATAAAAGTGTTTGCATTTTCTTTTTTAAATCCAACTATTATATTTTGCCCTGTCTGGGACCAGGTGTCATATGTTTATTAACTCTCAGCTGTCTTAATTTGGACATATTCCTTAATTCCATGAATTCATATTCCTGAACCAGGGACAAATAGAAACAAACCCAGCCAGTACTAGTTTTGCTTATTATCGAAAAATTATTGTACTATTCTGAATTTCCAGAAACTGACTTAGAGGGCTTCTCTTTGACCTGATAGATAGCAACTAGTATATTCCCAACAGCAGTTGTGGCTGAGAACAGCCACCTGAATCTCTTCAGAGGCCCACCAGTGAAGTCCATGCTTTTTGTTAGGCCTGTGTGAAAACCTTCCAAAGGCCTTTGGAATTTAGGATCTGTGCTCCTGGAATGATCACAACACTGCATTGGGGACCCATGACCTTATCTTATTTCTGATCCTGGTGCGGAGCAGCTGTTGAACTATTAATAAATAGACCAAGTAATACAGGATGCTCATGTCCAGGGTTTGACAGCCACTTTAACGGCATAATCAGAAGAAAAAATATGGGCTTGGTAAACTTTGATCCTCTATTTCATGGTGCCTGTGCTTATATACCTCTAGCTGTGCACCATGGAGATTAGGCGAACCATCCTGGGAAGTAAATAATTCCAGCTGAATTCTCAGTGATTTAATGGACCACAATTTATGAATGATGTTATTATCTTTAATGTCATCAAGCTCTATCATAGCCTTCTGGACACTGCTCATTGTGTTACTGAAGTGTCCCTATCTGTCAGTCAGGTAAGTCTAACATAGCATGTCAGTTATCTGGGAAACAAAGCTGTTACCAGCTCAAAGTCAAGACTAAAAGGGTGGGTGGGAAAGGGTGAAATAGACTGGCTTCATGGGCTATTTATAGTGGGCTGAAGAGCCTGTGAGTTGTCACTTTAACCCAGTACAGAAAATTTTGGTCAATGTCCAGACTGCTCTTTTTTATGGGAGAGAATATTCCTTATTAGTAATTTTAACCGAAAAGCAGCTGAGTGCACAGGAGGAATATAGAAACGCTTCAGAGATTCCATTCCTGCTCCCCCTGCAAATGCTCAAGGAATCACAAGAAGGAATTCCTTTCTGGATCAGATCAAAGTCCATCTTTCCATCATCCTGTTTCCATCAATAATCAGCCAGATGTTTCTGGATGCTCACAAGCAAGGCTTGATGGACCAATAGGAATCCCTTTTTTGTTCCCAGTCAGTTCTGTTCTGTTTCTCAGAAGAATGAAGATTTTATTCAACTGTGAGAGCTAGTGGATAATAATAGACATATTCTTGAATTTGTTGAATCCGTTTAAAAAATGTTTGAAGCTGTATGGCTATCACCATATGTTATGTATTGACCATGCGGTCGCCATGTGCTCCAGTAATGGCGACCGCCATGTGGCCAGAGCACATGGCCAAGAAACTACCTGAGCTTCAGCCAGGTAGAACAAAGGCCAGGTGGATTCGAACCGGCCACCAATCATGTACCTAGGTTTCTCCCAGGGAACCTATGAGATGTAAATAGACTGAGAATAGCCTATCAGGCCAGTTGGGCGAGGTCAGGGGATTATCCCTGACCAGCATAAAAGGAGGGCTCGGAGCCCTGGGTTGTATGCTTCACCCGGACCAGCAATAAAGATCTAGCTGTTTCACTGTTCCATGGACTCCCGACTCCAATACTTATCACCATATAAGATAATTATGAAGAGGGGCTGTGGCTCAATAGTAGAGCCTCTGCTTGGCATACACAGAAGGTCCCAGATTCAGTCTCTAGCCTTTCCAGTTAAAAGGATCAGACAGTAGGTGATGAGAAAGACCTCTTGCTGAAACTCTGGAGATCTGCTGCCAGCATTCAGAATAGACAATAATGACATTGATTAAATAAAGAGTGGGATGTGATCAAAATGGTGAATGTAAGACTGCAATCACACACACAATTAGCCCCGACATAGGTGCCAATGTTGGGCGGATTAAAGGAGCGCGATCAGACAACAACATCTGAGAAGCGCCCCGCAGCCGTCGGCAACCCATTTTGCTCCACTGCAGGAGTTAAAAGACACCTCAGGAAGTCCAGTAGCAAACAGGTTGCTACGGACCACAGATGGACTTTTCTGTGCCTGATCGCTCCAGTGCGCTCTCATGGCATCGGGATGGTCTGATCCGGCCATCCTGACTCCATGCCATTGCCCCCCCCTTGCAATATGTGCATCAGTGCACACTCCCGCACACTCCAGAGGGAGACCTCAATGCGGAGGCGCGATTCCTTGATTCCTCATGTAAGGGCATCAGAAACAAATGGCAACACACACACACCCCGATTTACCCATGGTTGCTTCTGATTACGCAGTGGTGGGCTGTGCCCGCAGCTTCAAAAGTCTGTGTGATCGTGCAACTGCAGGTCAAATTCTGCCAGAGGAAATAGCCTCACTTTCCACCCGTTTTATCTGGCCTGTGTGACCACAACCTAAGTGCCGTCAGGTCACAACTGACTTATGGTTACCCCAGCAAGGGGCTCTGAAGGCACGTGAGAAGCAGAGGTGGCTTGCTATTGACTTTCTCTGCAGAGTAATTCTTAGTGGTTTCCCATCCAAGTACCCACCCTGCTTAGCTTCCAAGATCTGATGAGATCAGGCTATATATACCATGTTGCCTGCCTCCCCAAAAGGGTGCAGAGCACTCCAATGTTCTAGAGAAGTTAGACGCTGGGGGATATGGTGGTACCCCATATTATAGCAAGAAAGAATTGACTGGCTGAGTTAGTATTAGCACTTATAGGAATTTATGACTGAAACTGTATAAATATAGGATTGGATCTAGAGTTCTTGGACAAGTAGAAATGGAGGGAAAAGACCACAGTAGCCTTTAAAGCTACGTTGAACTCATTGTATCCCCTCTTGTGTTTCCGCTTGTGTAAGGTCTTGTGCAACTAATTTCATGGCACTATAAAATATGGGGTGAAGTACCAGTTGTGACATAAGTGTGAGGACACTATGGTTTTATGAGAGCCGGTTTGGTGTAGTGGTTAAGTGCGCGGACTCTAATCTGGGAGAACCGGGTTTGATTCCCCACTCCTCCACTTGCACCTGCTGGATGACCTTGGGCAAGCCATAGCTCTGTACCAGCTGTTCTCTCAAGGACAGCTTGGGAAACAGCTCTCTCAGCCCCACCTACCTCACAGGGTGTCTGTTGTGGGGAGGGGAAGGGAAAAGGAGTTTGTAAACCGCTCTGAGACTCCCTTGGGGAGTGGAGGGCGGGGTATAAATCCAATCTCTTCTTCTTCTTCTTCTTCTTCTTTAAGTGGGTGGTGCTTAACATGATATGCATCCCAGACGTTCCAGGGTGGAGCAGCAGCATCACAGCTGAAGCAGCAAGTCAGTTCTGTTCCTTCTAATACTAATTTCTAAGTTATATAAATAATTAATAATGTTAACCTTATGTTATGCTGCATCCTGGATCCTGGAAGTTATTCATCATGATTATCTATATCTCTAATTCCCAAGTGGCCCCCTCCGTGTGGATATCTAAATCCATGCGGGGGGCACTTGAGGGGCAGGGAGATTTTCCTACACACGTGGGGGACTCCCTGGGGGATGTGTGCAGAAAAATCCTAAAAGTTAAAAAAAACTTTTTGGGGGGGACATTTAAATCCCCCAAAAGTAAAAGCGTTCCCTGCGCATGGGCAGAGAATACTTTGGCTGCTGTTGGGGAGGGGGTGGGAGATGGCTCAGCAGACCTCAGGCCTCACCGCCGTTGCCCCTGCTTGAAAGGGGGATGGGTGGGAGATGGCTTGGCAAGCCTTGGGCCTCGCCGCCGCCGCTGCTTGAAAGGGGCCCGCCTTCTTCATCCCTTCTCATCCGTGGCCCACATTCAGCAGCCGGGGAGGTCCCTTCCTTCCTGGGTCGGGGGCTTCCCTCCCCAGCGCCAGCTCTCTTTCCAGCCTTCCCAGCCCCCCAGCAGCTCCTCTGCCTGGGCTTGCCCTCAGGTCCATTTCACTGGCTCCGATTGTCAACTCTTCCGGTTCCCAACCAAAGGGTGTGCCTCGGAAAGTGAACCCTGCATATGGCTGCCGCCCTTGCAGCACCCAGAAGTGCGCGCTCACGGCCATCACCCTCCCCCCACTCCACGTGCTCGGGTCTCTATGGTGTTATTCTCCTCCCTGTCGCTGCAGATGACAAGATGGTGATGGCCTTCAGCCCAGGTCTGTGGCCGAGGGGCACCCTTGAGAGTCGCGACCTGGCCTATACCCTCCACCACTGGAGCGGCTTCTTCTCCACCTACCTGCCTGAGTGAGTCGCTTCCCCCACCCCAGCGCTGCCTTTCAGGGGCCAGCCAGGCAGCAGGCTGAGGGCCTACCCGGCCTCCTCCTCCTCATACATGGGGTACTGAAGGGGGGGCTGAGGGAGCACAGCCTACCTTGCAGGGTTGTTGTGATGGTGCCAGAGAGCACCTGGAGCTCCTTCTCCCCCCCTCGCAAGTATCACAGGTCCCGCCTCTTGTCTATATACTAATAGCCAAGATGCCCCCTCTGTGCAGATATCTAACTCCACACATCAGGGGCACATAGGGGGCAAAGAGATTTTCCTGCACACTTGGGGAACTCTTCAGGTGTGCAGAAAAATCCAAAAAGTTTAAAAAACTATACGGGGGATACTTAAATCCCCCCAAAAGTAAAAGAGCATTCCCTGCGCATGCACAGAGAATGCCCTGGTAACTCTATTGCTGCCGCTGCTGGGGGTGGGGTGGGAGAAGGCTTGGCAGCTGGCGGCTGTGAGCAGCTCAGGCCTCGCCACCACCACCACTGAGGGGTGGGTGGGAGAAGGCTTGGCGGGCCTGCTGGGTTCGCCTGCTGGGCTCGCCTGCTGTCGCTTCCTCCTCCTGCAGAGCTTCTCCTGCTTCTGCAGGCTGGGAGCTGTGGGGAATCCTGCCCCCCCTCCCCCCGAGTATCGTGGGTCCCACTTCTTGTTATTACTATTTTGTTGTGGTGCTGTAAGGTCTGCGCGTGAATTGTGATTCGCCTTGAGCCCATTTGTGAGGAGGGCAGAATGTAAATGTGAAAAATAAATAAATGAAAATAAAGAGCGTGACAACAGGTGACCCTAACTTCTGGTGCTGAGAAATATGCTCTGTCTTCACACCATTCACAATTTTATAGATCCCCATCATGCTACCCTTTTTTAAGGTATTGAAGTTGGGAGACGGTGAATCAAATGCAAGCTTTTATTTCGAACATCATTCAGCTCCAGGACAACTCTAGCAAGAGCAGCACTCAATTTATACATTCCAACAGATAACTATATACATTGCAACTATGTACATGTATTCTCATTGGACCTAAGCAGCGCTCTGTGGCTGGTTCCGCAGACTGACTTCAGGACCAATAATGAGTCTTTATTAGGCAGCCAATAAGACTGAGGGACTTGTACTACCAGAACCCTGACAATGCAATGCATCATAATGTACTAAGACATAACACCTTTAGTTCCCTTTTTAAATGAAAGAGCCCCAGAACCTTTAGCTATTCCTTGGTCAGCTCTACTTCTTTATGTAGGGGTTTCCCCCCATCTTCACAAAAAGGGGACTTTGTTCTAGTACCGAGAGCTCAGTTGTTGCACATCAGAGCACAGGGTTATGCCGACAGTATCAAAATACCAGATAATGCTAATATTTCATTGTGTTAATAATAGTGGTAGTAGCACTAAAAATACTGGCGTGTAACTTTGCAGGCTAGAGAAGACGTTATCCACATGCTGAAGACAGAGAAAATCAAGCCTGAAGTTTTGGAGGCGCACTATGGGTCTGCCGCCCCAGAGAATGTCCTGAGACTCCTACACCGGGATGCTGTCCTTGCCCAAGAGAAATCTGCTGCAGAAGATGTCTATGAGAAGCCCATTTCAGAGGTAAGCACCTTTCAAGTGACTGTAAGAATACTATCCACAGGATATCTCTTTTTTTCCCCCCAATCTGAACTTGCATTCAGGGTTTTTCAATATCAACACACTATACCACTAGAGAATGCGGGAGTTGAATCCCTGCCCTCCACTTCCACATGACATTAGTGATTCTCGCATATATGGACACTACAGCTGATTAAGGCAGCTGTCGTCCACTGACCTCAATGGACATAGAAGGGTTTCCCTCGGCATAGGATTGCACTGTAAAACTATAAACGGAGGGTACCCTGTATTTATTCCTGAGCAGAACAACATCCTGATGATCACACTGTTATGACATTTGCCCACAGGAAGTTTATTAGCTCAAATAACACACGAGAAATTAGTCTACAACCCTCCAACGTTTTGTTGCACATTTGTCCTATATTCACCACAAGATGCCTATTCACACATCACGTACAGCACCCACATGCTGGGCTACTGATACTAGTAGATCCATACTAAGTGGTCCTAACTCTCCATTGACACAGTAATTAAGGGTACCCTCAAACAGTGGCCAAGGAAGCATACGCTTCAGGTTCAAGGAGGCATTCTTTCTCCCTCCTGCTGTATTTCAGACAGAGCATCCCTCATCACAAAGGTGGTGGAGTTTATTGTTGGACTGTCACAAGTTGGTTTGCTGTAGGTATGATGTTCTAGAAAAATAACCACAACAAATGCTCTAAGTCAGTGGGGGCAAACCTATGGCACGCGTGCCAGAGGTGGCACTCAGAGCCCTCTCTGTGGGCACGCAGGCCATCGCCCCAGCACAGAGTTCGCAAGATTGGACAGTAAAAATCACATTAATTGGTCAAAAGCATGCCAAATGCAAACTTTTACCTTTCAATGAAAAGTTGTTTGTACCATTGAAAGCTCTGTTGTTGTGTTTTTCTTTTAAGACAAAAGATGTTAATGTATGAGTTGTTTTTTCTAAAACGAAAACCTCAGTATTCAGGTTAAATTGTCATGCTGGCACTTTGCGATAAATAAGTGGGTTTTGGGTTGCAGTTTGGGCACTCGGTCTCTAAAAGGTTCACCATCACTGCTCTAAGCACTTTCTGTAGGGTTGCCAGCCTCCAGGTGGGGCCTGGAGTTCTCCTGCTTTTACCACTGATCTCCAGCTGACAGAGATTGGGTCCCCTAGAGAAAATGGCTGCCTTGAAGGGTGGACTCTATGGCATTGCAACATGCTGAGGCCCCTCCCCTCGCCAAACCCCACCCTCTCCTGGCTCCACCCCCAAAGTCTCCAGGTATTTTCCAGCCCAGACCTGGCAACCTTACCTTTCTGTAATTTAACAGCAAACAGACATCAGACCAGGCCTTCAGACTTTAACGACAACCACTGAAACCACTTTGCTGCTCTCCTGAAATCCAAAGCGAGGCACTCTCTGCAGGTCTTTATGGCTGCCTGCTGTGGCTTGGGAAATTCCTGAAGGTTGGGGGATGGTGGCTGGGGAGGAAGGAGTTTGGGAAGGGGAGGGAACTCAGTGGGGATGTGATGCCATACAACCCTCCAAAGTTGCCATTTCCTCCAGGGGAACTGATCTCTGGTGATCCCTTGTAATTCTGGGGGAACCCCAGGCCTGACCTAGAGGCTGGTAACCCTATAAAATCTCTCCTCAAGGTCAAGCCCTCAGAGCTTCATTGTAGATGTAGTGTGATAACATCAATATTCTTAACTCTCCTCCCTTCTCTACTGTTAGGGGTTTTTTAATGGGAAATATTAAGAGAATAATAGAAAACATTTTTTTTAATTACTGTCTGCTTATGAATAATAAAAGAGGCCACGCCACATTTATGTAACACCCCTTGTTCTAAAGTCAGCCAATGGCATATTTAACATAGTTCATTTTACATTTCAATAAACCAGCTGGACAGACTCGAAGAAAAACAGAAAGAAACATACCGGCGCATGCTCGAGCAGCTTCTCTTGGCAGAGAAGTGCCATCGGCGCACAGTTTATGAGCTGGAAAATGAGAAGCATAAACATACAGATTACATGAACAAGAGTGACGACTTTACCAACCTTTTGGAGCAGGAGCGTGAAAGGTGAGCATTAGAGACGGCCTGCTGAATAATCCTTGTTTTTAGGTTAGATAGGCAATTAAGGACTTTTAAATGACATTTTTCAACCAACAAAATCAGAATTGCACTTATTATAGGGGAGGAAATGGTTCAACGTTTTGGAAACACGTTTCTCCATACAGTGTTCCCACCACTCCTAGACTAGGGTTCAGGCTAAACTGGTAATTTCCACCAGTTCTCCCGTCCCAGTATAGACTCCTCTCCATGTTATTCCTCATGTTCCCCCAAGCCCCATGAGAAAAAATGTGTGGAGATCACTGAAAAATTAATATGTGTTGACCAGGACATTAAAAACACGTCGTATGAATCTAACTTTAGGATATCCAGTTGAAGAAAATTCCATAACGACTTATCTAGAACTCTCCATCTACTAGGGCTGCCAAGTCATACTCACAGACTGGCGGGGGGGAGTCCTTCGCCGTCCGGGAGCCTCCGGTGACATCACCCGGAAGTGACGTCACCACGTTGGAGACGTTGCCAGGGCGATGCCAGGCATCGCCCTGGCAACGTCTCCAACGTGGTGATGTCACTTCCGGGTGACGTCACTATGCTGGGGAAGTCGTCCAGCCTGGACGACTTCGGGGGTGGGGTTCCCCCCGCCGGCCGAATGCCGGCCGGCGGATCGGGAACCCCTATAGCGGGGGATCCCCTGCCCCCCGGGCTGACTTGGCAGCCCTACCATCTACCCCAATTTATGTTTACTATATCGTTTTACTATTTATGTTTACTATATCGTTTTAAGTGTCTTTGCTTTTCCAATAAATCTCAAGAAAAATAACTTGCTCGGAACTTGCTGTTAGAATCCCTACAATGTCAAGGGTTCCATGGAAATGGAAATTAAGTGAGCAGTACCGTTCAGTGAACTCTTGCAAATACCCAGATTTATTGAGTTTTCCCATTCTGCCAATAACAACTGTCAGCGAAACATTTCATTGATTTTAGTTTAGCAGATTTTAAATATGAAGTCTCGTGAACTGTAAATGGCCAAGTTTATTATTGTTGTACGTCATCCATTACATGTTGTCACCTATTAAAATGCCACGGAAAGCCATCTATTATCTGTTGTCAGATAAAAACACCCTTTATAAGTCAACCATCATATATTAAATGAGCTGCGCTACCTTCAAACATTTTCAGGGTAAAAACCCCCACATACTTCTGGGAATTGTGAAAAGCAGCCCAGAAAGCTCATGGCCTTTTATTTATTTATTTTTAAAAAATTATTGGCGGCCTTTCTTCTTTCCTTACAGAGCTCAAAGCAGCTAACAATGTTATTAAGACTGTTTTAATTAAATGCAGTCCTAAACAAACCATCTTCAGTTGCCTCCTGAAGACTGAAAGTGAGGGGGGCCAGGTGTACCTCCTCTCCTGCGCTGTGCAGGCAGGGCCCGTCAGGTCTTCTCGAGCAGTAGTGCCCTCAGGCCTAGGTAGCGAGGCTTGGTTGTCGGTGGGAGCTGGAACAGGTGCACAGGCTAGTTGCAGGTTCTGACAAGGTGGCCTCGGTCATCGATTGCACCTTGTCTGCCGGCACCTCTGCCATGTTATGCTCTCCCTGGACCTGCTGGTTTTCCTCATCCAGTGGCTTTGGTTTCTCAGGATCTTCCTTTGAGGACTCAGGGTCTGAGCCATTGAGTTGGTGAGAAGAGATCATGACACCACCCTGGGGAGGTTGTTTTATAATTGTGGGGCTGCCACTGAAAAGGCCCTCTCTCTTGTACCCACCAAACAAGCTTCTTTGATTGATGGGACAGTCAGGAGGACCTCTCCCTGTGATCCTAATTCCCAGACAGGAACATATGGGAGAAGACAGTCCTTCAGATACCCCAGCCCCAATCCCTGGGCTTTGAAGGTCAAAAACAACTCCTTGAATTGGGCTCAGGAGTGGATCAGGAGCCAGTGTAATTGCTGTAATATTGGGGTCATATGCTCCAAGTAGCTGGCCCCAACCAGAAGTCTAGCTGCAGCATTCTGCATTAGCTGCTGCTTTCAAACATTCTTCAGGGGCAGCCCCAAGTAGAGCACATTGCAGTAGTCCAGTCTAGCTATAACTAAGTCATGGATCACTGTGGCTAGATCTGACTGGCCCAGGAATAGAGGCAGCTGACACACCTGCCGAAGCTGGGCAGAAGCACTCCAGACTACCAAAGCCACCCAGTTTTCTAAGGTGACTGCTGTTTCAAGTCACACGCCCAAGCTGCAAATCTGACTTTTCAAGGAGAGTGTAACTCCATCCAAGCATGTGTTTTCAGCCATTGTTCCATTGATCTGCTTCTGCGCCATTTTTAAACTTTCTCCTTCAGTAAATGATCCTGGCCAATTAGAAATTACAGTGAAAGTGATGATATCAGAGAGCCACCAGAACCAACCAGAGTTCTGTACCCTAAGAGCCAACAAATCCACATTCACAACAAAGTCTAGATCCAGGTCTGGTTGTGCCAGAACATGCATCTGAGGAGGATGTATATCAAAATGAGTTAGGGCTGCCAAGTCAGCCCGGGGGGCGGGGAATCCCCCGCTAAAGGGGTTCCCGATCCGCCGGCTAGCATTCGGCCGGCGGGGGAACCCCACCCCCGAAGTCGTCTGGCGAGGACAACGTAATGACGTCACCGGAAGTGATGTCGGCACGTTGGGGGCGTTGCCAGGGCGACACTCTGGCAATCGCCCCAAAACTCTATGATACCATAGAGTTTTGGGGCGATTGCCAGAGCATCGCCCTGGCAACGCCCCCAACGTGCTGACATCACTTCCGGTGATGCCGCTGGGCGCGTGCGCAAAGCGCACCAGAAGAAGAAACTCCCAGCCACAGGAGGACTCCCCCCCGCCGTTGAGTCCATAAGACTTGGCAGCCCTAAAATGAGTATTCAAGCTCGTATCTGCTGGAGGCAATGGTCTCATTCAATATAGGATGACTTCTTGTGTTCATTTCTACTGTCAAACATGATATACCACTAGTTTTCAAATGAGCCTCTTATGGGGAGCCCTGATTTTTTAAAAAAATTATTCACGTGTCCTCAGTGTGATGATCAGTAACATAGACTAAGCCCCCCCTCCCATTTTACTGTCCTCTATTGATCTCATTTCTCTATTTTAAAGACCTATCCTACACCAAACTGTGCTCAAAGTACCTTCCAGTAATAAAAAATAGACTAAAATATGACAATGAATCATTCACTAGAACTTAGCCCAGACAAAGAATTATATGAATTTGTTTTATGCAGAAAACACAACAAACCTGAGCCAACAAAGTTCCTTCTACAAAAGCCGTAACTGTCAAAATCATTTGACAAATGCCCACTGGAATAAAATTGTGTTACAAACAGTGCAGAATCTCATGAGAAAGGGTACTTGATGCATCTCCTCTGGTAGGCCATTTTCCATACAGGGGCAAACTGAAACTCTTGAAAGTAAGGACCCTCCTGCCATAATTGTTCAGATGAGGAATGTGCATCTGTAGGGCAATGGGGACTATATGTTCCACAGTGTGTTTACAGCTGGAGATGGAGAAATACCTCAAAGTCTCATATGAACTTTGTGCCTTGGAATCCTTTGCAGTGCACAGGGCTTGCACAGTATATTCCTAAGGTAGGGCTGCCAAGTCAGCCCGGGGGGCGGGGGATCCCCTGCTATAGGGGTTCCTGATCCGCCGGCCGGCATTCAGCCGGCAGGGGGAACCCCGCCCCAGAAGTCGTCCGGTGAGGACAACTTCCCCCGTGTAATGACGTCACCCGGAGGTGACGTCATCACGTTGGGGGCGTTGCCAGGGCAACGCTCTGGCAATCGCCCCTTTTGGGGGCGATTGCCAGAGTGTTGCCCTGGCAATGCCCCCAACGTGATGACGTCACCTCCGGGTGACGTCATTACGTTGCCGTGGCGCGCGCAAAGCGCACGCGCCAGAAGAGCTCCCGGGGGGAGAACAACTCCCCCCCGCCGGTAAGTCGCCGGTACTTGGCAACCCTATCCTAAGGGTTTCTTGGCGGCCATCTTGATATGGAAAGTGTTCCACGAAGTCTGGAAACCCCTCTGATGTACCACTGTATATTAACTACCAGTAAACGGTAAATACTACTGTAAGTAAACAGTATGCCAGATGCCAAATACTGTATTGAAACCTGCAAATATTCACATTGCCAGAGAATATCCTGTGAATATTCAAAATGAAAATTCCGAGAGAAATATGTTGAGGATGACATTGTGAAGCAATTTGGGGCTATGGAGCACCCAAGAATATAGAAATGTTCTGTCTCTAGTTTTGGAATGTTTCCATTTTTAATGGACAATCTTGATTGGTCATGGCAATTTATTTATTTATTTTATTGCATTTATATCCTGCCCATCCCATAAACAGGCTCAGGGCGGGTTACAGCATTTCCATAAATACAATAAAATTTTAAAACACATTATAAGCATATAAAATCAATAATCATAGCTTGCCGTAGAGAGACTCCGGCCCATTGATGTAGGTGGGTATAGCCGGTTACAAGTGGGTGGGAGACAGCAACCTCAGGGGGCCGTGTGTGGACACCCGCTGCCTCAGCCAAAAGCCTGGCGGAACAGCTCCGTCTTGCAGGCCCTGCGGAATTGAATAAGATCCCACAGGACCCTGATCTCAGTGGGGAGCTTGTTCCACCAGGTGGGGGCCAGGGCAGAAAAGGTGGATGTCCTTTGGGCCAGGGATCACCAGGAGATGTTGACTTTCAGAGTGTAACGCTCTTCGAGGCGTATCTGGGAAGGGGCGGTCCCTTAGGTATGTTGGTCCCAGGCCGTGTAAGTCTTTGAAGCTGATGACCAACACCTTCGAGCGGATCTGGTACTCAGCCGGCAACCAATGCAGCTGACAAAGCACTTGGCCAAATGTGAACCCGCACAGGTGTTGACGTCAGCAGGCACCCCACCGCATTTTGTATAAACTGTAATTTCTGGATCAGTTCCAGGGGTCAGCCTGCGTAGAGCGAGTTTATTTATTTATTATATTTATATCCCGCCTTGCCAGCGAACCGGCTCAAGGCGGCTAACAAGCATAAAATACCATCAAAGGTTTACAATATAAAATAGACAGTTAAAACTAACACAACATCCTGCACACAATATACTGCAACAGATGGCGGCTTCAGAGTTCTCATGGCGAACAGAGGCAGCGAGGGGTGCGGCCAACAGGACCAGGGCGATGTTATCAAACCAGTTACCCCCCGGTGGCGGCTCCTAGTTGAAAGCCTGGTGGAAGAGCTCCGTCTTGCAGTAATCAGGCCTGGAAGTGACCATTGCCTGGGTCACTGCAGCTAAGTCCTAGGGGGAGAGCTAGGGCTTCAGTAGCCTGGTCTGCCTAAGATGGAAGAATGCAGATCTGGCAACTGCAGCAACCTTGGCCTCCATAGATAAGGAGGAAATCCAACACTACTCCCAGGCTCTTCGCTGACTGGGCTGGCACCAAAGGTGCCCCTTCCAGTGTGGGAAGCCTGGTGCCCACATCCATACCCCCACAACCCAAGTAGAGGACCTCCATCTTCGATGGATCTAACTTCAATCGACTCTGCCACAACCATCCAGCCACAGTGTCCAAAGCCTCAGCCAGATTTCCAGGAACGGAGGATTGGTGACCGCCCATTAACAGATAGAGCTGAGTGTCATCAGCAAACTGATGGCAATCCAGCTCATAATGCCTGACTAACTGGGCAAGGGACGCATATAGATGTTTAATAACATTGACGAGAGGATCGCCCCCTGTGGCACTCCACATTCTGGTGGGTACTGTGGGGAGACGCTCTCGCCCAGCGCCATCCTCTGTCCCCGACCATGGAGAAAGGAAGAAAGCCATTTCAATGCAGTCCTCTAAACTCCTAAACCACTTGAAGGGAAATACAGGCAGCTGGTAGTATATAGGATACCTGCTCTTCACAACATCCATTGTGGATATAGAGGATATATAGGCCCATAAATCCTTAACAGCAAGGCATCTCACTTGGAGTCATTCAAGTTCAATTTTATTTCGATACAAAATCAGCTCTGGAAATTCGGCAATAATAAAAAAGAGAACACATGCAGTGTGACGAGCACAAAACAGTGAGCACAGATTAAGAGGGGGGGGCAGAGAAGATAATACCCTCCTCCGACAGACAGGCAAAGTTATTGGGATTCATTTGGCCACTTGCATATCCCACACACCTGTAGGCAGAATTTGGCAACTTTATTAGTTATCTCTTGGGAAGAGTCTGCAAGGAGGAGAGAGATAAAGTTGTTCAGATCTTCCCAGTAAAGTTGACAGGACTGGAGCAATATACTGATGTCCCGTGTCATTCTAGAATGGGCAGTGCGGCATACTGTGTTCAATAGACTCTGCTTTCCCTGTATGACGTGGACAAAGCTGTTGAGGGAACGGGACAGGATGGTATTTGCCTTCCAGGAGGACTGCAGATAGAACATTAAAGTGTGCCAGGGTAAAGATTCTCCAGTATTTGGAAATCTCAAGGGATCTAAGATAATCTGCTGGTTGAAAATATTTGACATGTTGCAGAATAACTGGATATTTCTGTATCTGTGCCCGATTTGATTGTAGAGCATGATCCCAGAACTGCTGTTCAATTATTTCTTTTGCTTTTTGATACCCAAGAGGCAGTGAAACTTGCGGGGAGAAGCCATGCCTCTCGAGTTTCCCCTCAATTGTTCTTTGCCAGGTTCAGCAGTGACTGTTAGCAAAGATCAAGGGTATTAGACCCACTGGATTGAAAATCAGTTTAGCCAGTAGATGGATGTGAGTAGCCACATATGTGTCTCCAAGGAGATCAGCCCAGCCTCTAATCTGAGAAGGGCATTCGGAATACATCACAGGACTCCAAAGATTATTCATAGGAACTTGGATTGTACCGCTTCTTTTAAGTGCCCTTATTTGTAAATACAGAGCTGGGACCTGTAGAAGAGCTGGGTAACAACCTTTCCTTGGAAGACCTTACTTGCTGCAGGGATAAAGGAGGCCCATTTTGTGAGTCTTAGAATGGTGGAGGGTGCACCGTGAGTAATCTCTGTAGCAAGCATTGCCTGTGCTCTCCAGTGTCCAGATGACACATTTAAAGATTTGTGTTTGTTCAATATTGTGGCCCTCTATTTGCCATCTATGGTTTTGATTTTTTTTAAAAAAGATGAGGACTTTTGTTTTTTGGTAGTTTATTGCAAGCTGCTCCTCTATATAGTATGCGGTAGAGGCACGGAGTACTCTCCTAAGGGCATGGGATCGAATAACAGTATCATCTGCATATAGTAAACCAGGAATTGTTTTATTGGTAAGCTCTAGAGAATGTAAGCTTGGATTTCTTACCCTCTTCCTACAGCTACAAGATTGCAGGCAACAGTCACCTTGCTGATCTCACAGGAACACTGGGCCCAGGCCTGCATGGTCCAATACAGGAAACAAACCCGCCTGATTATAAATGTTTATCTACCTTCTTATGGCACCAGACAAAGGGCACACGAAATCTGGACCAAGTTTGAGCTATATCTAGACTCACTACTCCTGTCCTCTTTAAATGCATCTGTTCTGGTCGCAGGAGATTTCAGTGCCAAACGTTGACTTTCAGATGGATTGCTATATACCTCCTTCAACTCAGTACCACCAGGGAGAGATACCTTAAACATTCTCCCCCCTAGAACCTTTAAGGATGGCAAGTTAAACTGGAAAGGTTACCTCTTACTACAGCTTGCATCTAGGTTAGACCGTTCCATTCTTAATGGGCCTACCCAAGGAGATATTCCCAGGAGTATACATATTGGCAGGGCTTTTTTGGTAGGGAAAACCCAGCAGGAAGTCATTAGCATAATAGGCCACACCCAACAGCAGAAACTCATTAGCATACTAGGCCACACCCCTGACAGCACAGCTGCCTACCAGGATTGGCAGCTGTGGGGCACCTGGGAAACCCGAGGAGGGGAGGCAGTTTCCCCAGGTGCCCCATGGCTTGCGAGGTGCCTGGGGAAACCGGGGGGGGGGGAGGATGTAGGAGTGGCCAACTCAGAAGCCAGCTGGAACTCCGTTCCTGTGCGTTCCTGCCCAAAAATAGCCCTGCATGATGCAAGTACTATAGACTTTGACATGTTATGATTTGCTTAACTACAACATGCACCTAGAATAAGGGACTTGACAAGATAGTGACCATCTCCCAATCATTCTGGACCTTAACATCTGCAACCTATCAGAATGTACTTCTGAGCAACTCAACGATGACCTAAAACCCTTTCCAAGCTACAGAAGGTTAGTCTGGTCTGAGAAAGAAGCCAAAAATACTTTACCTCAGACAAAGCGTCTCAGCTCCAAATGCTTTGATCTCAGCAAATGCTATAGACATGGTCATTTCATCATACCAATGACTTATTCTTGGCTGGACACAAACCCTCCTAAGGAAACCTCACGGCCGCAATATCCAACCATTAAGCAAAGCAAATTGAAGACCTGGTCTGATGCAAAAAATAATTTAGTGTCCAAGTTCCAGCTGTACAGGCTAAATAATGAATTCAGAATTTCCCCAGAGTTTAAAACCTTAAAAAGCAGCACTACAAAAACCTTCTAATGGAGAAACTTGGAGTCATTCCTGTAAATTCCTGTAAACTGTGAAGTACACCTGTAATAAAATACAGCTGCAAATAACCTTCAGTCCCTCAAAAATCACACACGTGGGCACTTCTGTGGAGAAAAAGGTGCAACATGTCATGTTGTTCTCTCATGGTAATAGTGCACCTTTCTGGTACACACCCACACTTGCCACATAGAGGAATAGGGATCATGGCAGATTGTGTGTGGAGGCACAGTGTTGTTTGAAGAAGAAGACTGGATTTACTCCCCGCTCTTCACTCTGAGTCTCAGAGCAGCTTAGTCTCCTTCCCTTCCTCTCCCCACAACAAGACACCCTGTGAGGTGGGTGGGGCTGAGAGCTCTGACAGAACAGCTCTTGAGAAAACTGCTCTTGAGAGAACTGTGACTGACCTAAGGTCACCCAGCTGGCTGCATGTGGAGGAGTGGGGAATCAAACCCGGTTCTTCAGATTAGAGTCCGCTACTCGTAACCACTAACTGGCTCTGCAGTCCTTGGATCCAGTGAGTGCATTTGAGAATTTGACAAATGCCTTTATTTTGTTTTCCTTATATCTCTATGCAGATAAAATTGCAATTATAGCTTAGCTTGGTACCGTCAGCCCTTATTTGAGGCTCTTCTTGAAGGTCAAACTACTGGAAATGATTTCATGATGGACGTTTCCTAAAGCTCTGTGACCTGAAGTTCTCTTCCTCCATTAAAACAGCTAGGTCTCAACTCTCAACTATACGTTCTTCCATGACAGAATTAAAAATACATGCTATTTTGCTTAAAAGCTAACCTGCTCAATCTGGAGTTTGTTTCACTTATACTTACATGTATCTAGCGGAGTCTCAGACCCCCTGAATCATCTTCTACAAAAACTTCCTTTCCGTGACATTTCCTGCCTTCCTCCCTCCATCCCAGCACCCCCAGCAAAGAGAGCTTTGGAGCTTTTCTTAGTGGTTTGCGATAATGCATTCCTCTCTGCTTCAGTCATCCTGGCAGCTGAGATGCTCCTTGGCTGCTCTTCTGGTGATGTCATGCTGGGATTGCATCACCTGTAAAGGAAACTGATCTGCAAGTAATAAAGAGCGCAGCCCAGCCGCCTTGAAACAGGAACGGGAGCCGTGATGTTGGTGGATGTCGGTGTGGTTTTTTCCCCCTTCTCCCTTTTGTGCTTTTGTGCTTTTGTTATTCAGGTTTCCTTCTCTCCCATTTTCGCATGAGAAGCAGGCGGCTTGAGTCTTTTTTCCTGAAAAGTTTTCCTTTTGCTCCACTTTATTTCATATATATGAGATGCAGATACAGGTCAAGAAAAACGTCTGTGGAAACCTGGATTCTGAGAAAGACCTTCTCTTGCTGGTACCCTTTAGAGCTATGACTTTTGTGGGTTCCTACGACAGAAATGATAAAAACGAACGCAACCATGAGAGAAGAGTGAGCCACAGAATATTTTTGCTAATGGTAGGGTGGGCCTAAGAACTGCCTACGTCCAAGCAAGTGGGCCTTTTCTGCTCATTTATTCCTTTGAACAGCTGCTCCCCAGCTCCTGGTCGGGCCCTCTCAAACTGCTTTCGCAGCTTCAGCATGAGAATGGGGAAGCGGGAAGGAAAACAAGTTCAGAGCTCCTTTCAGACACAGAACTAGTGTAAAAGTTCTTTGTATCCACAATACAATTTGTTCACGTTTATTTAATATATCTCTGGCAACATTTTAAGGTCCAATGCTGAGTTAGCACCACATACAATGAGCTGAAAAGACTATGTGCAAACCAGGAATTTAAATCTTTGGTTGTATAAAGGTTTTGTTTTTTTAAAAAAGAGAAAATTCTGAGCAAATCTTGTGGTTAGATTTACTAAATAATTCGAATTAAATAACATAAGATTGTTTTCTGTCTTGGTTCTAAAATATAATCCCAAAGGAGGATGGGGAGAGAATAGTACACTGGGTTCTTGTGGGAATCCACATCGTTGTATAGCTCATCTTACTAGACATCAGTGATAAAAGTGTCAGGAACAGACAAGTTTGAGAAATGATATAGCATTCTGAGAGTTCTGGCAAAACACTCTGCTGTACATTTACTGACAAACTGTAACAGTGAATTAGATTTTGGCTCCAATCCTAAGAACACGTTTCTGGAAGTTAGCTCTATTGAATAAAATGGGACTTACTTCTGAGTAGACCAGCTTAGGAGTGCTCCCTTTTGACTACTTTTCAGTGACATCATTAATATACTAAATTCCTTTTAAATAATTTTAAAGTTGCCTAAAAGACAAAAGCAAGAATTTGGGTGATGGAAACAAATTTTATCTTGGAAGGCATATATATTAATTTAATTTAAAGATTTTAGAATTACTACGATGACCATTTAGAAACTGGCAAATAAACAAATAAACAAAGCCCTCATATTCAGATGTTCTTAGTTCCAGCTGGCTTCAAAGACAGAAGTTTATGGAAGCTACTGAGCTCGAAAGCAGTTTCAAGCTTCCGTAACTATTAAACATCAGTCTACATTAAGGAGACAAAAACTAAATAATCGGAGCCAAATTATAAAAGATGGGGACAGTGGTAACCAGGTTGCAGTCTCCAAACAATTATATATATAACCTGAACAGTATTATCCAAACATTTTCTCGATTAATATTGAACACCATATGAATGCACTGACCTGGATAGCCCAGGCTAGCCCAATCTCATCAGATCTTGGAATCTAAACAGGGTTGACCCTAGGGCTGCCAAGTCAGCTCGGGGGGCCAGGGGATCCCCCGCTACAGGGGTTCCCATTCGGCCGGCGGGGGAAACCCCACCCCCGAGGTCGTCCAGCTTGGACGACCTCCCTCACGTAATGACGTCACCCGGAAGTGACGCCATCACGTTGGAGGTGTTGCCAGGGCAACGCTCTGCCAGAGTGTCGCCCTGGCAACACCCCCAATGTGATGGCATCACTTCCGGTGACGCTCCCCGGCCCGCGCACTTCACGCACACACCGGGGAAGCTCCCAGCCAGCGGAGCTTCCCCCCCCCCGCCGGTAAGTTAAATACACTTGGCAACCCTAGTTGACCCTGGTTAGTATTTGGATGGGAGACCACCAAGGAATTCCAGGCAGAAGATGGGAATGTCAAACCACCTCTGACTGTTCTTGCCATGAAAATCCAGCTGTGACTTCACAGCACTTTAGACACACATACACACACTATAAAGAACCCACCTTGAATCTGTTTTTAAGAGAACAGGTGCCAGTGCTTATGCATGACTTGAAAGACACTACAATACCAAGATGTGTCCTTTTCAGAATTTATGATTATGTGTACCAGAAGCCTGCCAACTGTATCAGGAGCATTCACTTCCCCAGATCCTTCTGATATGTCTGGTTGCTCTGTTGACTGAAAGGGGCCACACATGGATTTGGCATGCACATACAGCCTTTGTACGCACTACACCAAAGCCGTTCGGTGTAGCCTGTACTGAAGCTGAAAATCCACACATTGTCCCTTTCAGGCAACATGGCAACCCCACTTGTACTGAGAGGATCTACCCACAGTTGCCAGCCTCCTGGTACTCCTGGACCAGAATGCCTGAAAAGGGCTGTGGCTTGTGTGATGAGGAGTCACAGGGACCTGTGGAGACAGCCAGTGTTGTGTAAGTGATTTGGAGTGTTGGACTAGGATCTGGGAGATGCAGGTTTGAGTCCCCACTTTGCTATGGGAATTTGTTGGGTGACCTTAGGCCAGTTCCACACTCTCAGCCTACCTAATGGGAAAAATGTCCTGTCCCTTTAATAGAAGATCAATGTGTAGAAATGGGCAGCTGATGCTGTTCACAGAAAGAAGGTAAATAATATCACCTGACAAATTACATCCCAGCAAACCTCTATTCAAGGGGTGGGACGTTTTTTCCCTCAGACAAATGGCAATCCTAATCTAACCTGGGTCAATGTAAGGAGCTACTCTCTGGGTTAAGTGAAGATGGATGGAAGTATTTTTCACAGCTGAGTTAACTTGCTTCTCCAGCAATAATACTGGGTACAGTATAGCCCCTAGACCAGTGATGGCGAACCTTTTAGAGACCGAGTGCCCAAACTGCAACCCACAACCCACTTATTTATCACAAAGTGCCAACACAGCAATTTGACCTGAATACTGAGGTTTTAGTTTAGAAAAAACAACTCATACATTAACATATTTTGTCTTAAAAGAAAAACACAATAACAGAGCTTTCAATGATACAAACAACTTCTTATTGAAAGGTAAAAGTTTGCATTTGGCATGCTTTTGAACAATTAATGTGATCTTTGCTGTTGTATGCATGCTGATAATTTGTCTAATCTTGGCTCATACTTTGTAAGTTTGAGAGCAACACATGCAGCACTCAGATCATCTGTTAGTCTGTTTCTAGTGTCAGATTTGATATAATTCAAAGCTGAAAACAGCTGCTCACAAGCATAAGATGATCTGAACAAAGTAAGGAAAGCAATCCCAAGTGTTTTCATTGACTTAAAATTATTTGGCAGAGAATTCCACTCCTTAAGGATTTCATTTTCAGAACTAACTGTGCTGCCCTTTGTCATCCCTTCTATCTTCTCAAGTATTTCACGCAGGTCATAGAATTTATTTTTCCAGATAGAGCTTTCTTGAAATTCCAATAGCTCCATTTCCAGATTTCCTAAATCTAACCAGTGTAGGCAGGAAAGATCAAGTTCTTCAAATTTGGCTTTATCTGGAGAAGTAAGAAAACACAGGATTGTCTCTATCTTGTTAAGGTATAATTTAACAACACTGGAACTGCATAGCAAAGGTGAATAGTTCAATAGCATGTCTTAATTTTGCATTTTACATTTTATTTCATGTAATAATAGATCTTTAACATAATTTTGTTTACAAAGGCATAATTTATATCATGTGTTTGAACAAGTCCAATGTTCAAATACAGACTGCGCTGAAACCTTACCATCCCTCAGCAGGCATACAGCAACTGCAGACACCTTTTCCCCTAGTGCAGAACATCCTTTAGAATTCACCTTGCCTAATTGCTGTGTTAAAATTCAACACTGCTTGTGTATACTTGGCATTTTGGGGGGAAGGGAAAGTTAGCTCAGCCTCTTTCACACAAACACTGACGGAGTGACACGTGAACAGCAAAAACTGGGAACGGCAGTCATTTATGTTGGGTTAATCTAAAAGGGAGTCGCTTGTGCAGAGGAACTTTGTCACTTCATTAGAAAACATTAGCTTGTTTTCAAGCTGCTGAAGGTCTTATGCACTAGAGTTCAGGCCTGGTTCATACATACAGGAGAGGTCCAAACGAGCCTTCAAATGTGCTGGACGGCAGTTAGTGTGGCAGGTGAGGCTCTGGGAGGCCCAGGCTGGGATTTCTCCTCTGCTCTGGAAGCTTGCTTGGGTGATCCTGGGCCAGTCACCCATGCTGAGCCTAACCTACTTCACAGGGTTGTTTTGAGGAGAAAATGAGAATGAGACAAGCTTCACCGGGTCCCCCACTGGAGATGAGAGTGTGTTGCCGGGATATAAATAAAGTAAATCCATGTTCAAAGCGGGCATCTACCAGTGGCAAGAGAAGTCACTCAGCTGTTTTCACCCTTCCAGCAGGCACCTTCCTGCCTGTGTGCCCCGGGTGTTGGAGGCGCCATGCAGCCAACCACACTTACGCACGGTTTGCTGCTTCGCCAGTCATCCCATTGCCTTCCAGGGGGGTTTGCTTCTGAGAAAGTGCGCCCTGAGGGGCGAGAGAGAAAAAGCGCCCACCACGGCCAAAGATTCTGGCAAGAGGCAGAAAGGCAAGAAGTGCCCCAGCGAGCCAATGTCCCTGGCCCAGGCCAATGAACACGGCAGAGAGGGGAAACTGAGGCATGGCATGGGTGGCCTGGAAGCCTCCATCGGGGGGAGGACAAGGGGCTGCCGCAGAGGTGCTTTGCTCGGTGGCCGCAGCAGCCGCCTCTCCTTAGCGGGAGGGTGGGCGGCAGCCTCAGCTGGAGCTCTCATTGCCTTTCCTGGCAGGACTTTCCCTTTTCTTCCCTCAGCTCTCTTCCCCACCCATTCTGCGCGTGGGCCTCTCCTCCCATTTCTCTCTCCTCTCCGCACCTGGGTCTCTCTCTCTCTCACTTTCGCTCAGCTCTCGTCCCCTCCTCCCCACATTTTTCTTTCTCCTCCTGCCCCCATCCCAGTTTCCTAGAGGGAGGAGCCCCCTTCTTCTCCCTTCGCCACCGCCGCCTCCCCTCATTGTCTGACGAAGCCTGTTACCCAATTTCGGGGCAGGGGGAAAACGATGGGCAAGGGGAAGCCTGCGCCGGCTTCTGCTCCTCCGGATACCACACAGAGGAGGCGCCCCCACTCTGGTGGAGTAGCCCAAAGTGGGAGCGTGCAGAGCCTATCCCTGGACCATTGGCCGACCGGGCGTGTGTGTTGAGGCAATGGCACGCATGCCCACAGAGAGGGCTCTGAGTGCCACCTCTGGCATGCATGCCATAGGTTCGTCACCTCTGCCCTATTTATTTATTTATTTATTTCTTACATTTATATCCCGCTCTCTCCACCAAAAGGCAGGCTCAGAGCGGCTCACAACATTTTTTAAATAACATATCAATATTAAAATCATACATTAAACATTAAAATACTATTTCATACAAGCTTGGCGGCATTCCCATTCAGTCCATGGTGGGTCCGAGGAACATTCCCATAAATCTCTGTAAGCAGATGACTGTGCTAACAGATGGGCAGGCAGTTGGTAATGCCAATAGACGGGTTGGCAGGTGGAACTGGGCCAGGGCTAAGATGTTTACCCTGGGCGGCCCCTATCCAAAGGCCTGGTGGAAGAGCTCCGTTTTACAGGCCCTGCGGAACTGCACCAAATCCTGCAGGGCCCTGATGTTCTCCGGGAGCTCATTCCACCAGTACGGGGCCGCCACAGAAAAAGCCCTGGCCCGTGTTGTAGCCAACCGCGCCTCCTTCAATCCGGGAATGGCCAGACGGTGTTGGATCCCAGACCGTAGTGCTCGCTGGGGAGCATATGGAGAGAGGCGGTCCTTCAGGTAGACAGGTCCCAGGCCATATAGGGCACTTAGACTCTTAACTGAGTCAGCAAAGGTCAGCTGAAGCTCAGCAAGTGTGGAGAACACAAAGTGGCCTCCAAGACCTTGGCCTTCAGCCAGCTTCTAAATTCAGATCAGCGTGGCCAGTCATATCCATGTTTAGACCGTGGCTGAGGACAGACTGGGTATCTGGCCCACTTTGCCTCTGCTTTAGAAGCGGAGGCAGAGAGGCCATACAGACTACCGCAGCTGTCCCCCGTCTGCAAGCCACACTCACCTGTCTGGGAGGCGCTGTCCACGCGCTGCAGCCGGAGACCCCTTTGATCCGGTCTCCGGCCGTCTGGGTGCACGTCCCTGCCACTTCCTGGCAGTCTGGACGTGTCAGAAAGTGGCGCCAGAAGTCTGAACTGGCTGTTTCGGCTACTGTGGCTATTCGCGTAGCCACGCCTTGCCGGAACAGCCGCGCGCCGCTCGCCGCCCCAGTGGAGGCTCTAGGGGTCGCCTGACAGAGTGGATGCGCCGGTCCACCTCCATCCCGGTAAGGTCCTGGAGCTCTGGAGCCAGTGCGAACGGGCAGCCACGGGACGGGTTGGCCACGGGGCTTTTTCGCCCGCTCGTGCTGCACTCCAGATCTCCAGTCTGTCCTCAGCCCATGTTTAGACCACAAAAAATTGGAGAGAGATCTGATGCATTCAGAAGAAAATCTCAAGATATTTTAAACCTCAAACTCAGCCCATGAAACACAGAACTATGTGCCCATCCGCACTGTAGACCTGATTGTAGCTGAATAATGTGATATTCTGAGGGGTAAAATATGTCTAGTTTGATCAGGACAGCTGAAAATAATCTGCCCACTGTGAGAGACTGCATTTTGCAACAAGAAACATTTGGATTGCAAATTTTTGTTACTGGCTTCTGTCATGGGCATTTCACGGCAGCTTGCTGTGCAGACATTAGCATGAGATAATATTCACCTCCATACCTAGAAAAGCTTAACCTGCTGCTGTTTCTGCATGCCAGCCTGCTGTTAAAGACACCAAAGATCTTTGCTTCCTAGCCATTTGTCAGTGTTCCTTTGCATGCCCTTTGATACTGCATCTCACATTGGTTCTTTGAAAGAACTGACAACTAATTGGGTTGTTGAGGATGTTGGCTAGGTCTGCTTCCAGATTTATGGCCTCAGGATTCATTCTGAGGCACAGGGACAAAACCTTGCAACTGTTACTTCCTCTGTCAGTTCATACTTAACCTTCTGCTTCCTCACACCACAACAGTAAGAACCAGAAAGATTTTTAAAAGCTGTGGTGAGAGTGTGACCTATCAGACAAGTGTATAATCCAGACAAAAGTTACAGATCCTCAGTGCCAAGAGTGTATTTTTACACTACCTCACATCTGTCTCCTTCTTATGTGATGGAGACAGGTTCTGTCAGAAAATATTACAATCTATGGTATTAGACTTCCTTTGATTTATCTTGCACAGTGAATGCCTGCTTGTGTCCTGGCTGCAGCAAAATGACCCCGTCCCCTGGAAAGGTCCTTGTTCCTCTGACCAGCCTTCTGAAGGCTTCAGCCACCACTGAAGCTATCCTCCCAGAAGAGTGGTATTTCTGAGGCTTGGATTAGCAGCGGTCCCCTCTCTGCCAGCTCTTTCTTTCTTTCTTTCTTTCTTTCTTTCTTTCTTTCTTTCTTTCTTTCTTTCTTTCTCTCTCTCTCTCTCTCTCTCTCTCTCTCTCTCTCTCTTCTTTCTTTCCTTCTGACATACTTCCGGTGATGTCAGGTGGTGTAGCATATGCAAATAAGTTATGCTAATGAGTTATGCTAATGAGCTGTGAACTGTGAACTGTTGAGTGGTGTAGATAGTCTCTGTTGTTGAAAAACCTACTGCATACATGGGTATGGACGATTGCAGACATATTTTTGTATAACAATAGTTAATGTAATGATTCATGCAGTCTCTGGTAAGATGTATGTAAGACTAGCATTTATACAGCCAAAAGGATTTCAATACTGTTAATATTCTCAAGTGGTACTAATTTGAGAACTAACTTCCATGCCTTTAAATAGCTTATTAGACTCATGTGTACAACAAGGACACCCCTATGGTTTTTGGTTTGTTCAGTCAGGGATGTAATTATACCATGTAAGAGAATGTGTTGCACCATTCAAGTGACTTCTTTGATGGAGGAAATGGAGTTAAAAGGCAAACAGGATCAAGCCCAAAAGGACTTTCTAGCACATACATATATTTTGTGACAAGCCAAGATTCATTTAAGGTAAAAAGAAGGGGGAAATTAAAAGGGGGGGATATTTAAAGATAATCTACTTAGTTCATGAAACTATACAAGGCACTAAATGCTTAATGGAATGACTTAGCCCAATTCACATGGTGGAATGTGGGGGGGGGGGGGAATCTCAGTCCATCAATTGGGCTAGAGGACAGAACCCCCCCCCCTCCTTGGAGAACAACATAGTGTTTTATCTCATCTGCCTGGAGCAACCTGGTTTTAAATAAGAACAATGGTCAATTACTAAGGCCAGTTGTAACTAAGCGAGGGTTAGAAAAAAAAGGAAACATGATGTAAGTAATATAAAATGTGTAGCCTGAAATCAGCACACCTTCCAACCTTTCTGTTCCCCCTCACCTCAGCAGCATTCTTTCCCAAGGATATGTTATATTTCTCTTTACTGAATACTTCCCCAAGAGGCGCAATATGACTAATGCAATAGATTTTTAAGTGTATTGGAAACAGCAAGATTTTTTCCTTTCTTTCTTGAGTTTTTTTTTCCTTACACCGGCAGCAGATTTTGGGAGCTCACTGACAGCTATTAAATATCCAAGAGCAACTTGGGCAGGTTTGCTAATGATTTTAATGACCGAAAAGTATCACCTCTGAGCTCAAGAAGAAAGTTTGGCACTTTATTAAAGAAAGATTGTTCATGGTTTCTTTATAAAGGATGCCTTTCAGTTCCTACGGAGTGCCCTTTCAAGGCAGTCAGGAAACAAGCCCACGAGAAGGGTTATTTGTTTTTCTGTAACAGAAGGATCTGGCTTTGTTTGGAGAGTTTTAAGCAATGTAGCCTTGGAATCTGGGTAGGGCTGTGGATATTACCTTTGCTGTGTTATGTCAGTTCCTTCATTTGAGACAGAGAACAGGTGAAGGGCCAAGGAAGAGCTTAGCCTGGAACCTGCTTTGAAGACAGGGCTGCATTCTGGAACATCGCAATTGATAAGTAAGATGAGGAAAGCGGCCATGATATGAATTCAGCAGATGAAGAGTTTGCTGTCGCTGAGCCCCAGGGATGAGAGAAATGTCAACCTCAGGAATCCCTCTACTCACACAGCTGTTAAAAAGCCCAAGAAGCCTGCTAGAGAAAAAAATAAGGGAGAGGGGATGACATTCGGGGTGACATTCAGTTGTCCCACTCCAAAGCCTTAGAAAGGGTGTGTGAGGGAGAGAGGGGGAGACACGAGAGATCCAGGTTTATATGAGCAATAATGTAAACAGCAGGTTACCTTCCCAATCTGGAAAGAAAGCATCTGGCCATGTACTTGGTGTTTGTGTGAATCTGTATAAAGTCGCTTTTAGTTCAGAGGCACAGTTTTGCCTAAATTTTGCTGCCTTAGGATAACTTATATCCACACATGAGAATATGGTCAGTCCCTAACAGGTCAGGTCGTAGGGTTGCCAGGCTACAGAGATGATCAGTTCTCCTGGAGGAAATGGCAGCTCTGGAGGGCAGACTCAAGGGCATCCCATCCCTGGTGAGCTCCTTCTCCTCCCTAAACCCTGCCTACCTTCCCCAGGTCCTTTGCGCGCCCCCCACTCCATTCTCCAGGAATTTCCCAAGGTGTGGGCTGAACTTGCTGTAGACTGATCCTGCACATCAGCCCAGTAGCTAAAGTTTTTTCAGGGAGGGGGCCTCTGGGGGGGGGCACAGCTAATTAAATAAAAGTTAATTACATGAATTCAATTTGTGGGCCAGCCCAGGAGGGAGGGGGCCCAGAAGAAACAATAGGGTGCCCGGAAGAAACGTTAGCCACTGGCCTGCTGCACACTCAGGAGTCCTCTTTCAGGAGCAAATGTCATGTTGCAGCTCTCTCTTAACCACAGACAACAGTTGTCCTTTTAAACTGCCTAAATGCAGAGCTTGGCAGTTCTATATAGAGTGCGTGCCCTGTTTTTTCTCCGGCATACCAGTAGACTCCAGGTAGGCAACTGCCAATGGTGATTAACCTGATCGGTAGTCAGGATGCTGCCTTTAGGGCGACTGTTAGAAGCTAATCCAAAAAGATGTTTATGTTGGAGGATGGATGTTTTGGGTTCCCATTTTATTTTGTGTTTTAATTCCTTTATAACTGATTGCCTGCCTGCCTTTCATGCTTGTATTATTTCAGCTCCTTCTGCTGTTTCATAGAGGATTGCCCATTGTGGCTAACACATGTTGAATAGAACTGGCTGGACTTCAGTTGGTTTGGAAAGAGGCGATGAATGGGCGAGAGGGAGAACAGCAAACCCCCCCCCCCTCGGCTTTTCCTGTGGCCAACTCTCCTCCATTGCTTTGCTTTCTGAAGAAGAAGAAGTAAGGCTGCTCCCTCCTCCACCACCCTCCCCTCAGTGCCCAAAGTTACATCTGCACAATAATGAGCCCTATAAGGGAGGGATGACATCATCAGTGAGTGGTCCCAAGTTGTTTTGCACAACATCCACCTTCCATTGTTCTGATGACATGGCTGGAATGTGATGGCGAATTCCCTGGGGAGCAGGGGCTAAGCGAGGCCTACAGACTAGCAAAGAGGGGAGGGGAGGGGAGGGGGCTGTGGGGAAAGGGCTTCTCACTGGAAGGTAAGAAAGCCAAGCTCTGCCTTGGGTTGGTTTGCTTCCCAAGTGTTAGTAGTTTCTGGTCGATGCACATTTTTCAGCGGGTGCTAATGGATTTCCTTGACAGGAAGATTCAGCAGTGGGCTGCTCCAAATAACTGTGTGTGAAGAACAGACATGTGCTCAGAGGGATAAATAACTACAGGTTTTTTGAAGTTAGCGGCTCAAGTCTGCCGCGCGGAGCTGACTTGAGGAGGGAAAACTCTGCCTTGCAACAGGACTAGGTTCTCAAGGTAATTCATACGGAATGCTTTGACCATTTTTGTTAATGGGTGCTCTGGAAGTAACTCTTTCCTTAGAGCTGTTGGGTTTTTTTCCTTATGCAATGCAACCCCCTCCCCTAAGTTTACTCAAGAAAAGATAAGCTCAGCCAGAAAGGCAAGCTCTTCCTCTGGTCGCCTGTCCTGACCTGTGTTGTAACTCTGCTAAGGATCTGTTGTTATGCCACCGAGAAGTAGTTTGGTTTCTGAAGGGATTCTGTGTTGGGAAAACCTTTTTTATGTCTGTGATAAGAGAAGAAAGCAGCTGGAAAGAAAGCCAGTGGTTTCTTTAAACAAGTAAGGCATCTCATTGCTTCACAACAGGAAAAGTAGTTGGGCTTTGAATTCACAAAAAGCAGAAGAGACTTGAGCTTAAAAGGAGCTGAGGGAAAGCTGTAGGCTGCTTCTTTGTTAATCGTTGTCTTTCCCTCCAAAGTTTACCGATCTGCCCTCCTAATTCTTAAAAAGTTGCAAAGTTGAATTGGGGTGAGGCATTATGGTTAGCATTACTGTTTACTTTGGGCATATTCTTCTACGAGTATTCTTTCCCCCTCCCTTGTGCTTCAGTTTAATTATTATTTCTTTTATCTTGTCCTTTCTCCAATATTCTCCAAGAGCTCCAATATTCTACAATAATGGTAGTGGTATTAGTGGTAGCATTTTCTACATCAAGGATTTTCACAAACTAACCGTCTCCTACTTATTACAACAGCCCTAGAAGGTAGGGCAGGATAATCATTTTAAAGACACGGGGCTCAGTTTGGCAGAAGAATGGTATACCAGGTTACCCAGTACATACATGGATGAGGAGAGATTTAAGCAGGAGATTGCTCCATTAAATACGTTTATATAATATATTTAAATGTATTTCAAATAATATAAATGTTTATAAAATGTTTTCTATGTCTCTGTTTCTGCAGCATTGCACAGTAAAAGGACAGAGTACGTGACATTGGATAGTCTTGAATGCCAGTACATTAACAATGCCACCCCAAAGTCTGCAAAGAAATGCACTACTTGACTGCTTTTCTTTATAACTCCTCCTCTGCCCCTACAAGATTCAGCACAGTGTGAAAGGCATTAGCTAAAGCTCTTCTTTTGGTTTGGAACTGTACAATAAAGAGAAGCACTG
This sequence comes from Lepidodactylus listeri, assembly GCA_029233225.1. NCBI lineage: Eukaryota > Metazoa > Chordata > Lepidosauria > Squamata > Gekkonidae > Lepidodactylus > Lepidodactylus listeri. The sequence continues at coordinate 58,135,461 of JARCFY010000016.1, read as the reverse complement.
AAATCCTAGCATTAGCTATATCTGTGCATCATCATAATTATGTGCATTTTATTGCTTTAATTTGGCTGATGGGAGAAACTTTCAGCAGATTTAATGATAAAGGCCTCAAAAGTAAGTAGTCTCTGCAGACTTGGTTGTAGGAAGGGGGGTAAGCAAAAACTTGTGAGAGATCAGGGCAAATTGGGTTTCAGAGCTGAAAGAAAACTCACCGTCCGCTTTCATGCGTTAACTCCAATCTAGCTGCCTTATACTAAATTAGGCCATCAGCCTATCAAATGACAGTATTGTCTCTTCGTACTGGAAGGGCTTCTCCATGGTGTCAGGCAGAGATCTTTCACATCACCTACGACCTGACCCTTTCTATCGGATTGAACCTGAGACCTTCTGCATGCCAAGCAGATGCTCTACCACTGAGCCACGGCCCCTCCCCTTGTTCTAGACACCAGGGGTCCTTTCGTAAAAAAGAAGGTGCAGGAGCTAATTAGCATAACATATTTGCATATGCCACACCCCCTGACGTCACCGGAAGTGATGACATCATCGGCAGTGTGTCAGAAGGCAAGAAGGGAGGGAGGGAGGGGGAAGGAAGGAAGGAAAAGAACAGGAAGGAAGGTAGGTAGGTAGGTGGGAGAGAGAGATGGAAGGAAGGAAGGGGGAAAGGAAGGAACAGGAAGGTAGGTAGGTGGGGGGGAGAGAGAGAAGAAAGAAAGGAAGGGAGAGGGGAAGGAAGGGGGAAAGGAAGGAACAGGAAGGTAGGTAGGTAGGTGGGGGGGGAGAGAGAAGGAAGGAAGGAAGGGGGAAAGGAAGGAACAGGAAGGTAGGTAGGTGGGGGAGAGAGAGAAGAAAGGAAGGAAGGGAGAGGGGAAGGAAGGGGGAAAGGAAGGAACAGGAAGGTAGGTGGGGGGGAGAGAGAGAGAAGGAAGGAAGGAGGGGAGAGAGGGAGGAAGGAAGGAAGGGAGAGGGGAAGGACGGGGAAAGGAAGGAACAGGAAGGTAGGTAGGTGGGGGAGAGAGAGAGAGAAGGAATAAAGGAAGGGAGAGGGGAAGGAAGGAAGGGGGAAAGGAGGAGGGGGGAGGAGGGAAGGGCCTTCCCGGGGCCGCCGGCGCTCCGCCGGCCCCGGGAGCATTGATGGGGGGGGAGGCCGGGGGGGGCTTTGTTAAGTGCCCATCCCCCCGCCTCCTCTCTCCTGGAGCGGCACTCCGGCGCGCCCCTGCCCCAACGGAGCCCTGTCCTAACAGAATAGCTCCACCTACTGAAATTCTACGTATTATGAAGTTTTAAAAAAATAACACTTGCTGGCAAGGGTTGGTGACCATACTTTCCCATCAACATTTATATTATTGCTTTAACGTGGCATCTTTTAAAAACTTCAGCAACAGGCAGAAATTCAAGAGAGACTGGCAAGAGTCTTGCACCTCAATCTCCTGGAAGACAAACGCAGACATAAAGACAGACAGCATGGTGCAATGGTCAAAGTATCAGACTAGGATTTGGGAGACCCAGGAAACTTGCTAGATGGATTTGGGCCAGTCACACAACCTCAAGTTAGCCTACCTCACAGGATTGTTGTGAGAATAAAATGGAGAAGACAAGCTGGGCTGGATCCCCACTGGGGAGAAAGGCAGGGTATGTGAAGTATGGCAATTTAGTCAGACCAGAAAAATGTAATTTGATGTATGTTACATCAAGTGTCAAAATCTGTATAGTCTTTGATCTTAGGAATCTTCCACCAGTTGAGCAACTAAAACCTGTGGAATCTATGATCTGGCTACAGAAGTCCCATAAATTAATGTCAGCTAGTCAGAAGTTTGTTGTTTTTATTCCCCCCCCCCCCAAAAAAAAAATTGCTAAAAAGAAATCGTTCTTACCTCCCAAAAGCAAAGAGACTCAACAGATAGCAAGGTAAATCCATCACACCTTTTCCACAAATGAAACTAAAGCAGAATACACGTGAAGCAGGATACACGTATTTAACATGTGAAACCTTCCCTTGAACGAAGGCAAGATAAGTGACAAAACCAGTTTTCTATTTGTTAAAGTACTGAGCAGCTGTACTAATTTAAACCAGTTAGTTGTATACAGCATTCACATGTGAATACCAGTTCCAGAGAAATAAAAATGCAGACATGCACGCCACAGCGAAGAGCCTCCCGCCCAGGCGCTTCTGACATTTCACCCTCATCTATCCCCGCCCCCTGAAGTCCCGGCGTCCTGATGAATGGAGTCCCTTAAAAGACTGGCTGATAGCGCGCCCCCCCTCCCCCCCGCCTGTCATGCCACCGTCAAGAGTGCCGGTCGCCGCACCCCCCGCACCCCCCCCCACACCCAGAGAGCCGCCTCCGGCCAAGACGGCACCGGTGAGGGCCCCCGCCGAGGCCCCGTAGATCCGGGGCGCGTCGCGGATGAGATGCAGGGCGCGTTCCTGCAAGCAAGAGGCAGCGCTGATGTGATAAATGCCCAAGAAGCCGCATCCCGCGAACGACACGCTCCAGCCGTTCTCCCGGTCCAGCATCGCGCAGAGCCTCCGCCGGGCGACGGGCGCCGACTACCGAGACGCCGCGCCCCCTCCCCGCTCTCCTCCCGCACGGCCGCCCCACGCACTCTCATCCTCAGGAGCCCCGCGACGGTGACAACACGACCCCGTCTCCCCGCCCCGGGAAGGCCCTTCCCTCCTCCTCCCCCTGTCAAGACTCCAGCGGGCCCCGGGAGCATTGATGGGGGGGGAGGCCTCCTCTCTCCCGGAGCGGCACTCCGGTGCGCCCCGGCCCCAACGGAGCCCTGCTAGACACACAGCAATTGCTGGATCAGGAACTGTGGGCATAAATCAGATGTGCGTTCAAATGTCCACCTGGTCGTGATACAGGGTCTCTATAATATGCTGTTTTTATTTGATGCATATTTGAACGCACATCCCGTCCAAGGTTATCAGGCTGCGGTCATGGCTCATTGGTAGAACATCTCAGATCCAGGCTTGGCATCTCTGCATAAAGGATCCCAGATGGCAGGTGTTGGGACAGGCCTTTCTCGGTCTGAGATCCTGAAGAGCTGTTGCGAGTCACAGAAGAGAATGCTGGGCTTGATGAGCCAGTGGAATAGAGCAGCTTCATATGATGATTTTCCTAAACTGTTGTCTAGCAGACCAGGTCTTTAGAACAAAGGCTGGATGGCTCCCCAGGGAAGGAGAGTGCAGCTCCAAGGCTGGCTAGTATGGTGCTTAAATTCCATTCAGGAAAACTACATGAAAACACTTACATGCAGAAAACCGCATGAATCCTATGAATAGATCTTCATGGGCTTCACACTGTCTTCTTCCATGGAAATGCTTTCCAGGTAGGAAAATTCCTTGTAATGTTGAAGCAAGAGTCATGTGGCACCTTAAAGTCCAATACAGTGACCAACACATAGATTTTCATAGGCTGGAACCCATTTGAAGTCATAATGAGATAGGCTCCAGCCCACCACAGTCTGTAGTTCAACAAGCCTATTAATTTTTAAGATGCCACAAGACTCCTTTTCGGTCTTGCTGCAACTGACTAACATTGGAGTTTGTAGCATAAAGCTTTTTGAATAATGAGAGCCAGTTTGGTGTAGTGGTTAAGAGCGGCAGACTCTACTCTGGAGAACTGGGTTCGATTCCCCACTCCTCCACATGAAGCCAGCTGGGTGACCTTGGGCCAGTCACAGCTCTCTCAGCCCCCTCCCAAAAACAAACCTAGCTCACCACAAAAAAGAGGTAGAGTTTCAGGCTGCCAGACAGTCTTTGGATCTCCTGGCTATACGACACCTCTGCCATATGGTAATTACTGAAATAATTAATTTTGTATAATTCTTTTTTAAAAAAGGTTTTTATTTCTTTTACATTTAACATAACATAATATAATTCAACAACAGCAATAACATAGACTAGTTACAACATAACCTAACTTTTTGGTGCCAGTTTGGTGTAGTGGTTAAGTACGCGGACTCTAATCTGGGAGAACCGGATTTGATTCCCCACTCCTCCCCTTGCACCTGCTGGATGACCTTGGGCAAGCCATAGCTCTGTACCAGCAGTTCTCTCAAGGACAGCTTGGGAAAGCACTCTCTCAGCCCCACCTACCTCCCAGGGCAGGGGCGTAGAGTTTAAAAATTCCCGGGGGGGGCGGGGGCTCTTCTGTGCGCGCGCACCCTCCGGGACCATGTCCCTGCTGCCGCCGCCTCCCCCCCCCGCCTGACCACTCCTGCTTCCGTCCCTCCGTCCATTCAGGGGCCAGCTGGGCATTTGCTTAGCTGGCCCCTGGACAGACGGAGGGAGGGTCGGAGTGGCCAGGCAGGGGGGGGGAGAGACGGCGGCGGCGGCCCTAGGAAGGGCCGAGGGAGGCGCAGCGGAGGGCGCACCATTTTCCGGGGGGGGGGAAATTTCGGGGGTGGCTCGAGCCCTCGAGCCCCCCCATAGTTGACACCTATGTCCCAGGGTGCCTGTTGCGGGGAGGGGAAGGGAAAGGAGTTTGTAAACTCCTCTAAGACTCCCAAGTGAGTGAAGGGCGGGATATAAATCCAATCTCCCCTTCTTCTCTTCTCTTCTTCTTTGATATTAGTGCTCAAATATAAATTCCTAAAAATTACACAATACCCCATTAAGAAATGATGATACCATACAACAGTATTTATACCAGATACATATTATATATAACAGCATTAAAGATTTTAAATTTTCTGGAATCACCTCAAGCTGCGATAAATAATCCAATATGATATGCCACACCTCTATGAAGTCAGTTTGAGGTGAATTTAACTCATACTGACCAATTTGATATGTAACTTTTTCCATTATGTATAATTTCTGATAGCATAAAAGTTGAAGAGTCACCTCCAATTCTTTGTGCAATAATGTGATGCATACTTAAGATGTGTGTCAGTTTTCTGGAGCGCAAGACTGCGTAGGTTGTAATGATAAAAGCAGAAGCAGGTTGTAAAGAGATCTTATCATTTTCTAGAAATCTTAAAATATTTCTGGTAAGTAGAAATATGCAAGTATTATGTGAACTTCAACTTTTAAGTAGTTTTATGGAGAAAATTCACCACTACTTTAATAAGTAATAAAGCAGGCCATTTTATGAGCGCTGAATTTGATATGCATTTAGATTAGCTTTGAGGTAGCCATTGAAGGGAGGGCTGGGGATTAATGAGTATCTGAACTGGAATTAAACTGGAGAGCTAAAAAGCAATACTTATGAACCTGAACTGAAACAGAATGGAGACTTTTAGTGGTTTGTCTCTCTGGTCTTAGGTCTTATACACCCAGGCACTTTTGTTGTGTTGCCATGAGGGAAACCTGTCTGCCTAAGGTGAAGATCCTAAATATACAGAGAATTCTGGAAACTTTTTTTACCTTAAATTCACAACTATTGGGACTTGTGCATTTGGGCACACTTTGGGTTCTTGTATAGCACACAGCAAATTCCACTCAGGAAAAATTTGCTGGCCCAATGACTGACACTTGTTCTTAGGAGACAGTTTGGTGTAGTGGTGAAGTGCACGGACTCTAATCTGGGAGAACCGGTTTGATTCCCCTCTCCTCCGCTTGTACCTGCTGGATGACCTTGGGCAAGCCATAGCTCTGTACCAGCTGTTCTCTCAAGGACAGTTGTCTCAGACCCTCTCAGACCCACCTACCTCACAGGGTGTCTGTTGTGGGGAGGGGAAGGGAAAGGAGTTTGTAAGCCACTCTGAGACTCCCTTGGGGAGTGAAGGGCAGGGTATAAATCCAATCTCTTCTTCTTCTCTTCTCTTAGCCTTTTTTTTTACACAATCTCACAGAATCAAAAATACAAAATCTAAACAGCCCTATTTTCCCTTTGCAGTGGAAGTGAAAAAATGCCCTGAAGTTCTATCACTGTATAAATTTGAACCTGTTGGTTGGTTTTGCTCCTTTAGCCCCTTGAAGAATGTACTTTGAGAATCTTCCTCCATAGTCAGTTACTTCTTAGCACAGAAAGTGTGGTGTCAGGGCTGGGTACTAGGCTAAGGCCCAGACCATAAAGAACTCAACAGCCTGAACTTCGATTCCTTCTGTAGCAGTTTCTTGAAAGGCTTAGCTACCTTTTCTTCTTCTTGCTGCACTGAATCATGGGACGAAACGAGTATCAAACTAGCCATGACATTTAGAATTCTCTTCTCCTTCCAGACTACTTTTTCAAAGATGTAAAGTCCGGGTACCGCATAGTAGGGAAGAAGTTGACCAAGGGTCTTAGGTGGGCTCCCATTCTTGTGTGCTCCTTTACACAAAGATATGTAACTCCTGAGCTTTCTCCCTATTATTGAGCTGCAGCTGGGCGTCTAATTGCTGGAAGGGAGGTTCTGTTAACCAGATAGCAAGCCACCTCATTTCCCCAGTGTCTAGAGGCCTCCACTACAGTGCAGTAGAATCATGGGAAATAATGGAAGCCTTGCGCCCTTCCTTCAGCGCTGTGCAAGACAGCGTGGTGGGTAACTCATCTTCATTGGTTCTGATGCTATCATTTCTCCTGTTGGTCTGGGTTAGAAGGTGGGCTGAAGACTCATCTCTGCTACAGGTAAACAGGTGGTGGTGGGGAAAGGAAAAGCTTAAAGGGCTGTGTTGTTTTCTTCATGGATCAATGTGTACCAGCATGTACCGCTTCCAAGGAAATCTAACAGCTTATATGTATTTTTAAAGAGTGTTCAGCTCATTCTTTCCCCACCAACAAAAAGGGTAGCACTTTGCAAACTTTGAAAGATGTGGATAAAGGCCAAAGTTGTATAAGTACCTAGAGGCACACATAGTTTTAGAGAAAGGGAACAAAAACTTTTTTAAAATAAAGAGAGCCTGTACACTATTACATTGTGTGTGTGTGTTTCCCCCCTTCAGATTAAAGAAACTTCTTGAGCAAGAAAAGATCTACCAAGCTCGCAAGGAAAAGGAACATGCCAAAAGGCTCAACAAGCTAAGAGAAGAGTTAGTCAAGCTCAAGTCATTTGCACTTATGCTGGTGGATGAAAGACAGATTCACATTGAGCAGCTTGGGCAGCAAACCCAGAAAATAGAAGATCTGACCCAAAAATTAAAAGAAGAAGAAGAAAAGTTGAAAACTGTAAGTTCCAAAGCAAAGGAGGATGGGCAGAAATTGTTGAAGTTAGAGGCTGAACTTGAACACAAGACATCGTCATTTTCTCAAGAACATGAGGAGATGACTGCTAAATTGGTTAGCCAAGAGTCACACAATAGGCAGCTTAGGCTTAAGCTGGTTGGCTTAACCCGAAGAACTGAGGAGCTGGAAGAAACCAACAGAAATCTTCAGAAGACCGAAGAAGAGCTTCAAGAGTTGAGAGACAAAATAGCCAAAGGGGAATGTGGGAACTCTAGTTTGATGGCTGAGGTAGAAAACCTCCGCAAGCGTGTGCTTGAAATGGAAGGCAAAGATGAGGAGATCACAAAAACCGAGTCCCAGTGTAAAGAGCTTCAAAAGAAACTGAAAGAGGAGGAGCACCATTCCAAGGAGCTGAAACTGGAAGTGGAGAAACTACAGAAGAGAATGTCTGAACTGGAAAGGCTCGAGGAGGCTTTCAGCAGAAGCAGATCAGAAGGCACACAGCTGCATTTGAACCTGGAGAAAGAAAAGAACTTCACCAAAGACTTGATCAATGAGTTGGAAGTGGTAAAGACCCGAGTAAAAGATCTCGAGTCTTCAGAAAGTAAGTTGGAAAAGGCTGAGCTTCTCTTGAAAGATGACCTTACCAAGCTGAAGTCATTTACAGTCATGTTGGTTGATGAAAGAAAAAACATGGTGGATAAGATAAAGCAGGAAGAGAGAAAAGTTGAAAGCTTGAATAAGAACTTCAAGGTGGAGCAAGGCAAAGTTATGGAAGTGACTGAAAAGCTCATAGATGAAAGTAAAAAGTTTTTGAAGCTGAAGTCTGAAATGGAGGAAAAGGTGACTTGTTTGACAAAGGAAAGGGATGAGTTAATTAGCAAGATGAAGAGTGAGGAGGAAAAATCTGCTGAGCTGAGCTGCACAGTGGATCTATTAAAGAAAAGAATTGATGGTATAGAGGAGGTTGAAAGAGAAATAGCCAGGGGCCGAGTCAGAAAAGGACAGGGTCTCTCTGGCCAGGAGGATAACAAGATTAAAGAGCTCACGGCTGAGATTGAAAGACTGAGAAATCGTCTCAAGCAACTGGAAGTGGTTGAAGGAGACTTGATGAAGACTGAGGATGAATATGATCAGCTGGAGCAAAAATTCAGGACTGAGCAGGACAAAGCTAATGTCCTTTCTCAGCAACTGGAAGAAATGAAACTGCAGATTGCAAAAATTAAGGCCATCGAGAAGGGTGAGGCAGTGAGTCAGGAAGCGGAGCTGAGGCACAGGTTTCGGCTGGAAGAAGCTAAGAGCAGCAACTTGAAAGCTGAAGTGCAGGCGCTCAAAGAGAAAATCCACGAGCTGATGAACAAAGAAGACCAGCTCTCTCAGCTCCAAGTAGATTACTCTGTTCTTCAGCAAAGGTTTATGGAAGAAGAAAATAAAAACAAAACCATGGGGCAGGAGGTGCTGAACTTGATGAAGGAGCTTGAGCTGTCTAAGCGCTACAGCCGTGCCTTGAGGCCCAGTATGAACGGCAGAAGAATGGTAGATGTACCTGTTACTTCCACTGGTGTACAAACTGATGCAGTTAGCAGTGAAACTGCAGAAGAAGAAACGCCTGCTGTGTTCATAAGGAAATCCTTCCAGGAAGAGAACCACATCATGAGCAATCTTCGACAGGTGGGCCTTAAAAAGCCTATGGAGAGGTCATCTGTGCTTGACAGATATCCTCCTGCAGCAAATGAGCTTGCAATGAGGAAATCCTGGATTCCATGGATGAAAAAGAGAGAGAATGGTTCTCCAGCAACTCAAGAGAAAGGAGCCCGAATACATACCAGTCCAGAACATCCTGGGGAAGTGGTCCTTTCTCCAAAGCAGGGGCAGCCCCTTCATATTCGGGTAACACCAGATCATGAGAATAGCACCGCTACTTTGGAGATCACTAGTCCAACAGCAGAAGAGTTCTTCTCAAGCACTGCTGTGATCCCCACCTTGGGAAATCAGAAACCACGAATTACCATCATTCCCTCTCCTAACATGTCCCAAAAAGGAAAAAGTGGAGACAGCCCTGTGAGCCCAGAACGAGCTATGTCCCCAGTTACTATAACCACTTTTTCAAGAGACAAATCTTCGGAGAGCACCAGATCTCCCTTCATGGAAAGGCCCGTGTCCCCAATTCAGATAATGACAGTCTCTACCTCTGCGGCACCCACAGAAATTACTGTGACCCCAGAATCTCAGGACATGACCATGGGGAGGGCTGTGTTTAAAGTGACACCAGAGAAACAAACTGTACCAACTCCAGTTCGGAAGTACAATGCCAATGCCAATATTATAACAACCGAGGACAACAAAATTCACATCCACTTAGGGTCTCAGTTCAAGCGCTCACCTAGCGCAGCTCAAGATGGAGCAAGCCCTGTGATCACTGTCAGACCGATGAATGTAGCAGCAGAGAAAGAGGTGATGACGGGTACCGTCCTTCGTTCTCCCAGGAGTAATGTAGCGTCGAGGCCGGCAGCAAGCAAAGTTACAAGTACCATCACTATAACTCCAGTTACGACATCGTCCACGCGAGGAACACAGTCAGTGGTAAGCAATACATATGTACACATGCTCAGGTGATTGGGGGAAAGAGAGAATCAGGGTTGTCCAGGATACCCAGGTTGACTTTATTTGTTTAAAATATATTTAGACCTCTCTCCCAGCTCAAAAGTGCACCGGGGTGACTGATTTATAACATTAGGAAAACAATAAAGCATCTACCTTTCCAATAAAAGATATACAACTTGGATCGGGGAGGGGGGGTGTCTTAGGCTTAGTCTAACCTCTGCTGAAGGAAAGCTACCTCTCAGTCCCAGAATAGACCTTGTAAAACAGCATCGTTTGCTGTGTAATGCCTGCAGCTGACTGTAACTTTACAGTTCATACACAGGAACAGGAAATGCGTGTACTAGGGTTGCCAAGTCCTACTTACCTAATGGCGGGGGGGAGTCCTCCCTGGCCTGGGAGCTCCGCGAGCCTGGTGATGTCACCCGGAAGTGACGTCACCACATTGGGGGCGTTGCCAGGGCGACGCTCTGGCAATCGCCCCAAAACTCCCCCAACGTGGCGACGTCACTTCCGGGTGACGTCATTACGCTGGGGAAAGTCGTCCTGGCTGGATGACTTCGGGGGTGGGGTACCCCCCGCCGGCCGAATGCTGGCCGGCGGATTGGGAACCCCTGTAGCGGGGGATCCCCCGCCCCCCGGGCTGACTTGGCCGCCCTAGCATGTACGTGTAGCATTTGTCTTATATTTTGAAATATACTTTGAAATGCTGAAATCCTTTGAAATATGCTGAGCCTGATCTTTTTCTCGATATTTTCAATGGGATGTGTGGCCAGTTTTACACATCTTAATCTTTCATGAGACAAAGCACATGCATTTTGTGCTCAAGTGTCCATAACGATGCATACAACAAAGTGAGACTTGCCTGGTCTTCTGGATTCTTTGCACGTACCACGGGGTGTACTCTCCCATCACAGTATATACAACTGCTCGACAGACAGCTCATCACATGTAAAATGGTTTCTGTATATCTTCACTTCATACAGTAGATGATTGCTTTTCCATGAAGAAAACATTTACAGAAGGCCAGAACCCTCCTGGATATCTGCTTTTTTGGTGCGCAGTGATTTTTTTTTTTAACGCGGAGAAACATTCACTGTCACACCACCTGCATTCTAAGAGTCATATAATACTGGAACAGCTTTTCTCATCTCAACTGCTTGTCCAATTAATATTTTATCATTTTAATACGTACATATTAAACCACTGAATGCTACAACAAAGCTTTCAGCATATAGATGCCATACTGAAAACTAGTCTGACTTCCTACAAAGTGTCAATTCAAAATGGTGTCACTGCTAGGGATGCGTGCTTGGATATATCAGTCCAAAATTAAACCCACCCACCCCAAATACCCTATCTTTATTTGAAGGGGGGGGAGGTTCAGGATCTGGATGCTCATTAGAGAATCCTGGTCAATACTGGCATCCTGATCCCAAATATTCCTGGGAATATCTAGTGTGTTTTAGAGCACCAAACTTGTGGTGGTTTTGTTTTTGGCTTTTTGCAGGTTTCCTGGGCAACAGGAGGGAGGAGGGAGGGAGGCAGCTCTCACAGGCAAATAGGATTACAGGCCCACAGCCAAGAATTCCTAAGTTGGGGGGCATTTAAATTTCTTGGGGGGCCCTTAGCCAATTTTGATAATTTAATTATTTCTCCTCTGCAAACCCGCCTCCCTCAAGCCCCCTTCCCGGATATCCAGCACAGCCAGCATCCCCTGGCCTCCTTCTCTGTCTCTGGCACCCCCCCACCTGTTTCTAGCCACCTGGCTCTCCCTTCCTTCCATAGGGTGGGACTGGGAGATCACATGAGCCCGCCCGGCTCCCTCGCTGCTCTTGGCCAGAGCTTCTGTCTCCCACTTTCCCCCTGACAGAGGAAAAACCCAGTCCCTGTGCAAGGCCCATGCTCTCCCCTCTGCTGCTGCCACCTCCTCCTCTTCACTCTCCTCCAACCTCCCCTGCTCGCTCAACCCCCGGCTCAGCTGGCGGCAGCGTTGTTGCCACACACCCCCTCCCCAAGCAGCAGCAAGCCAAGCCTGGGAAGCAGCAGCAGCAGCAGCCACCACTGCCGCTGCGGTGCACACCTCTTCCTCCCCTGGCCAACTGCCTGCCAGCCATGGCCCACACAGGGGCCTCCTCGGTCTCTCCGCCACTGCTGTTGCCCCCCTTGCTGCCCCTGACTCCTGAGGCAGCTGAGGATGATGTCAGAGAAGAGGACCCGCCCCTGTTGTGGGGTTTGGTGCCTCACTCGTCTCCGGTGCCCCAGCCCCCTCCCACCCCTATTGGCCATAGCAGCTGTTCCTCCTCCAACGAACTGAGGGAGGGCTGCTGGCAGACAGGGAAAGAGAAGGGGCAGCAGCGGTAGTGGCAGCAGGGAATCCTCTGGGCAGCCCAGAGAGTCGGGGAAGGGGGGGGGCTGGGCTGCCTAGAAAGTCATAGGGCCTTGGCAGGAAGTTAGGGGGTGGGTAGGCACAGGGAGGCCCCACTGTAGCCACGGGCCTGATTAGGAGGCAGTTTCTAAGTTCGTTCTGCTGTGATTCTCTGGTTTGACACTGGTTCTATTGGTCTTGCTGCGACTTTGCCCCAGGCTTCTGCTTGGCTTCTGTGGTTTTTCACATTGGTTCTGCTGGGCTTGCCATAGTGCCCCTCCCTTTGCATGAATTAGATTTTCTATTTTGACATTGGTGGCATTGAGCTTGCCACATTAACCTGTGGTTCTTCTGGAATGTTATGATTTGATGTTGGTTCAGCTAGGCCTCTTGGCTATGTCTGCACTGGAAGGCTTTTGGCCAGTGGTTATTTGCTCTTGTGTGTTTGGCTATTCTTTGCCCTGGAGAAAGCATGGAATTCCCCCCCCCCCAATAGGAAACAATGGAGGATAGCTGGGGGGGATCTTTGTTCAGGGTCTCTTGAAACTTGGGAGGAGGATCTTTAGTGAATAGGAACCACCAACTCTGCTGCAATTTTGGTGTCATTTGCTTGAAAAACAGTCCCTCCACCCCCTACCCAAAAGATTCCCCATAGGGAATAGTGGACCCAAACAATTTCAGAATCCCAGGGGGAAACCTCAAATCCGTAACCTAAATTGATATTTGGGCCCCAAATAACCTCAAATACTGATAATTATGCCCTCCCTGAAATCCAGATCCAAAAAACACCAGACTATTTTTCTGGTGCCCATCCCTAGTCATCCCATGGCAACTCCAAAACATATATGTGAAAGTTGCTCCCATCTTTGCATGCTTCCAGCATAGATCTTATTCTCTGACACCAAACAGTAAGCCTTCAACAGAAGTTGTTTAATCTAGAATGGACAGTTTGTCCACCTGCATAGCTGCAGTCATGAAAAGGTTTAAGGAGCAATTGTGTCGGCTACAAGAGAACCTATAATAGGACTTTACATTGCCTGATTTCTGTAGGGAATGTAAGGGGGGATGATGGTCCATCGGCGTGGAAGGAGATTATGGCCAGTGCATAATCTTTGTGCATGAATCCTTCGTGTTTGTCTTTTCTGAACCCTTTTTTTTTTTAGCATGGTACTATGCCTCCACATGAAAGGAAATAGTTTCTATAACAGAAATGATTTCCGGCAGATTAGAAATAAGACAGGTTTATGAGCAAGAGAACAATTTAATTAATCACCACCCAGTTGTCACAGGTGTAGAGAACTTTTTCCGCAGTTCAGTGACATTAAACAGATTCTTCTGTAAGCCACAGCATTTAACCTTGGCTAGAGTTGCCTGTGAGCTGGGATACGAACGTGAGTTTTCTCATGTCCAGCCCCAGTACTTGAGCCATTACACCGCACCAGTTCCTGTTAGCATGCAAGGACTGCCAGCTCCCCTGGTGGGGGCAGAGGATCCCCCACCCCCGCTGGCCAGTGGGGGGACTTACCTGTAGACCGTGGGAGCCGCAGGCTACATCACTGGAGATGCGTCAGTGTCACTTCCAGCATGCACTGGAAGTGACGCCGTCACATTGGTGATGTTGCAGTAATGCTCTGGTATTTGGGCAAAAGCTCTATGATAGAAGCCATTTTTACTGTAGAGTTTTTGCCCAAATATCAGAGCGTTGTAGCGTGATGATGTCACTTCCAGGACACTCCAGAATGATGGTATCACATTGCCGGTGACATAGCCTGGGCCTCCCTCCCACTCTTGCTAAGTCCCCCTCATCCCCCGCCAGTTGTCAGGGTGGAACCTGGCAACCCTACTGCAGGCTCTTTATTCTGACAGCATTTTTTTTTTGCAGTGCAGTGCAGTGTGCTCCCTGTTGGTAGGAATTTAGAGTAGGTAATCCTGTACTGGACAAGGTGTTTGAATGAACAGGCTTCGTTGCCTACCAGCTTTAATTCCAGATGCTTCTAGGAAATGTGGTGGATGCCTCTTGCAGTGGGAACTTCTGGCGGCAAATGCATTTGAGTTGTAGATTTTCCGGGCTGTATGGCCGTGGTCTTGGTATTGCATTACCTGACGTTTCACCAGCAGCTGTGACTGGCATTGAAAAGTACTGAGGTTGGAGACATGTTGAGTGAAAGCAGCTCATAGTTTATTGAAAGGTCAGAACAAGACTGGTTAGCTGGACTCGCAGGTCCGCTTTTTATCCCCGTTCTCGACCGCACCCATGCGCACACCCAACCCCCGTGATTTGCTATTTACAGTGTCCCTGCACCCTGTTTGTCTATCCCAGGGTGCAGACTCACTCATTGGCCCCTTTTAGGATCCAGGGGATCTATTGTCTCTGGAAGCGGAGCTCGACAGCTTCACCTGGCCACGTGGTTGGCCGACCGCATGTGCGGTTCCTCGGCCAGAACGTAACAGGCATCCTCAGAGGTCTAACACAGAAAGATGGTGTACTCTCTGTGTCAATGACCTCTCTGTGTTAGACCTCTGAGGATGCCAGTCACAGCTGCTGGCAAAACATCAGGTACTACAATGCCAAGAACCCAAGAAAAAGAGGGGAGGGGGAAATCTAAACCAACCAAGCACAAACCTAAGGAAATCTAAAAAACTTATTGAGGGCCAAATGTTGAAAACATAAGTAGTTATACAAAAGAATGTTTATTTCAAAGACTTGTAGGGGCCCAAACCTTGTAGAGGCCCAAATAAAGCCCCATAAAATGTTCAAAGTTACAAATACACACACACACAAAACAGTGTATGACCTGATGCGTTTCGGCTCACTAAGAGACTTCTTCAGAGGTCAAATAGTACAAAATACACCAAGCAACAGACTCCCTATAACACACGTAAGGCAATAAACAATAAATAATATAGGACCAAAAATGGAACGTTCCAGTATGGAATTGAATGACACACCAAAAGGTTTCTATTTGGGGCCACAAATATACCTGGCCTTGTGTCAGAGGTAGTTGTATATTCTGGAAATAATATCAGTACTAAGGTGTACCTCCCAGTTTAGGTCCTAAGAGCGCAAGTAAAATCGCCGTGTCAGGGACAATGGGCCATCAATACGTCCATATTGCTGGCACATTGACTGTTTGGTGTAGTGGTGAAGTATGCGGACTCTAATCTGGGAGAACCGGGTTTGATTCCCCACTCCTCCACTTGCACCTGGCTGGATGACCTTGGGCAAGCCATAGCTCTCGACCAGCTGTTCCCTCAAGGACAGCTTGGGAAAGAGCTCTCTCAGCCCCACTTACCTCACAGGGTGTCTGTTGTGGGGAGGGGAAGGGAAAAGGAGCTTGTAAACCGCTCTGAGACTCTTAAGTGAGTGAAGGGCGGGATATAAATCCAATCTCTTCTTCTTCTTCTTCTACATACTGATGGCACATTGTCCCTGACAAGGCGATTTTACTTGCGCTCTTAGGACCTAAACTGGGAGGTACACCTTAGTACTGATATTATTTCCAGAATATACAACTACCTCTGACACAAGGCCAGGTATATTTGTGGCCCCAAATAGAAACCTTTTGGTGTGTCATTCAATTCCATACTGGAACGTTCCATTTTTGGTCCTATATTATTTATTGTTTATTGCCTTGCGTGTGTTACAGGGACTCTGTTGCTTGGTGTATATTGTACTACAATGCCAAGACCATGGCCATACAGCCCGGAAAATCTACAACAACTAATGAACTCTGGCTGTGAAAGCCTTCGACAACATATCAAATGCATTTTGTCCAAAAAAAAGCAGGTAGACCATGGCAAGCATCTAACACAGTGAGAAACCACAGTGGTTGCTACATGAGTGAGCCTTCACCTTGGTCTCAAGCCTACTGGCACTGCTTCCAGTGTTGGTCTTCTGTACACATCTTTTATACATACAGAGATACACATACATTTGAACTCCCTGTGAAGCAGCATGCTTGTAGCTTGAAGGGGCTAATAGATGCTGGCCTGCCATTGCCAACACTTGATTGGGAAATTCTTGGGGATTTTAGGTGTGGAGCCTGGAGAGGGTGGAGTCTGGGAAAAGAAAGGACCAGAAAGACTCTAGAGAGGCATCATGAAAATTTTCTAAATAAATGTAATATGTCAACTGAGGATAACACACCATGCTTCTGACAAAGTAGGCTCTAATAATCCATGAAAGTTTAAACTATAGTAAATCTGTAATCTTGACACCAAGCCACCCACAACTCTTTGTTGTCTTTTAGAATTAAGTGTCTGTTTTTATTCAGTACTTTTTTTAAAATCCTACTGCTCCTCTAAGGAGCTCAGGTCAACATGCTTCTCCAAACCCATGTTTATTTCACAACATGACTGGGCCAAGATCATAATTTGTGGCTGACTAGGGTTTAGAGTATATTCATAAACTGTCGGCTTCCTTCCTTCCTTCCTCCCTTCCTTCCTTCCTCCCTCCCTTCCTCCCTTCCTATTTTAAGGTCATCACTGATGATTTATTGAGAAGGCTGTTTTTTCTGTTTGGAACAGATAAAATGTAACCAGCTCAGATGGTTGACCTGTAAGATGTATAAACTTATCTTTGCATATTAAAATAGAATTACAGATAGTCAGTGAGATTTGCATTTAATCTCCAAAATACAACTGTTGATACAGAGTTCCATCTGTTCTTGGAATTATGTTCTCACTTTTTACAGTGGACCATAAATATAATGTTAAATGATGTAAGACATTTCTTATACTTGATCCTCTTAAAATGTGTTAACACATTTACAAATTGTTGCAAGCCATCTGTAATGGTGGTGTAGTGGTTAAGAGCGACAGACTACAATCTGGAGAACCGGGTCTGGTTCCCCACTCCTGCACATGAAGCCAGCTGGGTGACCTTGGACTTGTCACAGTTCTCTCAGAGCTCTCTCAGCCCCACCTTCTTCACAAGGTACCTGTTGGGGAGCGGGGAGAGAAAGGAAGGTGATTGTAAGCCATTTTGAGATTCCTTAGGGTAGAGAAAAGCAGGGTATAAAAAACCCAGCTCTTCTAACTGGTGGTGTGCTGCAGGGATTTATCAGTCATTCCCTTTCCCCAGGGAATCTGGGCTCTCTAACAGAACATAACTGAATGCTCTTGCATAGTGAAAAATCTAAACACACATCCATGCCCCAGTAAGCGCAACAGGGAAAAAACAAGGCTAGGAAACTTCACAGCTGGTTTTCTATATGCATGAAATGTTATTAGTGGAGTATTCTGTAGGTTTCCTCTCATCTGCATTACGAAGTGGTACAGGCCAGGAACATTTTTTCCACAGTTTGCTACTATGGCATGGGAAATTCCTGACCATCTGGGGACAGTGCCGCGGGGAGGACAGAGTTTGGGAAGCAGTGGGGGGGGTGTGATGCCATAAAGCCCACCCTCTGAAGTTGTCATTTCCTCCAGGGGAGTTAATCCAGGGGAGTGAGTTTGGGACCGGCAACTTCACTTGCAATTTAGACAGGGCCTGAGAGCCTAGCGCTCCATGGGTCGTGGCAGTACATAGGACTAGATGGTTATTTGCTTTAAAAGTTCGTTAACTGTGAGGAGCTGCAACCAAAAGTGAATGATTAACATGCCACCGAAACTGTAAAAATGCCTGAGATTCCAGCTGCTCCACTTAATTGATGAATGTTTACTTGCGCTCTGAACAGTCTTCAGGAAGTACAGGATGTTGGTCACTTTGGCTGCATATTATGTTGATACTGATTCAGGGCTGATAGAGAGCACCTGCCTTGGCAGCGGCACACAGCTTCTTGGCACCTGCTACTTTTGGCTTCAAGGAACCAAGAACAGGCTGGCCTTACCAAAGTGAGTGTCAATTCTTCTGGCTGCTGGGGGGAAAATGGGGGGGGGGAAATCTTTCTACTTAGTAGTTAGCAGGGGTCATTTCGTAGAAAAAGAGGTGCAGGAGCTCATTAGCATAACTCATTTGCATAACTCATTTGCATATGCCACACCCCCTAACATACCGGAAGTGTGTCAGAAGGCAACACCCACCCCTCAGGCTCCACTCCACAGGTGAGTGAAACTGACCTGCTCTTCCTCCATTCCCTTCCCCATCCAATACTTTGTGCAATAAAAATAAGCGTAAAGAACACACCCACATTCTCTTCCTGCTCCCTTGAAACCACCAGGTTTCAAGTAGACTTGAGATACCCAGGACATGTGCACCACCCATCCCTTTCCCTTCCCCTCCCCACAACAAGACACCCTGTGAGGTAGGTGAGGCTGAGAGAGGTCTTTTGAGAACTGCTCATGAGAGAACAGCTCTGAGAGAACTTGTGACTGGCCCGAGGTCACACCAGCAGCTGCATGTGGAGGAGCGGGGAATCAAACCCGGTTCTCCCAGATTAGAGTCCAACTCCTGACCACTACACCAAACTGATGGGGTGGAAGCTGCTGAAGGGTTGGTGACATTTCTCCAGGACTTATGTGCCATGTGCCCAGATAAAAAATGGTATACTTAGAACATTTATATGCCACCTTGAGCAAGTCTCTGGAAAAGCAGCACACAGTCCTAAAAGGAACAATGATAAAATGATCAATATTAAAACAAAACATTAAAAACAATAAAGACCCTAGCAGGGCTTTCCCCGGGGCGCTGCACCTCTGCACTGCTCGGGGAAGCCAAGGAGGGGGCGGGGCTTGGTCATGTGCCCGCCCCCTGGGCTCCTCACTCCCGGAGCTGCGCTCCTGTGCACTCCCGCTCCAACGGACCCCAGTTACAGCCCAGTGCCTTGTACTGGGTCACCTGTAGAGCAAGAAAATTCAGCCGAATGGAAGGGATTGCCACATGTATTGGTCAGACTTCTCAGTAGATAAACGTTGCTTTATTTTGCTAGCTGTCATTGACGGTGGTTTAATTTAAATATGTGCTGGGGGGGTGGTCTGTGAGAAATTGTAGAATGTGGGAACAGTTTGAAAATCCACACATCACACTCTCCTCTGCAGAATCCTACAATCTCTCGGGGGATTGCACAATTTGATGTTTCCTTCTCCCCTTTAACTGAGGCGCGGTGCTCTTTACATTCCATCCCTCCTGGAGGATTATCAGTTCTTTGACTGGTTTGGGAGAGGTTTTTGTTGTGGGATAATTTAGGCAGTCTTAATTTTTAAATACAAAGAAATCCCTGCTTTGCCTGTGGCCCTCACTTCCTGCTTTCATTAGGGGATGGGGGAAAATACACTTTGCTGTTAGATGTGGCGATGCTTTGAAAAGACCAAGTCCTTCCATTCGAGAAGGCATCACAGATGACGAAGCCGGTATTTGACAAAGAATACGAAGCTACAAGAAGAAATCCCTCATCCTTCATGACATTTCTCTGTTGTTCCTTGTCTTGCAGACGGGACAGGATGGGTCATGCCAGAGACCTGCACCCACCCGAATCCCTGTGTCTAAAGGTATGAAAGCCGGGAAGCCTGTAGTGACAGCCTCGGGAACAGGAAATCAGAGCAAATTTGAGCCTCGTGCCGAGACTCAGTCTATGAAAATAGAACTGAAGAAGTCTTCAGCCAGTAGCTCTCCCTCCCTTGGTGGAGGGAAGGCCTGAGGGCAGTGGCTAAGGGGGTATGTTGTGCAGATTTTACTGCTACCGTGGAAATAAGCCCCCTGTCTGTTTAATGTTTGCACATACTAATGAGGTCTGCTGAAGCTGTCACTCTTACTAACAAGTGTGTGCCTTACCTATTGAATGTAATAACCTCCCTTCTTCCCTCTCTGTTGGGTTAAAATCTCATTTAAAGTAGGCCTTGTTCAGCAATTTCTAATTTGAGGCTGCTTAGAGGACTCTTTAAATTAACTGTTCTCCCTATCTCATTTTCTCAAAAATCAAGCACACATTTTTTTGTCTTGCATAATCATTCAACCCGATACTCCTGAGACAACTAAATCAGTAGTTTGCTAGAGAAATACTGAGAGTCAGCATTGAATTATAGCTCATTTAAATAGCTGCACTGTTAGTTCATCTGGTGTTTCTAAGGAAGGAACTGGTCATATGGAAGCACAGGGGTCCTTTCGTAAAAAAAGAGGTGCAGGAGCTCATTAGCATAACTTATTTGCATATGCCACACCCCCTGACGTCACCGGAAGTGTCATAAGGCCACACATCCCTGACGTCAGGTGTGTCAGAAGGCAAGAAGGGAGGGAGGGGGAAGGAAGGAAAGGAACAGGAAGGAAGGTAGGTAGGTGGGGGAGAGAGAGAGAAGAAAGAAAAAGAAAGGAAGGAAGAAAGGAAGGAAGGAGGGAGGAAGAAAGAAGGGAGGAAGGGGGAAGGAAGGAAGAAAGAAAGGAACAGTAAGGTAGGTAGGTAGGTGGGGGGAGAGAGAAGGAAGGAAGGAAGGGAGAGGGGAGAGAGGGAGAAAGGAAGGAAGGAAGGGAGAGGGGAAGGATGGGGAAAGGAAGGAACAGTAAGGGAGGTAGGTAGGTAGGTAGGTGGGGGGGAGAGAGGAAAGGAAGGAAGGGAGAGGGGAAGGACGGGGAAAGGAAGGACCAGGGAGGTAGGTAGGTAGGTGGGGAGAGAGAGAGAGAAGGAAGGAAGGAAGGAAGGAAAGAAGGCAGGGAGAGGGAAAGGAAGGGGGAAAGGAAGGAACAGGGAGGTAGGGAGGTAGGTGGGGGGGGAGAGAGAAGGAAGGAAGGAAGGGGGGAGAGCGGGAGGAAGGAAGGGAGAGGGGAAGGATGGGGAAAGGAAGGAGCAGTGGGAGGGGGGAGGGAGCAGTGGGAGGGGGGAGGCTTCTCCTTCCCGGGGTCGGCGGAGCGCCGCCGATCCCGGGACTATTGAGGGGGGGGGAGGAAAGGGGCTTCCTGGGGCTGGCGGCTGTGCCGCGGCCCCAGGAGCAGTGGGAGGGGGGAGGGACGGGCTTGTCCTTCCCGAGGCCGGCGGAGCACCGCCAGCCCCGGGAAACATTGACGGGGGGGGAGGCCGGGGGGGCGGGGCTTTATTAAGTGCCCGCCCCCCGCCTCCTCTCTCCCGGAGCGCCGCTCCGGTGCGCCCTGGCCCCAACGGAGCCCTGTGGAAGCATCTCTTTAAATATCACTAGCAGATTCATTAAGGGCTCTCAGAGGATCTAATTCTGATCAGGCCAATGTTTTCTTGTTGCTCAAATACAACCTGGCTGACGACTTGCTAAAATCAGTTGAAAGCTTTTCAATGAGCAATAGTATAGTAAGCAATCAGAATTTGATAGTGCTTTGTACCTTTTAATATTAGCAAGGTCATCCCAAATACTCACTGGACTTTAAACAGAAAATGGGTAGTGGTGTAAAAGGAGATTTGCTTATTACACAGAGAGGGTTTTGGTTGCAATGAATTCTGGTTACGTGCATTTTTCAACATTTGCACATGTAAGTTTCTTATTAGAGTTTACTCTAGACTTTATTGGACTGGAGTCATATGAACATAGGCAGCTGCCTCATACCCGGTCAGACATCTGAGCTGTCAGCCTCTGCATTACCTACTAGGAATCTCCAGGATTGCCTCCAGGATCTTCCCAACACTTGCTACCCAAGAGATCAGGGACTGAACTTGGGACCTTCTGCATGCAAGGCGTGTGCTGTGTCACTGGGCTAGCTGTTCCTGAATGCCACTTGGAATGACTTGCTTTTGTTTCTGAAAGCATGCTTGAAAAGTGGAAACAAGTGTGAATATGCCTGACTGACTACCATTATAACTGTGTTAGTCTGAACCACAACTGTTATGAACTGTTTCATTGAGGAAGATTGTCCACAGAGGTATTCTACAACCTCCAGCTGAGGTGACTTATTCTTTGTCAGAGTTTTATTTATTTATTTTACCATTTATATCCCACTTTTTCTCTTGGCTCAAGAGGAAAAGAGTAAGTCCTTTTTAAAAAAAAATCAGTTGCACAACTTGCTGAAACTTCAACAAATTCCTTCACGGTGTCGTGAAATAGGAAAGAAAATAACATACAACAGCAATAAGAATCTAGATACAGCCAATTAAATGGCCAAAACACTATGGATAAAACTTGTCCATTAGAAAAGTATCGTAAGAATCTGTGCAGCAAGAAAGATTTCTGCATTTAATTTATGAAATTTAGAAGTAGTTCGAGGTAGGAGTCTGTGACAGGAAGATGGCCAGCTAAAGATAGTTTTAGATGATATGTCAATTAAGGAGCAATGAATTTTGAATGAAATGCTGGCATAAATGATATATTAGTCTGCCATTCTGTCAAAAGATAACTGGCATTTAAAACAAAATAAAACTAGTGAATGAGAAACATCCCCCCTTACTAGTTATTTATGGATTGAAATATTTCATTGGCATTTTAATTCACTACACATGGTTAGCTACAAGTCCACTAAATTATTAGGTTTAGCAGAAATTAATGGACAGTCCACTGTTGACTTTCTAACGAAATAGTTTCTATAGGAGATTAAGCATCAATGGCAATTAAGGTGTATATTTTCTTCCAGATTAGATTCCAGTAACTATTAATGCTTAATTTCAGCAGCAGTTCAAATCTAGAAAATGAAACAATTTAATTGTTTTACCACAAGTCCCAAGAAAACATGTTCATGGAACACTCAAAGTTTAGTTCATACTGACTGCTGAAATACAGAATAATTTATAACAGTAAAATATGAGACCAAAATTCATGCGGATTGATACAGTTGTTTGGGCTTAAATGTGTAGAACTTTCTACAATAAGTACACCTTTCCAAATAAAGTAAGTTAGTGCCACAGTACCAGTAAGAAGGAAGAACTTCCTACAGCTTCATGCAAATAGCTGTTCGCACTCAGCACTCGAGAATGTTCAGAAGAAAAGCTGCTAAAATTAGGCCAGTTAATAAAGGTCATACTAATTTCCTAGGTTTTCTCCTGCCTCCTTGCACACAATAACTCACTGAGTTCCCCTGTCCTCCCTCCCTCCCTCTTTCTTTCTTTGGGACACCTGCAGCTCCTGTAGGATGTGTGAGCGGGCTCTCATTCTCTTTTGTCCCTTCACAGCTTCACATTGCTTTTCCCTTGCTCCTTTCTCGGTAAAACTGTGGAAGAACTAGCCAATACAGCAGCCGTTTCTCCCCTCAAGAAAGCAAATTGCTGTTTTCATGTAGAGAGGAGCCAGGAGAATAATGCCTTATGCCTTAACGCAATAATGTGTGACTTGAGTATTGCGGTGGGTGTCTGATCAGTGCCAATCCTTCTCCATCAAAAAGAAGGGTAGCAGCTTGCTCCTATCTCCATTGTCTCCTCCACCACCACCACCCCACACACAAAGAGACACTACAGGTATTATTCCAGGGTCACACTAGTGGGAGACAGAGATGGAAATGAATCCAGGAACATGTACCGTCATACATACATTTAGATTAATGCCACTTTTCTGCCAAAGAGCTCAGGCTGGCATACAGGATCCCCCCCCCTCCTTTTCATCTTCACAACCCCGTAAAATGGATTAGTCTGAGAGAGATGGCAACTGTCCCAAGGCCATCCAGTAAGATTCACAGCAGAGTGGGTATTTGAACCCAGGTCTTTGAAGTACATATCAAATAGCTAATTCTGAACTGTGCAACACAGGATATAATTAATACAGCTGCAAAATTGAGCTAGGGAAGGATGAGGGCATTTCTCTACAAACCTGAAGGAAGTCCCAGGTTTGCAGAACAATCTAAAGTTATATATATATATAACAAGGAAATTAAAGCTCTCCAAAATAGTAGAAATAATGTCTGTAGTTTTAAGAAAGGAATGCCCACTAGGGGTGCCAAGTACTGGCGACTTACCGGCGGGGGGGAGTTGTTCTCCCCCGGAAGCTCTTCTGGCGTGTGCGCTTTGCGCGCGCGCCACGGCAACGTAATGACGTCACCCGGAGGTGACGTCATTACACGGGGGAAGTCATCCTCACCGGATGACTTCTGGGGCGGGGTTCCCCCCGCCGGCCGAATGCCGGCCGGCGGATCGGGAACCCCTATAGCGGGGGATCCCCCGCCCCCTGGGCTGACTTGGCAGCCCTAATGCCCACTGATTTGTCAGTGTCCACTTTGGAGGTTGCTAGGCAATCACAGGTATATTGCTGAGGCTTCCAAGCCTTGGTTTCTGTAACTTGGATGCCAAAACAGCCCTGGAAAAGGTCCCATCCCCGTCCCCTGACATGTTCCCTAATGGATTCACTGGGGACAGGCCTGGCGGCGGCCAACAAAGGCTCACTGCTTGTGCAGCTGAGCCTGGTGTTACCCCAAAATGGGCTACCGGGGAAGGGAAGTAGGAGAAACTGAAGATGGGAGCAAGATAGAGGCAGGATGACTAGCGGGTGGGAAGGAGAGAAGGAAGCAGGAAAAGGGGAGAGAATATGGGATCTGCTAGGAAAATGAAAGAGGAAATAGTGGGGCAGGGGATACAGGGGGAAATGAGATGCCTCTCGTAAGTTCTTGTGGGTCCCACACTTGTACAATTATAGCAATATGTTCATCATTTTGATGTAAGCAAAACTTGTACATTACAAGATATTGGAGGGACTGCAGTGCACTTTCTCGTATAGGCTAGGGCTGCCAAGTCAGCCCGGGAGGCGGGGGATCCCCCGCTAAAGGGGTTCCCGATCCGCCGGCCAGCATTTGGCTGGCGGGGGGAACCCCACCCCCGACGTTGTCCAGCAAGGACGACGTAATGACGTCACCGGAAGTAACGCAGCACGTTGGGGGCGTTGCCAGGGCATCTTCCGGTGACGTCGATGGGCGCGCGCACAAAGTGCACGCGCCAGAAGAAACTCCCGGCGGGATGAGGACTCCCCCCCACCAGTGAGTTTTCAAGACTTGGCAGCCCTAGTACAGGCCCATCGAGGATCCGTACATTGTTGGCTGGATCCCTCAGTACCAGGATGGAGGAGGAGGTTTTGCCCTTGTTGCAACAGGGCTTTCAGAGTTCAGGGCTTTATTTTTTTCCATAGGTCTGAGTGGCAGGCAGCCATACACTGACATGGGAGAAAGTCAAGGAGTTCATTCAGAAACACTATTATGGCAGTGTGGCTAAGTCTGTTTCCAGCTATTGAAAATGAAGCACACGCCTATCTGTACCGTGAGTTACAAATATGGCCCAGGGCGCAAGTAAAGGAAAAGATATATTTTATTACTCATCTAAAAACTCCCTACACATTTTGCCAACAGGCTTCTTCAGGGAAAGAAGTCTTTCAGTGTTCCTTCAAGAAGAGTACAAGATCAGTAGCACTGTGAAAGACTAACAAGGAATTTTCAGCTGAGTAATAAAATATATCTTTTCCTTTACTTATAGCATTGGACTTGGCCTTATTTTTATCTCTCAGTGACTGGTCTAATGTTCTCTCTCTCTACCGCCCCATTCTGGGTTCCCTTTGTTTGGACAACATCTGTGATGGGATGTTGAGGGAGAGGAAAAGAATGCTCAGGTCTGCTATGGAAGGAGATGATTGAGTATCAGATCATGCCTTATTTTCACATGGGCACTTTAACTGACGTGTGAGGGTGATGGAATATCATTTTATTGTGATGTCACTGGCTGCCATCCCCAAGCATACATACTCTATAATGGGACTATGCAGGGCAGGAGAAGGCTGGGTTTTTTAAAATTTGTTTGTTTTTGTTGGGGTAAGGATTACATGATAGTGTATGGTTCCATGCTCAAATCACAGGATGGCTTCTCTGTGTGCCGAAAGAATCCATATGCTTCCTGCCCCTTTTCAGGGCTTTAAGAACTGGCTTTCGTGTGCAAGACGAAAAAGGCTGGAAATGAAAATCTGCTCTCTGTATGCCATTCATTTATGGGATTAAGAAGCTCCCCAGTGAATTCCTTTGAACTTTCTGCATAGAGGATGTTGCTGCATTAGCTTAGATCGTGTGCTGTTGCTGCTGGTAATATCATGTACCGAGACACTAAAGTAACACTGACCTTTCCAGATGGGTATTCATGATGGACCTAATGTAGTGCACATATGCTCAGGCAGGGCTTTTTTTTGTAGAAAAAGCCCAGCAGGAACTCATCAGCATAATAGGCCACACCCAACAGCAGAAACACATTAGTATATTAGACCACATCCCTGACAGTGCAGCTCCCTCCCAGGATAGGCTTCCCCAGGTGCCCTGCAGCTGCGGGGTGCCTGGGGGAACCCAAGGAGGGGAGGGGAGGCAGTTTAAACTGTCTTCCCTCCCTGGATTGGCCTGGCTTCTCCAGGTGCCCTGTGGAACCCGAGGAAGGGGGAGACTGTAGGCGTGGCCAACTCAGAAGCCAGCCAGAACTCCGTTCCTGTGCGTTCCTGCCCAAAAATAGCCCTGTGCTCAGCAACGCTCCCTCTAAGCTGTGGAGTCTTGTGAGCAAAAATTCTACTTTGTGAGCTACTGGCATTAAAGCTGTGAGTGAACAATTTGGTTACTGCGTAAATTAGTTTGCTCTGGAGCCATCCTTCCTGAGCTAAGACAAAAACCTGTGAGCTGGAGGCTAAAAAACTGTGAGCTAACTCACACTAACTCAGCTTAGAGGGAACATTGGTGCTCAGGTAACTTTTCAGGACTAACATGGAGGTTAGGGTCAGTTTGATCCCCACATAAAGTGACCAGGCTAGGGCTGCCAAGTCAGCCCGGGGGGCGGGGGATCCCCCGCTATAGGGGTTCCCGATCCGCCGGCCGGCATTCGGCCGGCAGGGGGAACCCCGCCCCAGAAGTTGTCCGGTGAGGACGACTTCCCCCGTGTGATGACGTCACCTCCGGGTGACGTCATTATGTTGCCGTGGCGCGCGCAAAGCGCACGCACCAGAAGAGCTCCCGGGGGGAGAACAACTCCCCCCCGCCGGTAAGTCGCCGGTACTTGGCAGCCCTAGATCAGGCTAACACTCCCCTATGTTTTGATACCACTGGTGACCATGGTTAGGATAGTATTAAAGACCTCCTCAATGCTTCTATTGCACACCAGCTGCTGAGCTTGGCTTGTTTGAAACTGTAATTTGCTGGCAGTGAGATCACCTTTTGGGCTTATTTTCATTTAGGATCATGCTTTTCTTTCTTCAGTCTGTGTAGTTTTCTTAATCTTGACTGAGGTTTTGCAAGCACTTAAGCAAATATTGTGCTATTATAAAAGCTGACTTCATCATAAAAGCATCTTGCTAATGTTCAGATTTGAGCATTTATTTTATACAAAAGAAGCTACTGGAAGATAAAGCAAACAAGAAGTGTGTTTCAATTTCATGTTATCTTTTGTATGAGACACAAATGAGACATTCCATAAATATTCTTAGAAGACAAGAGTTTTAATGCTGTTTTTAAAATGGAACTGGTGTAGAAGGATGTTCTGTTTATCACTACGTCCTACTAAGCAAATCACCTTGGACAGGTATGAATAAGGACTAATCTAAATGATAATGCCAAATATATGTGATCGCACCAATTATAAAAGGTAAAGATATTTATAAATTATGGGGTTTATGCATTTTTTCCCAGCTGATCACACTTCCAAATAAATGTATTAGGGATTGTGGCCTTCAACTGCTCTCTGAGTCAAGTTAAAGTAGTGCCATCTAGTGGTAAACTGCTAGAATAGTTACATTTTAACATAAAAACCTCACTAAGCATTTTAAGAAACCGAACATCATATAACAAATTTAGAGTACAGTGGCACCTTTAAGACCAACAAAGATTTATTCAAGTGGTCTTAAAGGTGTCACTAGACTCTAAATTTGTTCTGCTGCTTCAGACCAACACAACTGACCACCTGGATCAAACATCATTTAGTTCCACAAATGAGACATGTGGGATAAAGTTACAAGAAGAATGCTTACTGCTTGCAGACAGCTATAGAAAAATCTAAGAGATGCACAGCAGCTTAGCCAGAGCAGAAAAATCAAGGACAATTATGGAATCATAATATATGTTTACAAGTAACAAGGGGGGGCCCCGCAATATTCTTGGGGGGGGGGGAGAAGCTGACAGCTGCTCCTCCTTCCTCCACCCCCTTCCCCCCTCCCTCTGCCCCCTCCCCCCCAGAGACTCCCGGCGGGCCTCGGCGGCTCTTGCCGGGCCCGCCGCTTGCCCCCTTCCCCCCCGAGACTCCCAGCGGGTCTCGGCGGCTCTCGCCGGGCCCACCGCTTGCCCCCTTCCCCCCCCGAGGCTCCTGGCGGGCCTCGGCGGCTCTCGCCGGGCCCGCCGCTTGCCCCCCCCAGAGACTCCCGGCAGGCCTCGGCGGCTCTCGCCGGGCCCGCCGCTTGCCCCCT
This sequence comes from Lepidodactylus listeri, assembly GCA_029233225.1. Taxonomy (NCBI): domain Eukaryota; kingdom Metazoa; phylum Chordata; class Lepidosauria; order Squamata; family Gekkonidae; genus Lepidodactylus; species Lepidodactylus listeri. Next base: position 58,107,189 of record JARCFY010000016.1, on the reverse strand, counting down.
TCCCCCCCTCGCCTCTTCCCCCTCCTCTGGCCCCACATACCAAGCCTCTACCCCGTCCCCCCTCCAGGCAGCTTCCCCCCCGCCTTCAAAACGACGGCGACAGCAGGGAGACAGCCGCCCGCCGAGGCTCCCCCCCTGTAAGGAGGTGGCGGCAGGTAGACCGCTGCCTGCCGAGGCTTCCCCTGCCTTCAAAACGGCGGCGGCGGCAGGGACACCCGCCGTCCACTGAGGCTTCCCCCCCTCCCTCCCTGCTTTCAAAACGGCGGCCGGGGCATAGAGACCTGCCACCTGCTGAGGCTCTTCCCTCCCTCCCCCCCGCAAACGGCGGCAGCGAGTCCTCGTCACACCACTTCCCACCCCCTTCCCTACAACGGCCACAGCGTTCTCTGCGCACGCGCGGAAAACGCTTTAACTTTTCGGGGGATTTAAAGATCCCTGAATTTTTTAAAAAACATTTAGGATTTTTCTGCACATGGGGGGAGTGCCCCCCGTGTGTAGAAACCCCACCCCACCCCCCAAGTGCCCCCCACCGCGGATTTAAGTATCCGCACGCGGGGGGGGGCACTTGGGAATTAGATATATAGATTTATAACACTTGTGAACCACACATCCTCCAAAGGGCTAAGAGTAGCATTCCGGAAGAGGAGGAGTTAAGCCTTGCCCAAGGTCTGACTCTAGATTTCCACATTCGTGCTCTCGCTGCTGTATCAATTCCTTGCAGGGCTGAAGCCCCAGTAAATAGGCTAAAGCTCTGTACCCATTTCTCCACTTTTTTCTCCCAAAGGTAGTTTCAATGGAAGCAAGGCTTTTTATTCAGCAATTAGTTATCAAGAAACCATTCTTAATTTATCCATTCATTAAAAAGATGACTAAATAAGCCACAAACATGACGAAGAGAGCTGTGTTTCTCAAAAGCTTATGCTACAATAAAGTTTGTTAGTCTTAAAGGTGCTACTGGGCTTTTTACACTTCTGTTAGTAGGTCATGATTGGCATGAACAGAGAGGTTGTATGTCATGCTTGTGTACAATTTCCCTCTTCCTGCAGAGCATGACTGAAGACTTCCTGGTGCAGAAACCCTTGAATCAAATACCAATTTGCCAGGACACCCAAATGCAGGTGACTGGGAAAATGAAAGATCGTTTCCTCCCCACAAACTGTGATTATAATTGGGTGTTGAATGAAGGCTTCCAAAATCAGGAAGCTTTCTGTGGTGTTCTGTGTGCGAGGGGAAAAGAGACTGAGCAGCATGAACGTAACAAACAAGCTGTGTTCATGCCAGTCGTGAGCAGAGACCGATTTGTGGTGACATCCAAATGCTGTCATAGTGGCTTGATAGGTACAGCTGTCATCATGTTGCTCCCAGAGGATCAAAGATTCCAAATAAGTTGGGACTAAGGGGAACAGATAAAACACAGGAAAAATTTGCTTACAAATCATTATTATTATTATTATTATTATTATTATTATTATTATTATTATTATTATTATTGTTGTTGAGTTTTAATATATCTGGGTCCCGTCCACACAAGTGAGATAATCCGGAGGGGAATCGAGGCTTTTTTGCCTCGGATCAATTTGCCCCGCAGTTGCGTGATCACACAGGTCTGTGGACCTGCTGGGGCAACTTGCCCCTGCGTGATCTGCATGAACAACTGCGGGCGAGTTGTTTTATTTTTTTTTGTGGTTGGTTTCCGAGGCGCTTAAACGGGATTGATGAATCGCCTCCCCACCTTAAGGGCTTTCGATGATGCGCACACGGAGAAGGGGGGGAAAACAACAGTGTGGCATCGGGATAGCGTGTGATCACGCTATCCGCAATGCCACACTTCCACGCTGGAGTGATCACACGGGGAAAGTCTGGCTGTGAACCGCAGCAACCCATTTGATACTGGGTTTTCCCCAGTCGTTTTTTACTCCAGTTCTCTGCCGGAACAAACTGGTTTGCCACGGTTCGCCGACGGTTTGTGGGACACCTCCCAGATGTGCTGGTGTGATCATGCCACTTTTATCCGGTGGTGGATCCTCCTTCTTCCGTGGCTAATGGGTGTGTATGATCACGCCCCTGGAGAACTATCTAGGTCAGGGAGTTCTAGTCATTTGTCAAACAAAGAAGAAAGCACACAGAAAGAGGGAGCGGAAGATCTGTTTCCACATCCATTACTCTCTCCCCCCCCCCCCAGGACACGAGCATTTACACCAAGTAGCTGGGCATGCGGGAGGGGGTGCATGGACATCTAGGACTGCCAAGTCAGCCCAGGGGGCGGGGAATCCCCCGCTAAAGGGGTTCCCGATCCGCCGGCCAGCATTCGGCCGGCGGGGGGAACCCCACCCCCGAAGTCGTCCAGCGAGGACGGCATAATGACGTCACCGGAAGTGACGTCGGCACGTTGGGGGCGTTGCCAGAACCCCCAATGTGCCGACGTCACTTCTGGTGACGCCACCGGGCGTGCACACTTTGCGCGCGTGCCAGAAGAGACTCCCGGGCACAGGAGGACTCCACCCCGCCGGTGAGTCCATAAGACTTGGCAACCCTATGGACATCCCATTCATCTCCATTGCCCCCTGACCCTGTGGCATATGAACTGACAGTAAGTGTGGGAAAACAGGGCTCCATTGAGATTGGATTGTGCCATGTATATAAAATGCAGGCTGGTATGATACAGCTGCACTACATTCTTGGTTATATTCCTGCTTCTAAGCTCTTCTTTGGACAGACTGAGTAATTCTGTCAAGCTCCACTTGGAACCACTAACTCATTGAAGTTTCTGTACTGTAGCAAGACTACTGATGGGATTAAGGAATTAGCAGTGTGGGTCCTCATAGCTTTTCGTGTATTCCCATAGTAACAGACATTGCTTTGCTATGTTTCTTTTCCGTTTAGAGAGTATCATCATTCATCAGTTACGCATGAACTCCAGATGAGTCGCCATGCAAAATCCGGATGTGTGTGTGTGTACTTCTCAACATCACTGGTTGGGGCACTGCTGAAATGCCATTACTGTGATCTTCCATGCTACTGATCGCTTATGGAAGTATTTTACTGCTTCCATTGGAAATCTGGGGGGTTTTGTGCAGATTTTAATGTTTTTATAAAAGAAAAATAAACCCTAATGTGTTTGACTTTTTGTAAACTAGATGGAAAGTAAGAACCATGTCTCTTGTGCCAATTGAATGTTACTCTCATTTTGTAAGGCTCTGAATCAATTGACACAGGATTGATTTTGGGGGGGGGGGTGTTTGGTGTTCCTACATAATTTATTTTTTATAATACACTTTGTAATGCAGGGTTTGTGTGGATATTTTTGGCTAAACTTTCTGATTACTGTGGCACATTTATTTGTAGAATACATTGTCAAAATTGCAGTGTGCCAGTTTGTATTTTTTTCTGTTGGAAATTATAGACATATCAGCTCAACCTCAAAAGTGGCACCTTTAAAGAAAATTTACTGCAAAATGTTCTTGCCGTAAGGTGTCTGTAATATTCATTGCCCTCAAGACTGCTCTGTGGGATAGTATTATGGGATTGTTTATATTGTTTTTTGCACTGTGCTGTGGTTTAACATAAACTGAATACCAACAAACCAAAGCCTTGAAATTATTGGAGTTAAAACCGTTTTAAATGCTGTATGCTGGTTCCTATTAAACTGTGGTCATACACAATGTGTGCTTTTTATATATGCCTGTACCAAAACAGTTACTTTTTATCAACCGTAACAAATAAATTTTCACAAGTGTGCAACAGTACCGTGGTGTCCAAATTTTAACAGTACTGTCAGAAAAGCTTGTTTAACATTGAGACTTATGTTAGTAGTAAGAGAGAGCTGTCAGGAAGAAAACAAATGATGCCAGAGCAAATAAGACGTTTTTGAAAGAAAGAAAGAAAGAAAGAAAGAAAGAAAGAAAGAAAGAAAGAAAGAAAGAAAGAAAGGAAGGAAGGAAGGAAGGAAGGAAGGAAGGCAGGCAGGCAGGCAGGCAGGCAGGCAGGCAGGCTGGAAGCTGGTAGTATGAATTGAGTGTGGCAGGAAAGAGCAAGCTTAGGAGGTACAAATGCGAAGTTCCTCCAGGGATTGAGCCTTTTGATACCTGGGCCAGATGAGCCCTCTCTGTGCTTTTAGAGACTTATACATGCAGGGTGATGATTTTAAACATACACAAGCATTGCTAAAATGCCAGTATAACAGGAGACAAGTACCCTACTCCCTTTGCTCCATGTTCCCACCCACCCAGCCACCCACCCCAAAACTCCACTCTTAGGTTGTTAGGTTTATAACAAACACACCAAGAGTGTGTTCAGACGGGCAGCTAATCCCGCCATTGGCCCGGCTGTAATTTGAGCTGGATCTTTTTGATCCAGCATTGCACGACCAGACAGATCGCCTGTGAAGGGCTTCACCGCGCGTGACTCCCGCAGGGGGGATTGTCTAGATGGCATCCATCATGAGGAGCCGTGCGGTTGGCTTTTTTAAAAAAAAAAAAAAAATCCTGTCTGCGCATGCGCATAGGTGCCTCACCATACACTTGTATCTCTGTGCATGGTAAAAATACAGCCAGTGGTACCTTCCTCTAGGTAAGGTTTCACTTAATAAAGTTGACAAATTTCAGGGGACCGTCAGAAACATAACATTGTTTGGATCGCTTGAGCAGAGCTCTGGGGACGTTGCTTGTTTAAGCGGTTATGCGCGCATCACTATGAGTTTTTTAAAATGGCGGCCGTTTGGGATGGTCTGGAGACCATCCCAAGGGGCTGATTGTGCGCTGGAGGTATGACCTAATGGTGGAAAGTCTGGCATTGGCCTGTTGGCCAGCTTTAGATTGGACTTTAACTAGTATATTTTCGGTACGGATCCCCAGTGGGGATCGACGGGCTACTGACGAAAGCAGCACAGTTCCCAGATGTTGAGGTCTGGACGTGCACTTTAAATCCACCAGGCACTCGTGCCTGGCATGGCTCAAAAGAGCCATCTGAACCCACCCCAAATATTAAAAATTAGGGCTGACATCTTTGGATACAGGTTGTCTCAAACATCAGTCTTGAAAGAAAACCCACAGGAGGAAAAGTGGCTGGAGGTGGGTGGGAAGTTGCAGTGGAAAGTGGTAGACAGGGAAAGCTTCTCCCATGCCCCTGCTTCACCACTGAAAATTCCCTGCTCCTGAAATCTTTCTGCCTAATAGAAATGTTTGCAATGAGAGGGCTTCAATTATATATATGTGTGTGTGTATACACACGCGCGCACACACATATATATATATATAAGAAGGGGACGGCAAAGGATGAGATGGTTAGACAGTGTTATTGATGCAGCAAACATGAAATTGAGCAAACTCTGGAGCATGACGGTAGACAGGAGGGCCTGGGGTGACATGGTCCATGGGGTCGCAAAGAGTTGGACTCGACTGTGCGACTGAACAACAACAACACACACACACACACACATATATATACACACATGCACAATGAAACTGGCAGATAATTCAGAAAATATTTTGTCACCCAGTGTACTACTTATTAACATGAGATGGCCGTTGATTTGAAGGTTGAAAGGGCAAGCTATAAATTCATGGGCAACAGGTGTGTCACTGGTTATTAGCTATTATAGCTAAAGAGAACCTCCATGTAGAAACGGTGTGTCTCGTGTCTTTGAACAGCAAACTCTGGGGAAAGAAAGCAAAACTTCCTTGTAAGTTTCCCAGAAGCATCTAGCTGAATGCTCAACTAGATGGAAATGTCACCTGAACCAGTAAAGCTCTCCTTATGTTCTTAACCTGCAGATGACCTGGAAGGAGGGTCGCCAGGTCCCTCCTGGCCATCGGCAGCGGATTCGAGGTATAGGGTTGCCAGATCCAGGCTGGGAGGACAGGGACCTCACTGGGAGACAATGCCACCCGCTGAAGCATCCATTTTCTCCAGGGGGAACTGATCTCTGTAGTCTGGAAATGAGCTGTAATTCCTTGGGATCCCCAAGTCTTACCTGGAGTCTGGCATCCCTACCTGGAAGAGAGACAGAAATGGGTGGGGAAGAGAGTGGGTAGGTTTGGGCCATGTTTTCCACTCTGTCCTACTTCTGTTGTCACTCCGCTTACTGTGCAGACTCTAATGTGGGAGAACCGGGTTTAATGCCCCACTCCTCCACTTGCAGCTCCACTTAAAGGGCTCTTTAGCTTGGAGAAACGATGGCTGAGGGGCGACATGATTGAGATTTATAAGATTATGCTTGGGACAGAGCAGGTCGAGAAAGAAGTCCTTTTCTCCCTTTCTTACAATACAAGAACTCATGGGCACTCCATGAAATTGCTGAGCAGTCGAGTTAGAACAGATAAAAGGAAGTCCTTCTTCACCCAAAGAGTGATTAACACGTGGAATTCACTGCCACAGGAGGTGGTGGCGGCTACAAGCATGGATGGCTTCAAGGGGGAATTAGGTAAACCTATGGAGCAGAGGTCCATCAGTGGCTCTTAGCCACAAGGTATAGATAGGAGCTCTCGGTCTGGGGCAAGTGATGCTCTGTCTTCTTGGTGCTTGGGGGGTGGGGGGCAACAGTGGGAGGGGCTTCTAGTGCCCCGGTCCCACTGCTGGACCTCCTGGGGGCACCTGGGCTGCGGCCCCACACACCTGAAATAATCTACTCTCAGCGCACTCTCCAACTGGATTTCCAGTCCACACAGCAAAACTCCACTTCAAAAGTGCACTGAGACCGGATTGGAAGTGGAGTCTTCAGCGCGTGTGACCGCAGCCCTGGTGTTTTGGGCCACTGTGCGACACAGGGTCTGGGACGGGATGGGCCGCTGCCCTGAGCCAACACCGGCTTCTCTGATGTCCTTTTAAAGCGCATGCGGGAAAGTCTCCGTTATCCCCCCCCCCCCCCCGGTCAGTCCGTCCCTTCGGGGCGAGGGGCGCCTGCCCGCCCCGCCTCCTCCTCGCTTGTCACTCACCCGCCTTCCTGACGCAGGGCTCGCGCGCAGGCCCCGAGAGCGTCCTCCCCCCCCCGCCGCGTGGCGCATGCGCAAACTCCGACCGTTGGCGGGCGCGGGCCTTACCTCCGAAGAGGCGTGGCCGCTCGTGGGCGGGGCTTCCTGGGTTGTTGCCGGGGCGTCCGCGCATGCGCCGCCGGGGCCCTGGCGACAGGAAAGGGGCGCCTTCTCGCCGCGGCCGCCGCTCCCTCCTCTCCGCCCTCCCCTCGGCGCGGGCGCTCCATGGCGATGAACTACAACGCGAAGGAGGAGGTGGACGGGCACCAGGTGGTGGCGGGGAGCAGCCACAGCGGGCCCGGCGTGGGGGGCGTGGGCGTGGGGGTCTCCGCCGGCGCCGCCCTCAAGAGCCGCAAGCCCGACAACACGGCCTTCAAGCAGCAGCGCCTGCCGGCCTGGCAGCCCATCCTCACCGCCGGCACCGTCCTGCCCGCCTTCTTCGTCATCGGCCTCATCTTCATCCCCATCGGCATCGGCATCTTCGTCACCTCCAACAACATCCGGGAGCACGAGGTCAGCGGGGGCGGGGCGGGGGGGCGGGGTGCTCCCTCTGAGCGGAGCCCCGGGCGCGCTGGCTCACAGCCCTCTAGCCTCCGGCTCACGCGCCTCTCAGCTCGGGAAGGAGGGGGCTCCGGAGCACGCCGGTTTATGCACCGGCCAAATCCCTGGCTCACCGCTGCAATGCCAGCAGCTCACCAAGTAGCATTTCTGCTCACAAGACTCGGCTGCTTAGCGGGAGCATTTGGGGGGGGGGAGAGTCTTGTGAGCAAAAACGCCACTTGGTGAGCTGCTGGCATTGAAGCGGTGAGCGAGTGCTTTGGCTGCTGCATAGAGTGGCTTGCTCTGGAGCCATCCCCTTCCTGAGCGAGGGCAAAAATGGGTGGGCCGGAGGCTAAGAGACTGTGAGCCAGCTCACACGAACTCAGCTTAGAGGGAACAGTGGTGGGGACTTGGCCCGCGGGGGGGGGGGAGGATACCCAGGGCCACTACGGGGAGGGGGGAGTCAGGTCACGCCTGTGGACGTAGGGCTGGTTGACACTTTGGTCTTGGACCCTCCCTCGCCTCGCCTCGCCTCTATTACCCGAAGGTTTCAGTCGCAGGAGCAGTGTGAGGCCGTGATCACACACACTAAATAACCCACTGTCAATTAGGGCTGCCAAGTTGAACTCACCTACTGGCGGGGGGGGGGGGGGGGAGTCCTTCGCCCGGGAGCCTCCCTGGCGCATGCACCTGGTGACATCACCCGGAAGTGACGTCACCACGTTGGGGGTGTTGCCAGAGCATCGCTCTGGCAACGCCCCCAACGTGGTGATGTCACTACGCTGGGGAAGTCGTCCACGTTGGACGACTTCGGGGGTGGGGTTCCCCCCGCCGGCCAAATGCTGGCCAGCGGATCGAGAACCCCTATAGCGGGGGATCCCCCGCCCCCCGGGCTGACTTGGCAACCCTACTTTCAATCCACTTTCAGTGCACTTTTGAATTGGATTTTGTCAGTTCACACAGAAAAATCCAGTTGGAAAGTGCATTGAAAGTGGATTATTTAGTGTGTGTGATCGCAGCCTGTGTGGGATTTGCGGGGGGGGGCGGGCCTTAGCTGGAGTAATTCACAGCAAGGGTCTAGTGTGCACTCCACCGACTGGAAGTTGCCGCAGTGGTGCTCGGCCAGCAGTTCTCAGCTCATTTAGTAGATGTGGAAGAGATCAGAATTTCACAGGCTGGTGGGAGTACAGAGTGATTACCGATTTGGGGTTGATGTCATGAATCCTGATGGTGACAACGTAATGCCAACATGCTGTTGCTGCATAGGGCATAACAACAGTGAATCCTTTCAAAACAAAAAGAGGGGCATTTCCTTAGCAGGGGCTCATGGAAAAAGGGTGGGTTGGGTTACCAACATGCATACCCAGTAGAACAAACAGTAGACATATTTAACTGATAAAACCATATTAAATAGAGGAAGTATGGAAGAATGACAAAAAAAAGTGCTTTTCAAGCTTGACTTTTGTACTTTAGGCCTGAGGCTTTTTTGTATGTTTTCCCTTTATTGTTAGGGAAATTGACTTGCCAGATGGAATGATGCAAAGCGGGAGTAGAAGTTTTAATTTGTCTTGAGACCTGTAATTACACAGGAATGCACCATGATGAAACAATCTACCCTAGCTCTTTATTTGTTGTTGGGAGGACAGCTCAGTACTGAGTACAGCATTTGTGTTCTTATTGGTTTTGTTTGTTGGTTTTGTTTGTACTTATTGGTTTTGTTTGTACTAAACTGACCTGTCCAGGACTGGAACAGTGTTTGTTACTGTTCTCACTGTGTGGCCAGTCAAAGAAGAAGAGGAATAAATGTTTGTACCCCACTTTTCTTTAACTTAAGGAGTCTCAAAGAAGGTTACAATCACATTTCCCCTCACCACAACAGACACTTTGGCCGCAGCCACACGGCCCTTTAATACAGGAGGAAGTGCTGTTTCCTCCCGCATTTAAAGGGACCAATCACACCGGCCGTGGCTAGTCCCGCACTGAAGCGGGCTCAATTGCGGGTTCCTCCGGCGTTTTCCGACCCCGGGAAAATCAACTATTTTCCCGGTGGTCATGCGAGGAACCCACAATTGAGCCTATCTGGTCAGCCCTCTCTCACAATCATTGTGAGAGAGGGCTGTCCAGACCGTCCCTCCATTTTTTTTCCCTTTTGCACTTGGGCACTCAAGCGCCCAAGTGCAGAAGGGGGGGGGAACCTCCCCCCCAAACTTATCAGGCAGCCGGTGGAGCTCGGGGAAGAGTGCCTCCCCTGGCTGCTGCCGCCAGCTTCCTCCACTGCCCGCTGCCGCATGCCTCTTCCGCCGCCGCCGCCTCCTCCTCTGTCGCCACAACAGCCTCCTCCACCGCAGCCTGCCACCGCCTCCTCTGCCTGCCGCCGCCTCCATCGCCGCTGCCAGGATTGGGATGTGTAAATATCCCAACCCGAAATTAAAAACTGCGGCCCTTTTAAATCCGGGAGGGCTCCTGGATTTAAAGGGCAGTTTGACCACGGCCTTTGTGAGGCAGGTGGGGCTGAGAGAGTTCTGAGAGAACTGTGACTGGCCCAAAGTCACTAAACAGGCTTCATGTGGAGGAGTGGGGAATCAAATCATGTTCTCCAGATTAGAACCTATTGTTCTTAATCAGAACCCACACTGGCTCTCAGTACCTTTGGAACCAATCTCTGTTTAACCATGTTAGAATTTTTTTCTGCATAACATGAGCAAATGGAGTACTCACCATGTATCAAGTTTTGAGCAAAATGATTTTTGGATCCTTCATGTCTGTGACTTAAGCTTTATTTGTGTGTGGGTAATGTTATGGGGTAGGCAAAGTTCATTTTAAGAAGTTGCGTAAGATAGGCAATTTGGGCTTTCATCTGTGGGTGTGTTTGCTGTTTTGCACTTGCCTTCTTATTCTAGAGCTGTATGGTTTAAATGCACATTAAAGATGTCCTCTTCCTCATTGGATTTATGTGCATTTTGGAAATTCTTGAGCCTTTCCTAATACTCTTTGCAGTTTCAAAGTTCTTGTTTTTGAAGTTCTGATTTTGCAAGAGACTGTACAAGTGAAGTTTCAGGGATGGAGAGAGACTATGCAGATCAAACCAGCAGGAAATGCTACTTCATGGTGTGAGGAAGAAAAGAAATCAGAAGGGAAAAAAGGAGCTTTGGAAACGAAAACTTAATTGTCAGAATGTGGGAGGGATGGTAACTGGAACCGGGGCGAGAGAGTCTGGGAGGGCACGAAGCCCTGGAATAAACCACCATATGAGTTGGGGAAATGGGTAAAGGGGACAGATCAAGATCAAACAGTGCAAAGGAATTTAGCAGGTGAGATGAAGCCATTAGGAATAGAGCAGGTTGGAGCTGTGACTTGATGGCACTTCCCATCACCACCAGGGTGGAGGAGTCTGGAGGCTTAGGACAGTTTACCAGTATGCATATGAGAGTTATGGTTCATTTGAATAGGACTGCTGTTTTGTAAGTTGAAAATGTTATAGATTTTCTTCAAGTAAAAAGCTGTTCAGATTTAGAAGTACAGCTTAAAGCTATTAAAGGCTATTTCAGCCATTATCTTAATTATGTTAGTTGAATGTAGGAGAAGACCCCCTCACACCTATTAACATACTTTTTTGGTAAGGTCTAGATCTGACTTGCTTTCTGTAGGCCAGATGCAGGAGGTTAGCAAACATTTGACTACGCTGAACTGCAGACCGGAAGGTTGGTAGTTCAGCAGTTCAAGACCCAAGTGCCGTGTGACAGAGTGGGCTCCCATCTCTGGTCCCAGGTCCTGCCAACCTAGCAGTTCGAAAGCAAGAAATTGCAAGTAGATAAATAGGTACCACTTCGGTGGGAAGGTAACAGTGTTCTGTGCACCTTGGCGTCTAGTCATGCTGGCCACATGACCATGGAAACATCTTTGGACAGCGGTGGCTCTTCAGCTTGGAAACAGAGATGAGCACCACATTCCTAGAGTTGGATTCGACTGGCTTTCGAGCAAGGGAAACCTTTACCTATATTAAATGTGCCTGTAGTGTAGTTTTGCTTTCCTTTTCTTGAGGCAATAAATCTTTCTGGGAAGATTATTTGTGCATTTTTTTCACATGTATTTGAGCACAGAAATGTTCAAAGAAGTGCAGTTCTCAAACAAGTGGTTGTCCTGGCTACACCAGTTTAGTAAGTATTTTTCACCTGCATTTCCTGGTGTGCTTCTGTATCACTCTGTGCTGATATCGAATAAGGTTTATCCCTGTTTGTAGTAAAGTCAAGTTAAAATGCATTGGCATGCTCCTCTGGCCACATTTGGTAACTTTAGATAGCCATCTAATATTCTGATTTTATAAATGCACGGGCATCAAATGAACAGCAGTATTTGAAGACGTTAGCCTATAGAGGACTCCTGTCCTCCCACTGACTGGTTTGATGTATCTCTTCCCTCAAATGAGGTATGAGCCAGTGCAAAGCTTAAAGGAAGTCGTCTTGCCAAGATTATTTTTAGAATTTGAAGGTGACTTGAAATGGGGGGAAATGGCTTTTTATACAACCAAACTTGGAATAACACTTGAAAAATGGATGATAGAGAATGAATTCTGGGCTTCATGAACTAGAAATGTATGGACTGAGGATGGAGTGGTGGTAACCTTTGCTTTCTCTTTCCATGCATGTGTGATACATGTCAGGTACACTTTCAGGGGCAGATAATGGGGATTCCCCTCCCCCCCTTTGCAAAATGCGAAACTGATTTAAACTGATCTTTATTCGCAAGGTGTACCTTTTTGTATTTCATGATATGAGCTTTTGGAAATTAAAGTTCCCTTTGTCAGATACAGATCTGGAAAAGGGAGCTTTGACTTTTGAAAGCTCATACACCCAAAACCTTGTTGGTCTTGAAGGTGTTACTGGACTCAAGTCCAGCTATAGTACTTCTGACCAACACAGCTGTCCTCTGAAGCTGTTTAAGTATGACAGCCCTATGGAAACCCAGTAGGCACTTTACACAGTCTATTTCATGCTTAAAAGTGGTTTGCCTTCTGTGTATGCAGTATTTGCTTATGTGCAGATGCTTTACATGTCTTGCCCAGTGCATGTGGCAATAGCCTTTATAATGTGGTACTGGGCACATGAAACACCTAAAGGAGCAGGTGTGTGTCATAAGAACATCAGAGAAGCCAATGTTGGATCAGGCCAATGGCCCATCCAGTCCAACACTCTGTGTCACACAGTGGCCAAAAACACTCGCATAAAATACAGACATCAAACAAAATGGGAAGAACTAAACGTACAATGGGAAACAGCAGATTGGGACAATATTTGGAATTCGCCCGCCAACAACTCTCACATAATATAATATAAGACTGCAGTTCTTCAAAACAGGTGGTATATGACCCCTCGAGGTGGTATATGACCCCCCAACAAATACATAAGTTCAACAAAAATAACAGTCCTCAATGCTGGAAAGGCTGTGGCCAGATTGGAACATACCTGCACTGCTGGTGGGACTGTACCAAAATTGCCCAATTCTGGAAAGAGATAAAGACAATAAATTAATACGATTACAACACAAAATATCACATTAAAACCAGAAATCTTCCTCCTAAACTGCTGGGACAACTCAATAAGCAATTACATGAAGAGCCTCACCTTGACCTTACTCGCAGCAGTTCGGCTAGTAATAGCTTCTTGCTGGAAATCTCCAAGCCCCCCATCAATTGCAACATGGCATGATAAGCTGTGGGAACATTTGGTTATGGCAAAAATTACAGATTCAATAAACAGACTCCAAACAAACTCAACACAGCTCTCACGATTTGAGACAATATGGCATCGGGTCTTTTCTTATTTGCAAACACAAGAAATCCTCCTCTCAAATCTATTATACCATAACTGGCTAACTTTGTAAAACAAACCTAGCCGAGACATATGCTAACAAAAGAAAATGCGACTCTAAAGCCACATAAGACAACAAACATTTACAAACAACACCACATGCAAACTCTCAGAGCACACTGAAAAGGACAGACTCATTCACCACCAACCTATAGACAAGCAGAACAACTACAACCAAACTTCATCTTGTGTAATCCAAAAAACAAGGTTTAAGTTAAAACGTTTCATAGTATATTTAGTTGTATCTTTAATGTACTTGTATCTGAACTTGTCTGTTTGAATTGTTAACCTGGAAAAAATAAAAGTTCGGAAGTTTTTTTTTAAAAAAGAAGTACTTCTAACCCAACTGCTCAGCAATTTCATGGAGTGCCCCCGAGTTCTTGTATTGTGAGAAAGGGAGCAAAGTACCTCTTTCTCTACCTGCTCTATCCCATGCATAATCTTATAAACCTTGATCATGTCACCCCTCAGCCGTCGTTTCTCCAAGCTAAAGAGCCTCAAGCACTTCATCACTGTGATCCACCTCTTGATATATAGTTCCACTGAATGTCAAAAACAATGTTTACTACATGTTAGTAATTGTTTATATTTTGTACAAGGGCTTGGAACTGCTGCCTCAAAGGCTTCTGTGCATATTGTACTTTTCATGAGGATTAAATTTGCGACATATTTTCCCTTAGATGCTTGATTGTCTATGTGTAATGTGTCACGGCAGAGCCCAGGAGCCCGGGTGGGCAGACAGGCTGGCAAGCACGCCCTGGGTGTGACTTGACTGGAGACAGTCAGCAGAGTGTTGCAGCAAGTCCCAATCTCAAGGCAGAGGCATAGTCAGAATGTACCAGAGGTCAGAGTCCATAAATCAAGCCGAGGACAGTCAGGAGCAGAGCTGAAGCCGGAGTCAAGGAATGCCAAGGGTCAAAAGCCGGGGTCCAGGATCAGGAAGCAGAAAGCAGAAGTCCAAGAAGCAAGCCGGGTCGGAAGCCAGAGAATCGATCAGGATCAGAGGCAAGGTATACAGGAACAGAGAGCTCTGACAACAATGTTGCCAGCATGGATTGCTATCTGCCAGCAGCCTTGTTAAATAGTGTGCTGGCTCATTAACCACTTAGCACTGCTGTGCTAAGTCCTGGCTCCTGTTAGTACTCAGGACTTAATGATCTTTGCCCCTGCCTGCGTGCTTCCTTGCGTCGCCTAGTCAGCTCTTGCCTTCTCCTTTCACGGAGCCTTCTGACAGGTGGAGGCGAATCTGGTGGAGAATTGTCAGCCCCAGGTGGGTTTGGTTGAGGACTTGGCTGTGGATCCTCTGCAGGACTTACGTCTTCTGCAGTTAACTGAGCCAAGTCCTCCTGTCCATGGCTGTCAGGCACTGGGTCTAGAGCTAAGTCAGGGGCAGGCATGACATAATGGATAGGAGGTGGAGAAAGCAAGAGGGAACTCTGATAACACCTGTTGTGCACAACAACATAGTTTCTGGGGACATCTGTGGTAGGGTGTGGAATGAGGACTGAAATAAAATGATAGTGAAAAAAAACCTTGATTATGGCCTCTAATTAAGAGACCTTGTTTTTAATTTTTAATGGGCTGCTTTCAAAATCCAAGACAAGGCTGAGATGCACTTCATGTTCTCCCAGTGTGTCCTGTTAATCACTTTCTAAAAATAAGGATCTTTGTTTCCAGGCTTAAGGACACAAAGCACTTCTCTCAGTCTGTCCATGTTGAGATATTGTTGGCTCCAGTACTGCTACTTAAAAGGAAGTGTTCTTGTTTAGAAGGTTTTTTTTTTTTTTAGGAACAAAATGTAACTGAACGTAAAGGTAAAGCAAACCTTATTGCTTGGTAGCAATCGAAGCAAGTGTTATGATTTGAGTCTATGTCACGTGAAAATATACAAACCCTAAATTGTTAATGTTATCAGTTTGAGTTTAATGCTAAAATTGTTTGGATGGTGTGTACATTAATTTACATACACATTCTTAATTCACTTTCTATAGCTTTAATTTGTATGGGTGTTTATTTTCATTTAGTATCATCTAGTATCATTTAGTATCATCTGGTATCATTTAATCTCTAAACCTAGGTTTTATTTATGCAAAAAAACCCAAAATGAAACATTAATTCTGATTGATGGACTAATTTAGAGTCTTGTCATTAATTTAGAATATGTGTATGTGAACTGTTGGTTATTTT
Organism: Lepidodactylus listeri; assembly: GCA_029233225.1. Classification (NCBI taxonomy): domain Eukaryota; kingdom Metazoa; phylum Chordata; class Lepidosauria; order Squamata; family Gekkonidae; genus Lepidodactylus; species Lepidodactylus listeri. The sequence continues at coordinate 58,091,627 of JARCFY010000016.1, read as the reverse complement.
ATAGTGGTAACAAAATCTTGAAATAAGCATTCTTTAAGCCAATTGCGGGCAAATTAGAATAATAGAATCACAGAGTTGGAAGGAGCCATACAGGCCATCTAGTCCAACCCCCTGCTCAATGCAGGATCAGCTTAGAGGATCCCTGACAAATGTTTGTCCAACCACTACTTAAAAGACTGCCAGTGTGGGGGAGCTCATTACCTCCCTAGGCAGCTGATTCCACTGTTGCACAACTCTTACTGTAAAAAAGTGTTTTCCTAATATCCAGCTGGTACCTGTGAGAATGTCCCAATGAATATAGTCCACAACAGGTCTTTGGGTAAAAAGTTCTTTACTTGTAGAAAGATCACTGGAGTCATACACTTGTTCTGTTAGTAATGAAGTGCTATGGGTTACATTCATAGATATACTAAAACTGCTACATGGTTACAGGTATACTACCAGTCAGTGAGCTACAATTCTGGCGTGCTTCTAACAATAACACCAATTCCCACAGAAGACGTGGGAAAGTTAGTTCCCAGGGGAAAGGAAAAAGGAGTACTTGTTCTCATGGTACAAAGTTGTTGCTGAGTCTAGTTTTCAGTTTCTCAAAACCTGCTAACATAACAAGTCTGCAGTTCACAGAGTATTTCTTCCTCCCCTCTGTTCAAGGACACAAGAGAGGAGATAGCTTGAGACAAGGTAAACCACTCAGTGTGCACGCTCGTAAAAGGCTATGCAGAACGGAGCAAGCATTTGTAAGCAAGCTAGCGGAAAGCAAGCAGGCGGGGCTAAGCATTCAACAGGAGAGACTCCGCATTCCTGCGGGGTGGGTTGATGAACCGATGCAAACTCCCGGGCGGGACCTGGGAATGAAAAGGGATTAAGAACCAGTTGTTGCAGCTGGGGGGAAGAAACGAGAAAACGCTTACATGAAGAGAGTAACTCATTAGGAACTTGTATATTAAGGCATAACAAGTAGGCACAGATTAAACATATGTCACAACAGGCAATCCCATGTATATTAAGGCATAGCAAGTAGGCACAGATTAAACATATGTCACAACAGGCAATCCCATGTCAGTTTCCTTCAATTCCCACCCTTAATTTAAACCCATGATTGCGAGTCCTATCCTCTGCTGCCAACAGGAACAGCTCCCTTCCCTCCTCTAAGTGACAGACCTTCAAATATTTAAAGAGAGCAATTGTGTTCCTCCTCAACTTCCTCTACTCCAGTCTAAACATTCCCAAGTCCCTCAGCCTTTCCTCATAGGGCTTGGTCTCCAGGCCCCTGATCATCCTCATCGCCGTCCTCTGCACCCACTCCATTCTGTCCATGTTCTTTTTGATGTAAGGCCTCCAGAACTGCACACAATACTCCAGGTGCAGCCTGACCAATGCAGTGTACAGTGGGACTATGACATCTTGTGATTTGGATGTTATTTCTCTGTTGATACACCCCAAGACTGCATTAGCCTTTTTTGTCGCCGCATTACACTGGCTGCTCATATTTAACTTTCGGTCCACCTGTACCCCAAGATCTTGTTCACACACACACTGCTACACAGAAGTGTATCCCCCATCTAGTACATGTGTTCCTCATTTTTGTTACCCAGATGTAGAACTCGGTGCTTATCCTTGTTAAATTGCATCTTGTTCACATCTGCCCACTTTCCCAGTGTGTTCAGATCTCATTGAATTCTGTATCTTCTGGTGTGTTCACTGCTCCTCTAAATTTGGTGTCATCTGCAAATTTATTGAGTAGCCCTTCCACACCCTCATCCAGATCATCTATAAAAATATTGAAAGGTACCGGGCCCAGAACCGAATCTTGAGGCCCTCCACTGGACAGCTCCCTCCATTCAGATGAAATGCCATCTACAACTACTCTCTGAGTGCAGTTCTGCAACCTGTTCCCTGTCCACCTAACTATCCTAGAGTCCAGTCCACAATCCTTTAGTTTACCCATCATGGGGAACCCTGTCAAAAGCTTTACTGAAATCCAGGTAAACAGCATCAACAGCATTCTCTTGATCCAGTAAGCTCCTCACTCGATCAAAGAAGGAAATGGGGTTGATCTAGCAGAACTTGTTAGGGACAAATCTGTGCTGAGTACCTTGGATCACCAAGTTGTCCTTTAGCTGCTCACAGATCGATCCCTTTAAAATCTGCTCCAGTATCTTCCCTGGGACAGAGGTCAGACTGACTGGCCTGTAGTTTCCTGGGTTATCCCTCCTCCCTTTTTTGAAAATTGGGATCACATCTGCTCTCCTCCAGTCTTGTGGCACATCTCGCATCCTCCAAGAGGTCTGGAAGATGGTGGACAAAGGCTCTGCAAGCTCTCTAGGAAGTTCTTTGAGCACTCTTGGGTGCATCCCATCTGGCCTGGGGGATTTATACTCATTCAATGCAGCCAGGTGCTTCTCAGCTACCTCTCTGTCCATGTCAGCCAGCAGCCCGGACACCGTGTCTTGCCTACTACCATCTGTAGATGAGCCTGTTCTCTTCAGAGAAAAAAACTGAGGCAAGATAGGCATTGAGCCTTTCTGCTTCCTCTCTGTCCGATTTTCTCCATTTTCACCCAACAGTGGGCCTCTTTCATCTCTTTCATCTTGAGTTCGTTCCTCAACTCAAGGGAGGTGGTGGGCCCTTCTTTTTTGGAAGTTTGTAAACAGAGGCTGGATGGCCATCTGACAGCAATGCTGATTTTATGACTATGAATTTAGACAGATCATTAGAAGGCAGGCAGGAAGAACACTAGCAATTCCTCTCTGCTTTCTAATTCAGAAGATGGCGGGGCAGAAAGTTAGTATGGATCTGCAAGTACTTATTTTAAAATGGATAAATAATAGTTGAAAGAGTGATAATATAAGAGTCCAGCCAAACACAAGAACTAAGGAAAAATAAGGGATCAAGATTATGTTTTAGATCTTCCGCCAGGCTTTCAATTAGGAGCCGCCACCGGGGGGGGGGGGGGAGGGGGCCCTTGGCTAGTGCTGAAACAATCTATGGGCGCAAATCTATTGGTCGTGGGCCTGGAATTTGCTGTGCTTACTCTGGAAGTAATGTTGGCCACCATATTTGGAGGAATTCTGTGAATCCTGTTTTTAGGTTTTAGCTGTGATCCTGTTTTAGCCGTGATTTTATATGTATACTGACTAATGCTGTAAGCCGCCTAGAGCCGGCACACGCTGGCTAAGCAGGATATGAATCTCAATCAATCAATCAATCAATAAGATTTTCTTGTTGTAGCAAGCCTCCCTGGCCAGCTTTAGCTCACTGTGAGTTTTGGCTTCTCTGATGGCTGACCTACAGTGCCTAGGAACCCTCTGATAGTCTTTTTTAGACTTGCTTGGGATTAAGGTCAAAATGAGACATCTTTGCTGTTACTTTCAAATCTGTGTCTGAAATCATGTGGACTGAAACTGTATCTTTTAAACATCAACGTTCTGTCTTGAGAACTTAAATAAGAGGCCAAATTTCAGTAATAGTCTTCAGGCTAATGAACTTTTATTAGGAACAAATTGATAGTTTACCACATGTGGAAATATTCTGTGCACATGGATGAGTCCCTCTGGATCCCAGACTTGGTGTGCATGCAACGTGCGTTTCACTTGCAATGCGGAGTGAGAAAACATTTTGAAATTCTTCATGGGTTTTAGTTGTGGACTCTGATACTGCTCCCTTTGCAAAATGCTCAGTAACAATAGACAGCTTTGTCAGTGATGCACATATTTCACTAAGCAGATGACATAAATATTGGTCTTTGCAACCTTGTTCTAATTTCTTGCTTTATTATAAGCTGCCCTAAGTGTTGTGAAAGGGCAGGGTATAAATCTTTGAATGAATAATTAGTATTGACTAAATTCAGCTGGCTTTGTCCTCAGCTTCTTCATCTGAAATTTACTATCAGTCTTAGTTTTAGATTGACAATAATTACATAATATCTGCCAACTAAGCAAAGTCTGCCAATGTGAATCCAGTTGAATTAGGATAGTATTGGGCCAAGTCCATTTGAAAACTTTTTTCCTAATCTAGAGCTGTTTGGATGGTCATTGCTGAAGTGGCAAATAACTCAGCCTTGTGTTTCATGCATAGGTCTTTATTTGAGTGAAGCTTTTGGACTTTATCTAAGGATGCAATTAAGAAAGCTTAAGAGCCTCAAGTTTTCTTAAAAGTCTATGAATTTTCTAGCTCACTGAGTCCCTGAAATGTCAGTTGATCCTCAGGAACAGTGCAATGGGGTGTGTGTGTGTGGGGGGGGGGAGGCAGACATCATTGCCCCCACTTAAAGCAAGCTCAAGTACCCTTAAGTCTTCAGAATGTGGCCGGATACCGGCCTTTGTATTTTTTCTCGACTACAGTGAATTCCTTGCAGCATTAAACAGGAATTATTTTGCGTGTCTGTGTGTGTCTGTGTGTATTAAAGTCCATAAATGTTTCTGCAAACTCAAATACCTGGTCTGCACAATTTGGGCCTAATTTCATTCCTGAGTGAACATATTTATTTGTTTTTATTAGTTAAAAATAGTTTCCTGTTGTTGGTTTGTGAATTAATAGAACCTGGTTGCTGGCAGAGGAAAAGTGTAATGAATGAACTGAATGTGAATTTGGGGGTGGCCGATTTATATTTATTTACATTTAACCAAGTTTTTGTAAAACATCAAAGCAGCACGATATAGCACAGCAGTACATTGATGGGGCTCTGGTACCAGATGTCTGTTGTGCTGACCACTCCCCCAAAATGACTGATCCTAGAGAACCCATTTACTGATTATCAGGGTTGTTAACTATGGATTCAGGTATGTCTGGGTTCTGTTTGATTCAATTTAACACCCCCCCCCCCTTTCCTCCTCTTATTTTGTAGATTGATTACACAGGAACAGAACCAGGTAGTCCTTGCAATAAATGCTTAAATGTGTCCTGGAACAGCACTCCTTGCCACTGCGTCATTAACTTCACACTGGATCAACCTTTTGAGGTATGTTTTCGTTCTCATATTTAGACCATATGAAAATGGATTTGACCTGAAGTCCTCATGTAAATCTCCTGATCAAAGCCGCCTCCATACTGGCCGCTCTTCTCTTTCCTGTCGTGTGTCCTACTTGTCCTTCTGAATAAGCTTTTTTGGCGTTTATAATTAACTTGCCACCTTCTGGTTAATTTTCATTTTATGTATTGCTTCTTCATACAAAGAGCAAGGCTTGAAGCAAATCCCGAGTCATTTGCCTGGAGGCCCAGACATGCAGTGGTGTTATTAAATTCAAGGTTTTATGCTAATGAAACTCGGCAGGAAGTTTTAAGAACAGCAATAGAGGCAGCTAAAAGTGTTGCCAGTTTGCGCTGCCTTGTCACGTTTCTATCCTGCCTTTTGAGGAGATGAGGCCACCATACATGGTCCTGCCCTCCTCCAGCAAACCTGTGAGATAACGTCAGGCTGAGTCAGAGTGGCTGGCCAAGAGCCCCCATTGACCTTTATGCCCGTGTTGGAAACTCAACCCAAGACTCTCTGATCACACTCCAGTTCTCTAACCCTTCTGCTACTCTAGCTCTTCCATTCGGAATTAGATGGGGAAGTAAGCTAAAATGTCAGTATTTTTGGTTTATGCAAGCAACTTATTTATAAATTATCTGACAACATTTCTTTTACGATTTCTTCAGAAGTGTAGTTTTATTAAGTGAGCTTGGCCCGAACTCTTTGTTGTCTTGTAAAATGTAAAGATTGAATGGAAACTAAAAATGATATATTGATGCATAGTGGGAGTTTTAAATTGATTGAAGTCCTAACTTTGGGGTTTTTTAATGATAAAAGTGACTGTGTATTATGGAATAGCCTGCTGTAGCTTTGTAGCATAGTTTGATAGACAAGGTATGTGTCTAAGTTCTTCCTTCCCATTTTAGAACCAATCCTGATTTTTAAAAAAAGGTGGTAGTTTTATTAAGCAAGAGATTGGTATGACTGATTTTCATGGGTGCGAGGATTTTTGCTTATTGAGTGCAGTTTTCCGACCTCCCCTTTCCCATGGGAACCTGTGATCTTGTTCCTGGGGGTCCCCTCTCCTCCATGAACAGGATTTTGGGGAGCAATTTGGGCTGCCACAGGATGGAGAATGTTGGGAAATCGTACTGTGAGCAGAAATCCTTGAGTCTGTGGAAATGTGTAATCTGGATCCAAGCCAAAGGCTGTAATTTTACTTTTGTGTTTTAAAAGTCTAGTATTCCAAGGCTTAAGCCAGTTTGGATTTTAGGGACAAGTAACGTTTCGTGTGTTACTGCATGCTATGGGATGCCGAGACACATAAGCTTCTCATAAATCAGCTAGACTGATCCATTTTTATTCCTCATTGTTTATTTTCCTGTGTTGTACCTAATTCTAAATATCTCTGTTATATCGGAAGCTGTTTAGTGTATGAATTACTGTGCATATTTCAGAAGTGTTGGTTACTTGTGTATTGCAGAGCAATGTCTTTATGTATTACGGGCTGTCAAACTTCTATCAGAATCATCGCCGCTATGTGAAGTCTCGGGATGATAGCCAGCTAAATGGCAACAATAATTCTTTATTTGTAAGTAAATTGTCTGACTCCACCAAGCATGTCTGGCTTCTGGTACATAAATCAAGATGACTTTTCAAATATTAAGGGGGAAATGAGGTAATACAATACCTTTATATATTATCACAATGAGTTAATGAGCTTCTCTGTACGTCTTTTTTCTTCTTTTTGATCCAGACCCCCCTCCCATTTTAAAGTAAAGTCTCATTGCTCTGTGTTCAGCCACCAACGTAAATTCATATCAGTTAATTTTCAGCTAGGCTTAATATGAGAACCAAACTGCCAAATCCAGGTAGATTATTATGTTGAGCAGTGTTGCTGCTTACTGGCAGGCATTTTGAGCAGGCCACCTATTATGTTCTTCTTGGCAAGCTGAAACTACTTAAAAATACTTTGTGATATATTCATCAGTGGTTTATCTCTGTTCTCAGCTTCTTATTAAGTAAGCTTTTCATTATGAGTACCTGAAAGTACTCTTAAATATCACCGACTGCCACTTTAGGTGTTCATTTCCTTTGGTGTTTGATGAAAAGAATATTGGTGTAATCCATCCCTAGCTAACATCTCAGCTGTTTTTCCTTATAAGTTGATGACAGATTTATAGGAGTAGCTTTTAAAGAACCAGCAATCTAGCCATAACATATCTAGTAGTCTATAATAGTAGCTAAAGGTATCAGTGGGACAGAATGTATTTTTTTGATAGCGAATTAAGCCTAGCTTTCAGGTAACAGTTGAATGAGGGAAAGCCCAGCTTAAACTCTCTGCATTCTTTGTAGATGGTCCTCTGAGTGTAGTTCGGAAATAGCACTCTTCTGGCTTTGTGGTGGTCAGATTCACTTCTTCATTTAGTGGTGGGTTCCTTCAGCATTGGGAACTTGGTGTGAAGACTGTTTTACTGGGATACACTGTACTTATCCAGAAAAAAGAGAGTAGGAACTGAGTGGGATTAACCATGAATCAAAAGATTAGTAAAAAGATGTACACTGTATTTTAGTAATTTCATTTTTATGGGGTAATGGAATCAAGGAACTGAAAATAATACTTTTTCTTTGCTCTGTATGTAGTCAAAGTGAGGACTTCTCTTTTCCAAGGCACAGTATTTAAGTTATGACTGAACAACGATCTCCACTCTAGTTATGCAGAACTTCTGTCCAGCCGGATCAAATGAAAATAATCTGTTGTCACACTCCAGCTGTCATCTGTCTCTCTGACTAGGGATGATCAAACAGGCAGGGGCAGATACAGTGAGATTCCAAGCGGATCAGCATATCCACGATTTGACATTCCAGTAGCCATACGTCCAGTTGCTTGCTGTGTAATTAGAAAACTTACCTTGCCAGTCTGCCCAGTTTTTGTTCGGTGAACAAGGAGGAGCATATTGCCTTCCTCTCTTGGAACTTCATTTGAATCATAGAGTGGAATTAGATGCAGATAGATGTTGACTGTTGTTGCGTTGTCAGATCACATTTGTCAAATAACTGGGGAATCGGGAACATAGGAAGAGTTGTTATCATATCTCATGCGCTTTTATCAAGCAAACAGGATTGGATCCAAAGGTGCTGATTCCTCCCACTGTCAGAGGAGCAGAACCATTATCGCTGAATCTCCTGACCCCCAGGAACAGGATGGGGGCACTCGGTGTCCTGCCGCTCGAGGAGGGAGATGTTGCAGTCCCACTCCGCTTGCAGCACTTTGGTTCCAGTCCTGGGTGTCCTGTGTTTTGATTATGCTCTGGCTAACTCTGTTTTTATGAGGTCAAACTGACTTGTTCTCTTTATACCAATCAGAATCCCAGTAAGGAATGTGAGCCTTACCGCACCAGTGAGGACCACAAGCCCATTGCTCCTTGTGGAGCTATTGCCAACAGCATGTTCAATGGTAGGATTTCTAAACATGTTACCGTGTAACCCTCAGACTTTGTATTTGTTTTGACTTAACTACAAAGAAGTGGAACCTCATGACAGTCACATTCTTAGTCCAGTGGATGTATGGTAAATATAGACTACTTCACTCCTTTGTGCCACCACAACATGGCTGAGTTAGTTGTCTAAACAACTCAATTTGATGTCCACCCCAAACACACCTCTCCTTGTCTTCTCCATCCTTTGTCTCTAAGAGCGCACAGCCCTCTGTGCCTTGAGCAGTGTTCCCTCTAAGCTGAGTTAGTGTGAGCTAGCTCACAGTTTTTTAGCCTCCGGCTCACACATTTTTGCCTTAGCTCAGGAAGGATGGCTCCAGAGCAAACTAATCTATGCAGCAGCCAAATCAATCACTCACCACTTTAATGGCAGTAGCTCACAAAGCAGAATTTTTGCTCACCAGACTCCACAGCTTAGAGGGAACATTGGCCTTGACCTAGTACTCTTACTGGTTAGAATGTTTAACACTTCATAACATCACACTGTGATGAAAAGGGTCCTTCGTAACCTTGTTCTACCGTAAGAAATGTGGAAGTTACTTATCTGGTCTAAGTCTCAAGCCGCTAGACTGTAATGAGGAACTCATTTCTCCAGCTTTATTCTACCACTTCCCAGTGCATTTAGGATTCCTTTTTGATGCCATCAGCAGGTTAAGAATTAGAAATATGCTTATTAATTAAACCCCAATCCAGACATCAGTGATACAGGTTTTCCCGGGGGGAAATTGAGTATTGTCTAAATTAGAATGTTTATTTTGACTTACATTTACTAAATAAAACTCTGAAATTACCTCAAGTTAATTTTATGTTTTGGTAGCAACACATACTTGAACTGAAATATTTTACTGGGGGGGGGAATCAAACATGGTTAAAAAAAATTCAGAGCATCATACGTAGATTACTTTTATTTGAATAACACCTGTAAAATTGACAACATAACATGTACTTTCCTCAAACTGTTTAAATTTTAGGAAGGAAAACTCAAAGGAATTGAAAACTTTTGACACTAATTTTAGTGTGCGTGCACACACACACACACACACTGAACCTGCACATCATATGCCATGGACATATGCCACACATCCATTTCAACAGAATTTTATTCTTTCTGGACCTCCTGATGGCCCCTGGGTTTTGGTCACTACGTAACAGACTGGATGGGCACTGGCCTGATCCAACGTGGCTTCTCTCATGTTCTTTTCCAGGGAGGTTGCGGTGGCAGCACAGTTTGACTGGCACTCTATTACTTGTTAGCTCCATGTCAATTTGTTTATGGTATTCTTTCTACCAGGTGAGAACAGAGAGAAATAAGAATTTTAGCTTTGGCTGTGCAGGACTTAACACAGACAACTCAAACAGAGGAAAGGTGTGTTTAGCATTATTCTACCCACAACTGTTATACAAAGCAACAAAACATACATGTACTGTCTCAAACAGTTCCCGGGGCAATCACATGGAAAACATTAATTACAACTCTCACACTGCCTGGAGCATATTGGCAATGGCATCCATTTATTATTGTTCAATTTATGAAACAAAATATTTAGAAATGGGAACTTTTTCACAGCAAAATAAAGCACTCATAAGCAGTCACTGGTTACCACAATGAAAAAAGAATAACAGTGTTGAGCAAAAAAATGATGAATAGCTGCTGAGCAAAGAGGAATAAAATGAGTGATAAGCGTATCTTTTTACCTTGTCTATAAAACCTGTCCCCCATGATTGTGAATTAAGAGGTAGACCAAATCTTAGTTTCTCCGTTTCTGTTCAGGATAGGGCTGCCAAGTGCCAGCGACTTACTGGCGGGGGAGAGTTGTTCTCCCCCCGGGAGCTCTTCTGGCACATGTGTGCCACGCCTCCGGGTGACGTCATTTCACGGGGGAAGTCGTCCTCACTGGACGACTTCTGGGGCGGGGTTCCCCCCGCCGGCTGAATGCCGGCTGGCGGATTGGGAACCCCTATAGCGGGGGATCCCCCACCCCCCGGGCTGACTTGGCAGCCCTAGTTCAGGAGTCCTTTCTCTTTCTTTTTTCCTTGAGGTTTGACTCGGCCCCTCCCCAAAAATTGCAGTCAGAGTCCATGAAGGACAGAGATTCTGCTTTTCCTTAGGACCTTCTTATCCTCTGTAGTGGAAGATTATTAGCTGGGTTCCAAAAGGTTTCCTGCATCCTTTATGAGTCAGTGAAGTCACCTGCACTTTCCAGTGCCCCAGGAAAGGGTCTTTGTTCTTTTAGCTGTCTCCATCAATATGTGCACCGACATCCTAGGAGCTAAATAGAAAAACTTGATCTTTAACTTCTTGGCAACTAGAAAGGTCATTTCAGTTTCATCTCTGAGTTTTCATAAAGTGCAAATTCAAACTTTACCTTGCAGCACTATGAATTTTTACACACATCTGAGGTAACGTGCCATTTCTTCTCACACACAATATAAGATGGTTGTTAGGCTAATTTGAGCAAACGGGGATGAGTTTTGGCCACTGTTGCATCCAGGACTCTGATGTCCAGCAGCTCCCAGCACAGCTAGGAAGATCCTATAAAACTGCCAAGTCTCGGCCAGTCTTTCTGTGTGTTTTTTCATTTGTCCTTGTACAGTTAATGATTGTCTTGACAAATTAATTCCACTACAGTTTTTGGTCTATAGTCACATTAGGAACCCTAACAGAGCATCCAAGTGCATACCCTGAGTAGGAAATCGATACATTACAAGACTTTACTTCTGTCATCTACAATAAAACTTTTGTATTATTATTGAGTTCATAGAGCCCAAAAGGTTGTGACAAACTTTTATTTGTTTTTCTGTATAGATACGTTAACATTGTATCATCTTGATCAAAATGGAACACACCTTATTCCGTTGAATAAAAAGGGTATCGCTTGGTGGACGGACAAATATGTAAAGTTTAGGAATCCCGTTGGAGATGATAACAACTTGACCGTACTTTTTCGTGGTAAGATTATTACTCTGGTAGTCCAGGTGGTCTTATATTGTTGTAAATCCTCCCTTTTTGGTACTCATCTCACCTAAAGGCATTGTGGAAGCTACAACTTAGACAAAGTTTGTTTTCTGTTTTGTTTTGTTTTTAATCAGTGCATTTTGAAGGAAACAATAGGTGTTGGAAGAAAATTATGAATTTATGTATTTACTTATTTTTGTGGTTGATATCCTGCCCTTCCCCACAAGTGGGCTCAGGGCGGCTTCCAACATGTCAAAACCATAAATAATAAAGCAGTTAAAACATTAATTGAAACAGGATTAACTAATTTAAAAATACCTATACATGACGGCAGTTCCAGTTCCAGAGTGCGCTGAGCTCCTGCCAGGGGACAGTGAATCAATTTGATGAGAGTCAAGTGCTGCGCCTGGTGCCCGTGGGATACGTGGCATCCGGGAGCTGTTGAGGCCGGGGAGGCTGATGTTATTTGATGTCCGCTGCCTCAGCCAAAGGCCTGGTGGAACAGCTCTGTTTTACAGGCCCTGTGGAACTGTAACAAATCCTGCAGGGCCCTGATTTCAGTTGGGAGCATGTTCCACCAGGCTGGGGTCGGGGCCGAAAAGGCCTTGGCCCTGGTCAAGGCAAGGCAGACATCTTTCAAACCAGGGACTACTAGATCGCTGGTCTGGAGAGCGCAAGGGAGAGATCGTCCCGCAGGTATGCTGGTCCCTGGCCACAGAGGACCTCAAAGGCACATCCTCTTGCATGCAAGCTTGTTTGCAGATTGAGCTTTACTCAGTTCCATCTCTTTCTAATACTTTAATCCCTATTCAGAATATTACCTGGCTCTGCTCTCAGTGTCCACAGATTCAGCTGCCTGACCAGTTTGTTCCCCACGCTACCAGATTATTGCATAGCGGTTATGCTTTTTGTTGGCTGTAGGGAAAATTGGAATCACTCCAGCTGAATGAGTAAGATGAGTCATCAGGTCTGGGTGGGTCAGGAAGGGACAGCTGCGTAAAAAGTAGGTATTTAAGATCTACTCCTTTTAACTAGAACTTGTAGCAAATGTGTAAAGTAAGAATCAGCGCAGGGCCTTACAGCTGTGTTTACATACTGTTTTGTTTTTAAGGCACAGCAAAGCCTGTCAACTGGCCCAAACCAGTGTACATGTTGGATTCAGACCCAGACAACAATGGGTTCATCAACGAAGACTTCATTGTGTGGATGCGTACTGCAGCCTTACCTACATTTCGCAAGCTGTATCGCCTCATAGAGAGGAAAGACATCTTGCTTCCTACTCTACCTGCTGGAAAGTACTCCTTACACATAACATACAGTATCCTTTACTGAAGGCTTCAGGAATGATGCAACCGGGAAGAACTTTTTTTCATACACTTTACAGTCATTAAATGGGCAGCTTGCAGCTGTGTTAGCAGGATAAGCCGGTAAAAAAAACTAATGCATTGCCTTTAAACATTTAGGGCAAAGGAAACATTTTCAAAAGTGGCCATGGATCTACATAGAGTGCCAGGGCCAAAGATTTGATATTGGGGTTGGATTTCTTCTTGACATTCCCAGTTAATACGCTTGGGAATACCAGCCGTGTTCACGATTCTTTGTCTTTCAGGGCTGTCAGGCACAACATCTGGGCACGTTAGGGTTTTTGACGTAGCGTAATAATGTGACTGGCAGCCACATGCCACACTCCACGTGTCTTATTGAACTGTCTTGCTAGAAAGTGAAGTCCTTTAAAGGGGTTAGCTATGCCTCAGTATGTTTTCCCTTGTGTTTTGTCATACAGGTTTTGACAAGTTGGAGACTGTGAACTCAGTAGTTTTTGTAGCATTTTCAGTCCAAGGGGAAGTGTGTGAAAGGAGAGACTGAAACTTTTGGTTAGTGGAAAAGAAAGGTTAGATAACATGACTTTAGGGACCAGGGACAGGTGATGGAAGGTGACTTTTTTTCTCATGTGATAAGGTTTTAGAGCATTAGCCGTGGTATGTGGGGAGATGGGAGCTGTGGAGGTGTACTTAGGGTTTGGCAGGCTGGATGTGGAAGAGGAACACTCGGGTTGGGTGCAATGCTCCCTCTAAGCCATGGAGTCTTGTGAGCAGAAATTCCACTTTGTGAGCTACGGGCATTAAAGTTGTGAGTCAGTGATTTGGCTACTGCATAAATTAGTTTGGTTTGGAGCCCTCCTTCCTGAGCTAAGGCAAAAATGTGTGAGCCAGAGGCTAAAAAACTGTGAGCTAGCTCACACTAACTCACCTTAGAGGGAACACTGGTTGGGTGTTAAGAGGTATTTTAGAAGCTAATTCCTGAGCCTTGTACTGGGCTCCCATCCACATCACAAATAGCGTGTGGGGCCGTCTGTGAAAAATTATAGCGGTGGTCTTTGCTGTTCTGCTGAGGAGGAAGGCTTGGCCTTCCAATCTCAACAGAACTTAAATCTCAGGGTAAAAAAACCAGCTTACATTACCACACAAAACACTTGTGAGAGCTGCCATTTAGTTTGGGCAGAACAGTGGAAGCCACCTCTGCCAGTTGGTTTTCTTTTTTTTTTCCGTGTGATTTCTGTAGCCAGCGGGCTTGGTTTGAAGTAACTGTTTTCCAAAATCCTTGGTGAGACATTATTTTAGAATAACACTGACACTGCCTTTAGTTATAACAATGTTATATTCATGCCTAGCACAAAGTGCTGCTGTAAAAACGTAAGTTCAGTTCCTATGCCACCTCTGGGCTCGATAGGTGTAAATCCATCTTCTTTGCTTTGCTCCCCCCCCCCCCCCCCCCCCATTCTGGCACATGATTGAAAGCTGCCTGGTTTGGGAAATTTTTACTTAAACTCCACTTTGCCCTGATTTCCAAATGCAGGCATTTGTTTCCTTCTCACGAGCTGCAATTCTAAACCATCCCAGTTTGTGGGGAAGAAACAGACTTGAATCTGCCCAGGTCCCTGCATGTGTATGTCATGGCAAATTGAAATGTAACTGAAAGATTCCCCAACTAGAAAGCTTTGGGAGTGTGCACATATGGCAGATGGGCCTTGTTTACGCCTGTCACAAATAAGCCTGTGACATCAGAATACAGTCACCATTTTTTTTTCACAGATTGGGCCAGTGGGATGAACAGGTGTTTACATCGTTAGGTTAGCTAATAAATGTTTTTCCTATATCTGAATCAGATTACCCCGTGCACAGCTTTGATGGGAGAAAACGGATGATCTTGAGCACCATTTCATGGATGGGCGGCAAGAACCCATTTCTGGGAATTGCGTATATAACCGTTGGCTCCATTTGCTTTTTTCTTGGCGTAGTGCTGTTAATCATTCATCACAAATACGGAAATCGGAACAATAGTGCAGATATTCCCAATTAACCCCACCCTTCCAAACCACTTGTACTGCATGTGCATCAAGGCCAGTCCAGAGTGGATGTAGCTCTCGGAAGCTTTCTCTTTGGTTAAATGTTGCTTCTGACAGAGAACACATAAGTATTTCTTAAGCCTTCGTTCCCCTTACAGTGGACTAACTTAAAGATAACGGGTATAAAAATTAGCTGTAGAAAACTGTGCTGATTACCGAGGATTTTGGAGGTTTGCCTCTTGCTGGACAGGTGCCATGATGCATATATAGTCTTTCTTCACCTAACGGATCTGCTGCTTGTTGTATGCTGTGTCACATGTCAGTACTGTGTACAGGCTATGCCGAGAGAGTGTGTTTAGTGTGAAATAACTTGTTAGTATTTTGAGGAGGTAGTGTGGGCTGGGGTTGCTTGAAGGCAGAGGGGCCTGTCTAGTGTTCTGTCACACAAGGCATTATGTGCATGGGCTTTTATGTTCTCTGCTGAAATGTGTACTATATTCATCTTGTACAGTTCACTCTGTATTGACCCGAACTTTTTCTGCTTTCAAAATTCCCAGTGTGTTCCAGCCGATACGCCTGGCATGTAAAGAAATGGGACAAAAGCCTCTTTGTTGACCATTTATTTAAAAAAACAAAACAAAACTGATTTCCACATGGAATTAATTGCTGCATTTAAAGCTTTTGCTTTGATTCTACATGCAGTTCTGTCTTACGCACTTTCCATGGTTTGAGCCTCTTAGTATGCCTCCAGAAGAGATGAAGAGGTTCTGTTCCTAAGTCAGGAATGACAGTGTGTGTCAATACAGAAGCTTCATTTCCTCAGGTTAAAAGCTGTGCTCTTAAGAATTTATCATAACCATCTGCATAGTCTTCACTGGAAGAAAATATTTATATCGACCCCAGAAGACGTTTTCTTTTCTTTCATCAAATACATGAGGTCATGAAACGGTTTGCCATGAAAGTAAACTTAAAATTGCCACAGTAGTATATTTTGTCATGCTTGTGTCGAGTATAAGAACCCATTCCAGTGATTTTAAATTATACATCTTGCATAGTTCTGTATATGAGGTATTATACATGAAATTGGTTTGTTGATATGAATATTCACTATTGAATAAATGCTGCCATTTGTTTATGAAATTTGATCATTAGCAAAAATGTGTCTTCTGAAACAGCTCCATTTGTGGTGGAAGTGGAAAAGACCACATTGGCAGAAGGACTGTGCAAAAGACCTCCAGATAAACCGTAATCTAGTGAAGCCTTGTAAGACAGGCCTTGTCTACCATTTTTGGGAACCAGGTTTGTTTTAAACTGTAAACTTTCCCCTGGGTGACAAGATGTTATTATTAGGGCAGCAAGTGTAAATAAAGGCTTTGGGTTCGCTGCTATGAGTTTTGTGGTGAGCAAGAACATGGAGATCACTGAGGCAGGAGTTGTCGGTAACTAATAAAGATTTATTTACTGTTTGAAAGAACAGATCAGCAGCACAGGTCTCTAGGTTAGGGATGGGTGTGAACTGGCTCACGAGCCAAAATTCGGGATGAACTTGGGCCCGTTTGGAGCTTGGGAACTGATGTTTGGGGAAGATGCATTCCCCAGCATTTACTGGACTTTTGGCCGGTTTGGTTTGGCTGTTCTGGGTCAGCCATTTAACTCTTTGATTTTGCTCCCTCCCCCCTTGAAGTGGTGGGGAGCAAAACCAAAGGGACAAATGAAGCCCATTCCTGGGCGATCCCCGCCCCCTTTCTCCTGGCTGTGGCAGGCCACAGCTGGGAAAAAGATGGAAGGGAAGTAAGTCCCTTTCAGGGCTTGCTGCAGCTGGGAGAAAGGAGGAACCGAACTTGGTGGTTTGGTTCAGGGTTTAGTTCAGGGGCTGCCCTGAACCTAACTGCCTGTTTTAGGTTCATGCCCATCCCTACTCCAGACAGTCAAAGGAGAAATCTGGCTGAGTCATAAAAGTTTAAGCTAGTTACGGCTTCAGAGTGTGGTTTGAATTCTCTTTAATGCTGGCAGGTTCAAGCAGGTGTTCACTACCTAGCCACCCACACCAGCCTGCCCTTTCCGAAGAGACTACATGGTCATGGTCTGCTCATCACCAGAGACAAGCCTCGCAACTGGGTACTCTTTCCTCTCCCGGTAGTGGAGCTAAACCACTCTGCCCTTCAGCCTATCTACTCTTTTATCTGAAGCAGACTAACAGTCTCCTCCTCTGTTTCCCTCCAGCGTTCCATTCCTCCTCCGAAAGGTGACTGAATGCTGGAAGCAGCCCTCCCATAGGCTCGGGAATGAAACAGCAGATGGTTTGTTTTCCCCTTTTCATTGACACAACGGGTGAGACCTTTCTCGGGTCTCTGCCTGGTCAGTGAGGCATACTTACACTTTATTAGTTTCAGTACCTTTATTAGCATACATGAAAATACACAACCGGGGAGATACTTTGATCACAAAGAAAGTTTTCCCAGGGGGAGGCTCATCCGTTGTGCTTTTGATGTGCTGACCCTGCAATTTCTCCAAATGTGGGAAACTTGACTACATATACTTTATTACATCACAGTTGAATTAACAAGCAACATAAACATTGGTTTACAGAAACTGAATAAGAAAATGGTACAATAACTCTTTGCATATATACAAACCATTCTTTGCTTTTGGTACAGACACCACCTTTTGGGCTCCCATCCTCCTGGATAAAGTGTCAGTTGCCACATTTCATGGCCATGGCCATGAATGATGTCAAAAAGTCTTGTAAAAGCAAACTCCATCAGAGCAATTTGCCATCATTGCCTTTAGTGTTGTGGAACCAGCACAGTGAAGAAAGATTTGTGCGTGGGGTAAACTTTCATCCCCACACGTAAGGCCTTGGCTTTCCTAGGCCCCACACAACAGCCACATACTCCTCCATGGCTGAAAGGTGCTTCCTAGCCAGGAGCTTCCTGGTTGGGAATAACACTGGGTGTGTCTGTCCATTTGGCCCCACACTGACTCAGCGCTGCCCCCAGACCAATGCTGGAAGGATCTGTCATTCCACTCAGGGGCCACTGCCACAACTTCAGAGAGCCATTAGCTCTGTTACCTTTTGAAAAGCACTTTGGTATTCTGCTTTCTTCACCTGATCTGGGCTCTGTGTTACTTCTCTTGGGAAGTGGAACACCACTATAAGGACTGTACATAACAAGCCTGCAGCAAAGCAAATAGTAACTACATAGGTTTTTAACCCATACACTCTAGTCAATTTTATCCACATCCCAGTACTTTTTAAAGTTCAGAGCCTGTATCAGCATCCCATTTAGCCCCACCACACTGTTGACTGCTAAGGAACATGTAGAGAGCCAGTATAACATGGGCTCTATTGCACAGAGGACCAGCACAACCAACATGCAAGTTATTAAATGAGCCACCCTGCTCTCTGGAGACTATGACTGCTCCAAGCACCAGCCCTAAGATCCTCCCATTCCCTAAGTGCTCAGTATACGTAGCCTGGTGATGGGCATAGAAAGGGCGGTATTGTGCTGCTAGTGGGACTGTCAGCAGTCTAGGCACCATTCAAGGAGAAGTAAACAGATGATTGGGGATGGCTGACCATGTTGTTTACCACACCAAAATGTGTATGAAAGTGATTACGATAGTTTTAAAAAATTAAAGACTTAATGACCTGTAAATTTATAATTCAAAGGGCTTTGCACAGAACAATAATAAACTTTCTTATGATGGTGAAGCGTTTTCACCAAGAGGGTGGGATTGTGTGAATCTGGGCGGTTCAAAAGCCATGTAGCTGTTCTAGTTCTAGTTTGCCATACTCAATCACACAGGAGAGACAGATAGGCAAGCCTCTGTTCTCTGCATTGTTTGAGGCTCCTCCCCTTCCTCCTTCCAGGGGAAAGCAGGGAACATGCCAGAGCTTGCTTTCTGGCCAGGCTCCCTCAATCACACAGGAGACAAAGGCAAGCCTTTCTTCCCTTCCATTGGCTGAGGTTCCCTTTGCTCAGCTGCCTCAATCGCACAGGAGAAATACAAAGCACCTTTAAGATCAACCAAGTTTTATTCAAGATATTAGTTTTGTGTGCCTTGCTACAGTGTGTGTGTATTTTTTTGGGCTTGTTACGCTGTGTGTGTGTTTTGTTGAGCTCATTATGCTGAGGTTTACCTGGGTGCAGCTGGGTTTGCTCCCTTTTATCACTGTATTCCTGCTGCGATGATCCAGTTTTTCTCTGTAGGAAAGCAATGTGAGCTATTTAGATGAGGAATAACAAGCCAGTGAGGTGGATTAGCCTGAAAGTGCATGTCCAGACCAAGTTCACCAGCACATTCCCTTTGTAGACTGGGGATTTTGAACCTAGATAGCAGGCTGATACTGACCACTATACCTGGCTGTCTCTCTGTTCTTGCACTGTCTCATGGGAGTTGCATTTATTTTTCTGGAAAGACTACACTTTTGTAGACAAACACATGATGTCATGATGCCCTCACATGTTCTTGACCAGCACACAAAGTAATTTATGTACAAAGGCTTGCAATGCCCAGCCCTTCCATGTTTCCCGGAGTCCAAATGAGTTCGACACCCCTGCTTGAAGCTGTCAGCTTCCCTCTCTGCTACTACCTGTCCTTTCTCAACTGCTCTTTCTTCAAGTTTCCTTCTCTCAGCATTCCATCTGCTCTAATTGGTTGCCCTTGTTGGATAGCGCCATGTATGTCATAAAATGTAATGCCAGAGGTATGAACGTTAGCAGAGGACACAAACAAAAAGATTTTTTTTAACTTAGAATAAAAACAGGCTTAAAACATTAGCACCCTTGCAGTATTTTGTTTATTTAAGTCTCTGATAACTGATGCCTCTTGCTCTGAATTCCTGCATCAAAACGTCTGTGCTGTTGCAATCCTAAGTATGCTGCATCTGTCAGCTGCAAACCTACTTTTGATTTATTGACATTCACCGCAGAAATCTCATGCTCAGAGTTCTGAGCCTGGGACCCAGGGGGAAACATGAAAGGGCTGAGAGATTGAGAGAGTCTGGTGAAGTGAGCAACAGCAGCAGCAGCAACAGAACTGGAAGCAGGAGGTGGCCAGTTCCAGGGCGGGCCTGATAGAAGCCCTCTGGGGGCCTGATGCGGCCCCCAAGCTGCATGTTTGACACCCCTGCTCTTGGAGAAAGGCAGAACCCAGCCTGTCCTTCACAGATGTGCAGTGGCTCAAACATTATTTTGCAATGCAGAGCTTCTGACTTCCCAGTATTTGTGGCTGGAGTTGTGAATAAGGAAATGGGAATCAACTTCAGCCTCATCTCCAATACCCTTTGAGGCTGTATGAAAGAACCCTTACAGATCCATCTGATTCAGGTGGGTAGCCTTGTTCATCTGAAGAACACATTTTGAGTCCAGTGGCACCTTTAAGACCATGAAAGTTTTATTCAAGGTGTATAAGCTTTTGTGGGCACACATTCATGGTATCTGAACAAGTGTGCATACACAGGAAAGCTCATACCTTAAGTAAAACTTTGTTAGTCTTAAAGATGCCACTAGATCCATCTGATGCGTGTTTACTTGAAAACAAGTCTTCCTCCTGTTTTTTTACCTGAGCCAAAGGAGAGGAAGAGAGTAGGTACAAAAGTATTGTAGACATGAAGCGTCTCCGTTTTGTTTTGAAACGCCTCTGAAATCCTATGAAGAATGGGCGTTATCGAGACTCACAGCTTTCAGCACAATGAGCTGTCAGATCTGAAGGATCTAGGATGACAGGTAACAGAGTCAGGTGACTGAAGCAAGTGGAAACAGTACAGGAACATGTAGGAGCTTGCTCAATAATGTGACATTGATTGATGTACTCACCATGACTCAGCAGCTCACTCATTGGTTAATGAGTAGCTCCAGTATTGTATATATGTAACTCTGTACAGAGTGTGTTCTCTCTTCTCACAAATAAGTTGTTTGGCGTAGCACTTTGTTGGTGGACATCAGTATTTATTATAGCACTGTAAATACACTTCACTGGTGTGGTGCAGTCTGCTGTGACCTTGTGGACTCAAGTCTCCAGGGCTGGTGCTGTGTGGTCAAGCAGGTCACACACCCCAACATTTACACATCTGGGTAAGTCAGGGGCCTAATTCTCATGGCTGTGGTTTTCAAGCATCTGACCTCACGAGTCCCACCAAATACCTCGGGACCAACGTGGTGACATCACTGCCGGGTGACATCACTGGGTCTGTGCAGGTGAGTAGACTCAACTTGGCAACCCAAGTAAGCGTGCCCAGGGTTGGCAACCTGGCGCCCGCGGGAATCCTACTGAGCGGGCGGGGGGACCTTCGGCGACCGCGGCATAACGAAAACAAGGTTACGACAGAAGCATTTCAGGATTCCGGAGGCGGCAAATGTCGGTTTCCGGTTCTTGTCGCCCGCTTTCACCCGCGTCGTCCCTTTCTCGGCAGCTTTCTGCGCGGGCGAGGAAGAGTTACAGCTCCTCGGTGGCGGCGGGGCCAGGCGCGCGCACGAAGCCGGCCGCCCAACGGCTGGCCCTCAGCCCCTCAAGCCCCGCCCCCGCCCCTTCCCTTTCCGGCTACCGCTCTTCCGGCACGCGCCTCCTCCTCCTCCATGGTTGGACGCCCGGCGTTTCCTGCCACGTGACCTCTGCGAGGCCGGCCACTTCCTTTTTCCGGTGCCCTTGGGGTTTGCGTCGGAGGAAAAGAAGAAGAAGCGGGGGAAGGATTCAAGATGCTGCGGAACGTTTGGGTAGGTCGGTTGGGCGCGAGACCTTCGAGCGGAGGGAGGGAGGGAGGAAAGGAGGCTCCGGGGGCGGTCGGACTGGAGGAGGAGAGGCGGAGGGAGATGCCGTGGGACGGCCGCCGGGGACCCTCGCAGCCCAGTCCTCGATGCGCCCCCGCGTCTCCCTGGCCGGTGTCCCTCAAGCGCTGCCCGGGCGTCCTTCTTCGCTTTGCCCCGGCCGGGGCGCATTTTGACCCGCGGCTCCGTCCGATTCCCTCCGCGGCTTCACTGATCCTCAAACAACAGGACCCCTGAGGCCGCGGGGGAGGGCTGGGCCGCCGAGTAGAGCGCCGCCGTCTCGAGGGAGGGGAAGCAGCGTGGCGAGGGAGGGCGGAGGGAAGGAGCCGTGGGGAGAAGGCTGGAGAGGGCCCGGGGAGAAGGGCGCGGCCGAGTCTTTTGCTCCCCCGGGGACGGCGGTGCCTTCTGTTTGGGAAATGTAAATATGTCGCCTTTCCGAAGAGCTGCCAGGAGAGGCGGCATGGAAGGCGCTCTCACTCCTTCCTTTTTCTGGCACTCCCTTGTGCAGAGGTCAGAACTTGGTTCTTCTCTTTGTCCCTGCCGGCGCCCCCCGTCCCCTCTAAAAAAGCATTAATCTATCTTGATGGGAATTTGGATAGTCACATGCTGTTTTATCTTGGTTGGTTTTTGTGTTATATAACTGTTGTTTTTCAGTTTCACTTTGGACCACTGTGGTAGTTTCCCTTCCCTTGTATTTCTATGTTTGGTTGTTGTACCTTTGAGTAGGAATGATATTTCCAAACTCCTTGTGCTCTGGGTGGAAGGTAATGACTCCTTTGCTTGTACTGCTGTCAAAGCTTTAGGGATGGATCTGCCTCTCAGGTACTTTCTCTGTTTACTACCCCCTGTCAAGCATATCAGATCTTTGACCTTTCCCTGAGTTGGACAAACGGTTGATGTGTCAAAAGCTGATTTGAGGTGGGGACAGAGTGATCCTCATGGGATTGTAGTCACAACCTCATGACAGGGCAAAGAGAAGAAGAAGAAGAGGAGATTGGATTTATACCCCACCCTTCACTACCCAAGTGAGTCTCAGAGCAGCTTACAAACTCCTATCCCTTCCCCTCCCCACAACAGACACCCTGTGAGGTAGGTGGGACTGAGAGAGCTCTGACAGAAACTGCTCTTTTTCAAGAACAGCTGTGTCAGAGCTGTGGCTTGCCCAAGGTCATCCAGCAGGTGCAAGTGGAGGAGTGTGGGAATCAAACCCGGTTCTCCCAGAAAAGAGTCAGCACAGTCAACCACTACACCAAACTGGGGAAACCCACCCAGCTGGGGCAGGAAGAGTTAAAAAATCTAGACAGAAGGGACCACAGGGTCTGGCGCAAGAAGTGTAAGTTTAATATTTACACATGTAAAATGAGAACTCGAGGAGTAGATTGTTGAAAGCATCAATACAAACAAAAAGCATGTGTTTTAATGTATCCAGAGCAGGTAATTAGACAGAGAAACAGTTGGGCCTTTGGATGACCAAAGAATAAAGGTTGCTTAAGGAAGATGGTGAAAGGCAGAGAAGCTAAATGAATTCTTTTTATCTGTGCTCACTGTGGAAGTGTGGGGCATGTGCCCATGCCACAGCCATTATTTTCATGAAGGGAGTTTGAAAAACTGAGTCAAATTGATGGGATGAGAGATGTAGATTTATTGGGGAAATTAAAAACCAGATAACTTCCCATGTACTGATGGCATGCACCCGAGAGTTCTTGGGGAAATCCCATGTGAGATCGTTGAAATATGAATCCATATATGCAGGGCCGGAAAAAGTATAGAACAGGGTACTCAAGATGATTAGGGGGTTGAGGGAACTTTTCTCTCAGGAAAGGCTGTAGAGTCGGGGACTTCTCAGTTTAGAAAAGAGGCAACCAAGGGGGGACGTGATAGATTTTTATAAAATTAGATATGGAATAGAGAGTGGACAGAGAACTTTCTCCCTCCCCCCAAATACTAGAACTGGAGCTACATCCAACGAAGCTGATGGACAGTAGATTCAAGATGGATGAAAGGAAGTAATCCCTTATGCAACAAGTGGTTGAAATGTGAATTTCTCTGCCAAAGAATGTAGTGATGGCCACAGACACAGATAGCTTGAAAAGAGGATTAGACAGATTCATGGAGGATGGGTCCATCCATGGCCACGTCCCATGGTGACTAAAGGGACCCTCCACATCCACAGTGAATACTAGTACCAGGAAGCAATATCGGGGGAAGGCCTTGGCCCCCATGCCTTGTTGTTGGTCACTGGCCGCTGTCTGAGACAGGCGCCTGGGCGAAGTGGATGACTGATCACTGTCTGACACAGCAGGGCTGTTCTTATATTCCTAACTGACAAGCAAAATGTTCTTTGCCAACAAGGTGGCATAGTTTAAATAAGGCAGCATCATGATCCTAACGTTAGCATTCTGCAAACCTGTAAATGGCAAGAGGAGCAGCGTGTTTTGTACCTAGGCCAGAAGCTGCCTCGTAGGAGGTAAGCAGTCTCTTGTCTCATATTCAGCAATCTTTTTCCTGATAACAGGCTTTTAAGAGATACCTTAATTACACTAAGCTGAGATCCCCTTTTCCTTATAAGGGTATACTTTGAATTTTTTTAATAGAAAGTGCAGATATTTATACTGTTAAATTCCATAAATATGCCAAAGTGGACAATTTTATGTGCTAAGTTGTAGATGACACATTTTGTTGTTAAATCAATAAATCACAAGGAAGTAAATATTGCACATATTTCAGGTTTTCCCTGGAAATAAGAGGAAAAGTTTCCTTTCATGTTCTACACCTCTAAATGGTATACATTTTTGACCAAATAAGATGTCTGTTTAGAAAGCATTTCACTTATTCAAATGAGAATAGACCATTAGAGTTTTCTTCAGTGCTCCCCCAAACTTATTTTTTGTTGCTGGAGAAATTGGGGGAAAACTGTCTTCAGAAAAACACATGCAAACATCCCCCTGAAATTTTCTGGATTTTTTTTTTTTTGGACCATTGCATCTAATCAGATGGCAGATTATCGGTATAAACTGCATTATTCACTGATGCAATACAGGGGCACTAGTGATGCTTTGAAAAAGATGCTCATAATTGTGGCTGCAGGTTTTATCATCATGCACCCTGGTTCATACGGAGATCTAGTGCAGAGATAACATTGCCATATTGCCTTTTTGTATCTCTTCATTGGAATTTTCACTATTTAGAAATAGCTCCAGCCATAGTACTTGATGTATTTTCAAGTAGGTGTGCACAAATACACAGCTTTTAACAAAAAAGAATAATAATTAAATGCTTGTGTTCTTGTTTTAGGCTCTTCGAAGTATTTCCCAGCGAACCATAAGTACTGCACCACGCAGGCAGATTAAAAATAGGGTCCCAGAACACCAAAAACTTTTCCAGGTACTGGTTGTGTGTCTATCTTGCGAATACATGCTTCGTATTCTCTCTAACGTTTGTATTTGTTTTATGTTTGCTCCCTTTTTAAAAAGCATGAGTTGATGGTAGTATGGACTTTGGAGTGTGAAGATGTTTAACACAGCTTACTGATCTGATGGTAATAAATACGTTCTTGACTTTATGCTTTTAGGCTGTCTAACCTGATTGCTAAATGATGGCTGCTTGTTTGATCAGCAGTGCTAAAAGTTCTTAAACCCAGTTGCCTATCTATATCTGTAAATCGTTCATCTTTAAAAAGGGCTAAGTTGCTTTAGTGGGTCATAGATGAGTTGTTGCCCTATTTGCTGACTCTTAAAATAAAACTTCTGTCAAAAGGACTAGAAGTTGTGGTAAAAAAAAAATGTTAACTGTAATAAACTAATACGTTAAATAGTCCCAGAAGGCTTTTTCTGAGGGAAGAAGGAAGTCCCCTTAGTCTCTGGAGTTCTACTCACAAGCTCCTTGGAAGGCCTGAATATTTTTTTCTGGGTGGGGGCAGGGACAGAGTGTCCCAGCAGAGTCCACGCTGAGGCGGGCCACTCAAAGTAGTCGTCATTCCTAAAAGGCTCGCAGCAGGAGTCCCAGAAGAGGGGAGAAACAAAAGGGCTGCTTTTCTAGCAGGCAGCTTCTCAGCTAGTCCACAGGTTGTCTCCTCCTTTGGAATAACTGTTCTTCTGCAGGAGACATCCAGTGCCATTGCGGAAAAACACGGCGCCTTTCCTCCTTCCTCCGCTAGAGTTCATCTGCCCTTTTTTGTTTGGTGGCCAGGCAGTCCTTCACAAAACCTCTTCAGAAATTGACTCCTGCTAAGTGGCAGGGTCTCTGATCCTGGGCTCGCTATGCAGGCAAACACTGAATACAGTGTTTTAATATAAATTATGTTTCAAAGGCTTACTTATGCTAACAACGCAAAGATGTATGAAAGATACAGCAGTAGTAAAAGACAGATTAAAGACCTGCTATTGATAGTTTACCTGACTAGTTCTACTCTGTGCCAAACTGGATATAAAACTGGTTATAATTGAACTTGTTTATTAGTAGTAGTCTCTGAACTTACCATTTTAGGCTATTATGAACCAGTATACTGAATGATAAAAGAACATTATGTTGCTAAATGGCTGAGGCACGGGGGGGGGGGGGGGGAAGCTATCACTTTTTTCTTGATAGCTAATCTCTTGTTTGGTTTAACACTTTGCAGTCTCACTCCTGGGGGGGAAAGCCCTCTATTAAAACAGCATTTCCCAACTAGGGGCATATGATCCATATGATCAGCTGTAACCTATCTCTGATGTTGTGAGTGTGAAACATAGGACAGGCAATGACCAGTCCAAAAAGCTTAACCAAAATGGTTTACATATTTGAAACAAACCAGATGATTTAACCATTACAAAACTATTTTATAGAAGTCTACAGTTTCTCACAGAAACTTCGCAGACTTTCATTCATGGTCATTGGGGGGCTCTTACCCTCATAGCTTATGCAGGTTCGAGGACACGTGAACCATGTAGATTTGTTAGCTTTTTAGTTAAAAGTCCTGGCGTTTTGGTCTGAGAACCCCTGAGCTTGCAAGTTATTTTCCAAAGGGCAGGTAATCTTTAGAAGGTGGATCGGGTTTAGCTTCTGTAATATTGCAGCTAAATTATAGGCGACTGACACTAACAGCTCTGTAGATAAGACAAACTAATGTATGTATTCTGTGTTCTTCCTTGTTGGTAGGAAGATAATGGCCTTCCAGTGTACCTCAAAGGTGGAGTAACAGATGCACTGCTGTATCGATTAACTATGTCTCTTTCTGTTATTGGTAAGCTTTAACAACGTACAGGAGTTAAGCAGTTTCATTCTTCTCTGGTATTTCACTCGTATTTTTAACAGATGAAGCACCTGCTCAGCTGCATAAGTCTCAGACAAGAACCTGGACACTTTCTGCTGGCTGTAAAAAATATGTGGTTGGTTCCAACAAAGTGCTAACAGGAGTCCCTTGCTGAAGCAGATCTTTCATGTTTTCCCCAGCAACCTCAGAAAAGCAGCTGCTGGCAGCTGCAGAGCCTGCATGTCTGGGAGCTGCCATAAGGAGGAGTAGCTGGGCAAAACTGCCTCATTTCGCTTTAGCATCGGTGGCACCAATAGAAGAGAAAGATGGCGCCACCTGACCCAGTTCTCCCTTGCCATTGCAGCCTCCTGAGCGCATTGCGTTTTTGTCCAAAACGGTCTGGGGCTTCCAACTTCGAAGGGGGCACATTTGGAGGAGTGAAGAGGGCGGGGTGAACACCCTTGTCTTTTGTAGGATCCACTTGGCATTATCTTTGTTCTTTACAGAGTTTATATTTGGTATTCATTTTTGATATCTTAAAATGCAGACTAACTTAGTTCTGCTTGTTAGTAGCATTTTTTATCAGCTGTACTTCCTTGGCTTGCTCTACGTGTAATCTCGTGAGCATGCCTGGTTCCTCATCCTGTCCTTTTAAAAGCTGCCAGAGGTCTACAGAGCGTGATGGTGGGGACTGGGCTGTTGTGCAGAAACCCACGACACCGGCCCTGTGTTACCCCATTACCAGCCTTGGGTTGGAGGCAAACTCAAGCCACACATTTTCAAGGTTCCATTTCATTCAGTTGCTTAAAAATCCTGAGATTCTTCCAGGGCTTCAGTTAAAGTTTGTCTGCTGTAACTTGTCGCTACTATACCTATTTCATTTAAATGTTTCAGTAAATATCTTAAAGGCTTGAGAGAGTTTAGCATTAAAAGTGATTAGCCGAAGATGTTTAAAAAATTCGGAACCTTGAGCAGAAATTCCGGAATGGAAGCTGAAGTAAAAATTGAGGTTCTAGAGATAGTATACATGAAGCTCTTTAAATACTAACCTTTTTTAAATGCTGAGATTCTTAATCTCTGTAATGAAGCTAACTGTGTACTTAGAATTTGCATTTAAATTCAGTTTTTTACCTTATGAATTTTCTGGTCTCAGTCTGCTACTGGGAGGGGCAGTGTTAAAAGGCTTCTGTCTAAGTATTTTTAAGCTGAAGAACATTTATAACTTCTGGAATCTTAACACATCAAGAGCAGGTTAAAGGCCCTGTGTATATCTTTTTCAGAAGAGAATATGCTACTAAGAATTTATGATCAAAGAAAGTATCTCTTTAAAATTTGTCCTAATGTCATGTCTCTCTTCTTCAGGAACGGCCTACCTCTTTTATGAACTCTACTTGGCTTGTATGCCCAAGAAACAGAAATGACTCCAGTTAACAGGATGCCTCTTGGAGTAGCTTTGCTTTCTCCCATTCCATTACACTCTTCAGGGACCTTCTTTGTCCTTGTCCTATATGCTTAATGTTTCTGGGATCAATATTTATTGAGCTGTACTATTGAAAACCACAGTCAATAAAGCAGTTTTACATTGCTGTGAAGTGGTCTGGCAACATACTGGATATGCTTGAATCTTCTATTTAAAGAGTTGATAGAAATGTTTACCCGGAACTGCTGTTTCGTTCCAGGCGGAGGAGGTTCACAGAAGGGGGGGCCCTCAGCACGGGGGAACCTGTCCTTCCTTGTCTCAGAAAGGCATAAACACGCTTCCAGTGGGTTGAAGGTGAAGCTTCCTTTCTGCCAACAGAGAGAGAGTTCTGCAAGTATTTCTTCCTGCCCCCTGCCAGCCAGCACACCGTGCCCAGCCTCATCTGTAGGAATTCCCCCATCCCAAGGCAGTTTCACAGGATGTGGTGGGCTGCAGTGGAAGGAAGCATTTGGGTCCCAGCCCAGCCATTCTAAAGGAGTTGAAGAATTCTATTTCACGTCTTTTAGTCTTCCTAGATTCATAGTTTTGTGTTTACTTGAAAGGAAGGTGTGAGATGACCCTGCCTTGATGTTATAGACCAGGACCTTTTCCTGGATACAACTGTAACTTGTATCTGAATGTAAGATGGCTCCCTGGATTTTTTGATGACATATCTGTAATGACATACCCCCCTCCCCCAATCTTGCCCATTAGAGTAAGTACTGTAAACTGTTTTGTCAGTTTTTGTATTTATTTTGGCAAGCAAATAATGGCAGCTGTGTAGGGTCCCATGGTTGTGTGCAGATCTTATAGATGTGAGAGTTCTGCTCAAAGTAGTCAAGGATCAGATCTTGGTTGGTTAACCAAAGTTCTTTATTTCCAATCTCTACATTAGTACAGCGTCTCGGATTATTGTCAGAGATGAGACAGATAATACAGGCAGGTCTATTATACCATTCCAAGGAGTTTGAATTACCCATAGGTAGCCAATCACTACAGGGGAAAATTGGCGGGCTAAAAGGAATTCTGACCATTTGGTTCTCACAGGAAAGAAAGTGAGGTGTCAAGCTGTAAATTTCCTTCCCAAACCAGACCCCTCAGATGTTACCAGTTCACATAACAATCAATGGCCTCAGGGTTCTTGCATGTGATAAGAGATGAGAGGTATCCTCCCTTGAAGTCCCAGCCGGGGCGGATGGAATGCGGAGGCAGCGATGTGAGAGGCCCTCTTGTTCTCATACATTACAGATGTCACCCTCCCGCTTTAATTGCTACCAACTCCAGGCCTGGTCAAGCAGTATAACATGGCAGTTACAAACACAGAATAAAACATAGAGTAACACAGGGGGTACAGGCAGGATTACTATGTCTGAATTAGCAGATTCTGACAATAGACAAACATTGCTATTAGCACCTTCCTGAGAAAACTGGGTTGATTTTTATAACACAGAACCATTTCTGATATCCAAAGGTAATTACTGTTTAACCTTGGATAGTATTTTACACTGTTTCTTTATTGGAGGTGTTATTCTGCAATAATTTATAAACCTGCCCTTTAAATATCGACAATATATAGCAGTAGAAGAAGAAGAGAGTGGATTTATACCCTGCCCTTCACTACCCAAATGAGTCTCAGAGGGGCTTACAAACTCCTCCCCTTCCCCTCCCCACAACAGACACCCTGTGAGGTAGGTGGGGCTGAGAGAGCTCTGACAGAAACTGCCCTTTTTCAAGAACAGCTGTGCCAGAACTACAGCTTGCCCAAAGTCATCCAGCAGGTGCAAGTGGAGGAGTGGGGAATCAAACCCGGTTCTCCCAGATTAGAGTCTGCGCACTTAACCGCAAGAGTCCAGTAGCACTTTAAAGACTAACAAAACATGTGGCCGGGTAGGGATTTTTGTGAGTTACTGCTCACTTTTTAACATCAATATATGTTACAGTTGTTGGGATTTCTGGTTAGTCTTACCAGCATAGGTTTGAGAAATGGTTGCTGCTGTGCAGTTGGAAACAGGTTTTCTGGGTCTGTGCAGTATTGTAACATCTGTTTGGGGATAAAACTAGTATTCAGTCTCTTTTATTACCCTGTCTGCAAGAGTATTCACAAAATGTCCCATATGGGTTGCCGTTATTAGCTCAGTTTCATTGTTCCAGTTTTAGGTTGGATGATTCACAGGATGATCCCAATGCAACGCTGTAAAAGTTACAAACTTTATTGTTAAGAACTTTATTTTTGTTGTCTGTTATACCTACAGTATGGTATGTACATGAAATACTACAATGTGCTGCCTCAACTGGTCACTGATACACAAATCGATGTAACAAAATCCATTATTGGATCTACCTGCAATAGTTGGTAATGGCTGTAGACACAAAAATTTGGGCACTTTCTATACATGTTGGCTTATCAATTATTGGTGCATTTCTGCTAATATTGGCATACCACACTGCACATTTTTGGAAGACTTGAGCCTCAAAATGGGACCTTAATTTGTAGGCACACTATATCTCATTCTATGTGAACATGAATGAGTACCCTTTAATGGGAAATGTAAGGAATGAATGTTCAGAAGGGTGTGGCCATACCAAGTGATAGAATATTTTTTAAAACTTTTAGCTGTCTGTATTTCAACATGCACAATAACTCTGCAGAATCTCAACAAAATGCACCACTGCCGTTTGTGTTGGCATAGATTACTCCTGTGCAGTACAGCTAACGGGAAGGAGGGGCCT
This sequence comes from Lepidodactylus listeri, assembly GCA_029233225.1. Taxonomy (NCBI): domain Eukaryota; kingdom Metazoa; phylum Chordata; class Lepidosauria; order Squamata; family Gekkonidae; genus Lepidodactylus; species Lepidodactylus listeri. Next base: position 58,060,685 of record JARCFY010000016.1, on the reverse strand, counting down.
ACTTTTCCTTCTGTTGCACTAAATAGTAGCTGAGTTAACTGTGTGCATTGCACCCAACTTTTGAGTCAAAGCTACCCCACACTGCGCAATAGAAAGCCTCAAAAGACCGCATGATCTTCCTGGAGATGTAAGAAGAAGAGAAGAGGAGATTGGATTTATATCCCACCCTTCACTCACTTGGAGTCTCAGAGCGGCTTACAAACTCCTTTCCCCTCCCCTCCCCACAACAGACACCCTGTGAGGTAGGTGGGGCTGAGAGAGCTTTTTCCCAAGAGAACAGCTGGTCCAGAGCTATGGCTTGCCCAAGGTCATCCAGCAGGTACAAGTGGAGGAGTGGGGAATCAAACCCGGTACTCCCAGATAGAGTCCATGTACTTAACCACTACACCAAACAGGCCAAGGTACACATGAAAGAATAGAAATGAACCCTTATTATCACTGATAGGATGTTGTTGGGCATTCAAGGCCTAGAGCTATTGCATGTAGAGTCTAGACTGGGCCTTTATTTTGTTGATGGGGAGAGATTTCACATTAAATATTTTAGCATATGGGCTGAAGGGGTTGGGGGGGGGGGAGAGAAAGGAATTGAGTAGTGCTCCCCTGCTTGCTCACTGAAGAAGGGTGCCTTAACTCTGGCAGTTACTCTCCTACCACCATAGCTGTGTACCTGCAACTAAAGTCTAAAATGCCAATAGCTGTGCTCTTTGAGTCTTGTACATTTGGAGAAATGCAGAATATGGATATTTAAAATAAGTATTAAATAGTTAAGCAAACACTAATATGAAGAGTTCTTGTAATATTGAAAGAAATGTATTCTGTTTGGTAATTAAGTCAGAACAATCCTTTGTAGTAGCCCAGTCTGGTCAGAGCGTGGAAGCTCAGCAGGGGTGGTGCCTGTATGGGAGACCACCCAGGGAGGAGGGCTGCTGTGCAGAGGAAGGCAATGCCCCCAGTTCCTGCCTTCTAGCCTGAAAACAAGGCTCTTGCAGGCCACGCTGTCTTTTTTAACCAGAGACCAGATTCTGCGATCAGTAGGGGGAAAGGTCCCTCAATCACTCCTCTGCCAGCTCTAAGTGCAGCTCATACTTCACTTTCTAAAACTGTAGGTTCTTCTTTGAAAAAAACCGTCATCCTTTCATCTCTTCTGCATAGTTCTGCAATGTATTGTTCTGATCTTTATTTTGTCCTGTTCAATTAATGTATTTCTGTGTTCATCTTTCAGTATGCTTAACCATGCTTTGATTTCCCTTTAATCTCTTGTTCTTCCTTTCTTCTTGTTCTATTCCTTTACATTGGTTATTATAATAGTTCTCTTTGTCTCTACATGTGTCACTGAAATGCTGCATTTACGCTTTTGATTGTTTCTGTCACCTTTCACTCTTGCTTCTCATCTGTCTTTAGCAATTTTAAGAGTTTCATAAGTCATTGATTGAGGCTTTTAATTTCTTTTGACTACAGGAGTAGTCTTTGCACATTCTTCCTTGGTAACAGCTCTGGTTTCAACCCATAGTTCTTCTGGTTCACATTCACTTGAACCTAGCAATGCAAATCTTTAACGGTCTTTAAACTCCTCAGTAATGTTCTCTTCTGCTGATGTGGCCATTGATCCCCGAAGGGAGTGGAAGCATCTTAATCTGGTGCCTCAGCTCTGACAATTCCACCTTGAGTGGCTCTGCTAGGAATTGAGACCCCTTACAGTATTGCTTTCAGCTTCGTTGACACCCAACCCCCCCTCACCACATTAAGATATATGTTCAAAAGGCAGAACACTCTCCAACTTATTAAAAGAAGACTCTTAGTGTGCTCGCGATAGTATATTTTTGGAAGTTCCCAAGGGCTGGCTCAGGGAATGGACCCTGCTAGAGAAGGAGACACACAAGGTCAGGGAGATGTCAGCCCCTTTCCCCAGTGAGGAGGACTGAAGAAATTTAAACAGAGAGATGTTTCTCTACGTAATGGCAAAGACAGCATATAGCTTAGAGCTAGAGTTGCCAGGAACTTTCCCCAACAAAACCCAAGTGGGGGTATTGGGAAGCATATTATGTACAGCCAGACTTCTAACTAGTTCCTTGAAACAGCCGACATAGATTTGCCTTTTGTGAAGGCAACTGGTAAGTGGGCGTTTGCAAAGTTCAAGAACTTGGTCTCATAAGTCAAGGTGCCAGTAGAGAATCTCCTCTTCGGTGTAGTAGCGCTCAGGAATAGTGATGAAATGCCTGAAGATGCTAAGAGGGGAGAAAGATGATGTGTATGTCATCAGGCAGTTAATGGGGCAAGGAATCTGATTTCTGTGGACAATAAATGTCTTTTTGAAAGATCATTAGTGATTTGGATAGCCCAAGTTAGCCGAATCGTGTCAGATCATGGAAACTAAGCAGGGTGGGTCCCAGTTTGCAAGGGAAACCACCAAGCAAGTCCAGGGTCACAACAACACAGAGGCAGACAATGGCAAACCACCTCTGAATAGCTCTTGCCTTGAAAACCCTGCAGGATAAGTCAGCTTCTACTTGAGGGCACTGTCCACCAACAACAATTGGGCGGCAGTTTGTAGCTTTAATATTTAATGCCCTCCTTAGGATTGCTGGGTCCAACTCAGGAAATACCTGGGGACTTTGTGGGTGGGCCAGGAGACTTTCCCATTTCCTAAAATAAATAAGTAAAAATACAGCAGTGCAGTTCCCCTGAATACAGTCTTCATTTCCTTGTTCTCTTTTTTGCCTTCAAAGGGTTCCCCAGCAGCTGTGTAAGACAGAAACCTCATCTCTGGTTGTGTTTCCCCAGCCCAGTTTAAGAAAACACAATTCCTGTAGAGTAGAAGAAACCTAGAACTTTATTAATAAAGCAGGGGAGCTCAGGTACAACAAGGTTTGGACGCTCGAATACCCACAAACTCTCCCCTAAGGTTACAATGGGACACATAGGATTTTATATTTAGTATGACGCTTGCAAATAAATCATTACTGATTCCATCAAACTTTGTCAAATGTCCTTCATAACCTTCTGATTGGGCTCGGACCGGTGGGCTGAGCTTTGACAAGTAAAGATGTTGCAGTTTTAGCTAAACAATGGGCCTACTTCTTTCCACGGTATGAAGCTGTAAAAGTATCTAGTGTAGCAGACATGGGTACATAGTGCTGTGTGTTCTTCATCTAATTTAGGCTAACTGACATCAGAAGCATGTGCACTTATTGTTTACCAAGAAAAAGCAAGGTCACAAGCAGTATAACTGCCTGTTAACATTTAGCATTTTCCCCAGCATGCATTTAAGCAATGAACCAAGGTGAATATCTGCATATATGTTCATGATTGATTTCTGTTTCTGTGATTAGAATCAACCTTAACATTAGGGTTGCCAAGTCCCACCTTGCCTATAGCAAGGGGGAGTCCTTGGGAGACCCCCCCGAAATGTGCCCGGTGCGATGACATCACCTCTGGGTGACATCATCGCACTGGGCACATTGCCACAGCTCGGCAATTTGGGGGCGGGGTTCCCCCCGGTGGCCCAATCTGGACCGGTGGGGAGCAGGTCAATTAAACGGGTTTCCCCGCCCCCCGGGGGGACTTGGCAACCCTACTTAACAGATGTATGTCTATCTATGCCAGAAAGAAGCTAAATGTGCTCACCAAAGTTAGTCAGGTCAAGTCAGTGGCAGAGTGTTTCATAAACGGTGCGTACAACAGCTGCACTTCCACTAAATGAAAGTGTAATTTGTCATACTCCCTGTGGAGAAACACCATTTTGTGTATGTGTTTAAGTTGGTGTGGGCTGGATAGGAGGAGACCATCTAGGGCTGCCAAGTCCCCCTGGGGGGTGGGGATTCCCCCATGAAAAGGGTCCCCAGTCCGCCAGTCCGAATTCAGCTGGTGGGGGAACCCCACCCCCGAAGTGGCCAGATTGGGCCAGCATGCCCGGCATGATGATGTCGCCTAGGAGTGACATCATCATGCTGCACAAATCACCGAGTGACACTCTAGCAATCACCCTGAAAACTCTATAGTACCATGGTATGCGGCACACACGAACGCCAAGGGACTCCCAGAGCCAGCCAGGAGTCCCCCCGCTGCAGTGCAGGTAGGACTTCGCAACCCTAAGACCATCAAACTTGAGGCAGGTTCCCGAGAGAGGGCAGGAAGTCCATCAAGGGGGTGAGGAGATCTGCCCCAGAATCTGCTGCGGGAGGGAGAGCCGGTTCCTGGGCGGGAGCGGCTGTTTGAGAGGTGGTGGAGCTTTATTTTGATTTATTTATTATTTCACATTTATACCCCACCCTCCCCGCGAATGGGCTCAGGGTGGCTTACAAAATGGCTAGAGACGAGCGGGAAGCCGTTCCGTCAGCAGGGAGAAGTTGGAAGACAGGCAGGCAGGCGGCAGAGGCCATGGTGGGAGACAGGCTTACCTAACCTTCTCCCATGAAACGGAGGGAGGTGCCTGCCCTGCAGACCATCTAGACAGGGCCTGAGTGTAGAGAAGGGAGAGGTGGAGCGGTTTCGTCACCTTCATTTTGTTTCTTCCGTTCACATTTGACATGCCTGTAAACAGTTTAAAAGCTCTGAATAAACCCTTTAACTGTTGACAACAAGAAGTCCCTCTGTACTGTGTAGGTCCCCCAGCCGCTTGGACATGCCAGGAGTGGGTCGGGGAATCCCTGAGGAGGAGGAGCAAAATGGCAAGTTGCCAACTCTCCAGGGGAGCCCCGAGGTGGATTCCTAGTGACTCCAGAGGGGCATAGGCATCAACTTTGTGGGGGCTTTGGGGTGGGGGCCACCCCTGAACTCTTCCAGGGAGAACTCAGCCCCCCCCCCGGGGCAACCAGTGCAGGCAGAGCTGCTTGCAATGCTTGCACAACAGCCAGGTGGAGGAGGGGAGGGGTGTCATTCTACCAAAAATGAGAGTTTGGGTTTCTCTGTGAATTTGAGGACAGGAACTGGCAATGAACGCCAAATCTGTACCTCCCCTCTGAAGTAGTTTGACCACTCTTCTTTTTCTAGCACCAATTTCACACTGGTTTTAAATTTCACCCTTTTTATTTTAAAAAAAATTTAGGTTATAGTATCAATCACTAGATGGCGCCTTCGAGCTATACTTTTCTAACCAATGCAGCCTGGCACGAAACACAGGTCCTCTATTTACTGCTGTGTACATCCGATATGGGCATTTCATGCATTAAATTAAAGGGAATTAATAAATTAAAGGAAATAAAGGAAATGAAAACCTTCCATTTTAATCCCCTTAACTTTAATGACTTAAACTTTAATTAGACCTGGCTAGTCTTATTTACCAGGAACCCCATATACTCTAACAGAGCCAGTGGTGCATTCCATTGGACAGCATGCCTAGCAACACAAAGGATCCAAGTTTGATCCCTGGGTTGAGCCATGCTCCACACCCGCAGAAGTATTTAATAAATTTTGAGCCACAAGTACAATTTCTGGTCCACTTAATTGCAGGCCGCTACAGCTCCGCAGCAAACATTTTTATAGTAAATAACAAGTGGATTGCACAGTAATTACAATAAATATACAAAAAGAGCTATGCAACAAAACGCCAAAACGTGAACAAAGCCGGGAAATACTGCCACACTCAGTGTTGTAATTAGGCAACACTGTGGCAATAGTGTAACATAAAAGAATCACACAGTTACAATCATATAACTTCAATGACTTTACAAAAAATTTTTTTGGAAGTTCCTTGCTGCCACACAAGCAATTTTCAGAAGTTTCCAAGTTTCCAACGAAGGATCTAGGTATGAACTTTGTTTCGATGTTCTTTTTCAGGGAAACTAATCCAGCTACTGTTTAATACGGAACCTCATCCACTTAGTCCACAGACTTCACAAGAGTATTCTCATTGATGGGCCACCTTGAACTAATTCCAAGACGGGAATACACATCACTACGATACACATCAGGTGTGCATCTGGCACTGTAGTGTAATATAGTACAGAAAATGAAAGTTACAGAATGGGAAAATGCAAAACAGCAAATAAAGCACAAAAACCTTTCCCCAGAGAACCTGCCTGCCTAAAAGGGGAATGAAACTATAAAAGACAAAGAAACATAAGAGCCGGTTCTCAAAGAGCAGCAGGAGAAGAAGGGGGGTTGTCCTCAGTTTTGTGTAGTGGCTAGGAGCAGCAGACTCTGGAGAACCGGGTTTGATTCCCCACTCCTCCACATGCAGCCAGCTGGGTGACCTTGGGTCAGTCACAGTCCTCTCAGAGCTATTCTCTCAGGAACAGCTCTCTCAGAGCTCTCTCAGCGCTACCTACAAGAATTTATCCCGCAAATGCCTTTTTCAGTCATTTTAAAACATTTTTTTAAAGGCACGCACTCCTTTAAGCAGACTGGGGTGCTGTAGTTGACTAATCCCTGCACTGAGCAAGGTGGTTGGAGTAGGTGACCTTTAGGATCCCTTCTAACTCTACGTCAAGAAACTGGTCTCCTTTAAGAGAGTTTTTCTGCCTAAGTGTTAGCTTTCTTGACTATAAAAGTCATCACCCCCACCTGCCAGCTTGGTATCAGAACTGTAGCTTAGGCTGGCAGAAGTGATTAACTTGCAGCAGCTGAGAACTGTTATCTAAAGTGGTTGACAGCTTGCAGTTTAGAGATCTATCCTGGTAATAGCTTTCTATTGGCTAAATAGCTTTTCTTTCTGCACTGAAAACTTCAGCCCCACCAGAATAAAATTTGTCACAAAATCCTGGCTACAGGCCTGCTGTGGAGCAAAGAGTTGAGATCAGAGCGATGAGGGGCTAACCATAAGGTTGGGATAACAGCATAAGTCCAAAACCAACTACCACGCCGGGGCTGAAGGGGCAACTTTATACCTTTTTGCCTGGGATGAGGAGGGGAAGTGGTTTTGGTACTGTAATGTGGAAGTAATAAAAATAGGATCGTTCAGGGATGAGCTAGCCTGAAAAGAAGTCCCTTGTCTATGTGATAAAGGGGATTTTTCATTTTGTGCCTGGGAAATATAAAAAAAAATGTTTCCCTGGGGAGATTAGGAAGTTAGATCTATGGCCAGGTACTTGTCATGACTGAGGAAGGGTAGGAGCCTTCCTGTCTAGTCATTTATATACTGAATAAATGGTTGGAATCAGCCTGTTGCTTGTTGTTTTGGAAATCCAGGTCATTTGTTGACATCAAATTATCTGCGAGGAGTCTTCATGGTCCTTAGGGGAAATGGCCCTCAACGGAATCCCTCTTCGGGTGGGTTTTTGCACGACTGCTCTGCATTGCTTTCCTCCTCTGGCATGACTCCCTGCCTTTCAATCTCAGATTAATCCAGTCTGCTTTTATAAATTCTAGGCCCATATAACAGTAAATATATAACCGATAAACAGCAGTAATAAACACTATTGGAAAACAAGCACTGCACTCAAACGCAAACAAAACACTTATGTGAATATAACTACTGATATATTATAACATACCATATCATTATCACTCTTACTTTACAAGAAACAATGAAACTTGTTAACAGAAGCTAATAAAGCGAAAAGTATAAATAACACAGCTGAATCCAGCTCAATTCCAATCCAATGAAGACTCTGGATTGTATCTTCATTTCGATTAATCTTTGTCAGAAGACTTATATTAGATTCATAGAATACTACATGTAAATTTCACCAGTTTCATTAAGGTGAGGAAACTCCATGAGCATAACTATTACATGTTCACTGAGCAGAAACTGCTTCATCCATTGACAAGACAAAATGAGTCAGCATGCCATATAACATACACGAGTAGAGAAGAAGAAGAAGAGATTGGATTTATACCCCGCCCTCCACTCCCCAAGGGAGTCTCAGAGCGGCTTACAAACTCCTTTTCCCTTCCCCTCCCCACAACAGACACCCTGTGAGGTAGGTGGGGCTGAGAGAGCTCTTTCCCAAGCTGTCCTTGAGGGAACAGCTGGTACAGAGCTATGGCTTGCCCAAGGTCATCCAGCCAGGTGCAAGTGGAGGAGTGGGGAATCAAACCCGGTTTTCCCAGATTAGAGTCCGCGCACTTAACCACTACACCAAACTGGCTCTCTAGTTCAGTCATTAGTCCTTCTGCAGAAACTGGGTTACATTGATGAAGTCTGTTATTACAGTATGAAAAGAACAGAGCCAGGTGGAGCGTGGTGCCGCCTTAGAAACTTTTAAAATATTGCCACACGATGTCACTACTGAGTTTTGAATCAGTGAAATTCTAAGTACAACCAGTTTAGCGAAAGCTGTGGAATTAGAGGGACAAGGGTCCTCCTTAATCTTGTGACGAGAGTATGCCAAATAAAGTTCATTCCTAAACTATGGAGTTAGGCAATCGTTATAACAACTAACTGAGAAAAGGTAGGCTGCGTTCTTGTACTTTCCAGCTGCTTTTATCATTCTGTTAATACTTCCCATCCCTTCTGACATACGTGAGAGAAAGGGATGTCAGCGTATCCATCTGCCCCAGTGAGTCAGATACCTAGTACTGCGCACACACATCGCTGGCAGTTAAATCAGACAGAACACAAATAATTGTTGCATGAGACTTCTTTGTGACTCAGTGGCAGTCTGTTCTGTGTTATCCATCCTTTCATGTGTATGCTTGTATAGTCTCTTTGCTTTCCTAGAAGTTCTCAAGGTGATTGCTTTCCTTTCACATAGATCTTCTGAATAATTTTTAGCTGAACATGAAGTACTTGAACATGAAGAGCCAGGGCGATGTAATAGTTAGATTGTCAGAACAGGCAGATCTGGGAGAAGCAGGTTCAAATCCTCACTCTGCCATGAAGCTTGCTGACTGACCTCGGGCCCATCATTCTCTCTCAGACTGCCTATCTTATAGGGTTGTTGAGAGGACAAGATGGAGTTGGGGGTGAAGAGATTATGGAAGCTGCCCTGGACTCTTTGGGGAAACAATGGGGGTAAAAACATGCTGAATAAATAATAAAAGATGGATGCCTGAACAAATTCTTTGCTTTAAGAACCTAAAGACTACCCCCCCTGAGACAGAACAGCATATGGTCCAACAGTGGCCAGCCAGATACTCCATAGATTTTATAACATTGCTTGTCCCCTGCAGTAACTCTCCATCACAGCCTTCTCCATTGTTTGTCCCCCTGCAGTGACCAGTATTGTAGTCATAAGCTGGGGGCCTGCTGATAAAGCTACTATCTATGAATGCATTTCACCTTCTTTTAAAACTATTGCCACAATTAGGTTCCATAACTTAACTGTTCATTGTGTGAAGAAGTACTTCCTGAATCTACTGCTAATCAGTTTTACTGGGTAACTCACAGTTGTAGGATTTTGGAATAGAAATAAACTTGCCAGGGACCTCAACAGGGTATAATGCCATACTGTCCACCCTCCAAAGCAGCCATTTTTATCCATGGAAATTGATTTATGTAATCTGGAGATCAATTGTAAGTCTGAGAAATCTCCAGACCCCACCTGGAGGTTGGTAACCCTAGTAATAACCAGTGGAATGGCACTTCTGTTGGTGGAGAGTTTTTTTGTTTGGCTAATTTCAATTTTCCATTGTAGACCCCCTCTCACAGCCCCACCCCCATACTGTGAGGTTCTACTAAGTCCCCAGCAGCAGAATTTTGGAGGGTTCATTAGGCTGCAGTGGAGCCAAGAAAGCCCTGATTTGCCAGCTCAGGTCTGCTTGCAGTACTTTGGATCTAACCCTTTCTCTAGGAAAACAAGGGCCCCGGCCACACAAGCAAGATAATCCAGAGGGGAAGCGAGGCTATTTTGCCCTGGAGCAATTTGACCCACAGTTGCGCGATCACACAGGTCTGTGAAGCTGCCGGCGCAACTCATCGCTGCATGATCAGACGCAACCGTGGGCGAGTTGGGGTTTTTTGTTGTTGTTAGTTTCTGATTCACTTATTTGCTTAAACAAGGGGATCAATGAATCGCCTCTCAAACCTGGGGTCTTCCGCTGGCAGTATGCGATGATACATACACTAAGAAGGGGGGAAAAACAACAGGCACGGTGTTGGGATAGCCTGATCAGACTATCCCCGACACCACAACTTTGCACTGGCACGATCACACGGGGAAAGTCCGACTGTGGGCTGCAGCAACCCATTTGCTACTGGAGTTTAATTAGTGGTTTTTTACTCTGTTTCTCCAGTGGAGCAAAACAGCTTGCCGATGGTTGTGGGATGCTTCACAAATGTGCTGGTGTGATTGGGCCACTTTGATCTGCCGGTGAATCGTCCCTCTTGCGTGGCTAATGGGTGCATATGATCGCGCCCAAGAACTGTTTCACACATTTGGGATGCAGGAGGCTAGACAGTATCTTTCTGAAGATGACAGAAAGGGAAGATTTGACCCACAGGGAGATGGGCAGACAGAAGAGATAAATTCCCTCGACACAAAGGAGCAGGCTCCATTTTGTCTAATATCTTCTGCAGGAAGCTGCTCTTACTCCTGGGCTCCATCTTGATGCCCATAATTGCTATGTTAAGCTAACAAAGGGCAGGCAGCCCATACAAAGGCTCCCAGGAAATGGAAACAAGGTGACTTCCAAGTTTAAAGTGTTTGCCTTAGAACAAAACTAGCAAGGGCATGTGTAGTGCACAGGACAGAGGATTGGATGTTTGCACCTTTTCTTTATATTCCTTGCTCATTTTGTTGCTTTATAGAGCATGTGTGCAGACTTTTCTTTTTCAATAAGTCCTTTTCTATTTTAAATGCTGGCAGTTGCTCTGCACACTACACAGACATCCATCATTCAAAATGCTATCTGAAATGGGCATCAAGGGAAGGGAAATGATTGGTTGTTAAATCGTTATTTCCTGGGAGTGCACAAGTGTGGTAAGCCATCCCTGCAATAACCAGACTTTGGGTAGCAGGAGATGCAGGTGGAGCCTTTCAACAGCAATGTGGAGTTCCTGCTCAACCATGAAACTCACTTTATGACTTTAGCCCAGTCATCCCCAGCATAACCTATGCATTTCACATTTTTATCCCACCCTTTCTCCAAGGAGCTCAGAGTGACTACTCCCTGTTCCCTCTACTTTAACCTCAGAGCAACTTTGTAAGGCAGGTCCAGGCCTCCCAGTGAGTGTGGTGGCAGGGGGAAGTCGTCGAAGGCCAACATTCTAATCGCTATACACTAACTTTCACAACAGCCCAGTCTCCAAGTTGTTGTGGGGAATGGTAAAATAGAATACCACCAAACTGAGCTATACACAAGATGGGCAGGATATGTTTAGTAAATAGATAAGTAATGAATCAACTGTTATAGGATACAATCTGGCAACAGTTAGTCATAACTAAGCCGTACTGCAAGCAACAAGATCAGACTTATTTATGACTAATTTATACTTGCATGAGGCCACACACTTAAAAGTATGATGTGATGTGTATATCTAGGTTACTACAGGCAGATACGCTGATGTCAGTGTTTCTTATCGAGGTGTAATTTGTTTAAATCAAAGGAGGGAATTGTAAGGGCAAAGAGTTCAGCTTTTTCATGCTATCTTCTTTGTCTACAATGTATGGAATTTTGTTTTGTGTTCAGATATTTGTATTGTTATTAGGGTTGCCAGCCTCCAGGTGGGGCCTGGGGATCTCCTGCTTTTACAACTGATCTCCAGCTGACAGACAGCAGCTCCCCTGGAGAAAATTGGCTGCCTTGAAGGGTGGACTCTATGACATTGTACCATGCTGAGGCCCCTCCCCTCCCCAAACCCCACCTTCTCCTGGCTCCACCCCCAAAGTCCCCAGGTATTTTCCAACCCGGACTTGGCAACCCTCATTGTTATATTGGGATTTGCATGGGTGGACATTTTGCAAGTAGAATGAAAATGCCTGCCTTTAATGTATCAGTCTAGATCAGGCCTCCTTTAATGTGTTGGAGAGATCAAAGGAACCTCATGAAAAGAAACAATAAGATAAGATCATGCTCTTTATGTGCAATTATACACACTTGCTCAGTAGATGTGACAACCATGTGCTTGGTTCAGACCATGGTCTGGCACCTACATGAATGAGTCTACAGAGAAATGGTTTCACTCATAAATCCAATGGTCATTCATACATTGCTAGCTAATTAGTTATTTCCAGGTGTGTGGCAAAGCTTAATTTTCTAACTATAGTTTGCACTTGCCTGACACATCAGGAAAGCAAACTGTGGTTTGTTTTCAATTTACTATCCTGGTTTTCTGGGTAAGTGCAAACCACTGCTTGCCATTTTGGATGTAAGTATAAACTATGGCTTGCAACAGTTAAGAAGTAATTGATTGCACCATGTGAAGGTACAGAAAAGAGGGAGGGAGCATTCAAAAGAGTCTAAAGATCCTTCCAGCCCTGTTCACCAAAACCATAGGTTTGTTGTTACATCTGAACCAAGCCATTGTGTGTGTGTGTGGGGGGGGGATTAGACTGGGAAAATGCAGTATTCATGATACCAGTTTGGCTGGCTTCTTCATTGAAATTGTGGACTCTAAAAGTAGAAGCCAGCAATGTTGAAAATGCCCAGTTTGGGCCAATATAGGTTAGACATGTTGGGTTGGGTCCAGTGGATCCATTCAGTGGAATGGGACTCCTTTGCAACCCCCATTTTGCTGCAAATCAAAGTGCTCCCCAAAATGCTGCTCCTGGGAGACAGCCTCCCTCCCCCCCCCCATATCAGCACAAGGGGTGAATCTGTAGTGGAAGGAGGGATTCAGCAAATATCTGTTACTGGAAATCTGCTGCTGGATCTAACCCATCACATATTCCAATACAAACATTAATTTTTAAGCCACTCAGTTAAGGAATTATTCCTGAAGGAATTAGAAATGCTCCCACTCTGCCCAACACTGCCTGTGTGGAGAATTCATGTTCCGGTAGCCCTCACATAGCTTTGGGGAGATCAGGAACTTTGTTTAATGAAAAACAATAAACAAAGTCATTTTTGTTTAGAATTCAGTGGTTCCCTGTCAAGTTGAGTTGCGCTTTGATTCCCCCCCTCCCCCTCCCCACCAGAGAATAAAAGCATTGGAAACAGAAGTTTATAATGGAAAGACTGGACCATATCTCGTATTATCTGTGGCTGCGTATTTCTAAATGGAAATACATGACCAAAATATTTTACTGATCTGTGCTCAATGGAAAACTTGACTATTGCATGAACCATGCCTATTTTTATCATTTTCTCAATCCTTTCTGCTTAAAATGTCGTGTGTAGGGCAAACTGTAAAATGTTGTTTGAACTCATCTTGCTGGACTCATTGTGGTGCTGATATGCTTGTCTTTCTAAAAGATAGGATCTAGGCTTTTGATGCAAGAATTCCTCTGTTCAGAAACTGCTCTGGATGCACTTTGTTTGCTTATTATATTGCACTTTTTTAACAAACAAAAATGGCTGCCAAAGCAAATTCCTCAAAATGTTGTTTCCGTGAGGTCTCTGCCCAGACACAGTGGAAGGGTGCCTAAGCTCCCTCACCTTTCTCTGGTTTTGTGGAGAGAGAGAGAGAGAGAGTAGGATATACATATGTTAAAGAAATATATTCAATAAATAATTATATTACTGAAGAGGAGGAAGGCGTTTCAGCAGTGAGCACATAAGCAGAGACCTTCAACTTGTCAAGTTCTTGCAACCTGTCAAGTTCAAGGGTTTCAGCAGTGCCACCCCTGAATGTATTTAACCAAACAATTTAAAGAGCCTCTTGCCTATGAATCTTACCCATATCCTCTTTTTTAAAAGCATCCCTTAAAACATGGAGGGAGGCTCAGAGTCGGGGCTCCAAAGAATTCTCACCTCTCTGCTAGCAAGTAGAGCAGACACCAGCAGTTAAAGGCAAAAGTTCCAGACTTTGCAAAAAACAGGAAATCTGCACCCGTTTATGAATACAGATTTCCACACACTTTAGATTCTGGTCAGACTGTAAGGATAGCTAAGGATTTTGTTGAATCCTGCTATATGTTTTAGACTTATTTTCCTAAACAGCTCCTCCCTTTAAAAAACATAAAGAATGATAGGCTAAATTTATTGTTTCTCTTTTAAAAGCTTATAACTGTTATCTTTTAATGATATGAAAACAAAAGTGTGCTGTCACAGACAAAGGTCCAAATAACTATCTGGTCTTTTTCTATTAATGGAATTGTTTTTGCTATGTTCTGTTTCCCAGGCGCTTAATTTATGAGCCTGTTGGTGTATCACTTTCAAAGCATCATGCAAAGGAAAAATCAGATAGAAAAGCCAAATGGTGTCATAAATTGTCACTAAGGGAAATATTGTTCCACTTAAAACAAAATCTACCGCCCCTGCACTCCCACATCTCATCTAGTTAACGCTGAAAAATTAAGTTAGAATGGGAACTTTTGTTTGTTTAATTATTTAACCATAGTCATTTTGGTAAAGGCAGAGGACAGCTGACAGACCTTTCCATTTGAAGGATGGAATGAAGGTGTCTGAAAGGGCTCCAACATTCATGCCACTGTTGTCTGTTATGTCTGTTTTGGAAAGTTGTTTAAAAATACAAAAAAAGGTAGGGCACCAAAATGCATTGCTTATTCCCCCCCCCCCCCCTTCTGTACCACAAAATAGTCACTAGAGAGGAGACAATGAAAAACAACTGTGGTAGGAGCTGTGGAAAAGATGACGTGTGTAATAAGGTGTCTCACTATATCCGTCCGGGTTACTACATAAGTGTTGGCACCACAGAAATCACAGTAAATTACAGCAAATTTCTGGAAATCTGCTATGTTAGGGTGTCAATATGGACCTTTCCATATAGAAGTTTATATACCTTGCCAGTCAAATTCAGCCACCAGTCATAGATGGTGGTCTGCTAGGTCTTCAATATCTGTGGGATGTTCTCCATCTAACTCTCCACAGGGGGCCAAATTTGTTTTCCTCTTGGTGTCTCAATTTTCCCCCAGGTGATTGTTCAAAAAAATTATCATGTATTAGGGTTTTTGTTTTGTTTTGTTTATGCATGGAGGGGGCTTGCCTTACATCATGAAAACTTTGCTTAAAACTTTTCTGAGTTTTTTGCTGCTGGTTTTGTTTTATGCTGGTTTATTTTATGCCGGCTGTTCATGGTTCTGTGATGTCAGTTTGCATTGTTACTTTTACTGTTTTATGTTGCTATAGTGGTGTTATTATACCATGTGATTTTATTTGGGAAGTGCCTTGAGAGAGCAGCATTCAGATACGATAAATAAACACACTACGTTTTTTAGACCCAGGCAAGCAATAGAAAGAGATGCTTTATCAAGCCCCTGAGGAGCTGCCCTATGGGGCTGATGGGGCTACATTAAGCTCTGGGCAGAGGCCACTAGTTGCACAGACCCAAAATAGAAAAAGATCTATAGTTTCAAACAACTGAATGCTCAAAACTTGTATTATATTCAGAAAAATATTCAGCAATATTTTTAAAAGTAACATGAAGCCAGAGAGGCTTCTTTTGTTTAAATCTCACACCAGTTTTCATGCCTGAACTAAAAATATTCTTATACATTCATCAAAATAAAAAAAATTAAAAACATGAAATATGCAAATTTGAAATTTAGATTTTTAATTTCAATAAATGTTCTAGATTGTTTCAGGAAGAGTAAAGAAAATGTTGGAGCCATATTGGTACCCTTCAAGTGCATTTTATAGGCAGCAAAACCACCCTCCAATATGTTTACTTTGAAATAAGAGGCAGATTTTGATGCAACATTTCCACACATGTGGTTTAGGACAGCAGACTAACATTCTTACCCAAGATCCTAGGAGACGATAGCGTGCTGGTAAATGTTTGTGCATTTCAGGAATGCTTTGTGAACAGCACACGGTGTACTCAAGATTCATGTAGGCACACAGTAAACAGAACAGAATAGCTCTTAGTAAAGTCAAATAAATTCTGTTAGACTATAATGTAATGATTGAAAAAAATCCCATTTTTAGCCACAAATAGCACTCAGTCCTTGAATACACCATCAGTTCCACTAAAACAACCCCAAGTTTATTTGCCTGGTGAAGTGTCCAGTCCAGTGGTCTTCAACCCCTACTGAAGGCTAGGATCCAGGGGTGGATTTTGGAGCCCATCCCTGGATTGTGAGCTGTTGTTGCCCATTTGGTTTTCTTTTGGAAAGACCTGCTGCACGGAGCGCAAGGAGGCTGTGCAAAGCAGTCTTTGCATGCACTCTGAGTAGAGCAGAAGGTGGTGACGCCCAGTGGTGGGGCAGATTTGTCCGTGGCTGTGACTTGTGGCTTGTTCCTCACTATGGTATACTGCTTTGTGTTTCCTGTCCCCAGCTCTTTCGGTCTGCTGCCCATGACCCTAACCCTGACACCAGACCTATGTATCTTTGGCTCTGCCTCTTGTCACGTGCTTGGAGCTCAGTGCATCCCAGAACTGGAAACACCGAAGACCATTGATCTAGTGGTTGAAGGTTATGGGAAATAAGGGGGCAACTGATTTCTCTGCTGTAATAACAATGAGATTGTAATTTATTCAGATATCTAGTACTAATTTAATCTTGAAACATTAATTAGAAGGAATGTGGGTGTACTAAGGCATGACAAGCCTGAGGACACTAGACTTTTTAAGAATAAGAAGAGTGTTTCCCAGGAGATAATTTCCAAGGCCAACATTCCATTTATTGATTGGTTTAAAAACATACTTCACCATTGTCACTTTAAAAGGCATCCAAAGTCACTCACAATAATGATAAAATACATAACCCACAATCCCCAATATAAGTTCCTAGTCTATTGTTCACTGGTTTTATACTGTATCAATTAATTTTTTTTCTCCTGTACTCTGTAATCTGACTTGAGTCTTAGTGAGAAATTGGGCTTTTCCGCATTCTTATTTTCCCCACTTGTGTTCCTATTGCTTTAGAGGGTCCCCCCCCTTTTCTACATGTGTCTTGCTCCTTCCAGTGGTCAATTCGATATTTCATTGCTGTGTATTGGACAAATCTCCCTGCAGATTTAAATTGCAGTTTTTATGCTGGACATACAATGATATAATATCAAACTGACCATTAGAAAGAGCAAAACATGAGTAGAAAAGAAAAGAAAAACCCAAAGTAATATGGATACACAAGCAACAAAAATGAGCATGTGGAAGAGTCCGAAGCTAAATGAATACAATTAAAAAATGGAGAGAAAAAGAGGGGGGGGGGGGAGGAGCTAACTAAGCCTCCCTTGAGATGGAATTCCATTACTGGGAAAAGATGGGAGACAGCAAGGGAACTGCCCTCCTTTTCACAGTGGCTAACCCATGGAGTTGGGTCTTGAAACATCTGTTAAACTGCAGCCCTCAGTGAAAACAGTGAACAATGTATTTTATGTAATGATTTGAAAAAGAGGAAGCCCATATAGGGCATGTGCTAGAAGAACACTTACCATCTGGGGTTGCATGTCTTAAAGCAAGAGATGTGAGAGATTTATTGTCTCATATTTTCATGTAGTATTTGCCTTATGCAAATGTCTGTCCGGAGAAAAATAAAATCTACATTCATAGAATGGCTGCTTAGCAACTATGTGTTATTTACACTGATAGACGAGGACAAAGAATCTTATTGGGGATTTAGTAGCTGAAGATGTTTAATAATTTATTACTAAGGAAAATGGAGGTTCTGGAAAGTGCATTATAACATTACCAGACAGCTGAATTTGTGGTATATTCCTATAAGCAACTGTCTGATTTCCAAGGTGTCTAGAAATCTTATGGCATGTATTCTTTGGACAATGCTTTTTTATTTATTTGAGAAAGCCAGTTTAGTGTAGTGGTTAGGAGAGGGGACTCTCACCTGGGAGAACCAGATTTGATTCCCCACTCCTCCATATGCAGCAGTCAGGCATAAGTTCTTTCAGAGCTGACCTCTCAAGGGCAGGGCTGGCCCCAGGTTTTTTTGCACACTAGGCGAGGCTACCTTCTGCCCCCCCCCCCCCGTGCGCCCACCAATTCCACAAGGTCCCCCCTGTATCATGGAGGAATAAGTTATCCATTTGATACTATTTCTAGAAGGGCAGTCATGCTAATGGGCTGCAGCAAAAGTAAATAGGAACTGTATAGTAACTTAAAGGCTTACAAGTTTTTAGTACAGCATAAGCTCTTGTGGACCAGAGCTCACCCTGTCAGATGCCTGTCATGGCCGCCCACTAGGCAGACATATATTGGCAGATCCAGGTGGGCAGCCCCATGTCGGTCTGAAGCAGCAGATCAAAGTTTGAGTCCAGTGGCACCTTTAAGGCCAATAAAGTTTTATTCAGGGTAGAAGCTTGATAAGTAACCGGGCTCCTTTCGTAGCAGGAGCTCCTCTGCGTATGAGGCCACACACCCCTGATGTAGCCAATCCTCCAAGAGCTTACAGTAGCTCTATAAGAAGAACTCTGTAAGCTCTTGGAGGATTGGCTACATTAGGGGGTGTGGCCTAACATGCAAAGGAGCTCCTACTATGAAATGAGCTCTGATAAGTAAAATCTCAAATCTCATTGAGAGGCAGACTATAAATGGAGTAAATAAATAAGGAAATAAACAGGGGTCATTTCATAGAAAAAGAGGTGCAGGAGCTCATTAGCATAACTCATTAGCATAACTCATTTGCATATGCCACACCCCCTAACATACCAGAAGTGTGTCAGAAGGCAACACCCACCCCTCAGGCGCCACTCCACAGGTGAGTGAAACTGACCTGCTCTTCCTCGATTCCCTTCCCCATCCAATACTTTGTGCAATAAAAATAAGCGTAAAGAACGCACCCTCATTCTCTTCCTGCTCCCTTGAAACCACCAGGCTTCAAGTAGACTTGAGATACCCAGGACATGTGCACCAGCCATCCCTTCCCCTTCCCCTCCCCACAACTAGACACCCTGTGAGGTAGGTGGGGCTGAGAGAGGTCTTTTGAGAACTGCTCATGAGAGAACAGCTCTGAGAGAACTTGTGACTGGCCCAAGGTCACACCAGCAGCTGCATGTGGAGGAGTGGGGAATCAAACCCGGTTCTCCCAGATTAGAGTCCAGCTCCTGACCACTACACCAAACTGATAAGGTGGAAGCTGCTGAAGGGTTGGTGAAATTTCTCCAGTACTTATGTGCCATGTGCCCAGATAAAAAATGGTATACTTAGAAAATTTATATGCCACCTTGAGCAAGTCTCTGGAAAAGCAGCACACAGTCCTAAAAGGAACAATGATAAAATGATCAATACTAAAACAAAACATTAAAAACAATAAAGATCCTAGCAGGGCTTTCCCTGGGGCGCTGCGCCTCTGCACTGCTCGGGGAAGCCGAGGAGGGGGCGGGGCTTGGTCATGTCCCCGCCCCCTGGGCTCCTCACTCCCGGAGCTGCGCTCCTGTGTGCTCCCGCT
The DNA here is from genome assembly GCA_029233225.1 of Lepidodactylus listeri. Taxonomy (NCBI): domain Eukaryota; kingdom Metazoa; phylum Chordata; class Lepidosauria; order Squamata; family Gekkonidae; genus Lepidodactylus; species Lepidodactylus listeri. The sequence continues at coordinate 58,041,402 of JARCFY010000016.1, read as the reverse complement.
TCAATGGACTCCTGGAAATAAATATATCTAATTTGGATTAGAGGGTGCAAAGAACTAGGGGTGGCACCTTTATGATATTGAGGGTTCCTATTCAAGGAAGAAAAGACACCCTGAGTCCGGCCAGCTTGTCTTTCCCTCCAGAGAAACCGCTCTCCTCCTTCTCCTCCTTCTTCTTCATTATTTTATTGCTGTGGAAAGCCCTGAGAGCTCCAGCGGTATAAATGCCCATAACCTCCCCAGTTTTGTCAGGGCCGCTGGTGCTGGAGTGAGAGCTCAGATTTTAAGCAAGGGCTTCCCAGACAGGCAGCCAAAGTCTTCCCATTCGCTAAAAGCAACAAGGGGGAGAGAGATGGGGTGGGGGGTGGAGCAACCTCCGTTGCTGTGCACATGCAAAGAAGAAGAGAGGGAAAGAGAGCCTCTCTCTCTTCTCCGGCGGCCGAAGGTGCCCATTCTCTCCCACCGGGGTTGGTGCCCCTCCGGGCCACCCGCCAGCCTCTCCCGCTTCCTGTCCGTCTCGCCCTCGTCTTCCCCGCACACGCCTGGGGCCCCAGAGCAGCTCCCAGGCGTCATCGTCCCCCCCAGCCCAGCCCAGCCCAGCCCAGCCCTCCGGGCCCCCCGGCGCTGCCAACCCCATTCCAGGCCCAGCGCAGCGGCCCTCTCCCCTGCCGCGGCGGGGCCATGGCTCGGGAGGGAGGAGCAGGCGGGGCGGGCGGAGGGGTGTGCCCGGGTGGCCCTTTGCCCAGCCGGCCTCCCCAAAGGCCCACGCTGGCTGCCCTCGCAAGTGGGGGAGAGAGCCGTGGTGGGGCGGAGAGAGCCCGGCTGGCCTGCAGAAGAGCCCTGCTGCCGCCTTGCCGGGGAGCTCTGCTCCGGCGTTCAGGGGGAAGGGGGGGCCCCGCTTCGTTTCTGTAGGCCCCCCCCCCCAATTTGGAGCAGGATCCCGAGGGGAGCAGGCAGGGCGCTTCCCTCTGGGGCGAACTCAGGCTGGCTGTCGGCAGAGCGCCCGGGGGAGGCGGGATTCTCCCCCCCCCCCCCCATCGGAACAGGAGAGCTGCAGACCAAGCGGGGGCGGGGGGGGGGGCGGGGGCGGAGGCCTTAAGGCCCGCTTGCCCTTCAGAGCCCGAATGGGCGTCGCCCCCGCCCCAGTGTCCTCAGAGTGGGGAAGGGGGGGCAGTCTCCAGGCAGTGGCTGGAGGTCTCCCGGAATGACCACTGCTCTACAGCTTACAGGAGGAGGAGTGTTCCCCGGGCAAACCAGGACGCAGGTGGGCAGGTAGGGGTGGAAGCCGCAGCTGCAAGGGTGGCGGCAGCAGCAAGCCCTCTCCCTGTCCAGTGTGGGGGGGACGCAGCAGCGGTGGTGGGTAGCCTGCGGCTGGGCAAGAGACGTCTGGCAGAGCTTGGTGGGGGCTGCAGCACTCACCACCACCGCTGCAGGGAAGGCAAGCTACTCCTGAGCCAGGGGCACTGAGGGAGATGTTGCTGTGGGGCCTTTTGCCATGGTCTCAGTTCTGTGCCCCTCTGGTGTCTGTGCCCCAGGCAGCCACCTAGGCTGGCCTAATGGTAGGGCCAGCTCTGCTCAAGGACAGTTCTTGAAAGAACTCTCTCAGCCCCACCTACCTCACAGCGGGTCTGTTGGGAAGGGAAAGGCGATTGTAAGGTGCTCTGAGACTCCTTTGGGTAGTGAAGGGCAGGGTCTAAATCCATTCTCCTCCTCTTCTTTTCTCAGACATTTTAAACTGATCTTAAATCAGCAAGTCTTGGGTCACTTACACATGGGTTGTTTGACCTGACTTGGATACTACTGGAAAGCAGGGATCCCTGCCCCCCCCCCCCCCGCCATGGTGCTTCGGTGCCCCTCCCACTGTCCCCTCACCATTCCTGTGACCTTCCCCAAACTTGCTTTGCTGCAATATTTAGGGAAAGACTGTAGCAAGGCCCAGATGGCACCCCTGGGAACAGTCCGTCTCTTTCCAGTTCTGTCCACGTGGGCACCACTCCTCTTGCTCCAGTCCCTGGGGCAGCCATTCCCCTGCCCCCACAGCGTTGGTTCCATGAGATTAGTGCTCAAAAGGTGCATTACAAGCGGAGACTGACTAAAGGTTCAGGCAGCGACGGAGCTTCTCTTTCTCCTTTTGGTCTTTCCAGTCTTCTTCTGGTCTTTCCAACCATCGCTTCTGCCCCTTTCTCTTTTACTTGCTCTGCACGTGCAGTGCTCCTGTGTTTTCTTAGCTGTCCTCTATCTTTCCCCTCCTGTTTCTTTTATTCCCCTCCCCCCTGCTCCAGCTTCTCCTTCAGGTTCAGGGGCTTCAGCTACCACCTTTAGACAGAGGCATATACCGCCTGTGTCTGACTTTTCACTTAGTCCAATCTCAGGCGTAAGCTCAGCCGTCTCCCTCTTGGGCGTCTAGCTGCACCTTCCGTTGAGCGTGGTGAAGGCAGTGTTCCTTACCTCTTCACTCTTAAACCTTTCCGCTCATTCCAGTTTCTGCTGATGAAACCATTCGCGCCCCCTTTCTCCTCGGCATGCAGCTCTCTCGTGTTCCCTTCCTTATCCCAGTCAGTCTTTCTTTCAGATTTCAATGAAGTGGTCTTTGGTGGGTGGAGGAGGTTTAGTTGGAGGAAAGAGGAAGTAGTCAGTCAAAAACAATATTTTAAAGGATTATTTTAAAAAGCTAGTGAATCGTGGGAGCATTTTAAAAAATACCGTGGAGTAATTGTGTCAGTATTCTTAACATCCTTCCTTGTTTTTGAGGCAAAAGGTTGTGTTTTTAGCATGCGTGCCTGGTACACAAAACCCACTGAACTGTTTGTTATCAGCAGTTGCTTAACGCACAGAACCACTGAATTGGCCAGATTTCCAGAGCCTCCCGAGGACCAATCACACGTATGATCAGAAATGGGAAAGGATGGGGAAAGGGTACCTGAAGTCTCTTGGCCCCGATCACATGCCCAAGTAGCCGCGCGATAGGCACGACTCCTGGCTGGATTTTCAGGAAACATCTGGCAAGTGTTCCGCACCTGTCAGCAACTGCTGTCACCCCGCTGAAGATGCGGAGTTAAAAGACACCTGCGGAAGTGCAGTACTTTCCGGAAAGCATGGGGCACGGGCATCCCGTCGCATCCAGTGCCCGTCTACGTCCCATCTCACACCGGATGGGTTTTTTTTAGCCTCCATGCTATGCGCGCAAACGCGGACCTGCGCATGTGCACAAATGTAGTACTGCTGAACTTTGTGATGCTTCACCATCACTGTGTGATCAGTGGCTGACGGCCTGAGCACGGAGCCTCGGGAGACCCTCTGATTGAGACACCCCACTTCATTTTGCTCTGGCTCAAAATGCCTCAGTCCTCCCCCTTCCCGGATTATCTCGCTCGTGTGACCGGGCTCTATTAACTACTTTGACAAATGTTATCTTTTAGGGTGACTGATCCCCCCATCTCACCATTCCCTGTTGCCACTACCCTTTATTGCTATATTTTATATACTCAGTGCAAATTGGTGCAGATGCAGTTTGGTGTAGTGGTTAGGTGCAGCAGGACTCTAATCTGGAGAACCGGGTTTGATTCCCCACCCCCCACATGCAGCCAGCTGGGTGACCTTGGGTCAGTCACAGTTCTCTCAGAGCTCTCTCAGCCCCACCTGCCTCACAGAGTGTCTGTTGTGGGGAGAGGGAGGGAAGGTGATTGTAAGCTGCTCCGAGACTCCTTTGGGTAGTGAGGGGCAGGGTATAAAACCAACTCTTCTTCTTTTCCTTCTTAAAAAGACCCTGGATGCATTGTCTGCATCTGTGAAATATTTATTTTATTGATACCCCACATTTCTTTTGTCACGGAACTTAAAGACACATACATATAAAACCCAGGTAGTCTCCCACAGCTGCTTAGCTTCAGCAAGAATACCGTATCGTCACTTGGGGGAGCACAGCTCCGGGAGTTGGTGCCAGCCCCCCCACCCCCGCGGGGGAATGCCTGCTTGTGTCATGGCTGCAGCAAAATGACCCCGTCCCCTGGAAAGGTCCTTGTTCCTCCGACCAGCCTTCTGAAGGCTTCAGCCACCACTGAAGCTATCCTCCCAGAAGAGGGGTATTTCTGAGGCTTGGATTGGTAGCTGTCCCCTCTCTGCCAGCTCTCTTTCTTTCTTTCTTGCCTTCTGACATACTTCCGGTGATGTCAGGTGGTGTAGCATATGCAAATAAGTTATGAAAATGAGTTATGCTAATGAGCCCCTGCACCTCTTTTTCTAGGAAAGGACCCCTGCTTATCGGGCCTGCCAACCACAGGACTCTGACCCGAAAAGCGCAGTTGTGAGGGAAAACTGGACTGCGGTGATAAAAAGTCCAGCGGTGATGCCGGTGGCCACTAGATCGCGCTGTTGGACAAGGAAAGACTAAGGCGCGAGGGCTTCTCCCGCCTACTTGCAATTCTTTGGTGGGGAGGCAGAGCGGAGGAGGGTTCAAGTCGTTTTGAGCGATGCGCACAATTCCAGGGAGCAAGTCCCTTCCCTCGCTCCTGGCAGTTCCCTGGACGTGGCGGTGCTGGGAAGCCGGGACCTCTAGTTCTTCCGCGGGCGGCGGCCTCTCACCTGCGAGCAAAGCGCGGCTGGCGCGGAAGATGCCCGGGCGCTGGGAATAATCCTCACCTACCGCAGCACCGGCAGCGACAGCCCCAAAGGATATACTCCGCCAAGGCGCTTTGTACGTGGTCGCTTTGAATGTTCCCGGCGGGAGACTAAAAAGGACCGGGGAGCCCGGGAAGGGACGAGGCTTGCCCGCCGGCTAGAGTGGCTTTCCTCCCCCCCCCCCCGCCCCATTTGCGCGGTTGCTCTTCCCAGCCAGCCCGGCTGCTGCCTTTGGCAGGGAAAGGCGCGCGGCCCCGGCCTCGGGTTAGGGCTCTCTCCCCCTCTCCCCCCCCCCCGGCCTGCGTTCCCGGGAGCCAGTGGAGGCGCCCAGCCAGCTCTGGGGCTTGGCCCGCTTCGGCCGCCTCTGACGCCCCGGGCCCAGCTGGAGTGCCCTGGCCGCCTCTGCCTCGGGGGCGCTGAGAGCCAGCCTTGCCGAAGGCGCGGGGCAGCTTCCGAAGCAGGTAAGGGCAGGGCCCGCCGAGGGGGGTGGGGGTGGGGGCGCCTGGGCTGCGGAGGAGGCCGGGCTGCGGGCCAGCAGCGGGAGACCTTGCCTGGGGAGCGGAGGGCGGGCAAAGGGGGACTCGCCGTCGGGGCGCGGCGCCCCACTCTCCAGCCTGCCTTTGCGCGCCGCCCGGGCTCCTGCGTCGCTTGGCTGCGGGGCCGGCGCTGTGGGGGCGGGCGGCGGGTGTGCGGGCAGGGGGAAGGCTGCGCCTTCGCCTCTCACCGGGCCCTCCGGATGCCGCCTGGCAGGGGCGCGTTGCGCCCGGGTGCCATTCAGTAGGCCGGCAACCAGCATGCTGTCTTCAGGGGACGGTGGGAAGCGCGCACCACGAGCCAGAAGGCGGCGAGGCGGCTCCGCAGACGTGAGAAACAGGCCCCGCGGCTCCCAGCCTTAGACGCCCCTTCTCTGCAGAGAATGTGGCCCTTCGCCCTGCCCTGCAGGGGTCTTGGCTCCCGGTGGTTTGTGGCGAAGCCATCGCGCGCCTGCTCTTTAGTGTGAAGTGGGACCGCCCCGCTTGAAGTGCCCTCGGTCAGCACCAGGTGTCGGTCCACGACTGTGCTGAGCACGGGGGTCGCTTGTCAGCCTGCTTTCGGGCCTCGGAGGTTCTCCGTGTTAGGGCGGCTCGCTCTCTCCCGGGCGAATTCACCCGCGCCCTCTTCCCGGGGTGGTGCTAAGTGCACCCGCCGGATGGTCTTCTGCAAAGCCGTCGGGAAGCTAACGGGTCCGCTTTAGGCGTCTCTGCTCAGGAAGGCACTGAAGCGCTGCTTGCAGCCCTGCTCCGACTGCCTTGCGCTCGGCTGCTGCTTCCGCTGGAAAAGGGGCCTTTTCTCACTAGCTTTCCCCCGCGGTTTACACGGAAGCTAGCACCGGAGCTTGGTCAGTTTCCCACCATTTGCTCCCTGCTCACAATTTCCTCCAGAGTATCACTGCACTGCTCCGGAGCTGGAAGCTGGAAGCTGGAAGCTCCGGAGCAGTGCAGTGATACTCTGGAGGAAATTGTGAGCAGGGAGCAAATGGTGGGAAACTGACCAGAAGCTCCGGTGGTGCTAGCTCCGGTGTAAACCGCGGGGGAAAGCTAGTGAGAAAAGGCCCCCAGTCTGTGCTCGCTGAGGTTTCTTCAAAGGGCCACTGGTTTTGGGTTGGAGGCAGTCTGGGCAACCACCTCCCGCTCTGTCCACACTTGAGGCGTCAAGGCGGGAAGAGTTTCTGGAGGGACAGAAGCGGCGCACTCTTTCCTTTTGGGACGCGGAACGGCCCTCGAGGATTCCGTTTGCGCGGAAAGTGTATTTTGCACATTCAGGAGCGCTTTCCAACTCTACGACGGGCCGCTTTGCATGCCTCTCCCCGCCTTAACTCCGGGGACGTTTTGTTGTGTCTAAAGAGCGGCGGGCATTTAGCGCCCGGAAAGGTGACATGTTGGCACGTGATCTGAGCACTTTGGACCAGCCTCTTCGGATCTTTCGGGGCTAAAATACTGTGCGGCCAGCAGGTAATTTTAGGCAATAGTCCGCCCCTCCACCCCCCCCCCCCCCCCCGGTATGACGACGTATACACCTAAAATGCCGCTTTACAGCCTGCTCCGTTCCGGACCTTCTCCAACGCTGCGGGTCTTTGGGACTTCTGTATATGAACTGCCAACAACATTGGAACCATTTCCCAAAGGGGGAGGAAGTGGCCCCCCTGCCAAAGGAGCCCCCCCCCGGTGAAACAGCCCTCCAAAAGCCTCTAGGGGAGTGGTCCGCCTCACTAGACAGGAGTCTGCCCCCCCCCCCGCGCGAGAGAGCGCCTGCGAGGGGAAAGAGAAGCCCTGTGCCGCCCCCCCCCCCGTCGAGTCGCAGTGACGCCCCGGGCGGGTGGTGCGGCGTGGTCCCCCCTGCGCGGCCCGGCCTCCCCCGGGAGGGCGTGCTGGCTCCGGCGCCAGCTGCCGCTTGGCAAGCGAGGCCTTCTCCCCAGAGGGCGCCCCCGCCCGCCCGCCCCGCCGGCCTCCACCCCCCCCCCCCCGGCCTGAGGAATGCGGCGCGGAATGCGCGCCTTCTTCTTCCCCGGCGGGCGGGAGCCGTCGTCTTCGCCCGGCGCATCCCGTGGCAGCCGTCCACCTTTCCGGCCGCCGTTTCGTAACCGCTTACGAGCGACGAGGCGCGAGTCGGGCGCAGCCCTCCCCCTGTTAAGTAGCAGCCGGCCGAGCGGCGAGCCCCACTCGCAGGAGGCGCGGCTGCCGCTCGGACGGACCAGAGCCCCGCCGCGGCTGCCGCCTCGCCCGCCCGCCCGTCCAAGGGCTCCTGTGGCCGGGGCTCCGGCGCCCCCTCCTCCCCTCCGCCTGCCGGCCGGCCTGCCGCACGGGACCCCCGCGGCCGCCCTCGCCCCGCCCGGGCCAGGTGTGTGAGCGCAGCCGGCCGCCCCAAGAGAAGCCCCGTCTGTTAGGCGGGGGCGTGACGGGCAGGTGCCCTCGGTGGCCTCGACTCCGGAGGAATGGTGGGAAGGGGCTTTTCTTAACACCCCTCCCCCCCCGCCGCCGCCGGGAAACCAACAAGCAGCGGGGGACTTGGGGGGGGGGGTGCGTGTGTGCGCGCGTGGCGGCCGCGGTGCGGAAAGGCGGCGCTTTGCCTGTGGCGTGTGCGGCATCGGAAGGGTCCTTGTCGGCTCGCCCCCCGGCAGGGTCTTGCAATGCAGTCTTCTGCGGCAGGGCCGTCTGCACAAAATGTGTTTCTCCCGCTGCCAAGTCGCCTGTGATATTTTCCAGGAAGGACCACAGCGCGTGGCCGAGTTCCTTCAAACGTGCCTTTTTTTGGTTCCTACTTCGATGAGGGCGAGCGGGTGGCGCGGGTCAGGGATTCCGCCTCCCGCCTGCCAGGAGTATCCTTGACGGCTTCGGGACGCCTCCCCCCCCCCCCCATCCCTTCTCTGCCTCCTGCACAGCGGCGCCTGATAGCTCAGCCTTCCCTGCTCCCCGTGCTTCGCTGCTGCGGGAAGCGTTCCCGTGCCCCCATCCACAGCGTTTTTGCGCGAAACCCAGTTATTGTATGGCAGCAGCTCAGCAGGAGAGAGGTCTAACCCCCCCCCCCCCCGCCTTCCAGCCTGCCTCAGGCAGTCGTCTGTTCTCGGCACCCAGGCGCCCCAGGCTCTTTCCTCGGGGGGGGGGGGGCAGCCGAGACCCGGTCGAGCGCTGTTCCGCCGGGCAAAGGAGACGCGGCTTCGCTGGGCTGTGTCTTTGTTGGCTTTCCCAGTAGTTGTGATGGCGAGACGGAAGGGGCCCGTGTGCTCTTCCCTAGGCGAGCCGATAAACGTTTCGCCACGTTTTCAAGGGTCTGGGGCCGGGCGGGTGAGACCGGGACTTCTCCCGACGGCGGAGAACAGCAGGCAGGGAACTCCCCCCCCCCCCCCAATAGTCTCCGGCGGTCTGGCTCGGCCGGCTGGTCTCTTTGCCGCTCGGAAGGGGGCGCTCCAAGCTCAGGCAAGAAGACGCTCCGAACAGGCGCGGCGTTCCGGGGCCGCTTTGAGAGCCGGTCGTGCCGCAGGGGACCGAGGGTCCCAGGCCGTCCTTGCCGGGGGGACGGGGGACGGGGACGAGGGAGCTTTGCTAACGTGGCCGGCTGGGGGGGGGGGGGGGGTGGCCGTGCAAGGATTCCTCCGCGGCGCTTCCCACAGAAAGATGCGTGTGGCTGGCTGTCCGGCAGCTGGAAGGGCGTCTCGTTGAACAGCGATTGAGAGGAGGCGAGGGTGCGTGCCTGCTCTTCTCCGGCCCAGCGCCAGCCCTCGCCTGTCATCCCGGAAGAGGCTGTCAAAGCTTATCAGTTTTGTAGGGTGATTAACTGTGCCTCTCTTCTTCTTCTTCTTCTCCTCCTCCTCCTCTTGGGGTAGGTCAGGAGAGTTTTCCCACTGAGCCCAATGGTTTATGAGAACCGATCTGCTTCCTGCGGTTTAGCCCCTGCAGAGGGCTGGTGGTTAACAGTGCAATGCTAAACAGAGCTGTACCATTCTGAAGCCATCAAGACCAGTGGGTTTAGAAAGGAGTGACTCTGTTTAGGATGGGACTGCACCGTGGGACTGCTTTGTCTTTTCTCTTTCCTGTTTGCTTTGGCAGCCATGGTGCCACTTAGAGGGTGCACACCACAGCCTCTTCTTCCATGCTGCAGTTTCATTTCCCTTCTCCTAATTAGGGCAACTTTAAAACTTGGGGCTTGGGACTTTGCTCCCAGTTGGATTTCTGTCCCTTTGGCTGCTGCAAACTCCAGGGTGATCCGGGGCAGTGCTCTGACATCCGCAGGCAATCCTTGTTCAGTTTAAGGGTTTTGTGAGAGACTAATGACCTTTTAGAATTCAAAGAATTTTGGATCAGGGATAACTGAAAGGATCTGGCCACAGGTCCAGACTTCAAACTCAGTAATAGTCCAGTTTTCTTTATAGATTTCTCGAAGAAAAACCTGATATCAATGAGATTGACTCCGAAATAAATGTGCATTGCTCTGCAGCATGGATGGTTGGTGGTTAAGCATGACTGAATCGCTGCTTATTTTGTTTTTATGTATGTAGTGTATTTATGGACTGCCAGTCTCTCTGAGATTCAAGGTAGAGTCTTTGCTCGATTGGGAACATACAAGCTTTTAATAATTATAAAATTCACTTGTATTGACTTCCTTGAGCCACAAGGCATACTTTCTATTGCCACGTCCTTTTAATATGTGTCCTGCTGCATAAACTAGGGACTGTTAGACTGTTGGGGCAGGAGTGGAAGAGGAATCAGGGGCAGAAATTTCGGTGGCAGGCTGCGCATAATCTGAACAGCACACTTTTCTTAATCCAGAATGTAGGTTACGCTAGAGCAGAATTCTGAATTCTGTAATGTGTGTATATTAGGCTAGTGTTTTCATGCAGATGTTTATTTTGGATATTTATGCTTTTGCCAGATGGGGAGTAGGACATGGAATGGTGCTTTGAGCCATAAGAATCCTAATCTCTTCCCATTTCCCAACCCCTGTTTAGGAGATTTTCCATTGGCCATACACTTTCTATACCCATCTTTGCATTGCTTTTTCAAAACTGAGGTGCAAAATTTTGCAACCAGCACTAAATCCCACCGGTTTCTTGTGCTTGCTTGGAATGTCCACAAACGCTGCCCTAGCAATGAGCAGTGTGTATGAATTTTTTCAGAACAGTTTGAAGGACTTCTGATTAGTCCACAGTAGGTTGGCAGCCAAGGGCCTGTATTTACAGATTGATGATCCGTGACATCTTCTTCTGCTTACTTCCATCCTGAGATTTAGAGCTGTTCTCCATCCCTCTGTGCCTGAGCAAAACGATCGGGCTGCATCAGGGGCTACGAGCCCGCAGTGGTATGTTACATCCCCTTGTGTATAATTTGTTTCAGACTGTTTTTTTTAAAAAAACCCCAAGGAGCTGCATATTTGTAGGCAGAGTGCTTTTACTACAGTTTCCAGCTACCCTGAGACTTTTAAAGTGAACCTGAACTAATTGTTTCAGCAGTTGTGAAAAAGGAAGCCAATGAAACTCCAGCTGAAAGAGGCATGATTTCCTGAATTGATTTCCTGCAAAGAGGAGGAGGGGGAAGGAGAGAAGGGACGGCTGAATTAGCTGTCATTGGAGCTCACTGCTGGCTCTTGTTTCCCCAGAGCGGGAAGGAGAATAAAATTGAGTTTTCCTGCAGTTGGTGTACAGACGTGAAAGTCAGCAGCACAGTTTTAAATGCGCCTTGAATGGGAGGAGGGGTTTGGTGATTGTTGTCAGGCAGGAATGTGGATTCACGAGTGCATTTCTTTTACACCCTTCCTTTTCCCCTGATGGGGACCCACAGTGGGTTACACTGTTCTCTTTTCCTCCTGTTTATCCTCACAGCATGAGAGGAAGCTAAGGCTTAAGAATAGGTGACTGGCCCAAGGTCACCCAGCAAGTTTCCATTGGCTCAGTGGGCATTTGAATGTGGGTCTCCCAGATACCAGGCGGACACTCTAACCACTACACCATTCTGTCTGGCTGTTTTGTATTGCAATAACTTCTTACAATATCATGTGCGTGTTCGTTATTCGCGTTTAGCCACGATTTGTTTCTCTCAGCCATTTCACCATTTGTGTCTCCTGTGAAATGATCAGAAACCTCTTAGTCTTCTGCCCTGTTTTTTCTCTGTAAGTTCTGTATATATTTGGGAGTGACTTCCCATTCCTGTAACGCTGTCTTTGGTCACTGGTGTGAATGGTGGGGCAGCAGGCGGCAGCCCTGTGTTTTGGCTTCCTTCACTGTGGCTTCTGGATCAGTAACTGATCTGGAGAGGCTCGGGGTGGGGTGTGGAGAAAGAGGGGAATGCTGCAAATCCAGCGGAGAAGAAGATGGAAGTGAAACAGCAGCAGCCTGTGCTGTGCCCCTGTAATGCTGGCTTGGCTTTACCAGGGAGACTCCCTGTCAGGCGGCTGAGGGGACACGCTGCCCCTTAGGGGAAACATGCCAAGGTCCTGAGGGCAAAAAGGCACCTCATGTACTTCCACGGCTGGACCCTGTAGCTGGAAACCAACACATTCATGATCTCCATTATTCGCTTGTCCATCTCCATCATCTCTGCACACTTCTAAGATGTCAGTATTTAAAAGGCCGCGTGGGTGTGTGCATACACACTGATCGGGACCGGTACTTGAATGTATCATAGGGTTTAATCCATAAAATTATTGAAAAGAAGATACACTGACCAGCTGCTGTAGCCAGATGAAAATGATAAGATGCGGGACTAGACAGACCACTGGTCTGATGCAAGGCTCTTACGTTCCTGAGGAACTTGTAGCATTTGTTATAGGGAGGGGGAATTCCTTTCTCTGAAATTCGCTTTTTTGACATAGCCATTGATTCCTCCTTTGATCCTCCCCCTCCCTTGAAAGAAGGATTTTTCCCTCATTCCTCTTCGATGAGAAATCTACACACCCTTTTGTCATGTCAGCCCTTGCAGTGGTTTTACATTACACACCACAGGGTGGGGCTGTAGTGAGAGGATAGGAAGGTTTGGAAAGACCCTGGCTTCCTCTGAGCATCCACAGAATGAAATCCTGCAGGACCTCCCTTCCTGTCCCTCCTCACTTTGAATTTCGATTGGTCAAAATGAAGTTGATCAGAAACTGGCTTCAGATTCCTAAAAGAGGAAAAGAAACAGATCATTCACTTTTAGGAAGAAAATGGGCAAAAAGTAATGAAGACAATGTCTCTTAACAACACTAGAAACTTGCTTTGTATATGCAAGGCAATTTTTTATGCTCCTGGAAAAAAGGCATGCGAGGAGGGTTGGATTGGTAACATTTAAAACAGGAAGAAGCATAGCCTATGAATGGTAACAGTGGCATTAAGGAAGGCGAGATTCCGAACAACTAATAATTAAAGCACTTTAAAATGCCCACATGATTTTGCTCGGATTGTTTAAGGTTTGTTTTTTAAGCAGGGGTCCGTTGGGGCCAGAGCGAGGTGGAGCAAAGCTCCGCCAGCTCAGGAGTGGCTACTAGGGCAGCTACGGGCCGAATCAGATTCTCTGATCTGATTCAGCCTGCTGCCGAATTGCTGCCGAAATTCGGCGGCAACTTTAAAAGCGACTGGAGGGGAGGGGGTTTGAGGGAGAGGCTCCAAACTTGCAGGGTAGCTGCTGGGGCCTCTTCTCGAAATACCCACCAAGTTTCAAGAAGATTGGACCAGGGGATCCAATTCTACGGGCCCCCAAACAGGTTGCCCCATTCCCTCCATTGTTCTCTATGGTAGAAAAAAAGTAAGGGCGTTTTCGCACTGGCTTTTTCCCGGGGCTCACACCGGAGCTAGCACCGGAGCTTCTGGTCAGTTTCGCACCAGTTGCTCCGTGCTCACAAACTCCTCCGGAGTTTCACTGCACTGCTCAGGAGTATCCCTGGAGCAAGTAAACACCGCTAGAAACCTGTTTTTCTTGCTCCAGGGATACTCCGGAGCAGTGCGGTGAAACTCCGGAGGAGTTTGTGAGCACAAAGCAACTGGTGCGAAACTGACCAGAAGCTCCGGTGCTAGCTCCGGTGTGAGCCCCGGGAAAAAGCCAGTGCGAAAACGCCCTAACATTTTTTCCCTCCATAGAGAACAATGGAGGGGATGGGACAACCTGTTTGGGGGCCCATAGAATTGGACCCCCTGGTCCAATCTTCTTGAAACTTGGTGGGTATTTCAAGGAGAGGCTCCAGCAGCTACCCTGGAAGTTTGGAGCCTCTCACTCAAATCCCCTTTTCTCCAGCCCCTCATATACCCTATGAGTTTTTGCCATTGATTTCAATGGTCCATAGGGTATAATGGGGCTGAAACTGACATTCCCTTTCTGACACACTTCCAGTGATGTCAGGGGACGTGGCATATGCTAATGAGCTCCTGCAGCTCTTTTTCTACGAAAGGACCCCTGTTTTTAAGGTCCCTCAATTCCTGATGGAAGAAACAGGCACTGCAAAATCAGCATCGTAGCTGACAATAGTTATTTGTTCTCAGACACGTCTGTTAGGTTACTCTGTAAAGGGAGCTCTGGACATCAGGGCCTGGGGCTCTGACATAATCCTGTGGATCTTGGAGGAAGGATGGCTTTGGGGAAACAAAATGGCCAGAGCCTGCCTTTCTCTGGCGGTGCAGGACTCCCTTTCCTCTCCACCCCGTTTTTGATTCTCTCTTCCACCCCTTCTTTTTTCTTTTCATTGCCATAGATTCATTCATGCGGTTGTGATCTAAACGGACCAGAATGAAGACCAGGCTCTCTGCAGCAGCAGTTGCTGCTATGTGCACCGCTCTTCTCCTCTGCTCAATAGAGGCTGAAGGTAAGTCATTTATTCCTTGGCTCCGTGAAAGCGATGGTGCAGAATTAGTTCAATGCAAAACCAAACAGTTTCTCCCTGAGTGTCATTGCTTTGCCTTATTCCTGTTTCTGCCTTTTCTTCCTTTCTGTGTTTTGTTTATTTCAGAGAGCCAGCTGTGTAGCAAGACAGCTGTCCTTGTGCCCTCTCTCCTTCCTCTTCTCTGGTGTCTTTCTGGTGTGCTGTCCACACTGTGTGTTCCTTGCAGATGGGAGCTGGGCCATGCGCTCCCGTGTGCTCTCTCTTTCTTTCTCTTCCCCCCCTGAGGCGGAGTGCTCAGGGAGCAAGACGACGCCTGTGCAAACTTGAAATCTTGTGTTTATAAATAGGAGAAACCCTGCAGCATTTGCACACACCCTCCTGTACAGTGAGCGCATAATAGACAGGCCAGTGTGTGTGTGTGTGTTGTTTTTAAAAAACATCAAATAAAATTATCCAACAGTCTCCTGTTGTATATGTGTTTTGTTTGGCACGAAGGCGGTGGTGGTAGCAGCCTTTCTGATGTGTCCGTTATGAGGGACAAGGGAAAGAGCCCTTGATAGCTGCTGTTTAGGCAGTGGGAACAGGCCCTGGGGACTGACGTCTCAACAGCCGACAATTTTGTTTGGAATATTTGAGACAGAAGAGAGAAAATTCAAGTTTAGTTTCCTCTTTTTCTCACAGGGGCACCAGTGTCTTCTCCAGTCTTGGAGTAGTAAATCTCGTATTTGCACGTTTCAGCCCATTTTTGGAAGGGACATTCTTCCTGATGTTGTATATTGATGCAAGAAATGTCTAGGAGAGCATCAGGCATCCACGTAACCTATTTGAAATTGGACTGTAGGTTTTAACTTTGTGTTAAAATTTATTTATTTTATTTGTTTATCAAATTTATACCCCGCGCTCCCAGCCAAAGCCGGCGATGTGTTTGCAAACGGGTTTGAGAGTCTGGATGCTGAAACTGTGGTGTTAGTTTGTGACTCGTGTTGTTTGGAGGATCACTTTGTGCAGCCATATTTTTCCTGTGGTGAAATTCCCTCTGAGATTTCCCCATTTGGATGCATCTTTTTTCTAATGTGGTCCAGATTACAATTTGCTATTTTATGGAGTCTATTTTCCATGCCTGTCATGGCCCCTGTGGCAACCAGAGCTCTGAGTACTTGAGAACGGAGTTCCCACTGGGGAGCTTGCAGGTGAAGCTTGACTGAAAGTCCCCCTGGCAGATGTGTGTAAAACATAATAGACAAGGGGGGGACCCGCGATACTCGCGGGGGGGGGGAGAAGGAGCTCCACCGAGTGGAGGAAGCATCCACCGGTGAGTCTTCTCTCCCCCCCATACCCCCCCCCCCGCTACTGCGGCGGGCCTGAGCGGCCAAGAGGTGCTCGGCCTGCCACTTCTCTCTCCCCACCCCACCACAGCTGCCGGCTCACACATTTTTGCCTTCTCACTCCCCTCCCCCCCCACAAAGACTCCCGGTGGGCCTCGGCGGCTCTCGCCGGGCCCGCCACTCACCCCCTTCCCCCCCCCGGCCGCTGCCGTTCTGAGAGCGTTCCCTGCGCATGCGCAGGGGATGCTCTTTTACTTTTCGGGGAATTTAAATATCCCCCCAAAAGTTTTTGATACTTTTGGGATTTTTCTGCAAATGTGGGGACTGCCCTACGTCTGCAGAACCCCCTCCTCTGCCCCCCAAGTGCCCCCCCCGTGCGGAATTAGGTATCCGTAAGTGGGTGGGCCACTTGGGAATTAGATATATAGATAATTAGGCCCTTTGTTACCAGACTGGAGAATGTTCTCTGAACTGGCCTGATCATTGACTGCAAAGTGTTGAAGAGAGTTTCTGGAAACAGATACTTTGTGTACCTCTAACATTAATGGCATGCTGGTTTCTTCTGTCAGAAACCATGTCAAACCTGGTCATTCAAACAGAGCACACTGACACAGCATGTCAGTTTACAGCTCAGATCAGTTCAGTTGTTCATTGACAGAGAACTTTTGAAAGCTCAGGTGAAGGCTAACTGAAATGGAACCTACATAAGCAAACCTTTGCTTCTGTGTACGGCCATTTCCTTTGTCCTGGCAGGTCCATAGTCGAAGTTTCAACAGAGAAGTACAAAAGATCCAGCAAAGACTTTAGAATAAATAGCATCCATGCATTGTATCTGTGAATCCAGTACATGATGCAAATGCTCTCTGCTAAGGGCATGTTTCAGGACATACCTTTGTCCCTTGAAGCGTCACTGACACCTTTAGCCAGATTCATTCCCCTTCGGTGGGGAAAGATGGCAGTTAAGTTATGCCACTTCCTCTGTGGGTCTGTTGCTGGAGATACTGCTGGAGACAGTGGAAGAGACAAAGTAAAGAAGAGACACTCTTACTTGTGGACACAGCGGCATGGACGGGACACAACATTCAAGAGTGCAAATGAATGTGTGCAGCTTGGGAGGATCATATACTACACGGACGGATATGTGTCAAGTATGTATGCGGGTAATGTTTATTTGTTTATTGTACAAGCTGCTTGTAAGGTTCTGGAAATCTGTTCAAGAAAAATGCTGTGGCTTAACTGAATGTGTGGAAACACAAACCAAAATTCCAGTCCACATATGACCTCAAACGCCTGACCTATGATTACTTTTGGTTACAACTCAAGGCCACAGTTCTCAAAGCACTAACCACAAAATAGTTTCAAAGTCAGTCAGAACGCTCCAGCAGGTTTTTTTCTTTTTTTGGAAGCTAGAATGTCATTTCTTAGAGCTTTTCACCTTCTAGCTGGCTCCTGTTTTTGTTACAGGCTGCAAAGAAACTATCTGTTTGTAATCCTGCAAACACCATCGATATTTTGAAATTTCACCCTCTGTTTTATCCACACTACATATATAATCATTCCTTCTCCAAGGGAACATTGGGAATTACAATACTATGAATTGCTAGTACGTCCAATAGAGGTCTCAGCATCCTCATTAAACTTACCATTCCTAAAATTCTTTAGGGAGACTAGTCTCAGAGGGAAGCCGTGTTAATCTGCAGTACAGATTTGAGTCCACTAGCCCTTTGGAGAGCAGCAACATCTTCGGGGTGTGGGCCTTTGAGAGCTAAAGCTCCTTTCGTCAGATACAAGTTGGAATGGAGATCTCCAAATCTGAGAGGTCTCCATTCCAACTTGTATCGGCTGAAGGGAGCGCTGACTCTCAAAAGGCGATACCCCCAAAATCTTGATGGTATCTAAGGTGCTACTGGTCTCAAACGTAGGGAAACTGTAACCATTAATCTGGTACAATACCATTAAAATGTATATCATGTAGGTATACTTCTAGAAACCCCACGGATTGTAATTTATTTTAAAAGTGATTGGAACACCAATTTATTTGATCTAATTCTACCCTGTAGTTGAAATGCTTAATATCCCAGTACACTATATCAATAGGACTTCAGTTTAAGACTATCAGGTATTGTGGGAAGCTAGTGTCTGTTCAAGTATTTTAGAAGAGGTTCTGGGTTTTTTATTCAGTCTGGGTTTCTATAGCTGTACACACCACTGATTGCTCCTATATGACAATCCTTTGCAGGTGACACAGTTTTGAAGTACCAGTGGAGTCCCCTTTCCACTAAGAGTTTCTCTGTTCACTTCAGTGGAGGGGAAAGCTTCACATGGGTAAAAGGGTCGGCTTCAGCAGAATTATCTCCTTCACTGAAGTGAATGCAGAAGGTTTCACATGCAGGAGTTCTGAGTACAGTGCACATGGGACTATGACAAGTGTACCACAATTTAGCAGTATACCACAATTTAGTGAGCATAAATGCAGTGCTAAAATTCATGTTCTATGGGCTGAATCCTCTGCATTCTTTTTACTAGTGCAAGGGCGCTCCACTGTTGCAGGATTTCTCCTGCATTCTCATTCCCATTGCAACTGTCCATTTTGCATGACTGTGCAAACCCCTGGCATCACCTTTCGGGGTTCACAGGTGGCTGCCAGAGGAAGGGAAAGGTAGAAAAGATGTGCCTTTGCCAGCACACTCCCCTGGTACTGGGCAGGATCCAACTCTATGTAGTCTGTGAAAGTAGTGGAGACTGCTTTTAATTACTCAGTTAAAATGTGAGTGTGTTATTAAATATATGGTAAACAACCCCTTCACCTTTTATTTAAATATTAGCATGGGCTAGGATTAAAATAACACAACAATGAGCATAGTCTGTAGCTTTGTACCGCATGCTCCCCTCTTCTGCCATTGAGGGGGTGGCCCTCGGCAGTGGAGTGTGTACCTCTGGTACTGGGAACTTAGTTTGGGGCTCCTTGAGAAGCATTGGTCTTGCACAAATGGAAGTGCCTTGCTTGAGAGAAAACACGCTCTGCAGTGGAGGACAGCTGCTATAAATGGCCCAGCAGGCACACAGAGGACAAAGGTATAGGATCTGAGTCACTGTATTTCTAGTGCTTGATAGATTTAACTCAGTGGGCTTCATAGATTCTGTTCCTGTCTCATCTGATAGTCACAGTGACACCTTTACCAATGAAATTGTGTGACCCACGAAAGTACTGTTGTATTTTCATTTATTTTATTGAATTGATAAGTTAATATTACAGATCTGAAGGGTAAAAAGACTGTGGTCCTCAACTAGTCAGGACATGTTTAGTGTGCAAACAGCCATGTGAACTGGCTACAGATCATTTATATTCATTTTAGTGGGAGAGGTAACGTTAGGAGTATACAACTGGATATTGCTAACTCAATAAAATCTCCAATATATCAAGTATTGGATCTAATTGGTAATATCTGATACCATGAAAGGCACTCCTGATATTTCTCATTCCAATATTTCACTCCCAATAAATACCAGAAACTGAGTCAGGAGACCTTTCTTGTGTTCTGCAGATGGTACATTGTTCAAAATTTCAAGGGCTGCTGTTTTGATGGGTTGTGGGTCAGATCTATTGCCCCCGAAATAATGGCTCTTCAAAGATTTTTTTTTGTATTTTTCATATGTGTGTGTGTGTATGCGCACCTGGAAGTCATGGAGACCTCTGGTGACTGAGGATATTCAGGGAGGTGGTTGAATAAAGCCTGCCCCTGTCTCCCACCTCTGGTATTTCAAGGAGGTCTCCCATCCAAGTACTTGCCAGAGTCGACCCCGCTTAGCTTCTGAGATCTGACAAGATCTGTCTTGCCCGGGCTATCCAGGGTCAGGGTGCCCCTCAAAGTTTAAAGGGCTGATGTGCCGTGGACAATCTGGGATATTCCTTCTCTCCCTTTCCGCTCCTGTCGCCTGCGGGCACTTTAAAAATTATGTTTTAATTTTGGAAGGGACATCATTATCACTTTCACTCAATTTTGGGAGTATTGATATTGTTCCAATATCAATTAAACTGGAAATTTTTCCTGACAATTTCCCAATAAAATGAATTCTTATATTGAATGAAAATAATAATCATGCCCTTCCCAGCTTTCTGATACAGAATTAAAATCTTAGCTTTTGTTAATTTAGGGTGGAATGCAACCATGCATCAGATGGAATGAGTTCATGGAAAGGGTATTTGCTCTCTCTGCGTCAGTCTCCTTCACTTCCTCAGGAGTTACTCCTAAGGGTTGAGAGGGCCTGAGGAATGACATGATATAAAAGGCTGAGGCAAGAAGCAAGACTTGCCAGAAATCACCCCTGGGAAGGAGAAGGAGATAGTTTCTCTTCACAAATTTGTTCTGCATGAGATTGGTTGGCTCCAGCCCATAATCACCATTCCTACTCTTGGCTTGCTCTACAGCAGTCTAAATGGCATTGGCCAGTTGAGAACATTTGTAAACTTAGAAAACCTCCTAAGGGCTCCTTCTTTTGATATAAGGAGAATGTGTATACATGTCTTAGCATTTCCCCCCTTTCCACAGCAGGCCACTTTGTCATATCAGAAACTGCTTTAGAACTTTCTCTGAGCTTCCAGAGTGGTGTTCTATGATTCGTAGGAGACTGCTGTTGGAGAAATACAAGCCCAAAGTCCCCTTGGGTTTATGAGACGTGGTTCTTTGGATGCTGGCCACAGGATCCAAGCCTCCCGCCCTTTTGTGGCAGACCAGTAACCTCTGGACCCTTTGGCGAATCTGAAGGTTGAAAAGTGTTAAATCTTTTGTCGTAGAGATATCCAGTCCGCATGACCTCGTGATCATTGGGGAGGTCACTCACATTTCCCATCCTGAAATGCATTTTCCCTGTGGGCTCTGATGGGCGTGTGGGAGTTAAAAGTGACTTTCATGCTATGTTTGTAAAAGCGCCAAGTGCCATGTCTGAGTCTTCATAAAGTAGATTAAAGTCCTTTGAGATGTTAAAGACTTTCCCCCCCCCAGTTAGTTTTTTCAGTTTATCTGGGATCCAGCCATTTGGAAGTCAACAAGGTGGGCTGCTGCTGTCTCCCAGCAGTTACAGCCTAAGACCTCGGCTGCTTCAGCTCAATTTGCCTTCAAGGTTGGTGGTGCTCTTCTTTCCCATGGACTGCGCAATTATGATTTCTTTTAAAAAAAGAGCATGCTCAGGTCACTTGTCTCTGCCTTTGCATTAAATTTGTCCTGAGCCGTTGCTTCAGAAACAATATTTTATAATGGTATTCGTTTAAAGGCTAGCGTGCTCTGTTATTAACACATGTTGCATGATGTTGATAGTATATTCTGCTTTCATTTTGTGTGCAAAAGTGTAATTTCCATAAACAGAATGAGGAGTCGATTATGCATGGAGATTAACATTCTAATCTCACTGCCTGTGTATGGACAATAGGAAAAAATAACATTTGTTCTAGCACTAGTATACCCATGCTAGCAATAGCACAGAGCCGTATTACTCTATTTTCATTGGAAATGACCATTCATTTAAACACATGTAGCGTTTATTGAAGTTCTCAAATTTAACATTTAAGCATACACAAAATTAAAGTATAATCATTAAGTATATAATAATCTTAAGAAGATAATCACTCACAGTACACGCTGTGGAGCCAGTTGACTTAACAAGGGGCACAAGATTGATATCTCCCATATTATTTACATTAACTGTAGGACCTATAGCTAATCTGATTAGATAGCATTAGGATATCAAAGGTATTTGAATTGGACAAAAGCAATACAAAACTGGGTCATATGCAAAAACAATGAACAGAACTACAGTAGTATAGGTGATGAGTGTATTACCTCTCTAGACATAGTTAATAGTTTGCTCTTGATTTCTCAAGAGGTTCAATCCTATGTTAATTGTGTTTTTGAAAAGTACAATAAATTGGAACCAGCCATGGAGCTGGATTCAGGGGCCGAGGACAGACTGGCAATCTAAAGCGGGGCAGGCACGGTTCGCAAACGGAAGAAAGGAGCACGTTCAGACATGCGCATCTGTCCGTCGGCTCCGTTGCGTACTTACCCGTCTCCCAGTCGCTTTCCTTTCGCTTTAACAGGACACCGGTTTTACCCGGTGTTCTGGGGCCTTCCTCCGCATGCCTCCCGCTTCCAAACAGTGTGAACTGGAAGAAGCGGGAGGCATCCGGAGGAAGTGTGAACGCACCGGCAAAAAAACACATCAATGAAAAAAGAAAAAAAAAGCAGCGGCACGCGTAAGCCGCGCGCGCTGGCTGCGCGGCAGTCTGAACGCTCCGTGGCAGTCTGAACGCTCCGTATTGCCGCTGATCCGCATTGCTCTGGCCAGTGTGAACGGCCAGCTCCGTGGGGTTTTTCCCCCGCTCCAGTTCCCTCCGCTTTAGATTGGCAGTCTGTCCTCGGCCAAAGATAACACTTTTGTTGATGTAAGGAGGTCCTTCTGCTCGTAGAAGTTGTCTTCTATGAACAGAAGGGGACACTTGAACCCAACATCACTATATAGATGCAATCCTAAAACCGCAATCCTGCGCACACTTACCCAGGAGTAAGCCCCATCAAATTTAGGACTGACTTCTGAATAAACATGCTTGAGATGATGACATAAATTAAGCAAAAATGGGCATCTTCCAAGAAAACCACAAGATATGGCTCATACACAATGCTTGCCAAACAATATGAAATATTAAAGAGAGTATGGCTGAATCTTATTTGCCTTTGTTAGACCTGTTTAAAATAGTTATTTGTAGTATGCCTACCATGCACTGACAGTGAATCGGTAAAATACTGCATGGATCAGCATGGAGTTTAATACAAGAATATCATTATAAAATATTATTATGAAACGTCTTTGTGTAGTGATCCTTGTACATGGAGGCTTTTGCCCATTGTGGGCAGCTAAGCAAAATAAGAATGATCAAATAATAGACTTTTCATATACATACATGCATGATACTACAAAAGAGCATATGTGAGCTATTCCTTTCTGTACTGTTCAGTTCATCTTCTCACCAGTTCCCACAAAGTTATTTGCAGTCATTTGTTTGGGCCACTGGTGCCTTCTTCCTTGTTTTTTTTTTCTCCTATGCCTTCTATAAATAAATGTCTATAAATATGTGTTGATGTTGTCTTTCCATAATTAACCATTGTTGTATAAACACCATACTGGCATTTTATGTTAAAATGCCATTCCTTAGTATGGGTACACCTGCTGCAAAGGGAACTCTGATAAAGACAAATGGTAGTTTACACCTCATAAATACTACGACGAAGAGGTGTAAGCAGCCAGAAAACTTGGTTTTACAAAATGGTGTATTGCAGTTCAGATGTAACAGAAAATAATTTATTATTTAACCCCTTTGTTTCCAATTATGTGTGTCTATACACATAAATACAAGGTAAACAACTTTGGTGACTTTTTAGACCAAAGGGGTTAATCTCCAAGAATATGCACACACACACGCACACATATATGGCATAAATTGAGCTCCGAAATGCGCAAAGCTTTACTGCGCTCTCAAAATATATATTTCTCTTTTTCTCTGCCAAGCTTTTTTTAAAAAACAAGTTTTAATGAAATACAAATGTGCAGAGAAAAACTTCAAATAATTTATTAATTCTTTGATGTTTCATTATGAGAGGTATTATGTTATTGTTAAATGATCTCATGGTGTTGTAAGCAGGTTGTGTTTTGGCATGCTTTTATGAATTGCACCCAGCATGTTAAAAAAACATTCTTTTAATTGTCATGTGAAATGTTTGCATATGTTGTTATTATCTGTGAACTCATTGTACATGTATCAGAATGTGTTTTCTATTGTGCTTGATTTTGCTGGCCATTCTTGAATGACTTGGCAATTCAAGAAACAAATGTTCTGTGCTGTCGTCTGTAATGCGTATTCTCTTTGATGTGTTTTGTCATAGTCCATCATCCTGTATCCTCTTTTTGCCAACAACATATCTTTGTATGTGTTGGAAACAAATTTATGCAAAGACATATATATCTTAGCAAGCTTTGCTTTACATTTTTAAAAATATTAATTTGAGAGCCATTTGTTTAACTTTTAAAAATAATATTGTTTGATATAAATCTTTTGCAGTTAATCCACCATCAGACTTGAGTTTTAAAATTATAGATGAGCATACTGTTCAAATGTCATGGAACAGGCCACCTGATGCAATAGAAGGCTACAGGATAACAGTGACACCAGCTGCAACTGGTAAGATTCAGCATTTTTTTTTTTTAAAGTGATTTTGGGGAGCGGGGATTCTCTTAGAAAATAGCAAAATTACAAAGACAACATTGGGAGGAAGGGGAGAATACAAATGATCAATTATATACAGGGGTCCTTAAGTAGAAAAAGAGGTGCAGGAGCTCATTAGCATACCTCATTAGCATATGCCACGCCCCCTGACATCACCAGAAGTGTGTCAGAAAGGGAATGTCAGTTTCAGCCCCATTATACCCTATGGGCCATTGAAATCAATGGCAAAAACTCATAGGGTATATGAGGGGCTGGAGGAGAGGGGGTTTGAGGGAGAGGCTCCAAACTTGCAGGGTAGCTGCTGGGGCCTCTCCCTAAAATACCCACCAAGTTTCAAGAAGATTGGACTACGGGGTCCAATTCTATGGGCCCCCAAACAGGTTGTCTAATCCCCTCCATTGTTCTCTATGGTGGGAAAAAATGTTAACTTTTTTCCTCCCATAGAGAACAATGGAGGGAATGGGGGCAACCTGTTTGGACGCCCGTAGAATTGGACCCCCTGGTCCAATCTTCTTGAAACTTGGTGGGCATTTCGAGAAGAGGCCCCAGCAGCTACCCTGCAAGTTTGGAGCCTCTCCCTCAAACCCCCTCCCTCCAGTTGCTTTTAAAGTTGCCACCGAAATCTGATCCGGCCTGTGGCTGCCCTAGGGGTCACTCCTTGCTCCGGCCCCAACGGACCCTGGATTATATAAGAAAGATACAAGATACAAGTAGTAAATATAAAATTTTTGCAAAGCTCCTTATTCTTATCAAAAATCTTTAGCTCATTATTTACATCCAAAATAATGTATACATCCATACCACTGTGAAAAAAGTATATATTAAACACACTGTAGCGCTTGTTGTTTGACAAATTCTGTAG
Source organism: Lepidodactylus listeri (assembly GCA_029233225.1). Taxonomy (NCBI): domain Eukaryota; kingdom Metazoa; phylum Chordata; class Lepidosauria; order Squamata; family Gekkonidae; genus Lepidodactylus; species Lepidodactylus listeri. Next base: position 58,017,008 of record JARCFY010000016.1, on the reverse strand, counting down.
CACTGATCCTATTCCAATATTTGATGAAAGGTCATCACCGTTGGATGCAAACATTCTGCGTGTATTGTTTTCTTCCCATACATGCTTATATGCAGTAAGGTCATCCGTTAACATCATGGACCTTACTTTCCATAACCGTACCACTCTTGTTGACTTCTCCACTCAAGAGACACGCCCTCCCCAGACTTAGTGGCTCCAGCCCCTAGAAGCCACCTTCTCCCCAACTGGTGCCCTTGTGGCCAGACCCAAGCTACCAGCTTATTGCGTCAGTTGGGCTCTCTTGTTCACCTCTTAAAGCCACCCTACCCCTTTCCAGCTTCTCGATGCCATGCAGACCTTTCTGCTTCCATGACTGTTCCAACAATATTCTTGCTGTGGTCAACAAATTCTTTAACATACTCTACATGGTTCCCTTGTACCCAGTTTGGCATATGCCTTATTAAAGCTAATACAGGCATACCTAAATCCCTATTTTCCAGTATTCTAGTTACTGTTTTAAAGATAATTGTTCGTATTTTTCACTTCTGGGCACTCACACCAAGTATGAAACAGAATGTTTGCCTGCCTTCTGCATTTCCAATCAAGGTTGGACGTTGTGCCTGTTGTCTGACGCATTCTGGTCCGGAGTATAGTATTTTAAAACAGTTTCTATCCATTAGCCTGCTCACCCCTTGAATGAAACACAACACAAGTTATGGGTCAAACTGTGAGTTTTATTTATCATAACACATTAAAGCACGGGTTGCATTAGGCAGGCCACTCAAGCCTCCTGGCAGGGCAAACCCACCCCGGCTCAGAGCCAGGTCTGGCATCCTTCCAGACTTTACTTGTCATGGCCCGCATGCCAGTGTGTAGAAGGGAAGGGAGAGCACATTCCAGCCCATGGCTGCGAAGCCTTAAGGCTTGTCATATGCTCCTCCCACCCCAAGGAGGCCCCCAACTGAATCACCCTGACTGCCAAGCCTATAGGCACCCAGTATGAGGACCCCCCCCCAATCGCTTATATCTCAGGGTGCCAATTCCACATCCACTCGACCCGTGCTTTTCCCACCCCAGAGGGGGTTAGCCTTGGGCTTAACTCCCCTCCCGCCAACCACGAATCACTGGTCCTCCAGACCGCCTTGCAGATCAGCTCTGCAAAAGAGACCCAGTAACCCCCGCTATGCTCTAAACAAGGATGCCACGCCAAGGTTCTGATCCTGGGGTGGAGACTGCTGACCTAGTGCCCAGATCGTCGCTGCCAGAAATGCATGGCCACGGCCTGGGGAGGTGCGCCTGCAAACTGACAATCATCCAGAGCTGCCGACCGTTATACCGGTGACCTCCATCCTTGTGCCACATCCTGAAAAACAATACAGCATCAGCCAGCCCCAAAGACTGCCTTCAGCCCCAGTTACTGCTGTCCACACCTTCCGCTTTGGTCCTCCCATGCCCCAACCCCATACCTCAGAGGGACAGGACCCCATTCCATGGCCCTCAGAGCCATTCCAGTGCCAATGAGTGGATGCCAAAGTATTTCACCCTGCTCTCCATTCAGGCCACCCACTCATCCACCATGACCTCCAAAGGTTGCGTGGTGCCTATCTACCCCCCCCATGCCCTAACCTGGGTTCCCCCTGATAGCCCCCCCTACCCGGCTTGCTGTTAGTGCTGGGCACCCCCTAATGTCCCTGGGCCCCAGGCGCCTCCCCCTCAGTGGCGCCTCCATCACAGGAGGATGTGGGGTGTGAACCCCCACACACGCTGCAAGATGATGAAACTCTCAGGGCTTCCTTAAGCATTGCCCAGTGGCATTGAAGCCCCAGCATATGCAATGGGGTGGAACCCCCTGCTTCTCGCCAGCCTCCCTCCCTGCTCCCGAGTGCAACCGCACCACCATGTGTCCACTGTCAGCATACCTGCCTGCAATGGCCCCCGTGGGGCCCATGCACTGTGACCAGAGTCGGTGGTGCTCCCGATCCCATGGTAACGAGGGGTCCAAAGCTGCCCGAGAGCGAAACTGCTCATCGTAATGCAGCCAAGCAGCCCCTGAGTATTCCCTGTATGCCCTGTGGATGAGGTCCTGATACTTTACCAGTTCTGACCCCTGCCCTGGGTAGGCCTGCAGCACCATCCCCACGTAAATGGTATAAGCGGAAAGCCAGTTGTCAAAGTTCTTGTCCGCTTTATTTTCTCCAACTCCCTGGGGTCATCCCTCACACTTGCTTTCACCTCAGCATCCCTAAAGAGGAGCGTGAACGTGTCTACATACTCACTCCTCCAGATTTTCTCTTTTGTGGCTGGCAGCAGGGGATCCCCCAGTGGGAGAGACCTTTCCATGTAAGCTTAGGGAAGGTTAGCTGCTGAGTCCTGCCGCCCCCCCCCCCCCCACCCCATGATGGTGCCTGCCCGGGGGTCCCAGATGGCACACCTAGCACTGCTGTGGTGCTCGGTGCCCTGGATGGTCCGTGGCCCTGACCCATGTGTCATGCCCCCCCGCCATGGGCCCCTGAACCACTCCCCCAATCCGTAGGGCCCCCTGGTAGCTGGAGCCAGTGGAGCCCTGACGACGAAACTGGCTCCCATGGGACTGGAGAACGCGCTCTTCCTTGCTGGCTCACCTGGCACCACTCCAGCTCTACTGCCCAACTCCTGGGTATCCTCGTCATCCGAATCCTGCAGCTGCGCTAATCTGGCGTGGAGCGCTCACCTTTCCCGCTTGCGAGCTGCGGATCTCATACTCGTAGGTGGGGTGGCTGCCACAGATGCACCCTCTTCTGCATGTTTCCGCCTCCCTGCCTTGGCCCTCTCCAGATGGCCAGTGGCACCTGTCTGGGAGCCTTCCTGGCCTGGCTGTCCTTCTTCTGCACCTTCTTGGCTGGCATACGTCACCCGTGAAGATGCAGAACGGAACAAAGAGGAGAGACTGGTAAACCCAGTATGCCCTGTGTTAATCCTGGGCTGTTTAGAATCCCCCCGCCCCCTCACCACGCTGGAGATGAGGGATGCCAATGTTGCCTTAAACCCAGCTAGAAACGGGGTGTTCTTTTTTTAAATGATCACGTAGTAAATGAACACTCACCTGAACTCATGCAGTGACCCTATACTCAACTTCTGGTCTTGCAAGGTCAGCACTGTCCACAAAGACTGGCTCTGTGCAACTGTTACCCTAAAACTCACTGGTGGGGGAGAACCCATGCCGCTGCCTTATACTGAATCAGGCCCCTGAATGAAAGAACTTATGACTGACCCAAGGTCACTCCAGCAGCTGCATGTGGAGGAGTGGGGAATCAAACCCTGTCCTCCCAGATTAGCTCTTAACCACTGCACCAAACTGGCAGTGGGAGAAAACATGTGCAGTTGCTGTATTTTGAATCAGACCCCTGGTCCTTAGATCCCCTGTTGGGAATGAACCTCTGCCGGATCCTGGGGAATAGGGTGGAGAGAAATCCTCCTTGTTGCCTTATAAGGCAGAAGGCCTTTGGCCCCATACCTCTCCGGATAGTCTGGAATTCCAATTCCCGCTGAACACCCCAGGGGCACCTCTGCAGAGCCAACAAACAGCCCAGCGGGTGAGCGACCATTCCTAGCAGGGGGGGCATGAAAGATCTGGAAGCCAGAGAAGGTAGACATTGGAGAACAAAAAAGGGGGGGGTGCAGCCAGGAAACCCCCTCGGATGGTGAAGGAGAAAGAAGAAAGCCAGGCAAAATTAAGGGGGCCTGCCTCAAACGTCCCTTGCCCACTTGCAGACAAGAGTGGTGGCGGCGGGGGGGGGGGGGGGGGGGAGCCTGCTAGCCAGTCAACGCAGCGTCTGGCCAACTGATGGGCAGTGAGTCACCCAGGCAAGCAGGCTCCCTGCTGGAGACCCTACGGGGGTGGGGAAGAGGCCAGAAGGCTGCAGCTTGGGGTGGCGAAGAGCCCAACAATCCCTGACCCACCCGGCCCCTCCCTGCAACCCTGCCCAGGCTGGAGTCCTCCAAACCTCGCCTGCTGAGGCAGGCTTGTGCCAGCTCTCCCTTGATTGGCCAGTGCTCCTGCGTTGAGCCAAGATTAGCTAGCTCAGCCCCCATGCTTCATTCAAGAAGGGGAGGCTGGCAAACGCCTGCGCCTGCTTTAGGAGCAGTCACTGGTCTTTCTCTTATACCAGCATTGGTAAAAGTGCAAGACATACCCTTATGCAGTAGAAAAGAGCAAGAATCCGGTAGTACCTTAAAGACAAAATTTGTGGCAGGGTAGGAGATTTTATGAGTCACTGCTCACATCACAGCCACCCTTATACCAGTTTAAGGAAATAGTGATGAACCAGCATCGATCATAAATAACTTAATATCAAGTAAAGCTCAAAATGTTTAAATTTTGAAACTGTTACTTATTTTTCAATACACTGTTCATTTGTTCCATACATAATACAACAATTGATACACAATTGATACAAAAATAGGCTTTACAATCCCAGAAAAAACTTCACAATTCCCTAGAGGACTAATGAACACAAATCCTGATCGTTCTGTAAGCAAGCAAAGCCACTCTCGGGATTGTGCAGTGGGTTGTCAATCTCTTCCTCAGGACTGCACAACAACAGGAACTCCCACAAAGTTGTGTTTTTTGGGGAGTAAAAGTGGATTTTACTTTGCATTTATTATCATAATCCAATATTGTAGATGCTCCAAATAACTTTATACATTTTAGTTGTCTAATCAACATAAAAACATCGATCCTGGTAGTGAAAGGATCATAAGTAGCAGAAAGAACAAATCCCATGCCGAGATTCAGTACCTTACGTTCTGTAGTGTTTAAATCTCGGCTAGGCAAATTGAGAACTGTGTCCTCTGGCTGTTTTTTCGCAGAAAATACTGATTCTGCGTCTCTTTGTTTTTGCCCTTGTGTCTTTTGTTTTTGCCTTAAAAAAGGCACGGTTCTGTTCCTCTCCTCACCAGACATAGCAGAGTTCTCATTAGTATCATTATCCGAATTAGAGCTGTAGCCATCTTTTTTCTATTTAGATTTCTAGAAGAACACCAATTATTAAACACATAAAGATTAAAAATCTTTGATGTCCCGATTAAATTTTTTAATCTTATATTCCTTCATTTTGATTTCCAAATCTTTAAACCTGTTTATCTACCCATCTTATTCTACCTTTATGCAGTATGCAACTTGTTGCCAAGTGTTTTGGGAATAATAATGAACAAGGCCTCTTTCTGTTTTTTTTTTCGTAATGATTAGCAGGTTTGTTCAATCACATTTTTTTTCTTTTTTTGTATTATGTGTGTGTGTGTGCGCACGCACGTGTGTGCGCACCTGGAAGTCATGGCGACCTCTGGTGACTGACCCCTACTGGGGGCCTGGAGGGTATTCAGAGAGGTGGCTGAATAAAGCCTGCCCCCGCCTCCTGCCTCTGGTATTTCAGGAAGGTCCCCCATCCAAGTACTTGCCAGAGTCGACCCTGCTTAGCTTCCAAGATCTGATGAGTTCGGTCTTGTCTGGGCTATCCAGGTCAAGGCACACATTTTTTTTCTCGAGTTTTTTTGTGTGTATCCAAAAGCAGTTCAAGAATAGATACGAGGGTCATCTTTAATTTGTCTTAAATTATATCTAATAGTATAGTGGTATATGAACGAATTGAGATTTCTTCAGCATACAGAACATTAAGATTACTTGCAATAAATTGTGACTTATGTCCAAACTACCTGTGAAGTTCGGGGAGAGAAGTTCAGTGGCAGAGCCTCTGCTTGGCATGCCGAAGGTCCCCGGTTCAATCCCCGGCATCTCCAGTTAAAAAGGACCAGGCAGGAGGTGATGGGAAAGGCCTCCGCCTGAGACCCTGGAGAGCCCCTGCCCGTCTGAGTAGACGATACTGACCTTAATGGACCAAAGGTCTGATTCCGTATAAGGCAATTTCATGTGTTCATGCGTGAGTGTTCCAGTCAGTAATTTAGCTTTGAAAAACATCCACAAGGGAGGTATATTGTTTGGGGCTGCAGTCTTGGAAACAGGGAGCTTAACTTTCCTCACAAAGTTCTTTTTCATTCCAAATATAATGAATACACACACACACACAAATCACACAACACATAATACTGCATAGTGTTATCGATCTCTGCCTGTGCCCAGTGGCAGGCCTTTATGAGGCTCAGCTGCTGGCATCAAGAAGTTGTCGTTGCAGTTTACTTTTTAGTAAGCTGTTCATGAACCAAAAGACTCTCCTCAGCAGTTAGCTAAGAGAACATAAGAACATAAGAGAAGCCAATGTTGGATCAGGCCAGTGGACCATCCAGTCCAACACTCTGTCACACAGTGGCCAAAAACTCCAGGTGCCCTCGGGAGGTCCAGCAGTGGGGGCAGGAAGCCCTCCCACTGTTGCCCCCCCCCCCAGAAAAACACCAAGAATACAGAGCATTACTTGCCTCAGACTGAGAGTTCCTATCTATACTTTGTGGCTAATAGCCACTGATGGACTTCTGCTCCATATGTTTACCTAATTTCCTCTTGAAGCCATCTATGCTTGTAGCCGCTGCCACCTCCTGTGGCAGTGAATTTCACGTGTTAATCACTCTTTGGGTGAAGAAGGACTTCCTTTTATCTGTTCTAACCCGACTGCTCAGCAATTTCATGGAGTGCCCATGAGTTCTTGTATTGTGAGAAAGGGAGAAAAGGACTTCTTTCTCTACCTGCTCTATCCCATGCATGATCTTATAAACCTCGATCATGCCTCCCCTCAGCTGTCGTTTCTCCAAGCTAAAGAGCCCCAAGCGCTTCAACCTTTCTTCATAGGGAAAGTGTTCCAACCCTTTTATCATTCTAGTTGCCCTTTTCTGCACTTTTTCCAATGCTATAATATCTTTTTTTGGAGTGTGGTGATGAGAACTGTACACAGTACTCCAAATGAGGTCACACCATTGATTTATACAGGGGCATTATGATACTGGCTGATTTGTTATCTATTCCCTTCCTAATAACCCCCAGCATAGCATTGGCCTTTTTCATTGCAGTCACACACAGTCTCAACATTTTCATTGAGTTATCTACTACGACTCCAAGATCTCTCTCTTGGTCAGTCTCCGCCAGTTCGGACCCCATCAATGTGTATTTATAGTTAGGATTTTTGGCTCCAATGTGCATCACTTTGCACTTGGCCACATTAAATCCCATTTGCCACGTTGATGCCCACTCGCCCATCCTCAACAGATCCCTTTGGGGTGCCTCACAATCCTCCCTGGTTCTCACCACCCTGAACAACTTTGTGTCATCTGCAGATTTAGCCACTTCACTGCTTACTCCCAACTCCAAAAAGCATCGGACCAAGTACTGATCCCTGCGGTACCCCACTGCTTACCTCCCTCCACTGAGAAAATTGCCCATTTATACTCACACTCTGTTTCCTTTTAATTAGCCAGTTTTTGATCCACAAAAGGACTTGTCCTTTTATCTCATGACTATTGAGCTTACTTAGGAGCCTTTGATGAGGAACTTTATCAAAAGCTTTCTGGAAGTCAAGGTAAACAACATCTATTGGGTCCCCCTTGTCCACATGTTTGTTTACTCCCTCAAAGAACACTAACAGGTTAGTGAGACAAGATCTTCCCTTACAAAACCCATGCTGAGGCTTCCTTAATAGATTTTGTTCATCAATGTGTCTACTAATTTTTTCCTTAATAACAGTTTCTACCAATTTACCTGGTATCAACGTCAGACTGACTGGCCTGTAATTTCCCGGATCTCCTCTGGAACCCTTTTTAAAGATAGGAGTGACATTCACTACTTTCCAGTCCTCAGGAATGGAGGCAAATTTTAAGGAAAGATTACATATTTTTGTCAGGAGATCCACAAGTTCACATTTGAGTTCTTTCAGAACTCTCGGATGTATGCCATCCGGGCCCGGTGATTTATTTGTTTTTAAGTTGTCTATCAGACGTAGGACCTCCTCTCTTGTCACCTCAATCTGACTCAGGTCTTTCAACACCCCTCCCGAAATCAGTGGAGTGGGCAAGCACTTCTCATCTCCCACAGTGAAGACAGAGGCAAAAAAGGCATTTAGCTTCTCAGCCATTTCCCTTTAGCTTCTCAGCCATTTCCCTATCATCCTTCACTACACCTTGATCATCCAAGAGCCCCACTGCTTCCCTGACTGGTTTCCTACTTTGAATGTATTTGAAGAAAGTTTTATTGTTGGTCTTTATGTTTTTTGCAATATGCTCTTCATATTCCCTTTTTGCCTGCCTGATCACAGACTTGCATTTTATTTGCCATAGCCTGTGTTCCCTTTTATCAGCCTCACTGAGACTAGCTTTCCACTGCTTAAAGAAATCCTTCTCACCTTTTACAGCTTCCATTACTTTGTTTATTAACCATGTAGGCTTTTTCCTATACCTATTTGTTCCTTTCCTAACCTGCTGTATATATTTTCTCTGAGCCTCTAGGATTGTAATTTTAAATAGTCTCCAAGTTTCCCCAATGGTTTTGACTCTTTCTACTTTTCCTTTCAGTTTTCTCCTCACATATCCCCTCATATCAGAGAAGTTACCCCTTTTAAAGTTAAAAGTGGTTGTGTCAGTCTTTACGGGCAACTCCCTATTTATACAAATGTTGAACTCAATAACATCATGGTCACTGTTCCCAAGCAGTGCAATCACTTTAACATCTCTAACCAGGTCTTGGGCGTTACTTAGGACCAAATCCAGGATTGCCTCTCCCCTGGTCGGTTCTGTAACCATCTGCTCCATAGCACAGTCATTGAGAGAGTCTAGAAACTCAGTCTCTTTTTCCTGACTTGAACACATATTGACCCAATCAATGTGTGGGTAGTTAAAGTCACCTATTACAACACAGTTATTTTGTCTAGCCGCTATCTTGAATTCATTCATCATTTTATAATCCTCCTCTATCTGGTGGGCGATAACAAACTCCCCATGTTAAGCTTCCTTTTGGGCCCACTAATTCAACCCACAGCATTTCCAGAAGCAAATCCAATTTTCCTACCCTCTCAGTCTTACTGGACTGTATACCCTCTCTGACATACAGAGCCACCCCACCTCCAACTTTCTCCCCCCTATCCTTCCGATCTAATTTATAACCAGGAATCACTGTATCCCACTGATTATCCTCATCCCACCAAGTTTCTGAAATACCCACAATGTCTATGTTTTCCCCCAACACCAAGCATTCCAACTCCCCGATTTTACCTCGGACACTTCTAGCATTAGTATATAAACATATATAGCTGCAGAGTACTAGGCTGTTCAGTCTCTCCGGTACATAACTGTTGGGCTACCCAGCCACACTGTGACATCGGGTTGATGTTACTTATTGTTAGGTGATACTCCAGCTTGTGTGCTTTGAACTACCATTATCTTTAGAAAACCAGATGACTTTGAGACTTCCAAAGTGTTTCATGGGATGTAGACAAATAAGTCTTTTTACTGTGTTTAAAGTAAGCCAAGTGTCTTTAGAAAGTCTGTCTGATGCAGTTATTCTGTGTGTGTATTCTGTGTATGTTGATTTACAGATGGACCTACTAGAGAATTTACCCTAGCACCTAGCACTACCCAGACTATATTAAGAGATCTTCTCCCTGATACTGAATATCTTGTTACAATAAGTTCATATGATGATACAGAAGAGAGTATATCTATCTCTGGTCAACTTACAAGTAAGTTCATGTAATAAATCAAGACTTCAGTAAGTCAGGTGTTACCCAACCAATCTAGCATTATCTGACTAAACTCTTTTTTGCACTTCAAAGCAAAACTAATGTAAGTATACACGTAAAACATGGAAAACACAGAAATGTACTTTTGGGGTCTATGAATGGAATAGCTTGGATCCTGTGGTGAATTTCTAATAATGGAAGGTGGGGTGATGGTTACCAACTTTTGCTGTTTCTGAGGGTCTTCTTGTCACCCAGGAGTAGCATTTCAGGGAGCAGTTTGGACTGCAGTGGGAGGGGAGTGACACAGAAGTCCTGTTCTACTGACTGTTTAGTAGAGATTTACCACAAGATCCAAGCCAATCTTTTTGTAGTATGGCATAGCCAGATAGCCAGAGAAAAATGCTGTGCTTGTAATCATTCTATGACCCTGTTGATTTAACTTGTGTACCTATATCATTCTGTCAAGAGACGTTGCAGGCATGAGACCCTGGGGTAGGAGTCAAAACTGCATTGGGATTAAGGTTGCCAGGCCACAGCTAGCAACCTCTGGGAGGAATTGGGGGCAGGGTCTGGTCTTCTGGAGTCATGCTGGTATGCTGATGTCACTTGTGGTAAAAACTGGAAGTGAGACCTTTGAACTCTCTAGTATTTACAGAAACCTCTATGGTTTTGCCGTAGAGTTTTTGTAAAATACTAGAGAGCCCACCATGTCACTTCTGATTTTCATCATCTCCCCCCCCCCCCCCCGTTTCCTATACTGGGCGGCCTGTCAGCCCTACTCGGGATGGAGGAGAAGCTGTGGAATATGGCAGATGAGAATTAATTCAACCCATAAGAAGTTAACCAATTCAGGACAGCAGCCAGCATCTTGCAGCTCTTCGTCCTGCATTCTTCCTGAGACAATCAGATGAAAAACTGCTTGCACGTTTTCTCTTTTATTTTCTTCTGCAAGGGGCAAAGCTGCTTTTTACAAATAAAAGCTGAAAGTGCATGTCTAAAGGGCATTGCTCCACATGCCTCCTTGAAGGTAGCAACCAATTATATGAATCCACCCTAGCTTTGACGTTGCAAGGCTGTTTTCTCTCCACAATGAAGATCCCCCCCCCAATTATCATGTGCTCAGAAATTCTGACTTTTAGGGGAGTATAGCTATTATAACGTTGCGCGTGTTCAGTGATTGAAAATGCCATTCTTTAATGGGGAGAAATTGTCATGTGAAATCTGTCCGAGAATACTTTCTAGTTTTCCATTAATCTTACGTTTTCTTTTGTTCCAGTTCAAACGGGTGGTTTAATAACAACAGGGGAAAAGAAGCCTGATGAGGTTCAGTTGCAAAGTAAGTATCGTACCATCTAGATGCTGCCATACTCTAGAATAAGGGACCGCGGAAAGCCCCCTTTCGAGACAGGAAATTGTACAGAGATGTATAACAACTTTCCTGCCTTTTTCTTAGCATGTGTCTTCACTGGGCAGTGAAATTGTGTATCCTAGCCCATCCCATGCTAATTGCTGTAGGAACTTGTATTTTCCATTTCTTGGTTGGCTACTAGTTGTTTAATCTTCCTGTCCGCTGTACTCTGTGTTCCTTAAACATTTCGCTTCCCCCACCCCATCTTTGATCTATCCCTAGGTATAAAGGTCTCTTCAGCCTAGTGAGCAATGTTTTATTTAGGAGGCCTGCCAATCATTCTGGTTCACAGAAGTTCCCTCTCTAGAGCTTGATTCCAACTACAGAGTGCAAACATATAAATTGTCTTTAGATTACATAGGCATATCCTGCCACTTGCTTTTGCACTCTAATGTGGCACATCATATATTTTGCCTTATTTATATGCGATGGATTAGATTCAAAGAACTGAAAGGGAAACTGGGCTTGTGGGATGCATTTTTCCTACTACTCCCTTCTCCTGCACACCTAGAACACCCCAAGAGCTGTTCTTGACAATCAGCATGGATTGCATTTGTGTGTGTGTGTGTGTGTATTGGGGGGGGGGCTATAGTTTGAATGCAAAATGGGCAAAAATCAAGGATTTCCACTGTGTGAATGGAAGTGCTTTCTGCTCATGAAATAGCAACTTTGGATGTAACCCGCTGTATGTAATGGACAACATCATGCCAACCCCTCATGTAATATGTGTGTGCATGAAAGAGATAATGAATTGCTGTGCTACATAGGTGTAATTTTGTAAAAATTATGTTCCAGAATGTTCCATTAGCGCTGTTACAGATCTAGTCTTTCTTGTGGATGGCTCTTGGAGTGTGGGGAGAAATAACTTCAAATATATACTGGACTTCATTGTTACCCTCGTATCGGCTTTTGACATTGGAGAAGAAAAGACAAGAGTTGGAGTTGTCCAGTACAGTTCAGATACAAGAACTGAATTCAACTTAAATCAGTATTTCAAAAGGAGAGATCTCATTGAGGCAATAAAAAGAATACCATACAAAGGAGGCAATACAATGACAGGTATAGACTTTTAGCTGTTTAATGATATAAATAGCATGCTTGCTGTATTTATCATCTTATATGATTTTACAGGATTAAATTTGATATAAATCTTGACTTAACCATGGATGAGAGAATCATAATCCATTTTATTAATTGTAGGTGAAGCGATTGAGTACCTGATTAGGAATACATTCACTGAATCCGCTGGAGGAAGGAAAGGCTTTCCGAAAGTGGCAGTTGTCATTACGGATGGAAAGTCTCAAGATGAAGTAGAAATTCCTGCAAGAGAACTGCGCGATATAGGAGTTGAAATATTTTCTTTGGGTATGTTGAAGTTAATGTAAAAATTGTCACCAGGCATCTCAGGCAAAAGTTAGAGCTTTGTGTTGTGCTTGCTATAAAAAACACAACATTTTTTTCTAATTCTAGTTGCTTGTATTAGATTTACTTTTCAAAAGCATTGCCAGCATTTGGACATATTGTCAACTGTGCTAATATTTTTGAATGTTTCATAGTAGAAGTGAAAACACAAACACCAAAATATCGTTATTATAATCCCTCTTAATATCTCAGAAACGTCCCAATAAGCAAAACAGCAATATTTTAAACTATTAAAATCTGCCATCTTTTCTGGCCGGCAAAGAGGGAGCTGCATCCTGTTTGACATCAAAATGACTATGCTTATGACTGTGGAACTAAAAGCCGTCCGGGGTGAAGAGGGGAACTGGGTGAAATAAATTGGAAGAGTTCGTAGGAGTCAACCTACTGCTTTTAACTAGCTGAATAATTTTATTAAAGAAGACTGCTTTGAATATATTAAACTTCCTTGTCTTCCATCAGTCCGTTGGTCTACCCAGTTTAGTAAGGACTAGCAGTATTTCCAAGGTTTCAAGCAGGGGTCTGTTGCAGCCCTGCCATCTGAGATCGTTTAGAGTGGATTTGCCTGGGATCCACTGCATGCGAAACATGTGCTCTGCCACTGAACCGTTTCTCTCCTGGAGCCCAGCTGTCTCCATTCTTTACAATTGTCCTTAAATCCATACACTTGGATCCACCATTCAGGCAGAGGACAGACTGGCAAAATGAAGTGCAAGGGAAGCAGGGCAAAAAGACCTGGGCCAAGTTGTCGCGGGGCTTTCTGGTCGCACTCATGGACTGATGCGGGACCATACTGGAGAGGAGGCGAAATAGAGCGTTTGCACTGTGGGGAGTCCCCTGGTGGCACTGCCCCGGTTGCACATGGCTTTGGTCCGTTTCGCCGACCTGTGTGTAGGCGCAGCAGCAATTGGGGTAGGATCCCATGGCTGGGAGCTTTAACTCCACGAGCCGGAAGCGTCCCCGCGGACAGTTGTGCGCTCAAGCCCACAGCACACATGGGCGGTTATGCTGGATCAGCGGGTTCACATTACTGGCGCCACTTGATTGTGGCTTATTTGCATCCACACTTCCAGGAAGTAGGATCAGTGGGTACCCAAACGGCTTGCCACAGGTTTCACCAGGTACCTTTTAAAAGCGGAATCAAAACACTTCAGAATGGGGTTAGTACGGCATGGCAACGCCAGACAGCTGTGACTGTGTGAACCGGCCCTCTTAATCCTCTTGCGAAATGTGCCTGTATCGGGCCAAACTGCCAGTCTGAACTTGGCCACAGACCAGCTGTAATGGAAACACAGCTATCTTCTTCTGTATGTGGACACACACATATACCGTATGTGACACCTCATTTGGTACTGAGATGAGCAGGGAAGAATCCCCTTCTCATGTGAGATTGGTGCAGTAAGCAAAGCTCCTCACAGTGCTAACCAGCTGTTAAGCAGAGTGGATGAAGAAAGAAGGGACCCCCTTTCTCAGAAAGTTGTCTTGCTCTTGGTGCGGTTTCACTTAGAAGCTTCTTATGTACCTGTCTGATGGGGAACCACGATGGATGGGGAGAGCCCAAACAAAGCCAGGGATTTGTTCCCATCTGCTCCTCCCTGCCTCTGAACTCATTGGAGGGGCTGATCCCAAACCTGAAAAGGTCCAAGAGCTCAGCAGTATGGATATGCAATGATCTATAGTGTCTGTTATTATTTGGGTCTCACATATTTCTAATATTTTAGGAATCAAAGCTGCAGACGCCAAGGAGCTGAAGTTAATTGCATCTCAACCCTCACTGAAACATGTTTTTAATGTGGCTAACTTTGATGGCATTGTGGATGTACAGAATGAAATAATCTCACAAGTGTGCTCAGGCGTTGATGAACAGTTGGGTGAATTGGTTAGTGGTGAAGAAGGTAAAAAACTTTATTGTAACTTATTTCATTGTAACTCAAAAGCATCCCTGTTCAAGTATCCAATTGCAGTGACACCTGTTCTGAGGGAGGAAATGGTTACTGGCTCAGATTTAGGGCTAATTTGAGCGCCTCAGAGGGTTTGTGCAGACGCAGAAGGGTTTTTGAGATTTTCATAGTTTGAATAGCTGCCCTTAGTGCCACTTCACAAACAGTCTGAGAAAGTTTGCTATTTCAAAAATGGTCGATCATGTGGCATACGGAGATACTATTGAAAAATCACCATTAAAACCCTTGTTTATTCCCTTATTCCCAAAACCCTTGTTTTGGATCAGGCCTATGTATTAGAGAATGCAAACTCTGAATAGGTGTTGCTGAGTGGACTCAGCTATAGCCATCGTTGACTACTGAGATCAGTTTGAACTTTTGAAGAGCAATCCCAAGGAGGTCTACTCAGAAGTTAGTCTCTTTTTATTCAAAGAGGTTTAGTCCCAGGAAAGTGTTCCTAGAATTGCCACCTTATTGCTCTTCAAGAGTTAAAAAGATAGGCTTCTGGCTCTCTCTCTCTCTCTCTCTCTCTTTTTTTTAAAAAAGGGTGATGCACTTAATTATTTGGAAGTGCCAGTTGTTAAGGGACATTAGTAGGGTCCCAGAAACCTGTTGGTTGTGCAGGCTAAGGCATCTAATGGAAATCTAGAGTATAGTTCATCACTTTACTATGTCATCACTGTATCATGAACAAAGCAATAAGCATAACTCTAGTGGCATGGGTCAGCACCCTTTATTCAGATCACGGATGTGACAGTGTCATAAATGGGTATGGAACAGGTTGGCAAAGAAATGCCTTTGCCCAATATTATCATTTATTTGATCCCGCATTCAGGTTTGGGATATTTGTTGGAGGGGGGGGGGGGGAAATGCAACTATGTTTGTTCTAAAAGACAGATGTCAGTCTGTTTATGACTTCATTCTTGTTTTTAATTTTTCAGCTGTTGAGCCTCCATCAAACCTTGTAGCTACACAAGTCTCATCAAGATCTATTCGAATCACTTGGTATCCGTCTCCTAGCGAAATTACTGGATACAAGGTGGAGCTCATTCCAATGATAGCTGGTGCCAAACAATATTCATTGAGTGTAGGACCCCAAACAACTGCTTTTAATGTTAAAGACCTTTCTTCCGAGACAGAATACCAAATACATGTGTATGCAATGAAAGGACTGACTGCCAGTGAACCAGTGACTATAATGGAAAAAACACAGCCAGTGAAAGTTCAAGTGGGTAAGTCACTGATGGGTGAAATAAATGTGCACAATGCCACTTGAATTGTACAAAAGCAATAGATTACTGGGAAAAAGATTAGTTTTTCACCTTTTAATCTGCAGTTATATCTTTTAGAAAAGTGAATAGAACAGTTTTGGGCCTCTTGATGCCATGTAAGCTAAAATAAGTATTGTAATCCAAAAGACTTCTGCTGACCTCTCTAAAAGATACAGGGTTGTATCCAGACCTGTGACTGTGCAGGCAGAAGATACTTCCACTTGCCAGAATAGGATCTGCAATTGGAGGTTCCATCCTCCACCTCCACCCACCCACCCCATGTCCAGACTGTCTCCTGATCCTCTGGAGTGGCTTTCTTGGGAGTGCAGTGGGGAGGGTTGTAGCAGACAGGGGAAGGCAACAAAGTCTTATCTAGTACATTTGTATTCTGTCCTTTCTCAGAGGGTCCTGTGTTTCCCCCCTCTGTTTTATTGTCACAACAATGGTGTGAGGTAGGTTAGCTGAGGGAGAATGACTGTATGAAGGTCATCCAGTGGACTGAGCAAGGTCCGGTTGGGTGAGGTGGCTTTGTTCAGCTGAAAGACATAAAATGAGGAAATAATAAATTACTTGACAGCGATAGCCAGGATGTAGCAGCAGAAGAATAGCATGATATATAGTCGGAGGCACCACAAATGTCTGAATTGAAACATTTAGAAGGATGGTAGCACATGAACGTAGACTTTAAAAGGTGGACATTTTATGGAGTCCACTTATCAGTTCTGGAGGCCTCACTTCAAAAAGGATGTGGACAGAATGGAGCAGGCTCAGAAGAGAGTGACAATGATGATCGGGGACCTGAACACCAAGCCCTATGAGGAAAGGCTGAGGGACTTGGGAATGTTCAGTCTGGAGAAGCAGAGGTTGAGGAGGGACATGATTACTCTTCAAGTATTTGAAGAGCTGTCACTTAGAGGAGGACAGGGAGCTGCTCCTGTTGGCTGCAGGGGATAGGACTCGCAATAATGGGTTGAAATTACAGGCAGGAAGGTACTGGCTGGATATTACGAAAACTTTTTTTACAATAAGGGTTGTACAACAGTGGAATCCGCTGCCTAGGGCGGTGGTGAGCTCCCCCTTACTGGCAGTCTTTAAGCAGCGGCTGGGCAAACACTTGTCAGGGATGCTCAGGGCTGATCCTGCATTGAGCGGGGGGGGGGTGGGGGGGTGGGGGGGGTGTTGGACTAGATGGCCTGGATGGCCCCTTCCAACTCTGTGATTCTATGGATTTTTGTGAAAAAGATGGACAGAATAAAGGAGAATTGCAAATGCCTTTTTCTTGAATATAGAATGTTTTAAAAAGTTGATATTGTGTATTTTAAACAATTCCTTA
Organism: Lepidodactylus listeri; assembly: GCA_029233225.1. Classification (NCBI taxonomy): domain Eukaryota; kingdom Metazoa; phylum Chordata; class Lepidosauria; order Squamata; family Gekkonidae; genus Lepidodactylus; species Lepidodactylus listeri. The sequence goes on along the minus strand of JARCFY010000016.1, from coordinate 58,000,008 downwards.
AAATTAGACTTTAGATAATTTTGAGATATCATTTCTGTAATTTCCACTTACAGTAATGGTGGTGATAACAGAAGAATGGTATCTGAATATTACGACCGAGTTCACACACTTTTTGTAGTGGCTTTTTTACGGGCATGATTGGGAAGTATAAAGGATACATGCAATCCCACCATGATTACAATATGCCAAGTGATTATGGCCATATATGTTCAGTTGGAAAAACTGTGGGAAGAATTATACAAAATATCCATGTAACACAGCAACTTCACGTAGTTTGTTAAGAGAAATTGGTGGCACTATGTGTTTGTAGTACTACCACTTCCTCACTATGTCTGTGAATGTACTAATTTGGTAAGCTATAAATAGTATTATAAGTTAACACTAGAACTTGTGGTCGTCTAATGAAATCCATTGGTGCTAGATTCAGGCAAGAAAAGAATATCTACAACGTGTAAATTATCTTATAGAACTTGCTGCTGCAAGAAATTTTAGAAGAGCTTGTGTCAAACTCATTTGTTATGAGGGCCGGATCTCACATAAAGGCCACTTTGTCAGGCCAGACCATGTGTGCCATAAAATGCAACATGAGGTACCAGAGATATAAACTTTATAAAGATGATTTCAGATGCCGAATGGCAATAGGCTTAATTGGATTAGGTGTGATATGCAGAAGGGTAGTAGGAGTGGAGATACCATCATGGGTAATGAGACTGGAAACCTAGGTTTGGTCCAGGAGGATTCAGTCCATGAGGATGCAAGGAATAAACATATATAAGTCTGAAGAAGTGCCACATACCTTGCCACAAAGCTCATACCTTGCCACAAGTTTTGCTACTGGATTCTTTTTCTACAGCTATAAGATACCACAACATTCAAAAACCAGTGGGGGGACATTTAAGCCTTCCAGGGCATTCAGTTATAATAATAATAATATACTTTATTGTCATTGTACATAGTACAATGAAATTAAAAAGTGCCATCATTCAGTGACTCACAACATATAATCATGCGCACTCACACAGACATTCACAACTGCTTCTCCCTTGTGATTTACATAGCAACCAAACCACTGTTTCCCCCCGATTTCGGTCTCATGCAGCATTCAGGGCAATAATAGCTCTCGAGTAAAAACTGTTTTTTAGTCTATTTGTCCTTGTTTTGATTGTGCTATATCTTCTGCCCGAAGGCAGCAGTTCAAACAGTTGCTGACCTAAGAGTATTAGTTTTCTTACAAAGGAATTTAAAAGGAAGATTAGAAAGAGAGACTGATGAATTGCAACTGATAATGAAGCTCAGTGCATCCTCCTGGGCTAAACTGAGACCTAACTTTCTTCTCTCATTACCAATGGCTGCTACTATTATTTGGCGTCTGAAATCACTTCACTCTCCAAGATATAAGGACAAATGGATTCACATTCTATCTGTATCTGAGGAAGTAAGCACTGACTCCTGAAAGCTCATGCCCTGCCACAAATTTTGTTAGTTGTTAAGGTGCAACTGGACTCTTGGTCCCTTCCACTAATAAAGATTGCAAGCTGTGATGTTAGGTTTCTATTATTATTGTTGTTGTTGTTATTATTATTTCATCTGTTAGAACTGGAAAGGGGATTGCTCCTAGTGAAATACTGTGTTGCGTTCAGACTGGACAAAATCCACTCACTGGTGATGATAATAAAAAGTTTTAAAAGCGGGGGGGGGGGGGGGTGTTGTTAATGTGAAGAAAGACAGCCAGTGATGGGGGAGGGGGGAGACCATGTGTTGAACTGTAATCCAATCCAAGTGTTGTAATTTCTAACCAGAGTCTTTTAAAAAGAAAATCCCAGATAGGCAAAGAGAAACCTAAACTTTTTCTTTAATTTTTCAGAATAACCCAAAATAATTTCCCGTAATTCCCATTATTCCAGATGCATCTCTTTTCTGCCCCCCCTTCCTTTTCTAAAGTGTGTGTGTGTGTGTGTGTGTGTGTGTGTGAGAGAGAGAGAGAGAGAGAGAGAGAGAGAGAGAGGACAGGTCTCACAGTAAACAGCAGAGGAGGCTTGTCAGAAGAATCTCTGTCTCTCCCCCCTGCCCCCCCTCCTTCCCTCTCTCTCCCCCTCTCCCTCTCAGTCTGCATACACAGGAAAGCTTATAGGTGGAATACAACTTTGTTGGTTTTGAAGGGGGCATGGGACTCCCTCTCCAAACGAGGGAAGAGAGGCTACGAAATGCAGTAGCAGCCCCAGAGGAGGGAGCAGGAAGGAGCTTTTCTCTGTTGGCGTGTGCATGCACTCTTCTTCCTTCCCTCTTGCTTCCCTAAAGGAGGAAGAGTGGCTAGGCATCACAGCAGCCCCCCAGAGGAGGAAGCAGGAGGGAGCTCTTTTTCCTGCTCTGCACACGTGCGCTCTCTTTTTCCTTCCCCCTTGCTTCCCTAAGGAGGAAGAGAGGCTTTGGCAACACAGCAGTAGTAACGGCTGGGAAATTCAAGCACTTCCTCCAAGCTGTATACCATCTCTGCAGGGGCTGGATATGGCCTGCAGGCTGTATGATTGACATCCCGGGCTTAGATGGTTTTTAAAACGCATTAGACAAATCAAGGGATGTATAAGTCTGTGAGCTGCATGTAGCCATGGCAATTAAGTGGCACCCCTATCTTCGGACACAGTGTACCTCTTAACTTTTAAGTGATTTGGGCAAACAAATCAGGGAGGCTTTTGTCTTTTTTCCCCTGCTTGTGGGCTTCATGAAAACCTCTAGCTACCTGCTGTTGGAAGCTGGAATATGTGGACACTTGAACAGATCCACTTAGTTCTTACGAATCCTATGATCTCCTACATAGCCCATGTAGCACAACCGGAGAACATAAGAAGAGCCCAGCTGGATCTGATCAGTGGTCTTGGTCCATCTAGTCCAGCATCCTGCCTCACACTGCAGCCAACCAGTTCCTCTGGAGGGCCAACAACAGGGCATAGAGGCTGAGTCTGTCTCCTGATGTTGCCTCCTGGCTCAGGGGTTCAGAGGTTTCGTTCCTCTGAATGTGGAGGTTCCCTGCAGTCACCATGGCTAGTAGACACTGACAGGCCTATCCTCCATGTATTTATCTACCCCCCTTTTAAAGCTGTTTATTCCTGTAGCCATCACTATACCCTCTGGCAGTGAATTCCACATTTTAATCACTCTCTGTGTAAAGGAGTATTTCCTTTTGTCCATCCTGAATCTACTGTCCACCAGCTTCATTGGATGCCCTCAAGTTCTATTTTGGGCGAGGGAGAAAAATATCTCTTTGTCAACTCTTTCCACCCCATGCATAATTTTATGAACCTCTATAATGTCCCCCCCCCCTTAGTCATCTCCTTTCCAAACAAAAAAAAACTCCACCCAGTTTTTGCTAATCCAATTGTTTTCACCAGAAGGGTCACATTTAGTAGTTTGGAAGTGAGAACATTTGACCTGTGACTTTAGAAATGCAAAAAGTGCCCATTAGTGGGAGATATTTTATGTAGATATGATGTAATACAGTGTCTAAGAGCCTGACAGTGCAATTGTAAGCCGTTGTACTCAGAATAGTACACTGAAGTCAATTGAAGTCAGTGGGCTTAGAAGGGTGCAGCTCTGTATATGATAACACTGTGAGCTATGAATTGCAATATCTACAATTTAGATCTCTCCTGTGTGCCAAGAACATGATAAGCAAACCACTATATATGCTTTGAAGACCCTATTTGGGTGGGAAAGCAGCACAGAAATGTTTTAAATAAATGAATATTTCAGTTTCAGCCCATTCCTATATTCCACCCTCATAATCTCATATTAATAATGATGATACAAAATACTTTCAGCATCCTAACATATGAATACTAAATATTATCTCTTCCTTTTTACAGAATGCTCACGTGGTGTGGATGTAAAAGCTGACATAGTGCTTTTGGTTGATGGCTCCTACAGCATTGGCATTGCCAATTTTGTTAAAGTAAGAGCATTTTTGGAAGTGTTAGTGAAAAGCTTTGAGATCTCACCTGAAAAAGTCCAGATAAGCCTTGTCCAATATAGCAGGGACCCTCATACGGAATTCACATTGAACAGATACAACAGAATTGAAGATGTAATCCAGGCTATTAACACGTTTCCCTATAGAGGTGGATCTACAAATACAGGCAAAGCAATGACTTATGTGAGGGAGAGAGTTTTTGTTACCAGCAAAGGTGCGAGACCAAATGTCCCAAGGGTCATGATCCTTATTACTGATGGAAAATCATCAGATGCCTTTAAAGATCCTGCAGTAAAGCTGAGGAGAACAGACGTAGAAGTATTCGCTGTCGGTGTTAAGGATGCCGTCCGGTCAGAATTGGAAGCAATTGCTACACCTCCTGCAGAAACCCATGTGTATGAAGTGGAGGATTTTGATGCTTTTCAAAGAATATCTCTCCAACTTACACAGTCTGTCTGCTTAAGAATTGAACAGGAACTTCAAGAAATTAAGAAGAAATGTAAGTAGTCTTTGTGGTGTAGAAATACCTGGCACAAACTTCCTCTGAAAGGATAGAGGCCAAATTTTACATGCTACAGTGTGTGGTACCATTTATACAATAATTGCAGAATAAAAGGGGGGAGGAGATGTTGTTCTTTTTTTTAAAGTAACAGCATATTATAAATTAGTTGTTTATTTCTTGATCTGTAACATCTTTGGTAACATGGATGGCAAATTAAGCTCTATTAAATAAGTAGGGTTTGGAAATGAAAAAGATTAACCTTGCTTTTATTTTTCCGCATTGTAACATAAATGTTTACAGTGGATGGGGCTACTTTAATCTCATTGTTGAAAGGCTTGGTATAATGAGCATAATTGAAAAGAAGTTAAGCATTCTTTAATCTTTTAGTTTCAACAGAGAGACTAAAATTTGTGCTTAATTCTACTCTTGAATACAACAGGCCACAGGAGTGCTTAACTTTTTAACTGGAGAGCCAGTTTGGTGTAGTGGTGAAGTGCGCGGACTCTAATCTGGGAGAACCGGGTTTGATTCCCCACTCCTCCACTTGCACCTGGCTGGATGACCTTGGGCAAGCCATAGCTCTGTACCAGCTGTTCCCTCAAGGACAGCTTGGGAAAGAGCTCTCTCAGCCCCACCTACCTCACAGGGTGTCTGTTGTGGGGAGGGGAAGGGAAAAGGAGCTTGTAAGCCGCTCTGAGACTCCCTTGGGGAGTGGAGGGCGGGGTATAAATCCAATCTCTTCTTCTTCTTCTTCTAACTTTGACTGGATTAGGACGCATGTTATCTGGTCCTGATGATTATCAGTCAGGTGACCTGAGAACTTATTTGCTCTTCTAATGAATGTCTAGTGGTATCAGCCTTAGAAAATTCTTACTCTCTTAAGAGCATTAGATGAACAAAACAATGAGTATACAAAAGTGCTTTTGATTGTTTCTTTGAGATACCTCCAGTGCTTCCCTTCTGGCTCCTTTCTTGTGGATGGATGGAATACAAAAGTCGTGTTAACTTTAATCCTGCATTGTTTCCCAGTAATAGTAGAGCTGCCTAGGTAGAAATGTGTATGTAATATTGGCATTGTCCCGAATTTGTGAAACATATGCAACAGTGTTTCCAGTGTGATTATTTAGTTTTCAAAGCTGTTAGAATTATCACTTTTTAATCAAATGCCAGAAATATTTCTAATGTATTTTATATTAAAAATACATTTAAACAAGAAGTATGGGACATATAGAAGCTCTTTGTTTTTGCATACATATCTGGAATTTAGGGAGGTTTTATCAAAGCATGCTTTGTTTTTAACAGCTTACATGCCTGCAAGAGATCTGGTGTTTTCAGAAGTGACTTCTAACAGTTTCAGAGTCAACTGGTCTCCAGCAGGAGCTGGTGTTTTGTCCTATCTTGTTAAGTATAAAGTGGCTGTTGGTGAAGAAGAATTCATTGTTTCTGTACCGGCTCCAGTTACTACTACAGTACTTACTAATTTACTCCCCAAAACCACATATACTGTCAGTGTAATTGCAGAATATGAAGATGGCGATGGTCCTCCCTTGGATGGGGAAGAAACAACTTTAGAAGGTATAGTCTGTGTTGGTGTACTGTTCTTCATTCCTGAAAGCTAACCCAATGGCCCAGTACATGCATTACCGTAGCATTGTTTATTGGTGTGTGTGGGTCCAGATTTGGGTGGCAAGTAACTTGTCATGGCACCATGTGAGTTGGGATTTGCATAATGTTCAAATAATAGTTGTCCCTAGATCAGTATGTATTAGGAATCCAAACAGATGTTACTATTTTTTTCTGTTGATAGTTGGACAAGATTGAAAACCCAGGTTGCAAAGATCATGTTTTGTTTAGATTGTGTGTTAATGAAAGTGTCTCTTTGAGTTAAGAACGTTTGTCCATATATCTAACGACCCTAAAAAATAATTGTTTCAGGGAAGGTGATTTGTAATTCTAAAGTTTAGGGTTGTCAAACAACTTTACAAATGTAGCTTGATATATTAATAAACCTTTTTCACTTGGGCCTCAAGTCCTAGTTATTTTGGATATTCTTTATTTAGCACCCCATAAGTTATGTTCCATTCTAAACTGGAAATGCTCCTATTGTAAACAAGCATAAATTGGCAGAGCATAAAAGGGGTTCCTGCTTTTAAAAATAGCATCCTTCTTTCAGTTCATTTAATGTCAATATTTAAAAAAATTCTTATCTTTTTCATGTTATTTAAATGTAAGCAATCCTGCAGCATTTTGGTTAGAAAGTGTTTACTTCTTATCACCTGATACAGCTTTTAAGAATGATAATGGACGTTTACACTTTCCACAGCTGCTCTCCCCCAGTCAGTCATGCTATATAAAGTAAGATTTTAATAGACCCATTTTCAGTTGGGGGATATAAAACCACAAATGTTTTCACTAGTAAATGAACTGGCCAAAATAAAATTACTTGCATTTTTTTGTGTTATTTCTTTTCTAGTTCGGGGATCACCACGAAACTTAAGAGTAACAGATGAAACAACAGACAGTTTTAAGGTTGGGTGGACACAAGCTCCAGGGAATGTTCTCAGGTACAGAGTGGCCTATAGACCAGCAACTGGTGGAGAGAGAAAACAAGTAACGGTCACTGCAAATGAAAGAGCAACTACGCTACAGAATCTGCAGCCAGATACAAGATATGAAGTCTCTGTTACTGCTGAGTACCACTCTGGTGCTGGAAGTCCACTTAATGGATATGGAAAAACTGAAGAAGGTAGACATTAACATATTTGGTGTTTCTTCCCTTCCCTTCCCTTAGTGCTAGAATTCACAGACATGCACTGAAGAACATAAAAAGAGCCCTGCTGGATAAGACCAGTGGCCTGCCATTCTGTGGCATCCAGTGGCCAACCAGTCACCTTGGCCAGCCAGTCAGATGGCCAACAAACAGGGCATAGAAGTAAATTCCTTCCCCTGATTTTGCCTTCTAGCACTGATACTCAGCGTATCTATATGAGGAGGTTCCTTGTAATCATCGTACTCAGTAGCCATTGATGTACCTATCCTCCATGAAACTGTCTAATTCCCTTATAAAGGGATCGATGTTAGATGGCTGTTTGCCATGGTAACTAAAGTTGATGGACCGTAGATTCAGGAGCCACAAAAGAAGTGCTTCCTTAATTATCTTGTATAATTCATTGTCACAGAATATAGTAATGGATGCTAAATTAGTTTGTCTTTCAAAGAAACTAGACACATTCATGGAAGGTAAGTCTAGAGAAACTTTTAGCCATTTCTCATAAATAAAATCTCTCTGCAAAGAGGCGGTATCCTTCTGAATGTCAAAGTTGGGTGGGTAGCAGAGGGAGGCCTTGTCTGTATGCCTTCCAGGTTCATCTGGTTGGCCACTGCATGAAACAGAATGTTGGACTCAGTGTACCATTAGTCTGACCTATAATGGCACTTGCTCTTATGTTCTTATAAATAACAGAGAAGAAGGTATTGAAATGGTCTCTTGGCATATAAAACACTGGCAAATAATATGTTGGGAAGCGGCAGAGCTATTTTTGGGCAGGAACGCACAGGAACGGAGTTCTAGCTGGCTTCCAAATTGGCCACGCCTACAGCCCCCCCCCTTGGGTTCCCCAGGCGCCTCGCAAGCCACGGGGCACCTGGGGAAGCCAAGCCAATCCAGAGAGGGAAGACAGTTTAAACTGCCTCCCCTCCTCGGGCTCCCCAGGCGCCCCACAAGCCACGGGGCACCTGGGGAAGCCGATCCTGGGAGGGAGCTGCACTGTCAGGGGTGTGGCCTAATATGCTAATGAATTTCTGCTGTTGGGTGTGGCCTATTATGCTAATGAGTTCCTGCTGGGAAGCGGGCAAAAAAAGCCCTGGGAAGCGGGCAAATTAACTGGCTTCCTGTTGCATCTATCTGTGTGATACTTGCAAATCAATGCTGACCGCATGCATTCCTCATATTTTACACGCAAAAATGTCAATGTATTAAGTTAGTGCCTGTAGACTGAAAAAAGGAAAGACGTTTAGTGACTCTTGCTGGTGGAAAGTGCCGTCCAGTTATGGCAGTCCTGCAGGATTTTCAAGGCAAGAGGCTTTGGTGGTGGTTTGCCATCGCCTGCCTCTTCATAGCAGCTCCGGACTTCCTTGGGGGTCTCCCATCCAAATGCTAACCAGGTCCAACCCCAGTTAGGTTCGGAGAACTGACGAGATTGGGCTAGTCTGGGCCATACTTACCAGTATAGTAATTTCCCACCAATACCCCTTGTCTCAAGAGAAACTGATTTTCAGAAATAGTGGGTTGGATCCAAACAAGCCATATGTCTTAAATTTCATTTCATTCCAAAAAGCTATTTCCCCACCAACAATCTACCTGTTAACAGCTGTACCCAACATCTGGACTACATGATTCTGTCCATAAGTGCTGTTTCCCCCCTGCTGGTTACATTTGTTTAGATCACAGATATCTTGCAGAAGTCTTAAAGATATCAAATTCTCCTCTCAAGTAATGCTTTTATATATTTTACCACAAACAGTTCTAGGAAGACCAAGAAACTTGAAAGTTTCCGATGCTACGACATCCTCAATGAAATTATCTTGGAGTTCAGCCCCTGGCAAAGTACAGCGGTATCTTGTAACATATACTCCAGTGGCGGGAGGCGAGACTAAAGAGGTAACGCTAAGGGGAGACACCACCACCACCGTACTCAGAGACTTGGAGCCAGGAACCAGATATGACTTGACTGTGACTGCCTTGTATGCTTCTGGAGCAGGAGATGCGCTTTCAGGACAAGGAGACACTCTTGAAGGTAAGAACAGGTTGACTTCAAAAATTAATGCTGTGCTTACTGAAGACACTTTGGTGAAACTGTCCCTCTCTCTTGCATGGCAGCTAAGGATTAAACTGCATAAATGGACTTATGGTAACAGGAAGATAGCTGAAGGCTAATTTCTATGAACTTCAATGAAAGAAGTTGGTTATTGGAAGGAGAAGCTCAGTGTGTTCTTTTGAAAACTGTGTTATGATGATTTCTTGAATCGTGTCACTGGAAGACTGAGAAATATTTTTAGCCAGTTGCTGTGGCTGCTTTGGCGTAGCGTTTTCATATGATTCTCAGTGCAGAAATGGTTCTGGGAGACACCACTGAGGTTTGGAGTCTCTAAGCTCTCTTGGAACATGGTTCTAGTTTTGGGTGTGAAGACTTCTGTGACTATTTATGATGTTAAATGTGCTTGGGAGAAAAGTAGAGGGAGAAATCCTTGCGGAATGGACTGTGCGGGGACAGGTCTATGATGACGTGAGGTGAGGAATTTGGTGCAAGGCAGCAGTCAGGAAGCTGGGGGATGTGTCGGAAGCAGCACCTTACTGATCTGAAGTTATCCCATTAGTAGAAGATCTGTTTCGTATGCATAAGTTAATAGACTCAGTCCTGTCATGTCTAGTGCATGTTTGGCATCTCCAGATCTGTTTGTTTGTTTGTTTTTCAAGGATCTTACCTAGCAGCCAGATATCGGGCAAGGTATTGGGCTAGATGGACCAAATTTGACTCCTTATTGCAAGCAGAGTTGTGGTCCAAATAGAGATTTATGACTCTGCACCTAAAGCTGTGTTTTGTGTTGACCGAGGGCAGGGAAAGCCACATAGCTCTGCTCTGTCTGCAGTTTTATTATGTAAAGAAGTTAGTAATAAGTTTCAGTCCAGTTGATTATGCCGGTTTCTTTGCACTGGCCACAGATAAACAGGGTTATTCCGATGATATTTTGCATGTGCATGAGGAGAAGGGATGTGTCCTACTCCCACTACCTTTCCTGTGTTTCCCCCTCCGAAGTACAAATCATGGGGCCGGCAAAGATAATGATAGAAGATGCTGGGTTAACAAAGGGCTTGGTTCCCAACTTCTTGTTATCATCCCATCTATATGGTGTTTTCTTGGTACAGAAAACTCTCACTAATTTATGTAACTAAGCACTGCCTTATATTGTTGGTGTTTGTTTATTTAGTATATGTACAGTTGGGGGATTTGCAGGGGGGTATCTTATTCCCCCTCCCTCACTATTTTGTTTTTTGCTTCCCTGAAAGCCCCCACCGCCACTCCCCCCATTTTCTGGTTCCTACTTTCCCACCTACCCACTAGCCAACCTACGTTTATCTGCCCCATGTTTTCAGCTTACCCTCTTCTCTCCTCCTCGCAGCTTTCCCCTGGAAATCTGTATGGTGCTGGTTGCCAGGATGGTCTGGTTCCCACTGCACGGTGGCCATGGTTGCTGCCACTGGGCCAGGCTTGGTTTCATAGTGGCTCAGTTGGGCCTGGTTGCATGAGAGCCAGCCCAGATTCAGTTGCATGGTGGCAAGGGCCCAGCCCAGTTGTGCGGCGGTTGGAGCTGCTGCCTCCAGGCCTGGTCTGGGCCCAGTTGCATAGTTTGTGTGTGTGTGTGTGTGTGTGTGTGTGTGTAGGGGGGGCATAGTTGCATAATGACAGCCAGGTCCAGATGCGTGCTGCTGTCCAGGCCCAGCTGCATGTTGGGGAACCTGCAAGGACTTCCAGGGGGCATCTCGCTTCCCTTGTATCCCCCTTCCCACATTACTTCCTTTCCCTCCCCCTGGCAAATCCCCACATCATCACTTTTTTTCTGCTTTCTTCCCTCCATCCGAACCACCAACCATCCTTTAGTTTGCTCTCCATCTTCATCCATATTTATTAACCTCCTAAAATAACAGAAGCAGCACCTGTAGCATTAACATTTGTACCTTGCTTTTCTCCCCATTGGGGACCCGAAGCAGCTTAAATCATTCTCCTTGTCTGCATTTTATCCTCGCAACAACCCAGTGAGGTAGGTTAGGCTGGGAGTATGTGGCTGGTCCAAGGTCACCCAGTGAACTTTCATGGCAAAGTGGGGTTCTGAACCTGGGTCTTCCAGATTCTAGTCTGAACCTATAAACACTACACAACACTGGCTCTTGTGGGTTGGCAGCTTTTGAAGAGTAGCAAGCAACTACTTCTTGGAGAGTCATGGAAAGCATGTTGTTATCAAGTTACTCAGTAGTTGCTGGCAGATGTGTGTCAGCTAATGCTGCCATCCCCTGGCCGGGAGGTGGCTTGGACTACCTGGGGATGTAGGCTGCTTGGAACGCTATGTTTTGATTCCCTCCCTGCTGGCTTATCGCTTGCAGTTTTCACTCTGACCTTGGCAGCTGGTTAGTGTCTGCTGATTTACCGACCCGCTTTTTTCTATGAGAACTTGTAACCAGTATATTTGAACGCCTTTTTTGATTTATGTGATTGGTTACATTCCATTGCAAGACCCTCTTTGAATTCTGTATAATTGCTCTGGCTAGTGATCCTTTTAGCCATTACTGACACAGAACGTGTAGATGACCATAGCAGACCTTTCTCAATAAAGATTATCTTCTTTAAGGATGCTTGTTGTGACTTACTCTGTAGGACTGTCACAATGTGGTCCCATGAGTCTTCCTCAAAGGCCAAAAGAGCCCTGGAAATGGTCTGTCTCCTCCCCTTGCCTTTCACTAGTGACGGGGTGGGGGGAAAGACTTGAAGCCTGGCAATGCATTTGTAGTTGCCTAGGAACAGTCACTGAAAGTATTTGTGTCTTAGGCTGTGATCACACACCCTAAATAATCCACTTTCAATGCAGTTTTGAATTGGATTTTGCCAGTTCACACAGTAAAAATCCAGTTGGAAAGTGCACTGAAAGTGGATTATTTAGTGTGTGTGATCGCAGCCTAAATGTTACAGGAGCTGCTTCTGTTATTTTAGGGGGTCAACCTTCTGATGTATTTTGTTTCAGGCTTCAGATTTTTCTGCAAACCTGGGGCTTTCTCAGATTTGTAGAAAGATCTGTCATGTGTGTTCAAGGCTCCAGTCTCAGGATTTAAGTATTCATGGATTTCAGTGTGGAAGAACCAGATATATTGATGATGTGCCACCTTTCAATTTAAAGATACTCCAGGGGGTGGAGTTACAAATAACTTTAAAACACAATAAAACAATAAGAAATTCAACAACCACAGACCAAAACAATCTTCTAGCAATGAAGCAGAGTTCCACCCTTCTAAATCCATGGGTTTAGTGCATTTCTGATTAGGATAGCACTGTAAAATGCAATGCACATTTCAAAGTAATGGGTATTTAAGATTTTCTCTCCATTCATAATGCCTAATAAGGATATCAGTTCCTTCCGCTGCAGTTGGTAAAGAATGCTGCAGCCAGAGTGTTCACTGGAGTAGGTTGTGCGGACCGTATCACTCCAGTCTTGTTCTGGAGTGATATGGTCACTGGCTTCCAGTTTGCTTCTGGGCTCAATTCAAGGTGATGGTATTAGCCTTGAAAACCCTGTATGGCCTGGGACTAACATAACTTAAGGGCAGGGGTCATTTTGTAGAAAAAGAGGTGCAGGACTCATTACCATAACTCATTTGCATAACTCATTTGCATATGCCACACCCCCTAACATACTGGAAGTGTGTCAGAAGGCAACACCCACCCCTCAGGCTCCACCCCACAGGTGAGTGAAACTGACCTGCTCTTCCTCGATTCCCTTCCCCATCCAATACTTTGTGCAATAAAAATAAGCATAAAGAACACACCCTCATTCTCTTCCTGCTCCCTTGAAACCACCAGGTTTCAAGTAGACTTGAGATACCCAGGACATGTGTACCACCCATCCCTTCCCCTTCCCCTCCCCACAACAAGACACCTGTGAGGTAGGTGGGGCTGAGAGAGGTCTTTTGAGAACTGCTCATGAGAGAACAGCTCTGAGAGAACTTGTGACTGGCCCAAGGTCATACTGTCAGCTGCATGTGGAGGAGTGGGGAATCAAACCCGGTTCTCCCAGATTAGAGTCCAACTCCTGACCACTACACCAGAATGATGGGGTGGAAGCTGCTGAAGGGTTGGTGAAATTTCTCCAGTACTTATGTGCCATGTGCCCAGATAAAAAATGGTATACTTAGAAAATTTATATGCCACCTTGAGCAAGTCTCTGGAAAAGCAGCACACAGTCATCAAAGGAACAATGATAAAATTATCAATATTAAAACAAAACATTAAAATCAATAAAGACCCTAGCAGGGCTTTCCCCGGGGCGCTGCACCTCTGCACTGCTCGGGGAAGCCAAGGAGGGTGCGGGGCTTGGTCATGTGCCCGCCCCCTGGGCTCCTTACTCCCGGAGCTGCGCTCCTGTGCGCTCCCACTCCAACGGACCCCTGCTTAAGGGACACTTTTTTTCTGTATGAACCTACCTGCTTCCTCTGGTCATCCTTGGAGGCCTGCTTCAGTTGCTCCTGCCATCAGAAGCTAGATGGATGGCAACAAGAGAAAGGGCCTTCTCATTCCCTCCTCACCCTTCCCATTTCCCCCATCACTGATGCATCATTTAATTATTAAGGATTTAAAAAAAATACTGAACTCTTTCAGCTGTTCAGAACTGGGCCAGAGATGCAGCATTTTAGCTGTGACTTCAGTACTGTTTATATTTAAAAATACAAAATCCGAACCAGCAGGAGGCATTGTTTGATGTATCCTTTCTGGATGACGTCTTTCTGCTCGTGTGAATGTGGCCTCCTCTAAGGAGAGATGGTTACTGCAACTGCAGCCCTGCTAGCCGCTTTGAGCCAGCTCGTCCGGCAAGGCGGGATACAAATAAAAATAATAAATAAAATAAATAAAATTGTGCCTTGTAGCTACTGCAGTGTCCTGGTTAAGAGTGCTGGACTACGAACAGGAAGACCCTGGCTCAAATCCCCACGCTGCCATGACGCTCACAGGGTGAACTGGGCCACTCACAGTCTTTCAGCCTAACCTACCTTACAGTGTCATTGTGAGACTAAAGTCGAGGAGGAAAGAGCCCCCTGGAAGAAGGTTGGGATAAAAATGTGACAGACGTCATGATTCCCAGCATCAACGTGTAGCTTACCACACGTGTGTCTTGTTTGAGTGATACAAATGAGGGAGATCAGCTTCACATTAAATATGCAATTAACCTGCATTGCATGGATTGTAGATGGATTGGCTTACGAATACTATCATGATGTTAGTGTCTTCTGTATATCTGGAATAGTCCTGCACTGGGCTGCCACGTTGCTCCTTCTCAGGGCTTTTTTTGTAGAAAAAGCCCAGCAGGAACTCATTAGCATAATAGGCCACACCCAATGGCAGAAACTCATTAACATATTAGGCCACACACCCCGACAGTGCAGTTCTTTCCCAGGATCGGCTTCCCCAAGTGCCCTGTGGCTTGTGGGGTGCATGGGGAACCTGAAAGAAGGAAGGCAGTTTCTGGATCGGGCTTCCCCAGGCGCCCTGCAGCTTGCAAGGCACCTGGGGAACCCGAGGCGGGGGGGAGACTGTAGGTGTGGCCAACTCAGAAGCTAGCCGGAACTCCGTTCCTGTGTGTTCCTGTCCAAAAATAGCCCTGCTCCTTCTTAAAGGGGAAAATTTTGTAAACGGCAGCCCATTATCTGATATCTGTGGACTCGTCAAACTTGCAGACAAACTAAGATATCATTTATACAAGTGATTTTTGGGGGAGTTTGTCAGCTTTCAGTAACTTGCCTCTTCTGCTCATCTGATTGCATTACAGATGTAGAAAATTGCGGTGTCAACAAAGTCCACGTGCCCAGGTTTTTTTTACTTCACATCAGCCCATTCTTTGGAGGATTCTTTTTCATACTCTCTCATTTTAAACGAGTAAAGGGGAGCAGAAGTGCTCTCAAGGGTGCTTTTACATGTTACCTCAATTAACACCAGGAGCTTGGAGAAAAAGGAAATTCAACAATATGAAAAACTGAAGATTTACTTCTTGTTGTGGGGATATAGAGAAGGAACATAAATTTTGCTGTATTGTACCCTCCCCCAGCAGTTCCTTCTGACTCCTGGGAAGTTGATTTCGGGGGTTGTGGGACACACATGGGGCAATTCTGCATTGGCTTTTCCCTCCGTTGTTTTAGCAAACCCATGTTGGAACAGAAATTCCCCTCTGCATTGCATGCTGGTTTCACTTTCTTTGATCATCGGGTTTATGGTACCCTCTGCATAGATTTATGGCCATTTTATGGCCGTTTGGGGGTCACTTTGCCATTAGTATGGCATAGATCCCCAGGGTATTTGAATATGATTTTGAATTGCATCTTTTCCTCAGCCCTGAGAAAATGTGGAGCGAAGGCCAGATGCAGAAGCAGCCATAGACAGACACCCAGTGAATCAGAGATGACTGCCATCAGGAGACGAAAGGCAGCAAATTTCCCTCCTTCTCCCTCTTCTACAGGAGTAGCTCTGCTGATAGCACAGGAAGGGGGTAGGCAGTTGCAGTAGGAATCGTCAGGGCTACAAATCCTGCCAGAAGTCATGCCTAAATTTGAAAGATTCTGGCTCTGACTTTTAATGTGGTAAAGCTTTTTAAATTGAGTAGTTCATATTCCAGTTACCCCAATCAGAATTTCACACCCATTATTGCTCCTAAGTATACATCCTGCTATATAGAGAGATTTATATATAGTCTGTGTTGTTTATAATACAATATCTAATCAAGGGCCACCACACTCATTAAAAAATTCTGATTTATTGTGTTGATTTATTAGTTATCAAAATGACCAATAACTGGGAAATCCATTCGGTCTCTGACTGGGTGAGAAGATGATTTCTATAATTTCCAAGCATAGTTTATAAACTTTTCATTCTCTGAACGGTGTCTATTCTTGATCTGGATAAGAAAGCTTTGCAAATAACTTCTAGCTGATTCTCAGGTGTTCTTGATAATCTTTTGGTTTTATGCGGAAAATCTAGCAGAATGCTGACTATGTACTAAAAATGATTAAGTGTATTTCCAAAGGAGTTAAGGCAGAGTTTTGAACTTGTCATGATTATAGTTAGTGCAGAAATGGGGCAGGTTGTCTTCCCAGCTTCCTGAATACTATTAGAACAAGTTTCCTTGGGGCCAGGGCCGAGGCCAGGGTTTTTTTGCACAGTAGGCGAGGCTACCTTCTGCCCCCCCCCACCAATTTTCAAACATAAATGCATTTTAAGAAGAATGAAAAACACAAACTTTGAAATTGCTGGTTTCTTTTTTTTATATTGTGAGAACAAGTAATACAATATCTGATCTTCTCACTCAAACAGAAAAACTCAAATCACAAAGCATTTTGAAAAACCCTCTTAATTGTGATGTTGAAATTTAAGTCTCTTTAATGTTTCCATTTGAAGCTAAGCAGGGTTGGCCCTGGGGAGTACTTAGATGGGGGACTGCCAAGGAAGTCCAGGGCTGCTACGCAGAGGCAGGCAATGGCAAACCAGCACTGTGTACTATTCATTCATTCGTTCATTTATTCAATTTATACCCCACCCTCCCCGCCAAAGCAGGCTCAGTGTGGTTTACATAAAAATTAAAACAGATAAAAAGAGAGCAAACAAACAGATACACTAACACAGTGTAGGTGTCCAAGAGATTTCAAACCACAAACAAAGGGTCTTAAACAAGAACTTCTTTTATTTGATGGTGGATCAACTGGTTCACACTTCTTGAGTCAGTAATGGGGGAAGGAGGTGTGTTAAGGTACAGTTATAGTGTATTCAAACCACAGTGTAGCAACGAAACCCCCCAATCAACATTCAAGCAAAAGGGTGCCTAAATACATTGGCCCGTTTGTTCCCAGACAGAAAAGCGGGAAGGAAAGCGGTTTGCACCTGTAGGAAAAACCCCAATTAGCAACAAAGTCTGGGAGAAGACTCAGGGCGTTTTCTCACTAGCTTTCCCCCGCGGTTTACACCGAAGCTAGCACCGGAGCTTCTGGTCAGTTTCCCACCATTTGTTCCGTGCTCACAATTTCCTCCAGAGTATCACTGCACTGCTCCGGAGCTTCCCTGGAGCAAGAAAATCCTGCTAGGAAAAGGATTTTCTTGCTCCAGGGAAGCTCCGGAGCAGTGCAGTGATACTCTGGAGGAAATTGTGAGCACGGAACAAATGGTGGGAAACTGACCAGAAGCTCCGGTGCTAGCTTCGGTGTAAACCGCGGGGAAAAGCTAGTGAGAAAACGCCCTCAGTCAAGGTTACAGATAAGCAGAGGCACAGGCGGAGGCGTGAGTGAGGGAAAAGGAGCACATTCCAAAGGAGGGGGGGAGAGGCACACAGCGTATTGTGTTACATCCCACCTCCTGAGCGGGAAATGGCAGTCTCTGACATCCTGCCCTCCCAAAAAAGCTCTCAACCCCCAGGTTTTAAAAGGTACAACTTATGGAAGGCACGAAGTTTTGCAGGAGCATTTACATGTACAGAATCAACCCATTCATTATGCTCAGGACCAAAATCACGCCAACTACTAAGATAGAAAAGGTGTCCCCGTTTTAACTTGGAATCAAGGATTTGGTCCACATTGAAATGAGGTTCACCCCCTGTGACGGAATTAAAGATCTGGGACCAGCAGCCTGACAACAAGGAACACTGCTGAGTCACATGACTGAGTGAGGAGGGGGCCACTTGGCTCGGAACACTCAGTGACTGACACATAACGGGCAAAACTGACAGTTTGGGTCTGACAGTTGGAGAGAGAGCGGAGAGTGAGAGAGTCTGTGAGGGAACAGTCTCTGGGTAGCTCTGTGAGGAGTCTGAGTGTCTCTCTGTAGCTCTGTGTGAGCAGCCAAAAATACCAGTTAAAGCGGATAACTGGGTGCTGGATAGTCTGCTTCACGGGACAGTGAACAGACTAGTAAAATCAGAACACATAAGCGGTCACAAACCTAAAATACATCACTCCTGAGGAACCTGAGTTAGGAGGTTAAGGGAGGGCGGAGGCAAAGACTGGCAGAGTCTGGACAGCTGGTTGGTGGCCAGTTGGGACGTAAGGGCCAGAGAACCAAAGCCAAAAGGCTAACCCCTAAGCAGGACAGGAGAGTGTACTGAGGAAGGTGTTGAGTGAGCTTATGTACAATTAAGGAAACAGCAAACAATATAGCCTACTGCCTAAGTATCATCTGAGCCAAACGTGCCTGCCTACACAGAAACAAAGTGTCCACTGTATATATATACATCCTCCATCCCCTGTTTGGCTCTGGAAATAAAGTACTGTTGTGTTTTGAACCAAAAAACCTGAGTGCCTGACTCTTAAAAACAAGGACAAAGATATCTAGCAGTAGTCCTCAACAAACATATAAAGCAATTTAAAACAACCCCCAAAGAGATGAGTAAGAGTGAGGAGGGAGCTGGTCAGAACACTAAAGTCGAGCCTGATCAGTCTCCTCAGAGAACGCCACAAAATGGCAGATTAGAAGGCCACGCGTCATATCAGAGGAGGAGGAATCGGACGTTGGGGTCTCCACCAGTTCAGCCCAGAATCTTTTTTCAGGAGGCTGAAATGGAAAACTGGATGAACACCTTTAAGTGATTTTGGCAGCTCAAGTTCAAAGGTTACATCATTGATTTTTCGCAACACTTTGTAAGGTCCCACATATTTCCAACCCCATTTTCTACTGGGTTGTAAACCTTTGATATTCTTTATGGAAACGTAAACAAGTGTCCCCTTGTTGCAGATCCCATCCCTGGCCCCTTCCTTTGTCCACATATTTTTTGTAGTCTTTCTTGGCCATCTCCAGAGTCTTAGCAATCAATGGCCATGCATCACTCAGAGAGATCCACCAGTCAGCCAGGTTACTGGGAGTCGGAGGGGCTGACTCCAAAGACATCAACGGAACCCCTTCATACCCCCCCGTCGTTATGAACGGGGAGACCCCCGTGGAAGAGTGCACAGCATTATTGTAGCTATACTCCGCAAAAGGCAGCAAGTCTACCCAGTCATCCTGTTGGTAGTTAGTGTAACAGCGTAAAAATTGTTCTAGAATCTGATTCACACGTTCGGTTTGCCCATCGGTTTCTGGGTGGTAGGCACTACTCAGTGCGGATTCAACTCGCAGAATCTCCAGGAGCTCCCGCCAGAAGGTGGCAACAAATTGCATTCTGTGGTTGGATATTATCTTACGTGGAATGGAATGGAGCTTTATGATGTGCCCCGTAAAAGCCTTGGCCAGGGCTTTAGCTGTTGGCAGCTGCTTAAATGGGATGAAGTGTGCTTGTTTGGAAAACGTGTCCACCACCACCCATATGACAGTTTTCCTTTTACTGGGGGGAAGATCAGCTATAAAATCCATAGATATGACTTCCCAGGGTTGGTTTGGGGTCTCTAATGGCTGTAGAAGACCCGGGGTTTTGCCCCCCTGTCATTTACACATTAAACACGTTTGGCAAGAAGACACATAGTCCAACACATCCTTTCTCATATGGGGCCACCAAAATTGTCTCTGTAACAAATTCAGTATCTTAAGATAGCCGAAGTGACCCGCCAGTTTGGATTCGTGGGCTGTGTGCATAACTTTGCCCCGCAACGACCTGGGTATGACCAGTTTCTCTTCCCTCAACCAGCAACCATTCGAATCCTGGGCAACATGGTCCCCGCTTTGCAAGTCTTTTATTTTGGAAGGGGTATAAGCCTCAGCATACTTAGAGATCCATTCAGCAGTTCTAGGCATTCCCCTTTTTACTGCTTGACTCTGAGTTACCACCGCTCCCCCCCCCCCAAGCTGCTCTGGAGTGAACATCGAGTCTATAACAGGATCCTTCCTGCAGTCATGTTGGGGAAGGCGGGAAAGTGCATTGGCCAGTGAATTAGATTTCCCGGGGAAATGGCGCAATGTGAAATTGAACTTGGAGAAAAAATCTGCCCAGCACAACTGCTTGGCGTTTAATGTGTGTTGCGTTCCGAGTGCTTCCAGGTTGTTGTGATCAGCCCATACCTCGAAAGGCACTCGAGCCACCTCCAACCAATGTCTCCAAGTAGTGAGAGCCAAGTGTATAGCCGCCGCCTCCTTATCCCACACAGCCGAGTTCTTTTCTGTGTCCCTGAATTTTTTAGACACGTACGCCAATGGGTGCAGTTTGCCATCAGGACCTTCTTGCAATATTGCCCCCCCCCCCCCCGGCCACATCTGATTCATCTACTTGTACAATAAAACTCCTAGTATCATCAGGTTGTGCTAAAATGGGCTCAGGGGTGAATAAAGCCTTTAGGTCCTCAAAAGCCACTTGGCATTCAGGAGTCCATTGCAAGCGTGCCCCTGGTTTGGTCACCTCTATTCCCTTCCCCTTGGTTTTAAGTAAGTCAGTGAGGGGTAAACTATACTTTGCAAAGTTATTGATAAATGAGCGGTAAAAGTTTGCGAATCAGGAAACTTTGCAATTGACGACGAGTTTAAGGCACCCCCCATTCTTTCACAGCAGTCACTTTAGAGGGGTCCATTTCCAACCCTTTTGGGGAAATGCGGTAGCCAAGAAAGTCAATCTCCCGCTTGTGGAAATCACACTTGGATAACTTCACAAACAGTTTGTTTTCCTTCAAGGTGGCTAGTACTTCCCGTACTAATTTAACATGTGATTTCTCATCGGAGGAGTACAATAAGATGTCATCTAGATAACAAAGTACCCCTTTGAATAAATGTTTGTGTAGGACTTTGTTAATTAAGTTCATGAAGACGCCGGGAGCGCCCTGAAGTCCGAACGGCATAACTAAGTACTCAAACTGCCCCAGGGGGGTATTGAAGGCAGTTTTGTATTCATCCCCCTCCCGGATGCGCACCCGAAAAATAAGCATCCTGAAGATCCAGCTTAGAAAAGATTTTTCCTTTGGATGCCTCTATTAAGAGGTCGTTTATCAGGGGCAGTGGGTAGGCATTTGAGGCCGAAACTGCATTCAGGCCCCAATAATCAGTGCATAGTCTCAGGCCCCCATCTTTCTTTTTCTGGAACAAAACGGGCCACAAAAGGGGACTTGGCCAGCCGGATAAACCTGTGCTGTAAGTTCTTGTCAATAAAATGGCGCAGCTGTATCCGTTCAGAGGGGCTCATGGAGTACAGCTTCCCTTTAGGTAATTTTACCCCAGGCAACAATTCAGTGGCACAATCTGTGTTACGGTAGGGAGGTAATTCATCCGCTTCGACTTCACTAAAGACCTCCGCTAAATCCCAGTATGCGATAGGTATTTGTAATAGATCCTCTTTGGCAAGGCACAACTTTTCATGGGATGGCTCGTTCCCCTACTCAGCCTGCCACTTATGCTGTTTGCAGTCAGGAGCCACCCAACGTATCCTCCCTTCACTCCACATAATGTAGGGATCATGGGTGCTCAACCAGGGACTCCCCAACACCATCGGGAACTGAGTGTGTGGGGTGATGACAAAAGCCCGCTGCTCCCAATGCTCCCCCACCCCCAAGCACATCAACTGAATCTCGAAAAGGCAGGGCTCCTTCATTTCCGATCCATCCATCTGGGATGTAGGGTTGACATTTCTCAGTATAGTCTCGTACAAGTCCATATTCAATCCCTGTCAATATTTTTCTACTAGCACTTCCTCAGGCCACCCCCAGATCCTAGCTGCATATCGTTTAAAGATAGCAGTATACTCCCGAACTGAATCTCACCCTTGGGTGAGGTGTCTCAGCTGATTGTGAGCTTTCTCCTCGCCCATGGGGTCTTCATATTGCCATCTAAGAGCCCATATGAACTCTTCCACTCGCTCCAGCTCAGGTCTGGGAGGATTGTGCAGACTTACGTACCAGTCCACTGCTTCCTCGCGAAGCCTCAATCCGATGTAGCCGACCTGATCCCCCTCTGTGGGGAACAAGTGGCCCCAGGTCTGCAGGAAGCAACCTGTCTCTATGATGAAAAATTGTAGTTTGGCCGGGTCCCCATCAAAGGTGGCTGTCAGCAATTCGTGGGGAACCGGCCGCCGATCAACCCCTGGTCCAGGACCCACAGGAGCTGGTTGCGTGGGGCTAGGAGCTGGAGGGCCTCCCCCCAGTGGCAGCTGCACAGGAGGAGGTGCTGTTGGAACCCCCCTCCTCCAACACCAGCCCCACCTGCCCCACCAGCTGGTGCACCCACTACTCTCTGGATTATCGCAGGTAATCCCTCCAGGAGAATTATCATCTCACGTTGCAGCAATTGCTCCATGGCTTCATGATCCATATGGGACCACATGTCCCCAAATTCCAGCTCCCTCGGGCGGAACCTTTGGTGAGCCTTGAATGAATGACTGTGAGCTGCTCTGACTCCTGTGCAGAGGCAGGAGCAGGAAAGACAAGGCAAGGTTGCAGTGGTGAGGCAGTAGTGTTACCAGGTCCCAGTAGGGGTTCCCACACTTTTGGTAGCTTCAGTCCGCCACTGGCCAGTGGGAGAAACCCCACCCCCAAACAGGGACATCATCGTGTGACATCTCCGATGTGATGATGACACTTCCAACTGACATCATCACGCTGTGCATGTTGTGAGGTGAAGCTCTGGTTTGGGGGCAAACTATGGTTTTGAAGCCAAAAAAACATAGGGTTTCCCCCAAACCAGAGTGTCGTGTGTGACATCGTTGATGCGAAGATGTCACTTCTGGGCGATGTCATCACATCTGTGTCCACCCCCGGAATGCCCCCCAAACAGTCCCGTGGTATGACCCAGCAACCCTATGAGGCAAGGATAGTAGCATAGAGCAGGGGTCACTGGGGGAATGGGGGGGGTAGCTATGCATTTCCTAAATTGTGCAGGGGGTTGGACTAAATAACCCTCGGGGTATCTTCTAGCTCTGTGTTTCTATGTTTCCATCAGTGGAACCTTCGGCTTTTTACAAAGGATGCTGACAGAACAAGACCATGACCTCCCCCCCCCCCTCTTTTTATTGTTGTCAAATTATTGTAACATCCAGCTGAAGAGTTCTGAAGAACTTGAAAGCTTACACACTGTTTTGTGATGTGTTGTTCCTAATGAAAGGCATTATATGGCTTGTTGATCTTGTTTTTTGTCTTTGCTTTGGACCAACATGGCTGACTGTATAAGAATTTCAGCAAACAGCCGGTATCAGAATCTAAACACAAGAATGAAACCCAGAACCTGGTCAGTGATTGATCAGTGAGCCCAAATCTTATCTTGTGCCCAGCTCTCATTTAGCTAATGTCCAGTTAATAAAATGCAGTTTGTTGTTATATGCCTTCCAGTTGATGCCTTCTTGATTTTTTTCAGGCCAGTTGTTGTTGTTGGTGGTTGTTTTGGTAATACTAGAACATTCCCGTGGTATGGCACAGTCCGCTTAAAGAAAGAAGGGTTCAGATATTTCACTTTGTCAGTCTCCTTCTTATGCTCCCATCCTTCTTGGGTTTCCATTTGGTATTTTTTTTAACACAAGCTGAGCCAAACTTAATGAGATCATAGACTAGAAATAGGACATAATGGTAAACACAGCAATTGTAATGAGTGGAAACCCAGTAGATGGCTAACAATCAACTATTTCTGAGAGCTACTGTTTTTCTAATCTGTTTTTCCCATGGTGAGGAGGTGGTAAGAGCCCATCTGGCAAGGCCCTACTTGTTTGCCTCAAGGCATAATGTCAAATGACAAGAACATGCTGTATGCTGTCTGTTAAACAGATTAATTTGAACTGGATATACGGTTTGGAGGGTTGTTTTTGTAATTCTGAGAGAAAGATAAACTTCTAGCTCAGTCAGAGGTATTATCTGTATTCCACATAATCACTCACTGAAAGATAACAGCTGACCTCCGCCTGCCAATTGGGATCTTTAGGCCCAATTTACACCTCCCCTCTGAAGTAGTTTGACTGCTGTCTTTTCCTATGCTCATTTCACGCTGGTTTCAAATTTCACTCCCTGGGTCTGAAGAGCACTAAGCAACAGGATCTATTTAAAGTAGTATAATGCTAGCTTGACCACAGGAGGGCAATTAACAAATGTAAACTGTAATTTTTAAACTAGAACAAGTATGGTTTGAAACTAGAAACAGGTATAGACTTTTTTTTTTGAAACTAGAATGGTTCCAGTGGGAAAGTCAGATGTAGATCTGACCTTAGTGTTTCTCATAGGACACTACATTTGCTGGTATGGGCCTTCAAAGCAGCAGGACTCCTTTAGCATTTCAGTATGTTCAAGAAAAACAAATAAAATGTTTAGTAGTTGCTTTGCAAATTCATTGTATCTAACTCTAATTTTTAATTATGTTTCAGTAGCTTCACTAGACCTTTTCAGATCTAACAACAGTATGGGAAGACTGCCAACTGTGTGTAACGGGAGTCTGCACTACCTGTGACTCTCCAGATGAGTGTGGTCACCATACTGTGTGGCCAGGGGTATAATGCATATTTACCCTGTCTTGAAATAAGAGGATGCCCATCCTGAGAAATCCAGTGGTTGGTTCATGAGTGCCAAAGCTTTACATGCTTGGTAAATATGCCTGCCACCCTGCTCTTGCATCATGCTCACCAGGTGTATTAGGAGGACTGTGAGTAGCCTGCATTCCTTTACACATGGTTGGTAGGTTCCTGATATATGGCATTGTCTGAAAAGGTGTATGGCAATGCACTAGGTAAATTATGACAACCAGATCACTCACAGAACTTTTTTTTAATTCTTTCCCTTTAAATTTCAAAGAGATCTTTCAAGTGGCAAAGCAAATAATATGGCATCGCTCTAGATAAGACTTTCCTGCTGTTTCCATAGCTAACCTAAAAATGTTTGAGATGGAAGACCTCCTACAGACTGAGTCAATACCAGCGCAACGGCATTTCTTACAATTCCTTACAATGAAATGTTTCAATCATAACACAGGAACTTTACGCACATGTTTTGAGTTGCAAAGTGCTTGTACCGAACAAAGAGGAACAAGGACTCTGTGTCTCCCTTGGAGATTTTGTGCTGTCTCATGCATTATTTAAAACTGTACATTCTTAGTTTTTTGATGCTGACATTTCCGAGAGACTTTTGCCAGCTGTCAAACAATCATGTCGCTTATCCGTTCTGTGAGAATGCCACATTTCTAGGAAAAAGCAAATCAAAATAGAGGAAGTGATAAACTACACAAGAAAATCAGCCTTCTAAAGAGGAATGGCACATTACATAACTGCCGGAATATTATGCTCTGAGGAAGCAGGTTTCACCTCATAGAGCGCTATATTTACTGTAATCGGTTAAATCTTTGGCAGCTGTTCCAGTCTCTGAGAGTTTTCCATGAATGCTGTCCCACAAAACAAAACAAAATCCTAAAAATGCTGCAGGTTCATTGGCACTGATGGTTAAACTGTAGCTGTCCTGAGGTCATAGTGGTACCTGTGTCATGGGAAAACTAACCAAGACCACTCTTTTACATGTACGGGCTTTGCCTGCTGTTCCAATCATAGGCGTCAACTACGGGGGGGGGGGGGGGCTCGAGAGCTCGAGCCACCCCCGAAATTTCCCAGGGGGGGGCTCAGCCACCCCTGGCAAAATGGAGCACCCACCGGGTGCTTCCTAGGCTGGCCCTTCCTAGGCTGGCCAGCTGGCTTGCTGGCTGGCTACCGCCACCTCTCCCCCCATCCCCGGCCCTGCCCTGCCCACTCCCAGCAGGCCGGTGATAAAGCGTGGCAGCTCCTAGTCGTGGCGGTGCCACGCCTCCTCCTGGTTCTGCTCCAGGCTGCCGGTGGGCCATGCTGCACGGATGAGGCTGCGTGCAGCGGTGGCGGGTTTGCTGCCGGCTCTCTCCTGGGGGGCTCCTGCAGTGGGCGAGGCAGAAAGGGAGTGGCCAGGCCCGGGGGGGCGGCAGGGACATGGTCCCGGTGGGCGCGCGCGCGAAGTGCGTGCGCACGCAAGAGCCCCCCCCCCCCCCCCCCGGGGAATTCAAAACTCGACGCCCCTGGTTCCAATTCCATCATTGCTACTATCTATACTTAAGCTGTGCCGACAGATGCGCTGATGGAGACAGATGTGGCACTAGCGAAAGTGATACTGTGTGTCTGTGAGGTGCGTTAGAAAAAACTCAGTGCGATCCAGCCGTAGGAAAAGAATAACATCTATGATTTTACTCTTCAAATTTGGCATAAATGGATTTTGAAGATCTGCACATGTCTGGCTCCCAAAATGACCCCAACCAGCATCACGACCATAAAAAAGGCCTTAATCAGAGTTCAATCTAATACACAACTTAAAAAAAAAGGTCATGGATCCAGCCCCTCTGCTTCTAAGTATACATTGTAAGGCAACCTCCTCCGTACACGTCCTGAGCAATACATATTATTCCTGGCATGGGGAGGGAGACAGATGATGTCATGTTCCCTGATGCCTTTCTAGCATATATGCCCTGTGTAGACGAGGAGGCAGGGTCTGTCTGATCAAGCTCCAGGCTTTGCATTGATTTTTGAGTGGCAGCAGGCGCTATGATAAACTTTGAATTGGGGGAGCTTTTGGTGACACCATAGCCATTTGTCTATAGCCATCCCCTGCAACAGATTTATACAGCAAAAAATGAATCTCTGATTTCTTCCCTTACACAGAGTTCTTTGGAGCAAGTAATAAATCTAGGGTTAATATGAACCATCTGGGGCTTCAACCAGATGCCCTGGGAGACTCATTGCTTCTTATTTTGGAAATTAAGCACGAGGGTTGCCAAGTCCCCCCCCCCCCCCGGTCACTGGCAGGGGATGGGGGGGAGGGTAAGGTTGCCAGATCCAGGCTGGGAAACTCCTGGAGATTTGGGGATGGAGCCTGGGGAAGACAGGGACCTCAGTGGGGTACAATGTCAGAGAGTCCACCCTCCAAAGCATTCATTTTCTTCAGAGGAACTGATCTCTGCAATCTAGAGATCAGCTGTAATTCCATGGGATCCCCAGGTCCCACCTGCAGCCTGGCATCTATTAAGAACTGATGTAAAACCCAGTCGCCATTCAAATCTGTCAGCTTCAGGAAAATTTGCCTCCTACGTTTCCAGAACCACTGAGTTCAGATTTTAAAAACAGTGTAGTACCTAACCTCCGAAAACTTCAGCCTTTTCCCCCTAAGAGAGAAGAAAGAGGAAAATGGGATACTAAGGGCAGTTTCAGGAGAGGGGAAGAATAAAGGGAAAGAACAAAATGGTTGATCAATGCAGATCTGCAGGTTTCTTTCAAGACTTTGGGTGATGTTTGGTTTTTAGAAGGTGAAAAGAAAGTAATCACCCTGCTCGTTTAATCTTTTGTTCATGAAAAATGAATGTTTGGGGCCAAGGCCGTGAGGGTGTTTAAATCATAGGGTTGGCAGATCCCTGCTGGCGGGGGAGAGGGTTGGCAGATCCGGGCTGGGAAACTCCTGGAGTTTCCCTGGGGAGGACAGGGCTCACCTCAGTGGGGTACAATGCCATCGAGTCCACCTTCCAAAGCATCCATTTTCTCCAGGGGAACTGATCTCTGTCGTCTGGAGATGAGCTGGAATTCCAGGGGGTCCCCAGGTCCCCCCTGCAGGCTGGCATCCCTAGCACTACCTCCTGAAACAGAGGCTTCAGACTCATGTGTTACAAGGGCCGGATCTGACATAAATGTCACTTTGTCGGGCCAGGTCATGTTTTTCATAAAATGTAATGCCAGGTACCAGAGATATAAAATTTATAAAGGACACAGGCGAACCCAATTAACGATATTATTTTTACTCTAAATACAAATATGCTTAAAACATTAATACTCTCACAGTATTTCCTTTATTTAATGAAATGAAGAAGTGAGCAGTGACTCATGAGAGCTCATATCCTGCCACGAATTTTGTTAGTCTTTAAGGTGCTAGTGGACTCTGGCTCCTTTATTTAGCAGTCTTTGATAACTGACACCTCTTGCTCTAAATTATTATGTCAGAATGTGGAGTTAGTGTATGTGCTGTAGCAATCTTGAGTAAGCTGTTTAGGTGTGTATCTGTAAACTGACAATATACTTTTTAATTTATTGACATTTATTACAGAAAAGAGCTGTTCACAGATGTACATTGTACCAAACATGGACAGTATTTTAAAAGCAAAAGCCTTAAGTTGGGGGTAGTTTGGACCCAAAAACTGGTAAAATTTACTAATGTCAGCGTCAGAAAGCTTATCCTTCAGTACAGTATCACACTGCTTCCCTGTTTTATCTTAGCCTTTCATTGGTAGATGAGGAGCAGTGTGAATGTCCCATTTTGTTGACTGTTGAAGAGTACTGGACTCGGGAGACCAGGAACGGTGAAATCATGAAGCCTTTATTGAGTGATTCAGCATGCCCAGTAGATGGTCAGAACAAGCATGCTTCCAGGGCTCCAGGGCCCTCATTATATGCTGGCCGGAGCCACACCTCCGGCCGCACCCAAAAGACCTGATAGGGGCTTAACGTATGCGCATGTTTGTCATAGGTTCCCTGGAGGAGCCTTTGGCCGCATTGGCTCCTCAGGGAGAACCTAGGTCCCACATTGGTGGAGGCTTTCAATCCGGATGTCTATTGTTCCTCCAGATTCAAGCTCCCCTCTCTGCCTGACCATGTGCTCTGGCCATGCGGCGGGTGCCATTTCCTGGGAGCACATGGCAGGCTGGTTGCTACACAGAGCATACTACATTACACCTGTACTGACTCACTATGTGCAATCTGCCCTGAGTATGTCTCCCACGTTAGAGAAACTTTTCCTATCCATCCCCCCCCCCCCCCCCCCACGGAATCCCAGGGGCCCTCTGCCCTCTCTGAAAATACACTTCCCCTCTACTCTAGACTGGCAACTTTTTTTCTCTGCAGCTATGGAAGCATGTGTGTGTGTGTGTGAAGCAGGGTTTCTTCTCCACTTAGAGAAGTCCACCCCCAAATGTACACGTATAATATAAACTTTCTGAGGAGCTGGAGTCACTGCCCTCAACACTTGCTCAACCCACCACAAAAACCAAGAACCCTCCACAGATTCACCAGCCACCTGTCAATTACCAGAACTCCTAAATCAGGCCTTTCCCCCCACCATCTCTGTGTGAGTCATCCACCAATCCACTCTTCTCCAAGTCTGCTCTCACTGACCACTCCATTCTTTGCACTTCAGTCCCACTAAGGCTGGTTTTACATCTGCCTTTCCTGCTGGAATCATTCTACTTCCAAAAAAACTCGCCCACATCTCTTTCAAGTGTGAATCTGCATTACTTCTCAGCTGTCCATATCTGCTAATTGCCCTCTAGCTCTTAAGCTGGCTTCACACCTCTGTAAACAAATCCTGTTCTTAACAGCACTTCAAAAGAATGACCCCTTTCACTCCAGTTCAATCAGATGTGGGCATTCCCCTACAACAGCTTTGACACCAATGTGTTACTGGTGCAGGGAGTGCTGGAATGAAGCTGTTACAAAAATGCACATGTAAAATCAGCCTTAGAGACCTGACCTTCCACAAAGACACACATACACCCCATGGCACTGAGGTTCATGCATGGAGACAAAACAGCTGGGAGACCCAAGTTCATAAACCCCACTCAGCCATGGAAGTTACTGGGTGACTTTGGACCAGTCACTCTCTCAGCCTAACGTACCCTGTACAGTTGCTGTGAGAACAAAACCACAGGTGGGGAGAATGATACTTGTCAATTGTTTTGGGTCCCCACTTGGGGAGAAAAACAAGGTACAGATGTCTCAAATATAAAAATGATGCAACAAAATCTCATTAAGTCTTTAAGGTGGCTCAAGATTCCTGTTTTATCTTAGCCTCTAACTACACCCCTGCTCATGCATGCCACCCTCCAAAAAAACACTCAGCACCTTCCCTCATCCCCAAAGCTATATTTTTCCTCCCCTCCCTTAGCTTTCCAAGCGTAGCTTCCACCGTGCACCCCACTACATGTACATCAACCCTTCCCTTCCTTGTCCCTCCCTCCAGTCCCTTAAACCCCTCCACCCAGATACACTCTGGCATTCCCATTCCTGCCCTTCCCCGAATGCCCGTTTCCATCAACGGCTCCACCACCCCCTCACACAATGACTTCCTCCCTCCCTTCTTCCTTCCCTCCTCCCAAAGGGCCGCTCCTCCAGCATCGTGGCAGAGGAGGAACGAGAGAGGCAGGGCAGAGGAGAAGAAGGTGGGGGTGGCAGTGGTGAAGGAGGTGGCTTCTGCGGCTGAAGCAAAGTTTGAGGAGACCCCGTGCACCCTCTGGCAGGAGGAGGAGAGGGAGCTACGGCCACGCATGTGCAACCTGGCTCAACTGAGAAAGAGAGAGAGAAAGGGAGAGGGAAATGGACACTCCAGCCAGCCAACCTAATGCAGGTCTTCTCGCTGCTCTTGCAGCCGCCACCACTCTCTTTTCCTTGCTCATAGGTTGGTTAATAGACCTGAATGGGCCACGTCAGGCCCCTGGGCCATACATTTGAGACCCCTGCCCTGAAAAATAGCAGCTGCTGCTGCAAACCCCCCTCCCCCCAAATTTACTCCTGAGAGAATGAGAACGCACATGGTGTTAAAGCAACAATCTCCACAGAAGCTGCAGCTGATTAAGTCTGAAAAAAGTCCTAGAGCTGTGCTCCTGTGTGTTCCTGCTCCACTATAGTCATGAGCTGGGAACCAGGGGCACAATGCTCTGTTCTTCTCTTTATACTCCTTGAGATTATTTGTCTGGGCTAGGGTTGCATAGAGGAAAAACTCCTTCCCCTTTAAAGGAGATTCACTGGAGTGTTATTTACCTCCATCCCATGAAAAGCTTCAGCTGCCCATTTCCCCCACATTAAAGGCAAAGGCAAAGGTTTTTCTTGCTTGAAAGCCAGCCAAACGCGACTCTAGGGGGCAGTGCTCATCTCTGTTTCCAAGCCGTCCGCTGTCCAATGACTTTTCCATGGTCATGTGGCTGACATGACTAAACACCAAGGCGTACGGAACACCGTTACGTCTGCTGATGACCGAAAGGCAGCAGCGACATAAGGCTCGAGCTTGGCACTGGAAACAATAGGAGTCAAGGATCTTAGACCCACACTAGCCCTTCAGTAAGATCTCTGGCAGGATATTCAAACCCACCAATAGGACTGGGGGTGCAGTCTAGGGACTGTACATAGTTGGCCCTCCCGGCCGGTAACCCATGCTTGAGTTATGTACTAATAAACAAGCTGTTCGCTACGTCGTCGTCCGCCTCTTCCATGCTTAGAACCCAGTACATAATAGTTACCTTCCCACGGAAGCAGTACCTATCTATCTACTTGCAATTTCTTGCTTTTGAACTGCTAGGTTGGCAGGAGCTGGGGCCAGAGACGGGAGCTCACTCCGTCACGTAGCACTCAGGTCTCAAACTGCCGAGCTACTGACCTTCCAGTCGGCAGCTCAGCGTCTTAACCTCTGAGCCACCGCGGCCCCACATTAAGCTTCTGTTAAAGGGACAGGACGTTTTTCTCCAGACCTGCTGGCCTCCTTACTTGTCTCTCCTTTGCTTTTGAAGTGCTTGTTCCTAGATTGATCATGAAAGTGATTGTTTTGTTTTAGTTATGTCAAGGGGGATACTTTACACAGTCATGCTGTGGCTAAAAAGAAGACTATGAAAAAATATGAAAATATCTACATTATTAAAAAAACTGGAGCAACGTTTATTTAATTTCCTGATTAGTTTTAGTGACTGTATCTGCATATCTGCAGAATTTTTAAAAATTGGTAGGGTAATTCAAAGAAAGGGAGGAAGACGGAGCTAAGTAGACATCAGAAAGTTATACTGTGAGGAACAGATCCAGGGCTGTGTAAGGAGCTATGGAAGTGTTACTGGTTGGTTGCCTGGAACTCCATCTCAGATTCCTGTGGTTTCTGAGTCTTCCTCACATGCTGCCTTCATGTTCGATTTGTTTTTCTGGAAAGTAACTTTAAACTGCGTTCAAATACGCTAGGAAGCAACATTTTGCAAAAGTTGATGGGCTGCATGCGCAGAAATTGGCAATACATAGGCTTATGTAATTAGTCAGTGGCTGTTCTGTTTATACCCTGGAGGTGGGAGCTACATTTTGGGTTTTCACTTCGGAGTTGTTTGGCTTTGATTAGCCTATTTTAATATAGCAAACGGTGGGCTGGCACAAGATGTATTATTGATTCCAGATATGGCAGGCTAAAGAGTCTAGCGGGCAAACTGCTGTGGTTTGTTTGCAGTACCTTCACAATACTTGAAAATCTGTTTGCTTAACAGTTCTTGGAAGTTAGCTGAGGAAAAAATGCTTTGTTTAGGAAGCTTCTGCTGAAATGAAAAGAGAAATACAAACGTGTGCTTCAGTGTTCTCATACAGTGATGTAGTACTAGTGAACAGGTCAAGCTAAACTTGTTAACGGCCTTGTATTTTAGTAGCAGCTATGGTTTCTGTAGTAGTGAGAAGACAAGAGCCCAAAAGCATAGGAAAAATACTTAGCTGCAATTACAATGTGTGGCTCAGTGTAGTGGAAACAGTAGAGCTAGAAATGGAATTTTGGAAAGATCCAAATGTATATGAAGTTAAGTGTTTTTAAAATGCCCCATATGGGATTTTTGTATGTTAATGTGCTGTGACAGAGATGAAATATAATGGTATCCTATGCACGATGGAGTCTTGCCTGTTCCTGTAGTGATCTGACACCTTCACTTAATGCCAGGAGCTTGTCTTGGACATTTCAGTTGTATTGCAGATGAAGGAATAATTCATAATGCTGGTTCCGCCAGTGAATGCTGTTATTTTATATCTATATTTTATAATAATTATTCTGGTGTTTTGTCCAAAATAAATCCTCAAGTAGCTCATAGTAGTACTAAATGAAACCACTGTCGGAATATAATCTAGAACAACCACAACTATATGCAAAATTAAAAAAAAACACTGGAAGTGTCAAAGCCAGCTGCACCAGTACCGTTACAGATCAAAGCTAGCATGTTGTCCTCAAAAGTCATTTAGCGTTCTTGCTAAAAAACAATGAGGGGGCATGCTTGGTCAGTTCCAAAGAGTAGGAACCACAACTGTAAAGGCCCCGCTCCTTGTACTTGTCAACATTACCCATGAAAGGTAAGGATCTTAGAGCTGAACATCATCTAATGTTCATATAGAATTTATGATATAATCCAAAGCGTAGGTAAGCTTTTTAAATCAATGGGCTTAGAAAGGTGTGCAATTCTGTTTACGACTGCTGAGCTAGTGAAGTTGCTTCAAAATCAGAGTGAAATGATTTGTGCTTTTCAATAGCAGGGTTGCCTTACTCTGAAACAAAATCTAGGCCATTTGTTGCTTCTGCCCCGTGGTTTATCTCACTTTTCCTTGGGGCACTAGTGACAAGGGGGAGGGAGTGGCTCAGTTGTAAAGCATCTGCTTTTCATGCAGAAGGTCCTCTGGTTCGATCCCCACATCTCCATTTAAATAAAGGATCAAGTAGCCCATGATAAGAAACCTTTGCCTGAGACCCTGTAGGGCCCCTGCTTCTAAGAAGAGACAATACAGACAACCAGGGCTATTTTTGGGCTGGAATGCACAGGAACGGAGTTCTGGCTGGCTTCTGAGTTGGCCACGCCTACAGCCTCCCCCCACCCCAGGTTCCCCAGGTGCCTTGCAAGCCGCGGGGCACCTGGGGAAGCCAATCCAATCCAGGGAGGGAAGGCAGTTTAAACTGCCTCCCTTCCTTGGGTTCCTAGGCACCCCACAAGCCACGGGACACCTGTGGTAGCTGATCCTGGGAGGGAGCAGCGCTGTCAGGGGTGTGGCCTAATATGCTAATGAGTTTCTGCGGTTGGGTGTGGCCTATTATGCTAATGAGGTCCTGCTGGGCTTTTTTTTTTACAAAAAAAGCCCTGCAGACAACTAAAAATCTGATTTAGTATGAGGTGGCTTCATATTCGTAAAGGTGATGATGTTTGACCTGTAAGAATGTGGGACTCGTTGTTACACACAGTTCTTACTTCATAGATTCTTGGATTGTAGGTTTTCATGAGAATAATTGCTGGTGCAGATAGATAGAATTCAGAACCCATGTCCCTGGAGCATGAATTCTTAGTAGCTCAGTTAGTTGGAGATTTTAAAAAAGGTCTTTAGGGTTTCATTCAGTATATTATTCATAATACATTTTCTGAGTTGCAATGCAGTACATATGAAAATTCTGTTTTCCATCTTGGTCGGAAAGTTGTCTCATCAGCAGTTCCCAGATTTTGAGGCCAACGTTTTCCACAGTCTTTGTGGTTTGCTTGGAAACCCAGAGTACTGTTTCATTCAACAAAAACACAGTTCACTTAATACCACAGGAGTTCTGGTCCCCACAACTCACATTTTTTAGTAATTTACACAGATTGCACTCAGTTGGAAATAAATTACTTCCTTATGCTACCCAGTTATATATTATCGTTTAGTTGATAATTGTTTTGAATGTACTAATATTCTTGCAATGTTTCCGGTACATATTATTATCTGTAGTCTCCCAGAGTTAATTGTTGAAAATGTAGTGTATTATACAGATAGTTTAATATTGAAGTCACGATATGGCAGATGCTTAGATTAAAGTAGCCAATGTAAAGTGGCCTGTGTATTTATATTCCATTAAAATGTGGTGGGGGGAGTCTTTTATTATGAGACATCTGTACATTCTATCACATTGGTCTTTTCCATATTTTTTCCCATTTGGATTGCACTCATAGTCTTTATTTGAATGAAAAAAACACATCTCAAGAGCAAAAGCTTTACAACAGATTTTTTTAAAAAATGGTTTAAGTTACTTTTGAAGTCCAATCCCTTTTAGGCTTCCAAAAAAACTATTCTCCTGAGATTAATTTTCAAGCTAAAAACTTCATTTAATTCAGTGAGTTCAGTAGGATTTTCCTAATATAAACCAGGCTGAATCTTTCAGCTTTATCAGGGTGAATTGACTGCTGTGGATTTGAATACCCTCTGCGAGTATATAACAAATACAACTTTACCATAAAGCTTCATTCTTAAATCCCTGTTTGTGAAACCAGGCCTGATTTATAGCATTTTGAAGGGGCAGGCCAGAAAACAGGATGATATTAACAACTAGCCTATGGGATACCAAAATGTACTCCAATGCCAAGTATTATGATGGTGTATTTTGGTTCTAAAGCCCTATCAGTTTACAGAGGACTGGGTTGTATCCTGCCACTAGGGTTGCCAGCTCTGAGCTGGGGAAGTTCCTGGAGATTTGAGAGTACAGCCTGGAGAGGGTGGAGTTTGGGGAGGAGAGGGCGCTCAGCAGGGATGCGATGCTATAGAATCCACCTTGGAAGGTTCTGTTTTCTCTAGGGGAACTAATGTCTGTGGTCTGGAGATCAGCTGTAATTCTGGGAGAACTCCAGCCTCCGCCTGGAGGTTGGCAGCCTGCCCAGCTAAGAGTGATATGTTTTGTTTATTCAAAGTACACTCCCACCCACCCCAGCAAAGGAGCCTTGTGTTAATCAAACATGCCACTCTTCACTGTAAGATACAGCCCCTTATCTCCAGGCTTAATGTAATTTATTCTGGACTTTCTACGTAATTCACAGTCAGGTTGTATACTCAGGCTATTCAGTTACCAAGTAAGTCTATGAACTGAATCACATGTCACTTTTAAAAATGGAACTTCAGTTTCAGAGTGCAGAAATAATTTAACAAATTATTTCTAACCCAGAGGAGTCTAGAACTTGCAGCAGTCATTAGTAGTTTATGGAGTAGATTTCAGGGCTATAGTTTGCCGAGAGTATCCGTGATCGTCACTAGATTTTAACATCCCTATTTTTATAGCAGATCCTTCTCAAAGTCAAGAAATTACTTAAAATGGGCATGGACATAGCAAGCTATATTATATATGTAAACACAGCATATGCAAAAGTACTCTTCTGAATTTAGGTATCAAATATTCGTCTTCCAAAATAGTCAGTGTAACTTATAGGTACCGGCTTTGTTGCCAAGTGTTTTGATTCTATTTCATGGCCATTTAATCTCACTGCCCCCCCCCCCCCCCGTTCTAGTTTAATTCAGTATTTATTGCTTGCATCCTAACCCACAGCACTTCTTGTATTTCTTCTTTTCTTGCAGAGCGCGGCTCTCCTCGTGACTTAGTCACTAGAGATATAACTGATACTACCATTGGAGTATCTTGGACGGCAGCGCCAGGAGCAGTTCGTCATTACAGAATTGTATGGAAATCCCTTTATGGTGATGAGTCTGGAGAGAAAACAGTTCCTGGAAAAGTCATAAATACGGTGCTGGAAAACCTACAGCCTGAGACGAAGTATAAGATTTCAGTCCTGGCTGCGTATGGAAGTGGAGAAGGAGCTCCTCTAGAGGGAGAAGCAACGACTGAAGGTAGGTAGCACACTGCGGCCCTTTGTCTTCTCTTTCTTTACCTTAAGTGAGTGAGGCACTGCAGCCTAGTGACCCAGAAACACAAATAGGAGAGAATGATACGTCCCCATCCACAATTAAGGTGAGGACAGTTGTCCATTTGTACTCTCACCAATGAAAATCTATATATCTAATTCCCAAGTAACCTCCCCCGTGCGGATACCTAAATCCGTGCGGGAGGCACTCGGGGGGGTGGGGTGGGGTTTCTACACACGGGGGCACTCCCCCCATGTGCAGAAAGATCCTAAATGTTTAAAAAACTTTTCAGGGGATCTTTAAATCCCCCGAAAAGTTAAAGCGTTCTCTGCATGCGCAGAGAACGCTGTGGCCGCTGTAGGGGAGGGGGTGGGAAGCAGCATGACGAGGACTCGCCACCGCCGTTTGCGGGGGGGGAGGGAGGGAAGAGCCTCAGCGGGCGGCAGGTCTCTATGCCCCCACCGCTGTTTTGAAAGCAGGGAGGGAGGGGGGGAAGCCTCAGTGGACGGCGGGTGTCCCTGCCGCCGTCGCCGTTTTGAAGGCGGGGGGAAGCCTCGGCAGGCAGCGGTCTCCCTGCCGCCACCGCCTTACGGGGGGGAGCCTCGGTGGGCGGCTGTCTCCCTGCCGCCACCGTCATTTTGAAGGCGGGGGGGAAGCTGCCTGGAGGGGGGACGGGGTAGTGTGAGAGTTCTGCTCAGAGTAGTCAAGGATCAGATCTTGGTTGGTTAACCACAGTTCTTTATTACCTATTCCTACATTAGTACAGCATCTCGGGTTATTGTCAGAGATGAGACAAATAATACAAGCGGGTCTATTATACCATTCCAAGGAGTTTGAATTACCCATAGGTAGCCAATCCCCTCAAGGGAAAATTGGCGGGCTAAAAGGTGTCTTGACCGTTTGGTTCACACAGGAAAAAAGTGAGGTGTTAAGCAGTAAATTTCCCTTCTCAAACCAGACCCCTCAGTTCACATAACAATTCATGGCTCCAAGGTTCTTTAGCATGAGATAAGAGATGAGAGCCATCCTCCCCTTGAAGTTACTGCCGGGGCAGCTGGAATGCGGAGGCAGGGATGAGAGGCCTCCTTGTTCTCACCCTTAAGGGTTGTCACCCTCCCGACCAAGACAGGATTCATACAAGGTCCAGTACATAATGATTAAAGGTTACATAGGTTACATAGCATGCATGCAAGAATACATTGGCTGAATTGACAGATTCTGACACCCTGCCCTCCCCATAATTTTCTTCACCTAGCTTTATCAGGGAACATTTTATGAAACAGTTTAGTCAATTTGGGGGCATGAACATGTTCTGAACGAATCCATTCATTGTGTTCCGGGCCGAAATCCAACCATCTAACTAAGTAATATAAGTGGCCCCTTCTCATCTTGGAGTCAAGGATTTCAGTTATCTCGTAGTGAGGACTCCCCTCCTTCATCAGTGGAGGAGGAGCTGGAGGAACTGGATGCCATGCATTCGGCCCAGGATCTTTCTTCAGCAGGCTGAAATGAAACATAGGGTGCACAGAGCTCAGTGATTTAGGCAGTTCCAGTTCAAAAGACACATCAGAGATTTTACGTAGCACTTTGTAAGGTCCAACATATTTCCATCCCAATTTCCGGCTGGGCTGCAACCCATGGATATTT
Organism: Lepidodactylus listeri; assembly: GCA_029233225.1. Classification (NCBI taxonomy): domain Eukaryota; kingdom Metazoa; phylum Chordata; class Lepidosauria; order Squamata; family Gekkonidae; genus Lepidodactylus; species Lepidodactylus listeri. The sequence continues at coordinate 57,961,819 of JARCFY010000016.1, read as the reverse complement.
TTAGTAGAGAGATAAACAGAGTCCCCGGGCTGAAGATCCCATCCCGGCGCTCTCCCTCGGTCCGCATACTTCTTGTAGTCCTCTTTGGCATGGTCCAGGGCTTTACCTATTAATGGCCAGGAGTCTTGGAGACTGGACCACCAACTTTTAAAATTCGAGGGGGGGGCTTGGGGGTCCTCCTTGAGAGTAGGGAGTGGTTTCCCTTCAAAACCCCCCACTGCCATGAAAGGTGAGACCCCTGTGGAGGAATGCACTGCATTATTGTAGCTATATTCTGCAAAGGGCAGCAATTCCACCCAATTATCCTGGTGATAATTTGTGTAACACCTTAGGAATTGCTCTAGAATTTGATTAGTTCGCTCGGATTGGCCGTCGGTTTCTGGGTGGTAACCCGAGCTTAGGGCCGGTTCTATGTCCATTAATTTCAAAAGCTCCCGCCAGAAGGTGGCAACGAACTGACTTCCGCGGTCGGAAACCACCCTCTTCGGAAAAGCATGTAATTTGATCACGTGGTTGAAGAAAGCTTTAGCCATCCCTTTGGCGGTGGGCAATTGCTTGAAGGGGGTGAAATGGGCTTGTTTAGAAAAAGTGTCTACCACCACCCAAATCACAGTTTTTCCCTTGGAGGGGGGCAAATTGGTGATAAAGTCCATGGCTATGTCTTCCCAGGGTCTTGAGGCAGTGGGTAGGGGGTGCAGCAATCCTGGGACTTTCCCCCCCCCGCTTTTTACACATTAAACAAGTTTGGCAAGCCGAGACGAAGTCCGAGACGTCCCGACGCATGCGCGGCCACCAGAACTGACGCTGGATCAAGTTAAGTGTCTTTAGGAAACCGAAGTGCCCGGCTAGCTTTGAGGAGTGACAATTTAGCAGGATTTCCTTGCGTTTGGTCTTAGGCACCACTAATTTGTCCCCATGCAGCCAGCAGTGGTCCTCTCTCTTGGAACACTCTCCCAAAGCTTCCAGTTCCTCTATTTCTTCTGGAGCATACTCCCCCCCCCACTGGAAAGTCTCTGTGTTGAGCTCGGCTTTCTTTGCTTTGCTCCGGGTGACTACCACCCCTCCCAGTTGCTGGGGGGAAAACATGGAATCGAACACCTCTTCTTTTACACTCTCGTGTTGGGGCAGTCTGGACAATGCGTCTGCCAGGGAGTTAGCCTTCCCAGGAAAATGCTTTAGCACAAAGTTGAATTTGGAAAAGAAGTCAGCCCAGCGCAGCTGCTTGGCATTGAGGGACCGCTGAGTGCGCAACGCCTCTAGGTTCTTATGATCAGTCCATATTTCAAACGGGGTTTGCGCGCCCTCCAACCAGTGGCGCCACGTAGTGAGCGCTAACCTAATGGCTGCGGCTTCCTTGTCCCACACCGACCAATTCCTTTCTGTCTCATTGAATTTTTTTGAAATGTAAGCCAAGGGGTGCAGTTTTCCCTCCGAGTCACTTTGCAAAATGGCCCCCCCCATGGCTACATCCGAGGCATCTACATGAATTATAAAGTCTTTCGTCTCATCCGGGTGGGCTAGAATGGGTTCAGAAGTGAAAAGGGTTTTTAAAGTCTCAAACGCCTTCTGGCACTCCCCATTCCACGCCAATCTCTCTCCTGGCTTTCCGGCCTCGGGCCCCCTCCCCTTGGTTTTTAATAAGTCCGTTAAGGGAAGGGTAACTTTGGCAAAGTCTTTGATGAAGGTTCTGTAAAAATTACAAAATCCTAAGAGGCTCTGCAATTGCTTTCTCGTTCGCGGAGCCTCCCATTGCACCACTGCCTCCACCTTCCCCGGGTCCATTTCCAACCCCTTTTGAGAAATGCGATAGCCCAGGAAGTCCACGGACTCACGGTGAAACTCGCACTTAGACAGTTTCACATAAAGCTGATTTTTCAGTAAGGTTGAAAGAACGTCCCTGACCAAAGTCACATGCTCCCTCTTATCAGTAGAATAGATCAAGATATCATCTATGTAACATAACACGCCCTTAAACAGATGCTTGTGCAACACTTCATTGATTAAACTCATAAAGACCCCGGGCGCGCCACTTAAGCCGAACGGCATCACTAAGTATTCGAATTGCCCCAGGGGGGTGTTAAAGGCAGTTTTAGATTCATCCCCTTCCCTTATGCGCACCCTGAAGTAGGCATCTCGTAGATCCAACTTGGTAAAGATCTTCCCCTTGGCCGCCTCCGCCAAGAGGTCCTTTATTAAGGGGAGGGGGTAGGCGTTAGTGGTGGAGACTGCATTTAACCCCCGGTAGTCAGTGCATAGCCGTAAGCCCCCATCCTTTTTCTTTCGAAACAGCACGGGCGCCGCAAAGGGGGACTTGGCTGGGCGGATAAAACCCCGTGCCAGATTTTTGTCCAAGAACTTCCTTAGTTCCTCCCGTTCCAACGGGCTCATGGAATATAACTTCCCCTTGGGGAGTTTTTCTCCTGGGAGGAGTTCTATAGCACAGTCCGACAGTCGATGGGGGGGCAACTCATCCGCCTCGGTCTCACTGAACACTTCTAGCAAGTCTCTATACTCTTTAGGCACCATGGTAGGGGTGAGGGCGAGTGCGGGCGCCGGGGGAGGCGGGGTCGGAGGTCCAGGTCCCCATCCGGGGTCCCACCGGTGGCTCTGGCAGCGTTCGTCTACCCACGAAATCTTCCCCTCGCTCCATTTTATGTAGGGGTCGTGCGCCCCGAGCCAGGGGCTGCCCAACACCATAGGGAACTGGGTGTTCGGGGTGATGACGAAAGCTCGCTTCTCCCAATGCTCCCCCGTTCCCAGAATCAAACTCTCAGTCTCTGCTATGCACTCCTCCTTCATTTCCGAACCATCCATCTGGGTAAACTTCAGGGGTTCTGATAACGGGGTGACTCTGGGTCCCAACCCCTCCACTACCAGGGGGCTGATCAGGTCTCGCACACACCCAGAGTCAATTAGGGCTCGAACCCGCATGTGGGTACCCGACCCAGGGGTTACCACCGTCACTACCATATATAACAGGGGGCCTGGGATGCTCACCGGAGATGGCGCTTCTTGGCGGGGGACCTGCAGTTCTGCGCCGCTCACTGCAGGCCGTTGGAGTTTCCCGACATCTGCGCTTCCATCAGCTCCAGCTCTCCCTCGTCGCTCGCCGCCCCTTCCAGCTGCAACGCCCGGGGCTTCATTGGGGTTTTTCCGCGGCTAGGGGTGCTCCCCGCTCCGGGAGTTGAGGTCTTCGGGCCCTTCCCCCCTCCTCTTGGACATGCGGAGGCGAAGTGGCCACTCTCCCCGCACTTCATACACAACCCCTGACGAAACCTTGCATCTCGGACATCTTGCACACTGGACCGGGGCTTCACTCGGGGGGCTGCCTTGCTGGCCGCCGTCGCGGACGCTCCCATCTTGATTAGGGCGAATCGCTCCTCCATGTCGATGGCAGCCCTCATCCAGGTGTTCAGGGTGCCCGGGCGACCCCCTAACAGCACCGTCTCGTAGATTTCCGGGTTCAGGCCCTCCCAATACTCCTCCATGAATAGTTCCTCCGGCCACCCATGGATCTTTGCCGCTATGCGCCGGAACTTGTCAGTGTAGGCCCGCACTGACGACCTCCCCTGGAACAGCTTTCTTAGTTGATTCCTGGCTTTTTCCTCACCCAGGGGGTCCTCGAACTGATGCCGGAGGGCCCACATAAAGTTGTTCAGTGAGCGCAGTTCAGGTCCGGGGTTGTCGTGCAGGCTCACATACCAGTCGCTGGCAGTGTCTTTCAGTTTGGACCCGATGTAGCCAATCCGTTCTTTCTCGGTGGGGTAGAGGTGGCCCCAACTGTCCAGGAACCTCCCGATCTCCAGCATGAAGAAACGTAGCTTCTCGGGGTCCCCATCGAAAGTAGTCGTCAAAGGGTCGGAAGGGGCTGGGTGGCCGGCGCGGCCGGGACTGGGGCCGGCGCGGGGACGGGCCTAGGAACTGGAACTGGGGCGACCGGCGGGGCTGGTTGCGCCGGTAGAGCGGGCGCCTGCGGTTGAACCGGAACCCCTCCAGGCGCCTGCGGCGGTGGTTGGACTCCGACCCCTTGCCCGAGGAGGGCTCCTTGCATCGTCATCATAGCGTCGCGAAATTGGTGCTGGAGATCGAGGGCCAACTCGCGGAGCTCGGCGGTGAGTTGAAGCCGCAGGTCTCCCATCATCTGATCCAAAGGGACCGTCTGCTCCTCGCGATACGGATCGGGCCCATACAGGTCCAGTCCCTCCTCTTCGGGAGGCGGGCGACGCGGCCCTCCACGGTAGATCGGCTCGCGGTCGTCTCCTAGGTAGCTCGGTCTCCCTCGATCGGGCTGGTCTCCGGTGAGCGAAACTCTCACCCCTTTCCGGTCGTGCACCCACGAACTCACGGTACGCTGCCCGAAGTGGCTCCATGCGTACTTGGGGGTCACGCTCTGATGAGTAACCGGGCGGCGCGGAATGTAGTAAGCCCCCTGGCTCGTGGTCACCGGCACTTCGGGACCTCCTCCGCCGCCGCCACCCCCCGTTCCCCGGATCCGTCGGGGTAACGGGAGCCTCCTCTGGAGTAGTAGGTTTGAGGGGGACAGCGTCGTCTTCTGACATGGTCAGGAACGGCTGAGTCCCAATCAGAGATCTCTGACAATCTGTGAGAGTTCTGCTCAGAGTAGTCAAGGATCAGATCTTGGTTGGTTAACCACAGTTCTTTATTACCTATTCCTACATTAGTACAGCATCTCGGGTTATTGTCAGAGATGAGACAAATAATACAAGCGGGTCTATTATACCATTCCAAGGAGTTTGAATTACCCATAGGTAGCCAATCCCCTCAAGGGAAAATTGGCGGGCTAAAAGGTGTCTTGACCGTTTGGTTCACACAGGAAAAAAGTGAGGTGTTAAGCAGTAAATTTCCCTTCTCAAACCAGACCCCTCAGTTCACATAACAATTCATGGCTCCAAGGTTCTTTAGCATGAGATAAGAGATGAGAGCCATCCTCCCCTTGAAGTTACTGCCGGGGCAGCTGGAATGCGGAGGCAGGGATGAGAGGCCTCCTTGTTCTCACCCTTAAGGGTTGTCACCCTCCCGACCAAGACAGGATTCATACAAGGTCCAGTACATAATGATTAAAGGTTACATAGGTTACATAGCATGCATGCAAGAATACATTGGCTGAATTGACAGATTCTGACAGGTAGAGGCTCGGCACGCGGGGCCAGAGGAGGGGGAAGAGGCTCACCTACCCCCCCCCCCCACGAGTATCGCGGGTCCTCCGGCTTGTATTGTTTATATTCCACACTCTGGAACTGGAGACAGCTCCATAGGCCCTGCTGAATAGTTCCATGGGTAGGGAGAGCCACACTGTTTGGTGCAGTTGAAGAGAGAATAGGGTTGCCAACCTTCAGGTAGGGCCTGGAAATCTCCTGGAACTACCACTAATCTCCAGACTACAGAGGTCAGTTTCCCTGAAGGAAATGGCAGCTTTGGAGGGCTTTAGGCTCTAAGGCACTGCATCACTGCTGCGCTCCCTCCCCTCCCCACACGCTCCTTCCTAGAGTCCAGGAATTTTCTGAGCCAGAGTTAACAACTCTAAAAGGACATCCTTCAAAATTTGACAAAGTATGAAGTCAGGTGTGTTGCTGCCCAGCTCAAGCTTCAGAGAAGCAGTGAAGTATAAAATTTTGGGCTCTGGAAAATCTGTTCACATGGAACTGCTATCCAATTCAAGCCTAGGAGAAGAAAAAAAAAAGATGGAACATAATTGAACCAGTGAATTGATGACTGCTTTAGATTAATCTGAGTCATGCTGTTTAGCTGATCCTTGGCAGAAGAGGCCTTCACTATCACAGTGGAGTTCCCTTGGATTTTTGATTAAGCTTGATGTGAGCTGGAATCTTTGTGTCCGTTACGGGCAGAGTTTGGCGGGGGTCAGGGTTTCAGCAGGCAGGACTCTTCCCGTGTTCACCTGGGCTATTACATTCCTGGGAGCAGAAACTCTGATTCTGTTGCTTCCATTCATTCCATGCCAGAAGCCAAGGGTTGATTTGGAAAGTTCAAATTTGTGCCAGCTTAGCGTCATGGCTTTGATGTTTGTTGGTGCAGTCAAAGAGGTTGGCTTAGCAGCACTGGGTAATTAACATAGCCACCTTAGGGCTTCTTTTATTGTGTTGAAAAAGCCAGGAAACAGAGTTCTGTGTGGGATAAAAGGAGAGGTTTCAAAGATCTAGAGAAACAGAAACCCTGTGTGAACCTGAAATTGCTTATTAAAAAATGTTGAGAGAGCTGTTGTTGCAGCATGTTTGGGTGAATAAAGACTTTGTCATTATGATGCCAATAAGGTTTTGTCTCTCCAGAACCAGAGACAAATATAGAAGAAAATATGGACTTAAAGCATTTGGGGAACAGTCCCTAAATACAGAAAAATATATTGCTTTAAAAAAGATATTTTCCAAAATTCACATTTTTTTAAATCTCCAACAAATATGACTGGAAAGAAAAGTTGAGGTTAGAAAAACCTGGGGTACTTCTCAAAAAATATCAAATGTCCTAAACATTTTATCTGAAGAAGAAAACCAGGTCATCTCTTTTTAGGGTTGCCAGGACTGGGTTGGAAAATACCTGGAGACTTTGGGGTTGGATCCAGGAGAGGGTGGGGTTGGGGGAGGGGAGGGGCCTCAGCATGGTACAATGCCATAGAGTCCACCCTCCAAAGCAGCCATGTTCTCCAGGGGAGCTGATCTCTGTCAGCTGGGGATCAGTTGTAAAAGTGGGAGAACCTCAGGCCCCACCTGGAGGTTGGAAATCCTATCTCTTTTCCAACCTATAAAAATTAATATATTTTGTGTTATTTTTTCTGTACATATTTGTATGATAAACTTTGGAGGGGAAATAGTTTCTTCTTCTTATTTTATCCCTAAAAGTGTCACCAAGCTCTAGAGCTGTGAGAGTGGACCAAGAGACAGAGACTACCATGAGAGTCACTTGGCAGCCTGCGCCTGGAAAAGTTGTCAGCTATCGTGTGGTTTACCGTCCCCGGAGGGGAGGAAGACAGCTATTCACAAAAGTGCCACCTACCTCCACCACTGCAACACTGAAACGTCTGCAGCCCCTGACGACTTACGACGTTACTGTCATTCCGATGTACAAAAGTGGGGAAGGAAACCACAGGCAAGGGGAAGGAACAACAGGTGTGTATTTATCTACAGTGGGATACTACAGGGACTGTAGAATATGGTTCTGTAGCATATCTGAGAGTTAGCTAGGCTGTCAAAGACCATGCTGTATACTTCATTTAAAATATTTCTTGGTTATTATTTCAGATATCACTTAAATTGTGCCTCTGCTTGCTGCAGATAGGCCGTGCTCACCCAGCTTCATGGCAGAGCTGGCCATAGCAGATGTGGTGTAAGCCACCTGACATCTGCAAACCATCTGAGCCAACATCTGCAGAGACTATACTGATCCCCATCTGTTAAATCCCTGGCTACTTCTAATGACAGAGCAGGGAAATTAGCAGAATTGGCACAGGTTACATAGACCAAGATGGAGCTTGTCATAGGATCTTGGCACAAACCCCGTGCAGTTTTGTCCCCCCACCCCCAGTAGTGATCTCTGCATATCTCATTTAGCACTAAATCATGGGAAGAACAATATGGGAAGGACTTGGCTTTCTATCATTTCTGCTCTTTCACATGGAACCAGTGCTATTTGAGATTTAATTTCGAGATTCAACAGTGGTCAATCTCAGAAATGTTTTCATTTCTCGGCTCCATCGTGGAATGTGTAACGGAATAATAGTAAACAGAGTACTTCTGAGCATATGCCCTGATAACCAAAACTAGCCCACACTCATGTGAGGTCAAGGGGCAAGTCTTCTGGTCTGATAGACGAAGGTTGTGGTGGGAACAAAAGTGAGTAACGCTTGATTTCAGAAATTCTGTTGCAGGAATAATGGCTTGATAAGACGTTAAAATTATGTTTTGGTCCTAGTTGTCTGCGAAATGGTTTGCATTATCTTCTTCCCTGGGCGTCCAAAATATAAGCTGTAAAACATGGCCTTGGCACTTAGGGGACACCTTCTGCTTGGGGATTTAGTTAAAAACAACAAACAGGACTACATTCAAACCAGAAACAAAAGTTGGCTCAGGAGGGGACATAGTGCTTATTAAACCAGTAGCATTTTATTCCAGTGTTCTGTAATCTATGTGGTTGCTACTCGATTTCCAGATGTATTTTGATTATCCCTAACATGTTCTAAAAGGTGTGGGTTCTTGATGCTTTGGAGAACAGTAATTTGTTCCTTTTTATCCCTCACAATTATAGTCAGCAGACATGTACTGAAATTCTTTAGAACTCTGAATTTTTTATAATATTTGTGTTCTCTGGGAGGGAGGGAGCTCTCAGCTTTGATGTTAATTCACCATCTTTATCTGAAGCAGCCAGCACTTTTTAATCTTCTGAACATAATTCTCCACATCTCCATAATTGCCTGTCAGTGGCTAGAGTCCCTGGGGAAAGGAACAGACGTAATCCTGACTGCACCCCTTGACTTTCTGCCATATAAATAAGTAACCATATTACGTTCATATGTGGGAGTGTGTGCTGCCATTGGTGACAACAATGCTGGTAGAGCAGGTTTTGCTCTACCTGCTCTCGCAGACATGACATTGTGACCACCTCTCATGACAAGCATCCCAAGAGGAGCGCAGATATAGTGTGTGGTTAAGCGTAAATACACAGCACCCTTCAGGGCCTCTTCCAGTGTCGAAGGAAGTCTCACATATATGCCTGTTTGATGATGGGCATTTTGGTAATAATACAGTTTTTAAAGAATTAAACATGAAACGAGAGTTGTCAGTTTGTACTGAATGTTTGAGCGTGTTGTTTGGCTGTTGCAGCTTCCCCCTTTAAGCCTCCGAGAAATCTGAAGACATCTGATTCTACAATGTCAAGCTTTCGAGTAACCTGGGAGCCAGCCCCTGGGGAAGTGAGGGGGTACAAAGTAACTTTCCACCCTACTGGAGATGAGAGACGCCTTGGAGAATTAATGGTTGGGCCATATGACAACACAATCGTTTTGGAGGAGCTCAGGTACTGATCTTTTATTTGGGAATGATCTAGACAAACCAAAGCATATGTTTGAGAGAGTCTACCAGCTCTATTGTTTTCAATCTACACTGGTAGCTGCCATGGGTAGCAAAAGGAAAAGGGGTCCATCTAGAAATATTTTCAATACATAAAATGGGGTCATTCAGGGCTTCATTTTGTTGCCCTGCTGTTTAACATTTACACAAAACCACTGAGAGAGATTATGGCTGAGGACAGACCGGGGATCTGGAGCGCAGTGTGAACAGGCGAAAAAGCCCTGGGGCCAACCCATCCCCAGGCTGCCCGTTCGCACTGGCTGCAGTGCTGCGGGACCCTACCGGGAAGGAGGTGAAACAGTACATACACTCTGCTGGCCGGCCCCTGGAGCCTCCACTGGTGTGGCAGGTGGCGCGCGGCTGTTCTGGCACGGTGCAGCTATTCACATAGCCGCAGCAGCCACAACAGCCCATTCACACTTCCGCTGCGGCTTCCTGCACGCCGTAGATGCGTCCACACTGCCAGGAAGTGGTAGGGACACACACCCGGATGGCTGGAGACCGGATCCAAGGGGTCTCCAGCTGAAGTGCGCCAGCAGTGCCTCACGGACAGGTGCGTGCGCGCGGCCGATGGGGGACAACTGCGGCAATGTGAACGGCCTCTCTTCCTCCACTTCTAAAGTGGAGGCATAGCGGCTCACATTGCCAGTCTGTCCTCAGCCTATAAGGGGATCTGTGGTAAGGTGGCTGATACCCAGCTCTGCTTCTTAATAACAAGTGGGTGTGTGGAAGTCCTGAATAGCACCTGGGCTGCGGCCACATGGGCCTTAAATGCGGGAGGAAGGGCAATTTCCTCCCGCATTTAAAGGGGCCGACCAGACGGCCGGCCCCCTAGTCCCGTGCCAAAGCGGGATCCAATGTGGGTTCCTCCTGCATTTTCAGACCCCGGGAAAATCAAGTATTTTCTTGGGTGCTGCGGGAGGAACCCGCATTGGAGGTATCTGGACAGCCCGCTCTCGCATGCATTGCGAGAGCAGGGCTGTCCAGATAGCCCCGCCGGCCATTTTCCCCCCACTCTTTTACACTTGGGCGCATGGCTATCCATGCGCCCAAGTGTAAAAGAGTGAAAAAAAAAACACCCCGACTTACCCTGGCGGATGGCGGGTCGGAGGCCGCCACCGTGGCTTCCAGCGCCTCCGCCGCCTCAGCTGAAGTCTCTTCAGCGGCGGCCGCCGCCACCCTTTCTGCCGGCGCGGCTGCCGTGGCTTCCTCAGCGGCCCCCACTTCCGCCGCGGCCGCTATTCCCGCCGCGGCCGCCTCTTCAGCGGCTGCGGCGGCCGATCCGGAGGCAGCAGGGGTTGGGATGTTTAGACATCCCAACCCGCTGTTGAAAAAAGCGGCCCCTTTAAATCCGGGAGCCCTCCCGGATTTAAAGGGGCCGTGTGACCGCGGCCCTGAAGACAGTGAGTGGATGAGGGCCAAAAACCTGGAGTTTAATCCAGACAAGACTGAGGTGCTGCTGACCAATCACAAAGCTGTGTGAGGACTGAATCAGTCTGTCCTAGAGGGGGTTATACCTAGAGATGTGAAATTTCCAGAAATTTTGAAGCTTGGGAAAAAAAACAAGTTTTTTCCGGGGATTTTTTGGGAAAAAAATGGAAATTTTCAGAAAAATTGAAAAAAATGCTACACTAGCACTTCTTTTTTTCTTCTCCAGATTGAAAGTCATTCTGTTACTTTAGGAACATAAAATATGACTATGGACAATTTTACTTGGCATGAAATTATCACTAGCATATTAAAAATATAGTATATCCAACCAATTATTACAAACAGAATTTATTTTTAAAATAATATTTATTTGTAATTGTAACAAATGGAGCAACAATCTCCTGAACTGTTTACTAGTTTATGTGGAACAGACAAAAAAAACCTCCACAAAACAATTTTTTTAAAATCTAGAAGTAACAATTATTCATATTTCCTCTTCACAGTATTAAATTAAAAAACTCATTCTCATAAAAAGAATTGAAGAGGGGAGAAGTGTATAGAAGGGAGTGTGGGACTAAGTTTCAATGAATGGGCATGAAATTTAATCAGAATCATTTTCTGAGCTGTAATTATCAGTTTCAGTCTCTGCTTCAGCAGCTACTCTGTTGTGTCTGTCATTATCACAGTTATTATGGATCTCTAAAAACTATACCTTCAGGTCCTTTTTGTTTCTCTGTATTTTCTTCCAATGCTTTGAGGCCTAGTGAAGCCTGAGTGCCAGTATACCCACCCACATGCAAAAAACAAAACTGAAACCTTTTCTTTTCTTGTGACAATAGCACCTACTAAAGGAAGAAATGCATCTTGTTCTTGCATTGGAGAGTTCAGTTTGTAACCTAGGACTTGTTTGTCCTCAGTGCACAGAAATCAGATTAATCTGATACCATACATATTTTTTAGAAATTATTTAGAAAAATATTTGAACACCTTGTCTTAAAATATTTCATTCATCATGTTAAAATAAAATGTTCTGTAATCAATTTTTTTTCTTTTTTCAATTTTTCCAAATTTTTGGAAAAAAAACAAAAAAGGCTTCAGGAAAAAAAATGAAAAAAAACTGTTTTTTCTCGAATTTTTCCAGTTTTTTTCTGGGCTTTCACGTCTCTAGTTATACCTCCCCTTGAAGGAATAGGTTTTTAGCTTGGGAGTACTGTTAGATCCTAACTTATAGCTAGAGGCCCAGATATCCTTAGTGGCATGGAATGCCTTTTATCAGCTTTGGCCGTTCCTTGAGAAGTGTGATCTGGCCAAGGTAGGGTTCCCAAGCAGGAGTCCAGGAGGGGTGGAGAACATGAAGGGTGCCATCAGCAGCAGCATAACATCACTTAACATAACATAACATGCCTCTCTAGGAATTGCTGGGAACTCTATGGTGAAACCGTGGAATTTTGAAAGATTCCTAGAGAGGACTGATGTCACTTCTGGGTTTTCCTTGGAAGGGACATCATGCTGTCGGTCCAATGGTGAATTTTTGTTTGTTTGTCTCTTGCTGCTGCTCTGAGAGGTGGCAGGAAGATAGAGTTGTCAGTGGGAGGTCTCTCTCTGTGGCAACCCTGGGCCGAAGGTGATCCATGCTTGGATTACATCGAGGCTAGATTAATGTAATAAACTTTAATTGGGGCTGCCTTTGAAAATATTCTGGAAACTAGCTTATACAACAAGCAGGCTATTATCTGGGATGGGATACAGGTATCATATCATCCCAGTGCTGAAAGATCTGCACTGGCTGCCTGTTTGTTTCCAGAGACAATTCAAAGTGCTGTTTTGTACCGTAAAAAACCCTAAATGGCTTGGGGTTAGGGTACTTGAAGGAATGCCTCCTTCTTGTCCGCTTGCCTGTTAGATCTGCCCCACAAGCCCTGATCTCTGTTCCCCAACCTTCCTACATGAGACAGGTAGCAATACAACACAGGGTTCTTTAAGGAATGGCACCTTGCTTGTGGAACGCCTTTCCCCTTGAGGCCAGCCTGGTCTCTGAGTTGCTTTGTTTAACGCACCAGGCCAAAATATTTGATCACCCAGGATTATATTTTAACACTATGGCAGTCTGGAAACTGTTATTTTAAGATGTCAGAGGTCTGTTTTATGGTCTGTATTTTATGCTGGGTTGGGTTTTTATTCTAGAATTTAATTAATATAATTTAATGGCTTGTTTTTAGTATTTTTATTTTGCAAGCCACCTCAGGTGGGTTCCTGGAGAGGCGCCATAAAAGAATTTTAAAGAAATAAATGTAGGAGCTTCTAGAAAGTTTATAAAATGTGTGACAAAATGAACCATCTAGTTTAGCCTAATTGGATTTATATATACATTTTTATCATTCAGGGCAGGCACCAGCTATAAAGTAAATGTTTTTGGAGTATTTGAAGGAGGTGAAAGTATGCCATTGATCGGACAAGAAATGACTACCCTTTCGGATGCTACAGTAGTTCCATTTTTATCTAGAGGTAAATATCATTTTTATAAGGGAGGTTAATAAGTCTTTAAGTCTGTTTCTTAACTGGACATTTTATATTTGATGGTATGTGTATGTAGTTGGTAAAATGAACTGTTTTGGCACAATTACCAGATAATAGTTATTGACTGGCAAGAGGCATTGCTTAATAGAAGAGGATGCTTTTCCCTGAAGACCATCCCTTGGTCTTAAAATTTCCCACTTCTTGTTGGCATTCATCTTTAGATAATGACCATATCTTTTTTCCAGTAGACCTTTTCCCTAATTCATTTTTTGCCTATTTCAAACTGTTTACAAGCAGTGCAGACCTGTGGGTTCTTCTTATTTTGACAAACACTTTGTGGTATTTACAAGCTGAGCTGTTGTATTCCAAGTACTTTTGATTTCCATGGTCAACTATAATGCCATAGAGCTATAATCTAGATACTAATTCCCAAGGCCAAGGATATCTAAATCCATGTGGAGGGGGCACTTGAGGGGCACGGAGATTTTTCTGCATACTTGGGGGACTTCTCAGATGTGCAGAAAAATCTAAAAAGTAAAAAAAAAAAACTTTTGAGGGGGATATTTAAATCCCTTGAAAAGTTAAAGAGTGTTCCCTGTGCACATGCAGGGAATGCTCTTGGAACTCTGCGGTGGCTCGGTGGCTGAGAGCCACTTGGGCCTCGCCACCAGAGTGTGGGGGGGAATTGGCAGCCTGAGCATCTCTCAGCCACTCGGGTCTCGCCGTCAGAGCCGAGAAGTGGGAAATCGACGGGCCTGGTGAGAGCCGCTCAGGCCTCGCCAGTGCCCATGGGGGGAGAAACACGAAGTGGGCCTGGCGAGAGCCACTCAGGCCTCGCTGGTGCCTGTGTGTGTGTGTGGGAGAAGTGGCAGCCTGGCAGCTAGATGCCTCAGGCCTCACCGTTCGTACGGGGGGGAGAAGGATTGGCGGGCCCAGGCCTCGCTGTGGGTGCCGGGGTGGGGTGGGGGAGAATACTCACATGTGGCTGCTTCCTCCACTCGGTGGAGCTCCTTCTCCCCCCCCGCGAGTATCGTGGATCCCCCCCCTTCTTGTAACATAGCTATTACTTTCCCCCCTTTTAAATAAAGTCTTCCAATGATAGCGGCAAATGCAGATGGCTGAGGTGAAGACATAGCTGGGAAAACTTCCATGTGGATGCAGTAACAAGAGCTACGTGGAGAATCATCTCTGCCCATGTGGAAACAGCCCTGGATCTAAAGACCCTGCATAGTGTTTTACTTGTAGGCCACGGTTTTTCTGCCTCCTGCACAGCCCATTGTAGACAGCAAAAGCTGCTGCTGTGGCATTGGCATATCATGGGATACGACTTGGGGGAGTGGAATTACTGGTTGGATCCTGATCATTATTGCTGCATGAATGGACCCTACTTCATAATTTATGATGATGACTGAAGATTAGATTTGTGTTTTCTGTGCAGAAGAGGCTCATGTGTTTAAAATCCTCAGGTACCTGGAATAGTTCTGTTAAGGAATCTACAGTACTGGATCTATATTTCAACTGTGATGAGTGTGCCTGATTTTGCTCAGTGGGATCTCTTCCATGTAAAGGCCAGAAGCTGTGATGACAGGAAGCCAGAAAATTTTGCAGCTGATAACATGATCTCCAGAAGAAAAATGAGGAAGAGTACATTTCTTTTAACTGAAATGGCGGATGAAAGGATCATTTAAAATTTACGTCTTTCTTCTTTGTACAAATGTTTTGTGAATTCCAACATGTGGAAAGAAAAAGTGATTCCTATTTTTATTCTATTTTTATTCTACAATTTGTAATCAGGGGGTTCCCAAACTGATACGCTTTTTTCTGAAGCATTTAAAACTTCATATAAATGTTTGTGTTTGTCACTTCTGATTCTTGTGTTTTGTGTGTGTTTGTGTGTCTTATTTATGTTGTTTTCTTTGCCTTGTACTTGTAAATGTGCAAATTTCTGCACCATCTAAATTAATTGACCACATTCCAATATAAATCTAATGTTACCATTTATCTTAATGCATTGACTGTGCTAATGTCTAAAGATTCTACCAATCTCCATCAAAGTTTTTAGTGCTTAAATATTTTCATTTCGAACTTTTCAAATATACATAATCAAGTTATCATTGGCAACATAATTTGAACTTACTCATTCACAAATTTTGTTACAAACATGATTCTCGTAGTATTTACATTCAAGCTGGCTGAAGCCATTTTAGAAGGACTACTCTGAACAATATTGTGAGCCTGTGAGACAAAGGGATATGCATCTTTTTGTATTATTGTTAGTTCTGTTAGTGTCAGGAAATATAAAAGAACTTCATTAGCTCAGACCCTGCATTACTGGCAATAGTGGACAGGAACAAACAGTTATTCGTTTTGATACAACTAACACATTTTTGTTCTGGTTGGTGTGGCAGGTCTAGAGTGTGTAACCAGGGCAGAAGCAGATATTGTGCTGCTGGTGGATGGCTCGTGGAGTATTGGTCGACCAAATTTTAGAACAGTCCGCAGCTTTATTGGTCGTATTGTTGAAGTGTTTGATATTGGTCCTGACAAAGTGCAGATCGGTAAGTTTGAAAGTACTAGAATATATGGCATGAGGGCCATATTTGTTTCCGGACCTTTTATAATGAAGTGATATTTTATTCCTAGCTCTTGCGCAGTATAGCGGAGATCCTAGAACGGAATGGCAGCTCAATACACACAGGACCAAACAGAGTTTATTGGAAGCTGTGACCAACTTACCATATAAAGGAGGCAACACTCTGACAGGTGGGCATTCTTGTACTGATTTCTTTGACGGGGGAAAATGACTCACAATATTATATAGAAAGATGTTCGTCTCAAAGATACTAGACTGTTCTTCCCATGGTGAACACAGTAGTTTACATGTGTTCTGGATCAAGTCTGCAGTTAATAGGTAGTGTGCAGATATAAAAAAATCTTGTAGATCTTATTGTAAAAATGATCTTCTGTGGAAATGTGTTTTGCTTCTCCTTGGTGAAAGAGAAGAAAAGTTATTGTAAATGACCCTGGAGGTGTTAAATATAAGGAACAATATAGCAGAACTAGGAGTGAAATCAGATTCAGGTTGATAGCCATGTTAGTCTGAAACAGTAGAACAAAGTTTGAGTCCAACAAAGTTTAATTCGGGGTATAAGCTTTTGTGTGCATGCACACTTCATCAGTCAGTATTCATGAATGGTGGAGGGAGGTGGGAAGGAGTCCCAGCTATGGACATGGATCCAAAAGGCTTGGGATTAATTAATATCTCCTAGTGAACTTTGTCTGGAGGATATATTCCATAGCAAAAGTTTCCTGTGAGAACCTGAAAGGCGCTGGTGGTAGAATCTTGAGTTTGTGCCCCAATATTCTCTTTTATCTCCTTCTGTTTTCCCAATGACAGTTGATCTCCCAGGGACAACTGGAAAAAATACCTGTATCTTGTGCTCCCATGGGGCAAACAGCAGCTTAGGGCCAGAGGTTGATTTTGATTGGGAGAACAGCACAAAGGGAGGGGAAAGGGGTTAAACATTCCCTTTTAATTTACTACTGTTCTGAACAAATTGGTATTTCGAGTGGGATTTTTTTAAAGTGTAATGAGATCAATCCTGGGCAAAGGCTTTTTTTGTGATGGGTAGCCATGTTAGCAGCTCAGAAAGTTCTCAGTAGGGCAGCTGCTATGTATCCTTTAATAAATGCCTATACCACTACTTGGGGGCCAACTTTTTAGGTTAGAAACCAAGGCTAGTGAATAACGACTCTCTTTCTCTCCCTACCCCTTGTGTGTTGTGATTTTAGGAATGGCCTTGAAGTTCATCTTAGCAAACAACTTCAAAAAAGAAGTTGGCATGAGGCCTGGAGCTCGCAAAATAGGTGTCCTCATCACTGATGGCAAATCACAGGATGATATAGTTGCTCCAGCTCAGAATCTGAAGGATCAGGGAGTGGAGCTTTATGCTGTCGGTGAGTATCATGCAAAGCGACATTAAGGGTGCGGTCACACACGCCAGATAAAATGGCGCGACGGGGGGGGGGGAGCGAGGCTATTTCCTCCAGAGGAATTTGACCTGCAGTTGCGAGATCACACACTGCTCTTTGAAGCTGTGGGCACAGCCTGTCAGTGTGTGATCAGACGCAACTGCAGGTGAGTCAGGGTGTTTTGTGCCGTTTCCCATGCACTTAAATAAGGAATCGATGAGCTGCCCCTCTGCAATGAGGGCTCCCTACGGAGTTTGTGATGACGCGTATACTGTGATGGGGAGGAAGACAACAGCATGGAGTCGGGATGGCCTGATCAGACCATCCCGGCAGCATGAGAGCATGCTGGAACAATCAGACAGGAAAGTTCGTCTGTGGCCCATCACAACCCATATTCTATTGGATTTTCCCTGGTGTCTTTTGACTCCGCTTCTGCAGCAGAACAGAACAGGTTCCCAGATGTTGTCTGATCGCTCCCTTTAAATCCGCCCAGCATTCACGCCTATGTTGGGTCTAATTGTGCGTATGATCACAGCCTAATATAGAAGTGAGTAGGCAGTGTAAAGTACCCATCCTATTGTATGAGATTACATTATGCCAGCAGATATTTTTGAGTTATTTCAAACATGGTTTATTTCATAACCTTTTTAAGGTATTAAAAACGCCGATGAAAATGAACTGAAACAGATTGCTTCAGATCCAGATGAGACCCACGCTTACAACGTTGCCGATTTCTCCTTGCTCAATACCATCGTTGATGACCTCACTATTAATTTGTGCAACAGCGTGAAAGGGCCAGGTATATTTTCTCTTTTCAGTTTTAGCACCGTATCAATATTTCTTTAAAAATAGTTAACTGCTTAAATTGTTTTGAAGTTTTATCAAGCTCAGCTAGTTTTTGGGAGGGACCTTCTTGCAAAGCAACTTCATATTGCTTTCACTGTCCCCAACATAAAATGCAGAAATATAACATCACTTAATATTGAGCAAGTCTGTATTTTATTTTTCATGTTTAGCGCTTAAAATATATTGTATTATTGAGCAATGGGCTCTATTTTGTGGCCTTTTCACACATTATGCAGAGACAAATCCAAAGCTGCCATTGAGCCTCCCATAGTGTCCTGTCTCCCATTCCCCAGCCGCTCCTTGTCATCTCTGGTCTCATGATCTACCTGAGAGAATCGTGACCTACTTTTGAGTCCAAACACACATTTTGACAGGGGTCATTTCGTAGAAAAAGAGGTGCAGGAGCTCATTAGCATAACTCATTTGCATACCTCATTTGCATATGCCACACCCCCTAACATACCAAAAGTGTGTCAGAAGGTAACACCCACCCCTCAGGCTCCAGGTGAGTGAAACCGACCTGCTCTTCCTCCATTCCCTTCCCCATCCAATACTCTGTGCAATAAAAATAAGCGTAAAGAACACACCCTCATTCTCTTCCTGCTCCCTTGAAACCACCAGGACATGTGCACCACCCATCCCTTCCCCTTCCCCTCCCCACAACAAGACACCCTGTGAGGTAGGTGGGGCTGAGAGAGGTCTTTTGAGAACTGCTCATGAGAGAACAGCTCTGAGAGAACTTGTGACTGGCCCAAGGTCACACCAGCAGCTGCATGTGGAGGAGTGGGGAATCAAACCCGGTTCTCCCAGATTAGAGTCCAACTCCTGACCACTACACCAAACTGATGGGGTGGAAGCTGCTGAAGGGTTGGTGAAATTTCTCCAGTACTTATGTGCCATGTGCCCAGATAAAAAATGGTATACTTAGAAAATTTATATGCCACCTTGAGCAAGTCTCTGGAAAAGCAGCACACAGTCATAAAAGGAACAATGATAAAATTATCAACATTAAAACAAAACATTAAAAACAATAAAGACCCTAGCAGGGCTTTCCCCGGGGCGCTGCGCCTCTGCACTGCTCGGGGAAGCGAGGAGGGGGCAGGGCTTGGTCATGTGCCCGCCCCCTGGGCTCCTCACTCCCGGAGCTGCGCTCCTGTGCGCTCCCGCTCCAATGGACCCCTGCATTTTGAGAACTACTAAGCTAGGGCATTTGGGTCGCTCCATTTCTCTGTAGTATACAAACTAGCAAAGCAAGCTTTTCACAGACTGATATGTTTGTAGGTATATACACTTGTGCATGTGTGTGCACACTGTATATGTAACGTATCAGAACCTCTCAGGCCCTGTTTTCACATTATCATCACTCCTGTAGCCACTGCTACACAACTTATGCCTACACCTGTCAGGCAATGTGAGAAATACCTGTGTCCTCTACCACACACCGCCCAGTACTAGTCCAGTTTCTGTAAGAGAAGAGAGGCTGGTGTGAGAAAAAGCTGCATTGTGGACTTCTCCCATTTGATGTTATGCTGCCAGTTCTGGAAGGAGCTTTGCTGCAGGGGTAAAATGAGAAGGGGGGGGCAGGTATGAGTGGAAGTGGTCTTCTCTGGCAGGGGACAGACATCCATGAGCATCTCTAATCATATTATTCAACAAGGTCACAGTCAATTCACATATTAAAACAATTTCTACACAGAAGACCACTTACAACGTAAAATGCACCCAGAATGTAGAATTATGATTCTACTTGTGATGGTAATGGACATCTGCGCTGGGAGACTGTTAACTGGCTGCACTTTCCCAGCAGGCAGGCTTTAGTGAGTTCAGTGACAAATCTGACTGTGATCAACATAGGTAGCAATATATATGCAGGCTGCCCCACAATAGTGCCTTCTTCGTAATACACCTTGAATCCCAGTGAGAAGGGCAGACTACAAAAAATGTAAATAACTTTGTAGAAATTGTGACAGATATGAAGTAGAAGGAATGTCCTGATCAAAAATTTCCTTCTACTTTGAAATCAGAATTGTTTGTTCCCGTACTTTTATTATATCATTCATTATTACTTGCATTACAAATTCTTGTATGTACATTGATCACATGTATTTCAGGTTAGTGAATAAAATATCTGCTACTGAAACTAAGGAGTCTTGGCCATAGTCAGTACTTGGATGGGAGACCACCAAGGAAAACCATGGTTGCTGCGCAGAGGGAGGCAATGGCAAAGCCACCCCTGCTCCTCTCTTGCCTTGAAAACCCCATGGGGGGGGTCCCCATAAGTTTGTTGTAACTTGATGGCACTCAATTACTCACTATTAATAAATTTTAGGAATCAAAAGGAAATATAGTTGATTGATAAGACTGATTTGCCTTTCTAACTTTAGCAAGTCTCCGGGTTAAGACTTCCTAACATTGTTCGTTTTGCATGTTCTGACACTCCAGGGGATTTGTCACCACCACCCACCAATCTCGTTACTTCTGAGGTAACTCCTCGTTCCTTCAGAGTGTCTTGGACTGCTCCTGCTGAGAGTGTTGACAGATACAGAGTTGAATATTACCGTGCTGCTGGGGGCCCTATGAAGCAGGTGAGAGTTGGAAGCCCTATCCGGTTTTGTTTCATGTTTTGTATTGGACGTCTATTTTAGCTTCATAAACCTTGGGACCAGATCAGAGAAGCGTATTTCTCTCTCGTTCTATATAATCAAATTATGACTTGCATGTGCACATCAGTCCTCACAGACTAATCAACACAGGCAGATTAGAATTGGACCCCATGCACCTGGGCACTGAGTTCCCAGAATGGAATTTCAAGTGCATGTCTGATCAAAAATTGTATAATGTATGAATTGGCTCTAAGAGAATGCTGCATTTTCAAGAGCCAAAACATAGACTCATAGAGTTGGAATGTGCCTTACAGACCATTTAGGAGAATCCAAAGGTAGAGTATTACTATTTTTTCTCTGAATCCTTGAAATCAACTTATTGTAACAAATAACCTCTTGACAATTGAAATAACCACTCACTTAACCTGCTAAAAACACCAAAGATAAATTTGCTGGAGAAAAAGTGTCTTCTCCCAAAAGGAAAATAGTATCCACTTACAAGCCAGGTTGGATTGGACCCAATGGACTTCCATCAGCATAGAAGGAGTTTCTTGAATTCCCTTCCCACTGCAACCTCCAAATGTTCCCAGAAATGCTGATCCTAGGGGACATGGGGCTCTAAGGAGTAGCAGGAGAGGTAAATTGGGGTCTGTTTTAGAAGAAGGAATCTGAGAAAATAGCTTCCCTTCCCTGCTCAGGGCTGAGGAGGTTTAGGTGTCAAGGCAGGAGCTGGAGCTAACAGTGTGGTATGTAGGTTGTGCCAGCAAAGGCTGTGGATGAACTGGGACCTTAAATGCTACTACAAGGAGGTGGAGTTAAAGGCCTGTCCCCTTCAGGAGAAGGTTAGGTGTCATGCCCAGTTATAGTGCTACTTTTATGGGGCTGAGGTGGGTCAGGGCTTGGAGACGCTTAAGAGGTCAGTTGGGGAAAGACATCTTGTGTGACAGCAGGCTCTGGGGTGGAGGCTTCAAGGCCAGAGTCTGAAGGCAGGGGTTTTCCCCAGGGGAAACAGGCTGATTCAGACCCTTGGGGGCTCCCCCTGTACATCAAAGGTGGCTCCCAGAGGTCTCCCAATTGTCTCCTTCTGTGGTAGCATTAGGTGCCCAGCTGCCTCTTCAATCTGATGAAGAGGAGTCTGAATGCTGGTCCATGACATCCCCTTCCTGTTAGTGAAATTTTACTGCTGGATCCAACCAATTGTATCTTAATTGTAGATGAGTTTTCCACAGCCAGTACCTTTCCGTTGTTGTTTTATATATATTTTGCAAAGGTATGTAACTCCGAGCCCAGAAAAGGCCTCAATTAATTTCATTTTGTTTCTGGTCTCCCACCTGGTGTCCCCTTCAAATTAGCACACAGAAAGCACTCTCACACTGTATTGAAGATGAAATTGACCAGGGCTTTTTTTCTTTGCCATACCACTCTGAAAATACCTCATCTTGTCTCTTTTTGGAAGATGAGCAAGGCCATGCCTGGTTAGTACTGGATGGGAGACCAAGGCTGTCTTAGGCATTGGAAATGACACTCAATTTCATTTTTAAAATGTTTATATTTTAAACATTTATATATACTCATTGCAATAGGTTAAAGCCACTGTATCATGCAAGTTATACAGAAGTTATAATGACTGTTCCATGCAAGTTACAATACTCTTCCAGGTTTTTCCAACCAAGACAAATCTGTGTGTTTTTCCTCATACAGACAACTGTAAATAAAAACATTTAAATTTGTCTACAAATGCTCTACATGCTGGCATCTTTTTTACTTTCCAAACCTTAGTTAGCTATATTCTAGTGGCCAAAATAATATATAATTAGGCACCCAAAATTTCTTAGGAAGGGGTTGAACATGATTTAACAAAAATAATTATGGAGAAGGCACAACTGTGTGTTCAAGATCCTTTGCTAGCATGATTGTCACTATACAGCAGTAGCCGTTTGCTCATGTACAAGTCTACCGCACATGGATGTCATCTGTATTTAATTCACTGTATTACCAACAATTGCTAGCAACAGACTTATAGATTCTTGCAAATCTGGCAGGAGAAAGATGCCATTAATGCAGCATCTTAATGGAATTTTCACACAAACCAAAACTGACCAAAAAAAGATAAGCCAGTTGAAAAAAGAAACCACATAAATGTTTGTATCTGATTCAGAACCTAGAGCCTTCTGGCAGTTTTTTAATATGATTGCCCTAAGCCCCTGTCAGTGTTACACAACATTTTGTAAAAGGTTAGAAAGAGAATGCTTATGCTTTGAATTAAGAAGTTCGAAAGGAGTTAATTTCCTTTCTGACTCTCATTTATGTAGTCTTGCATTGACTAAACTCTTTATTTGATAGAACAGAAAAATTGGAATGCCTCCATTACTATTTCCAGATATTGTGGTAAATTGTATTACTTGGCTTTTTTTTTAACCAAATCACAGTAACTATCTAAGCCAACCTGTTCCCATTGTTTACAATTGAACTCCTTCCAACCAGCCCTAGGAGCAAGTTCCCGTACAATTGAATTAAGAGGTGAAAATTTGGAGCCAGTTTGTTTCTATGATTATCACACACCTCTAATATATTGTCTATAAATAAGTTATTATTCACATAAAATTTCAGTCTCTCAGGTGTCCTAAGAATGAACCAGCTCCTTAGCGGAATTGTTACATAGGATTGCTCAATCATTACTACAAGCTGTGAGGCTAATCAATTCAATCTGGTTGCTGCATAATATAGTGTGATATTTGGAACTGCCAAGCCTCCTTCATTCCACTTCCTCTGGTCCTGCCAGGCCAGTCAAGGTCTTTTCTTTTGCCAGATAAAGCTATTCAACATATTTTGCCATTCCAGTAACTTTTTGTCTGAAATCAAAATTGTAATATTTTGAAACAGATATAACAATTTTTGGGAAAAGAACCATTTTTACAGCATTGAATCTATCAAGTAATGATAAATTCAATGATTTCCAGCTTAATAGAGTATCTTTTTAATAACTGTTGCATAATTGACATTAAATATGCTATCTATAGACAAGGAAACATATATACCAGGATATTTAATGGAAGCCTCACTTTGAGATACTCACTTAACCAATGATTTTTGCCTAGTTCACTAGAATGTATATTATTAATAGCACCTTGGTCTTAAATACCTTTAACTTACAGAAATGTAGGAATAATTCTGTATAGTTGTTTCTAGCACACCAGCAGATTTCTTTTAAGGTCATCAGCAAATAATGCTCATTTAAATTCATGTAAATCAGCTTTTATTCCCTTTTCCATAGAATTCTCCCTAATAAGACTAGCAAGATAATCGAGGGTGAAAGCAAACAGTAATATTTTGCTCAATGCTAAAAGGAATAGATAGAGAACAGGATATATTTAGTCTAGCCGAAGACTGGGCACATATAATCTCTGCCCACTGCTGGAAAAGCTAACCAAATCCATAAACTGTCAAACAAGCTAGAATAATTTTTTTTAAAAAAAATTATTTGATAATAATAAACTGTAACTACAAACAGGTGAGTCATAAGATATATACACACGAATGATCAGAATTTCATATCATTCTGATACATTTGTAAAGAATATGTAACCTTATTACTTTATAGCTAGAAGAAATC
This sequence comes from Lepidodactylus listeri, assembly GCA_029233225.1. NCBI lineage: Eukaryota > Metazoa > Chordata > Lepidosauria > Squamata > Gekkonidae > Lepidodactylus > Lepidodactylus listeri. Next base: position 57,937,742 of record JARCFY010000016.1, on the reverse strand, counting down.
TCTAATCTATCAAATGCTTTTTCAGCATCCAGAAAAACAAATGTACACTTTAAATGATTTGTTTTTGCATATTCCATTATATTAAAAACTTTTCTAATATTAATAAAAGCTTTACTGCACACTGTCTGATAGCATTGTACGATCCTGTCTGATAGCATTGTACATAATATTGATGTGATAGACTTTAAACCTTTTTGCAAAAATAGATGTTAGTGTTTTGTAATCATTGTTCAGCAATGAGATAGGACAATATGATTTATTTATTTATTTTTAGTATTTCTACTCCACCTTGCTGGGCAAGCTGGCTCAAGGCACGTTCCAACAGATTAAAATACAATAAAACAATAATTTACAAAGTTAAAATACAGTGTAGTTACAAATAAAACAGATACATGATGGTGGCAATCAATGTTCCCTCTAAGCTGAGTTAGTGTGAGCTAGCTCACAGATTTTGAGCCTCTGGCTCACACATTTTTGTCTTGTCTCAGAAAGAATGGCTCCAGAGCAAACTAATTTATGCCGTAGCCAAATCACTCGCTCACAACTTTAATGCCAGCAGCTCACAAAGTAGAATTTTTGCTCACAAGACTCCACACCTTAGAAGGAACATTGGTGGCAATCAAAAATGGCAGCAATGATACCATTTCCAATTAATCTTTTCCTTTTTTAGTGGACCACACTATAGAAAGTTTTTTTTAGATTCAAAGATCTTATTTGTTGCATTATACAATAAACCTATGAATTTCTCAGCAAATGTTTCATAATATTCTGGAGTATAGCCATATAAACCAAGTGCTTTACTTAATTTATGTTTTTTATAGCATCAGCAATTTCAATAACTGTAGTAGGATCTCCAGCTTTAACTTTTGTCTTTCATTGCAATCCTTGGAAGATTAATTTTTTAAAAGGATGATTCTATCAACTTCTGATCTGGAGCATTGGAAGTAATTATATATCTATATATTTTTACTATATATCTATATTGATATATATATATCTATATTAATATATATTGATATATATTATATATATACACATACATATAATAAATTTTTATATTATATTATATTATATATTTATATATTTATTATATAATATATATTATATTATATATAAATATATTATATTTATATTATAGATGTATAATATATTATATATTTATATTATAAATATATAAATCTTTACAAATTCTTGTATGGTTTCATTCCTGAAAGTTGTTAATGAGCCATCTTGCTTTCTCACATAAGATATATTTACATTGGGTTTCTTTTTATTAACTCTGGCTGCGAAAATTTTTCCATTCCAGCCACCAAAATAAAAATATTTTTTCTTCATAAAAACCAGATGTTTGTGAGTTTTTTCAGTGTCTAAAACCTCATTGATAAATAAACTTCTGATAAAAGCTTTACTAGCTTCCCATATGGTTATCAGTGAAATATCACTTACCATATTCATCTTAAAGAATTCCTCCAGTACTCTTGTTATTTTAACACAGAAGCTTTTGTAACAGATTATTGATAGTCAATTTCATTTTCAGGGCATTGAAGAGTATTCAGCTACCAGACTAGCAGTGGAATCCTAGATGGACTCCCCTACTAGCATTGCTCATCATCTTTCAAAAAGCCTCATAACTAATAGTTCTGGAGAAAATTATATCTGTAGTATAACCAAATGTCTTTTGATAGTAATATTAGATAGCGTTTTATTTAATAATTCCTATTCTTTTATTTTTATGCAGTTCTATGTAAATCGTATGGAAACTACTACAGTTCTTACTGACCTTACACCTGAAACAGAATATGTTGTGAATGTATTTTCTGTGGTAGAAGATCAAAGCAGTGAACCATTAAAAGGCACTGAAACAACCCGTAAGTAACAATTGCGGTATTCTTTTTTATTAATAATATTTTTGCCATCAAGTCAAGCTGCCTTCTGGTGACCTCTAATGGGGCTTGGAGACAAGGGACGTTCAGAGGTGGCTTGCCATCATCTACCTCTGTGTCATAACACTGGTATTCCTTGGATGTCTCCCATTCAAATACTAGCCTGGGCTTGCCTGGGCTATCCAGGTCAGGGCACAATTGTGGCATTCTTATGTCTTTAACAATTCATAAGGCTTACAGATAATCTTCAGGTTTAATTGTCAGATTGGAAGAGAAGGGAAAGATCCAACCATAAAACACTTTATAGATAGTTCCCCCCCCCTCTTGACATGGCAAACAAAATGCTATAAGATTTACTTGGTCATACCAGAGAGCAACCCAACAAGCTGATCAAAGGGAGTCAGCAAGTCATGTTCGGGGTATTGTCAGTTAACCTGTGGATAGGAAAGCTCAAACACCTGCCAATTCAGCTCACTTCCCATTCACCAGCGGTGATCAGATACCCAGTTAATCAACAGGCTGTTCAAGAGCTGTTTTCAACCTCATTGTGTCTGTTTTCAGGAAAAGGCTACTTACAGCCATCAGAAGCCATCTGACAGCTGATGAGGGATCAGCTGGGAGTTGGCTTCTCATTTCCTGTTAGGGAAATTTTGCTGTGTGCTCAGCAATATTTTTTTCAGATGGAGGCAGAAGAGCAGAATCCCTCTCCTAACTAATAAGCCATCTTCTGATCCTCCATCCTGGATACTTTGCTGCTCCCCAGGCTTGCTAAGATGAAATCCCAATCAGCTGTGAGTTGGCTTCTGATCAAAAACAGCTGCAAATGTGTTCAGCAGCTGTTCCAGTTGCTTAAAGCAATCCAAATGTGTCCTTGATTGTCTCACAGTGTGATTGTTGAACAGGCTAAGGTCAACTGCTAAGCAGATTTACTGCTTAACAGGTTCACGGCATCCTTCCTTGGGGTTACTGAAATAGTGGTGATTCTTTGTCAGTCTAAAGTGCAGGTTTACTATTTGGGGACAGTGGTAGCATAAATAATGCCAGCATAGCTATAAGGGATCACCACTTTTTACTGCAGTTGTGCCCATTATGACCCAGCCATGTATTGTGGCTTACCAGCTGCTTAACATTCCTCCTGGTTTTCTGTTCCTGGCAGAGAACCAAAACAGGATGTTTAAAATGGCCAGGAAGGCTGACATATAAGCTCGTGGTTGGCTTCATGAGTCACAACTTGGGCAGATTTACTAATAAAGAATACCGTAACTAAAAGCTTTCTCCTAAAATATTCTTTTCATCACCCATCTACAAAGAGCTAGAAATGAACTTAGGGATTGGGTAATGAAACAGGAAAAAAAGGTAATGACTGAAGTAAATAATATTTATGGTTTTACAGTGGCAATTCCTTCAGTTAGAAACCTAAATGCTTACGACATCACTTCAACCACAATGCGAGTACGATGGGAACCCATTGGTGGAGCTACTGGCTACTTGTTGTTATATGACGCTGTCAATGCCACAGTGCCAACAACAGAAAAAGAGGTATGGAAAGTTGCCTTTAACAGAATGAATTTAAAAGAGAGAGAGGACTTCGGTTCTTCATATGCCTAAATAGCGAGGCAGTTTTTGGCATACAATATGGAATGAAGCCCATTGACTGGAGGGTTATATACACAATGGCATCTGTCAGGAAGTTGTAAATACAGTCTAAAAAATGGAGAGTAACTTTTTATGTAACTATACAGGCATTTGTTTTCCTTTCTGCTTGTTCTCTCTAAACTGTCTTGTTTATCTTTTCTTTTTTACAGATGCGTGTTGGGGCATCAGTGAATGATGTACAGCTGGTTGACTTGATTCCCAACACTGAGTACACTTTAACAATTCATGGGACATTTGGGGATCTTACCAGTGACCCACTCACCACTCAAGAAGTGACATGTAAGAGTAATTTCATTATTTTTATGTGTTTAATATCACATGTTTGATACTGTATGTCTGTGGCTTAATTGTTTACATAACGATGCCCTTACTCAGTTATTTAGATCTATATTCCAAGGATCTGGATTATGTGTCATTAAATCTGCTAAAGTATAAAACGCTGTGATAGCATTTCCATGCTCATATGTTGCTTGAACCTTAGCCACCAAAAGTCGGTCCCATCCAAAGGGAATAGACTTGTTTCTGTAAATAAAAATTCTTTTTTCAAAAAGCTTTCACCTTGCGATTTTGCATAGGCAATCACTTCTTTTATAGGCGTGTTCCAATTGCTCTCTGAAAAAGAAGTGAGTTTGAAAGAAAGATCACACTTTGGTCATCGTACGTAGCGTTCCCCATTGTTGTCCTTATACAAGTTATGCACAGGTTTTGCAGAAGCTTGCAAAATCTATTCAAGAAGGGTCTGGGACAAAATAAATGCACGTGTGCACCATGGGGAGTGATGTTTCAAACCACTCTCAGCTCTCTCACAAACTACTGATTAATTCCAGATGGTCTTTTCATACCTGAGTTTTAAAGTGGTTCTTACTTCAATATGTTTTAGATGTTATCTTTTTTAATAAAACTACGTTGGTGAGAATATTTCAGCAGCACATTGAAAACAATTGTTTTAAAAATGTCTACACTGCGTCTCCGGAGAGCAGCTTGAGATGGCTAGGCTGTGTGGTTCTCTTACTCTTATTATGATTATTTCACAGTACCCCTAAGTGGAGCAAAAAGCTTGAGAGCAAGAGATATTACTCACAGCAGCATGAGAGTCTACTGGGAAGCTGCTCCAGGGAAAGTTCGGAAATACATAGTGAGGTACAAAGCTGGCGAAGATGATGACGTGAAAGAAGTAAGCAAATTTTAGCAAGTATGTAGTAATACTACCTTAAGCAAGTTTACCTGGAATATTAAACCGTGATGACTTACAGCAGACACTGTGGAGCCTGATGCTCTAGTCTATAAATTTAAGTTCCCCCTTTTAAAAGTTTTGTTCCTTTGGCTATCATGATACTGAATCAGCACAGACTGTTCTTGAGGAGTCTGTGTTTCCAAGCAAGAGGCCTCTTACTTCATAACTACAAGAAATAATAAAGGAGTATGATACATGCATATCTCTGTAGCAAAATAAGCAACCTTTTTTAAAAAATAGGGAATACAAAGAGGTACAAGATGGTGCAGTATGATGCCCAAAACAGATATAACCAAGATCACAATCTCCTTTAATCTGTACGAGGTAACTTATGCTGCTGTGACTGAAGTTGGGTCACATGGAAGGGGTGTTTAACCCCTCAAGCACTACTCAGTTCTGATCAACAAAGCTGAGTTCCCCACACTGTTGTTAACAGTCTTAAAGAAACACAGACATGTCCTTTAAAAATGCTACCAACAATGCAGGAAGTTCAGTTTTGATTTGTGAAACCAGCTCTTCCCACCCCAGTCTGGGGCACAAAACTAAGATCATTGGACAGGAACTGAAATAAACAGAGCCCACAAAGCTGAAAACTAATTGTTTGAAACTATGCTGAGCTTTGTAGCTATAAAACTGAAAGGGATCAGTGAAATATATCCTAGTTAACTGGCTGTGATACAGTTCATTTGCAAACAAGCAGATAATTACAAAGGCACCCTAAGTCTCCAGTGCTCTCTCTTTCAACAGAAATAGCTTTTGTAAAGATTACCCGGAGCTTCCTACTACTTGGGAATGGAAACTATGAAAAGTGGTGCCACAAGAGAGATGTTGTTTATAAACTGAACATCTTTGTTTATGTGTAGGTGGAAGTGGATTCCTCTCAAACCAGCACGGCTCTCTCTGATCTTTTCTCACAAACACTCTATCAAGTAGAGCTCATTGCAGTATATGACGAAGGACAATCTGTGCCAATAGCTACTGAAGCCACCACTTGTAAGTCAATCATATTGTCCAGTGGATTTCCTTGGATTTTTAAAACAGATCCACGTATTGAAATATGTAGCTTCGTAAATAGTAGTGCCGTCATTACTTTTGGGTGGTTTAATTTGCCAGATGTACATTTGAATAGTTTCTTCGAAGACATTTTGATAGAGAGATTGGGGAATCAGGTTGGGATTTCTATCCTGTTTTTGCCAGTTTACTATTATCAGCTGCCTGACCTTATGACAAGATAACCGACACAGGAGTTGCCAGTTGCACTGCTAGCAAACATGACAAATAGGAGGTATCACACCAGCACCAAAAGTTAGAAGAACTTAAAAGATGAAATAGTAACACACATGCCCACATTCCTAGTAACCAGAACCAAACTCCAGCCGGTGTGTTTCTCGCAACTATTTATGTAGTAATTATGAGGAGCCCACCAGTGAGTTTACTGACTCAGACAGAGCTGATACAAAGACTGTCTCCCGGCAGCTGCCGAAGGCCTGTTGCCGGGAGGCGAGTTTGCCTCCTTGTAAGGAGGAAAGGGGGGTGGATGGGCTGCGATTGCAGCCGGACCTGAAAGGGGTGGGGCCAGCTCTTCCAAGGCTGGCCCCAGACCCCCTTTGTGTTAGGACTTTTGTCCAATAATCAAGAAAAAATTCAGAGTAATAAATCTTGCTTTTCTGGAAAGAAGAGATTGCTTCTTTTAGTTTAAAAGAAGTTTATTACTAAAGGAAAAAGGTAAACGGGATTAGCTACAAATAAACAAAACATGCTTTGTAAGCAGCATTGTGCTGCGTCTGCTCACTAAGACATCCTACTAGAGAGTGAGAGAGATAGCAATGGAGGATCTCTCCTTCTTCTTGACCCCTGAAAGGAAACACCTGATATCAGTAACCAATTAGCAAGACCGTAGACCTTTAGTTTTCCCGGGCTTAGAGTTAATTGGCCAGCTGCCAGGTATTACTTCCAGGCTAACAAAGGTAAACAAACAAGTTGCATAGGTTAACCCTATAATGACTGAATTTCTCAGGCCTTGCGTTACATGCTAATTTTTCCAACACTTTGTTCTCATTCCTGCTTCGTGCTTGAGGCTGTTCGGGTGGACGGGAGCCGATTTCACGCCTGTGTGTCCCCCCCCCCCCCACACACTTCTGCTTCGTCAGACAGAGCTGATAGAAATAAATCCCCTCAAGTGGACTGCTAGGAACAGCACTATAGCATTGGCAAAAGAGCATTCCTGACAGCAGTCAGGCACACAGAGTCAGGTGCCGTGTGATGCTTTACAATGCTCAAGCTACTATCTCTGGCACAGCCTCTCTCAGTTATGCAGCTGGGGACTGGTACCTTAGCATCTTGCTGGGGCAGGCCTGCAAGCCTCGGAAGGTTAGATGTTTGCCAGTTCAGGTTCCCACACCATCAGGTAGGACCTTCTGCCAATCTCATTTCACTTTGAGGTCATGTAAAGTATTTGCATGTGCAAATGAATCCTCACAGATATAGCATCATTGGTAGAGCCATCATATATATATATATATATATATATAATGTGTCAAACACAGTGCTTTTCAGTGGGGCCAATTTGCATATTTAATTGACAACAAAATGAAAAATTTGTATCCAAGGTCCTAACCAAACTCCCGTGTACAGATAGGCGCAAGACAGATGGCTGTCTGATTTGAGCAAGGCCATCTTTGTGCACTCTCTCATCTTCGTGCACGTGTCTTCTCCTATCTTGTGTTCCTATTGTTAGTGTAACTGTACATTTGTGAGGAGCGTTTTTATTCCTCCAGCTCACCAAGACTGTAGTGCAGAGTGGCAACCTTCCGTTTGCACTGGTCAATATATGTTTTTCATCTACACTGCTTGCAAAACAAAGTGGATACTATACATCATGTGTCCCTGCTTTTATGTGTCAGCCTTTTGGGGGGTGGGGTATGGGGGGCTTTTTAAGTAAAGAATGCACATATGCAGAATAACACGTGTGTTTGCTACCGCCAACTATTCCATTGAGCAGCCGATGCTGTAAAAAATTTCATCTGTGTTGTACCACGTGTTCTGCACTTTGGATTTTTCTGGTGATATGCTGAACATCTTTTCTGTCAGTACTTTGTTCTCGCATGCACTTGACTATTCTGGCACCTGAATGCAAGGAGGAGGAATGACAAAGGGTGCCAAACAGTTCCTCACCAGATCTCAGAGAACTCTGCAAGGTGACGTTCAGCAGCCATTTCAGCCTGAAAAAATGATGCCTAGGAACATTTGTACCTCCAGGACAATGAAATGGACAGACATCTTTTTGTGCCTCCAACCAAGAGGACGGTCATGTATAGTACCTGACATACAGTTCTTGTCTCTGGACCATCTGCCTTTTCACAAGGGTGGCAAAAGGCCTGTCCCAATCAGGGTATGCCAGGGATGCCTTGCTGCCCAGAACTAAATCTAAGTGCCTAAAAAGTGCAGTTCTTTGAGGCACTTGAGGCCCCGATGCAGATCCCCCTCTGCAGAACCAGCTACTCGATGATGCCAGCGTGTGGGAGCTCTGGGAGAGAACAGGGAGGACCATCTGAAATGTCTAAGATGTAAGTAGGGGTTGATGCAACAAACTTATGTATGCAAAAAGTGAACCTAGCTCTTCAGTCACATGCACTGACCAGTTGTCACCTCCCATGCAGTCCCTACTGAAGAAGGGTGCCTGCACAGGAAAGCTTTATACCTTGAATAAAATTCTGTTGGTCTTAAAGGTGCCACTGGACTCCAGCTTAGTCCTACTACTGTATTTTTTCATTTATCCCCATTGTAAAATTTGATGAGATGATCAGTGCACAGCTGGGTCCAAACATTCTAAATAAAAGGTTCTCACTCATGGCAAAGCAGGGTTCCCACTATACAACCAGCGCTCAACTAGACTAAACCAATACAAATAAAAGATTGATGATCAGTCACTGTACAGTGCATGTGTTCGGTGAACAGCAACATATGCAGCCCAAATAATACTGCACATGGAGTCTCTGCTACCACATGTTTAGACTTATACCCATTGCAAGGTTTAACAGCACAACTAGTACATAGCTGGGCCGAAACATTCTAAATAAAACATTCACACTTATGGGAAAGCAAGGTCCTGGCTATGCAGCCAGCACATGGCAAAGATGTTCAAGACTGACATTTGTTACATATACAGCCGTGACAAATTGAGGGGCCAGCAACTTGCAGAAGCAATGGCAGAGGCTAGTGATTTGGAGGGGATGGATGAAGCTCTGCCGGCAGAGATCTTTTATACTCAGCACCAGGGCATGAAAAAATATCATCCCATGTTGCTGTTTATACTCTCAGAACACATTGTACGTGAAGTACACGTGAGGTGATGAAACAGTGTTTTTCCGTGACCCATCCAAATTGAACTGGGGGGAGGCAAGGCAGAAGGATACTCATTCTTTTACCACCCGTAACTTTTACTATGATGCATCTGTAGTCCACAAATGTACATAAATTGTACATAAAATGTTCATAAATTTTGCATTTAACTCTGCTTTTCACCAGAATATAAGAGTGGAAGCATGGTAGGATTACAGTTCCTTTCCTGTCTTACAAATCCGAATACAGGGGGTGGAATAATTGCAAAAGAGTAGCCACAAGTATGGGAGGATTAGGAGAAAATGGAGCACTTCACTGTGAAAATACGATGTGCACAATCCTATGTACATTCCCCTGAAGTTGGACTACGGAGGGTGGGGGTGATGGTGATGGATTGCAAGGATGTGGTATTTCAACCCTCAGAACATTCCTTGGTTCGCCACCTACTTTCCACCTGATACAAATGCACTGCCCCTATATACCAAGACCACTCCACTTTACAAAGCCTTGCCTCTCTATGGGTTGGATCCAGCAGAAAGAATTCTGCTTGCTGTAGAGATCTTGTGCAGGTGGAAACACAAGAAAATGACTGCTGTGGTAGCTTGCACTTAAGTCAAACTTATTGAATCACCACTTGCGTTTCTGCTTGTGCAAGATATTGTACAACCAATTTCTGGGCACTATATGATACAGGCAGGAAAACGATAGGTATTGTACAAGATCTTGCATTAGCAGAAATATGCTAAATCCGTTTATGTTTCTGCTTGCACATCCCTGTGTAAGCTTATGTTTGTTAGAGAAAAAAGCAGGCGAAACAAGGGCTATGGAACCATGCAAAAGTTTTTTTAAAGTTTACTTTTAAGTTACTGGAGGCATTAATCTGCCACTGGAAACACAGTATATGGGAGTGCTTATTTCTTGAGTTTTGGAGGCCGATATGAAAGAAACACTGATAGGCAAAGGGATAGAAGAGATTAAACAAAATGATGCTTTCATCTTTAAGTTAACGTGTGGTTTCTCTTTCCCCCCTTCTTTTTTGCTATATCCTGTTAGAGGAACACCCTCCACGCCCCCCCGCCCCCCCGTCTGAAGATCAACCATCCAGATGGTGATATTTATTGAGAATACTGTGGGGGCATTGGCATACCTACATGTCTCTGTAACCAATAACTGTGAGTTAACAGTATTTTGATTTTTTAAAAAAAATTTATCAGTGTACTACTTTTTTTGTTACCCTTTTGAAGGTGTATAAGTGACATTGTGTTTGTCCTTGCCCTGTCTTTTGCAGTGAGGGATCCTGGGGCATGATTGTTCAGGCTGGAGAGAACTTGGATGAAGAAACTAAAGGAAGGGAGCCAAGATGTGCTGTAAGGAAGCTAGTGAACTCTCTGGGAAGGAAAGCAGAAAATAATTGTTTCAGTTTCTTTCTCAGAATTTTTTTTAACTTGTATACAACAATTAGTAAAGTGAATTATTCATTTTGCATTGCCTTCTTTTTCTAATCATAAAGAACAGTGTTTGATTTTGCATTCTCATTGTCTGTTCTTTTAACCTGTATTTGTAGCTACATGGTTTGGCTTGAATAAAAAGTAATGTTTGAAGTAAAGGCTTTATGATTTCTGTCTTCATTGAACACAAGGACAACAACAGCTTGTCCCCACTCTTTCTACAAAGAAGGGAGACAAAGAATTGGCTCCTGCTGCCACCAGTTGCACCTTGTCCATTCGGCGCTCAGGCCACCTGCTTGTGGTGACAGCCCCTCGTGCCCACCCATCGGGGGCTTGGACACACAACTTCCAGTGATGGCTCCTGCCTGCCTCATCAGGGACAATAGCTGTCCCTTGCTTGGCTCCAGCAGGGTGGGCCTGTGGGGAATCCTGGTTGGGGGGTGTCAGCGATTTTGGGCCCCATCGGGACTTTTGCCTAGGCCCAAGAATCACTAAAACGGCACTTCCCTATTAAATACCTGCCTATCATATATCTGTTATAGGCAGATGAGGCCTTAGCAGAAAGAAAAAGGACTGCTTCGAGACTACAAGAACTTGCATTTCCAGAGGAGGCTCAGTGACAAAACCAAAGTCAAACTTCCTCAGAATATCAGTATCAAACAAATATCGCAGAATCTTTGTCATAGAACTGCTTGTGTCTTGAGTCTCTGCTGTTTCATCCACTTTCAGCTTTTGCATTTCAGGAACATTTCTTTTCTTTACTACTCTACTATTTATTTAGATGCCTTATCCCTTTACACTAAAACCATGTTCCGTTCAAACCAAGATTACAGAACAAAGGTCTCTTGCATCATCCATGGGGAATTTCTTCACAGAGAATAACCAACTGATGACCAATCAGTAACTGGAGCAACTGTTACAAACTTGCAGTGCACTGTGGGACCAAAACCAGCTTACCTTCAGCAGGGTTTCCACAAAACTCAGGAAGCATCTAAGGGAGCAAAAATAACAATAAAAGCCCTTAGCCGATGGTCTTATTTCTCAGCATGCTCTAGAGAATATTGCAACCATACTGTCTGACAATTGGCAAGAAGAAGGGCTGGTTTGAGGGTTTGCTGGTAGTCACAAGACAGTTATTCCTCAACTCATAAGTCTGAAATATAATTTCAAAACAAGTGGACATATTTTTGCTGTAGAGTGACACAGGTATATGAGCAGAAGTGTTTCTACCTCAGAAGTTCCTCAAAATTTGAGAAGTCTTTAAATATAAGTGGGAAATGGAGAAGATAGCCACATCACACTACTGACAGGGTCTGAGTGAAAACCATTCACTGAAGAATTCTGGCGGTCTCACCCTTTCACAGTATAATATTTGACTGTTTGCTCAGCCCAGGAACCTGAGGGAAGGATTGGGAGCCCCCTTTAACTTATACGACTTAAATGGCACTCAAGAACATTTTATATTCCAAATTAACATAATACTTTATTCAACATAGAAGGGAAAGGTCAGGTGAAATCAAGGGTAAAATTTCTGAGGTAACTCAATAAAGATAACTCTGAGGTAAAATCAGTCCATGCACAGACTTTAGTTCTTACCTTTCAGGCTACTGAGAGTTTCTTAAGGTATTTAGAATTACTTAAAAATTTTATGTTGAGAGGCTTTTGTTCCAATGTTTCCCATACACTCTAGCACATTTTCTTTGAGTATTCTCTGACTCTTGGTTTCCAGAAGGCTGGTACACTCTTTCCAGTACCCAAAACCCATTCTCTTGAAACACCAATACTCGTATTGAGTTTTTAACTGACTCTTAAGGTCTCTAAAGGTAGTTTCTAACCAAACCAGACCAGGGATTTCTTCATTCTCCAGAGCTAACTTCCTGCTTGACTGGGTAGGGAAATTCATAAGAACATAAGAGAAGCCAATGTTGGATCAGGCCAGTGGCCCATCCAGTCAAATACTCTGTCACACGGTGGCCAAAAACACCAGGTGCCATCAGGAGGTCCAGCAGCTGGACCAGGACACTAGTAGCCCTCCCACTGTTGCCCCCCAAGCACCAAGAATACAGTGCATCACTTGCCCAGACTGAGAGTTCCTATCTATACGTCTCACTAAAAAAACTGCCCCCTTCCTTTGGACTGAATGGGAGTCTCTGTCTAACTACCCACTCCTTGCCAACTTTCCCCCAGTTGTTCTGTCTGTGTTAAATTGCCCTCTGTCAGGGCTGAATTTTGAATCTGTCAGTACTCGACTCTTTTTAGCTAAGGCTGTAATCAGACCGACTTTTCCTCAGCATCCAGTTCAGAAGTCTTTCTCTGCTCAACTGATGCTTACCAATCTGATCTTTTGGAACAGCCTGTCACTCAAGGCTCTCTGGCTCTGTGAAGAATTAACCCTTCACAGTCCTTTACCTGTTTGTACAGCACTTCTAAGCTTTTAAAAGTGCAGTCCATCACAACAGGTGACAAACAACACGATCACTGACATAAAGCATGCAACATCCACAAGAAACATTGAGTAGAGCTGAGTCTGAACAAACCAGAGCCAACTACTAAAGATCTCAGTGCAGCCACCCTCCAAGATAAGGCAAAGAAGCCTATCCATCTCATAATCCTACCAATAGAAACTATTGCAAGCTACCATTTTTCAAAATTGCAGTCTGTATAGGAGTTGCTCTAAGCTAACTGCAAATGTGACTGAAACAGCATGTTTCTTGCATGTACAAACAAAAGTGATTCAGGGACACACATGTTAACACACAAATCAAGGACATGCTAGCTTACATGCTCCAGCCCTGGCCTGGAGGGAGCACAGGAAGGTGGCTGCTGGCTTCTCACTGGCCATGTGGGAGAATGGGGGGGCAAATCCCAGCAGCAAATCCCTGGCCAGCTGGCTGTCATCCTGGGTCGGCCTGAGACAGGATGTGGCCTTGGGGCCCACCCATCCTCTCTTTACTTTTCTGTTGCTGGAGTTCTCCATGCAGTTGGTTCCAGCTCTCCCTCCCACCTTTGTTTTGGTTTTTACAGGTTGTTGCTTTCTGTGGTCTTGTTAATACTTCACAGCTTCAGCAGTTTGGGCATTGGGATGGATTCTTCGGGGGCGGGGGGGAGGCTGTGCCTGCGTGCCCATCTCCACTGTTTGGGGATTCCCTTAAGGGTTCATGGGGGGGGCAATTAAGTGGCATGCCTAGCTTGGGACTGTTGGCTGGTTCTCACTGCCAGGTGGCAAGGAAATCACACAGTGGTTGGCACCCACGTAGTCCCCAGGGGTTTGCCACTCCACAATTACCCAACTAGCAGGCAGGCTGGGGGTGGGACGACATCAGGCAGCAGGTGGGTCACCCGATGCGGGATCTGTCCTCACGCTGCACCAATGCACCTTTATTTATATATAATAAAGCTGCGGCTGTTTACTGTCCACAAAACTGGTTACTGGGCACTTCCTTCCACACACTTTCTCCTCAATATGCCCATGGGCCTGCAAACAGACAGCATCAAATCTGGTTATGTCCTCTAGTGTTTAAAAAGTCTCCAAAAGAAACTCGGTGATTTTTACACCTGAAGACTATTAAAAGGGAAATGGATGTTCATTGTTTTATGAAGTAAATATCTTTTTGAAATAGAATATAAGGTTTGAATTTCACAGACTAGAAATGATGATCGTAGCATTTCTGTAATGATCCATAGTGACTGAAAGTAACTAAGGCACGAATAAAGATTTTATTACAGGCAGATGCTGGGAAAGATGTTGAACAGATGGTAGGTAGAGAAGCTAATTACAGAAGGCAAAAAAAGGGTCGAAGCTGATGTCACCATTGGCTTTGAGATGAAATGTAAGGTTTGAACTGAACAACAACAAACAACCAGACATTTAAAATACACCCACCGCATGTCACTTTATGTGTCTGGTGACTATATTAAAGAACCTGAGATGTTAACCCTTTTCCCCTCAACTGTTCATTTCTTGTGAATGAACTGAGTAGTGAGTCTAAGAAAGTAAGAAGGGATAAAAATATTTTAAACAAATAGTTTCATATTGAATAAGTTAACATTTTGCTTTTAAAAGCTTCACACTACTATTATGTAGTGGTAGTAGTAAGTTCAAGTAGTTAGTTCAGCGATGTTCAACCACTGGAAAAGGAAGAGATACAGGATTGCCAGGAGGGCGGGTCACAATGATTCTAGAAGTTGTTGATTAGGACAGTACAGAAAAGTGGGATCAGACCCTTTTCAAACAAAGTAAATAGCTTTGGTACAGGGTGAAAAGAGTCAATAGCATGCACTTTTCCTACCCAGTACAATGTTATGTGGTATGTGCACGTGAGCATGCGGAGGAGGACAGGTAAATGGGAAAGAAAGCTGATGTCATTTTGCCATACAAAGCAAAGGTGCAAGCAGTAGGATTGCCAGCTAGTAGTGGGAGTTGGGTAGGGGGGCAAGAACACGGGGGGCCCTGTCAGCACGGTGGCATTATGACACATTAATGGAAAACCCAGATGTGACATCTGTCTACTCTAGGAATCACTGACCATTTTTAGAGCAGAGTGATGTCACTTGGTAGTTTTCCAACAAGCAAGAGACTACCCAGCTAAGGTAAGTGGATTAAGGACAAACGGCTAAGCAAGAAGGAAGCTAAGAAAACATAAGCAAATATAATATAACAATGTAGGTAAATATCAAACAACAGCCCCATAGGCAGTACAATGCTAACAAAGACTCCAGAATAAAAAAATTCTTCATTTTGTGTAGACTTCTTCAATGGCTGTATAACTGCAAAACAAAAATAATACAATGTATAGCATTTCAACATAATCTATACTGATTGGAACACCAAAAAATAAGAAATAAAAATAAAGGTAATATAATACCACACATTGATTGTTGTCTTGTTCATAAGAGGAGAGAAGCTGCTGCTGTAGCTTCAAAGGGAATGATTGTCAGGATCTGACAATAGTGTGCTTGTCTTTCTGGTTCTGTGATCTATATTGTAGCCAT
Source organism: Lepidodactylus listeri (assembly GCA_029233225.1). NCBI lineage: Eukaryota > Metazoa > Chordata > Lepidosauria > Squamata > Gekkonidae > Lepidodactylus > Lepidodactylus listeri. Next base: position 57,922,188 of record JARCFY010000016.1, on the reverse strand, counting down.
GTGTTATTTACTGCTTGCCTTGAAGTATATTATCTGCTCTGCTGAATGTAACTGTCCTTTACCGGGAGGATGGCGTGCCACATTCCTGAACGTCACATAAACAACTGGAACTATTGTATCTGTTCACTCCCACTAGCCTTTGAGGCTCGAAGTATTTTATCTTGCTATTCTAATCTTGGAGACTCTCGGATTGTTTCTAACCAAATGTTTAGCCTATTGTTCACACATTTGGGTCGCACAGGGCAGGAAGGGAATTTTTATTACTTTCCCACCTCTTCTGTGAGAACCAAACGGTTGCCATTTTTCCCCGCTTCTTTGTACCTGCTCTGATTGGTCCAATGCCTGTATTCAACTGTGCCTGAAGGTATATTAACCCATGTTACCTGCTGTCATGTATCTCTAACAAACATCGAGAACCTGAACCATTATTGGAATAAAAGAACTTTGCTTTTATCAAAGGTCTGGTCTGATAGTGTCAGCTCAGAAGCCTCACAATGATAAGCAAGTTATAATAGTATTGGAGGAGGGGCAGAGAACAACTTTGAATTGCTTGGTCTGCCAATCAGCTGGAGGGTCCTTTAAATCTAACAGGAGGGAGGGAAGAGGAGTGTCGTGGGCTGTACACTCAGCTCACAAAAAGTTGCTGGTAATCTGCAAGAGTGGTGGGCCTAAATAAGCTATTTGAACCCAGGATAGGACAATTCTGGGCCTAGAGAACTAGGATGATATTTGTTATATTTTTCCTTTAAACCAACTAGTCTGTTCTGGATTTCCCAGCGTTGTTAAAAGCAAACCATTTAGTTAAAAGATGGGTGTTTCTTGTGGTTCCACCGTACAACAAAAGTATTTGTGCTATTTTTGGCTGAGGACCTTACATTGTGGGTCTATGACATATAAACTATTTTTCATAACAGTGTCCATGCAGGTTTTTCTCAAACCACAGTAATTTATCACAGGCCCTCTCTGAATATAACATTGTGATTCTTTGTAATATCTAATGCACAGGTCTTTTTCTCTTAAAAGTTACTGTACCCTTTCTTTTCTCCCTGGTAGTGTCTGTACCAGCCCCAGTCAATCTGAGAACTGATCAGGTAACCAAGTCTAGTTTCAGAGGCAGTTGGGATCATGGAGCACCTGATGTAGCTCTCTATAGAGTAACTTGGGGACCGTATGGTGGAACAGAAAAACTGGAGGTAAGAATGGATTCTCAAAAATCATCTCAAGTTTGGTATAGCAGACCAGTTTCTCTAAAAATTTGCTATCTATATTTGGGCATAGTCATTCCTGGATTAAAACTGGAATCATACCTATATTCAAAAAGAGATAGAGAGATTCTCAGTTAGCTCCCCAGTAGATATGCATTCTTCTCATGAAAAAGGGACAACTCAATTAATATTGTCTCCTGGTACCCACCGTCCTTTTTACTGAGAGCTGAACCATTCCTGGCAACAACTATATTGCTAGAATCTTCCACACAGGTCTAGGCCCTGTTAGTGAATTCTGGTTCCCCCCACTCCATCCCTCAGGATGACATCACTGACAGAAAGATAAATAACTCAGTGCTTTATGAGATCTCCCGGATTTGAGGGGCTTAGAAGTGGTACAAGAAAATCCAACATGGTGGTTTAATTTTTAAAAATAACCTTCTCACAGCACAGAACTATTCTGTTGCACACTGAGAGTCACTGTGCTTAGATTTGTTGGTCAATTTGAACGTGTAAAATCTTATTAGATTTGTTGTATCCCTCTAGAATGTTGTCAGTTGTAAATCAGATTATCTCACAGGCTGACTTTATCCTTTTTCCTTCCCGTCCCAAAGACAATTCTAAATGGGGATGAAAATACTATGATTTTTGAAAACCTGACCCCAGACACACTGTATGAAGTTGCAGTTACTGCTATCTATCCTGATGAATCAGAGAGCGATGACCTGATTGGCAGTGAGCGCACATGTAAGTAAGATATTCTGAACTCTGTTAAAGCGTGCATTATAATTCGTGGCAGTGGTATTCAGATGAAAGGAGCGCACTTAATATGATCTCTTTGTGTTTTTTTTATAGTAGCCATTGTGCCTGCAACACCACCACCAGGTAAGAACCTGAATTCATGCTTATCATTTTATATCCCAGGCTTCATTATGGAAAATATAAGGAAGACTAGTTCAGGACTGAGATCCAGGACTGCTGAGAGCCACCATAGGCCCCCGGACAAAGATTCCATCTGCCCCCTCCCCCGTTCGACCCCAATCCAAATCAAGTATCAAAGCAAGGCAAATCACTTGGCTTGCTGCTATCATGCATCTATAATAATAAAGTGATCCAGTGTCCATCTGTCTGTCCGTCTGTGGCAGGCATAACTAAAACAATAAAACTAGGAATCTCAAAATTGGCCACCAGCTTCAGGATGGTCATGGGAGTTCCAGTGCTAAAAAATGCAAGGAACTGAAATATCCTGGGCCAGGTTATCTCTAGATCCCCCATACTATTTGCAATGGACGCTAAGCCTGTGTTGTGGTTTAAGTGCTGGACCAGGATCTGGGAAAGCCAGGTTCAAATCCCCACTCTGCCATAGAAGCTGGATGGGTGACCTTGGGCATGTCAGAAATTTTCAGCCTAACCTACTTCACAGGGTTGTTGTAAAGATAAAAAAGAAAGAAGAATGATGTAAGCTACTTTAGGTCCACCTTGGGGAGGAAAGCAGGATAAAAATTAAGTAAATACATAGGTTCTAACTTCTGTTCTTCATTTGTTACCCCTGAGACAGATTTAACATTTATTATCATGCATGTTAAAGGTGAGGGGAGGCATCCTTTTACTACTCTGATAGATTATAGGGAAATATTTACTCTTCTGTTCATTATATTAGCAAAGATTTACTGCTATACTACCATTAAGAACATTCTAAGTTGCCAGCCAGGGTGGGTGAGAAGGAGTTGAGACTGAAAGTGGGGATAGACAAATGGAAGAGAGCAAATCGAAGGAGGAGAACAGTGTGGGAAAGAGCTAGAGAAATGTAGGGAAAGACGACAAAAGGGTTTTTAAAAAAAAATTTGCTGCCTCACACTAACAATGCTGCCCCTTTGCCAGAGCTGGCAGGGCAGGAGCTGGATGGAACTAAAGGAAAAAGGAAACCATAGACTTTGTTAGGAAGCTGCATCCTGGCATTGACTGTAGCTTGTCCTGGCGGGTCTTGTCTTGCTCCAGTGCTGGCTTGGCTGATGGGTTTAACAGGATCTGAGAAGCAAGGTTTATCCTCAGCCTCCTAGTAAACTTTGCGGAAAGGCCAAGCCCCAGAGTCAGATATTCCTCTTTACTGTGCTCTTGCCTTCCCTGCACCCTCAAAGGCTGCAGTCAGAACTGCATTAGAGGTTTTTAAAAAAATTTATTCCATGAACACAGCATGATGCTGGCTTTAGCGGCCCTCCTGTTTTGGGGCCCCTGAACTTTGTCCCCCCAAACCTCCCCCCCCTTTGCTGGCCCTGTTGGGATCCAGAAGAGCCCACATATATGCATAAAGGTACCGTATTTTTTGCTCCATAAGACACACTTTTCCTCCCCAAAAAAGTGGGGGGGGGAAGTGTGTGCGTCTTATGGAGCGAATATGGAGCTTTTCTTACCTGTAACAGGGCTCTTTCTTCAGCAGGAACGCAGGGGAACGCCATTCAGGCTGGCATCCCAGCCTTCCCCGCCCCTCCCTGCTGGGCCTGAGCTGTTAAGACTTAAAAGGGAAATGGCAGGAAAAACCCCACCAGGCTAAGTACTCTTTCCCTTTAAGTGCTTTTCCCCTTTAAGACAGCCAGCAGCAGAAAGCCCCGCCCACAGATTAAGCTCCGTGGCTACTTTGCACAGAAAGGCCTGGCTTTGCATGGCATGCCGACGTCTCTCTTCTTTCCTTTCTCTATCTTTCTTCCTTCCTTCCTTTCCTTTTTTCTGTCTGTCTATCTGTCTGTCTCTCTCTCTGTCCCCACCTTTCTGTCTTCCTTTCTCTTTCTCTCTCTCTCTCCTCCTCCTTCCTTCCTTTATCTCTCTCTCTCTCTCTCTTTCTTTCTTTCTGTTTCATTTTTTCCTGTTTTCCTCCTCTAAAAACAAGGTGCGTCTTATAATCAGGTGCATCTTATGAGCGAAAAATACGGTACATGAGACTGATTATTTCCCCTTCCAATGATAGTCTCGCATTGCTGTTTTGGAAGGAGTTTTTCAGGGGTCTGAGGCTGCTGGCAGGGGAGGGGGACTGAAAACCAGTCTTCCTTGCACATGCTGCGTATTCTGTGTAGCATTTTTCAATCAAGCCCAGAGATCTGAACTTGAACTCTGGGATTCTGTTGCCAGAGTGCCAACGGTATGGTGTGATGACATTACCGAAATGAAAGTGGTATTGTGTTTCCACAGTGCAGTGCCATGCAGTAGCACTCATAAAGGCTGTTAGTTGTGCAGTACTAAGGAGGTAAAGTGGGATCCTCTGGAGTGGGATTTATTGTGGCACAAGACGATGCAGCTAGTAGTAATAACCACACATTCTTACATGTGCATGGAATGCTTTCTTTGTGTGTGTGCAGTTGAACTTGAGATCTTGAACACCATCTTTAAAGAGAGCCTTACCTAATCAGCATTTATTTATATATTTTTAAAAATTTGGTGTTCAAGTTCAAACCTTTGTTCAAGTTTATCATTGTACAAGCAGTAAATACTCATCTGGATTTCATTATAAATGTTATTCTGAATCTGACCCAATTCTTCAGTTGAGTCCAGTTTCATGTTTCTGGGCACTAGCTACTTAGTGTTTATTGTTAATCTAAGTAGCATTTCAATTATTTTTTAAAAAATGGCATTAGAAGATATACTATAAATTTCACACCCAGGTGTAGAATGACAGTTAAATGTTGACTGTTAAAGTTCTTTGCTTAACAACTGCTTTAAATGATTTCATGCCAGTGCTAAAAAGTGGCCCACGGAACCTTCAGGTGTACAATGCCACATCCAGTAGCTTGACGGTCAAGTGGGACCCTGCCAGTGGACGAGTGCAGCGGTACAGGATCACTTATCGACCTACAGCTGGGGACGGGGTTGAACAATCGGTAACTACCTCTGAAAGTTTATAACTGTTGTTCAAGGAAATATACACTCTTCCAAACAAGTGTCTATAGTTTTTGAATATGAACTTGTCAGATCCATCTGTCAGAGCACTGCAGGTTTTACCATTCTGCAGAGAACTGTGGCTAATTACATAGTTAAAGGAAACAGACTGTCTTCCTTTAGCAACAGATTCCACAAAATGACTCGTATAACCTAGCAGTCATATGCGTGTCAAATTATAATTCAAAGATGTATTATCTAAGGACTTTAAACTTTGCAGATTTCTTACACAGGAAGTTTTTCTGTGAAGGAAAAAGCAACTTTAGGTCTCTGCGAGTCATCTTTTTAGTTAATAGTCAGGGACACTTCTGAATTTTGCAGTCCCCCTGTTTCCCAAAATCCCTGCATCAGTTTTTCTTCTCCTGTATGTAAACTGAACCATCATACCTAAATTTTCAAACCCTTTTTTGTTTCCTTGCACTGTTTTTTTTCCTGTTAAATGAATGTAATTTTGAAAGTTATTTTTGTGTCAGATGCATTCAAGTGGCATACGGATGGCATGTAATAATGTCAAAATGCCATACAAGCGGCATAAAATAAACAAGTGTAGTAGTAGAGACATAAAATGCGTAGAAATAAAAACCTCACATCAACAACATATGAAACCAAACTGAAATGAAACAGGACTCTTACAGGACATTTTAGACACGTCGTTACCGTGCCCAGTAAAATTTAAGACAGATTTTCTTAGGAAAGCAAACTTGGCCTTTAGATACAGGCTGGGTACTAGGCACTCTGTACCCTTCAACTTAAGAAAATGAGAAGAGACTCCATTGTTCGTAATGATTATGTTGTTTTAAATTATTGTTGCAGGTTGTTGAATTTACCCTGGTGCGTTTTTCACAGCCTCGGTAAAAGCAAAGGGGAAGGGAAATTGGAGGGAGGCAGAATGTATTAAGTGCCAAATATATATCCATCTTTCTGGCATCTGGGGAATTTCACTCTTGTGCCCTCATGTTTCCCTTTCATCCCATTTATTCTAGACGACAGTAGGAGGGAGACAGACCAGTGTGGTACTCCAGAAGCTGCGAGCAGATACACCTTATTCAGTCACGGTTTCATCCTTATATGCAGATGGTGAAGGAGGACAGATGACAGGCAGGGGCAAAACCAGTAAGAAACACAATTCCGTTTTTCTCGTTTGAAGAAGTTACGAAATAGTTTTGTTAAATCACTTGAGAAATCAGCAGGGTTTTGGTTTCAGTTGCTGGGGTCAGTTTATGTACTGCTGAATTTATTCCCCAAAGAAGTTTCTCTCTTTTTGCCCATTGCCCCGTTTTTATAAAAATGTGAAAACCTCTGCTGGAAAATAAAAAGAAATATGTTTAGATAAGTAATTGTTTGCTCTGTGTTTGCCTTGCCAATACTTTTCAGCTCCCGATATGCATGTGAAGGAAGGAAGGGAGAAGACTGCCTTCCGTTTCTTTCAGATGATTATTTTATTGCACAATAAGTTCTCAGTGCTTACTAAGTTGTGAGCCATCCAGACGTCTTTTTTCAACTTGTTTTGCTGCCAGAAAAATGGAATTCTTCCCCAGCAAATACATGCATTGCAGCTTGGAGTGAGGAATACAGTTGCGTAATTGTCATGGACAGTTATTGGCCGGTGCCCCGTGTTTCCCTTGGAACTGAGGGACACAGTTGCCACTCCATTTGTGCTTCATGTTGTTCAGTTTAACCTGGTTTTATTTTGTTTACTTATCAAAAAGACGAATGCCCCCTTTCCCCACCTGGGCTGTATGACTCAAACGAAGTGCTCATGGGAACCCTCATGAAGCCTTTTACAGCTGACAAAAATTAACAAGCAAAAGTAAAGCTAGCTCTTTTCATCACTGCACTATCTGGATTTTTGTGAACCTTTACAGTTTCCTCTCCTGCCCTTTTAAATTTAGTTCTTTCAACGTTGTGCTTAACTGCACCTTGCAGATTTGAAATTAACCTATCTCACCTTTGAAATAAAAGGATGAACAGACGGTTATCCTAACAATAAGGTTACTGTTACAGTGTCCCCCATGGGAATGCAATAGGGCGCCACTGGCCCTGGATTGTAGCTAGCAGTAACAAAGTGTTACAGATAAACTCCAGTCAGCCATGAATGTGGCGAGTTCTCCCCTTTCTCACTGCAGAGGGTTGGGGACTTGCCTAGGATGTGACAAGGGGATTGCTCTGGTTGAGGATCCACAGTGATTGTCCATCCTGATCTTGTATATGTCCTTACATGAATAAAGCAATGGCTGGCACTTAGGTGGGCACATGCTGTTCCTACACTTTTCCTGAGGGTTCAGCCGTCCTTCAGGAGCAGGGTTTCAGGAGGTCCAGAGTGCTGCAGCTGGTATGGGTGAAGCTCCCTTCTGTGAATTCACTCTGTTTGCAGTTGTTTCCATTATTTGGCAAGGCCCTCAGTATCATTTTGAGGCCTGGTACTTTTGGATTTAAACGAACTCTGGAACACGACAGAAGACGGGAAGGCCTGGCAGGGTGTGGTCCGTGGGGTCGTGTGAAGAGTTGGACTCAACTGTGCGACTGAACAACAGCAACAACTTTTGGATCCACTACACTCTACTTTTAAAACCTTTTACACAGAATCCTAATATTTCAGGCTACTATCTTTACCTCCTGTGTCTATGAAAGTTTCCAAACGTTACATAGCTGTTGTGTGTCCACATGCTTCCCCATTCATTCCAACGGTAGAAGAAGCTCAGTGAAGCATTCACGCAGTGAAGCATTTGTAGGGATTTGTAGATGTGGGAGTTCTGCATGAACAGTAGAGATCAGGGCCACCAGTGAAGCAAGTTTGTGGACAGTGTGTATTCAGCACATGATAAAACACAAAACTTTTGGCCAATGATTTAAATAAATAGAATTTAAGATGTCTTAACTGTTCATTGGATTAAATCCACAGATTCTAAAGTGATTCTTAACCAGGGCCATGTGGATTAAACTTTAAGAACCAAGGACCTAGAGCAGGGGTCCCCAACATAGTCCCTGTGCCCACCAAGTGGGCCAGGTGGGGCTCTTGCCTAGTAGGGCTTCCAGTTGGCCACTGAAGATCTGCTTGGCTGTGCCCATTATTAATAACATTGTTCTGATGGCAGCTGCCAACACAGGGTTGATTTTATTCTCTCTCACACTTCTGTTTCCCAGTGCATTTTAAAAATATTACTAATTCTTATCCCCTGCACCTGGACTTCCTCTGTGTGTGGCTCCACCTCCCATCGTGGTGATTTTGTGATTGGCTCTGCCCCCTGTGGCAGCCATTTTGTGGTTATGCCCACCACCCTCTGTCAGAATCCCAGTAGTGCCCATAAGGTCAAAAATGTTGGGGACCCCTAACCTAGAGCATTATTTATTTTTCTCTCAGTTTATATGTCTTTTCTTCAAAAACTGTGATGTTTGTGTCACAACTATTTTTTGAAATTCCAAAATGATTGTTTTATATGACAGAGGAACACTATGAACTATATCTGGAACTCCTGACATTGTTAACTAGCACTAGCAAATCAAGAATTATTAAGACACATGACTCTAGGATGATAGCCACTTTCCCCCCTTAACCATGGCAGCAGATAAATGAATCACTGATCTTGCTTTCATAACAAATATATTAGAAGGCGTTTTAAGTGAAAACTTCATCACGAAACTTTTCCAGGATCTCTTTTCTACTTCCTGTTTGGGGTAGTGGTTAAGTGCGCGGACTCTAATCTGGGAGAACTGAGTTTGATTCCCCACTCCTCCACTTGCACCTGGCTAGATGACCTTGGGCAAGCCATAGCTCTGTACCAGTTGTTCCCTCAAGGACAGCTCGGGAAAGAGCTCTCTCAGCCCCACCTACCTCACAGGGTGTCTGCTGTGGGGAGGGGAAGGGAAAGGAGATTGTAAGCCGCTCTGAGACTTGCTTGGGGAGTGGAGGGCGGGGTATAAATCCAATCCCTTCTTCTTCTTCTTCCTGCATCTCTGGCTACACGTTTTGTTCCGCTGAGTTCACTTTATGACAAACCACTCAACTGATGAGCTGGCTAAGTACAGCAATGGTAAACGCACCGAATAAATTCTTAGTAGAAATAAAAGGAGAACAGCAAGCTGATGCATCATGTGAGCTTCACCTGGGTTTTCGTGATGAAGCCCAATGCTAATCACTGTGCCACCATAGTCGTCACTGTGGATACTGTTTTGCAATTTTTGCAGTCTGAATTTCGTTTACAGAGCTCTGGAGGCTTAGGTTTATCTTTGCAATAACCAGTTTATTTACAAATATGCCATTGAAGCAGATACTGCAGAGGTACACAAGCAAACACAAAGGTCGTACCACATTCACAGCAGCATCAGTCCAATTCCCGATACCCTCATTGTCCCCTTCCCAGATCTCTCTTCATGCTTGGATTGGAAAACAGCTTCCCTTTCTTGGCATCCTGCATATGCATGTAAATCAAGGCAGCATTCCAAGGCAGTCTGTGGCTGTAGAACTATCCAGCTATCCATCAGCGCCTCCTATCTGTGCCTGTTTGTATAACGGGACAGCATGAGTCGCACAAACTTGGTTCCTGAAGCCTGACAGTACATTTAATGTATTTCAGAACCTCTCAGCACTGTGAAGAACCTCCGAGTCTATGATCCAACCACCAGCACACTGAACGTTCGATGGGACCATGCAGAAGGGAATCCTCGTCAGTACAAGTTGTTCTATGTACCTGCTGTAGGCGGTTCAGAGGAGCTGGTAATCCTTTTTGAACTTCAGTGTAATTCATGAATGCTCAAAACTTACTCCTGTTTTTGCCATGGCTGATGTGAAATGGGCTTTGGAGATCTCTCAGAGCTGATTAGGTACATGCCTAAGAAGTTTGTGGTATTCTGTGTACTCAAGAACACAAGTAGGGTCATCACATGTCGAAAAGTTACTGTCTGATGTAGAAAACTGGTAGGGAGAAGGCTGAGGTTGTTGACATATTAATTGTCCCAGGCTAGAGAGTTGGGGTTTTTTGCATGAATGTACACTCTTCACATGCTGGAATAATAATGTGCTAAGAGAACTGTATATGTGTTTTTCAAAAACATGAAATCTAGCCCTTATATGGTGCAAAACATGCTAATCAGTAAGCACACTCAAAATTATATTGCAAAATTCCATTTTTACCATTATTCTGCTGCTTCCCCCCCCCCCCCCAAACCCAATAGGCAACAGTCCCAGGGAACACAAATTATGCAGTCCTACGAAATCTGCAATCTGACACACAATACAAAGTGACTGTGGTTCCTGATTACCGGGAAGGTGAGGGAGGACGTGTGTCTGATACTGGGAAAACATGTAAGTAAACTTAAAGTATTTATTTACTTAAATATTGGGTATTAAGTAGTTAAAGTTTGGAGCTGTTCTCCACTCTTCAGGAAAGTATTATCAGTGCAGCCGTAAGGGCCACCTGTGCTGCAGCAACTGGGTGCCTGTGTAATCATGGAGGTGCTGGTCTGCTCTCTGAAGGGGTCTGTCAGAGCCCAGGAGGCAGGCAAAAGACCAAGAAGCAGAGTCACACAGGCTGCAACCATGCCAGCATTCCATACACCATTGCATCCCATACAAGTCACAAGGTGTGATGACAAAGTTGTGATGTAGGGCAGAAAGAACCAATCACGGATTGGCAGGACTGGGGACCCAGCCCTGCGCACACCATAGCTGAGGGGCGGGGCCATGAACCTCAGGGCCTTGTCTGTGGCACCCCCCCAAAAAAGGAACAGGGCCCCACTCAACAGTAACAGGGCAGCTGGCAGAGATGCCAAGGGCCCCAGCAATCTCCTACCAGCAGCAACCCCAAACAGGTCCACAGCCCGTATGGCCCAAAGGCTGCAATCACCAAGAAAGGGGCATGGAGAGATAAGGAGAGTGTACCCAGCCAGGGGGACCACTGCTCATTGGCGGAGGTGCCTCCTGGCAGCCCAGCCACAATGCATAGCATATCCCTGGGCCACCCCTTTGGCCTCCCTTGCCAGCAACAGAGCAAGAGATGGGGCCTCTGGTGTGGGCTCTGGTGTGGGGGCATGCAGTGCTGCCAACTGATGCCACAACAGCCTCCTCAATGGAGCAGAAGTGTTCTGGGACTGGAATGACCATCATTCCACTCTGGGTGCTGTCATTCCCACAGAGCATCCTTCTAAATCCAGAGAGCCAGTTTGGTGTAGTGGTTAAGTGTGCGGACTCTAATCTGGGAGAACCAGGTTTGATTCCCCACTCCTCCGCTTGAACCTGGCTGGATGACCTTGGGCAAGCCATAGCTCTGTACCAGCTGTTCTCTCAAGGACAGCTTGGGAAAGAGCTCTCTCAGCCCCACCTACCTCACAGGGTGTCTGTGGTGGGGAGGGGAAGGGAAAGGAGTTTGTAAACCGCTCTGAGACTCCAAGTGAGTGAAGGGCGGGATATAAATCCAATCTCTTCTTCTTCTTCTAAATCCAGTCTGCATTCATTATAACTTTTGTGTGCAGTAATGTAGTTCAATGGAGGCCATGCAAGTCAATTGGTATTCCTGGCTCCCATTATATCTAGTGGACATTCCATCATATTCCATTGTTCTCAGTGGCCATTCCTTTCATTCATCCCCTCTCGATGCATACCTGGCTGTCCACAATGACCCTCATGACTGCCAGCAGCCCTTCCAGGTGGCTGGTAGCTTCCACCAAAGATGCTGCCAGCACCTCCACGCCCTAGGAGAAGGCATTCCTTCCTCATGGCAGGTCTCCAGAGCCCTCCCCCCTTCTTAGAGCAGGAACATATTTATTTACTTTATTCATTTGCTCTACTTATATCCTACCTTTCCCCTCAATGGGGACCCAAAGTGGCTTAAATTGCTCCCCTCTCCTCCGTTTTTATCCTCACAACAACCCTGTGGCTTCGTTGAACTGCAAATTGTAGCAAGGTCTGATGACCCGAGTTGCTGCCTCCCTGGGGCTATGGGGAGACGAGCGTTCCCTGGTATGGCATGCATCTAAGTGGTGTGGAGTTGCAAGTGGAACTTGGGAGAGCCAGTCCCACACAAACACAATGCTGGGCTTGAGTAAGGGAGGTGGCATTGCCAGGGCAGCACCCGCCTTCATGCGAGGGGAATTAGGGAAGTAGGTTTGGATTCCCAGGCCTTGCTTAACTGTCAGCACATGGTCACCCCTTTGAGCCAAGCTTCCAGAGACGGGGTAGCTGTCAGGGTTCTGTGGTGAAATATGTCATCCACACAGTGTAGACTTTGCTCTCCCCCTTGGGTGTTAACGCCGAGTGCTTGCGCAGTAGTGCCAAGTGCATTCGCTGTGCTTTTCCCACCCCCAAAGCACCATGCCACTTGCTCTGAGTCCATACAGCAGGGAGCTCCGAGGCAAGAGTCCCATCCCGTGCTGCACACTCTACGTGATGAGTTCTGGAGCATCCTTGCCTGAGGTTTTGTCTAGCTGGAAGGCAGCAACTGGGTGCTGGGGAGGGGGTTTGGCTTCCGCAGGGGACAGAAGTGATCTGCTGTGCCTGTGTTTGGCATCCTGTGCTCCTTTTAGGCGTAGCCACATCAGTGGGGTGACACTCGAGGTTTTGGCTTGCATGGGCACATATAGGCTACACCGTGTTTTTTTTGCTAGGATAACTTTCTGACACTGATGGGGAGACGTTCCTGAGCCGAAATGGCTTAGGGAACCAACTACCTCTTGCTATGCCCACCCCCCAGGCTGCACACCTCTGTGCTGGTGGAGGGACCTACACCACTGGCTCTCTGACCAGTGGCCACTGTGGGCTACAACAGCAGCTGAGAGCAGCAGTGCGGCACTGGGGCACTGCACCATCATAACTCTGACTTACACTCCGAGATCCATCAGCAATTAGGCTAGTTGGCTCCTTAGCACTTTTGGTCCCCTTAGGATTGCCCTGTATATGTACTTAAGACTACTGATTTCAGTATTTCTAACTATACCTGATTCTTTGTTGGATTGTGTTATTTAATTTTAAACCAGTTTGCTGTTACATTTAGTTCATGGAACAACTTCGTGGCAAATATTCTTAATGCTGAACAAGTTTTTAAAGGTTTTTATTAGGAAGAGAGTAAGATAGCTCAAACACCATGTAAACCAATGTTTGGGTCTCAGATGGAGGGAATATTTATTTGCCTAGAAAATTTATATGCCTCTTCTGCATGGGCTGCCTTGTTTCTCCACCTGTCCAAACAGCACATGTGAAAATTGTGGTTGGGTGCAAAGGAAACATTGATATGGGCATACTTTTTGACTGTATTGCTTTATTTCCTTCTGGTGTACACTAAACTATAAGCTGTGATGGAAGAGAGCTCATCATTTGCTGGTGCCCTTTAATATTGCCCTCATTTTCACTGCCACATTAACTGGTATTGGAGGGGGGAGGAACATTTCCTTTATATGTGACATTTTCTACTATGTTGAAAAAAGGGTCACTAACTTTCACATGGTGAGCAGTGTGGGAATATGGCTGTTTATCTCCTTGTAATGATTAAGCAATTGTCACCATGCTATGAGCACTATACCCCGATCCTAACAGATTTACTCGTAAGCAAGGCTCCCTCTAAGCTGTGGAGTCTTGTGAACAAAAACTCTACTTTGTAAGTTGTGAGTGAGCGATTTGTCTACTGCATAAATTAGTTTGCTCTGGAGCCATCCTTCCTGAGCTAAAAGAAAAATGTGTGAGCCGGAGGCTAAAAAACTGTGAGCTAGCTCACACTAACTCAGCTTAGAGGGAACACTGCTTGTAAGTTAGACCAATTTTATTAGATGAAATTAATTTCCAGGAAAGGTTACAGGGAACTACTGTGTTAATGAGTTTTAAAGAAGCACGACATGCACTTTCTTTTTTTGAGGGGATATTTTAGGATAATTACTATGTAGCATAATTTTCAATAGTAAACTATTGGAGGGGAGGGATTATTTGGAGTTTTGCTCTATTTTATATATTTTAAATTTGCATTTGTAAGCTTCCTTGAGCCCCTGGGAAAGGCAAGGTATAAATATTTTAATAATTAATTGATTGATTAAAGATGTAAACATGAACAAGCATAGTGAAGTCCTCTCCTTAAAGTTGGCCCTCATCCAATGTTTAAATACTGTGTTATGGTCACTTTCTGTTGCTATTACTCGACAGCTAAGCAGGTGTTCTTCATACAAACCTGTCTTACATTATTCTTGATTCAGTGGTGAGAGGAACACCGAGCGGCATCCAAGTCTACAACCCCACAACCAACAGCCTCAACGTCCAGTGGGAACCCGCACCAGGGGCCGTGCAACAGTACAGAGTTGTCTATTCTCCACTAGTTGGCACACGGCCATCAGAATCTGTAAGTCATTTAACCATCTGGGGTTTTCCTTATATGAATTTTGCAGGATGTTTCCCCCAGTGATTTCTGGCTGGCAAAGATAAAATATCCTCTTTCATCTGACTGTTCTGAATGTCATTATATATTTGTTCTATGTATTTTATTGTAGTAATAAATATCAGTGAAACAAAATTAGCATAAGCTATTGCTAAATACAAAGTCAGGGTTAGTTAGAAAATACCGAATCCCCAAATAACACAACAAGCTGAGTAACTTTCCCTCCCCCGTTTAGCAAAGGCTACCAGATACCTTACTCTGAAGAGTACATAGTAATGTATGAAGCTGAAATAGTCCCTCTGATGCAAACTGGCCTTTAGGAACATATTTTCACATATGTATATTGTAAATGTGACACATGATTTTGCTATCAAAATGTTAAAATGTACCAAATCTTAAAATTCTGCATATATCCTTTTGTAATTAAAAGATTCAGTATCCCAAAACAAAGAATAATTATCTTATATTCTAATAACCAAGTTGCCAAATCTTTGAGTTCTTAAATCCTGTGACTGGAACTGTGAATGGGCAAGACCAGGGGTCATTTGGGGCCAGAGCTAGGCGGAGCGGAGCTCCCGCCAGCTCAGGAGTGAGCACTAGGGCAGCCATGGGCCGAATCAGATTCTCTGATCTGATTCGGCTCGCCGCCAAATTGCCGCCGAAATTTGGCAGCGGCTTAAAAAGTGGCTGGAGGGGAAGGGATTTGAGGGAGAGGCTCCAAACGTACAGGGTAGCTGCTGGAGCCTCTCCCCCAAATACTCACCAAGTTTCAAGAAGACTGGACCAGGGGGTCCAATTCTACGGGCCCCCAAACAGGTTGCCCCCATTCCCTCCATTGTTCTCTATGGTGGGAAAAAGTAACGTTTTTTCCCTCCATAGAGAACAATGGAGGGAATGGGGTCAACCTGTTTGGGGGCCTGTAGAATTGGACCGTGTGGGCCAATTTTCTTGAAACTTGGTGAGTATTTCAGGGAGAGGCCCTAGCAGCTACCCTGTAAGTTTGGAGCCTTTCCCTCAAACCCCTCTCCTCCAGCCCCTCATATACCCTATGAGTTTTTGCCATTAACTTCAATGGCCCATAGGATATAATGGGGCTGAAACTGACATTCAGCCGACCAGCTGGGGAAGGGGAGGAGAGGCTTTTGAAGATGCTCCCCTGCTTCCCTTTCTGGCACACTTCCGGTGATGTCAGGGGGTGTGGCATATGCTAATGAGTTATGCTAATATGTATGCTAATGAGCTCCTGCACCTCTTTTTCTACGAAATGACCCCTGGGCAAGACAGATCTTTCTGCAAACCTGGGAAATTTTTTAAAAACTGAAAATGCTTTACAAAACAGATTCTCTCAGTGACTGTTGCTAGGCCCCCACAATATTCGGTTTCAGTGAATAAAAGGCAGGGAGAGGGGGCAGGGGCCTTTCCAGGCCTATTTCGGCCTTTGATGGAGGAATCATTGGGGGCATGTCTGACAAGGGTTGCCAGTTCCAGCTTGGGAAATTCCTGGAAGTTTTGTTGTGGAGGCTGGGGAGGGCAGGGTTGGGAGATGCCTCAAATGGATAGAATGCCACAGAGTCCACCCTCCAAAGCAGCTATTTTCTCCAGGGGGACAGATCTCTGTTGTCTGGAGTTCAGTTGTAATTCTGGGGGATCTCCAGGTCCCACCTGGAGACTGGGAACTCTAGGCCTGGAAGTAACTTCTGGGTGACATGGTGCCGCCTGACTTGAATTACTCAACCAGGCTGGGCTGCTTGCTCCTATTCAACAGCAGCCACCCTATGAAAGCCAGGGTGGTATAGCAGTCAGAGCTTCAGAGTAGGGTCTGTAAGACTCAGGTTCAGATCCCCATCTTGCTGACTGGATGATTTTGGACCTGTCACATACTTTTTCAGCCTAACCTACCTCACAGGGTTGTTCTGCAGATTAAAAGGAGGAGAAAATTATGTAAGCAGCTTTGGTCCACACTGTGAAGAAAGACTGTATAGTTTTCCTAGGTAGAGGCTGAAGGGGGAGGGGGAGGTGATGGAAAGCTGAAGACAGAGGGGCAGATAAAAGTATGTTGGCTGTTTGGTTGGGAAGGAGATAGGGTTGCCAACTCTGGGTTGGGAGATTCCTGGAGATTTGAGGGGTGGAGCTTAAAATGGTGGGGTTTGAGGAGTGGAGAGACCTCAAACAGGTATAATACTATAGACTCCACCCTCCAAAGCAGCCATTACATCCACAGGCACTACTATTGTCAACCTCCAGGTGAAGGCTGAAGATCACCTGGAATTACAACTACTCCCCAGATATCAGAGATCAGCTCCCCTGGAGAAAATGGCTGCTTTGGAGGGTAGAGTTGCTGGCATTTTACACTGCTAAAATTGCTTCCCTTGCCAAACCTCACTGTCCCAAGGCTCCCCCCTCAAATCTTCAGGAATTTCCCAGCCTGGAACTGTCACCCCTAAGGGGACAGTTGGAAGAACTATTGTAATTCCTGGAGAGACGCTGCCACCACTGCTGCTGTGGGGTGGAAAGAAGCAGGTGGGCGGCTGGGAGCTCCACTGCCACCACTGCTGCTTTGTGGGGAGAGGAAGCAGGTGGGAGGCCGGGAGGCCAGGTAGAGTGATGAGGTAGCGGGCAGAAAGAGTGAGAAAGAGTGATGGAGTTGGTGACAGAAAGAGAGCGGAAGTGACTGGAATGGAGGAGAGAGTAAAAAAAGGGGCAGCAGGAGGGAGAAAGAGTATGAGAGAAGTATGGGGCGAGGGGAGGAAGCAAAGGAGGGGGGAATGGGGTAGCTGCTCCCTCAAGTTTCTTGTGGGTCCCCACTTGTACTGTGATAATTATAGCAGCCACATACAGGCTGTGTTAGTAGTTCTATACAACAGCTGTGATGAATGTAAGCAGTTTGTCATGTGGATTGGTCCTAGGTGCAAAGAAACTCTAAATGTGTTACAGCAGCAAATATATACAATACAGGTGTAGAAATTTTATGTGAGATAGGGATGAGCTATACGAGGAGCCATTTAGAGAGGTTATTACCACTCCATAGATTTCCTCCATACCACAAGGCAGTAGTTTTGGGCAGCCCTCAAGTGGATTTTGTAGTGCAGGAAATAACCTACAAGCAGAATTGTGGAAGTCAAATAGCTATATTTAATGGGCACATGCCACAGCAGTACAAATCCAGTATACATAACACCGTAAAAAGAAGGCTCATAGAAAATAGGTACAAATGGATCATAGAAACATTGCTTATCCTGATTAGAGTCACTAGTCTATGACTGAATTCTGGGTTGTTTTTTTGGGGGGGGGGGGAATCACATATCTATTTCATTAAGTAGTTTTTGCAACGCCTCATAGTTCATATAAAAGGAGACTTAATTCTTTTTAAAGAATCTTGTATATGTTTTCTAGGCCTGGATATACCCAGGAGAGTAAATTTGCTCAAACAGTAAAAAAACAAAGGGGAGGAGATAAAACCTGTTCTGTCTCGCAGGAACAAACAGGGCCTCAGAGGAAGGGCATTTGGGCCGCCCGTTCTTTTGCCACCAGGATGCAGCTGACTTATGGAGGTCCCATACGGTTTTCAAGGCAGGAAACATTAAGGGGTGGCTTAGCATTGCCTGTCTCTGTGTAGCAACCCTGGTATTCCTTCGTGGACTCCCAGCAAAATACTGTCCAGGGCCACCACAGAATAGCATTTCTGAAGATTCTCAAACTGTTGCAGATGTTTTTTCTCTTAAATTGTCAGTTTAAAATTCAACCTTTCTGTCTTCCTAGGTTGTGGTTCCTGGCAGCACCCGCAACGTGTTACTGGAACGTCTTGCTCCCGATACTCCTTATTCTGTAAATGTTGTTGCTCTGTACGCTGATGGAGAAGGAAATCCAAGTGCTGGACAAGGAAAGACATGTAAGCCCCCAAAACCCTGCTGTGTTTCTTTTACAGATTTTATAGTTATCACTAATAGGTCACAGGTATTGTGGATTCTTCCCCGCAGTGGTTTTGCCAGGGCTCCTCAGCCCACACTTTCCAGCTCCAGGCCTTGCTTGGCCAGCACTGGCAGTGGTCACCTCATCAGGCCAGCCTCTCTGCTACTGAAGGAAGGGAACAAAAATGTCTCTTTTTTTGTGGAGTGTATACATTATGCGTGTGTATGTACAGACTGATTCAACCAAGAGTCAGATTTCCCCCCCGCCCCGTTCCCCTTCTCCAATCAGTCCCTTTTGACTCTCGTAAGTAAATCACCATCTTCCGTTCAGTAGAGCTGCACATGCAGAAGAGGGAACGGGCAAAATCCCTGTCACACACACACTTTTTTTGTCCATGCAGTTTCCATGACCTCAGGAATAATCTTTTCAGTAACTAAAGGGTAAATTCTGGGTCAGCCAATCCCTTATGTTGATATAAATATAAGCGTAGGTATGTTAAAATGAATGGCCAAAATCTGGGGAATGTTTGCATGTTTATCTATGAATATCCAAAACCCAAATATATTATACTGGTTGATGCTGACTGCCACCCACATGTGGTTGTCAAGGAGGGGAAACACATATCTGTTTTTGGAATTTGCACATTTGTCCTGGGTTGCTAGTATCTACATGTGAATGTCCATGTTCACCCTTTTTGTGTGAAACAGTGTTGTCACAAAGTTGCAATTAACACTGTCCAGCAACCTTTATATACTGCAGGAGGCCATAAAATACAGATGGTATGTCACACCTAGCAGATAGGATTGCAAAATTCCCACTTTTTGTCTGTACTTATGCCGATCTTCATTTCCCCAATCTTTGGCCCCCAGAGTATCTGGTATCTGGAACTCATTGTTATTGGATATTTTAGTAGTTTATCTTTAGCATATAAGAAACAGATGATGTCAGCCATTTTCTGTGGTTACAGAGATGTGGTTGTTGTTCTTTAAAGAAAACACTTGTAAAACAAATTATGTGCACATACAACATCTCACATAAACCAGTTTTACACTCTTGACTTGCAAATCCAAAGTTTAGTTATGGTTTCTCAATTCCTGGACAGTTATGATCAGAAGTGTGTCAGTATCAAGGGACTAGTTATTTTCTACATTATAGTTTTTTTACTGGATGTACCAAGTATATAAAGTCAACATTGACCGCTCCTCAGTCCACAAAGAAATACAAACTGGAATGATAGAAGCTGAACTAGTGTCCATTCAGCTATCTATTTCTGGATCTTTCATAATTAACTATATATTAGTAGTTACTTGTTAAGGTGTTAAAACAGTGAAGTTAGGAAGCTAAACTCTGGGGTCAAAACCAGCAAGCTTTTACTCTCTGACTGACTCAGTTCCTCTCCTTGAAGAGCCTCTACCATACAAAACTTTTGTATGTACAGGTCCCATAATCCCCAACAGTCTTTTTAGGAGGTCACAGGGACCCCATCCATCCTTTTTCACCACTGAAAAGCTAGTTGAATCTAACTTTTGGTTTGATTCTGTTATCCTCATAACAGCCAGATATTTTATATAAAAAGCTTTGTGAATTAGGCATCAGGTCCAGATATGTATTATGAAAATCACTATTTTAGGGTTGACTAATGTGACTCATATGGAAACTCTTGTCTTCTACCTTTGTAACCTACCTTTGGCATTTTCCAATTCTGTAATCCTTGCATTGTGTATTGGATGTCTTACACTGTCTGAAGTGTTTTCTATATTTACTAAGAACCAGTGGGGCGTAGTGGTTAAGAGTGATGGACTCTAATCTGGAGAACCAGGTTCAGTTCCACACTCCTCCACATGCAGCCAGCTGAGTGACCTTGGGTCAGTCACAGCTCTTCCAGAGCTCTCTCAGCCCCCAAAATAAGCCTAGCTCGCCACTTTGGTGGTGCATAACACCAAAGGGCTAGAACTTAAGGCTGCCAGACAGTCTTCGGATCTCCTTATACTATACACATTGTCATGTGATAATAATCATCATCTATATTTTCTAAGTCTACCTTTAGTCTCAGGAAGAAATATAAATGGGCTACAAATGACATAAATAAATAAACAGCAATATTTTGTGACTGCTGTTGATGGGTATTGCTGTGAGGGAGCTATTCCTTGACTTCAGATTTCTGGATGTCCCTTCATTTTGTGTCTATAAATTATTTTAGTGCCTCGCAGTGGCCCCAGGAACATGAGAGTCTTTGATCCTACCACAAACAGCCTTTCCGTTCAGTGGGACCACGCTGATGGGCCTGTGCAGCAGTACAGAATCATATATTCTCCCACTGTCGGAGACCCCATAGATGAATATGTAAGTAATATTGTTACATTAAGCTTGGCTTCAGTTTCCAGGGGAAGTTAATTAAGTTTGTGTGTGTGTGTGTGTACCATACGAAGTGCTCTGCGTTAACTGAGCGCTTGCATGTTTCTGTATGATGGGAACTAGTGCAATGAAAGATGCCACTGTACCAGTTACCGTTTGCCTGTGTGAGAGATGGATAAGTACAAGTCTTCAAACAAAGATCACATAAACTGTGTCAAAACCATAGCATTTTTGGACTCCGGTTTGGAGGCAGTATTGCCATTATTGTTTAAGGCAGATCTCCATTTTATTTCGTCTGTTGTGATCTGTGGCTGGCCTGTTTTGCAGGGTTTTGTAGTGGTTCAAACAACACTCTAGAAAAGATAAATTTAGTTCCCAAAATATTCCTAGAGCTACCACTCTGTGTAAGAGACAAACCCAAGTGCAAGCTACTGCTATAGACGTCCTTCCCATGGAACAATTAAAAATGTTATTTTTACTACACAAAAGATCTTACGTAGCCCATTAAAAAGAAAAAAAATAGAGTAAGGTTACTTGCTACTTCCCAGTAAACTAGTATATTTTCTCTTCCTCTCCCCAAATCTGTGCTTCTTTAAAACGTACACACTGTCTTCAGCTCCGAGTCCATTTAAAGTAATGGACTGCATACAAAGAGCCATGAGTGGAATGAAAAGAGCAGCTAGAGGTTTTCCACAGATGCTTACACATCAGCTTCCAACTGTAGTTTAGAAGATAGCTTTTATAGCAGGTCTCAAGCCTGCACTTGGGTTTGTCTTTAACACAACAACGTAAAACATCCCTGCAGTGAACAGACATTACCAGCTCCCTTTGGATCGAAACCAAGGATTATGCAAGCTTCTTATCCCACACCTCCTCTTTTATTTGTGTACTGTTCTGAAGCAACTGAGGTATTCAAATTAGTGCCAGCATAGTAGTAAATGATGAGTTTATCCTTAGTAAATTTGCATACATGCTACTGTTGGCTACAATTCGGCACAACATTAGGCATACTTAAGCCCATCGGGCAAACTTAAGTACATATAAATCTCTAGGTTGAAGTATGTATGCCTTTTAAGTGGATTGTTGGATTGTAGCTATAGACTGCATGACAAATGTAATCTGGATGTGCTTTGGTGGCAGGAAAACATGTATTTACATTATTGTGCATCTTCCCTAGTTTTTTTCTTCTTTTAAATATATTACTGGAAACTTGTTTTGTCTAGGGAAATAGATGAGTACAGGTGACCCTTAATGGTCCATCATAAGCATATAGGATATTGGTGGAGTCTCATTTTGCAGTTTGTGTTATTGGTGCTTTTTAAGATTTGAAAATGCTCACAGTTGTAACAGTTTCCTTCTTGCTTGGCAGCCCAGCTGTGGTTAATATCTGTACATTTCATGGAGTGTAGAGCAAACCAATTTCTTTTCCCAAAGGGAGGTTAATGGCATGGTTTCTACTGACTTCTGTGGGAAACAGTTCAGCCTATAAAAGCGCCACAAAATGGCTCATTATTGTGGCTTATTTCTGTATGATAATATCTTCTTGCATCTTGGCACTGTGCTGAACAATTCAATATGAAATTTTTCTCTACATTTTCATGAAAGAGTATCACTCTCTTTGGCTAAAAATAAGGCTAAACCTGTCCAAAATTGGAAAGACATAAAAATAAATATAAACTGTTTAGCTCTTAAAAATTATTTGAAAGGTTTTATATATTATTTATTGTCTTTACTGTTTTTGCAGCCAGAGTCATAAACAGCAAACCCTTTTCCCTCAATAAACCTTGTTCTGCAGGAAAACATGGAAGAATTTAAAGGTTGCTACTGCAAAAGTTGTCATGTGATTTGACAACAGCTGCTAGAAGTTCTGCCACCCACAGAGTAGTTTGTTTGTCTTTGTCTCTAAGCAACCAGGATGATTTTGCTTCTGGAGAGAGGAAGCCCTGATTAAATAAAGGGGAGATCAGTTTATCCACTTTTACTGCTGCTGCAATTAGAGTCAATCTGAGTATGAATCAGATAATTATAATCCTGTCATTATATATTGTATTTTTGGGTGGCAACATTCTATGCCCACCAAAATCAGTTGGCTGCCTGATGAGTCACTCAGGCTGTCCCTGTCCACTGGATGCATTGCCTGAGTCTCACCTCCAATATTCTAAACAGTTTGCTGTACCTCTCCCCCCAATAGCCAGTTGGAACACAGAGGTCATTTGCATATGCATATTGGCCTTTGCCTCTAACATTCTAAACAGTTTGCTTTTGCCGTTGGGTCACTGAATGTGCCCTGAGGTAAAAAACATCTCCCAATCTTCCCTTAAATGGTCACTGGAATTGCCAATCTCCCTGTGGGGCCTGGAGATCTCCCAGAAATCACTGTGTTCCCCAGCCACAGTACATCCCTGCTGAGGTCCCTCTGTATCCCACACCCTGCCCTCCCCAGGCTCTATTCCTCAAATCTACAGGTCTAGCCCTCTCCTTAGTATTGCCAGCCTCCAGGCAGCGCCTGGAGATCTCCAAGATCAGCTCTCCCAGAGAGAATGGCTGCTTTGGGCAATGGACTCTATGGAATTATACCCTGCTGAGGTCCCTCCCCACCCCTGCCCTCCCCAGGCTCTACCCCTCAAATATACAGGTATTTCCCAACCCAGAGTTGGCAACCCTGTACCTGGCTATGGACCCACTTTCCAGATCCTTGGAACCCAGAAGACATGGCATAGGAGGAGGTGCTCTTCTGCCTTAGCTGCCACTGCATAACCCCAAATCAACATGTCAGGGGTGGAGGGAACCATACCTGTTACCATGAGGCTGTCTTCCCATACTACCCACTTAGGGCAGCAAAATAACTTGAGACAGCCCTGCCTTATAGCTAAGCAGAAGGAAATAAACATGGCTTGCCTCCCTCTATTTTCCCCTTCCCTCTGCCGCCCCACCAGCCACAGCTGGGACACTCACCTGGAGCTTCCTTCTAGAGCCTGTTGTATTTCTTCCCACAACAGGCCTTACTCCTAGTTTATATATACATTTATATACTAATAGCCAAGTGCCCCCTGTGCGTGCGGATATCTAAATCCGCACATCGGGGGCACTTGGGGGGGCAGAGAGATTTTACTGCGCACTTGGGGGCTCCCCAGGTGTGCAGAAAAATCTGAAAACTTAAAAAAAAAACTATATGGGGGATATTTAAATCCCAAAAGAAGTAAAAGAGCATTCCCTGCACATGCACAGAGAATGCTCTGGGAACTCTGTGGTGGGGCTGGCAGTTGAGGGGCATCCAGGCCTCGCCACCAGAGCCCGGGGGGGGGGGGGGAATCAGTGGTGGGCCTGGCAGCTGGGAGGTGTCCAGGCCTCACCGCCAGTGCCCGGGGGGGGGAAGCTTACCTGTGGCCACTTCCTCCTCAGCTGTGAGGTCCTCCCCACCCCCCCCCACCAGGTTCCCTCTGCTTGTCAGGTTATAATTTTCAACATGTATGCAGATATTTCTAGTTTCTTGCACTGCTGATCCTATCTTTATACCCTTAAACTACACACTAGCCATGATCCAAAGATGCTACCCTTAACTACAGACATGCTGCTATATTCAGGTAGCAATCCCACACCTTAAGTACATGAACAATTTATTTAATTCCTACATTCTGAAAGCAAATGTTTCTTACCATGTAAGCCATTTTACATATAAATGTCTAGGAAAAATATCTGGGCTTGTTTTGCTGGATCACGTCAAGAAATATATATAAGTCTGCAGGACTATACTAGTGTGTGCACTTCTATTTCACTTCTCTGTTTCCTTCTTCTCTTGTTTGCAATCTGCTTATTTTGATGGATATAAGCATCAGTTTTAGGCTATGTCCCTGTATAATTTGTTTCCAACTTTTCACATTAAGTAAGTGAATGTGTATGTTTAGTATATGTCAGTGGTTTGCTGAATTATCAGATCCCCCCAAAGGGATCATTGTGTCTCTGCCCTCTGCTCTCCAGCAGCTGTTATTCTGTCTCTCTTTCCTTCTCCAAATATGCAATACAATAGGAGCTTTCCCCCCCTCTCCACATACATAACGTCCACATGGACAAATTGTTGGATTTGGTTTCCTGAGTCTGCTGTGGATGCATTTTACAGTATACTTGAGTGTTGCCAGATGTAGATATATATAAAATGCAAGGAATAACGTGCATGACTTACCTGTGTTACAATGCTATTTTTAAAATATCATTTATTAAAGTCCCACCTGTTCTGCAGATTTAAGGCAGCTTAATTTTGATGGGTCCAGAATCATTGTGCAAAAGGGCATATCTCCCTCATCTTCCACTTTTCTCAGCAGTTCCCATTGATTCCCCCCTCCAAGAAAATGGGGGGGGGGTGCTCATGGTTAACATGAACTGTGGCATAGAGCAGCAGGATTAAGATGGGGGATGAGGTGAAATTTCCATCATCCGTCTTCTACCAGTGAAGAAGCTTTCTTTACTAAATCTCCCTGTTGGCAGAAGAGGGAGAGGGCTGATTTTGCTTTTTTACTTTCCCTTTGCCATGATGGATTTTGTCCATGAGATTCCCCTGATACCACTTTTTTTTGTTGGTCATAGGGGCTGCTGGGAGAAGGGGAAGGTGGAAAGAAAATCCACCTTCATGCCTACCTTTTGTTCATTGGATCCAATTCACAATCATTGCTTTCTAATAGGAAAAGATATTGAATAAAAGTATATGTATTTGCTTTGTTTGATGTAGTCATAACACTGCAAGCTGCCTGATTGATCAATTGTTTGTAACTGCTATTTTGAATAATTAAAAAGATTAAAGCAAGTTACCTGTATCTTCCTGTGTTCTAGACTACAGTCCCCGGCAGAAGAAACAATGTAATGCTACATCCTTTGCATTCAGATACACCCTATAAAATTACAGTTGTGGCAGTTTATGAGGATGGAGATGGTGGACAATTGACAGGAAGTGGGAAAACAGGCATGTCTGGCATAATATTAAATACAAGATATTCTGGTTTTGATGTTATTAAATGATTGCAGAGGATCCTTTTTGTGAACTTTGTATGCATTCAAGCAAAGTTCTAAGGAGTAGGAGAACAATATGACAATCTTCGGATATTTAATAGTTTTTGTTACTTGCAGCTGACCTGATCAGCACCAATCTAAGAAAGTTTTAAACATGTTTAAATCCTGTTGACATAAGTGAGATGTAAGAAAACTTACCTTTCCCTTCTACGTTTTCTTTGATTCTGGTCCAAAGCTTCATGTGTCTCAGCTGTACAAACAGAGCTCCCTGTAAGGGGGGACTGTCCCCCCCCCCCCAAAATGTACGGGAACACATGCGCTATGGAGATGCAACCACAGAATCCCCCCCCCGCATTGAAGTAAATGGGCCAAACCTTGGATGTGTGGGGCCCCATTTAGCTTTGGCTATCCAAAGCTAAGTGTTTTAAAAGTCTTAACGCTTGAAGAATATTTTCTTAGGGACACCATGGGATGTTCTTCAATGGAGGATTTAGGGAATAGCTTGGTAAAAACCCTGAATAGTCAGTGAATGACGGTGATTCTTGGGGGTGTTTTTTAGCTCTAAGATCACTCAGTTAGCAAACCTTTGCATCGTATAACAACATGTATGACATTGTTCAAGGACAGCATAAGCAATTATGGTTTATACTTTCATAGGCACCATTCAGGAGTAACTATAAATATTGCAGTATTCACTCCTTGAATTGCATTATGCCTGGAGATGCCCCAGCAACATATCTTTGTCTCAGTGAGAGAATTCATTTGGGGGGGGGCACCCACAGTCCTCAAAGTTTTTGTATATCCTTAGCCTCAAAACCTGGAGCCTATTCTGGCCTCAAAACATGGAATAATATGCAGGTTAGAGGAAAGTGCACTGGTGGTTTCTGTGCAGATATGGAACACTCCTGCCAGCTCTTGTAGAAAGGAAGCCCCACAGAAAAAGAGGTGCACGGGGACAAACTGTAGTCACAGTACAGAACCATCAGTACAGGAAGCAGAGCTTTGCAGCTGGGCAGCTATAAGGGAGCTGGAGGAGGTCAGCCATAGGGAACAGATATCGGGAGAGAGGATGAAGTAGGACAAGAATTAGCCAGGAACAGTATACAGGACCACAGACAGCTCCAAGGCCTACAACTTGCTCCAACTGTTGTCTGAGTTAAAGTCAGCCCTTACGCACTCTCGGACATTCTAATATCTGAAGCGAGCTCAAGCTTTCCTGAGCAAAGAACAGCTCCCATAGGATCCATACTGTGGCTTAGAGCCCAGCACTACTTCAGTGTTCCTGGCAGATTCTCTGACATCACCGACTCAGAAGCTGTTGTATCTGGTGCACCATCTTGGGCTTTTTACGAACATGCAACTGTAGACAGCTTTTTTCGGGTTATCCAGTCACTGGCTCAGAGCTTCCATTTTCACCAGGAATCCGTTCTGAAGGACACTGTATTAACATATAATAATTCTGCACTCTAACATGCTGCTCCTCTAACTTTGTACACACACCTTTTTTTTTTTTTTAGTTGGACTGCTTTCTCCTCAGAACATCCGCATTTCAGATGAATGGTATACCCGATTCAGAGTTGCCTGGGATGCTGCACCATCACCTGTTCTTGGGTATAAAATTGTATATAAACCTGTAGGTAAGAGAAACAAAACGCTGCCTCAATAAGGAGCACTTCCATAACAGCTAGGAACTGATGCGCTTAAGGACAAATCCTTTCCATAATCTTCTGAAGTGGAAACTGAGGGCTGGTTAATGAAGATGAGGTATATACCATGAGGTGGCAACTGATATACACAGACTCTTCTTTAAAGTTACTAATGAATAATACAATAGTTCTCAATGTAACCTATATGATCCTTGTTATTTATATCAATACAATTATTCCAAAGTACAACATGGTCTATTTCTTATAATAACCAGTAATAACAAACAACAGCATATACTTCTGTTCAGTACAGCTTGTGAAAGATTTTACAGCAGATATTTTTGCTTAGTACGGCTTGCGAAAGATTCTGACGGTCTGAGGCCCCGTCCACACTGTTACTTTTGTCGCTCATTTCTCCCTATTGCTTTGGGTTCCTCCTCCTTTTCCACATGTGTTTTGCTCCCTCTGGGACTACTAGAGAGAACAAAACATATGGGGGGGTGGGGGAACCTGAAGCAGTAGGGAGAAATGAGCAACAAAAGTGACAGTGTGGATGGGGCCCCAGTTTACTTTCAGCCCATTTCTTTATCAAATAATCCTCACTGTGTACAATATAAAAATACAAAGAGTACAAAAAGAGGGGTCAGAGGGGTTTTTTTGTGTTTTTTTGTGTTTTTATATTGTATACAGTATTTTATATATCGTATACAGTGAGGATTCTTTGATAAAGATAAACATGAATCATATAAGTTACATTGAGCCCTATTGTGTATATTGGTTGCCATCTCATGGTGTATATTTGTATTGGGTTAACTGTCCATGAGCCTGTAATTTGGTGTAATGAAGATGAAGTGACACTAGTGAACCGGCAACGTTTTACATAAATTTGCTATGGGGGCTTGCAGCCATACTGCAGCTGCAAGTCCCTGGTAGCAACTCCTGTGTAAAAGCACAATTGTGGCCCAATTCAGCGGAGAACTTTGGTACAGTAGCCTTCCAAGGTAGCCTTCTCGAAAGTGCTACCTGTTCCACGCACAGGGCCGGAGAGACAGGGACAGATCAGGAGTCTCACTGCGTGGATAAGACGATGGTGTATGGGGGAAGGGTTCAAGTTTGTTAGGCGCTGGGATGCTTTTTGGAACAAGAGGGAGCAGTACAAGAGAGATGGTCTCCACTTGTCCCAGGAAGGAACCAGGCTGCTGGCGCTTAAAATCAAAAAGGTGGCAGAGCAGTTTTTAAACTGAATATTGGGGGAAAGCCGACAGGAGATGAAAAGTCTCTGGTTTGGGATGGCTCATCTCAAAGAGGTGAAGGGATAGCAGTTACTTTTCTACAAGGATATGGATTACAATTGTCCACTGAGACTGTGGCTAATGATAGGGACTGACTGGCAAGGTCTCAAGGCAGCAAGAGGAAGGTTGTGAGCTTAACATGTATGAGAAACTATAGATATTTATATACTAATGCTAGAAGTGTCTGAAGTAAAATTGGGGAGTTGGAATGCTTGGTGTTGGGGGAAAACATAGACACTGTGGGTATTTCAGAAACTTGGGATGAGGAAAATTAGTGGGATACGGTGATTCCTGGTTATAAATTATTTTGGAAGGATAGGGGGAAAGGGTTGGAGGTGGAGTGGCACTGTATGTCAGAGGGGATATACAGTCCAGTAAGATTGAGAGGATAAGAGAATTGAATTCCCTTCTGGAATGGCTATAGGTTGAATTAGTGGGCCCAAAAGGAAGCTTAACATTGGGAGTTTGTTATCGCCCACCAGCTTGAAAGATAGAGGAGGGTTATAAAATGAATTAAAGATAGCAGCTAGACGAAATAACTGTGTTGTAATAGGTGTTTTTAACTACCCACATATTGATTGGGTCGATATGTGTTCAAGTCGGGAAAAAGAGATTGAGTTTCTAGACACTCTCAGTGACTGTGCTATGGAGCGGATGGTCACAGAACCTACCAGGAGAGAAGCAATCCTGGATTTGGTCCTAAGTAATGCCCAAGACCTGGTGAGAGATGTAGACGTGATTGCACTACTTAGGAACAGTGACCATAATGTTATTGAGTTCAACATTTGTATAAACAGGGAGTTGCCAAAAAAGACTGACACAACCACTTTTAACTTTAAAAGGGGTAACTTCTCTGAAATGAGGGGACTGAGAAAGAAACTGAAAGGAAAAGTAGAAAGGGACAAAACCATTGGGGAAGCTTGGAGACTGTTTAAAATTACAATCCTAGAAGCTCAGAGAAAATACATACTGCAGGTTAGGAAAGGCACAAATAGGTATAGAAAAAGCCTGCATGGGTAACAAACAAGGTAATGGAAGCTGTAAAAGGTAAGAAGGATTCCTTTAAGCGGTGGAAAGCTAGTCTCAGTGAGGCTGATAAAAGGGAACACAGGCTGCGGCAAATAAAATGCAAATCTGTGATCAGGCAGGCAAAAAGGGAATATTAGGAGCATATTGCAAAAAACATAAAGACCAACAATAAAACTTTCTTCAAATACATTAGGAGTAGGAAACCAGCCAGGGAAGCAGTGGGGCCCTTGGATGACCATGGGGTAAAAGGTGAAGTGAAGGATGATAGGGAAATGGCTGGGAAGCTGAATGCACTTTTTGCCTCTGTCTTCACTGTGGAAGATTAGAAGTGCTTGCCCACTCCAGAACCGCTGATTTCGGGAGGGCTGTTGAAAGACCTGAGTCAGACTGAGGTGATGCGAGAGGAGGTCCTATGTCTGATAGACAACTTAAAAACCAATAAATCACTAGGCCCAGATGGCATAAATATCCCCCCTGAAAGTTTTTTAAAATTTTAAGATTTTTCTGCACACGGGGCGGGGGTGCCTCCGTGTGTAGAAAAATCTCCCTGTCCCCCAAGTGCCCCCCTGTGCAGATTTAGCTATCCGTACGGTGGGGGGCACTTGGCTATTAGTATATAGATATGGAGCAGAGAGCCATCAGTGGCTATTAACCACAAGGTATAGATAAGAACTCTCAGACTGGGGACTTGTAGCTGCAATGTTATTGGCAGTCCTCATTGGCAACTTTTGTAAAGCATAAAGTATAGTTTGGCCTTCAGTCTAACACAGATCCTTGTAGTCTTACATAGTGTTGTAAATTAAGGCTCATTGTGTTTCTTGTGGTTGTTCCTTTTTCCTTTAAGGTACTGATGAACCCATGGAAGTGTTTGTTGGAGAAGTGACTTCATACACATTGCACAACCTGTCTCCTAGTACTTCCTATGATGTCAATGTTTATGCTCAGTATGATTCTGGACTCAGCTCACCTCTGATAGATGAAGGCACAACATGTAAGTTAAAGTCTTTTAGTACATATTCATGATGATATCCTTAAATGACAATGAAATCCTCTGGGTTAGTAGAAAGGCAGACCTGGGATTTCAGATGTCTCCCTGTCTTGAAAAGCCAGGTTTGTACTCTGGGAGCAGCAGTTGACACTGCAGCCACCATAGAAGACCAGGTGGCGGCAGTGGTCTGGAGTTCTTTTGCCCAGCTCTGGCTGGTACGTCAGCTTTGTCAGTTCCTAGATAGTTCTATCTAGATGCAGTGATACAATCCTTAGTTACATCTAGACTGGACTATTGCAGTGTGCTGTACTTGGGATTATCCTTGAAGAGCGTTCAGAGACTGCAGCTAGTGCAGAACAATGCGGACAGGCTGCTGGTTGGGGCCCGCTATCGGGAGTATGTGATCCCAATATTACAGCAATTATGCAGGCTACCAATCCTCTCTTGAGCCCAATTCAAGGGGTTGGTTTTGACCTTAAAAGCCTTACATGCTTTGAGACCAGGGTATCTGAAGGACCATCTTCTCCCACATGTTCCTGCCTGGGAATTAAGACCCCAGGGAGAGGCCCTCCTGACTGTTCCATCAACCACAGAAGCTCATTTGGTGGATACACGAGAGAGGCGGCCTTTTCATTCGCAGCCTCACGATTATGGAACAGCCTCTCCGGGGGGGGGGGGTGCCTGGCCCCCTCACTTGTGATCTTTAGGAGGCAGCTGAAGACAGTTGAATTTAGTGCTGCATTTGATTAAAGAATTTCTAAACTGTGATTTTCAGTCGTATTTTATTAATATTGTAAGCCGTCTTGAGCTCTGGAAGAAAGAAATATGGCTAATAAATATTCTAAATAAACAATAAATACTGTTATTTAAGGCAGTATGTACTTTTAGGAGTTATCACCTTAATAGTGGTCCTGCTGCATTTTGTCCCAATATTACAAAACATTACAAATGTTTTTTTTTTAAAGTTTCTCTGGATTTATTATTTCCCCAAATATTACAAACCTTAAAAATAAGACTTTATTTTGCTTTTTCAACAAAAGGAATAGAATATTCAGTTTTATTAACCCCCCCAACATTGTTTTACACGAATTGGAGCATCCTATGAGAATGTGAAGATCCGCAATCTTGCAGAATGGTGGCTACAGGAAAAATGGTTGTCCCTACAATTAATATAATGGTTTATTTGGCTTTATTGACTTTAAATATATATATATATATATATAGATATATATATAGATATATATATAGATATATAGATATTGCCTGTATTGAAATAACCATAGCCACCATCTTGAATTGAAATACTGAAATAACCATATCCACCATCTTGGAAAATGGAGGCTACAGGAAAAAATCCCACAACTGGAATGTCTACCCAAGAAAACTTTAAAACAATAGTGTCCTGAAACATACAAACAATCAAATTCTCTGTACATGTTTTTTTCCCAGGGGTCTATTGTGGATCCAGGACTAATTTCCAAATGACTGAGATAGCACAGCTTTCAAGTAGCACAATGTTCCCATCACCTCCCCCTAGTCATTTTTATCTTGTTTATGACAACCTTTCCCACTGTTTGAAGCCCTTAAATATATTTTAATTTACCTGTTAAACATCCAGTAAGGATGTCTCTTCCAGAGTACCATTGTGCTGCCAATTCACAAGCCTTCTGGAGGAGTGGGTAGTTAAACAATAGGTTCTAGCCAATGTGATCTCTTTTCCCAATGTGGAAGCAAGTATGCACACAGTTTCCTGAAACTAGCTAAACTAAGTGCTGGAAGTCTAGAATGGATTAGCCTTACTATAGCATTGAGTTGAAGGGTGATCTGTCTTCCCCTTCCCCAAGCAGTTCCCCACGACCTCTGAAAAGCTGTCACTTGGACTTGAGCAAACCTTACAGTCAAAAATGCCATGAAGCATGGGGTGAAGAAGGGCTATTGGACAATATTGCCCTTAATTCTCTTGTGTGCCAGCAGTCTCCTTTGTCAGCAGAAATGCTGGCAGCAGAAGAGCAAGGAGTGACAATTTTATCCTAACCGCAGCTTTGTGCTCCATGACATTTTGTCCACAAGGTTCCTGTGACACCCAGGATCAGCTTTTCAGAGGAGTCTATTGAAGACACAGGAGATATTGAAAATATTTGAATCTGCTAGTGTTGATACACTCATGGCTTACAGGATTCAGCCCATCAGCTGTAGTTCTTAAATCCAAGGTGTGCATTACCAAACACTCTTGTGTAATGGTAACCTGACAACTACTACTGCAAAGGATCCCAAGGACAGATTTTACACCAGACTCTCTCAAAGATGCTTTTCTTTGTTTGGCTGGTGTTCCAGACCGTGGTTATTGTGCAAACAAGGATTGGGAACTATGTGTGGGAAACAGCTTAGGAGGAGGTTTAAGGGAAGAATGGTAGGTGGGTTAAGTGTTAACTATACCACCCTGCTTGGAAATCGTTACATTTGGATGTAATGTAATACATAGTTTGGCCTGAAAAGTTAATTCTGTTTTCTTTTGGCCTGGGAGGGCCCATTATGTGAAAGGCAGCATGTCTGGATATGGGAAACCCTGCCTATAAAAGTTCTTTAGCAATTTTCACATGTGGAATTCACAGTGAATCATTTCCCATGAAAAAGAAGAGAAAACTCTGTCATCTCATTATTGCTTAAATCAGCTTCCATTCAGGTGTTGAACAGTTTAACTCTGCAGAGCAGATGTCCTTGCACTCACACTTCATATGAATTCATTAGCATCACTCTAAATGACGTGGTTAATAGGGAAATGGACAAATTTATATAACTAATGTTTAATTTTTGTATTAGTCATAAGTTAATTAGGGATGGGCATGAGCCAGTTCATGAACAAAAATCGGCCTGAATTTGCGCCAATCCAGAGTTCACAAACCAATGTTTTGTTCACAAACAAATATTTCCATGAATATTTCCTGGACTTGTGGCCAGTTTGGTTCGGCTGTTCGGGGCCAGCCATTTAAACCTGACAGCTGAGCAGTGCAGGCGTCTGCCAGGAAATGGAGGGAAGTGAAACCAAAGAGTTAAATGGTCACTAGCTGACTAGTGGATCCGCTGAACTTTTAGGTTGAAATGGCTGCCAGCCATTAAACCCCTCGGGTTCACTTCTCTCTTTGAAGTAGGGGGGAATGAAACCAATGTCTGCCAGCCATTTAAATTAAATGAAATGTGAAAATTTCTGCCAGCCATTTAAACCTAACCACTAACTGGCGGGCCTGTTCAGCTGTTAAGACCCGGTCAGCTGTGAGCCATTAAACCCCTTGGTTTCACTCCTCCCCTTTCAAATGGGTGTAGTGAAACCAGCATTTAAACCTAACAGCTGACTGGCAGACCCAGGCATCGCCCCCCTGCTGCCACAGTTGGGAGAAAGGGGGAATCAGACTTGCCAGACCAGCTCAGTTCGAGTGGGGCCCTTTTAGGTCCGTTCGGGATTCGGTTTGGGGGCTGCCTCGAACCCCAAAATCCAAACCAATTTCTTTGATTTTATGCCCATCCTTAAAGTTAACTGTTCCTGTCTTTCTCCATCTAGTTGATTGTCCTTCCCTCCTTTTATTTGTAGTGTACTTAAATGTGTCTGATCTAACAAGTTACAATGTGGGATGGGACACTTTTTGCATCAAATGGGCAGCTCATAGATCAGCTACTTCTTACAGACTGAAGTTAAATCCACTTGACGGTAAATATATTGAATCTTCTCTGATATTTTAGTGATGTGTCACAATTACTATGATGACAATTTAATGAGGGGTTAATTGCTTGAACAAGGCCACTCCCTTCATCATTGCCTTTGGAGTTCTACTGCCATTGCTGTAATCTACATGTGTTCTTAAGTATCATTTTCAGGATGATGCTGGTTGTCAGGGCAGGGATTATGTAGAATAAAAGTGAATGTTACCTCTTAATTTCAGGAGGGTAGCTATGTTAGTCTGTAGTAATAAAACAAAATTAAGTTCCAGTAGCACTTCAAAGTTCAACATTCCCCCCCCCCCCCCCCAGGATATAAGCCTTTTGTGAGTCAAAGTGAGCTTTGACTCATGAAAATTTTGGAAAATTGTGTTGGTCTTCAAAGTGCTACTGGACTTGAATTTTGTTT
This sequence comes from Lepidodactylus listeri, assembly GCA_029233225.1. Taxonomy (NCBI): domain Eukaryota; kingdom Metazoa; phylum Chordata; class Lepidosauria; order Squamata; family Gekkonidae; genus Lepidodactylus; species Lepidodactylus listeri. The sequence goes on along the minus strand of JARCFY010000016.1, from coordinate 57,887,366 downwards.
ACCTCTTGGTGTTCCTCGACTTCCCATCATACTCTTGTGTCCCTGATTGGAAGAGAAGATGCCTCTGATTTTCTGCCTTATGTTCTCATTCTTAAGGATCAACTTGTAACTCTGTCTAAAAAGTACCAGAGTCTCTGGTGGTACCCACTACATGTACTGTGAAGCAGCCACAGATATCTCAAGCTTTCTTAATCTTTTTAGGGAATGCAGCTTTGTAAAGGAATGCACCTTATTTTAGGACTTTCCTATTGCACTGAATAGTGGAGTGGATTTCATATTTAGTGGCAAATCCGTTTCCTCCCAAATGGGTTGTGTTCCTGCCCAGAGATACCAGATGATCTGACTGGAACTCTTAGCCTCTTCTCTCCCACTGTCCAAGAGCTCCAATCAGATTGGATCAGCTGTCTCTGGAAAATAGCCAAGTTCTGTCTTGTGATCCTGTGAGTGGCGGAACCCTTAAATCTTTGATTCTGTTTTATTGTTTCCTTCATCACTTTCATTTTCTTGTTTTACTCCTCTGGTTAAAGACTCTGGGTCTTTAATGGTGGCATTGTAAACAGTTATTCACTTCTGTAACCACTGGCAGCATGGGATAGCCCAGTCTTGTCAGATCTCAGAAGCTAAGGAGGGTCAGTCCTTGGAAGGGAAGACTTTGCAGAGGCAGGCAACCCACTTCCGCTTCTTACCTGCTGTGAAACCCCTTGCTGGGGTTACCATAAGTCAGCTGTGTCTTGGTGGCACTTTACACACACATAACTATTGAAGTCAAAGAGCTTAGAATGGTGTAAGGGTCTAAGATTGAGGGTCATCTTTGCAACAAATATCCATGTCTTGGCATCATTGGGCGCCACCTTGCACATTCCCAAGAACTGAACACAATATGAAGAGTAGGTAGTAGAAATGCTAAAACTTCTCTGAGCAGCACTGTCCTTTCTATGTTCTTTTGATCAATTGCAAACCAATAAGGTTCTATGTTTTAAACATTTTTTCGGGTTATTTTTTTATACAGGATCTAGAGGGCAAGAGATTACAGTGCGTGGAACAGAAACCAGCCAGTGTTTTACTGGCCTTTCACCAGACACTGAATACAATGCTACAGTCTTTGTTCAGACTCCAAACCTTGAGGGGCCTCCAGTATCTGTGACGGAACGAACATGTAAGTAACAGAATGGTGGTGATGATTATTAAAGGAAAACGATTTTTTTAAAAAAATCATTCTTAATTGTTATCAAAATATTATCAGCTTTTTGCATATAAAATACGGTCCCACTGTTAAGGAATTTTGTTTGAATTTGCTCCCATGTATGAGATCTGTTTCCTTGCATATTGGTCAGATCTCAGAAAAAACTGTTCATCCCAGTCTTTACATTTTGTGTATCATACGTAGTGGTTCAGAATCGTTCAAAAATATCATTGAGTAGAAATCCTTCAAGTTTAATAGAATTCTTCATCAGAACAGAAAAGGTGGCAAAGGATAAAAAAATATTTTAGGGCATGAAATCCCTAGTCCCTGGTTTATATAGTCTACAAAATAAGCTAATTGTACACAGAGTGGGAGTCCAGCCCAAATGGGAAGGGCAGAAGGAGAACATAGACACATTAGATGAGGGGAAATCAGGCTGCCATTTTTATGGATCACCAGTTCTTTCTCTGGGCACAGTACAGGATAGGAATAATGGGTGTAGCTGAGGGCCTTCAAAATGCGCATATGGGGAACTTATAGTCAGCTTGAATTAAATTTTAAAACGAACTGTACTTTTCTGCAGTAAGCCAGTGGAAATTGTAATTCATGAGGTTAAAATGTTTATATGTAAAGTATTTCAGCTGATTTTTTTATGTTAGTGATCAAGCCAACAGATGCCCCAACTGAACCACCAACTCCTCCTCCACCTCCAACAATTCCACCTGCTCGAGATGGTAAGAGTCTTTTAAAGGTTTTTCACTTTTTTTGGACACATCTGTGAAATCAAAGCTTTGAAACTGTGGCTGCTTAAGAGCCCTGAGGTTGGTTTTTCTCTGTCTTTGTCCCGGGTCCTCCCGGGACTCCTGGGAAATTGCGGACCCACCTGGTGCAACCCCCTGGCAACCACATCACCCCCACCCACCCAGAGAAGCCTCCCCACTTACCAGCATGGGGGCAGTGGCCCCAAAGGTGGCGGGAGGACACGGTGGAGGCCGAAGCATCCCAGAGCAACCAGCAGATGCCTGGAGACAGAGGGCGAGCAATGCGGCCCCAGCCTAGCTGGAAAGCGGTGGCCAGGCCCGAGCCCGAGAGTGGCAGAAGCAGCGCAGCTGGGGAGAGTCCCCAGCTGCTGAGGAACAGGGCAACGGGATGGCAGGGCTGCGGGGCGCGGCCAAGGCCAGCGGCCCACAGCAGGAGACTGGCGCTTCAAGCGCATGGGTGGGGGGAGGGCCAGAGAAGGAAGGGCCCGCGTCTTTCCTTTTGAAGGGAGGCGGGGCCAGGGAAAGGGAGGAGTGGCCAGGGAGCGGGGCAGGATAAAAGGAGAGGGGAGAAGGCTTGTGAGGAGGAGGCGGCGGCAGCCAGGAAGAGGAGAGCCAGAGAGAGCGGGGAAAGAGCTGAATCCAAGCTGAGGCAGGGGAGGTGACGTAACTCCCCCCATCCTCTGCATCTGAGGCCTTCAGAACCCTCCTGCAGGGATCCTGCCTAGACTCTGGGGGACCGCTACCCCCTTTCGCCCCTTTCAGCTGGGGTGACCCTTAGCCAGGAGAGAGCGATGGTGCCATGGCCACAGGCGGTCTACCCCCAAGGAGCCCCAGAGACCGCTACAGTCTTCTTTTCTAACTGTGTTGGTTTATGTTACTTCAATATGAATTTGTAACAGTTGAGCTCAGTGTGATAAATTCTTCTCATAGATGCACTGAAGATTTCATTGTCATTGTTTCCTTTTATCTTTGTATTCCACTTTCTGTAAGCTTCCCAAGTGTTCCCATATGCATGTTTGATGCACATATTTTGAGTCTTGCAAGGTATTTTCTGTAAATTTTACCAGAGGAAAAATGACAATTGTATTCTGTGTTTCACTCTGCAAAAAATCAGCAACATGCTATTCTTTAAATTACTGTTCCAGTACCTTTAATAGCCTGTTCCTGCCAAATGACATAATCTAACTATGTATCTTTCAGTATGCAAGGGTGCCAAAGCTGATATAGTGTTCTTGACTGATGCCTCCTGGAGTATTGGAGATGACAATTTCCATAAAGTACTAAAATTTGTTTTTAACACGGTTGGAGCCTTTGACCTAATCAACCCAGCTGGAATTCAGGTTTGTTTCTGCTTTCTGTCTGTCAGTAAGATAGAGAAACATGGACTGATTTCATACGTTGCTGCTCTGCCCCCGCTCTTCCCTTTCCCCCAATTGCATGCGTGAATTTCCCGCTAAATGCTGTGTGGCCGCATTTTAACCCGCAGTTTCGTCTGATTTCCCTCGTGTCTTCTAGATCCTCAAAAAACAGGATTGACAAGAAGTGGGGGAAATCGGGCGAAGCTGCGGGTCAAAATGTGGCTGCACAGCACATAGTGGGGAATCGACACATTCAGTTGGGGGAAAAGGAAGAGTGGGGGCAGAGCAGTGGCTTGAGTGAAATCAGTCATAGATTTTCAAGAATTCAAGAATTTCATAGATTAAAAGAAACCACTAGACTGCATATTAGCCTAAGTTAGCACTTTGGGCAGATTCTTTCCATTTGCTCTGCATTTTAACAGCTTGCTTTTTGATTCCCTTTGGTTCTTTACGCCTTCCTCCCAGTCTGTATCTTGCTTTATCTTTTTCCTGGGGACTCTGTGGAAGCTATAATAGGTGGATAATAAATGTGAATGACCTCTGGTTGGACCTTTTGCTGATTTTGGGGGTAGAAGAGATAAGAAGGCAGTACTTGTGCTTCCTTAACAACAGGAAATTGTTGGACGGTTGCAAAATGGCAAAAATGCCTAGCTAGAAGCAGAAAGTTGTTGCATTTTACCTTTTATAAACTGGTAACATGGACGTATTGTTCTGGATAGACAGGCTCAGATCACATTCTCTAGTAGAAAAAAAACTGAGGCTTGGTATGACATTTTATCTACGTGAAATGTTTCACTGTTTGTTACTGAGACTGTAGGGATGGTTTCCAGGTTTTGTTTTGCACATATCTCAACTATTATAATGCTGTTTGCGTATTGGAAAAAAAAATCCCATCACATGTGGCAGTGGCCAGAGAAAGGCCCTCATTGGTTTTCCTATTTCTGCCCCCATTTTTCTATAAATTTTAAATCTTGTGTTTTTAGAAGGCTTTCTGTCCAGTAACCTAAGATAAAACTTTGTATGCTTCATTTCAGGTTTCTTTTGTGCAATACAGTGATAGTGCACAGTCTGAGTTTCATTTGAATACATATGATGATAAGGCACAGGCATTGGGGGCACTTCAGAACATTCGATACAGAGGAGGGAACACGAGAACAGGTACCTGTTGATGGATTGCTACGTATTAATTTCAAGTGATCAGGCATTTTTTCCCTATGATCTCTTAGTACCTCATAATTTGAAATGTTAACATTCTTCCAGTAATAATCTCTGTCTTGCAAGAGAGTCCACCATGCTAATTGCTTGGGGTGAATCACCAAAGGTGGGTTCTAACGCCTCACTTACACTTCACAGGCAAAGCACTTACATTTATCAAAGATAAAGTCTTGACCTGGGAAAGTGGAATGAGGAAAGGTGTTCCCAAGGTACTTGTTGTGGTAACAGATGGTCGATCACAGGATGAAGTGAGGAAAGCTGCATCAATCATACAACACTCTGGTAAGCAAGTTTTATGTGATGGAACACAATAGGAATTATTACCAAATTAGAGCAAGTAGATGAATTGTCCAGGTAAATGCTAACAGAAAAAAAAATATATGAACACCAGGAGAAAACTGAGGGAGGGAATTATCAGTACTGTGAAACAGGGAGAGGGAAGAAGCTTGAACTGTTAGTCTAGAAATTGAAAGGAAAATTGGGAATTAAATTTAGTTAAATAAGTTGTGGATAGAGGATGTTCATTGATTCTACAGGCAGAAATCCAGAAGTGTTTTTTAAAACACCATTCCATTCTTCGCATTCTTTTCTTACCAGTTTTCATCTTTTGTATGATTCCCATAAAAACCTTAGTGCAAAGATTAAAGAAATCAGTTGTTTTTACTTAAGATATCTTCATCTCCTATATCTGTTCAGTGTAAACTATGGTGTATGAGGTCTTTGTTGCAAAATGTTCCATTCTTTTTCTTTCTAGGATATCATAATTTGGTTTTTTCTTAAATCAAGGAGATTTAAAACGTAGACATGTGTACTTTATCTTGTCTATCTTAAGAGTTTGTGTCACTTGATAGGTTCATCCTAATATAACTTGATGGGTTCATCCTAATAAGATTTAGAAGGTTTAGTTAGAAGAATTTCTACAAAGATTCCTGGACTGATATTCCTGCACTGAAATTTAAGTCGATTCGATTTATTATGATCAAAAATCAGCAAATACCTTAATGTTACATATAGTTAACAACGAAATACAGCCAGACAATTGGTACAGGTAAAATTTTTAGTCAAGACAATGTAAATTTTAAAATTTCCTAGGAATTAAATCTTCTGTCTGGTTAGGATAGCCATAGCACAAAATCTTGCTACCTTAGCAATAGTTTCATTTCAAATATCAGCTAAAAGAAGAGTAGAATAAAACTGATTTAGACCTGCCTGGGTAGGCAACAGTTATTGGTGTAATATATTTAAAACGAATCTTGTAATAAAATCGATAAAATAAAAGAACGAGCTCAATTGTCTCAACCTGTCAGTAAATGTTGTATTTACAGGTTTCAGTGTCTTTGTTATCGGAGTGGCTGATGTTGATTACAATGAACTAGCAAAAATTGCCAGCAAACCCAGTGAACGTCACGTCTTTATTGTCGATGACTTCGACGCTTTTGCAAAGATTGAGGATAACCTCATCACTTTTGTTTGTGAGACAGCTACCTCAAGTAAGTAAAATACTCACTCTACAAACCCTTCAAAATCTTTATCCTAATCCAGTCTAAAACGTGCCCCACGTTGAACTTTATCAAGGAAATATATTTGCGCACATTTCACATGGTTTTATAATTGAATGATCCGTGTAACACTGCTATCAGGGTTCATGATAGATGCGAGACTTGAACTTCCTGCCTGTTTGAACATATCTTTAGGCATTTTATATTTTGTTAATTTTTTATCTTGCATTTTATCTGTATAAGACTCTCAAGATACAAACGAGAATGTTTCAGTCAAATCAAACAAGCTGTAGTTAAAGAACATAAAACCAGATGTATAAAAACCAGTGTAAAGAAATCCAGTTAGAACCAATAAATACTTGTTTATGCTAAAAACTTGGGAAATAGGTCAGGCATATACTGGTATCTAAAACTTAAAGAATGTGCCAGACTAATGTGTCTATGGCTGAGGCACAGTACCACCAGCCTAACCTCCAAAGAGAGGGACACCAGGGGGGCATCATTAGACGATCTCACTTGATGGACAGGTTTTATGGAGAAAATGAGAAGATACCACTGTCCAGGTGTGAATTCCTAATTCTCTAAGCAAGTGGAGGAGTCTAGTTATGAGAAATCTCTATCAAAATATCTTCTGTCATAGGGATCTTACATCTTCCAAATGTAACAAAGTTTGAGTCCAGGGGCACTCTTAAGACCAACAAAGTTTAATTCTGGGTAGAAGCTTTCATGTGCACGCTCGCTTCTTCAGATACACACCCTGTGCACATACTGCAGCACTTTTAGGTACATGTATGGAACTCTTTGACTGCTTAACAGCACATCTGAGACAAATAAGCCTGTCGAGCCTGTCTTTGAAAATTTCCAGAATAGGAGAACCTGCACTCGCTCTGAACATCAGCGAGCAACGGTATAATTGCTCTTTTCTTGTCAAGTGAAATATGTTTTTTTTCCTTTTCCAGCTTGCCCTCTCATGTACTTGGATGGATACACTTCTCCAGGTAAGAAACTGTACATGCAAACTACTTCAACTTAGTAAAATTCTTAGTTTCACTTTATCTAAATTTCTCTACTCTGTTTTGTTTTGTTTTTGTCTTAATTTGAAATGCAGGTTTCAAGATGCTGGAATCTTACAACTTGACAGAGAAGTACTTTTCCTCAGTACCCGGAGTTTCCCTGCAGTCAGGCTCCTTCCCCAGCTATGTGGCCTACAAGCTTCATAAAAACGCCTTTGTCAGCCAGCCCACCTCGTAAGCCATGTTTCCGGTTCTCCTGGAGGGCATATTTCTTCTCCTGGGGAAGGATGCCTGTGTTGGGTTCAAGGAATGCATAACTGATACCTCCTGGGAGAAAGAATATTGTGAAGAAGCAGCCCAGATTTAAGAAATATGCTAGAAAATGGAACAACTGTTGTGAATAATTTATTGGGGTAGGGGTGTTGATCAGCAAATTTAGTGTTTTCAGATCCGGTTTTTATTTCTATGGGTTTTTATGTCCATGATGAATGAAACCTGCTCCACAGAAGATCTTCTTTGTGGTCTCTGTGCATTACACCTATGGGGATAAAGGGTGCCTGCGCCTGACCACTGGTAACTTCAATAAGCCTAAAAACCTATTTTTGACCGACTGCCTCGCTGACGTAGGAGTTCAGGGGACTGTCTTGAAATGGTTTTCCTCCTTTCTCCATGGTTGGGGACAGAGGGTGGTGCTGAGTGAGAGGGTCCCCCACGGTACCCACCAGAATGTGGAGTGCCACAGGGGGCGATCCTCTCGCCAATGCGATTTAACATCTATATGTGCCCCTTGCCCAGTTAGGCATTATGGGCTGGATTGCCATCAGTTTGCTGATGACACTCAGCTCTATCTGTTAATGGGCAGTCACCCATCCTCTGTTCCTGGAAATCTGGCTGAGGCTTTGAACGCTGTGGCTGGATGGTTGCGGCAGAGTCGATTGAAGTTAGATCCATCGAAGACGGAGGTCCTCTACTTGGGTTGTGGGGGTATGGAAGTGGGCACCAGGCTTCCCACACTGGAAGGGGCACCTTTGGTGCCAGCCCAGTCAGCGAAGAGCCTGGGAGTAGTGTTGGATTTCCTCCTTATCTATGGAGGCCAAGGTTGCTGCAGTTGCCAGATCTGCATTCTTCCATCTTAGGCAGATCAGGCTACTGAAGCCCTAGCTCTCCCCCCAGGACTTAGCTGCAGTGACCCATGTGATGGTCACTTCCAGGCTTGATTACTGCAACTCGCTCTATGCAGGCTTACCCCTGAAGCTGATCCGGAAATTACAGCTGGTACAAAATGTGGCGGTGCACCTTCTGACATCGACGCCTGTGCGGGTGCACATTCAGCATGTGCTTTGTTAACTGCATTGGTTGCTGGTTGAGTACTGGATCCGCTTCAAGGTGCTGGTAATCACCTTCAATGCCTTACGTGGCCTGGGACCAATGTACCTAAGGGACTGTCTCTTCCCATATATGCTTTGAAGAGCATTATGCTCTGAGAGTCAGCATCTCCTGGCGATCCCTAGCCCAAAGGATGTCCACCTAGCCTCAAACAGGGCCAGGGCTTTTTCCGCCCTGGCCCCCACCTGGTAGAACATGCTCCCTACTGAGATCAGGGCCCTGTGGGATCTTATTCAATTCTGCAGGGCCTGCAAGACGGAGCTGTTCCACCAGGCTTTTGGCTGAAGCAGCGGGTGTCCACACATGCCCCCCCCCCGAGGTTGCAGTCTCCCACCCACTGATAACCGGCCATACCTACCTACATCAATTAGCTGGATTCTCCCTACAGCAGGATATTGATTTTATATGTTTTTATATGTTTACAATCCGTTTTAAAATTTTATTGTATTTATTGAAATGTTGTAACCCGCCCTGAGCCCATTTATGGGATGGGCAGGATATAAATGCAATACATACATACATACATATTGACAGTCTCCCATATCACTGTCAGAAGACCTAAAGTTGCACGAGGAATTGGTCAAGTGTACGGCTCACACCTTGGGGGTATCCTTTATCCAACCGAAACAGACCGTCACAGATTCAGTCTTTGATATCGTCCAACTGGACACATCAACAGCCATCTCTCTTCCAGTTGCCAGTGTAATTCTCCAAGCAGCCTTGGGACAAACTGTCATCTACAACAAATTCATCTGGAAATCTAGAGCATATGTATCGGGTCCAAGAAACCGGAGCGGAATTTCTATCTTGCCATCCTAAGCCAAACTCAAAAGTAGTCACCTCGGCATTGAGGAGTAAATGTACCCATTCAGCCCCGGTGGACAAAGAAGGCAGAAAACTAAATGCATTTGGCAGAAAGTTTTATTCAGCGGGTGCTCTGGGAGTGAAAAACACAAACTACCTGGCCTGTATGGGCCATTACCAATGCTCCTTGTGGGAACAACTGTCGGAGATCCTACCAGGCCTCCCCAAGGACAAACACCTTGTAGTCAGACGCCTCCAGAAGGAGGGCATGACTCTCTCAAAACAGCAGCTGAATTCTTCCAATATTTGCCAAAACAATCACGTCTGCCATAGCTTTATGCAGACATGCTTTGCTTCGTTCCACATCACTTCCACAGGACATGCTCCTGTATTGAGGATCTCCCATTTGATGGGCAAGGCCTGTTCCATTCCACCTTAGATGCGGTCCTATAAGACATGGACAAAAGCATTAGAACATCACACAATCTGGGAGTGACTGGCCCCACACACCCAATGAAACACAAATTGTGGTCTCGTTCATGGCCTAAATGACAATATCCCAAGTCTTCTCCAGAGCAAACAACTACAATCAGGCTCTTGTTCCACCTACACCAAATCGAAGTTCCAATCGGATCAACAACTATCTAGACCCAAGCATTCCAGGATGCCCAAACAAGGCCTTTGACATGTGCTCCACCCTGTCGTCCCCATTCCTACCCCTTCCTTCCCACCCCTGGGGCACATGCTTGTCAGCCTTCCTTCCGGAATGGGTGCTCTCCATTATGTTGGAAGGCTACATGATAGAATTCCACAGTACACCCTCATCACAGGTCCTAATGGATGAAGTCCAGACCCTCCTGGGAAAGGATGCTATTGAACCTGTTCCTCCACAGTTTGAATGCCGGGGGTTTTACTCCAGGTAGTTCACCATCCCAAAGAAGGATGGAGGCTTCTGTCCTATCATGGACCTACAAGCCCTGGATCAATTTATTATCACAAGTTCCGTATGATGTCTCTGCAAAACATCTTACCTCTTATCAAACCCAATGCTTGGATGGCAACCATAGACCTCCAAGATGCATACTTCCATCTCAACATCTGGCCACCCCACTGTCAATACCTAAGGTTTACTTTCAGGGCAAGAAATTTCCAATACAAAGTCCTTCCCTTTGGGATCTCCGCCACCCCACGTACCTTCACGAAGACGATGGTGGTGGTGGCGACTTAACTGTGACTTCAGGGCACGTTGATCTTCTCATACATAAACAACTGGCTATTAGTCACAGATTCCGGAGCCGAGTGGCGTGAGACATCTAGTGAACGGTCAGCCTCCTACCCTCTCTCGGTCACCGGATCAATTTCACTCCTGACACTGGCTCAGAAGGTGAAGTTCATTGGAGCACTCATTGACTCCACAGTCAACTGGGCGTTCCTCCCAGGAGACAGAGCCCTAGCCATAATTCAGTTCGTTCAGATGCTCCAAGAGTCCCTAAGGACGACAGCCTTGGAAACCCAAAGGTTACTGGGGATGATGGCAGCAACAACAGCAGTCCTCCCCTTCGCCAAATTGCACATACGAGTGCTACAGCTCTGGTTCCTGAAACATTTCAAACCAATGAAACAGCATTAGTTAATGACCCTGCTTGTCCCACCTGCCATGTTACAATACCTCACCTGGTGGAGACACAAGTTAAACCTTTGCACAGGTGCCCCGTTCCAGCTCCTGATACCATCAATGACACTGAACACAGATGCCTTGCAAAGGGGATGGGGGGCTCATCTGAGGGGCCTCTGCATATAGGAGGCAGGTGGTCTCCACAGTTTCGACACTGCCACATAAACTACTTGGAACTTCTCACAATTCAATTTGAGTTCCAGTCATTTCAACCTTTAATCAAAGAGAGAGTGATAGTGGTACTAACAGACAACACTGCCACTCTCAGCTATATCAACAGTTTCCAGGAGCCTCTGTACGCTAGCAATGGATCTTTGGTTGACGTGCCTAAAGTGGGGGACCTTCCTACTGGCCATGCACCTTCCAGGAATCCAGAATCTGTAGGCGAATTGACTAAGCAGAGGGGAAGCCTCACTCCATGAGTGGGAAATCAACAAGTCCTACTTGACCCCTGTGTTCCACAAGTGGGGACGCCTGCAGATAGATGGGTTTGCAACATGGCGAAATCAGAAGTGCCAGGGAGGTGTGGACCCCCTCTCCCTAGGGGATGGTCTTCTCCTCCCATGGATGGGCCAATTTGTCTTCCTGTTCCTGCCCCTATCCCTCATAACAAAGGTAGTGAACAAGTTCCTCAGGGACCTACTGCACAGTACCCTCATCACGCCATGGTGGCCCAGGCAAGGGTGGTTCCCGGTGTTGTTAAAGCTCTCCCGGGGCCACTGGCACCACTTTCCTCTAGCCCAAACCTCCTCCTCTTGGCAGTGTACTTCACCTAAAGCTGATGGCATGGAGGATTTTCCTCAGCCCTTCTCAGATAGGGTAACAGAAGTCATCCTCAACAGCAGAAAACCATTCACCAGGAGATCCTATGCACACAAATGGGACAAATTTGTTAAATTCCACCCATCCTCGCTGTGCCCTCCTGAGGCAAGAGGGCTCCCGGTGATTTTTTTTTTAATTTCCTGCTATCGCTAGCTGAAAAGGGACTGAGTCACTCGTTGTTATGGGTCTACCTGGCTAACATCATGGCTTACCACCATCCCATAGATGGGTACTCGATGTTTAACCACCCCACACCAAGCATTTCCTAAGGGGCATGATGGTGTAGTGGTTAGGAGCACAGACTCTAATCTGGGAGAACCAAGTTTGATTCCCTACTCCTCCACATGCAACTGCTGGTGTGACCTTGGGTCAGTCATAAGTTCTTTCAGAGTTGTTCTCTCAAGGGCCGTTCTTGAGAGATCTCTCAGCCCCACCTACCTCACAGGGTGTCTGTTGTGGGGAGGGAAAGGGATTGTAAGCCGCTCTGAGACTCCTTCTGGTAGTGAAGAGCGGGGTATAAATCCAATCTCCTCCTCCTCCGTCACCGCTGCTGTTATTGAATACTTTGTAGTTTCTCTTTCCACCTAAATATTATTCTGGCTCTTCCAAATCTCTCAGATACTTTTGAGGTTTATTGCTGGATTCACTATTCTCGCTACTGTTCATGGCCACTTCAGGATCAGTTCCCCAGAGCCCCTAGTTTTGAAGGGATGGTGATTGTTTTCTTTTGTTTCTCTGGTAATAAGAGAAGAGCCCTGCCGTGTTCCTTGATAGAAGAGAAACAAACAAAACCCCCAGAAGCCCTGCTTCTGTATGCCCCAAACCAATAAATAAATACATTTCTTCTGCACAAAAAGGGATAGTTTTGAAGGGGCTTTTCCATCTTTTTTGTTTCTGATTTGCAACACACAAATGTGCTTTTGCTGAAGTCCCAGAATCTCAGGGCTGCAGATGTGTGCAATTATGGGACTTCAAAGAAACTATCTCCTAGTGCTAGAGTTGCCAACTCCAGTCTGGGAAATTCCTTGTTATTTGGGGCTGGATCTCATGAAAGCTGGGGTTTGGGGAGGAGAGGGAGCTCAGAGGGTTATAATTCCATAATGTACACCGTCCAAATCAGCCATTTTCCCCACGGGAATTGATCTCTGTAATCTGAAGATAAATTGTAAATCCAGGAGACCTGGACGTTGGCAACCCTATCCTGTGGTTATAGTCTACCTGTACGGGGTGGGGTGGGGATAAAATGCTGACCTGGATAGTCCAATCTCATCAGATCTTGGAAGCTAAGCAGGGTCCTCTCTAGGAGACCACCAAGGAAGTCCAGGGTTGCTACAAAGAGGCAGGCAATGGCAAACCATCTCTGAATGTCTCTTGCTTTGAGAACCCAACGGGGTCGCCATAAGTCGGCTGCAACTTGACAGCAAAAAAAAAAAAGTGTGATTGTCCTTTCGGATTGCTTATCAGAACTCCCACAGATGAGGTTTCAATCCAAAAACCAGTGATGGGAGAGGACCAAGTTTTAACTGTAATATCAGATTTAATAGGTGCCCATGGTTGTCTCTATTTCTAATGCTATTAGGCAGTTAATTTTTATTTATTTATTATATTTATATCCCGCCTTGCCAGCGAACCGGCTCAAGGCGGCTAACAAACATAAAATACCATCAAAGGTTTACAATATAAAATAAACAATTAAAATTGACACCACATCCTACACAGAACAGATGGCGACTTCAGAGTTCTCATGGCGAACAGAAACAGCAAGGGGTGCAACCAACAGGACCAGGGCGATGTTACCAGATCAGTTCCTCCGCCCAGTGGTGGCTCCTAGTTGAAAGCCTGGCGGAAGAGCTCCGTTTTACAGGCCCTGCGGAATTGCAATAGATCCCGCAGGGCCCTGATGTCATCCGGGAGCTCATTCCACCAGTGGGGAGCCACCTGGCCCTGGTACAGGCCAACCGAACGTCTTTCGGACCGGGGCAAGTCAGACGATGTTGAGTGCCTGACCTCAGTGACCTCTGTGGCCTATATGGGGAAAGGCGGTCCCTCAAGTAGGCAGGCCCCTGACCATACAGAACTTTAAAGTTAACACACTGGTGGTGTTGTGTCTTAGGCTCGAAGAATCTCTTCCAGCCTAAGGAGCTTGCCTACAACTTAATTGGATCATCTCCCCCTTCGCCCAGCAGACATATGATAAGCTAGTGCTAGGGAGACGGAGTGACAAAACACTGCGGGCAAAATGCCGTGAGGGCGGTGGATGCTGCAGGAAGGAGGGAGCACCTGGCTAAGCCGCATAACTGGAAGGCTTCCTCCGCTGAGCTCCCTCCACTTGGAGAGGTGGGGACATTTCATCCAACCCCTCCCACCATGCCTTGTGGCGTTCAGTTCATGATGCTCCCATGGCCTCTGTCTTAGAGACTGCTGAGCAGTGTTCCCCCTAAGCTGAGTTAGTGGGAGCCAGCTCACAGTTTTTTTACCCTCCGGCTCACAGATTTTTGTCTGAGCTCGGGAAGGATGGCTCCAGAGCAAATTAATTTATGCAGTAGCCAAATCGCTCACTCACTACTTTGATGCCGGTAGCTCACAAAGTAGAATTTTTGCTCACAAGACTCCACAGCTTAAAGGGAAGGGAAAGACAGGAAAAAAGGCTCACAGGATCCAACACAAAGTTCTTGCAGTTTTTCACGCATGTAATGAGTAATGTACTCATGTTTTCCTTAACAGGGAAATTCATCCGGATGGGTTGCCAAAGGCTTACACTATCATAGTTTTATTCCGCCTTCTTCCAGAAACCCCCAATGAGCCATTTGTAATTTGGCAGATAACGGACAGAGATTACAAACCACAAGTTGGAGTTGTTCTTGATCGTAAGTGTTTCTACAGCATGAATAGTATCTGTGAATGGAAATTTACAGCTTACTTCCTGTTTTCAAAATAGTTGCTGTTTTCATTCAAGGTGGTGTAGGCGATCTGTTCATTACCAGATGCCAGCTACGAAATAAATTGTGAGCCAAAAGAAACTAATGTGTGTAGCTCATATAGTTTGCATCATAGTTGCATAGACTCTGTTTTGCCAAGCCAAAGTTTGGTTGGCAAAGTTTATTTTGTATGAATACAGTCGGGCAAATTTCAATGCAAGTCTCACGTGTAGTAATTCATAGGGTATTTTGAAAGAATGATAATCAATTACGTTCTGAAATTGCACTTTAAAACGTCTAGCAATTAAAATGTTTCTCACAAATTTACACCAAGCAAAATTAATTTGCTTAACTGCGTTGTTGCCCATATAACCGAGCATCTAAAGAACAGACAGAATTGCGACAGTGATCTTTCTGAGTATTTGTGAGTAGGTAATAATACCAGCCTTTATTCCAGTTCACTGAGGGGGAAGACAAAAGGATAAGTAAAGACCTGGAAGTTTTTTATTTTCATCTTTAACCTGAGAGAACTTTTATCCAAGACTCTTAACTGAACTCACTTATGCTACGTCCACAGAATGAGTAGGTTTAAGGAGAAAAGTTTCGTAATTTGGGAATTGCAACAAGTCCCCTCTTGCCACACAGCTGTTAGTGATGGTTCTGTTTACCAGAAGTGGGTCTACCAGGAGGCCTACTTCCTCTGTCGGTGGATCATGCTTTTTACCCTTTGAAGTCTGAGAAGAGGTTGAGACTTGTTTGAGGCCCAAGACTTCAAATAATTTGCTTTGCTTTGTGGAATAAACAGGAACACTGGTATTTCAGAGCTCAAAATGATTTTTAAAAACCTTTCCAATATTGTAGCATTTGTATACCTTGTTAAGCTTGCAGGCGGACATGGAAAAAGGAAAGCCAACACCATTATTAGCTGGGATAATAAAAGGATCAACTTTATTTGATTTTACATCAGTCAAGGGATCTGCAGAACCAGTGAGACAGCTCATCCTATTCCTAGCCGCAGTATGGTCTGTAGCAGAAAAGTAGGGTTTCCTCTGTCTGTGCCGCACAGATTTTGCAGGCAAGACCACCTTGGCTCCGAACTCAGAGCTGTCAGCTGTGTACTGCTCAGTTGCCTTCTTCCCAAACGTTTTATTTCTCGAGAGAGGGATGCCCTGTCCTTTTCTCCCCCAGTGGAAAAGGGGATAACGACATCCCTCAAGAGGGCCCTGTCCCAGTTCCGTTAAGACACTAAGGCCCCGGGCCTCCGGTCTGAGGATTATCCTTTCACTCTATGCTAGACATTTATTTCCATTTAAACGTGAGTGTTACAGTTCAGAACGTCCTATTTATCCAGTTTGCTTGCCTTTGCTAAAGGGAATCCTCATTTTAACTAAAATATATTTCTTTTAATTATTAGACACCTGAACTAAATCTGAATCAAGCGTGTTGTAAACTTTCATGCCTCTAGTAACCCATGATTTTGTTGCATGTGACCTGTTTCACAGAATTACAATGGTCTGGATCCTTTCCTGTGAGAACTACAGAGCTGGTCTTCTGCTGCAGCGTGTACTCTTCTTGCTCTCAGCTCTGTGGGACTCCTAAACAACTTTGGTGTGGTGTCAGCAGGAGTGCCTAGAGTGCCAGAGGAAGAGAGCGCTGCAGCAAAGGGCCTTCCCTGCAGTGTCAGGAGAGAAGCATGCACAGAGCCAAAGGGATAGGATACAAATCTATACAAACAGGTGAAGAATGGAGATTTTCTTGTATTACAAAATGACATGTAATAAAAATGTCTCTCCCCCCCAACACCAGCCTCCAGCAAAGTATTATCATTCTTTAACAAGGACACAAGAGGAGAGCTTCAGACTGTAGCATTTGATGATGATGAAGTAAAGAAAGTCTTTTATGGAAGTTTCCACAAGGTAAGGTTTTCTCCTTAAAAATTGTTATGTCCTAATGACAACCACGCATGCAGTCAGAGAAACACACATGGCCGGGCTGGCTACCTACCGGAGCTTCGCTTCGGGAGACAATAGACTGGCTGGATTGTGAATTAGACCAAGTGGCCACCCAGGTTCCACCAGGGGACCTGTGGTTTAAGGTAACTCATGATTAATCCCATCAGGAAGTTTGGACGTAATCCTATCAGAGAGTGATCCTATCAGGGAGTTTGGGCAAGGCCGGGGGTGCGATTTAGACATGTATTTAAGCAGACCCTCGAACATCGTTCAGTAGCCTGGAATTGTACCATCAATAAACTTATGAGCTGATTTCACTGCAACGCATCCCTGGACCCAGTACTTTATAAAAACAAACAAAAGCCGTGCATGTAGGAAAGTATATGTACAGATTTACAAACAATTTAAGCCCATTTTTGAGGTAATAGAATTAGTACAAATCATATCATCAGCCCTACAGGATAGCAGTTGAACAAAAAAGATGGTAGATCTGTCTGTTATGAAAAATGATGGATTTTCTACAACTTCAAGAATATATTAAATAGACCCCACTGATTTTGATAACTATGGTATTAGTATGTCTTTAGAAAGGGTGCCTAAATGCAGACGAGAAGGAACATGGAGAAGGGATGTAGACATCATACTTACCAGAGGAATCTGCAGCGGGCTATCATGTTTGCATCTCTCAGCATGTGACTCAGCTGTCTCCCTGTACCACCCCCCCCCCCCCCAGGGAGTCTCCAGAAGGGTCAGGGAAATTCAGCACATCATGGACCTAACTCATGCAATGCACCAATTGGAGAGGTTTTTGTAACATAGATTAATCAACAACCATTTATAAATATGAGTCTCTCCATTCAAAGTCCTGCGTGTACTACAGTGAGGAGATGAAACAGCAACACTTGTGGTTCAGTCGAGGTGACAGCGCAGTGCAGTTAGAGAAGCACCGTGCGTACATTTAGAGCTCCTATGCTTAGAGCAGATGATTAAATCAGACAGTACAGCTACAGACCCTTCAAGGTATCCTGTTCGTTAAATTTCCTTATATTTGTTGATGGATATATTCTGTGTAAAAACTCCCAGCTAAAGAAAAGCAGAAAAGCTCACAACTGTATGAAAGATAATTTTAATATTAAGAATCATCCTGTGTTAAGAAAATAGCTTACATTTGGATCAAATTCAATTCCCAAAATAACAAAATACTTTTGTGGTGTTCATTCAGTGAGTTATGCATTCGCTCAATGAAAAATGGCTAACTTAAACTTGGGTGTTTGTGGAAAATTTGCTTCGGCACGCTTTTCTGGACTTCGAGCAGTATTGCTATAGTGATAGCTGATGAATCTAGCAAGTCTCTTGGGGGCAACACTGGCCTAGCAAAACAGCCATTAAAGTTGCATCTAAGAACTCTTAAAGAAACAGATGGTTTCTGCACTTTTTCTTGCCATTCATAGCCAAAATACACATGACAGGCGGTTCTGTAATTCCTCTCCTAACAAGTTTTTTTTTTTAATGAAAAGCAGGTAGGGGGAGGCTGAAATGAGCCAAGGTCTGGCAGGGGGAGGAAAGTGTTGAACACTTTTCCTTCCTGCAGACTGTCTATTAAACTGTCCTCAGTAAAACCGTTTTCTCAGTCATGACGATAAAAGATACAGGATCCTCATCCATTTTGTCCCTCTGAAGCAAAAGCAAGTTGGGGAGGATAACTCTGAATGGATAAATGGCAAGAAGAGTAAGGATCAAGCAGGCCCTCTTTCCCACTGCCCAGTCCTTTACTCCCAAATCCACTCCCTATAGCTGCTTTTCATTTTTTTAATAAAAGGAAAGAGAAGAGAAGAATGAAGTTGCCTGTCACCCATAGTTTGCCCAGTGACTTTGCCATTACTTACTAGTGCTCTATCACCAATAGAAGCCATGTTCACTTTCCCCAGCGCCTGGCATGAAAATGCCAGATTCTCTTATATGGGTTAAATTGGGCCTTTAAAATTAATTATAACTACTCAATAAGTCATAGGGTTTTTTCATAAGAGGAAAAAAAGGTTACTGTGGTTGAAGTCACACATGCGAGGTAAAGCAGGGGGGAAGAGAGGCTATTTCTTCCAGTGGAAGTTGACCTGCAGTTGCGCAATCACACAGTCTTTTGCGCAATCACACAGCAGTTGCGCAATCACACAGCCCGCCACTGTGTGATCAGATGCATCCGCAGGTGAGTTGTTGGGGGGGGGGGGGGTTTGCCGTTTGTCTCCAATGCACTTAAACAAGGGGTTGATAATTTGCACCTCAGCCCTGAGGGTTCCTTATGGAGTGTGCGATGATGCGCATACTGAGAAAGGCAAAAACCAACAGAATGGGCGCCATTGGAGCATACTGGAGCAATCAGATATGGGAACGTCCATCTGTGGCCTGTAGCATTCCATTTGCTACCAGACTTTCCGAGGTGTCTTTTAAATCCACTTGTGCGGTGGAGCAAAACGGGTTGCTGACAGCTGCCAGGTGTTTCCCAGATGTTGTTGTCTGATCACGCCCAGCATTCGCACCTATGTCAGGGCTAATTGTGCGTGTGATCACAACCTGTATATTCTTCCTTGCCATTATTCAATGTACTATATGTTGGAGACCATTCATCTTATCTAAAATTTTGGAAGAGTGCTTCCATTAAAAATGTCTAAGCGTCCTCAGATGTGCAGTTTTCTTTTCTGCCAAGCATTTATCTTTATATATTTATAAACCATGTTAATTATTTATAGCTTAAAAAAAGATATGCTGAAATACAGATTCAGATACTGAAGTGATGGAGTTGTAGGGAGCTCTTGATAGGTGTTTGAGGAACTGGGGGAGGGAGCCTTATTGAATCTGTTTAAGACCTAACTACAAGTTTGGAGCAGTTTCCAATTTCTCATGGACTGAGATTTCAAACATGTTAGTCAGCTTCTGGACCATGTCCCAAAATATCTTGTTATATATTCCAAAAGAAGCATATCCCTGTTACCCAAGCAAGGTTTCTACCAGATACTTTTGTGCTTCACAGAATATAAAACAAGCAATGTTAAGACTCTTGCTGTTACAAAGCTTGTAGGATGACAGTGTTTGTCACATTAATAGTTTATTTATATTGGACAATAGAGATATCCTGCACAATTATAATTAATCCACTGGGTTTGTTGGGATTTTTTAAAAAATTGCAAGATGGAAGACTTAAGAAAGGAATCTCTTGCAGAATGCTGTATTTGATAGTACAATACTTATCTGGATTTTTCTAGACTATGAAATTGTAAATCTACTGTTACAGTCTAGCACTGTGAATATCTTCTGCCCAATATCTATGAGCGAGAGGGACTGTTTGACTTTCCAGACTATAGCAAAATTCAGCTTAGTATCAAATGAAATAAGGTCCTTGAGCAATCAACAAATATATCTCATATGTTCTTTCTGTTTATATCTTTTGTTAAGTATCAGTCTTAAGGCAGCTCTTAAACAAGTGATTCAGCTTTATTAACAAGAACAATCAACAGCAAAAACAGTGAACAGCTTAATTTATACCCTTTTGGGGCTGGTAAACCATGCCCCCTGAGTCGATAAGAACCAATCATTAACTGTAAATAAAGACCAATAGTTTCTTGTTCCCTCCAAAACCAACTCTAGCCCCTGACTGGCCTACTGTACAGAGTAGCCAATCAGAAGTTGCAGTTTAGGATACCAGGCTTCTATGGAGCTATGGACTGAAGCTCAGGCATCTCAACAGTATACATTAAAGGCAACACATAACGTCTTTGATGGTTGTTTTACTTATATGGCCATGGTTGTCCCATCTCATCTCTCACTAAACATAGTTACCTACCCTGATCAGCAGCCCAGATTTCCCCCATTTGCTTGGGCTGCCTCATTCATTTCAGTGGAGGGAGCAACTCTGGGCGGGCAGAGCTGCCGTTTCCATTGGAATCAATACAGCAGCTCTGCAGTGCAGAGATCTCTCTGGGTGCACCTGCAGTACTGGGGTATGTAATGTGTTGAAAGATCTCTTTCCGTATGTACCTATAGCCCTTCTCAATAATTTTTATGCAGGTTCATATTGTTATAACACCTACAAGTGCTAAGATCTACATTGACTGTGTTGAAATAATGGAAAAATCAATTAAGGAAGCTGGAAATATCACCACGGATGGCTATGAAATACTTGGTAAACTGCAGAAAGGAGACAGGAAAACAGCAACAGTAAGTAATCAATTTTACTCATTTATCAACTCAAAGCACACCCTATGTAAAATTTAAAGTCTTTAGGGAAAGAACTTTGTAAATGCTGAAATGGTTTACGCAGTCACAAACTGTGATAAAGTTCATAGTTTTAAAGATGTATCTAATGACAATCAAGAATGTAGTACATACAAATTTATTGCGGTATGAGCTTTCGTTGGCAAGAGCCTTCTCTCTCAGATGCATGAAGATGATGGCGACTGACTTCTGTTCTTTGGACTGAGTATGTTGGGGCCTAAGACACATAATCTTTGATTGGAAAGAAATTCTGTTTCTTTTAACCAAACTTCCCTGACTGCTATTACGAAGTGTATATAAAAAGCTGAGTGGCATTATTGCATTAAAATTATCTTGGGAGTTCTGGTATTGTCCAGTGGTATACGCCACTAATAGGATTACACTTTGAAGTGTGTTTTGTGACCAGGCTGAAGAAGAAAAACGTTTTTGCCTAATACTGTACTGCATGGCTATGTTTTTGAAGTTTATTACAGATGTATCATTAACTAAAGGCTTTCTTTTTCCTCTTTTCACAGTTTGAAATCCAGAGCTTTGACATTGTATGCAATGCAGTTTGGACTAGCAGAGACAGATGCTGTGATATTCCTTCCAGGGTAAATACAAAGGAGCCATCTTGGCAGCTTTAATGCTAGTCAAATGGAATGTTTTATGTCAGCACTCTAACTCAATTCTGCCAAGTGGACAATGTGCAATAATAGGTGTAAACGTTGTCTAAGCCAAGTAGCAAATTAAGTATGTGACCATATTCATCATCTTGAGACTTCAAGAGAAGAATTGTGTACACTTTGCCAGAATCATAATATAAACGCTGCTGTCTTGCTCTGTAGGCTATAGTCAGACCAGCTCCCTTGTCACACTGCATGTGATTTCATGTCTGATTTGGCTCTTAGAACTTCTATTTGCTTCCCATTCATCTGCCTCTTTCTTGCCATAACTGAGATTCACATCCCCCCCCCCCCCCCAATGCAATAAATACTTGCTTGGATTCAGGGCAGCATTTTCTGCCTGCAAAACATTTTTTTTTTGCTTCCCTCCAAGCCTTGGAGATGGCACAATTATACTCATGTACTTCTTCATAATTTTTTTTTAATAAATAAACTGAGTAGGAACTTTGAGATGGGATTATGAAGAGCTAGGTTATAAAATGGGAAATGTAGTCAAGTTTTTGGCTTTTATTAAAACAAATTAACAGGTAAAATTAACAAGGTGGCTGTGCATAAATTTGTGGTGTAACAAATGTACTAAAGGAAAAGAAAAGGGTTCAAATAATGCAGGGTGCGCTGGTGTCCAAAAAAAGGGGCCATTTTGAGACCTCTGCCCAAACCATTGCGCAAAAGATGTGCGTAGTTAGTGAAGTTCATATTTTTTGCTCAATACATTTCTATCCCAGGAAGTGGAAGTGTAAAGGGTGAGAGATCCTACAGTATGGTTTAACATGAGAGTCACACTGCTTGCATGAACCATCTGGCCTAGCTTGCTATGCTTACATGTACATTAATGTACAAAACATGTACTTACTTCACTTGGAAGTAACGATGGCCGCCAAATTTGGTGGAATCTTGAGATTCTTGTTGTTTTATATTTTAGCTGTGATTTTATATGTATATATATATATATGATTAATGCTGTGAGCCGCCTACAGCCGGCTAACTCTGGCTAGGTGGGATACAAATCCCAATAAATAAATAAATAAATAAATAAATAAATAAATAAATAAATAAATAAGATATTCTTGTACAGAGTTTTAGAGAAAATTCATTTGTAAGAACATAAGAGAAGCCAATGTTGGATCAGGCCAGTGGCCCATCCAGTCCAACACTCTGTGTCACACAGTGGCCAAAAACACCAGGTGCCCTCAGGAGGTCCAGCAGTGGGGCCAGGACACTCGAAGCCCTTGCACAGTTAATATCATTGTTATATGAAATAAAAACCAGTGGGATTGTAATTGGTTTCCTGTGAGAAGAAAGTGACAGCAGATTGTGCTTGAATTTTCAGAGGGATGAAGCAAAATGCCCAGCGTTGCCAAATGCTTGTACGTGCATGCAGGACAGCGTGGGACCCCCAGGACCTCCAGGACCTGCTGTAAGCAAAGATTAATATAGATACATATATATTGTGACTGATACATAACCCTAAAGAGTGCCTGAGATTACACACTGAGCTCAGTTCATTCATCCACTAGTGCTGGCTCAAGGGAAAACCCTTTCCTTTTGCCTTAGCGCTAGGACCCAAATGTAGACCTAGCATTGGTGTACCACCAATGGCTATTGATTTTGGCACTTTCTCTTAGAGGGCAGACAGCATAACTGTGCTGTGCAGGAGACTTTTGTAACAGAAGAGTGCATAGGGAGGAAGAGTTGTCCATCCATCTTGGGCTCAGGTCATCCAGTTCACTATACCTGAGACCTGCTCTTCAAGGATTTAGGCAGAACTTTCCACAGCTCTGTTTCCTGATGTCTTAGGGCTGATTAATAAGTTAGGGCATCCGTGTGTCCACCGTGAAGAATTTTGATCAGACATGTCCTGGGAGTTCTGTGCTTGAACTTCAGTCCCAGCCCCAGTCTGGAGTGAAACTTAGGGGAGAGTGAGTTTAAGCCTTCCCCTATGCCAGTGGTCGGCAAACCACGTCTCGCGAGCCACATGCGGCTCTTCGGCCCCCTGAAACAGGAGTTGTTATTTTCATACATAAGTCTCCCCAGGGGTTCAAGAAGCTGCTCCCTAAGACTATTTCCACTCAGGGAAACAGTGTGTGTGTGTGGGGAAACTTAAACCCCTTTTCCCCTTGTGCTGTGGTTTCAGTCTAAATCAGGCCCCTGTCTGCCTGAGAATTAAATTCTGCACACGGAACTCCCGGACCACGTCCGTTAACAGTCCACGCAGGGAACATGTGGATGTTGTAACGCATGCATCAAACTTCGATTAAATGGTTGAAAGGGCTGAATGTGAGATACAAAGCTTGCACTCTGTTACTGGGAATTAGGAACAGGACTGTCAAAATATAGCAACAGCGACACTAATTGATAAAAATAATGCTTCCCCCATGCCACCTAAGAGAGAAGGAAACTTGGTCTGGAGAAAATACTTTTTCCTATCCTAAGTGCAACAGTTTTCTTTGCTGTATTACAACAAGATAGTTGAAGAAGGTCTTCTTCTTTTTTTTACAAAGAATGAAACTGTGGGCTAGACCATTGGGTATCGTATGCATTGTCTGATGCATGTCCTTCTCTCGCCATGTGGTTTCAAATTTCTGTTGTCCTAGTACAGGGGTGGCCAGACTTGCTTAATGTAAGAGCCACATAGAACACGTTACATGTTTGAGAGCCGTATGACACAAACAAATATTACACACATGTTTTTATTGGAAAATATGCAAATTTGCTTTTTATTAACATTAAATGAAACTGCCAAAAATAAAAACAAAAGGAGTAAAAGTAGATATTGATAATGGTATTGATTTGTCCAATGATGTTTGTAGGCTGGAGAGGGGCTTTGAGAACACATTGAAAGTTAGTTGCTTTCTTTCTCTGCTCCTCACTGCCTCAAGCCTACCCAGGGAGGGGAACATTGGCTGGGGAAGGGAAGACCCATATCCCCCAGTTGCCCTGTTGGGAGCCACACAATATGTGTGAAAGAGCCGCATGTGGCTCCCGAGCCACAGTTTGGCCGCCCCTGTCCTAGTACAATTAGATTGCTTAAAGTCAAAAATTTATTTAACAGCTTTTAGCAGCTTGTAATGCAAAGAATAAAACAATTAGATTGCTTATCAGGTATCACATCCTATTTGTTGTATTGATTTACACTGCGTAATGCAATTTGAAAATATAAATTATAAATAACTAAATAAGTAGTTCCATATTCATCAGCTGACTGGTGAAATTGACTAGACCAAATAAATCTTTCTGATTTAGTTAATTATATTTCTAAGGGGTAATTTTAAAAGGAAAGGAAAATCCTGAATGTTGTGAAAGAGGGAGTGCACACCGATCAATGAAAGAGTGGATTTTGAAAAGTAAGAATTTGTTCTTGTCATGGTGCATTGGTGGTTTTGGGGAGCAGGAGCCTTACACAGCTTTTCATGACTGTAGAAGGTATGCACAAATTAATATGTTATTTTCTGTACCAATCTAAGGAAGACTTCAGTATCTGCTTCAAACATTATGTGTGCTTGTAGGAGAGCATTGTTTGTCACCCATGATGGCCCTATTCATTAGGTTCCCACAGTAGCAGGACACATTCTTACAGCAGTGCTTCTGTTTGGTGTAGTTTGATATAGTGGTTAAGTGCGTGCAGGGCCGGTGCTACCATAAAGCGAGGTTAAGCGACTGCCTAGGGGCGCAGAACCCTGACAGGCGCAGAGGCCAGCAAGCGAGGTGAGGACAATGGGGAGAGCAGCCCTGACTACAAGCAGGAATCCTCATTTTTGTGTTTTTCATTCTTCCTAAAATGCATTTATGTTTGAAAATTGGTGAGCACACGGGGGGGGGGGGGGGGGCGTCAGAAGGTAGCCTCACCTAGTGTGCAAAAAAGCCTGGCACCTGAGTGCATGGACTCTAATCTGGGAGAACCGAGTTTGATTCCCCACTCCTCCACTTGCACCTGCTGGATGACCTCGGGCAAGCCATAGCTCTGTACCAGCTGTTCTCTCAAGGACAGTTGTCTCAGAGCTCTCTCAGCCCCACCTACCTCACAGGGTGTCTGTTGTGGGGAGGGGAAGGAGTTTGTAAACCACTCTGATACTCCCTTGGGTAGTGAAGGGCGGGGTATAAATTCAATCTCTTCTTCTTCTTCTTCTTCTTCTTCTTCTTGAAAGACTGACTGCTCATACTGGCTTTTCCAGGTGCTGCTCAAAGCTGTACAGAGACTTGAGTAGATACTATTATGGATGGGAGGGGATGGAAATAATTAGTTTGTGCATAATGGGCAATAACAGTTCCAGTATTAAAATCAGTCAGTCATAGATGTATTGTTTAACCAATTAGGCCATTGACTCTGCCATTTTATTTGAGTTTCTGAAAAGGTATATGTACCCAGCTGTCACCTGGAGGTAGTCCACAACACCTTATTTTTGGTGAAGAATGCTTACAATGTATGGGTCTCACCCCCCAGCCCCATGGTAACTGTGGCTATGAATATTTTTCTGCATGTATAATGTATAACTTGGTGTTTTTCAAGCCAAAATGGTATGTTTGAAAATACTTTTTCCTATCCTAAGTGCAACCGTTTTCTTTGCTGTGTTACAACAAAATTTTTCATGCCAAAATGGTATGTTTGATGTTATTGTTTTAGGGAGGCCCAGGTGCTAAGGGACCAAGAGGTGAAAGAGGCGCAAGTGGACCTCCTGTAAGTCTTTGTCTATAGTATGTTAATAATATTTTGCCTTACATTTTGAATACTGCAAACTTAAACTAGTTGTATTTTCAGCTTAAGTATTTGTATATCTAGAAGTGTAAAGTATAAATGTGACAGAATACGTTTACAAACGAATGTATTATGTTTCTGTGCTTGTCAGAAAACTGTAATTGGCTGCAGATCCTGTTGATTATACATGTTGCAGCATACCCAGGTTTGCCTCTTCGCACTGTGTAAATCGATCCTTATCAGTGTCATACAGGAAATGAGCATCTCCCATTTCCTGTCTTCGGTTCATTTCTAGCATGGGGGGGGGTCGTAGAATAAGGGTAGAGACAATGTAAGAAGTAGGTTGCCAGTTCTGCTGCGTTGTTCTTTCCTTTTCAAGGAAGTTAAGTGGGATTAGTTATCCACATAGTGCTCTGAGGAGGCAGCTGAGAATACCTTAATTTTCTGATTAATAGACAAATTGTTTTTCAGCTAATGCCAGAAGAAACCGCACTAACATTTCCAACATGTTTTCAAGTAGCACATCCTTGTCCTTTAAATGACATTGCCTCAGTGGCATATTCAGGTGACCTGTTTACAAAGTGACAAACTTATTGACAAGTCAACCTTTTCTCCTCCTAATGGCTTATAGGATTTCTGCATATATGATTATTAGTATCTAGAGAGCCAGAAGGAAATGAAAGTTTCAGATTCTTAATCAGTTGTTTCTGCCACCATGTGAAAAGCCATTGACATGAATTGAAACTGATCGATCCTGTTTAGATACAACTTCAGAAGGAACCAAAGGCTAACAAATTGGCCTTTATTTTCTCTTTAAGGGGCCACTGGGACCTCGTGGAGACACAGGCGCTTCTGGCCCTCAAGGCCCACCAGGTCCACAGGGGCCAAACGGACTTTCCATTCCAGGAGAACCTGTGAGTATGCAAGGATTCTACATTTTAATACATATTTCAAAGGAGCGTTGAATGCCTGCTGAATGGGGACAGCATGCTTTAGTACAGAACATTATATCTGTAAACTGCATTGATTGAATGACTTGTTGCGGCACTCCTTGATCTGTTGATTTTACTTTGGCAGAACATGGGGATATCAATAATAATAGTTTAATTTATGAGGGATCTAGTCTACTAATAAAGGCACTTCCCACTGGTGCAAGGAGCCTTAACCTGTTGCAAGAGGCTGTTCTGGATAATGCATCCAGGGAAGGCTCTTTACACCAGGGGAGAACACTATTATTAATGGAACAGATCCACAAGATCAACACTGTTCTCAGAGAATTCTGAAGCTTTCAACAAAGCTTTCAAAGAAAGTTAGTGTTGTGAGAAGTTAAATCCAATATTATAGACTCTGGGTTGAATTGCACATGGGTCTTGTGTTAATTTTCAGGAAAACTGGGAACTTTAGTTCTTGTTCATAGATTCAGAGTCAGAAGGGATCTCCAGGGTCATCTAGTCCAACCCCCTGAACAATGCAGGAAATTCACAAATACCTCCCCCCCCCACACACACACACCCAGTGACTGTTGTTCCACGCCCAGAAGATGACAAAAAACCTCCAGGGTCTCCAGCCAAACTGGCCTGGAGAAAAATTGCTTCCTGACCCCAAACTGGCAATCAGCATTTCACTGGGTGTATAAGAAAGGGCCACAAGAACTAAGCACTGATGCAACCCTGCCTCCCTCTCATGATCTGCCTAAGTTCACAGAATCAGCATTGCTATCAGATGGTCATCTAGCCTCTGTTTGAAAATCTCCAAACAAGGAGAGCCCACCAGCTCCCGAGGAAGCATGTTCCACTGAGGAACTGCTCTAACTGTCAGGAAGTTCTTCCTAATGTTTAGCCGAAAACTCTTCTGATTTAATTTTAACCCGTTGGTTCTGATCTGACCTTCTGGGGCAACAGAAAACAAGTCTGTACCATCCTCTATATGACAGCCCTTCAAATACTTGAAGATGGTTAGCATATCACTTCTCAGTCATCTTCTCTGCAGGCTAAACATACCCACCTCCTTCAACCTTTCCTCATAGGACTTGGTCTCCAGACCCCTCACCATCTTCGTTGCCCTCCTCTGGACACATTTCAGCTTTTCTATATCCTTCTTAAATTGTGGTGCCCAAATCTGAACACAATACTATAGGTGAGGTCTAACCAGAGCATAAAAAATGATACCATCACTTTGCGTGATCTGGACACTTGGATTGGTATGATGGCCCCGTCCACTTCCCTCCATCAGAGGCAAGATTTTTCCTCCCTTTTTCTTTCCTTTTACTGACTGAGCCACCCTAGTAATGTGTTTTCATCTTTGCTGAAGAACTCTGGGACCAATTTCACACAAGCCACTGCTCCGCCCCCGCTCTTCCCTTTCCCCCGATTGCACATGTCAATTTCCCACTATGTGCTGCGTGGCCGCATTTTGACCCAGAGCTTTGCTCGATTTCCCGATCCTGTTTTTTGAGGATCTAGAAGACGCAGAGATCGGGCAAAGCTGCAGGTCAAAATGCAGCCACGCAGCACATAGTGGGAAATTGATGCGTGCAATCGGGGGGAAGGGAAGAGCCAGCCCGGAGCAGCTGCTTGTGGGAAATCAGTCTGGCTGTACCACCCTGTCACAGAACAATATTTTGGATGTTGGCTCAGCCCAGGAACCTGAGGGAAGGATCAGGAGCCCACTGTAACTTAAGCAACTTGAATGGCACTTGAGGCATTTTGAAATTAAAAAAAACCAAAATATTTTATTTAACAAAGGGGAAAGTTCAGGTGAAACCAGGGGTTGAAATTTCTGAGGTAAAACCAGAACATGCATAGACTTTAGTTCTCATGTTTCAGGCTAATGCAAGTTTCTTAAGCTTTTCACAGTCACTTAAATCTTGATGCTGAGAGGCTTTTGTTCTAGTGCAGGGGTGGGCAATTGTTTTGGTTCGGGGGCCACTTTGTGGGAGCGGAGGTTAGCGGAGGGCCGCACCTTTTAAAATGATTGCATTCATTAGTTAACTTTGCATTTCAGAAAAGTTATAAATTGTATCATAAAAATCAATAAATATAAATTAAATAAAATAGTGGTAGTTTTATTCAATTTATTTATTGTGCTAATTTCATATCATCTATAGCTGCAAGCACATTTAATTTTAGAATCAGTTTAATGAAACAAATGTACCCTATCACACTTTTCTACATTTTTTTTGAAATCAGGAGTGAGATTGCTTGTTGAGATTCTCATCACAGCCTGCAAGTTAATGTCTGTCAAAGAGCATCTATATTTACTCTTGTTAATCTTCATGTCTTGGCGGGCCGCAAAAAACTCTGTGGCGGGTCGCATGTGGCCTGCAGGCCGCCATTTGCCCACCCCTGTTCTAGTGTTTTCCCAAACACCCTAGTACACTTACCTTTGAGTATTTTCTAACTTTTTTGATTTCCAGAGGGCTGGTACACTTTTTCCAGTACCCAAACCCTTCTCTTGAAACACCAGTACTTGTATTGAGTTTTTAACTGACTCTTAAGGTCTTTAAGGAGGCTGCTCAGAGGTTAAGATGCTGAGTTGCAGACTGGAAGGTCAGTGGCTCTGCAGGTTGAGACCTAGTGCCGTGTGACAAAGTGAGCTCCCGTCTCTGGCCCCAGCTCCTGCCAGTGCCAACCTAGCAGTTGAAAACAAGAAATTGCAAGTAGATAAATAGGAACCGCTTTGGTGGGAAGGTAACTGTGTTCTATGCACTTCGGTGTTTAGTCATGCTGGCCACATGACCATGGAGAAGTCTTCGAACAGTGCTGGCTCTTCAGCTTGGAAATGGAGATGAGCACCAGCTTTCGAGCAAGGGAAACCTTTACCTTTTAAGGTATCTAGAGGCAGTTTCTAACCACACCAGGGATCTCTCCAGTCTTCAGACCTAACTCCCTATTTGACTGGGTAGAGAATTTTCTTCTCTCTCTAGAAGATCTATTCCCATTCCTTGGCCTGAATGTGAGTTGCTTGGGCAAGGAAAACAGGTGTTCTCTTGGAACCCAACTGTGACGGACTGTACTTTTAAAAAGCTTAGAAGTGCTGTACAAACAGCCAAAGGACGATGAAGGGTTAATTCTTCACAGACACAGAGAGCCTTGAGAGATGGGCTGCTCCATGCAATCTGATTGGTTAGCATCAGCTGAGCAGAGAAAAACTTGAGAGCTGCATGCTAAGGAGAGATTCAGTCAGAGTTTTGCCTTGATTGAGTTGAGAACTGACAGTCTGATTTCAGCCCTAGCTTAGAAGAATCGAATACTGACAGTTTTGGAATTTAGCCCTGACTAAGAGCAGTTTGACAGGAGAACTGGGGGAAAGTTGGCAAGGAAGTTTGGGTAATAAATTTATATCCCGCCCTCCCCGCAAAGCAGGCTCAGGGCGGCTCACAGTAGTTAATACATAAATAACAATTAAATAAACAATCTAATAACAATTCAATTATGAATAAAATCATCATAAGGTGCATACAAAAAAATAAAACATTAAAATGTTAGTTAGAAAATAGGCATCATTGAGGGAATCCAAACCAAAAAAAAAAAAAGGCTTCACTTGCTGGCAGAAGACAGCAACAGGTGATTCTCCCAGGTGAGAGAAAGTTCCAGAGCTTTGGTGCCATGACCAAGAAGACCCTCTGCTAGGTTGCCGCTCACCTAATCTCAGAAGGTGGGAGCACTTGGAGTGGGGTCTCCGAAGATTACTGTAACAGTCAGGAGGGTTCAATTTGTACATAGATGTGTGAGTGTATGTGTAGGTGGTTTAGTGCTACTTAACATTTTGAAAGAAAATTGTTCATTTCTTAACAAGTGTCTTGTGCCATAAACTTCTACAAGCCAGATCCTATTTTGTGAGAACTGATGACATGTTCTCTCGCTAACGAAAGCTTATGCTACAATAAGTGTGTTAGTATGTTAGTCTTTAAGGTGCCAAAGACTGTTGTTTTGGCTGCAGCAGATTAATGCAGTTACTCTCTGAAATTAATTTCTGTTTGAAGCTGTAATCAGTAAAGATGCATTAGCAAGGTTTAATCCAGTCCATAAACCAACTGAGGCCAAATTTCAGTATGGCTAAATTGTTTTGTATCTAAGAACATTTTGGTCTGACTGAGTGGCACATGGATGCAAATTAGAGTTCTGAATGTTTTGGTTCCCGCTTTTCCCAGAAGAGGAGACTTCTGAGGTGTCAGCTGTGCTGAGTTACTACTGCCAGCACCATTGGACCATGTGGCTGTGTCAAGCATCATGTTGACTCTTACAATGCTGAACAGGAGGGCCAGCAGAGCACGTATAGTCCAAATGCCTCTGGAATTATGCATACATCAGTCTCCAATTTTAATTCCAGAGCAGCTATCCCTGGACTGACCTCTTGGGGAGCGAGTGATAAAATGTAGTGAGAGCTGCATGTTGATATTCTCCTTCCTTCTGGCTAAAGACACTTTCCTGTTTTAGGCTGCAGGCATGCAGCCAAAAGGATGCTGAAAAGTACATGTTACTCAGTAAGGCCCCTGCAGCAACCTGATATCTGTTTCTTATTTCAATTATCTTAATAAACTTAATGACTGTTGTACTGCCTTCACTGAACCTCAGGTGTCCCTTCTGTTGACTTCTCCGTGCTACACTACGCTCACCCATCTTTCCATTGGCATGGATCCAGCCTTCTTCCAAGCAGCTTGCCTCCAGCCTGAGGAGCCTTCCTCCAACTTAGCTGTCTCAGTCTCTTCCTCCAACGTATCAGCCACTTAAGTTGGAGGAAGGCTTTGCTCAGAACAGTGTAGGTCAGGGGTAGGATCCACCTTATTATCCAGTATTAAAGCACATGATTCTGTTTCAGAATTATCATCAAAACATTGCCAGCCCTGTTTTCATATTGCTGAATTTATGAGAAAGACAGTTAATGGACCCTGGGTGTTAAATTATAGACAAGTACTTTGTCATCGTCAGTGATAACAACAAAAAACATGGGTACGGAAACTCATCTTTGCCTTGCCAGGGGAGCCAGTTTGGTGTGGGGAGCCAGTTTGGTGTAGTGGTTAAGTGCGCGGACTCTAATCTGGGAGAACCGGGTTTGATTCCCCACTCCTCCACTTGCACCTGGCTGGATGACCTTGGGCAAGCCATAGCTCTGTACCAGCTGTTCCCTCAAGGACAGCTTGGGAAAGAGCTCTCTTAGCCCCACCTACCTCACAGGGTGTCAGTTGTGGGGAGGGGAAGGGAAAGGAGTTTGTAAGCCGCTCTGAGACTCCAAGTGAGTGAAGGGCGGGGTATAAATCTAATCTAATCTCTTCTTCTTCTTCTTCTTCTTCTTGCTTTTACTGGTTTGAGTCAAGATCAAGATTTCAACAGCCGCTTGCATGAACATTGGGTATAATAATGAGTTCTACTTGAATGTGTATTTTGACCTGAATGTTACACATGCTTTAGTTCATCGTGCCAGTGGCTTTACAGAAAATAAATACCCTTTAATATTTGTTATCAACTGTAGGGCCGTCAAGGAATAAAAGGTGATGCTGGAGAGCCAGGGCTACCAGGTCGATCGGTAAGTTCACTATTACGATGTGACTCCGATGCTTGCATTCCAGAAGAACTGGCGTAAATAACTTGCAGGCTTGCAGGAACAAGTTTCCACGTACCTGTTCAGCTATTTTTGAACACAAAAAACTAAACACTGTGAGAAGAGTTCAGATTTATAAAATTTAACTAAAACACACAGGTAAAATTCATTTGGTGTGTCAGTTGTGCATGTCTGTAAAATAGGTGATAATTCTGAGACGGGACTAGATTTTGAGGAAATATGGAAGCCGTCGAAATGAAAAGAGATTGGTAGAATTAAAGTTAGACACATTCGAGTAGCTAATAATAGGTTAAATTTGACACATGGATTTTTAGAAACAGATCTCTAATGATTAACCAATATCTCAAAGTCATCTCTGAAAAAAGATCTGTAACGATGATAATTTTTAAAAGTGTGGGGGGACTAGAGTACAACTGAAGCGAAAATTAGAATGATTTTTTTTTGTTTGCTTTCTTGTTTCTTTGTATCAGGGGTTTTGTTGGTTTGTTTGTCTGCATGTTCTGTCTGCTGCCAAAAAGTAGTATCACAGTAACTCATAAGTTTAGAATATAGATTAATCATTTTCTGAATCTTTTAATTTTTTTTTCTTTAGGGATCTCCGGGATTACCTGGGCCCCCTGGCCCAACGGGACCTCCAGGTGACAGGGTAGGCATTTCTGTTTTATAAGAGAAGAGAGGTCCATCAGCTATGAGGCTGTGGTATTGGTTAAGTGACAGATCTTGTTTTCACCACAAGCAACAATTTTCCTACTTAAAAAAGATATTCACGTAAAGATACTCATGAAGATGCCTTCTCATATAATTTCATACATAAATATCTTTTTTTAAGTAGGAAAATTTGATCACTTGTAAAGTAGGATGTCTTTGATTGTCAGTGGTACCATGTTTTATGTGCAAAATAGGTAAGTATGTGTATGTACATTACACACCACTGGCACATACAACATGTAGCACATGCACAGTTTTCCTAAATGGACATGATACCCATCAGAGTCTGCTACAAAGAGTGGCCAAGTATCAGGGTAAATGAGACCTGATTGTGGCATAACAAGCCACATGGTCAAGTAGAATAAATTAAGAGCCAGGGAGGCATAGTAGCCAAACAACTGATGGATCAAATAGTGCTTGGTTTGAATCTCACTTCTGCCATGAACTCATTAGCATACCTATTAGCGTAACTCATTAGCATATGCCATGCCCCCTGACATCACCGGAAGTGTGTCAATAAGGGAAGCAAAAGAGGGAGGCATCTTCAAAATCCTCCCCTTCCCTTCCCCAGCTGGCCTGCCAAGGCGGGCGGGGGGGAGCAAAGCGAGAAGGGCCCCATAGAATACAATGAAAAGATCGTGCCGCCACTGCCGCACACCTCTAAACAGAAGGGGTTTAAACTTTAAACTCCTTCTCGCTTCGCTTCCTCCACAGATTCGCTGGGAGCTGGAGAAGGGGCCTGCCACCACTGCCATTTGTACCGACTAGGGGTGTGCAAATAAAAATTTTTTGGCCCGATTCAGATCGGGCCAAATTAAGCCACATGTGTTCCAGCTGCCGAATGACCCCCACGTGTCAGTTTTGCCAATGCAAGCCCATTCAGCCGGCCGAATGTCAGTTTCAGCCCCATTATACCCTATAGGCCATTGAAGTCAATGGCAAAAACTCATGGGGTATATGAGGGGCTGGAGGAGAGGGTTTTGTTTTTTACCATGACATTTTATTGAATTTAAAGTTAACACAGTAAAATTTGAACAAAATACAGAAGTAAGATTACTTTCATAGATACAGTAACACCAGAAGTTTTCCTTCAATAAGAGCACGTAAGAAGGAAAGAAGTCACAGGATTATTGTCTATAATACACTACCTTGCATTAATGAGAGCATATGGCTTGAAACTTTGGTAGCTTAATTCATAGTTTTTTCAACAAAAGGAACAGAGCTAAGTGCATATACAGTAAGTAATACATCTTTACCACAACCATAGATCGTATATCACTTTAGGTATGTTGTATTGTTTCGTAAGGTATTCTAGTATATGATACCAGGTTGATACATATAGAGTAGGCAGTGAAGGTTTATCAAATCGCATAAGGTTGTTCAAGAGTTTATGTACAAATCCCACAATTTCTGATGCCAATGTGAAAGAGTGGGAGGAGAGGGGGTTTGAGGGAGAGGCTCCAAACTTGCAGGGTAGCTGCTGGAGCCTCTCCCAGAAATACCCACCAAGTTTCAAGAAGATTGGACTACGGGGTCCAATTCTACGGGCCCCCAAACAGGTTGCCCCATCCCCTCCATTGTTCTCTATGGTGGGAAAAACGTTACTTTTTCCACCATAGAGAACAATGGAGGGAATGGGGGCAGCCTGTTTGGGGGGCCGTAGAATTGGACCCCCTGGTCCAATCTTCTTGAAACTTGGTGGGTATTTCGGGGAGAGGCTCCAGCAGCTATCCTGTAAGTTTGGATCATCTCCCTCAAACCCCCTCCCCTCCAGCCGCTTTTTAAGCCACCACCGAATTTCAGCAGCAATTCAGTGGCAGGCCAAATCAGATCAGAGAATCTGATTCAGCCCGTGGCTGCCCTAGTGCCCACTCCTGGGCTGGTGGAGCGCTGCTCCACCTTGCTCCAGCCTCAAA
Source organism: Lepidodactylus listeri (assembly GCA_029233225.1). NCBI lineage: Eukaryota > Metazoa > Chordata > Lepidosauria > Squamata > Gekkonidae > Lepidodactylus > Lepidodactylus listeri. The sequence continues at coordinate 57,851,971 of JARCFY010000016.1, read as the reverse complement.
TGACCCCTGGGGATGCTTATACCTATTTTACAAAGTTGTTTTGATTATTACAAGAAGGTAATGAATGTGAAGTACTTGAATAGTTCACTTTATGAATGATAAGTGTTACTATGATGATCATGTGTGATTGTGCACATGAATATGAGGGATGTCACAGTTGAAATGTTTTACATCACCTATGGGCTTACAATTTGGCTTTGACCATTTACTCTGTGTGCATTGTCAAACTGTCCATAAACCATCAGCAGAAAGACTCTGGTTGAAATGAGAATCCATGCAGATTTTGGATTAAGAAAGGAAGCTTACTTTTGGAAAGACCCCCTTAGGAAAGACCCCCTTACTATCTTCTTTTTTTAAAGAAAATTATTTATTAATTTTCCAACATAAAAAAGAAAGACAATTACTACAAAGACAAAAAAATCTAACTCAAAAAAGTGAAGCCTGTACTCATTATAACCTCTTATACATTACCTAGATGGAATTGTTCTTTTATGCATTTAAGTCAATTTAGCCACAAATATAGAGCTTATTATTGTTGTACTTCTTTTAAGATATTCTTCGATCCATTTATATAATTTTGACCAAGTTCTCTCAAAGATTTCTTCATTCTTATCTTGTAATTGTAAAGTTAATTTGTTCATTTATGCTGTTTCCAGTAATTTATAGATTGTTTCTTCCTTTGATGGTACTTCTTCTTTTCTCTAATATTTTGCATATAAAATCCTAGCCATGGTTATAATATGTATAATCATATAAGCATCTGGTTTTTTAAAGTTCTCTGGTATCATATTTAACAAAAATAATTCTGGGATAAATAGAAATAGTTATTTCCAACATTTTTTGCAATATCTCATGGATCCATATCCAATTTTTTTTTTGTTATTTTACAAGTCCACCACATATGAAAAAAGACCCAGTATTTTGCTTACATTTCCAACATACATTTGACATACTTGGATAACATTTTGCTAAATTCTCTGGAGTCATATGCCATCTATAAAACATTTTATATATTTTTTCTTTAAATGATATAGCTTTTGTAAATTTTATATTAGTTTTCCAAACCTTAGTCCATTGGTCTAGCTGTATATTATACAATATGTTTTGTGCCCATCTAATCATTGAAGATTTCACTATTTTATCTTGCATTTTCATATCTAATAACAAAGTACAAAATGATTTTATAAATTTTTCTTCTATATACAATAAAGTTTTGTCCAGTTCTACATACTTATCATAAAAGCCAGTTTGTTTATGCTTTGCATATATCTAGAATCAAGTTGCGCCCTTTCCCACCAATTCAAACATATACCCTTTCTTTGGAGAACATCCTGCGAGTTTAATTTATTTTCCTTATCTAAGAGATCTTCATAGTTGTTCTTTAGTAAATAAGGTGGAATTTATAAAGGCCTCCAATGGTGAGACCCATTTAGGTATTTTTATATAGAACATATTTTTATCCTCTTCCCATACCTTCAGCAGTGCTGCTCTTAACATATGTTGTTTGAAATATTGATGTATATTACTTTTTTCATACCGAACAAAAGTGTGCCAGCCTAATTTCAGGTTGTGTCCTTCTAATTTTAACAGTGTTGGATTTTCCAAAGTAATCCATTCTTTCATCCACATCAGAGATGCTGCTTTATAGTAAAGATGCCAATCTGATACTGCAAAGCCTCCTCTTTCCTTAGTATCCTGTAGTACTTTCAGTTTTATTCTAGGTCTTTTACCTTGCCAAATGAATTGCTATATCAACTTATCCACTACTTTGAAATATTGTTGATTCTTTAAAATTGAGATTGTTTGAAATAAAAAAGAAGAAGTCTAGGTAGCAAGTTCATCTTTACAATAGCTATTCTTCCCATAAAAGATCATTGTGCTTCCAATTTTCCAAATCTTTTTTTAATTACAGTCAAAAGTTTAATATAATTATCTTTTAAAAATGAGTTATTCCCAGGTATTTTATTTCTGAATTTAAATACCAGAGATCTCTTGTAATTGTTGTATCTGCTCTTTAGTGCAGTTTTTTGTCAATATTTTTGTCTTCTTAAAGTTAATTTTCAACCCAGCTAACTGTCCATATTCTTTTAGCGAATTCAAAAGATGGATAATAGATGTTTGTGGTTCTTCCAATATATATACAAGATCATCTGCAAATGCTTGTAGTTTTAATTTCAAGCCTTTTAATCTGAGTATTTTCTCTTACCATATCATTCAATGATTCAACGGCAAAAATAAACAATAATGGAGACAGTGTACAACCTTGTCTAGTTCCCTTTTGTATTTCAATATTTTGTGAAAGATCCCCATTTACTGTAACCTTCGCATATTGTTTCATGTAGATTGCTCTCACCATTGTAAAAAAAATTTCACTGCAATGCGAAGCTGATAACAGTTCTAACATAAAAGACCAGCTAAGATTATCAAAGGCCTTCTCTGCATCAAGGTATACAAGTGCCAATTGATTCTCTGGGTGGGCTTCAAAATATTCTAATAAATTCAAGATGATCCTCACATTATTTCTCATTTGTCTTTTAGGAAAAAATCCTGTTTGATCTTGATGTATTATTTGGAGAAGTACTTTTTTCAATCTGTTAGCCAAAATAGAAGCAAATACCTTATAATCAACATTCAAAAGTGAAATTGGCCTGTAATTTCTAATTTCTTTCTCTTCAGTATCGGGTTTGTGAATTAAGGTGATCAATGCTTGATTCCAAGATTCTGGAATTTTATTTTGTTTGATGATGTTCTGCAAAGTATATTTTAATGGTAATGCAATTTGATCTTCAGATGTTTGATAAAATTCTGCTGGTAACCCATCTGGACCCGGGGTCTTCTTTTTCTTCTGATTTTTAATCACTTCAACTACTTCAGCAAAAGAGATTGGTTCATTTAAGACTTTCCTTTTATCCCCTGTAAACTCTTTTTTATTATGTTTCTATAGAAATTCTCTAATCTGATCTTGATTGGCATCTCCCTTCTGATATAAACTTTTGTAAAAGCCCTCAATAATCTTCTTTAATTCCTTAGGAATACTTTTTTCTTCTCCCATTTCATTCTTCAATACTTTTATATGTTTCTTTTCTGAATTTTTTCTTGATTTATACACTAACCATCTTGTAGGTTTATTTGCATTTTCAAAATAGTGTTGTTTTGAATACATAATTTTTTTTGCAATTTCTTGTGTCAGGAGGCAATTAAGTTGGTGGTGCTGAAGATTTTTGATCTTAATTCTTATCTGTTCCATTGAAGGTTCTGTCTTCATCTTTTCTTCTTTTTTAATTTGCTCTTCAATCAGTGTAAATTTTCGTTTTCTTTGTCACTTCATCCAAACATCTTGTCTGATGAGCCAGCCTCTCACATAGGCTTTAAAAGCATCCCACACTATATCCATAGATATATACGGCTGCATATTTAATTTGAAAAACTCTTGAAACTCTTTTTTAGAATCAGTTATGAATCTTGAATTTTTTAAGAGTCATAAATTCATGGATCATCTAGTCCTTTTTGGAGTGTCTTGTAAGGTCAGAACTACAGGATTATGGTCTGCAAATGTTGAGGGGAGAATCTCTACATCTAACATGTCATTTAACATCGTTGTTGAGATCCAGGCCATGTCCAATGTTGACCAAGATTTATGTCTTACTGAAAAAAAAGTTGAGTCTGATTTATTTTTATTTCTAATTCTCCATGAGTCCACTAAACTGAGTTCTTCAACTAACTGTAGGAGTTTGGTAGTTCATTTCCTTGCTTCTGATTCCCTGTTTGATTTTTCCTATCTAAGGCTGTCAAATACATTGTTATAATCTCAAATTATACATATTTCTTCATAAGTTAGGTTTGTTTTTTCACTATTAGAACTCCTCCATGTTCTGAGTCATATACATTTCTGGATGCAGGTAGACTTTGACATAAGTGGCTACTCTTTTCTTTTTCTTGATCCGCTGACACAAAAAAATTTCCAATTTTTTTTTACATCTAAAAATTTCTAATTACATCTAATTGCATCTTCTTAATTTGTTGGAAGACCTGTCCTCTTTTTTGTGGGGCATTCAAACCATTTACATTTATGGAAATTATTTTTACTTTCTTTTTATCCATTCTTTACATCTTGGGGAGTTCCATTTTTTTCTTATCTTGTAATCTGGTAACAACTTGAAGTGGTATTGTCTTTTTTTCTTACCAGCCCCTTTTTCTGATCCTGATGCACCTTGCTCCTGAAGTTCTTCATCTGATTCCTTCAAGCCTTCTTCCTCTTCTTGGACTCCTAGGTCTTCTCCATGTGTCTTTAAAAACCCCTCTGCTTTAAACATTGAGTTTATTCTGTATCTTTTACCTTCATAGGTAAAAAGGACACCTTCAGGAAGCAGCCATCTGTATATTATTTCATTTTTCCTTAAAAGGCTTGTAAGTTGTGTGTAGGCTGTTCTTTTTTTCTCCTACCCTCCATGGGATTTCTTTTAAGATTTTAATTTCAGTCCCCTGTATCTGAAGTGGTTTCTCATTTGAAATCTTTAGAATAGTATGTCTCGTGGTTCTCTTGTGAAATCTTACATGAATTTCCCTGGGTACCTTATTTCTTCTTGCATACACCGAGTTCATTCTAAACGCCACATCTATCTCATCAGAGATTTCTTGTATATTCTCCTCTTCAAGGTATTTTGCCTGGATGTATACCATATCAGCTTTAACATCTTCATCTGTCTTTTAAGGAATATTTTGGAATCTCAAAATATAAGCTGCTTTCTCACACTCCAATCTTGTAACCATGTCTTCTAGAAGTTCTTGTTCGGCTTTTATGTCCTGTATTTGTTGATTCACCTGTTCAGATTTATTTTCCAGTTGGATTGTTGTCTTCACCAAGGTAGATATCTCTTGTTTATTTTCGTTTATCTGCTGCTTGATCTCTTCAGTCTGGGAGGTCATCTGTAATGCCAAGGCATCCAATTTTGCCTGTAGAGGCTCAACAGCGTTATTGACAGCAGGAGGAATTGCCTTACTCACAGCAACTGGAACCACATTCTTGATTGCTTTATTAACAGCCTCTTTTATCAAAGTCTGTAGGTCCTCTGTGGACACTTTGGCCAAATTGGAAACAACTGTCTTGCCTAAAACTGGTGAGGTTTGAGAGGGTCTTGTATTAGACATAGTTCACATGTGCCAACTACCAATCTCCCTCCCTCCCCCTCCTCCTTCAAAAGATTATGAAGACTTAAGCCAAGCAAGACAGATATATTATTTTTCCCCTTTAAACAGAACAGCCCAAAAAAACATGGAAAAACAGTGGGATTCAAACAGACTTCATATGAATAGGCAGCCTTACTGCCAGCTTATCAGTTGTTGATGTTACTACAAGAACAAAATCTCACTATCCAGTTCCCCTATTACTGCCTGTCACACCACAATGTTTATTCTGACACAGCAGACAGTTTTCTGTAATTCAGTTAACGGCTGTTATTACTTGAAACCCAAATAAACGTCTAATAGCCCCAAATCTCTCACTGACAGACTACAAGGCTAAGGCCAAAAAAAGAGAAAAATAAATAAATAATACACCTTACCACAGCCCTCTGTGAGAGCCCAAGAGACTTCAAACTCCAAACAAAGGATTTCAAACAAGAACTTCTTTATTTGATAGTGGATCAACTGGTCTTACACTTCTCGAGTCAGTAATGAGGGTGGGGAGGCACAGGGGTACAGTTATAGGGTATTCAAACCATGTCGTAGCAATTGAAACTCCCAATCACTAATCAGAAAAAAGGGCGCCTAAATACATCGGCCTGTTGGTTCCCAGACTGTTAGTGGGAAAAGTATGAGTTGGCACCTGTAAAAAAACCAATTAGCAACAAAGCCTGGGAGAAGAAACAGTCAAGGTTACAGCAGCGGAGCAAGATAAGCGGAGGCGAGAGCGAGGGAAGTCCAGACCAGCTTATATTTCAAAAATCTTTGTATCCCATTCAAAAAAAAAGAAAAGAGCACAGGATATCCACATATCCACAAGTATATATCCAGAAAGGAGCGCCAGTGTTATATTCCAATAGAGAATAAATAGCCCAAAAGGAAATTAAGAACAAGAAAAATAGAATCCCTTATACATATACATATCCAGTGCAAAACAAATAAACAAAAGCCTCCTTAGTCTTCCAGGTCCCCAAACAAGCTTATGAGTTCCAAGAAATTCTACAAATAAGCAAACAAATTGTAATCCACTTATAGGAAGATTTCTTTTTAAATATATAGAAGCCACTCTACTAGTTGTCGGAGTTCTCTATGCTGGCAAGAGCACAAATAAAAATGTACAGCAGTTTCTAAAGAAAGTTCTTCTCCAGACTTTAAAAGGACACTCAAATATCAGATAAAAGAAACCAGTCTATCCAAAATATTAGTCAAATCCCAGTTCCCGAGTTGTAAAGCCATCCAAACACAGTCTTTTAGATCCTTACATAACTTTCTCCAGTAACAGTAAAAAAACCACACAGCCTAGTTTGCACTTCCAAGCCACAAAGCCAGAAACAGGGGGGGGGGGGGGAACCTTCCATCCCTCCTTTCTTTCTCTTTGCCCAGATCTTTGTGTTTTGAAGGGATCAGTCTAAGTATCTCAAAACAGCAAAACCAGATAAGTCAATATTGCTCATTTACTCATGGTGCGAAAAATAAGAATTAAAAAAGTAGATTCTTTAGTTGGAGTACAGCTCCAGAAATGGTCGATTGCATCTCGGCACTTGATGGCTGCCACAAGCGCTCCCTCTCAGGTCCCTGCTTCAGGGCAATCTAGGGTTTGCTCGCATACCGCCCTACGTGAGAGCCCCCAAATCAAGCCCCCTGCAAAGAGCCTCCCTCTGGAAAGGCTCTATGAGGGTCCGGGATCGCAGATCCCCTGCTGGGACCTGGAGGTTCAGCGGTTCCTCGGGAGCTCTCCCGGGAACCCTCCAAAGTTAACGTGTCACAAACCGGAAGTCCCTTAGTACTATACTATCAACTAAACTGCATAGTGTTTTCTATAACTAAAGCTGGAATTAATACAGAACAACTTGACCTGGCTGTTACACAGTGGAGACACATCAATTCTTAAAGAACTCCATTAAACAAACAAATCAAAAATAATTTGGTGATGTGGAAATTAAGGAATAGGGGATCATTTTTTCATCCAACTATAGAGAAAGAAAGCACTGAAGCAATTCGAAAATATGACAAGACTAGGATTAGCTGGGTTGCAAACTGCTAATACTGAGTTTCTGTATGCTTTCTGATAGAAGGTATGATGCTCTGATTTAATAAGGCTTTCTTACTTATTGTGTTTGGGTGAGCTTCAGCACTAAGCATGACTTCTCAGTCCGAGTAGCACCTTGGTATATTCAACTGGTATTAGTTAGCATGACTATGTAACCCATGATTAGTGGAATAAATAAGACAGCACAAAGTTTTGAAATAATCATTGAAAAGTTATAAATAGTTAATAGTAAATATCTTAAACTCATTGCCATACAATTGATTTGTCTTTTTCATTTTTAATCTATAAATCTTCATTTTTCAAATAGGGCTTTACTGGAAAAGATGGTCCAACAGGACCAAGAGGGCCCCCTGGACCAATAGTAAGTGTTAATTTATATTCAAATATAGTTTTTTAAATGTTAATTTGGAGGATTTTGGTTGGATCTTGTGTCAACTCTACCAATCTCATACCAAAATGTCAGTTTGCTGTTTTCCACACCTACCCACCTCATCTTTTGTATGACCATGTGAACAGGTATATTAGATAGCTGTTTAATTCTGTGTATTATGCAATACCTTACTCTCTTATCTTCTTGTTGAGTCAGTCAGACATTGTGCATTCTAAGTCATGTCCCTACAAATACAAATACAAATTCTGCAATACAAATATTGCAGAATAGAGAGAAACTTTGGTGACTACAGACGGTTAAATTGAAGGCGTTTTTTAAATCTGGCTACAGCTAATGTGGTCTGCACATGTTCACTATGCTGGAAAACAGTCAAGAGGAAATCATTTCGAGTACAGTTAAGCTTTGAGAATACTAGAAGCTTCATGATGTTTTATGAGGCTTGAAAATTTCTCTTATGGAATTTGTGCCTTTGATGTGATGAGGAAAATGTGAATGTTGAGAAGTCTTGGGGTTTGTGGCAGATTGGAAAATACATTCTCAAACAAAAAAAAATGCTCCTGGTTTCAGGGGTATAGTTCTTAACAAAAAAAAAAGCTAACCACTAGGAAAGAGTTGCTCTGAAACTGCCATTTAATTTCCCTATATAAAATTCCATGTGTATTAAGTCTGCCTGTCTGTTTTCTTGCCATCACCCACTTCTTCAAGTGGAAATAACACCAGGGGGAAGCTGAGGGGAGCAAGGATTCTGTAGTATTTAAAATGGAATCAAGCACACTCTCCCCAGACCAGTCGCTAATAGGAACTGCAGTGACTCTCTTCTGAGTATGGAGCATTCAGCTCCTTGGCAACCTGAAGCAGCCAGACCAATCTCTGCCCTCTTGCTGCATGTATTTGAATTATTAGAAACTTCTCTCAACTAGAAGAATATGCTGCTTTTCAAAAAAACTGCCTAGCAATAGAGTGGCCTGAAACTCAGACCAATTTAATCACATCTGCTGAAACCTGTAGCCAGCTAGTATGGCCAGAATGTATAAAAGAAATTATTAGGCAGATTGCCATCTGCAAATATGTCACCTTTCCTCATGAGAGGACAGAAAATAAAATCCTGGTTCCAGGTATGGTTGGAAGTCACAAGATACAGCAGCTTTGCTGAAGCTGAACAGCACCTATGATTCTCAAATACACCTTTTTGAGCTGTACAGTGAAAGAAAGGTAGATGATAAATAAAATAAGTAAAAGGGAGAAAACTGACAGGCTCTTGGTATATGTTGCAAGGCGTATGAAAATGTAAACAAATGAAAGTGGACAGTAGGAGAGAATTTGTAGATCCATCCGTTCCTTTACACCAGAGGTCCTCAAACTTTTTAAACGGGGCCAGTTCACTGTCCGTTGGAGGGCCGGACTATAGTTTAAAAAAAAACAACTATGAACAAATTCCTATGCACACTGCATATATCTTATTTTGAAGTAAAAAACAAAATGGGAACAAATACAATATTTAAAATGAAGAACAAGTAAAGTTAAATCAACAAACTTATCAGTATTTCAGTGGGAACTATGGGCCTGCTTTTGGCTAATGAGATGGTCAATGTCTGGTTCCATATTTGTCACTGCTAGTCATAACAAGTGATGCAAGTGTGCATCAGTTAGTCTAGATCTGGTTAGAGATTTCAGATGTTTCATTCTGGAAAACATCCCCACCCGGCTCCTGGGCGCCCGGGACTGGTGCAGGTCTCCTAGCCGGCTCAGAGGCTTCTGAGCCGGCTGGGGGACTTGGGGCTGGCTGGAGCGCCTGCCCTCGCACACTTACCCTCTTCCTTCTGCCTCCTCCTGGCCGACTGGGGGGAGCGGGTGGGGCTTGATCATGTGTCCTCCCCCCAGGGTCGTCACTCCTGGAGCGGCACTCTGGTGAGCTCCCCCTCCAACGGACCCCTGGCGGCACACCCGGCGGGCCAGAAAAATGCCCTCAGCGGGCCGCATGTGGCCCGTGGGCCGTAGTTTGAGGACCCCTGCTTTACACCATTTACAATGCCGTCCTAGGTAGAATTACACTCTTCTAACCACATCAGCCTCAATGGTGTTAGAAGGGTATAACTCTGCTTAGGGTAGGGTAGCACTGTTAGTTATCACCTCACTAGCTGTGCACAGTAAAATAGATTTTTCTGACATTACTTATGCAGCCACATTTTAGACTATTAGCTTGCTCCTTTGTAACATTCCTTTCTAATGTTCTTCTCCACAGGGTGCCCCAGGAGTGCCTGGAGTAGCTGGCCCGACTGGAAAACCAGGGAAACCAGGAGATCGTGGGTCACCAGTAAGATAAACAATGATTGTCATTTCCCTTTATCTCTTGTGAAAGATATTCTTAAGAATTCAGACAAGTAGAAGACATTGCTCAGCTTGGCCTCACATACAATTCTTATCATGAGAGCTAGTTAATATTTTGAAATTAATGTCTTGACTCTGATTTTAAGCATTATTTTGAAACTAATGTCTCAATCCTAAGTTTTACAGTAGGGTTATTGTTTTGTTTTGTTGGTTGTTGTCGTTTTTGATGGGTTTTTTTGTTTTTTACAGTTTATGTCTCAGATCTGGAAACTACACTTATATGTTTTCATTTTTTTAAAAGCGCATGCCAAGGCTTGTATTTTTGCATTATGTAAACATCTCAGAGCTGGATCAGCAAAATTGCTGGAATTATTTTTTTAAGCACAATACGCTTGCCTGAGGTGGAATTCTTATATATAGTATCATGAGACCTATTGGTTTGGAAATGTTTGAATTTAACAATGTAACCTCAATGTTGTGTTGTGGGTTTTGCTTTGAGTTTTTCATCTGAAGCCAACTTAGGGAAATGGCATGTGGTGTGCTAGTGGCAATTGCTGGAGCCCCTCTGTCTGATGCAGCCAAGATTGCTGTGAAAAAGCACTTGGTATCAAAGGATGCCACATCCACACCCACTTCTTGAGACAGTGTGGAAAAGAAGTAGACTTTCTTTCACACACTTTGCTTGCGTCGATATTCTTAAAGCTATATAGGGTGGTATTGGAAAAGGACAGTTGGAGACCTGAGTATATCAAAAAAATACTGATAAGGTATTTTTCATATATATATTTTGTTTGGATATATTTATCCACACATCCCTCTTATCCTTGTATTAATTCAGTCATAGCTATTGAAAACATACATAGGTGCTTCCTGGAACTACCTGGCTGGGGTAGCAGGATGGTGGATTAAATGAACCTTTGGTCTGATCCAGCAACACTGTTATGTTTTACCACTGAGTGATGCCCTCATTCATGTACCATCAATTTCAGTGGCTAGTTTTCTCAGAACTGGAGTCTTGCTAGGACTGTTTTAATGGTATAGGGAAAAGCACTATCACTTGCTAATGTCTGTACAACAAGCTGCTGTTAAGTGTTGTGGGAGCAGGGACTGGTCTTAAAAAAACGTTATCAGCACTACTTTATCCACCAATCTCTTTTTAGTCAAGTTTTCTGTTTAGCTTTTCTTTTTTGTTCCATTTCTATTTAGGATTAATCTATGTACCATTTTCAGCGTATACTATAATTGGATTCAATTGTCCCAATTCCCCAATGACCTGACATCACATATACTGTTTCTTGAGTTCTCAGACAAGATCTCAGCAGGAACTCTGGCATACAGTCTTTGCAGATGTGTTTTCAGACTCATGCAGCAGATGTGATTTCAACACCTACATTTATGCTATCAAGAAGTGCCAAAGGGGCAACTCAAGGCCATATGTGTGACTGGTCAGCCAAATGTAGCCTGCAGAGTTCTAAAGGTCATCCAAGCCTTTCTTTAGCTGTGTGGCCCATTTCCAAAGCAGTATTCTTTATTTGTTTTATAATCTTTCATGCTGTAATTACATTATCCATCGATCTTTGTTAGCACCAGTCATGCAAAGATCCATATCACATAGTATAATCGAGGCATGAAACTGGGTGATTTCACAGTCAATGATATTATATGAAATTATTGCAGCATCAACATAGTAGCAAGAATTCTACCTCAGACAACAATATCCATAAAGTTGAGCCCATGGAAAGTGGATCTTCATATGGTAGTCTTAGGGGAGTCTTGCATACAAAATGCCATGACACAGTGAGGACAGGGAATCAGTCTAAATCATGTTGAAGGAAATGAAAAGCTTTCTTCAGGTGGAAGAAGCAGGAAGGGCAATTTCTTTCTCACTGCAATCCCCACCCCTGGAGTGGTAGTAGACCCCCACCCCTCATGGCAGTAGACCATGGGACTCCCCAGCCCAGACTGTTTATTTCAGGTCTTAAGAAGCTGCTGAGGCAAAGAGATCTGCCAGTATGAATACTTCATCCAGTCTTGGAACACAGGCTTCTTGAGTCAGTTGGCCCATAATGTTCTAATTCAGGGAAGACTGGAATATCATCTGGAATTGCTATGAAACAATCTTGAGTGGTAAAGAATTAAAAGAACTATTTGTTCAGGAGTTTGAATATAGATGTGCACTATGGGGAAAATCATCATACACTATGCTTTTACTTTCTCTGGGGACAAGATTTCAAAATGGCAAATTTGGATCTGGCCCTAAAGATTCCAAATGAAGCTCAGAAGCTGCTGCTGGCATGAAAATGGAATGAGGACATTCTGCTCACTTCAGGACACAATTCCATTTTACCACCTCATAATAGAACCACACCCTGTAGAAGACAGAGACAGAACTTCTGTTTCAATTTCGACTATAGATAAGAAAAAATACCCAATTTTCAGGGCTATTTTTGGGCAGGAACGCATAGGAATGAAGTTCCAGCTGGCTTCTGAGTTAGCCACGCCTACAGCCTCCCCCCAAGGTTCCTGAGGCGCCTTGCAAGCCGTGGGGCTCCTGGGGAAGCCAAGCCGATCCAGGGAGGGAAGGCAGTTTAAACTGCCTCCCCCCCACTTGGGTTCCCTAGGTGCCTTGCAAGCCATAGGGTGCCTAGGGAAGCCAAGCTGATTCAGGGAGCTGCAGGGCGCCTGGGGAAACCGATCCAGAAACTGCCTTCCTTCCCTTGGGTTCCCCAAGCGCCCCACAAGCCACGGGGCACCTGGGGAAGCCGATCTTGGGAGGGAGCTGCGCTGTCGGGGGTGTGGCCTAATATGCTAATGCATTTCTGCTGTTGGGTGTGGCCTATTATGCTAATGAGTTCCTGCTGGGCTTTTTCTACAAAAAAAGCCCTGATCATTTTTATTAGTGAATACCCTCTGCTAATGCTGTAATCCATTCATTTTACTGCTGCATTGTTTTGTTGATCCCTTAAACATAACAAACATTGAAAATTAAGCAGAATTTGTCGTTTGTCAAGAGACTAACAAGCTGTGAAAAATTACACATCTTTAGAACATTTGGTGTGAAACTGCCATCTGAAATACTTGAGAGACTTGGAAAATTGCAATGGTAGTAATTTGTTAATAACCATTCTCCAAAAAACTGTTCATCAGCCAAAGATAGTTGTATGACAATAGACTTAGTAATTCATTAAGAAGGAAACAACTAAACAAACAATGCTGTCTGTTAAGTGTTTAGGATAAACAAGGACAAATCATCTATCTACGCTTTGTAGACACCAGTGTCAATGAAGTAATCTTCCCAGGGACTCCCACTCTAATTCTGGAACTGTTTCTCACATATGGCGAACATTATTTCTGAAAAATAAATGCTGCCTCAGGCTAAAATAACTTTGATAACCATATTCTATGTTAGGCTGATTGATAGATGAGAGAGATGATCCAGTTGTATGACAGCTCTGTAAAGGTAATTCTTCCCAAATAATATAGAGTGCAATCCTAAGAATGCTTTCTAGAGAGTAAGTTCCATTGGCTAGACCTCAGTAGAATTCTGAGTAGATCTGTTTAGGATTGCTCTCATTCGCTGCGATCATATGCACAATTAGACCTAACGTAGGCGTGAATGCCAGGCGAATTTAAAGGGAGCGATCAGACAGCAACATCTGGGGAGTGTCCCGCAGCTGTCGGCAACCTGTTTTGCTCTGCCACAGAAGCGGAGTTAAAAGACACTGGGGAAAATCCAGTAGTAGATGGGTTGCAATGGGCGACGGACGGACTTTCCCCTGTCTAATCGCTCCAGCTGCTCTCATGCTGTCGGGATGGTCTGATCAGGCCATCCTGACTCCGTGCCGTTGTTTTTCCCCCCTTCTCAGTATGTGCATCATCGCAAACTCCATAGGGAGCCCTCAGTGCTGAGGTGTGATTCATTGATTCCTCGTTTAAGGACTTGGGAAACAAAGGGCAAAAAAAACCCAGACTCACCCGCAGTTGTGTCTGATCACACACTGACGGGCTGTGCCTGTAGCTTCAAAGGGAGGTGTGATCTCACAACTGCAGGTCAAATTCCTCTGGAGGAAATAGCCTCACTCCCCCCCCCCCCCACTTTATCTGGTGTGTGTGAGACGGCAACCGTAGTGTCCTTTCTTTTCATGTATTTTTGTATCAACTGGGAGATTTTTAAAAACTCTTAGGAAAGTTATTTTTCTCCTCAACAGAATACCTTACAATCCTGAAAGTATCTTGTTGAAAGCTCCTATTTCTTTTGAATATATTCTGATTTGAAACTGATTTCATGGCTTCATTAAATGGCTTTTCAAAATGATTTGAGGTAGCAATACACAGTTGTACAAGGGTAAGAATCAGTTTGGGTCAGAGAATTTACAGTGCAATGAAAATCTTTGGGCTTCAAAGGTTATAACTTTGTTTAGGATTGCACTGTTAAAGTATTCGATTGTCCTTTGCCTTGGGCATGTGACTGTGTCTCTGGCTTTTCTCTAAAAATACTAGAAATGCTAATTTTTAGACTCTATATGAAGTGGCGTTATGAAATTTCTGTAGTTACCTAGAGATAAAAGTTCTGTTAGTACATAGAGTTGCCTAGAGATAAAAATTCTGTTAGTACATAGGCTGAGGACAGACTGGCAGTCTGGCCTGCTCTGCCTCCGCTTTAAAAGCGGAGGCAGAGTGGGCGTCCAGACTGCCGCATCTGCCCCGCAGAGGCGCCCCAGACTTACCTCGTCCAGTGGCACGCTCCTCCCGCAGCAGCCGGGCACCACTTCCAAGTGGTGTCCTGGCGGCTGCGCGTGCGTTTCACCCGCTTGCGCAGTGTTCTGCCGCCACCGCCGGAAGCCGCCCGCAGTGTGGATGTGCACTGCGGGGCTGTTCCCCCCGCCTTGTTCTGCTGCGCTCCTGTAGTGCGGCAGAACAATAGTCTGTCCTCAACCATAGTTTCCCTAATTTTCAATAAGAATTTATGACTGACTTTAATTCAAACTAATTAGTCTGTTGTTTGAGGTTCTTCCTGAGATATAAATAGACAGCTAGGTTTTTGCACATGAGACTTTAACCTGGATCAGTGTGACCAAGCCTGAGTTTCAAGCATCTAAAAACTATCACTAGCATAACTGTCACTTCCATAATTTACGTGTTCAGGATCTCACTGGAAGATCACCTATTCCATTTAATAGTATCAATTTTTTTTTCTAGTAATAGTAGAATAATTTATTATAATCTGTTACTGAGGTGGTTTGAAAGTGCACTGAAACTTTTTTGGGGGTGAAAAAAACTACTCACTGCCAAATGTAGTTATTTGTTTTTCCTATGCTGATGAAAGAATTTTAAAAATAACTGAAGAATGACTACAAAGCCACTCACTTCTGGGAGTTTACCAGTAAAAAATTGTTGCTTTTATAGGGATTTCCTTTTGTCACACTGCCACACATGATTAATACCAATTGTAAAATATGGAGTTTTCTCAGAAAGTAGTAGGAAGGAAATATAAAAGCAACTTAGAGGTGGCGACCCTGGTCTGTAATAAAATTGATAAGTGAACATCATGTTGCTTTATTGTAAGCAAAAGAGGCCAATCAATTCGGATAATGCCACACTAGAGAATTGAAAATATCATCATGGGTCGTGTACTAGAATTGTATTGCAACACAGCTAAAACATCTCCGGCTCTAGATGCTCATAAAATATACTTACGTTTATTTATTTACATGCCACTCTTTCAGGGATCTGCTTGAGGTGGCTTGCAAATAAAAGAAGATAAAATCATAGAAATAATCACCCCCTCCAAAAAAAAAATTAAAAACCCAGCCCATGAAAAATCCAGACTGTAAAAGCTCATGAAAACCCAAAAACACAGTATGTGATGGAGTGCTGGTAGAATTGCTTACTAAAGTGGGTTGCTGGTTTTTTGATGATGGTTCAGTAGTTCAGATAAACTTTTGGAGTGATGTGAAATCGGGATATTTTCCATGATGCCTACTGACAAAACTGAACAACAGATATATCCCTATGTGACCACTGTCCTGTCATCTTGAAAATCTCCAACATTCATCTTAAATATGTTAATGAAGTTTCACCAGGGAAATATGTCAGAATCTTTCTTGGCTCTTCCATTTCCTAACTGAAGAATGTAAACAGTGAAACTAAATTCTCAAAGTATTGTTTTAGGGATGTACATATTAACTCATGTTTACAGACTAGATTATGTGTGTATATTTCCAGAACATTGTTTCTGAGAGTCTTGGTAGCATGAAGTTCATATAAAGTGCATGGGAGTTCACAGTCTCTAAGTTGCCTGACTCCTTTCTTAGTACTGTATTTAAATAGGGTTAGGCAACTAATAAACAAGAGTGGGCTTTTCCCTCTTAGGACAGTCCTATGCAGAGGTACTCAATTCTAAGTCCTTTGAAATGCACAGGCCTAGACCGGAGCAACTCTGCATAGGGTTGCAATCAAAGAGAACATACATATTCTAATTCATGAGAATAGTTACCTTTGAGAGCAATCCTAAACAGGTTTATTCAAAAGTAAATCCCATTTTATTCAGTGGGGCTTCCTGCCAGGAAGGTGTTTTTAGGATCACAGTCCCAGTAACCCATTAACAAATTTCGTCACCAGATAACATTACTGGGTCTGCTCTTAAATACTTTAATATGAATCCAAAATAAATGCCATCTTTTTTAAAGTCTTAAAGTAAAAAGACTTTATATTGTATTTGCCCTGCCACCTCACTGAGGTAAGTCATAAGGAGGAGATGAAGAAAATATCAGTCCATAGTAGGGTATTATTTGGTATCCTTAAAGGATTACTTCTGATGGCTCCAGAAAATGACAAATGCAGCAAAACTGTTAGTTCCTGCATCCCATATACTATCTATTGCTTTAGTGTATAATTCTCTGGGTATGAACAATTGCCTATGTTGAGGCAAAGCATTGGTCCTTCTAGCTTAGTATTGCTTGCTCTGACAGAAGGTGGCTCTCCATGGCCTCAGGCAGAGAAAGGTGTTTCCCAACTGCTCCTGAGCGCCTTTAACTGGAGATGCTGAGTATTTATACGCCAAATCCAGCTTGAGAAGTTCCTGGAGATTTGGCAGTGGTCTCTGAGGAGGACAGTTTGTGATGGAGAGAGAGCTCTGCGGGGATGTGATGTCCACCTCCAAAGTTGCCATTCCCTGGAAAGCAAAAGAGTGTCCAAGCCGAAGGGACTGGAAAGCTAAATTAGCCGAGTATACAGTGATGGCTAAGTCAATGAACTATGTAAATAGAAGGTTGATCAAAGAATTTCAAGATAAATGGAAAGCTTATTACTTGTATTTAATCTAATAATTGGGGAGGAAATATAGAAGTTATTGAAATGATAAGTATAAACATTTTTCTGATATATAATGTATTGAAAATGGGTGCAAATATAATAGTTATTTTATCATATTATCATTTGTTGTATAACTTTATTTCAAATTATTACCTACAATTATTAATGAGCTTGTTGGATATCATATGGAGCAATCTGTGATTTAGCTTAATACCAAATATTATGAAATCATTATTTAATTAGAATTAACTGATGCCTGGGAAGGTGCGAACTACAATTTATCACAATTATGGCTATTATACTATACTAGGAATACAGCTCATTGTGGAAATAAATACAACAGGCTCTAGAAAGAGACTCTGGGTGGGTGCCCTGGCCTTGGGCACTCAGCGTCAATTTGCTGTGGTGACCTCAGCAGGGTATAAGGACACAGAGCTTACTGGTTTCTCCAGGGAAACAGATATCTGCTATCTGAATAGCAGTTGTAATTCTGAGTGATATCCAGCCCTCCTCTGGAGATTGGCAACAATGGTTCCCTAGAAGGAAATGGCTGGTTTGAAGGGTGGAGTCTATGGTATTGTACCTGTCTGAGGTCCCACCCCTCCTCACACCCCACCCTCTTCAGGCTTCACCCCTCAAATCCCCAGGAATTTCCCAACCTGGAGTTGGCAACCCCTTCTCCTTCCCAGCCAACCTTCAACCTACCTTTATCGGCCCCTCTGACTTCAGCTTTCCATTTCCTCCTCCCTCCCTCCCCAAGAATTTCCCAACCTGGAGTTGGCAACCCCTTCTCCTTCCCAGCCAACCATCAACCTACCTTTATTTGCCCCTCTGACTTCAGCATTCCATCTCCCCCCCACCTGCAACCTCTACCATGCTCTGAAGCCCTGACTGCTACATCACACTGACTGACATAGGGGAGCCATCTCAGCAGGGTATAATGACACAGAGTCCACCATTTTCTCCAGGGGAACTGATCTCTGCCATCTGGAGAGCAGTTGTAATTCTGAGTGATCTCCAGCCCTCACCTGAAGATTGGCAACAATGGTTCCCCAGGAGGAGAAGTACAGTCTTTCTCCACAGTGGGGACCAAAGCAGCTTACAGCATTCTCCTCTCCCCCCTTTGACTTGCACAACAACCCTGTGAGGTAAGTTAGGATTAAAGTCTGTGACTGATCTGAAATCACCCACTCAGCTTCCACAGCAAGAACCTGGATCTAGCAGACCCTGCTCTGAAGCACTGATTGCTATGCCACATTGGTATCGCCTGGTATCACAACTGAACTCCAGACAACAAATCTCTCTCTCCCCCTGGAGAAAATAACTGCTTTGGAGGGTGGCCTCTGTGGTATTCTGTTCAGCTGAGGCCACTCCCCTCCCTAAACTCTGGCTTCTGTAGACTCCATCTGTAGACTCCATCTTAAAATCTCCAGGAATTTCCCAACCTGGAGCTGGCAACACTAGTCAGGACAGGCCCCAATGAGTTTTCTCTCAAAGGCCAAAATAGGCATGGACAGACTTTTACTGACAGAACCAAACTTAGCAACATGCACTGAGGGGAAAGAAGGGTTGCCAGCTCTGAGTAAGGAAATATCTGAGAATCTGGGGGGTGGATCCTGTGGAGGTCAGCATTTGGGGAGGTCAGCATTTGGGGGAGGGAAAGGCAATCAGCATTTGGGGAGGGAGGTCAGCATTTGGGGAGGGAAAGGACTCAGGGTATAATGCCATAGGGTCTACCCTCCAAAGCAGCCATTTTCTCCTGGGGAACTGATCTCTGTCATCTGGAGATAAATTGTAACAGTGGGAGATCTCCAGTTCCCACCTGGAGACAGCAACCCTAAGGGAAAGTCAGCTGCACAGCAGGAGGTTGAAGTGAATGGTCCAGCCGCAGGAGAAGTGTCTTCATCAGGAGAGACAGCCAGTTTGGCAGTTACTTCTGAGGGGAGAGTGTCCAGGCTGGCAGTGGGCAGGGGAGAGGAGTGGACACAGCACCCAGCCAATGGCACTCGAGTACTCTTGAGTGGTGGTTGATGGGGCAATGGCTGATGGAACACACAGCACAGCCAATGGGAGAGCTGGAAATGGCCAATACATAAGGGAATTATATATGTAGGATAACATTACCATATAATTTTCTTTTCTTTTCTGATATTCTGTTCATGCTCAAAAAAATAAAAGAAAAGAAAGTTGCCATTCCCTCTGAGGGAACTGATCTCTGTTGGTTGGAGATCAGTTGTAATTCTGGGAGAATTCCAGGCCTGGAGGTTAGTAATTTTACAAGTACTAAGCTTAGATTTCGACTATCTTCTTCATGGTCTCTGTGCATCACACCTGTGGGATATAGTACACCTGCACCAACACCTATCGGTACGATCAAAAGTAAAAGGAATTTTTGTGCCCACTCCCCGGTCACCTACAGGGCCCCAGTGTGGGTGTCTAGGGGAGGGGCACAGCAATCCTGCCAGTTCTCTTCTGACCATCGCATTGGTAGGATCTTCTCCACTTCAGTCAGTACTTCTCTGGTTTTTTTTTCCAGCTTGCTCTCTACTTCTGTTCAGATTCCTGGAAGGGAAACAAGAAAATAGTTGTTAGTTAAGTAGGGCCATGGTCACACGGCCCTTTAAATCCGGGACTCCTCCCGGATTTAATGGAGCCGCTTCTTTTAAGTTCGGGTTGGGATGTTTATACATCCCAACCCCCCAGTGGTGGCAGCCGCGGCAGGCGGCAGCGGAGAAGGAGGTGCGCAATGGTGGGCGGCAGCCGAGAAGGAGGCTGGTGGTGGCAAAGGCTCTTGGCATTGGCTGCGGCGTCGGAGGAAGTGGGTGGCGGAAGAGGAGGCGGTCGTCGTCAGCAGAGGAGGAGGTGGCGGCGGCAGCCAGGGGAGGAACCCTTCCCCGAGCCCTGCTGGCTGCCCAGTAAGTTTTGGGGTTTTTTTTTCTCCTTTTACACTTGGGCACTTGAGTGCCCAAGCACCCAAGTGTCCAAGTGTAAAAGGGGGAAAAAATGGCGGACAGGACCATCTGGACAGCCCTGCTCTCGCAATGATTGTGAGAGAGGGCTGTCCATATGGCTCAAATGCCGGTTCCTCGTGCGACTCCTGGGAAAACAGTCGATTTTCCCAGGGTCGGAAAATGCAGGAGGAATCCACATTTGAGCCTGCTTCGGCACGGGACTAGCCGCGGCCGTTGTAGACGGTCCCTTTAAATGCAGGAGGAAACAGCCCTTCCTCCCACATTAAAGGCCCGTGTGACCGTGGCCTAGGACTGGATTTTATGAGTACTCTGCTTCGGCAAACTATCCTCGCCCACCGGCCTATGGCCAAGCGGTGGGACTTCTTCAAGCGGTGGGACTTCTTGCTTGCAGTGTGGTAGTAAAATTGCCCCCCCTGACGGACACTCACTTTGCCTTCTGTGCCTCAGGGAAGTGCACTGTGTGGACTCCTGCGTTCGCTGCACCAAGTTCTCAAAGCAGATGAGGAGGAATAGGGTGGTGACTCGTGAGGCTTCGCATTGCGCTATTAGAGCGTACCCTTTCACCAATGGTGTCCTCCCAGGAGACTTCTGGGCATGCTTGGATGTCGACTCCAGCTTCGGTATCGACGGCCGCACTGTCTCCAACACCGGCCCACTCCGATGTCGATCGACCAGTGCTGAAACGCTCAGTCCCAACACTTCAATCCGAAGCCCATACTCCCGCTAAAAAGCGCAGGAAGGGCAAGGACGACAGGCCTGTTGAGCATAAAAAGCACAAGAAAGGCTCCCCTACTAAAGTTCCATCAACCCTATTCGGGGCGTCAGAATTGATCCTCCTCGGAGTGGCTTTGCTTGATTCTACTGACCGTGAGCAGCTACAAGGTCCCCCATCCTATCCAGCTCATGGACTCTGAGCATGATATGCCCAAGTCTTCTGATCTTCCAGTGTCGAGAGCCTTCCTTTGGGTCAAGGAACTGGCGTTTTCACACACCATTCGCCACATCAGTCCGATGATCAGGATCAACCAACAGGACCTTTTCCTCCACCGCCCTCCTGGGATCACCACCAGTGGCAGTATCTTTACGAGGCCAACCCCTTGTCTCACATGCCGTGGCTCCTGCTTGCCAGTCCACTTTGTATCGGCTTTCTCAGTATCAAGACCCCCCCCCCCATGCCAGAGTTTGCACAACCACAACCATTGAGGCTGACAGGCAAGGGGCATTAATCTACGCCGATGATGGCATCTCAGGTGAAAGTGCCATCGAAACCGACTCCTTCGGCACTGGTGCTCCCTGTGTCATTTTTGGACCCTTCAGGTCGTTCTAACTCCTCTAGCGCCTCATCACAATTGGGGGAGGAAGACCCACACCATCTGGTAGAACCCTCCCCTCCACAAGCCATAGCTGAGGACCTCCCAATTTCACCTTCAGAGGACCTCAAGTCCTGTGGTGATTTTATTAAGCAATTGGCCAATACGCTGACATTGTCAACAGTACAGCCCCCGCCTGCTGTTACTGACTCAGTATTTGATATTGTTCAGATAGACACCACAACAGCTGTTGCGCTGCCAATGACTTTGGTCTTGCTCCAAGCTGCCAAGTCCCCTTGGTCTCATCCAACTTCTGTTTCTATATCTAGTAGAAGGATAGATCATATATATAAAGCGCAGGAAACTGGTGCTGAGTTTTTATTTATCCACCCTAAACTGAATTTGGTGGTGGTGAATTCATCCTCAAAGGGCAGACGTAGCCATTCCTTGCCCCCTGACAAGGAAGGAAAGAAGCTTGACTCCTTCGAAAGAAGGTTCTGTTCTGCTGGGGCATTGGAAATTAAGACCTCTAATTATACTGCCTGTATGGGCATGTACCAATACGCTCTTTGGGAGCAGATGTCTGAGTTTATTGCCACCCTCCCTGAGGATTTCAATCATCAGGCTCAGAGAATCCAGAAGGAGGGTATGCTGCTGGCCAAGCATCAACTTAATGCCGTCAAGCACACCTTAGATGTAGCAGCGAAGACGCTCACTTCGGCAGTTACCCTCCGGCGCCATGCCTGGTTGCATTCCACATCCCTACAACAGGATACAAAGGCCTTCATAGAAGATCTTCCCTTTGAGGGAGAAGGCCTTTTCAGTTCCATGACTGATTCGGTTCTCCAAGAGCTTGGTAAGAGTATCAAGACATCTCATAATTTAGGGGTCACACCGGCTTCCAAACAGTCCCAGATGAAACCCTGGAACAAATCGTGGTCTCACAGATCCTACCTTAAGTCCTCTCCCGAGACACAGTGGCAGAGATTTGCAAACGTGTCTTCACACCCCTATGGTAACAAGCAGAGGTTCACATCAGCCTCGCAGTCTAGGGCCAAGGCACCTAAGACTCCTAAACAGAGCCTTTGACTTCTGCCGGCTGGCAGCACCTCCCACCTGCCTGTCCCCATACCTGTCTGCCTGGAAACGGATTACATCAGATCATTGGGTCCTTTCGGTCATCGCAAAGGGGTATCTCATAGAATTTTTCAGCTTCCCCTGACTTCTACTTTTGTGCTCATCCCACAATCTGACACACTCCTGGAGGAGATTCATAACCTCCTGTATAAAGATGCCATAGAACCAGTTCCTGTGTCACAGCTGTACTGTGGATTTTATTCCCAATACTTTACAGTCCCCAAGAAAGATAGAGGTCTCTGTCCTATCATGGATCTCAGAAACTTAAATCATTTCATCATTTACCAAAAATTCAGAATGACCACCTTGCAGAACATCCTCCCTCTCCTCAAACACAGTAACTCTAGACTTGCAAGATGCATATTTCCACATGACTATCCATCCCGCTCACCAGATGTTCCTGTGTTTTGCTGTGGGGGAGAAACATTTTCAATACAAGGCCCTTTCATTTGGCCTCTCTATGCCCACCCGCCCCATATTCACCAAGATGATGGTGATCATCGCCGCCCACCTTCGACTGCATGGTGTACGGATCTTTCCATACATCGACGACTGGATGATAGTGGCAAACTCCGAAGCCACCTTGCTAGGACATACAACTCTGACTCTCTGAAGGCGGTGGGGCTAAAAGTGAATTTAAAGATGTCAATGCTCACCCCTTTGTTGCAGGTCCAGTTCATCAGAGTGATCCTGGACTCACAGGCTTGCAAGGCCTTCCTTCTCCCCAAAAGGGCGAACAACATCATTGCCCTCATTGGCCTTTTTTGCCAGCAAGGGGATGCCTCAGCGAGGCAAATTCAATGGCTCCTGGGGCTGATGGCCTCCACTATGGCTGTCCTCATGTTTGCACAGAAGCATATGAGACCGCTTCAGCTATGGTTCCTGAAGAGATTCCATCCGCAGCATCAATCCCAGTTGCAAAGGTTTGTCCTCCCTGTACAGGTGTTGAATTCCCTAGAATGGAGGGAGAACCCTCAAAACCTCTTCGCAGGGGCATCACTTCATCCTTCCACCCCTTTCATGATGCTCACCACAGATGTGTCTCTGTGGGGTTGAGGAGCACACCTCAGCAGACTGTGTGTCAGATCCCAGTGGGACACCGATGTGGCCCACAGACACATCAACTTTTTAGAGCTTCTAGCAATTTAATACATCCTCGGGTCCTTTTGTCATCTGGTGG
Source organism: Lepidodactylus listeri (assembly GCA_029233225.1). Lineage (NCBI taxonomy): Eukaryota > Metazoa > Chordata > Lepidosauria > Squamata > Gekkonidae > Lepidodactylus > Lepidodactylus listeri. The sequence continues at coordinate 57,828,108 of JARCFY010000016.1, read as the reverse complement.
CCCGCCACACGGTAGCAGTTTTAACAGACAACACCACAGTGTTTTGTTACCTGAACCATCAGGGTGGGATGGTGTTGAGGGGACTTTGCAGACTGGCCCTGGAGATTTGGACAGAATGTCAGTCGTGGGGCATCTTCCTAGCGGCAGCCCACCTCCCGGGGTCTCTAAATGTGCAGGCAGACTTCCTGAGCAGAGGGGGAGCATCCCTGCATGAGTGGGAACTCAATTGGAAGTATCTCCAGCCGATTTTCAACTAGTGGGGACAGTCGGAGGTGGATGCACCAGAATACACAGTATCGTCTGTTTCGCTCCAGGGCAGGGAGGGATCCTATCTCCCTGGGCGACGGTCTCCTCTACCCATTGTCCTGGTGGCACGTGTTTCTTTTTCCACCCATCCCTCTGCTGACCAAAGTGATCAACAAGGTGATGCGGGAGACTCCTTGGTGCATCCTCGTCACCCTGTGGTGGCCCTGGCAGCACTGGTTTCCCACCCTGCTTCACCTGTCCAAGGGCTCCTTCATTCACTTTCTGGCAGCACCAGATCTCCTCCTCGCCCAGGGGGCTCATGTGCTACATCACAATGTGCCACATCTGAAACTCACAGTGTGGAGGATCCTGCAACACTAACGTTGAACAGGATAGACCATGTATTACTGATTTGTCACAAGCCTTCCACACGTATCTCCTATGATGGGAAGTGGGAAAAATTCTTACTTTACCTTAGTCCGATGGGATTGCCTCCGCCTCCTTTGAACTTGGTTGCAGTTTTTGGTTTCCTGTTGTCCCGTTTGGACTTGGGCTTGCATTTTGTTGTGGTTTTACCTACCTGCTGTTTCTGCCAATCACCCAGAGATAGATGGCTACTCTGTTTTTTCTCACCCATGGACTAAGCAGTTCCTCAAAGGTCTCAGTCGCTTTCCCCCCCCAATCCCGATCCCCCATGCTGTCTTGGGACTTACCGTTAGTGCTGTCCAAACTGATGGGCAGACCTTTTGAGCCTATGGCCATGTGTAGTCTGCAACTCCTGTCATGGAAAACTGCCTTCCTAGTGGCCATCACTTCGGCCAGAAGGGTGAGTGAACTGTCCGCTTTACGCTGTGACCCACCTTACCTGAGTTTCCACCATGATGGCATCACCTCGGCCTTGGATATCTCCTTCCTTCCCAAGGTTGTTTTGGAATTCCATCTGCAGGCTGGTCTCACTCTTCCTCCAGTGTTCTTCCCTGCTCCGCAGACTGATGCTGAGCGTCACCTTCATGCCTTGGATGTAAAGAGAGCTCTGCTTTTTTACTTGGACAGGACATGGTCATTTCGACAGTCCCCAGTCCTCTTTGTCTCCCATGCCTTACCTGGGCAGGGGAAGAAGTTGTCATCTCAATGCCTGTCTAAATGGATTGTGGAAAGTATTAAGCTTTGCTACCTGTTGGCCAAGAAGCCACTCCCGGGGCTGCTTCGTGCACATTCCACCCAAGCTGTGGCCACGTCTACAGCCTTCCTGTGAGGTGCATCACTCCATGATATCTGCAGTGCAGCAACTTGGGCCACCCCTCACACTGTGAGGCACTCCGCCTTAGATGTACGTCTTCATCAGCATTCTGTGGTGGGACAAGCTGTGTTGCAGGCGGCATATGTCTAGGACCTCCAGATCCCTCCTCCAGGTAGGCCTGTTTTGCTTGTTAATCTCCCAGAGGTGTGATGCACAGAGACCACAAAGAAGATAAACAGGTTGCTTACCTGTAACTGATGATCTGGCGACCCGCCCTTCCTTCCCCTCTGCCGTTGGTCCTGTGGTTCTTTTGTTCTTAGACTGATGGCAGCGGTCAGAAGAAACTGGTGGGAGTGTCGTGCCCCTCTCCTGGTCATGTGCACTGGGGCCCTGCATGTGACCAGGGAGCCGGCACGAAAATCCCTTTCGCTTTCGATAGTACTGATTGGGGTTGGCGCGGGCACACTATATCCCAGAGGTGTGATAGCACAGATGATCAAAGATCATCAGTTACAGGTAAGCAACCTGTTTTTCTCCATGCCAACCACATGCTGTACCAAACAAAGTAATATTACCTTTACATGTACAAATAAAACCTCCTACCAGTGTTTTATATCAAGACATGAACAGAGACTATGAACAGATATTCTGAGGCATTTGGAGACGCATTAGAAGATCTATGAGAACAATATGTAAACAAGTCATTGCATAATGGTCAGCGGAGCCAGGCTTGGGTATGAGTGAACCCATCCTATTCCAGAAGCTAGGGTTGCCAAACTTCAGCTGGGGCCTGGAGATCTCCTAGAATTATAACTGATCACCAGTCTACAGGGATTAGTTCCCCTGGAGAAAATGGATAGTTTGAAGGGTGAATCAGCAGCATTATACCCTGCTGAGGTCCCTCCCACCCTCCATAGGCTCCACCTCCAAATATCCAGGAATTTTCCAACTTGGAGTTGGCAACCCTATCCAACACAGTCTTGCAGTATGTTGCTGGAATACTGACTGCTGCATGAAGAGCAGCAGACAGAAGATACAGTTCCTTTGGCTAAGAAACATGCTTATATTTATAGTCGGTTTGAAGCCAGTGTAGAGGCTTCAGACTGCCTGCCAATCACAGGGTTTGATGTTACACATCCCTATTTCTTTCTAGGCCTTTCCACTTAAATTTCAGCATAGGCTTTGGTCACTGATTCAAATCTTGGAGCTTCTGACAAGCACATCTCATGCTGATGCTGAATAATCTCCCAGTGCACACTCCTGTATTCATTTTGATGATTGCTTTTCATCGCTCCCTTTAGTCATTTGCATGATATTTGGTCGTTTGCATGATATTATCCTGTGACATGCCCTGATCAATTTAATTTATTACAGGGCCCAGCTGGGTTGAAGGGTGAAAAGGGTGACCGAGTAAGTACAACCGTAACTGTTAGTTCATTTGTATTTTCTTCTGATTTATTAAATCAAATTAAAAAGGAGTCGCTCATGATCTAATGCAAGCCTTCCTTTAATTATCAAGGGAGACATTGCTTCTCAGAATTTGATGCGAGCTGTTGCAAGACAAGTCTGTGAACAACTGATAAATGGTAAACAAGATCTATGTATATGTCAAGATATATTTAAATATTATTTCCGCTTGTCAGGCTGTATTGTGAAATTCAAGTATAGTCACAGGAGGAGGAGGAGTCAAGCTGGGCCGTGCCTGCACTGGTAGACAGAGCCAAGTGAGCGAGCGCTTGCTGGCATTGTGATCAAAGCCCGGGAGAGCAAAGTGTAGAAGCTAGGATGCAGATAAGGAAGGGCAAGTAGCAGAATGACACAGGAGTCAGGTATGCTCAAATGGCAGTTCGTGGATCTCAAGATACTTGAGATGTAACAACTGCAGAGGAGCCACAGGAACAGCTGAAGAAGAAAGGCTTGGCAAAAATTCAAGGGGCCCGAGCAGCTTCTAGCCTGGATGGTCACACTAACAAGTTGTCCAATTGTAGGAGGGGTTGGGGGGGGGGGATTTAGCTGCAGTTTACCTATAAAATGTAAATGGTGGCACTGAAATCTAATTAGGTGGTTTCAGTTCTTAATAAATGCTATTTTAGCAGCAAAGTATAAGCTATCCAGTGTCATGCCTGCACTGACTTTTGCACTAGGGACTGTAAATAGAGCCAGGGAACTAAGTACAGCTGCAATAGAGGGAGAATCAGAGGTGTGCAATAAGAACTTCCCATTACCCTATAGCAAGAGTGCAACCTGCAAGAATTTGTGGGGAAAGGAAAAGTTCTCCTGCCTGTCCCCTTGCTCCATGTGCACTTTCATTCCCTACGCTCTAGCTCCAGTCCCACCTTCACCCTGTGGCTCTTTCTAGTCTGCCTATCTGTTCTGCCTGCTGTCGCCCACCTATATGCTTTCTCAAGTCTACTGTCTCCATCTCACCACTCTTTCCAGCATTCCTGCTTGTCCTCCGCTTATCCTTGTCACTTTTGCTGTGAAGATCTACCTCTTCAACTCCTCTTCCCACTTCTGCTTTTCCTCACCCACTTCCTTCTGTTGTCAGGTGCCTTTGTCAGCCCCCCCTCTTGTTTTTTGTGTTTTTCTGCAAACCCATCATATTTTAGGTTTGTAGATGTTATTTGTTTTCCATTTGTGTACAATGGTATCTGCTGCTCAAATTTCCTTTCTTCCTTTTGCTTTTGTATAATGGTTAATACCAAATTAACCAATAATAGACAGGAAGGGATCTATGTGTGCTAGAAGCAGGATTTTGATTTTCCCAATGAAAAACAGTATTTTGTATAATTTTAAATACTTTTATTTCCCCAAAGGTCAAATGACCCGATTTAACCAAATGTTGAACCAAATCCCCAATGATTACTATTCGAACCGCAACCAGCCTGGACCGTCAGGACCGCCAGGCCCCCCTGGACCTGCTGGGGCAGTAGGAGAACCTGGATCTGCTGGCAGACCAGGGTTTCCTGGCACACCTGGGCTCCAAGGGCCACCTGGAGAGAGAGGTGGGCCGTGTTTTTTTATGCAGATATATTTAATCTGTGTGTATCACTCTCTGTGAAGCAAGAGAATGTTGTGTAGCTGCTTTAGTGCCCAGAGGTAGGGAGGAGTGAATATTCCCTATTTTGTTTCCTTTTATGTATTTGTATATTAGTTTCTGAATGGGTTTGGTTATCTGCTTTTCTTTTGTTTTGTAGACTCATTTGCATTGTATTCACGTGTTGTACAGTTCTGTGCACCATTTATATGAAATTTGTATGTATAATATGTCATGTACATGTATACCGTGTATAATGCTGATTTATTAATGTACAAAGAACAGTAACACATGTATACATTTTTCAGAAAAATTCATTGCAAGGAAACATAAAATGGCTCTAAAGCACAGAATCACTTGTTCCATGTACACAAGAGATGAGAAATAGAGATTTTCAGGTCAAAATGTCTGGGATCAGAAATTTGAATTCATCCCTAAACAGAACATCCCTGGGGCAGCCTTCACATGGTCAGTCATACCAAACACATTTTTTTAAAAGTGAGGATTAGAATAATGAAAATGGTTTAAGGTGGCTTCATGAACTACAAGGAAGGTGGTATACAAGACTGTAAGTTATATGATTAGCAGTTAAACACGAAGAAGAAAGTACAATCAACTTTCCTCCTGTCAAAGCTTTAACAATTTGGGGGATTTTCTTCTTCTTTTTATGTGCTTTAGGGCTGCCTGGAGAAAAAGGCGAAAGGGGAATTGGATCTTCAGGTCCACGAGGTTTGCCTGGACCACCAGGTGAGTTTCCTGGTTCTAATGTATATCAGATTACAGATCAATGCAAAGGAAGTGACTATGTAGTGTGGAAAGCAAAATTAATTACCTTTCTCTCTGGCAATTTGGTAAGTGATGCAAGAAATGCTTGATGTAAATATCCATCAAATCTTTGCTGATTACACTCAACCTGACTTTGTCAATTAACCTTTTAGTAATTCTTGAGTCAGAATTAGGTTGTGCTTGCAGTTGTCTTGCTGTCTCAAGTTGGAAATCACTCCATAGTTCAAGATTTCAGTTTAGTACTTTCACAGTTGCTATTGGTGCACTTTGATTATTCACTGATGTCTTGGCATGGGCAGTCAAACTGTCTCATTGTTTCTGCCTTTAATTTAGTAGTTGAAACAATTTATGTTTCATTACAGGATCCATAAGGAACTTGCAACAAATTGTAGCCTCACTTGGTTAAAGCTCTTCATTTCTGTTAACCATGAATATAACTTGTTCCAAAGAAAACATTATCTCATCCATTTTGAAGCTGCGGGGTAGCAGAACGACTATGTTTTAATTGAAATCTAGTGTGCTTGTCTAAAGTAGAAGTGCCCCTTGAGATCTCTCTACCTTACAAAGAGTGGATATAAACCACCAGGCTCAACTCTTGCCAAAGCAGTTTTCTGTGAATAAAGACCTTAAAATTAGGGAAGCTACTAATGATGAGTTACATCTTCGGTTCCCTGTGGTTGTTTCATTGACACCACATGTAGAAACCAAATTGAAGTATTTCTTAACCATATGCCTGAGCTGAAGTCTAGACTGCAGTTTCGCCTCCCCTTCATCATACTGCCGCCTATTGAATTCTATATCTTCCTTTTTATTAAAAAATCAGGTCCACAAGGAGAATCCAGAAGTGGCCCACCAGGTGCTACGGGCTCTCGGGGATCACCTGGGCCACCTGGCCGTCCTGGGAATGCAGGCATTAGAGGTCCCCCAGGTCCCCCGGGATACTGTGATTCATCACAGTGCGCTAGCATTGCTTACAATGGTCAAGGATATCCAGGTAGGTTGTTGGGATCTTAAACGTCATTCACTGCTTCACTGAAATGCTTGTTCAGTTTGAGTAGCTTTGTAGAAAGAGATCGCCAGGACAATGAACTGAGTGAAGAAGTAATTATTAGCCCAGCTGATCAGAATAGCGCTGTCTTTCTAACAGGTCTAGAAATAACTGTTCAGATTGTCATTAAGGTTAGTTGTACTGTATTTACTCTCAACCTGAAATATATGTTTATATAAATAAAGCAGTAAATATTGTTTACATTTCAGAAAGTTTAGGTTTAATATATATCTAGCACTAGGAGAATGTTATTTTGCTGTTAGGATTTAAATGACAATCTTCTTCTTCTTCTCCTCCTCCTCGTTGTCCTCCTCCTTCCATCAAACTGCTTCTTCTGAACAAGGTTGACAACTCCACCTAAAATAAAAAGGACACAGTTCTTTGCCTTTTCTGCGTGTGACCGCCTGATTAATGTTGGGATTATCTTTACAAAACTAGTAGCTGAAATTTAATTTTCCAAATCCAAATGCCATTCCGTGATACAGTGCAGACAACTGAAAAGAGCCACCATCTCCCAATTTCTGCTGTCAAATGCCCTAGAATCTGTAATATAAATGATGCAAATTTCTTCTGAGAAGAAGCAGTTTCAGAAAATGGGCCACCAAAGCACAAAAAGGCTGGGAAAGTCACCTAAAACAGTGTGAAGCCATAAATCTAGAGGCCTCTCTTAAGAAGGGAGTTCAGGCCTTACAAGTGTTGTTACCTAGTTTGTGTGCACTGTAGCACCTTATAATCCATAAACATGATATTGCTGTTGGATATGTTGTTTGCCACTATTGTTATATGCATGTATACATGAATATATTTATATATGTATACACAAATTCATGTACATAGTGTTGGGGGCGGGTTAGAACAAATTGAATTGAACAAAATTATCACCTAGATCTTCCACAACAATCTGAATTTTGAAAATCAATGGAGAAGGTTCCTCAGTGTCACTTCACAAGGTGCAGCCTGTTATACATATATAGATATATACTTATAACTTAACCCTCATAGGTGAACTTAAACGAATTAAAATATATTTTTGCACACCTGTTTGTTCTTGAAAACTAACAACATCTTTGACCTGTTTCAGGTTCCGGCTAACACATTTTCTAAGTCGCCAGTGCTGCTTACAGTTTGAATACAATGAAAATCCTGTTTCTGAGATGTTTGCGCCTGTGCTTGTTAGGAAATAAGTCTGTATGGATACATAGATAATGGTTAACTGAACTGTGTTAGCCTCATAATATGGGGAGATTCTTTATATATATATATATATATATGCATACTAACAAATCTTCTTGAATGCAATGAAAGTCCAAAATGCCAAGCATATGATAAAGCAGAGGGAAGAAAATCCAAACCCATATTCTTACCCTTTCTTTTAACCCCATGTCAAAACGAAAAACCAAAAAAAAAAAAATCCCTCTAGAAATCTCAGTGGCAATGGAGGCTTAAAAAACTACTAACTAGTGGATGTAACAATATGACACATTTAACGTGATGGGAGAAAATCGACTGTGTAAATAGTAAACTAATTGTAGCTTGTAAATGATTTGTATGGGATCATGTCCACTAAAATCCGTTAACATCATTACATCGTGCTTTTGCATTAAAGCCTGCTGCTGCTGCTGTGCTGCTGCCTGTGTGCCATAACCTCTGTGTTTTGAAATCTTTCTCTCTGTTGTTGTCTCATCCTCATTCTCACCATTTCCCCATCTGCTTCAAGTCCTAGAGCCTTTTGTATATGTCATCTTGCTGCAAATACTCCCCTCCCTCAAAAAAACCCAACCTTAACTTTGCTTCTGGTTTTCCTGCAGTGTTTGATGGTCCTGCAGTGTTTGATGGTTCCCTTCCCTTCCCTACCTCACAGGGTGTCTGTTGTGGGGAGGGGAAGGGAAAGGAGTTTGTAAGCTGTTCTGAGACTCCCTTGGGTAATGAAGGGTGGAGTATAAATCCAATCTCCTCTCCTCCAGTTCCAGTTGTAGTTCAGTCTGCTGTAAGGAGCTCAGTCATAAAACTGTATTTGCTTGATACCACTAGTAGTGGTAGCTCCATATATGCCCTAGTGCTCTGATGTTTAAAAGCAGTAATGTATATTCTGTGTTTGAGGGTTTCCCTCTTGTCCCCCAAATTAGCTTTCTAATTAGCTTTCTGTTAAGTGGAAAGGAATATGTAAAATGTATATTCAGACCATGATCCAGTTAAAATTAGTCATGGCTCTTTGAATTTAATGGAGGTTATTTGTGACTAACTGGTCCTATGACTTACTCAAAATTAACTCACTGAGGCCTAAATGCTTTTCAAAATGGTACCCTGGCCTTCATGATTATTTATTTCGGGCATTATATTGGCTGAGGACAGACTGGCAATCTGGAGCGGGAGAGCTCCGCTTGGGAAGCGGGGGAAGGGAGCCCATTCAGACATCCGCAGCTGTCCCTCGGCTTCCTTCCGCACTTCCGCATTTTGCAGCCGGTTTCCTTTCATGAGGACACCGGGAGAAACCGGTGTCCAGGGGCCGTCTTCTGCATGCCTCCTGCTTTCAGGCAGTGTGAACCGGAAGAAGGCAGGATTCAAGCAGAGTCAACTGTGTGAACGTGCCGTTTCAGCAATTTGCGCATGAGTGCTCTTGCGCACATACGCACATTGCCAAAAACAGCCCTGCCACAAGCTGCGGAGGCCGGCCCACCCGGGGCCGCTCCGCAGCAGTCTGAACGCTCCGTAACAGCATCCTTGCGCAGTGTGAACGGCCAGCCCCGGGGAATTTTTCCCCCGCAGCTTTTGCCTCCAGATTCCTCCTGCTCCAGATTGCCAGTCTGTCCTCAGCCATTATATATTTGAAACCTTGTAAATCAGCTTTTCTTTTTTTAATGTCTCTCTCACACACCCCTTTGAAATGTACTGAGAAAATATTTTTAATAGTTGATAGTGATACCTGCAAAATAACTAGTATGGTCTAGACTAATCCTAGGAGCAAGTCAATTTGAACAACAGAACTTACTTCTGAGTAAATATATCTGTAGAGTTAGATTGAAGTTCAGTACATTCCCCCATTCCTTGTGCTCTCTAAAGTGCACTCAGAATTCCTATACAGGATTTCCCTTTTCACTTCAATAGAAAGGGCTGCTGCATGCATTCTTCATTTGTATGAAGCAAATGCATTGGTGTTTTGAGATAGTTTACTTGAAAACAAATTGACTTTCATTGAACTTCCTTCCAAGTATACAAAGTTAAGATCAAATCCATAAAAATTCCCCGCCCGCCCCAGCATTACTAATTAAAAAAAAAAAGAAAAGATTAACCACCTGGATTCAAGGATATGTGATAACTATCATGTTCAATCGGACCACTATTTTCAACCAGAGCCGTATGCACCTGAAACTGGACCCTATCAGCCTGAGAGTGAACCCTATGTAGTCCCAGTGGAATCTGAGAGAAGAGATGATGAATATGAGGACTATGGAGCTGACATGCATTCACCTGGATACCCTGAACACATGCGCTGGAAAAGATCGTTATCAAGGAAAGCAAAAACAAAACCATAATCACATGACTCTTTCACTCCTCTTCCCCTTGGTTGTTTGTTTCTGTTCTTGCTATTCTCACATACGTCGATAACAGAGCGAGTGCGAAGGCAACTAAGCGAATATGCACTTGCTTCTTATGAGAGTATCAAGCTTATGTGGGGATAGCAATGAAAGTGTTATAGTTTCCGTTCGTGCTCTTCAAATGCTTGTAAGATACTTTAGCTTGCACCGGCTGCATAGAATTTTAATGTGCATTCAGATTTATCACATTCTCTTCAAGTAAATTAAAAAAAACCCCAGAAACATACTTTCACAGCTGCTGATGGTCTGAAGGCTGGGTGCCTCGCCATGGAGCTTGCTTTATCTTTTTCCTCATCAAATACAGTTCAGTCACATTATAAATCTGCATCATCTAGTAAAACAGACACTTCTCTATTCACAACAAGTCTCATTTCTTCTATCTTAGCTTATATCTTGCAGGGCATGTAACACTTTTATACATCCCTTTTAACAACCACAAACCTTAAAGTAGCTGACATCATTGTATCAAATGGATACAGTTTTCTTAAAAAGCAAATTAATACCTTAACGTTTCCTTGTTTTAGAGACATTTCTGCCAACTTGCCGTCAATCCTGCAGAGATGGAATTGCATGTTTGTGTTGTATATTTAGTATGATTTTCCCCCAGAATATAATGTTTCTTAGTTATCAAAAATAAAGCAGTTGGAAATTGTTTGCAAGACTATGGATATAGAATTGCTGCTTTTATATTTTAACTGCAAATTGTGAATTTTACTGCCTTATATTATTTATTTCTGAAACAAAAGAGGCATTTTTCAATAAAACTACTGAAAATTCATATAGTCCATGAGTATTATTGCTGGGAGGCTTCCAGATTTCAGGGGGTTTATTGTAATGAAAAATAAATAAACCCACAGAATTATTACACTGCTTCAAACTTGCACTACATGACAGCTTCGAATGTTGAACTATGAACTATAAAAACTAGATTGTGTTAGTGGCTGAGGTCAGCATTACATTTCAAACTAGTTTCCATGATCTAAAGTTATAATTTTGTGTGTCCCTGCTATACAGAACCCCCAATAATCATAGATAGTGCCTTCCACTAGGCCATTTTTAAGCCATCTGTGTACTTCTAGGCTGTATGTTGTGATAATGGTTCTCATGTTTAAGGTTCCCACCTTTAGATGCAGGTTTAACCAGATACTGTCTTTTTAAAAATCCGATGTGGAATGGCTTGGGGTTAAGGAAGAAGGTGCAGTGGGAAAGTGACCGGCATGGAAAAGTTTAAACAACAACTCCACTTAAAATCACGCCATCCAGAACGTATTTTTCCCTGATTGGTGTTTCATTACATGCGATTGCAGTTGGACCCTGAGGTGGTTTTCTAAATGATTAGGCAAATTCATAAAGGATAGGCTGCCTCTCAAAACAATATAGCACACATATTTCACACAACATGTAATTAACTTTTGAAATTCATTATCACAAACCATTTTGCTGGTTAAGAGATTTAGATGGCTTTACAAAGGGATTGAAGAACTATGGAAGACAGAGCAATGGTTATTGACCATGATGCTGGGGAGGGCTTTTGCCTTTATATGTAGCTAGCAAATTTTTCAGAAGTATTTGACTGACTTATGTTGGTTTCCCCACTTAGGTATATAAGTTTTAACTTTAAGTTAAACTTTAAGTTAATGGAACTGGCTCCTCAAATGCTACTGAGTGAGCAGAAGGCACTTCCATTCTTTCATGATATTCAATTGCCCTCTGCATTACATCTCGCTCTATTCCCAAGGGACTTACAACCCTCAGAAGCAGATAGGGCTGCCAAGTCCACCCCGGGGGTGTGTGTGTGGAAATAATGCTTTATTTTATTTTTATTTTATTTTATTTATATTCCACCCTCCCCCACAAGCAGGCTCGGAGGGAGGGACAACATATTAATTCAGTTCATAGAATTATTAGAAACATTTTAAAACAATACAATCCATGAACAGCACTAATAAAATTCTAATCAGATCTAAAGATGACAGCCATTCCAGGAGTTCAGGTGCCTCTTGAAGGAAGCTAATCAGATGGTCATAAATGAGTTGTTTGATATAAAGCCTTATAAGGTTTAAATTCTGTGAAGAGCTGGAATAAAATAACCCAAACAAATCTTATATATCCTCAGCTTCAATGCCAATTTAGTGTCTTACTTTATTTTCCCTTTTTTAAATAGAAAGGATTAGGCGAAATGAATAGACATGGAATGAGGGTACCAGCTTAATAGGTAAAGTAACAGGATAAATCCTACAATATTTTTCTGTACCTTAGATGTCCCTTGATGATCAGCATACTGCAGTAGGAAGTAGCATTTTGTATACATTGGTACTGAACAATTTCCTCTGCAGAAGAACCTTTTGGTACAAAACATAGTAGGATTTATTGTTGTAAATACTCCAAATACTCATTGTTGTAAATACTCCAGGCTTATTTGTTTTAGCAGTGTTGGGCTGCAAACATACACACAATTAGACCTGTCATAGGCACGAATGCCGGGTGGATTTAAAGGGAGCGGTCAGACAACATCTGGAAAACGCCCCACAGCTGTTGGCAACCCATTTTGCTCCGCTGCAGAAGCAGAGATAAAAGACACCAGGAAAAGTTCGTTAGTAAATGGGTTGCGATGGGCCACGGACGGACTTTCCTGTGTCTGATCGCTCCAGCACTCTCTCATGGCGCTGGGATGGTCTGATCAGGCCATCCCGACTCAGTGCTGTTGTTTTCCCCTCTTTGCAGTATGTGCATCATCGCAAACTCCATAGGGAGCCCTCAGAGCTGAGGTGTGATTCATTCATTCATTCATTTATTATGGGTCTAAACGACCGAAGTCTTGACCAAAAGAAAAAGGAAATTATCGGAAGGAAAAATAAAGAAAAACACAAAATGAGGCATAAAAATCGAAATAACAATGTATAAAAGCCGGGCTTTAGCCCAGAAGTTAAAATTACCTAACTACACTTGGGGCGGAGCAGTCTAACTAAAATCTAAAATCGTCCAAAGCTTATGAGCTTATGAGAATATTGTCAATGGTGATAAAGTTTTCAATGTCTCTTAAGGGCAGCTACCATGGCCAAGAACCGAGCCACGTTTGCTGTTATCAGTCCATCAGCATTTGAGTCGCATAGTAGTACTGAGAGCACCCAAGACTGCAGAGGAGGATTGATATATGTCCCTCTATCTTGCGTCCAAAGGGGGCAGCGGAGCATAAGGTGATCTAAAGTTTCAATTTCACCTGAGTTGCAAGGGCAGAGGCGATCCGAGTAAGGTAATCCTCCAAATCTGCCCAATGTTATCATTGTTGGAAGTACATTTAAGCGAGCCATTAGGAAGGCGCGACGGTGGGATGAAATTGGAAGCATTGAATGGAAGTTAGGAAGTTTCTCAGGTGGAGGCAGCCCCAGGGCCAGAGGTGAACAGGTGCGTCTGGCCCTAGCCACAGTACTGGCCCAATCCAGCTGCTTAAGTTTCTTCAAGGTTTCCGCTAGCTGAGGTGTGATTCATCGAACCCTTGTTTAAGCGCATGGGGAAAAACAGGACCAAAAAACCACGACTCACCCACAGTTGTGTCTGATCACACACTGACAGACTGCCCCGCATCTTCAAAGGGAGGTGTGATTGTGCAACTGCAGGTCAAATTCCTCCAGAGGAAATAGACGCGCTCCCTCCCCATTTTTTCTGGCTCATGTGACCACAATCTCAGTATAGTTCTTTGTTACCTTCTCATATGAACACATGCATTAAAGCTGTGTTCTAAAATCACATGGGCAGCTTTGCCCTTTACATGCATTTACTATTAAGGCTGAATACAGCAGTTTAAATTCTCTTGAAGGGGAAGAAGAGTTGGTTTTTATACCCCACATTTTTCTACCCTAAGGAGTCTCAAAGTGGCTTACAAAGTGGCCTTCTCTTCCTCTCCCCACAACAGGCACTTTGTGAGGCAGGTGTGGCTGAGAGAATTCTGAGACAACTGTGACTGGCCCAAGTTCACCCAGCAGGCTTCATATGGAGGAGTGGGAAATCCAACCCAGTTTTACAGATTAGAGTCTGTTGCTCTTAACCACTACACCATGCTGACAAAATCTAACACTTAGCATTCTGTTTACAAACTACACATGGTATATTGTGCTCATTGGTACACAAACCATTTGACCCAAAACCTTGTATTTAGTGATGAACTGTAATAATACAAATTAATAGAGGGCAGATAATTTTTTTGTTTTTCTGGAATGGACTGGTGGATTAGACTATTATGCCACATCACACTCGATCATCAATATATTAACAACTTTCTGCACAACATTCCAAATTGCAACTGTAAACATAAATCAACTTGAGAGGTAACCTTACCTCTATTCCTCCAATGTACTTGTGGTGACTTACTCATTTTTGTTTCCTCCTGCAAATCTTTGCTGTACCCTGATTACATTGTGAATAAGTCATGTACTTTCTCCAATCTCAGTGTGTCATGAAGACAAAAACGTATACTGAGACCTATTATGGTTCATACTGTAGCCATGCAGAATGTGTACACACCATGACTTGTCCACGGAATTTGTATGAAGCATTAGGCTGAGCAGTTTTGTCCACCCAAATGATAGCTGGAACTGTCAGAGGTGACAGCACTGGCCTGAGAGCTGGTGACCCTTTGCATTTACAGCTGTAAATGGAGCCACGGTGGTTATTTTTTTGGTAGCTTTTTGGTTTGGTCAAAACCACTAGATCATGTGCTAGTCTGGAACTTTTCATACTTTTTAAACCACTTTTCCCCGATACCATCTACCATGTTTATATCCTCATTCCCACAGTACATGTTCCATCTTGATTAAATGATTAAAACCCAGAGTTACACCTGAGATTTTCAAGCCAAATCACACCTTACCTGTGGGCAAAGAAACCAATCCTCTTCAGTATAGTAGAAACACAGATTTGAAGTTTTGGGAGAGCTAATATCCCCTGCTAAATTTTGCAGAGTACACTAAAGGCTCAGAACGCAGCAGAGCTCCCTTGTTCGGCGTATGCTTGAAGACTACGAAGTTAAACAGCGCCACTTATCAATTTAAAATAACTGATTTATTTAGGAAATGCATACAGGATAGTGCAGCTGACAGTGACAGATCCTATCCTGTCTAGCTAGGGATGGATGCGGATGCAGAAAGGCATTCTGTACCCATGGTGCCGAAGATGGAGAAACGTGTCCTCCCTCTCTGTGTGCAAGAAGGAGAGAGAGAGGAGGCGGAAGGAAGTTGTTTCCCTAAGAGCAGCTATCTACACTCCAAAGGGTTCAGTGACAGAGGAGTTAAACAGGAAGATGCTTAGTGTCTGCCTATCTATCTGTAACTCTCTGGTCACTTGCTTCTTGGAAGCTGAGACACACAGACATCGCATCTGGTTCTTCCAACATGAGGAACATCTAAAGGCTTCCAAATCTAAAATATCAGTTCTGATATGATAAAAAAAAAATGAAGCTGCCACAACCCATAAATGCAATGTGTGTGAAATGGGTTTTTGCATGCAGATCTGCTGAATCAGGGCCACAAAAGAAGAAGAAGAGAAGAGATTGGATTTATACCCTGCCCTTCACTACCCAAAGGAGTCTCAGAGTGGCTTACAAACTCAAGTCCCTTCCCCTCCTGTGAGACTTCTGATTAGATCCAATAAGTCAGTCCTTGTATTTCAAAACAAAGTCTTTATTCTTAATGGTATTTCAGGAAACACTTGCGTTGTTAGTGATACCAGATACAGAAGGGAAGGAATTGATATAGTGTATTCAAACAAGGGTGAAAATGTGGGTACCAATGAAAAAAGAACTATCAAGCACCAAAATGTGCTACCATTACTTTCTCAGGAAAAAGGCGCGTAAGTGGAGCTAACTTCCCATCCCCAGCCCTGTGTGTGTAATCTACATGCATTCTCACGCAAAAGACACCTGGAAGAGCAGAGGCCCAGTTGCCCAAGGTTACAAGTGCAGCAACAGAGATAACATGAGTCTAGCAAAATATCTGAGCTCATTCTGAGGAAGGAGGGGGGGGGGGGGGGAACCGCCAGAACGGAAGCTGATGCCGATCTCTCGCCGGGACCTCCAACCGGGACAGACAAAGGGAAGCAAAGCATGACAGGGAACCTGACACCTCCCCACAACAGACACCCTGTGAGGTGGGTGGGGCTGAGAGAGCTCTGACAGAAACTGCTCCTTTTCAAGAACAGCTGTGCCAGAGCGATGGCTTGCCCAAGGTCATCCAGCCAGGTGCAAGTGGAGGAGTGGGGAATCAAACCCGGTTCTCCCAGATTAGAGTCTGCGCACTTAACCACTACACCAAACTGGTTCTCAAAAGGCAGCTATGCAGGAAACCAAAGACCCCAACTGGTATCTGTTCATAGTCTGTAAAATAAAGATTATTTATTACTAAGTGCTTTCGACTGGTATGTAAAGCAATCTCTGTGTTTAAAATGTGCTACTGAAATTGGAATATTTGGACACCAGTCTTTAAGATCCCCATATATACTGGCTCTTTAAGGATTTTCTGTGTAAATAGCTTCATACAAACGTAATTAAAGCTACCAGTCGTTTAAATCGAATCTTATAGATTGGAAACCATGGGTTGGATCTTACAATAGTGAAGACTTCCTCTGGTAGAAGGAGGCATGTTCCACCGGATGAAGTCTTCCTGCAGCACATGAGGGTTCTGCTGTTAGTGGAATGGATTCACAGGATGCAAGCTTTTGTAATTTTCAAAAAAGTTATCTACGTACCAACAGATTGTAATTATTTATTGCAAAAAATATTACAAAATGAGAGGAATAGTCCTTGTATCATAGCATGTTGTCCATCAAACTAATTAAAGACCCATGCTCTCACCTCGGCAAGCACCGGCTTTTGCCCGCCCCCCCCCCCCCCCACATCCTCGAAGGAAGAAAAAGAGGTGAGTGGCGAAGCCTGAGAGGGTCCAGCGTGGGAGTGACCATTTAAAAGAAGGGGCCGCAATGAGGTAGCAGCCATTCTGGACAAAGAAGAGCTCCCCACCCACCCACCCTCTCTGTCAGACCATGTGGGATTAGCCAGTCACCAGTAATGGGGCTATGCAGGAATTTTGGGGGCTCCCTCTGATTGGCCGGGAGGGGACTTTTTTTCCTCCAGCTTCACATGGTCTGAGGGGGGATGGGGATTGAATAGGCCTGGTAATCTGGTTAGGCCCATTCTGGGTAGGCGTAAAAGCACGGGTTAAGGGCTGGGGTTTAGTTGTGTTGGCAAGCACCCCTAGATATCTCTGACAGGAGAAGTCCTCAGGCTGAAAGCCTACTGGCTTAGCAGTCTGGGGGGTGCCCAGCCTTGGGCCTCTTCGGGGATGGGGGAGCTTAGCTCCCTGGGCTGGGGTGTGCTCTCATATCTCCTCTACGCATGTAACATGCGGGCGGCAACGACTAGGATAAGGAAGGATCCTGAACCTGGTTCTGAGCCGGGGGCGGAGTTGCCATAAGAAAGCCCACTTTGCAGGCATGAGGTAACCTATGTTTAATCGATAAGTGAATGCAAATCAGCTTACTCATAAATAAATACCCAGTTTAACCCAGTACTTGTGTACGTGTCTTCATTCAAGAGGTGGGTGGGCAAAAGACACTGTGCTATACAAAGGAAGATGATGGTTCTCTTATAGCAGTAAGGGAAGCTTCAAGTGTACAAGAAATACCCATAAAGAAAAATAAGATTTTTAAAAAATATTTCCATTACAAAAGGAATCTGGCTGCAGTCTGATTACTTATATTTATATAGTTACTTATGTATACTCCAGTGCATCTGGTGTAGTGAGCTCTGACTCACAAAATCTGTTGTGATGAAAAGAATGAAGTTGCTGCAACCCATAAATACAGTGCAAATGAAACAGAATAAATTGTATTAACCTTTAAGGTGACACTGGATTCTGGTTTTATTCTGCTGCCGTAAATTAATAAGAGCTATCCATCTGGAATTGTATTTTCTGGGGACTTACATTTTCACTCTTGATTCTGAAGTATGTGCCAAAAAAATTGTGATTCAAAAATTAATAAAGATGGTGTGTACACAACATTTGTTGTGCATAAAAATGTCTTGCTGTAGTTCATATGTGCACAACTTGTGACCAATGTTCCCTCTAAGCTGTGGAGTCTTGTGAGCAAAAATTCTACTTTGTGAGCTACTGGCATTAAAGTTGTGAGCAAGCGATTGGTCTACTGCATAAATTAGTTTGCTCTGGAGCCATCCTTCCTGAGCAAAGATAAAACTGTGAGCTGGAGGCTAAAAAACTGTGAGCTAGTTCACACTAACTCAGCTTAGAGGGAACACTCCTTGTGACCTATCAGACTGAATGCAGTCCACCAGTTCTCTACTTAAGCCTTCCCTTGCTTTTACACTTCCAAGCATGCAATGAAATCAGGAGGTTTATGAAGTTCCCGAAGACTTATGTATAGAGCGGTGAGTTGTATTTGGCCTGATGGGTACAGTTGTACAATTAATAAGTTAAGGAAAATTGTAGTGGTACAGATAAATGAGCCCGCTTGTGAAAAATAAATAAAAATAAATAAATAAATAAATAAATGTGTTTGCTGCTTTGGTAGCAAGCATATTTCTGTCAAACCAAACACATGCAGTCTGTCTATAGAAACAAACTTCCACACATGAATCACCCTTCTGGAGGGTCCTGTATTCACATAAGGCATCCTGCACATAGGAAGGGTGGGGAGGTGTCCAGAATTTGGAACAGAGAGCCCTGGATTTTGATCCTGATCTTTGCATACGGGGTAGGTAAGCTGTGCACGTGCCTACAAGTGAGAATCTCACGGCCCTGTCATCCTGCTGAACATATGATCACTACTGACTGGTAGCAGAGGTACCAAATCCTTATGGTGTTTGATAGCAGTTGGTCACCACACACTAAACTGCAGCGCTTCCAGGTATTCTTGACACTAAAGTGTAAGTGAATTGCAGGTGAGGAAAGTACATATTTCTCCCATGCCCCACCCTTTGCTAATACTTTTCCACAGAACAACTCATTCACCCCTTTTCTTCAGATGACTCTTGGCATGTGGATTCATGTTGCATTCCTTTATTCTAAATTGCTGGCTTTGTTGATTTTCCTCATCACCTGTCAATATTACGTCTGCTCTTTTCGTCGTTATCCTGCTGGTACTGCAAATACTGTTCTAGAAATGGAGAGGGCCCAGTTTCCCATCTGTGTTCACAGCCACAGGGCCTCCTCATCCCCACATATGCCTGCAATCACGTGAAGTAACATTGGCTGCAGTCACACACACTAAATAATCCACTTTCAGTGCACTTTCTAACTAGATTGTACTGCGTGAACTGGCAAAATCCTGTTGGAAAATGCATTGAAAGTGGATTATTTAGTGTTTGTGACCAATGACTGTTTACAGATGTGTGTGGGTCTCTTCCCATGACTATGGCAGCAGGAAACTGGATAGCCTGTGAGCCAGGTATTTCCTTTGGTGGCCCTGTTCTGTTCACATGAACATTTGTCTACGCAATTGCAGAGCCACATCAGCTTGGATACATGTGGAATTTGATGGTGTGAACTAGACCCAGTGTACCTATGACGTCCCTAGCACCAGGTGCTGCATCCTCCTGTGGAGGGGTCATTGTTTCCCACATTGTCAAACAGGAGGCAGTATACAGAACTGTGAAGCAGGTACTTTAATGGCTGGATTCCTTTACATTGCCAACTGCAGATGTCAATCACAATCCTGTGGCTCAGCAAGCTCACACTTGCTCAGCTCCACCTGTTTACATCGCACTGCTAGGACAACTTTCCTCATCTGAGACCGTCTGCACCCTTCCTCCAAGGTGAAGCCAGAAGGCAGCCCATCTGCCTGGGGCAGGTGTGCCAGCTTTTGACACTGCAAGTGTCTGCAAAAGCCCCAGGATTGTCTGTCCACAGCCCTCTCCCAACCTTCAAATGGGCCTTTTTGTCCTCCTTCCGTTGGCCTCTCCTAGTTCCTACTTCCCCACTCTTCCTCTTGAGTAAGCCCTTCCTCTCAAGCAGGCTTTTATGCCTGAGAAATCTCCTGCTCCACAAAGAGCTAATACTAGTTGGCTTCTTTTCTGACAAAGGTACGCTTGATGTTGCTGCCCCATGTGGCCCTTTTCTCAGCTGCTGCCCTTTTTTAGACTTGTACCTACACTCCGCCCCTTCTCCCCTCTGGGTAAGGAGCCCTGGGCTGTGCAGTACCAAATAATGTCCTTTCATTACTGGAGAACAACACAATAATATGACATAGTGGGCCAAACTTGCTTAATGTAAGAGCCATGTAGAATAAATATCAGATGTTTGAGAGCCACAAGACATGAACAAATATCACACACACGTTTTTTATTGGAAAATATGCAAATTTGCTTTTTATTAACATTAGGTGAGACTGCCAAAACAAAAGCGATAAAAACAGATGTTGATAATGATATTTATTTGTCCAATTATATTTATTTGTCTGCTAATGATATTTATTTGTCTAAGAGAGAGAGGTGAAAAGAAAGAATAAAAAAGATGGAGAGAAAGAGAGAAACAAAGCAAATAAATGGGTTGGGTGAGGGAGAGAGGGGGGAGGGAGGAAGGGAGGGAGGAGGGAAGGAAGGAAGGGGGAAGAGAAAGAAAGAAAAATGAAAGAATGCAAATAGATGGGGAGGGAGGAAGGAAGAGAGTGAAAGAGAGAGAGAGAAACAAAGAAAGCATATAGATGGGAGGAAGGATGAAATGAAGGAAGAAAAAGATGGAAACAATGAAAGAAGTGGAAAGAAAGAGAGAAAGAAATAGAAACAAAGCAAAGAGATGGGGAGGGGGGAGGGAAAGAAAGAAAGAATAGATGGGGTGGAGGAAGGAAGAGAGAAAGACAGAGAGAAAGGTGAAAAGAATGAAAAGTGGAAATAATACAAATAAATGGGGAGGGCGGGAGAGGTGGAAAGAAAGCAATTGTAACTTTAAATGCATCCTCCAAGCCTCCCCCCCAGCTTGCACACTGACTGACTTGGCTTAGAGAAGGGATTTAAAAAGACAAATGCCTTCTCCAAGTTGGCTGCCCCGGGGGGGGGGGGGGACTTAGAGAACACATCTAAGGTTAAAGTTTCTTTCTTTCTCTGCTCCCCCCCAGCCTACCCAGGGGAAGGGAAGACTGATCAAGGAGGTATGCCTCCCCTTTGCTTTCCCAGCCACCCTGCCAGCTGCACAATATGTGTAAAAGAACCTCATGTGGCGCTCGAGCTGCAGTTTGGCCACCCTTGTAATATGAGCTGTGTTCAACTGTGGCAAATGCTGCCATTGTCTTTAAACACAGTTGTGTAATTTTGACTCACCCACCCCAATCATGCAATTAATTGGTACAGGAGCTCTAGCCTGGTTGCACTATTAATTATTTATTTACAAAATTTATATCCTGCCTTTCTGTCCAGTTAAGGCCACCAAGTCACCTAATAATTAAAGGCAGAGCATGAAAAATAGATAAAACCAATTAAATGGTAAAATATGTAAAAATGCAAAGACAGCACCTCAAACATAAAGCAGGAAGGAGGGGTCCCTGAGGGAACACCAAGGCAAAACAAAGAAGTCTTCACTTGCTGTTGAATGACAGTGATGGAAGGGGGGGTCATTATAGTTTCAAATCCTTGTAGGATTTAATTTGGTTGTACTAGATCTTCTCACTTAGGGATGAGTAGAACTGAAATTTTCCTTGAGGCATCAGAAATCTTGTTACATCTCTCAAGTTCCTCAGATGTTTCTCCTCAGCAAGAGCTTCCAATTTAATCTGAAAAATAAAACATGGTGGCATTCCAGCTCCTCTCAGCTGACTGCATGGGATGTTCTGAGGAAAACGATGAATCATTGCATTTGAATGTGGTTGGGTAGTGCCATGGAGAGTTGACCACCAACCATTAAATGAAGTCATTTAATCATCCCACAGAGCTGGAAAAATAAAAGCACAATAGGAAACAGCATGAGGTCTGTCTGCCATGTTATTTTTCTTACTGACCCCATTATTGCGCCTTTAACGGTAGCCAGCCTAACACAGAGAAATGTTCTAGGTGAAACACTTTGTTATGGCCTATGGCTAACAATAAATTCTACTTGTATCTACCAGGTGAAAATCCTGTTTAGGGTTGCTAACAACCTGGAGAAAAAAATGTCTCCCTGCTTTACCAGAAGTTTAATGTGTGGACATTTTGCAGTTGAAGCTTTCTCAGTGCACAGAGATCAAGACAATCACCTGTTGAATAACATTCCATTGAGCTTCTGTTAAAGAGGTTGGACATTTTTTCTCTCTCCAGGTTGTTGGCAGCCCTAATTTCTGTGCCACAAAATGCTTCGTCTCCTATATTTTTGTGTATTAGACCATCATTGAAAGCACAGGAACAATAAAGAAAGAAGCAACCTTATGAAAGGGACATCTCTACCACACGCACACATTACCTATATGAAAAAAGAAATAATCTGGCAACTGTATTTCCCATGTGAAGTTCAGTACCCCTTCTCTTAAAAGTTGGAAGGGGGAGAACTCATTCTGCTACTTGGTAAAGACAGTCTTAATGTCTCTTATATACCTGACTCATTTTTTCTTTCTTTGCCCATAAGCATGAAACTCAGTTTTTGGAAATAGTGCCTCGAAGGACATATTTTCTTAATGCTGACTTTGCTTTTCTAAATGATTGTTATTTAACTGTAAAGACACCCAAGAGCTACATAGAATTCATGTGTTGCACTAAGCTTCAATTTTGATTGACACGTGTTCCCTGGGGCTTTAGGAGGATGAGTTTCCTGTGCGATATGTGCAGTAGCAAATCACTCAGGGCATTTCCATGCCTTGATCACAGAGGTGGTTTATATATACAGCAACTAAGAAGCTGCTTCAACTTGTGTTGGGGGTGGGGAGAGGCAATCTAGAAATTCCTTTTTCAAGCATACTGCCTTTCTCTGACACCCTGCTCCTTCCCATTTATAGAACAGAGAACTCAACTGCTAGTTGGCCACCCCATCAGTCCTTTGCAAAAAGTGGGCAAGAACCGGGGAGAGGCTGGTGGTGGAGGAGGAGGAAGAATAGTTCAAGACAAATTAAATCACATCTGTTGTCTTCCTTGCCAGAACTACTTGGCCCCCATCCAGACATAGGCCAGTGCTTGCAGATCTCACCCAGTAGATGATTTGCAGGATGCTAGAGGGATATGTTGGCTTCAATCAGTCCCCCCCCCCCCCCCCCCCGTGTAAGGAAAGGGAAAGGCTTCATGAATGCAGCCCTCCCTGGAGAAACGCTGCAGGTGTGTTGAAGTCTGGGCTTCATCTTGTGTGTTCTGGTGGTTTTGCACATTTCTATTCTATGTTAGGGAGTAATGGAAAGGGAAAGCACATAAGAGGTAGCTGCTATTCCTGCTCAAGAACACAAGAAGAGTCCTGCTGGGTCAGACCAGTGGTCCATCCAGTTCAGCATCCTGTTTCACACAGCAGCCATCCAGTTGTTTTGGAGGGCCAACAAACAGTGCAAGGCCAAGACCTTCCCCTGATGTTGCCTCCTTGAACTGGGTTTCTGAGGTTTGCTGCCTCTGGCTATGGATTTATTTTATTTATTATGAACCACTATTTACAAGTCAATGCATACTACTGGCAGCAGAACTTTACAGGGCAAAGTTAACCATTTTTATAGGTAAAGTTAACCATTTCAGTCCCGTTGTTATTAGCACCTGCTTAAACTGCACCCATTCAAAAGCATGGAACTAAAGAATCTTAACTTTGGTTGTGTTGTTTTTCTGATCAGTTTTTACTGTGGGGAAGCTGTTCGTTCTCTAGAGTGTATTTATGTGGTGCATGAAATTTGCAGTCAGATCTCCTCCCACAGAACATTTTCATATGTGAGGTTTAAATTTATTTTGAACTTTATCTGCCTGTAAGTTTTCTTAATCATTTTAAAAATACATTCTTTAGGGGGCATACGATAAAAATAGTTTTTAACATATCAATTTACTTTAAATATTAATAAATGTATACAATAAAAGCAGCAACAGGAAAAGAAAACTCACACACCTTGATCAAATTCAAAGACTCAAAACACTATAGAATAATTTTTTACTTGTTAACATGCATCTGCTTTCATGGATGAAATGCAAACTGCAACCCTGCACATTCTCATTTGTGCTGAGAAGGTGCTAAAAAACTTCATCGGCTATTCTAATAACCTCTTTTCTAGTATGTGCGCATAAAACAAACCCTTTCTGTATAAAACGGCATTTTTGCTTGTGGGCTGCTGACTGGCCACTGTGGGAAACGAGATGCTGAACTAGACTGACTATTGGTGTGATCCAGCATGACTTCTCTTATCTTCTTAGAAACAGAGTCCCAACCACAGAACCTCTCATGAAATGAAAGCAGATCTTCACATATATGTAATATCATGCATGGTATATATGTACTTCTTTGCAAATCTGGAGATTGCATTTGATTACCTTAAAATTAATTTAATCACCTCAGAATTAATTTATGTGTACTATCTTGGCCATCTGGAGATTGCATTTGATTACCTTAGAATTTAATTGAATTACTTCAGAATTAATTTATATGTACTTTCATGTACATCTGGAGATTGTATTTGATTACCTTAGAATTAATTTAAACATTAAAAATTGTCTTGTATTAATCACTAAAATATAACAGTGAGTAACCATGAATGGAAAACCTGAGGTTCAGATAGCTGTTTGTATCTCTGAGATTCAGGCTAAAAACAATACCATTCATATGCAGCTGGAAATGCCTTTAAACACAATTTCTGTGAAGTGGCACAATAGGTTGCTTGCCCCCCAAACTCAGACTGTGGAAATCCTATCTTGACTGTGTCTGTGGTGCTGCCTTAAATAAAGAAGGCTTCTGCAGAGAGACTTCTGCTGTGGTGACTCACCAGGTGTGTGATGTGGCGAGGGGTGGCGTCTCTCCTTTAATCTAATGCGATTACATTACTCATGTATTCACCATCTCACTTTGAAGCTAAGCTAAACCATTGTGTTCTTCCTTTCCCACTTTTGAAGCCTGTCTTCATATTTTCTACTTAAAGGATAACACTAAAAATAGCCCTGTAATCTAAAATGTTACATGTAGGAAGGGCAATAAGAGCATTCTCCTGCCTCTAAACTCACCAAAGGTTGTGATTTGAGGTTGGAAGGAGTTTAAATTATTTTCCAGGTTCTCAGAAGATTATTCAAAAAGGAAGTCCAACCATAAGGCTGTAAAAAACCTTCCTATTTCTAAACTATATGCAATATAAGAACAATTGTTTGCTGCCGCTGATACGTAGAGGAATTTCAGACAGCCAATATGTTCCATTTCAGGAACTGTTCACTAACGGTTTCTGTCTGTCATTTCAGACAGAACTGTTTTAGTAACGGCTCTCTGATGGAATATATTTCCCCTTTCAGACACAAATGCTTCTGTCCTGTTAGGGAAGCATTCCTGAGCTGTTTTACCTGCAAACGGCTTCCAAGCGGTCTTCAATTTCTTCTACCATTCCTGAAACGCTACGGGGTGCTGTGTAAAATGCCCCCCGTAGTGCTTCCTCCGATGACAAGGTTTTCGTGCCCTTTTTTGCCCGCGTGGGCGATCTCCATCTTTTTTTTTTGAACATTCAGTTTAGAGTGCTATAATTTATATAATTTATAATTTATGGCACTGTAACACAACTCCAAAACAGCACAATAGCGACCCCACTGGGATGCATGAAATCACTACATCTGAGGAGAACAGTGATTTCAATGAGTGCAATGCCATGGAGTCCTCCATCCCCAGCATTCACTTTATGCTTGGGAACTGATATCTGTAGGCAGGAGATAAGCTGTAACTTTGCAATGCTCCCTCTAAGCTGTGGAGTCCTGTGGGTAAAAATTCCACTCTGAGCTACTGGCGTTTTTTAACCTGATGATGACAATCCAGATGACACTGAACATTCCAATAATTGCTCCCTCTAAGAGGTGGAGTATTGTGAACAAAAATGCTACTTTGTGAGCTACTGGCATTGAAGTTGTGAGCAGGTGACTTGGCTGCTGCATGACTTAGTTTGCTCTGGAGCCATCCTTCCTGAGCGAAGACAGAAACATGTCAGCCAGGGGCTAAACAACTGTGAGCTAGCTTACACTAACTCAGTTTAGAGGGAACACTGGCTGTAAGTGCAGGAGATCCCCAGGTCCCACCTGGAGGCATGGCATCCCTATATGCTGGCCATCAAGAGGAGGATGCTGTTTGCAAGGCTGGAAGGAGCTAGTGTCGATTGGAAAAGTGGGAGGGGGGATTTTAAAATCCTGCCAGAGGTTTTGCGTTCCTGGAATTCTCTTTGGGAAGATAGCTGCTTGTAAAATGGAGGCTGGGAAAGAGGGGAATGAAAAGGCAGCCTGTTGTCCTGTCCCTAAATACTGCGAGGTGGGGATGGGGTGGGTGGGAAGCAGTTTGATTTAAGGTACCTGAAGGAGAAAAGTTAAAGGAAGAGATTTTTAAATTCCAGGCAGCCTGGAATGAGTGTAGTCATGGCAAGGGGGGTGGGGGGACAGGACAGTTTACAAACCCAGACCGCATCCCTTCCTCCCTTCCTAACGTTCCAGAAATCAAATCTGGAAGTGTGTGCGTGGCCGTGTCTGAGCTTCTACTTGTTTCCAGGTAGCAGAGGTGGTGATCTCACGTATTCAGTGGTCCAGGCATCCCAATGGGGTCGCTATTGTGCTGTTTTGGAGTTGTGTTACAGCTCCATAGCGCTCTTAAAGGAACGTTTACAAAAAAAAGAGGCAGAGATCACCCGTGTGGGCGAAAAAGGTTGGGAAAACAAAGTGGCGCAGTCTGAAATGACAAACCGCTTCAGAGACGTCTCTGTACCGGTAGGGGAAAGGCTGTGTGAAATGGCCATCCCTGTACCGGTTTATTCAAGATGGTACAATAACGGTTTTTAAAGGGTAATGTGAAATTCCTCACTATAAACCAAACTAATATTTTATAATTCGTGATCAGCTCAATATTAGTATACAATGAGCTTTTTAAATCCTTATTCCTTCTTTGTTTTAAGTTATTTCTTACTTTGCTAATCTGTATCACATCTATATACTAATAGCCAAGTTGCCCCCTCTGTGCGGATATCTAAATCCACGCAGGGGGGCACTTGGGGGGAAGGGAGATTTTTCTGCACACTTGGGGAACTCCCCACGTGTGCACAAAAATCTAAAAAGTTTTAAAAACTTTTGGGGGGATATTTAAATCCCCCCAAAAGAAAAAAAGCATTCACTGCACATGCACAGGGAACGCTCTCAGAACTGCAGTGGCGCCCATGGAGGGGGAGAAGCTGCAGGCCCGGCAAGGACTGCTCAGGCCTTGCCAGTGCCCATGTGGGGGGAAGAAGCTGCCGGCCCAACGAACGCCGCTGGTGCCTGTGTGTGTGGGGGAATTGGCAGGTCTGGTGGCTAGATGCCTCAGGCCTCAGTCTGGGGGTGGGGTGGGGGAGAAGGATTAGGTGGGCCCAGGCCTTGCCCTGGGTGCCGGGGTGGGGGAGAAGACTCACTTGCAGCTGCTGGCTCCAATGTGTGGAGCTCTTTCTCCCACCCCGCGAGTATCGTGGGTCCCGCCTCTTGTTGTGTTTTTAACCACTGTGAGCCGCCTTGAGATGGCTAACGCTGGCTAGGTGGGATATAAATCCCAATAATGAATAATAAATAAAAAAATAAATTGTCCTTCTCTAAGGCACTCCTTAGTCCTGACAACAGTCCCACTTTGTAGTCTTGACAACAGCCTCATGACGTAGGTTACACAGATTGATAGTAGCTTCCCCAGTGAATTTCATAGCTGTGTACAGATTTGGATCTGGGTCTCCCTCTTCCAAATTCCATCACTGTATCCTCTGTGTATCCAGAGGATATCCACTGTATCCTCTGTGAGCCAGTTTGGTGTAGTGGTTAAGTGTGCGGACTCTAATCTGGGAGAACCGGGTTTGATTCCCCAGTCCTCTACTTGCACCTGGCTGGATGACCTTGGGCAAGCCATAGCTCTGTACCAGCTGTTCTCTCAAGGACAGCTTGGGAAAGAGCTCTCTCAGCCTCACCTACCTCACAGGGTGTCTGTTGAGGGGAGGGGAAGGGAAAAGGAGTTTGTAAGCCGCTCTGAGACTCTTAAGTGAGTGAAGGGCGGGATATAAATCCAATCTCTTCTCTTCTTCTGTGTAGTGTTATTTATCCATAAATCATGTCCTGTATTTATATAATGCTCTTCTAGATGCTTAAAGGATTCCACATAAACTGTTTTATTCATTCAGAATCTTTTATCCCACTCTTCCCAGAGGTTCAGGGCATCTAACAACAAGTTTTTAAAGAACAGACACCATAAGCTAAATGATTACATATACAAGTTAAAACTTAAAACATTTATTACAGCTTCTCCACCTGCTAATTAATTATAAGATTCAAGTCAGAGAAACAGATTTGACTGAAAAGATTTGTTTGTCTATCACTGGAACTCAACAAAAAGTCCTTTACAACAACCAAGTCTGAGAAAAGAATCTTGAGGCATTGTAAATGCTAACAAAATGTTACTCCAACATAAACTTTCATGGGCTGCAGCTCAGTTTTTCAGATGCAATGAGTGGATCTACACTATGCAGCCATTTTATATAGGGGCTGTCAGCTTTGGCTGTCATTCCCAGGCAGGAGGTGGCACTTCGTTTTCCTAACCAGCTCTCCTTCCCCCCTCCTTCAGAATGTTCTCACCTCTCCCTAGTATACGCTTATCTGGCTCTCTGGCTTTTCAACCCTGAGAACTGTTTCTGTTCACAGCAGAATCACTGAAAATGTTTCTACTCACTGTGCCTTATTTACAGGTGCTAATTTCCTGCTTTAAGCCTGGGAATAAACTGTCCTACATTTTGGGCACCTTTTTTCCTTGTTTCATGATTGGAGGTTCCAGTATGCATTACGTTGTTTGAATGGTCTATAACTATACCTTGTCTGGCCTAATTTACTTATTACTGACTCAAGATGTGTAGATGACTATTTAATCCACTGCCAAATAAAGAATCTTCTAGTTAAGGACCTTTTTTGCAGTTTGAAATTTTTTGGACTCTCACAGGGGCATGAAAAAAGTGAACAGCAGGGTCAAGGGCCCACAAAATTCAAGAAGTACAGGACAGAAGATAAACAGGTTGCTTACTTGTAACTGGTGATCTTCGAGTGGTCATCTGTGCACTCACACTGCCTGCCTGACCTTCCCCTCCACTGGCAGCCTACAGCCTTGTGTGAGTTGGACAGCAGTCAGTAGGAACTGGCGGGATCTCTGTGCCCCACCCCAGCCATGCATGGTGGAGATCCTGGGCTTGAGCAGGGAAGAAGGTGTGAAAGATGCTTTAGGAGCTTTGAAGTCACCATTCGGGGTCAGCACTGGCGCCTGGAGTCCCAAGGGTGTGAATGCACAGATGACCACTCGAAGATCACCAGTTACAGGTAAGCAACCTGTTTTTCCTTTTCTATTACACTTAAATTTTAATGACTTTACAGACGGCCTTGTAATAAATAAGCAAAAACTTTCCATGTTTCATCTTAACATATGCTTGGAATACCTGAAACATGTCCACCAAGGCCTTAAGAATGCGTTAGAAATTAGAGCTGTGACAGGATTTCCTGAGAGAGTGATTATTTCTGCCTGACCATAAGAGTTAAAGTACATATTGCATAGAACTCAACCATCACATAAGCAAATTCTGGACATATCAATTCAAATATTTTTGACAATTTCATGTAGTGTTTAACACTTAGCTTGTGCCATCTTTACTCCTACTTGTCTATACTATACCTACTGGACTATACTTTTGAGAAGTTTTTAAAATATTATGACCTTCACAGAGGAATGGGGTTATGTTGCTACACTGGAATATTTCAGTATACTTTTTGAAAGGTTAATTAGAGACTAGAAAAATGATTCAGTGCAGTGTGTTGAAGATGGCAGTCATATGGTTTTTATGAACTATATTTAGCAGAGCAAGGGGTCCATAAAACTTTGCTAATCTTCCTCTAGTTTTCCTGCTGCTCTGAATAAGGCTTGAGTCACAGCAGCATTTTCTAGCCAACGATGACTCAATGGAAAAAGAAAAACTGGCCAGGTATCACCCAGTTTACAACACAGTGATTAATATTTCAATCACTCACCTGGTTTATTGGTGCATATAAACATTATAAGGACACCTTTTTAAAGATAAACCTGCACACTGTCATCTTTTCATATTGGCTGTTCCCTCAGGAAACAGAAAACTGAGTCATGTTCTCCTGCAAAATCTTTGAGGCAGCACCAGAGACCTAATCTTGACTATCTAGTACAATTTGTCAAGCATTCAAATTCTTGGTTCAGATGTAATGGAGGTTTTATTAACAATAGATGGGCTCCTTCACCATTTGGCCTCTTTCCAGTCAAATAAACTCCCACACCTTCCATAACAAACACGTGAAAAAATTCTCATGAATATTTGCCTAGGTTTTCAAATATGAGTCATATTGTTTTGCTGGGCTCTCATCAAAGCAGTCAGAAGGAATGGTAAGGCTCAATAGGGAATCCTTAGAAAACCCTTCTTTAAAACAAGACACAAACAATTGGATTTAAATCACTGCTGTTGAATTTAGGTAAGGACATACAGATGTGGCTTACCTAGAAGCATGCAAGATCTTTATGAGGTTCCAAAGGCCAAATGGTACTTCAGCCAGGAAGCAAATTGGGTGGCCAAGCCATTAACCTACCTCACAGTGTTTTCATGAGGGTAAAATGGGAGACAACACATACAGACTTTGAGTTCCCTGGCAGAATAGCAGGATAGAAGTTACAAAATCAATAATCAAAATCCTTTCTAGAAATTCTATCAATAGCCAGGGGTCCGTTGGAGCGGGAGTGCACAGGAGTGCAGCTCCAGGAGTGAGGAGCCCAGGGGGCGGGCACATGACTGAGCCCCGCCCCCTCCTCGGCTTCCCCAAGTAGTGCAGAGGCGCAGTGCCCCGGGGAAAGCCCTGCTAGGGTCTTTATTGTTTTTAATGTTTTGTTTTAATATTGATAATTTTATCATTGTTCCTTTTATGACTGTGTGCTGCTTTTCCAGAGACTTGCTCAAGGTGGTATATAAATTTTCTAAGTATACCATTTTTAATCTGGGCACATGGCACATAAGTACTGGAGAAATTTCACCAACCCTTCAGCAGCTTCCACCCCATCAGTTTGGTGTAGTGGTCAGGAGTTGGACTCTAATCTGGGAGAACCGGGTTTGATTCCCCACTCCTCCACATGCAGCTGCTGGTGTGACCTTGGGCCAGTCACAAGTTCTCTCAGAGCTGTTCTCTCATGAGCAGTTCTCAAAAGACCTCTCTCAGCCCCACCTACCTCACAGGGTGTCTTGTTGTGGGGAGGGGAAGGGGAAGGGATGGGTGGTGCACATGTCCTGGGTATCTCAAGTCTACTTGAAACCTGGTGGTTTCAAGGGAGCAGGAAGAGAATGAGGGTGTGTTCTTTACGCTTATTTTTATTGCACAAAGTATTGGATGGGGAAGGAAATGGAGGAAGAGCAGGTCAGTTTCACTCACCTGTGGAGTGGAGCCTGAGGGGTGGGTGTTGCCTTCTGACACACTTCCGGTATGTTAGGGGGTGTGGCATATGCAAATGAGTTATGCCAATGAGTTATGCTAATGAGCTCCTGCACCTCTTTTTCTACGAAATGACCCCTGTCAATAGCTAACCCTATAGAAACATTACATGTGCATTAGTGATATTTGATTTGATCCTATGATTCCATTATGCTAATGCTAAATCTTTCCTCCAGCAGAACATCCTCTTGAGCAGGAGGAAAGTGCCATCTTTAGTAGAATGGAATCTCAGAATACAACCTACTAGCTATTTTTGTACATCATCATCATGTACATACTGCACTTAGCACACAAATTCTTACAGTACTTTAATTTTGCTAATGTTTTGTGGCCCAGTAGTTGTTGAATGATCACCCTGACCCATGGCCCTGCTCTCAGATGTGAAGAGAAGACGAAGAACAAGAAGAGATTGGATTTATACCCCTCCCTTCACTTCCCCTCCCCTCCCCACAACAGACACCCTGTGAGGTAGGTGAGACTGAGAGAGCTCTGACAGAAACTACCCTTTCAAGGACAGCTCTGACAGAACTATGGCTTGCCCAAGGTCATCCAGCAGTTGCAAGTGGAGGAGTAGGGAATCAAACCTGGTTCTCCCAGATTAGAGTCTGCACACTTAACCACTACACCAAACTGGCTCATGACAGTCTCATGGTGTAAGTAGGCAAACCCATTCATTCCAAGTATACATTCTTTAGCATCTGCAGGATTGTCAAAGCAGGGGGGTGGAATTCAGTGGTCACATTGGAGGCATGTGCAAGAAGAAACCACTGACCAATGTTTATTTATTTAAAATATTTTTATGCCACCTTTCTACCCGATTAAGTGGTGATCATAGAACTATTAAAACATTTAAACATTATACCTGCATATAAAATAATATAAATTCAATAAAACATACATTTATAAACATATAAGACCAAAATGAGGGAGCATGACCCATAACAGTCATTGGGGGATATGCCAAACAAAACAAAATAAAACTGGGCCCATTTACATCTCAGTTTATTTTACAGCTACTGAAAAGACCTTTACTACTGTTTTTCTACCAGCTTCCTTCTGCTGTCTTAAGAGATTTATGTTGCTGTTATTTTGTTTCTTTTTTAAATGCTGTCCTATTTAATGCTGACTTGGGACTTAATGTATTGGGACTGAAACATTCCAGGACTGTGCTACCAGAGACTGGCTGAGCTTGGAGCCCAAGAGCAATAGCCCACCAGGACTCTGGAAGTAATCAATCAAGAAGTAATGTTATGTAAATAGCCTATCATTGGGAGTGGGGTGTGTTTGGGTGTGGCAATTGCATGCTATTTTTAACAGGGTGGGGGCTCTGGAGTCCTGTCTTGTTCTTGCTGAAATCACTAATAAAGTAGAGCTGATCACTAGTAGTGAGTCTGCTGCTACATGGAATCCACTATTTAACACTTCTCTCTCCTTTTCCCCTTAGGATTTCTAGTGTAACATTTCTGTTTTCACAATGGCTTTCTCGAACATTCTATGGAATATGTGACCAATAACATTTCACACCCCATCGATTTATTTAGAAGGGTTTAACGTGTTCTTGAAATTTGGTTTACAGGCCAGCCACCTGGCCCATACATCTATGCCTATCAAGGTAGCACTGATGGTTAACACGCAAATGTTTTATCTGAGAAAATGTCCTCAAGTGCCCCTTATTTGCAGTCTGTTTACTATGCGGTGAGCACTGGTGTAAATCTTTGAGAGACTTGTTCCTAATCACCCTGACTGGGCAAGCACTCTCATTCTATGCAACCCTCACACACACACAAAAAATGACCCCAAAGGTAATTTTAGCAGGGGTGACTGAAAAAAAAGGTGCCTACCATATGTTTCAGCCCTAATCTTTAGCTTTTGGGGGAATGCATGTTTGATCCTCGAGCCCAATCCAGTAGCCAGAGCTACAGAACTATAGCCCTAAGAAGGAATTTGGGATCATGCTACTTAGGAAAGGGAGAGTAAGCTAGATTCACTTTCCTGTTCCTCTTTGTGCAAGAAACAGTTAGCAGGTACAAGTCCAACTTCTTTTCAGAGTTATAACCCGCTTGCTGTTGCATGTGCACTTTTAGATCAGGAGCTAAATGTTGTTATTCTATGTTTTAAATGTAAATCCTCAGTTTAGAATATGCATTTCTGACAGTTCAGAATATGTATTTAAGTGGATCGGAGCCCCCAAAATCAGAGGACCCCCCCCCCCCGCTCAGACCTGGGGGCTGGCAACTCGAAACAACACTCTATAGAAATGTGAACGTTTGGACAGGATGGTCCTTTGTTTTCAGATAATTTCTGTATTTTAAGGTGATTTTCAGATCCCCTGACAATTTGTCATCTTAGTGTAGTTCATGTCAATTAATCACCATTCAGTGTGGAACTCACGGGCTTTTTGCTTGTAGTATCATCTATACACCAATTGGGTAGCCCTTAGAATTTCACAGATATACCCTTGGTAAGCAAAATCACCTTCTATTTCTAGAGGTGTTCAGACAGAAACTGTATGTTAATCCTATAAGGACAAAGCAGAGCATACAGTACCTTTCATTTCCTCTTTCTGGGGTTCCTGCTTTACTTCCTCCTTGTTTGTTGCACAATCATGTTGTTACAATATCACAGAAAAGCTGGAATACTGAGGATATGACAAAAAGTGCTATTGGCATTTAAACTTTGCTTGCAAAACCCATTTTGTGTTGAGCTGAATGACTTATATGATTGCTTCAATTATTTATTTGCTATTCAGCATGAATGGTATTTTCATTAGTTTTGCATCCTCCATAATGGAGGCATTCAGAATGGTGGCAAGCTGGGCAGCCACAGCTGACACATGTTCACAATTTACTAGCTTTCTGGGTTCATGCCCACATTCTTCATCATCATAGGCTGATCATACACGATCTAAAATCAGCTGTATAGAATGTATATGCTGCTATTGCATAGAAATATAAGAACAGCTGTGCTGGATCAGATCAGTGGCCCATCTATAGTTCAGTATCCTGTTTCACAAAGCAGTTAACCAGATGCACCCATATAATCTACAAGTGCATCTGAGTGCCTGTGAGTTCTGATTGTGTTGCAATCACCAGTCATGAGTATCCCCGACTGATCAATGATCGGATCAAGTGTTCGCCAAACAATTTGTGAAAATTTGCTGGGCAGCTGCACATCTAGCATAACAGCATGCATAATTGGTCATCACGTATGCATGCTGTGTAAGACATGTAAAGCTTCACAAAGGACCATGGGAGCTGTATCTTTCCCATGTAACTAGTTAGCAATAGCATTTTTCTTTATCCCTCTGTCATTCACAGCCCATGTCACCCACAAATGTCAATCTCTTCCAGTCTGATGTTTTAGAACAGGGGTGTCAAACATGCAGCCTGCGGGCTGGATCAGGCCTTTGGAGGGCTCCTATCTGGCCCGGAAGGAACTGGCTGTCTCCTGCTTCTTTTTCCAGTTCTGCTGCTGTATCGTGGCTTGCTTTACCAGACTCTCAGTCACACAGAAGAGAAAAATAGGCAAGCCTCTGCACTGGCTGAGGCTCCTCCCCCTCCTCCTCCCAGGGGGATGGAGGGAATGAGCCGGAGCTTGCTTCCTGGCCAGGCTGCCTCAATTGCACAGGAGACAAAGGTAAGCTTTTCT
Organism: Lepidodactylus listeri; assembly: GCA_029233225.1. Lineage (NCBI taxonomy): Eukaryota > Metazoa > Chordata > Lepidosauria > Squamata > Gekkonidae > Lepidodactylus > Lepidodactylus listeri. The sequence continues at coordinate 57,792,873 of JARCFY010000016.1, read as the reverse complement.
TCCCTTTCAATGGCTGAAGCTCTTCCCCTTCTTCCTGCCTTGCTTTGCTCAGCTGCCTCTATCACACAGGAGAAATACAAAGCACCTTTAAGACCAACAAAGTTTTATTCAAGGTTTGAGCTTTTGTGTGCCTTGCTACAGTGTGTTTTGTTGAGCTTGTTATGCTGTGGCTCTTCTGGGTGCAACTGGGTTCCCTCCCCCTTTCCACTGTATTCATGCCCTCATGATCCAGTCTTTCTTAGTAGGAAAGCAATGTGAACTATTTAGATGAGGAATGACAACAAGCCAGTGAGATGGATTAGGCTGAGAGTGCGTATCCAGACCAAGTTCACCCAGCATATTTCCTTTGTAGACTGGGAATTTTGAACCTAGACTTCTCAGATAGCAGGCTAATACTGACTAGACCACTATACATTGCTGTCTCTCTATTCTTGCACTGCCTCATAGGAGCTGTAGTTATTTCTCTGGGGAAGACTATAGTTTTGTAGACAAACAAATAGCCTTTAGTTTGTGTTGGGTGCTTCTCATGTTCTTGACCAGCACACAAAGCAATTTATGTACAAAAGCTTGTCATGCCCAGTCATTTCATGTTTCCCCCTGGGTCCTAGACTCAGAACACTCGGCACAAGGTTTTTGTAATTAATGTCAACAAATCAAAAATAGGTTTGCAGCTCACAGATACACACTTGAACAACATACTCAAGATTGCTACAGCACAGACATTTTGATGCAATAATTCAGAGCAAGAGGTGTCAGTTATCAGAGACTCTTAAATAAACAAAATATTGCAAGAGTGCTAGTGTTTTAAGCATGTTTTATTTAAAATTTTAAAAAATCTTTGCGAGTGCGTGTGTGCTTTATAAAGTTTATATCTCTGCTACCTGTCATTACATTTTATGACACCCATGGCCTGGCCCAACAAGGTCTCATTTATGTCAGATCTGGCCCTCATAACAAATGAGTTTGACACCCCTGCTTTAGAATGTTGACCTCAATGCAGTTGCAAAGAAAGAACTTAGTGAACACTCTCCCCATTTAAAGATTTTAAAAGACTGTGTGTTTCAAACAAAAACATACTCTGCTATCTTGCCAGTGCAACTTAATGCAGCCAAAAACATTTTCCCTCTTCTGGCTGGGCACATACCTGTATTTGCATACTTATAGTGCTCTACAAATTCTCCCTCCCAGATCCAGGACTCTGTCCACTTTTTAATTATGCTCAGATTTCAACCAAATAGTATGGCTAGTAGCAAGAAAACTACTGCACAGACATCAACCAGTTCATAAGGACATTTGCTCTGCCAGCAAACAAATCTCAGGATTGGCTTACCATAATGATGCCCATCGAATATGGTAAATTTATGTGACAAACTTATTCATCATGAAGTTTGCAGCATCCCTAGCTACTAGCAAGGCACAAAACCAAAGCTATCTCCTCCGTTTTCATAGAACTATCCATTCATTTGTCATGCTCTCACTCAGTTTCAAGAGAGCCTTTTGAAGATATTTATTTATTTTTCAGATTTTTATTCCACCCTCCCCAAAGCGGGCTCAGCATATATCACAACAAACAGAGTCAAAGAATTACAATAAAATTTCATTACATTAAAATCATTAAAACAATAAAATTCAGAGGTAGCAGCAACTCTGCTTTGCTTTTTACCATCTGCTTTGATTTTTACCATCTGAAAAATGTGGTGTCATCTGCAAATGTGGCCAATTTGCTGATCACTGCTAATTCCTGATCATTAGGAACAAGTTAAAGTATCACAAAACTGATTTCTGCAAAAACCCATTGCTTACTTTCCTCCCTTATGAGAACCATCCACTTCCTCCTACTATCTGACCAGTTTCTAGGCCATGAGCAGCAGTCTTCTTATTCCGTGACTATTAGGTTTACCATGGAGCCTTGGATCAGGGATTTTATCAAAAGCCTTTTTGAAGTCCAATAACATAATGTCTTGAGGATCATCTGTATCTCTGTGTTTAATCCTCTTGGGGGGGGGGACACTTCGAAAAGTCTTTTTACTTTTTAAAAGCCGTATGGATTTTCAACTTCTGTTTGCAAGAACTTAGCTTTTAAGAACATAAGAACCTAAGAGAAGCCAATGTTGCATCAGGCCAGTGGCCCGTCCAGTCCAGTCCAACACTCTGCCATGTCACCCCTCAGCCATCGTTTCTCCAAGCTAAAGAGCCCCAAGCGCTTCAATCTTTCTGTGTAAGGAAAGTGTTCCAACTGTTTTATCATTCTAGTTGCCCTTTTCTGCACTTTTCCCAATGCTATAATATCCTTTTTGAGGTGTGGCGACCAGAACTGTACATAGTACTCCAAATGAGGTCGCACCATCGATTTATACAGGGCATGATCCTCCGTTTCATCAGAAGCTTCTTCAGCTTACTGAATATAAAACATACATATCACTACTCCAGATACAAATGTCTTTGATTCAAACATAAATGCATTATACAGATACTTACAACTTCCTCAGAACAAAGAATCCAATTTTTATTACACTCAATGAAGATTATTCTGTAAAAAAAACAAAACCCGCCATTAAGTACTTATATAGTGAATAATTCTTACAAGAAGGTACACTACTAGATGCCTATGTATAGAAAAACTCATGAATAGAAAAACTCACCCGGAACATTAAACAAAAGCACAAACGGGCAGTCAATCCGAACGGGACACAGCCTCACAAAGTCGGCACACTTTAACAGTCAATTACCCCAATAACCATATATACACAAACTCAGCATTGTTTTTAAAGGGCAAGAAGAATATTATGCTCACCAAAATTCATAAGAAAGAATTAAATTCTGTTGACTGATTTAGACCGTAAGGATGCTGAGTGTGCAACTGGAAGATCCAGAACGCCACTCTTTGTCTCAATATTCTATGCACGTCATACTGGCTGATTTGTTTTCAATTCCCTTCCTAATAACCCCCAGCATAGTGTTGGCCTTCTTTATTGCAGTCACACACTGTCTCGACATTTTCATTGAGTTATCTACTACGACTCCAAGATCTCTCTGTTGGTCAGTCTCTGCCAGTTCGGACCCCATCAACATGTATTTATAGTTAGGATTTTTGGCTCCAATGTGCATCACTTGGCTGCATTAAACCCCATTTGCCACATTGATGCCCACTTGCCCATCCTCGACAGATCCCTTTGGAGTGCCTCACAATCCTCCCTGGTTCTCACCACCCTGAACAACTTTGTGTCATCTGCAAATTTAGCCACTTCACTGCTTACTCCCAACTCCAAATCATTAATAAACAAATTAAAAAGCATCGGACCGAATACTGATCCCTGCGGTACCCCACTGCTTACCTCCCTCCACTGAGAAAATTGCCCATTTATACTCACTCTCTGTTTCCTTTTAATTAGCCATATTTTGATCCACAGAAGGACTTGTCCTTTTATCCCATGACTATAGAGCTTACTTAGGAGCCTTTGATGAGGAACTTTATCAAAAGCTTTCTGGAAGCCAAGGTAAACAACATCTATAGGGTCCATATTTTTGTTTACTCCCTCAAAGAACACTAACAGGTTAGTGAGACATGGGTCCCTTACAGAACCCATGCTGAGTCTTCCTCAATAAAAGAGATTTTCTTGATTTTTATTACTTCCTTGACTTTGTTAATTAACAATGCTGAGATCCTATTTCATTTGGTGATATATTTTCAGATCTGCAGTATATATTCTGAATTTCCATTAATTGTAATGGTTTCCAGACATCCTGAAGAGATTTGACCCTCCTTTAGAGATAACTTTTGACTAATCTCATCTGAAGTCAAATGTGATCATTTCAGAATTTATGGGCAACTTTCCAGTCACATAAAATGCCAAATTTAGTAGCAATGCAATCACTCACCAAGTCACTTCAACAACACTTACACTTTCCAGGTGGCAATGCAAGAATGCATAAATCCAATTAATACAAAAGAACACAAACACACTCAGCTTTAGATGATTGTAAACAAAAACAAACAACTTTATTGTATACAAAATAAAATAAAAAGAATAAAAATGTAAAGAACCGACACTAGGCACCTGACAACTAATTTCCTAAGTAACCATACATACGTACACCCACACACCAACACTTAGACCATTTTCACACACACTAAATAATACACTTTCAATCCACTTCCAATGAACTTTGCAACTGGATTATACTGTGTGAAATGGCAAAATCCATTTTCAATTGGTCACTGAAGTGGATTGAAACTGCATTATTTAGCATGTGGGAATGTGCCCTTATAAAAGGCAGAAGGGAGGAAACTGGGAAGTTTTAGGGAAGGGACATATGACCTGAAATCCTGATCTTGAGGTCTGGAGAGGTTCAGGGGCAGATGCAGCTGAGGTCCAAGGAACAGAGTGAGGAGCTGGCTAAGCAAGGAGAAAAAGCCTTTGAAGTACAGCAGGGGTTCTCAGCAGGAAACCAGAGTTCTGACCAGCAGAGATCTGGACCAGGGCTATGAGGAACCATTTGCTAAGGCATGGGGTCCTACTTTATGGACAGAAGATGCACAGGGTAGATGGGATTTGGGCCATCTTGGCTTTGGATTGGATCAAGATAAAAAAATGAATGGCTGGTTTAAAGTTAACTGCTGCCAAACTCTGGCAGAAAAAAGTGGGGGAAATATCTTGATTAGGCTACTGTGAGCCAAATCTACATGGGCGCAAAGAGCCTGGGTGAGGCAACATGATTATCTATATTCTAATTCTGAGAGGTTTTTTTTCCTGTGTGGATGCTTATTTCTGCCAAAAGAGAGCTCACTCTCCCCCAAACAGCTTTTCCTACATAGTCAGGCCCCTTCCTCGGTCTGCAGCAAAATTCGAAAAGTAAAAAAAAAACTTCAGGGACCGTTGAATTTCCCCCAAATACCTTTTGAAATGGCATCAGCTCCAGGCGTCAACTGTGAGGAGATTAGAATGTTCGGGGGAGGGGCAGGCTTCTAACTGTTTCGTTCAGTAAAACGCAGGGTTTTTACTGGCAGGAGCTCTGCACATGCACAGAGAAGGGACTTATGGGAGGTGCGGGGAAAAGCTGCTGGGGCCATGAGGGAAGTTGCCATGGCAATAACTGTCCCTGCCACTGCTAGGATTGCAGCAGCAAGAACCATCCACGCTGCTACTGGAAAGCTGGCCCTACTGCTGGTCAGCTGAAGTCTGAGGAGGCGAAGCCTGCGTCAGCCCCTCTCCCTCACCAGAAACAGAAAGAAGTGGAGTTCTTTGAGAAGGGGGAGAGAGAGCGAGAGAGAAAGAATAGGGGATTGTCTGTTGTGGGGAGAGAAAGAAAAAGAACAGGAGACTGTCTGAGGGTTGCCTGAGGGAGGGGGCGAGAAAGAGGAAGAGATTGTGGGGGGTGGTAGAGAAACAGTGGAGAGAAAGAGGGTGTCACAGGCTGGGTGCCAGTAGGTCAGGAGTTAAGCTAGAGTCCGGGACAGTCCGAGGTCAAGCCCAATCAGGAACGAGTTATCAAGTTCAAAACACTAAGCCCAAGTCCGGAACAGTCTGAGGTCAAGCCCAATCAAGAACAAGTTATCAAGTCCAAAACACTAAGCCAAAATTAGAGTCAGTCCAAGCCAGGGTCAGAGAGGTAAACTCACGAGCAAACCAGTCCAAGGAATCAACAAAAGCCAAAGTCAAACAGAGCCGGAGTCATAAGCCAGAGGATCCAGAATCAGGTTAGTTATTATGAGCCAAGCGGGTACAGAGCTTAGCCAAAATGACTTGTTGCTAGCACAAGTTGATAGTCTCTGTGCTGTGCCTAATTACCCAGCCACTTCCTTTGCTTGTTAGCAGCTGGCATTGAGGTCCCGGCTCCTTCTAAAACTCAGGACTGAGTCTTCAAAGCGATATGGATATGATCTATAGTACATATCCAGAATTTGTGAAGAAAAAAAACCTGCCTGGGGAAGTAATGGTGAGATTCTCTAAAAGATTTACAAGAGATGTGGTTCTCAAAACCACCAACAAAGTCACCCTGAAAATCCAAGAGCAGGAAATTAAGGTGCTAAAGGACATTCCTTATGAGATCAGGAAAAAGAGAAAGGGCTTATAAAAAATTGACTGTTTGGTTACAATCTGCCAGTATTTCTTATTGCTGGGTTTATCCAGAAGGCCTAACATTCATCTTTAAAGACAAGAAGAAGAAGATAGATACTGTTGCCAAGGCAGATGCTTTCCTGGTTTACTGTAAGAAGAAAGAAGAAAAGAAAGGAAAAGAATCTTCATCAGAGGACTCACTGGATCAGCAAGAAAGTATTTATGGACTAGAAAGTTCAGCCTCAGAAAATTTGGGACTTGAAGAAGGTGACTCGGAGTCTGAACTGGGTGCTGCAGGTCCCAAGATCCCGGGAAAGGGGAAGAAGAAGACGCAGAAGAAAGAAAAACCAAAGAAGAAATAGTTTTAAATAAGCTGTTATGTTTATCTCTCTAAAGTTTGTGATTGTTTTGTTTAAGTATACACTGAATCTCAAAGGTTTTTTTAATATAAATTGAATAGAATTTAGAAAAGAATAAGATATAGACATAGCCTGAATTGTATAACTATTCTTTTTAGAAAGTTTTGTTAAGCATAGATTATTAATTATCTGGACACCTGTCATTATATGGGTAGTTTAGGTTTTAGTTATGTAGTTGTTTTTTTTTAAGAGATAGTGTAGTTTGGAAAATCAATAAAAATTTTTTAAAAAAAATAAAATAAAAATAAAACTCAGGACTGAGTGATCTGTGACCACGCATGCATGCCTCTTTTCTCCTAGCAGCTAAGTCTTGCCTGTATCGGGACCGTAGACGTTCCACCCGAGGAGGTGAATCGGGTAGGCTTGAGCTTGGCTGTGGCTCAGCTGCTGCTGGTCCTGGGGTAACACCCTGGGAGGCAGGGGTGTAGACTTTTGGAAATTCCGGGGGGGGGGGCGAGGGCTCCTTAGCGCGCATGCTTTGTGTGCGCGCTTGCTGGGGTGATGTTCCCCCCAGGGAAACCGCTGCGCCTCCCCGGGCCCTTCCGAGGCCCACCAGCCACTGCTGCCGGTGCCTCTCTCTCCCCCCCAGCCACCCCTTCCCTCTCCCTCTCCAGCAGCAGCGGCCGGGCCTCGGAAGGACCCGGGGAGGCACAACGGCAGGCACTCTGTTTTGCTGAGGGTGGCTGAGCCCCCCCCGGGAAATTTCAGGGGTGGCTCGAGCCCTTGAGCCCCCCCGTACTCTACGCCTATGCTGGGAGGTGCTTGCTTGAGCCTCCTCTGGTTCAGGTGGAGGCTCCTCTGGAGCTGGGAGCTGATCCTCCACCTCACTTAGGCCCGCAGGAGGCAGGTCGTCAGAGGTGCTCATGACAGGGGTAGACAGGGGGTGGGAGAAAGAAGACAGTGTCTGAGAAGGGCAGGGGTAAGAGGGGGTGAGCCATACAAGGAGTGAGAGGAGAAAGGGGGTAAGAAAGGATTGTGAGAGACAGGGGTCGGGAGAAAGCTGACATAGAAGGGGTGAGAGGAGAAGGGGAGGGGAGGGAAGATTGGTAGATAAGGGGTACATACAGAAAGACAGAGAAGGGAACTTTGACAACAAAGGTGGGAGAGGGAGACAAAGGTGGGGGACTGCCCCCTCCCCACAAATTCCTTGCAGGGACTGCTGGCAATGAAGACTATGGTAGGGCCACAACACATTATGCAACATTTTGTTGCAGGTCCCCTCTTGTCTATATACTAATAGCCAAGTTGTCCCCTCCGTGTGAATATCTAAATCTGCATGGAGGAGGCACATGGGGGGCAGGGAGATTTTTCTGCAGAAAAATCTAAAAAGTTTAAAAAACTTTTGGGGGGATATTTAAATCCCCCCAAAAGTAAAAGAGCGTTCCCTGCGCATGTGCAGGGAATGCTCTGGGAACTGTGGCGGTCTGGTGGTTGGGAGGTGTCCAAGTCTTGCCACCAGTGCCAGGGGGTGGGAGGGAGAAGCGGTGGGCCCGGCAAGAACTGCTGAGGCCTCGCCAGTGCCTGTGGGGGGGACAAGGCTTACTTGTGGCAGCTTTCTACTCCTCCACGTGGAGCTCCCTTGCCCCTGCGAGTATCGCACCTCTTGTCCCTTGCCCCTGCGAGTATGCACCTCTTGTCATATTCTAATTAGGTTGAAGTGAGCCAGATTTCCTTTAGCACCAGATTTCCTTTAGAACCAGATTTCCTTTAGCACCAAAGTTTGGATGAGTCAAGATAGCTCCTGAAAGAGGATGGAATGTAAATTAATGATTTGAGTGCCCTTCATTGAGTAAAAAAAGGAAAAAGAGGAACTGAGCATTGGTTCCTGAAACAGCAACTTCCTCAGGCTGGGCAGACACCGCTGGGGCATGCCAGGATATTTCTGCATTGAAAAGTCTTTTGTTATTGGGAATGATATTACCCTGAGCTGGGGGAGATTGCACTTAATCCGTTTTTAACGCCAGCAACCCTTCCTCTTCTCTGGGATTTTCCAATGTCATGGCTGTATCCAGGTGCCTTTATGAGACTCTGCAAGCTTCAGATCCCCTTGGCACTTAGGCTGTAAAAGGGGGTGCCTATTAACCGCTAACCAAAGATGCCTTGGCTGGAAGAGGGGATGGATGAAAAGAAAGGATGGGAAAAGCTAGAACAGTCGAGACAAGCTATGAAGCCTCTTTAACTTTCAATAGCACATTTATATTGTCTGTGGAGCTGGTAAATAACACACACAGGGTTCCTTACATTTCATATTGGGTGTACCCAAGTGGAGCTCTCCATGGACTATGGCACTTCCCTCCTTCCTAGTCCAGCTGAAGTCTACCACACTTCTGAAAATACTGCTCTAGGGTTCAAGAGATTGCCAGGAACAGCACTGCATGTTATGGGGGAGAGGTTTCAGCCAGAGGAGTCAGCAGAATTTGTCCCCTTCACTAGCAGAGGAGTCCTTTCCCTGGTGGAAAACAAGGACTGGATGCAAGCCATAGTTCACCCACAATGTATTCTAGATAATTTCAGTTGTCATAGTTACTTACTGCTTGAGGCAAGCTGCATTCTTCCCAGTGAACATTCTTCAGTATTAGTTCGGGCCATTTGTGGTATTGGTGACCTAGATTTAATGCTCCCATCCTTTGCTTTCCCAATTCCCAAATACTAAACATTCCTTTTCAAAGTTGTTTATATAAGGAATTATATGCCTGAGGCATACATCTGTAAGAAGATAAAAATATTGCTATCAGTAAGACTTTTCCCTTTTGTTCTTTAACTGTGTACTTAGAGATTGGGTGTTGGGGGATTTGACAGTGGCAGGCCTTCATTAGAAGAAAAAGGAGAAGAGATTGGATTTATACCCCGCCCTTCCCTACCCAAGGGAGTCTCAGAGTGGCTTACAAACTCCTTTCCCTTCCCCTCCCCACAACAGACACCCTGTGAGGTAGGTGGGGCTGAGAGAGCTCTGAGACAACTGTCCTTGAGAGAACAGCTGGTACAGAGCTATGGCTTGCCCAAGGTCATCCAGCCAGGTGCAAGTGGAGGAGTGGGGAATCAAACCCGGTTCTCCCAGATGAGAGTCCGCGCACTTAACTACTACACCAAACTGGTCGACGCACTGAAATTATAGAATGCTCCCCCCATAAAGTGTCTGTTCCTTACTGGCCCTTGGCTTACTTGCCTTCAGGCAAGTAATCAATTTAGTTTACTTTATTTAGTTATTGGAAATATTTTAGAGCCACCTTTCCAACTTAGACGGCAAATCCAACTTAGACGGCAAATAATAAAACAAGATTAAAAACACATATATAATCGAGTAAAAAAATCAAGTAAAACCAAAACACATGAACACATTAACCAGAGGAACAGTCAGTGAGCAAATCAGAAAAACCTTCATGGCTGGAGACAGTGTGGAAATTCCACCATTTTGGTGCCACAACTGAGAAAGCCCTCTCTTGTGTTGCCACCCATCATGCCTCAGTTGGCGGGACACCTGAAACAGGGCCTCCAAAGATGACTGTAGTGATTGGGTAGGTTAGGTTCATATGAGCCACAAAAGTCAGATCATATGGGAGTAGCTGCAAAGATGGACATACTCTGCAACCCATGAGGGAGTCTGACTATTACACTAGTAGGAGAGTTACAACTGATGAATAGCTTAAAAGGCATGAGAGGCGGCAACATATTAAATGGAGACAATATAGAGTGATTACAGATAAATCTCAGGGCGTTTTCTCACTAGCTTTCCCCGCGGTTTACATGGAAGCTAGCACCGGAGCTTCTGGTCAGTTTCCCACCATTTGCTCCGTGCTCACAATTTCCTCCCGAGTATCACTGCACTGCTCCGGAGCTTCCCTGGAGCAAGAAAAACATGGTAGGAACAGGATTTTCTTGCTCCAGGGAAGCTCCGGAGCAGTGCAGTGATACTCGGGAGGAAATTGTGAGCACGGAGCAAATGGTGGGAAACTGACCAGAAGCTCCGGTGCTAGCTTCGGTGTAAACCGCGGGGAAAGCTAGTGAGAAAAGGCCCTCAGTATTACAGGTCTCCATTTATTCTGGACACAGGCATTTTCAATAATTGAACTTTTTGTTTGCTTTAATATTCTTGTCAGTTCTAATTGTGTTTAATTAAAGTCTTTATGAAACATTTTAGATTATCAATATTTACACAATATTAATATTGTGTAAAGTAAATTTTAAATGACTTGCATTTCTTTAAATGAGAAATATAAATCAAAACATTCCCCATATCTCAATTGATTTGGGCCTGGAGGTGAGAAAACTAATTACTGCCATAGCCAAGAGCCAGAGCTCAGAGACAGACCACTGGGTTGTTGTCTACTTGGTCTACCTGCAACTCTCCAGGGTCTCAGACAGAGGTCTTTCACATCATCGAGTACCCAGTTTCTTTTTTCAGCTGGAGATGCCAGAGATTTTAACTTGGGATGTTCTGCACACTAAGATTTAACCTGGAACACTCCTCCTTTCTCTTCATCTGCTTCTCTTTCCCTTCTGCGTTGCATGCAGCCATTGATAAAACATGGCCAAAAAAATTACAGCTAACCTAAACCACATGTTTGATGTGCTTTTGTATACAATCATCAAGATTCTTTTGGTGAAGACTTCTACTGATCGACTGATATGTACATGAAGTCCAGCACACTGGTACAACACCACAAAAAAAATTCCTTGAAAACCTGCGCTAACATTAACATTACCTTTTTGCAGGGTTGTTTTCAATGTGCCTGAACACATCAGTAATGGGGAAGGGGAGAGGAGGACCTGATAGACTGTTACATCCAAGTGCAGATATAAAGTTCTCTGTACAAAATTGGGAATGGTTTTAAAAAGGAGAATTCCTGATTATTTCCCTTGGAAACAAACTGAGTAATTCAGAATTCCAAAATCCTCCCATGGGATATTTCAGAAGCACTGGTGATCCAATCAGAACACCAGCAGCTTCCAAAAGCTGTCCTAGGAAGATGGATTTTACAGCTCCTGCTTCATAGGATGCTGCCATACACTGAGTGAGATAGTTGGGCTGCGGTCACACACACTAACTGATCCACTTTCGATCCTCTTTCAATGCACTCTCCAACTGGATTTTTCCAGTTCACACAATAAACTCCAGTTGGAAAGTGCACTGAAAGTGGATTGAAAGTGGATTTGTGTGTGTTTGAGCACAGCCTTGGTCCATTTAGTTCTGTGATGTCTGTTCTGGTGGTGACTCCTCAGGATCTGAGGCAAAGAAATGTTTTTTCTTTTTCTTTTTTGGTGACATCTGAGATTCTTTTACGTAACTACCAGGGATTAAATGTGGGACCTTCGGCATGCAAACTGTGTGCAGGATGTCTGGAAACCATTTAAATCACAATGTCAGGTATTTCCCTCCCAGTCTTCCTACCAGATTTTGACAGCTGTTACCGTCAAACTGCCCAGTCAGATTCAAGCTTCATATCTTGGACAAGTCATGCTCCTGGGAAAGTGGGTCCCCATGTCTAGCTTTGGGACTTGTCCCCATAAAAAGACTAGGGCTCTTTTTCCAGCAGGAGCTCCTTTGCATATTAGGCCACACACCCCTAATGTAGCCAGTCCTCCAGGAGCTTACAGTAGTCCCTGTTAGAAGAGCTCCGTAAGCCCTTGGAGGATTGGCTACATTAGGGGTGTGTGGCCTAATATGCAAAGGAGCTCCTGCTAGAAAAAAGAGCCCTGAAAAAGAGTGTCAGGTTCTCGCACTACCTGAACTTCCCTGCAATGGCTTTGCAGGCTCCTTTTTGGTGTGCGCTCTGCTTCTTGGACCTCAACTGCATCTACCCCTGAACGTCTCTTGACCCATATTTAAGGTTGTATGTTCCTTCCTAAAACTTCCCCGTTTCCTCCCTTTCCCCTTTTATAAAGGGCACCCTCTTGCTGGTGTGTGTCAGGCCCATACCTACCATGGGGCCTGCCCCCTTGCTTTTACGAACCTCTCCCCAATCTTTGGCTTCTTCTCCCCCCTGGGCTCCCCCACTCCCCAGTCGCCTGTCGGCACTCAGCAGACTGCAGTGCTGGTCAAATCTGGGTCGGAGAAGAGGATGAGAGGACGAATCCAGAGGGAGGAGGAGCGGAGCCTGAGTCCCCACCTGACCGGAGACGTCTGACCCTTTGCTGCCTCACCCTCACCTCTAATTGGGCAGTCTGACTAGTGAGCGGGCTCTATGCAACACTGACTTAGAGCCCACCAGTTGCAAGATTTTCCTCCAAGAGAGCAGCTGCAGCAGAGCACTCCTGAGCCTCTGAGTCTCGCCACCTGGCCGGCTCAGCCCCGTAGCTGCTCCTTTGAGTCCTCCATCCTCCTCCTCAACACAGCACAGCTACTGCCTTCCAGAGGAGTCAGTACAATACAAAAGCCTTGTCTTGCTTGCGGTTCACTGCCTGCCTGCCACTCCATCCAGCTGCGTTTCAAGTTGAACTCGTCATCCTTGGTGGGGCTGGCCACCCACCTGCAGCACCTGTGCTGCACTTCCAGCACACCCCCCCCCTCCACCGGTGTGAAGCCTGCAGCAGGACTCCAGGTTAGACAGAGAGCAAGAGTGGGTCAGGGGGCGGGGGGGCTCCTCAACTACAGCATGGGTTTGAGGGCATCTTTGGAGTTTTGATGGGCGCAACAGAATCACTGCCTTGGGAGGTGGAGCCAACCACAGAATGGCAGCCATATGGGGGGAAATGGGTCATTTTTATTTAAAATGACCCCGGGAAAGAGGTGAGTCCTGGTGGCTTCTGCCTGCCCTAGGCTAGTCTTCCTTCTCCAGGCCTTCTCTTGGCCTAGTGGGGGGATAGCTGCTGAATGGCCTACATGAAGAGGAGGATTTGTTTCCCCGTTGAGTTTATGTGGTGAGACCTGAACTATTAAGTTGTTTTTGATGTTGTTCTGGAAGTTGCTATAGTTCTTCTGGAAGTTGTTGTGGATATGCTTCTAGGGAGGTGGGGGGGCTTCTGCTGACCTAGTATATTGCCTGCAAACTCACTTCTGAATGGCCATAAAACAGCCATAAATCTATGCAGAAGGTACAATTAAATCTGATTATCAAAGGAAGTGAAAGTAGCTTGCAGTGCAGAGGGGAATTTCTGTTCCAACGTGGGTTTGGTAAAACAACAGAGGAAAAAGCCAATGCTGAATCAGCCACAGTAAAATCCAGTTGGGAAGCGCACTGAAAGTGGATTGAAAGTGGATTATAGTGTGTGTGTGACCACAGCCTTGGTCCATTTAGTTCTGTAATGTCTGTATTGAGATCCTTTTATATAATTACCATGGATTAAATGTGGGACCTTCTGCATGCAAACTGTGTGTTCCATCTCTGAAATAAAGCCCCTCCCTGAAAGTCCATGAGGCACATCCTCTGTGAAACTAGAATATGAGAAGCCATGTTGGATCAGGCCAATGGCCTATCTAGTGCAACACTCTGTGTCACACAGTGGCCAAAACCCAGGTCCCAAGCACCAAGAATACAGAGCATCACTGCCCCAGACACAGTGACCTATTTCGCACAGGCCACTTGCCTCTCATTCTCTCTGGAGTTTCCCCTCCAAGTTTTCTCTGGAGCATTTTTGTCAATTTCACACTTGGAGTCACAGCTCCTAATCTGCCCCACATGTTCCATTTCTCATTACCGGCTGTTCTGGCGCTGCCGCGAGGCTTCCTGCTGCTGCCCCCTCCCACTCCACTCCCATTGCCGTCCTAGCCCCTCCCTCTTTCCCTCCCCGTTTTTGCATTATTTTGTCATAATGCAGTTACAGAAATCACGTGTCACGCTGGGGCATCCTGATTGGACCCTCTTCCTCTTCCTGTGCACCGGGTAATTCGAAACTGTTTGCAAGAACACACACACACAGAATCTCCATTTTCCCAATTGCAGTCTTTCGGCAATGATGGAGGATCTCTGGAGGAGAGCGCTTGCTACTTTGAGTTCACTTATGGAGTTGGTGCTGCTGGCTCTAAATTCCACCAGCAATCTCCTGAAATAATATTTTAACAGATCCAGAAGGAGAGGAGGGCATCTCCATGCTCTTTTTCCTCCTCATCTTCAGTGGCAAGTTTTCAGAAGCCATACACCATTATTCCTTTGCGTAAATGAGAAGGTTTTTACTGTTTGTACTTCAATTAAAAAGTTTTCCTGTGTATTGATTAATTTGGCTTACCCTTCTTTCCATAAAACCTGGCAGCCAAGAACAGGCACTAAAGCCAATTGGGGGGGGGGGGGGGGTTAAGGTCATGCGGGTCATAGAGGGAACACTATTCGTTAATGAAATTTAAACTAGTTTTCTGTTGCGAGCCGATATGTACCTAATGGTGTCTGGATTGAGATGTCTGTAGTAGCCTCCCATCTCCCTCCCACACGCTCTGGCCGCTGTCCTCCAGGAGCAGCAGCAGCACTCTGGGTGCTGGATGCGAGTGTGAGCCAGGGGGGTGGGGAGGGGGGAATCATGGTTCCACACTGGCTTCTCTTATGTTCTTACACGTCTGGAGCAGAGGTCCATCATTGGCTATCAGTGGCAAGGCAGAGATAGGAACTCTCAGTCTGGGGCAAGGGATGCTCTGTATTCTTGGTGCTGGGGGGGGCAACAGTGGAAGGGCTTCTAGTTTCCTGGCCCCACTGCTGGACCTTCTGAGGGCCCCTGGTGTTTTTGGCCACTGTGTGTGACAGAGTGTTGGACTGGATTGCCCACTTGCCTGATCACACATTGGCTTCTCTCATATCCTCCCCTTCCCCTGGTCTGCCTGTCCATCCCCTGGCATCTGCTCCTCCCCGAATGATGTCAGCCTGGCCGGGCTGGCGGCTCCTCCAACCTTCTCCTCCTCCTCTGCCCTCCCTGGGGAGGCGGCAGAGGATAGTATGGCCTGGCTCGGCCTGGCCAGAGGAGGCCTGCTTCCCCTGTGCCTGGGGGTGCCCGCTGCCCTGCCCCACTGGCTGGCCCTCCTGGTGGTCCTCCTGCCGGATGGCAACCAAGACAAAGATGGTGATGAGGAAGAAGAAGAGTGGCAGCAGCAGTGGCCTGGGTGATGGAGGTGGTGGCAGCGTGTCGCTGTCTAGCCTCACCCCCGCCATGGCTGTTGACCCTCGCCTCCTCCTCTTGCTGCTCCTGCCCGCCGCCCCTGCCCCCCCAGGTGAGCGCCCCCCACCCCTGCATCTGCCACGATCACCGTGCCCACCTCTCCCATGCAGCGATCTGTGGGCGCCTGCCTCTCCCGCGCGCACACTCGATTCACCTCGCCTGCCCCGACCTTGCCAGCCCCACTTGCTGCTGCCACCACTCCTCCTCCGCCTCCCTCTCCCATTTTTTTTTAAATGGAAGGAGCTCCCACCACAGGGCGGACCAGATGGAAGGTGGGTGAGTGGGCGTGTTTTCGTTTCAGCTTCTCCCTGGAGCAAACAGGAAAATCCTCTAAAAACAGGATTTGTTTGCTCCAGAGAAACTCCGGCGCAGCATGACGTTACTCCAGAGCAAAACTTGAGTCCGGAGCAACTGGTGTGAAATCGACCAGAAGCTCCAGTGCAAGCAAGAGGGCAAACCTGGGGCAAACTCTAGTGCGAAATCGGTCAGTGTTTCAACTCTATATTGGAGCCAATAGCCACTAATGGGTCCCAGCTCCAACTAGACAATAACTGCACGGCAGCAGCTAACAGGGAAAACTCTCTTTAACTAGCTCTCCTGCCAAGATAACCAAGAAAGGAACCAGTGGGTTGCGCCATAGTAATTGTTTGTGATCTTGGCCCATGCCTGCTGAAAAGATTGACAACCTTTAAGGTTATTACCATCTACCCAGCCCAGGCAATCTATCTAAAGACTTGGATTCATTTTTGTTTACATTTGCCTGGGTTATTTTGATGGAAAGCCAAGCCAATGGTTTTAATCATTTTAAATTTAAGTAATTAGAACCTTAATCGTTGTTCAGTCAAGACATGACTCATGGGCCTCTTTTAAAGATTACTAGGGTAATTTAAGTCTAATGAGAACAGTTACCTTTGTGTTGCAATGCAAGAATTAAGTGCGGAAAATCTTTACCCTGTTTTCGACATCTTTTTGCAATACTCAAATATTTTTATGCCTCTAAACTACATTTTGACGTAATAAACCACTTCCCTCTTCCAATTTCATATTGTTCTAATGCCTTTTGAGGCCTTTGCCAAATGACAATCCATTTTCCCCTGTCTGTATCCCTTGATTCCAGTCGGCCCCATCTAATCCCAAGGGTTTCACTGAACTCAGACAATGGCTTCCAGATTTCCCATCAGCTGGGAGGTTGTTCCTGAAAGACATGCAGATCTGAAGGCTCACATTGAACTGGCAGGATCATGGACCAGGTGAATGAAATTACGACTAACATTTTGGAGGAGGTACATTGTCTTTTAAAAAACATATGTTTAAATCCAGTGGTTATTTTTTGCCAGTGAAAGAAGAGTCGGTTTATGCTGATTCCTTCCTCCGATGTAGATTCCTCATGCTGTACCTGAATGTTCCAGGTCCCTCAGGATTAAGAGTTTTGGGGAATTCAATGGGATGCAAGGGAAGGAAGAAAGGAAGCAGAAAAATCCTGTTCCACAGACAAAAATACCTGGTGCTGCGCTGCGCCACGAAAGTGGGGCGGAGCAAGCCGGAGCGAAGCGTCCCGGAGCTTGCCGTTTGCACTGCGTGCAGTGCAGTGCAAGCATTCCAGGGAGGAGGCGGCCCGCAGCGTGCACACTGCGGGTGGCTCCTGGTGGTGGTGGTGGCGCAGCGCACAGCTGTGCGCTTCCACGCACGTTCACACTTGCTGGAAGTGGGAGGAACACGTGCCCAGGCAGCTGGCCGCCAGTTCCTCCTGGCGTACAGCTGCCGTGGGAGGGAAGCGCTGCAGGACCAGGTAAGGACGGCACGCCTCCACCAGGCAGCTGCGGCTGTGTGAACGGGCTCGCCTCAGCCGCTTGCATAGCAGACCTGAAGAGGGCCAGAACTCCAGTCTGTCTTCAGCCCTTTTGTTAGAGGTAGGGATGTTAGAATTTCCTGGTCAGTTCACCTGCTGGCAGCCCTGTCCCCCTGCAAATGTTTGGTCAAAGCTATCATCCAGATAGCTCAAAGCAGGTGACCATAACTGATCTCAGCAATGAATTATGAAGAGGTAGATTTAGACCAGTAGTCTGCCCACTTCAGTGTCTTCGTAGATGATCCCACAGCACTGGGCTACATAGCCCTGCCTTGACCACACTGCACTAGCTCTGTGGTGGAGGGAATAAATCTATTGCTAGACATGGTAGAAATTTTTCTTTTACCCCAGGGCTACAGTAGGAGAATGGGCAGCAGCAGGGCAAGCAGCATAGCCCTGAGTTCTACGGAAGGTGGATCATCCTCCACATAAATTCCAGGCATAAGGAAATGGCTGCAGGACCAGCATTCAGTACAGTGGGCCTTGCTGCAAATATTGAAGACACAGTGCTTTTGAGGAGGAAGTAAAGTCCCCCTAAAATTCTCACCTATGCTGAGGGGACAGGATAGTAGGGTTTCAGGTTTCTATTAGTAATCCCAGAGAATGATCTGAATGTGCATATTACTGTGTGTGTGTGTGTGTGTGTGTGTGTTTTGGATGCTGTCAAGTCACTTCTGACTTATGGTGACCTATGAATTACTGACCTCCACAACACCCTGTCATTAACGGCCTTGCTAACTGAGGGACATGGCTGTCAGGGGGTGCGAGTGTTGAGCTGGCGTGTTAGCACCAGAGCAGAGATAAACAGCAACGTGCACAGTAAAGTGCAGAGCTTATGTCCCACAGAGTCCAATGTCCACACAGCCAAGTAGGGAAGGAATATATACAGGGTTTATTTACAAAAGCCTGTTGTTAAATGCAGGTATACGCAGTTCAGCAGAATCATTACACAAACTGACAAAGCGCTTCGCCCACATTGGAATACATAGAAGAGAAATATACACTGTACAATAATCACATATATACATTGACCAGCCAATCAGCACTGGCTGCTGAGTCATTCTGACTGCTGTGTAATAGTGCCAGTCAGAACCTGTTTGCTCCAGCTAGAACTGCTGGCTATGAAGCTCTTAGCTGTTACCTAGCTGTCACTTAGATCAGCATCATCTGGAATCTGGAACTCATATCTTCAAGCCCTGACAATGGCATCCTTGACTGAGTCAATCCACCTCATTCTGGATCTTCCACTTTTCCTGCTGCCTTCAATTTTTCCTACCATTATTGTCTTTTCCCAAAGACTCGTTTTCTCATAATGTGACCAAAGTACAATAACTTCAGTTTACTCAGTTTAGCTTCTAGCGAGAGTTCACACTTCATTTGATCTAGAACCCGTAAAACCCTTGTCCAACACCACATTACAAATGAATCAACTTTCTTCCTGTCTGCTTTCTTCACTATCCAATTTTCACACCCATACAGAGTAATGGGTGTTGGAGAAATGAGTATGTAACACAAGGCCTGAGAAATTCAATCATTATAGGGTTAACCTATGCAACTTGTTTGTTTACCTTTGTTAGCCTGGAAGTGATACCTGGCAGCTGGCCAATTAACTCTAAGCCCGGGAAACCTAAAGGTGTACTGTCTCGCTAATTGGTTACTGATATCAGGTGTTTCCTTTCAGGGGTCAAGAAGAAGGAGAGATCCTCCATTGTAATCTCTCTCTCTCTCTAGTAGGATGTCTTAGTGTGCAGATGCAGCACAATGCTGCTTAGGAAGCATGTTTTGTTTATTTTGTAGCTAATCCCGTTTCCCTTTTTCCTTTAGTAATAAAGTTTCTTTTAAACTAAAAGAAGCAATCTCTTCTTTCCAGAAAAGCAAGATCCATTACCGTGAATTTTCTTGATTATTGGACAAAAGTCCTAACAATGGGGACTGCTATGGCATGAATGATCTTGATCTTGGTTGCCAGTGACACATCCTTACACTTAAGCAGGCATGTAGCGAGGATTTTTTAATTTGGGGAGCCTTTAAATAAGCCAAGAGGCACTGAAATAAAAATAAAAGTTAAAAAACCCTCATGTAGACTGGCTGGCTCCTGGCCCAGCTGGTCTTCTCATGTGGTGGCTGGAGGGAAGGGCACACCAGGCTTTGGCCAGCTGGCTGAGGAAGGGTGGCAGGACGCGCAGAGACGGGGTGGGGTGGGGGTTGGAGGGCAAGAACAGCAGAAGGGGGTGAGACTCCCCTGCGTCCTGGAAGCTGAAGAAGACAGGTAGTCATAAGGAGAGGGGTGCTTGGAGGGATGCTAGGCAGCCATGGACTTAAAAATACCAATCAGGAGAGGCAAACCTACCAATCCCCTGGCCCCTGCCAAGGCACAAGGCAGCGCAGTACACTGGGAAGCATGCATGGGAATTCCACAGCCCCAGTTGTCTTTTCTTCCCCCTTGATGCCAGGTGGAGACCTGGTCCTCCTTGGGAGAGAAACTTGCTTCTGGCTTTCCTTGGAGTTAGCCTTATTGACTAACACAGGACTTACTTCCAAGTAATCAAGCTTCAGATGGCACCCTTGGTTCTCCATTCCTGGTAGCCGAAAGAAAATCTCTGTGCTATCCAAAGCAACCCCCCTGTCAAGGGGGACACTGGCTGACCTCTGCCCCAGCTGGTCTTCCCACACACAGCAACAAGGCAAGGCGGTGGATGAGTGAAAGCCAACATGCCCCGGAAGCCGAGCTGGCCTCCACTGGTACTCCGGCGGGGCCACCAGGTGCAGGAGGAGGAGAAGGAGGCAGAGGAAGAAAAGGAGGAGGCCCTTCCCAGTCTCTGTCTCCTTCTGATTCTTTGGTTGCAGCCTCCCTTTTGGTTAATTATGGAGCCAAGGAATAGAAAATCTTTAACAATTTCAATCTCTTCATCATAAACCTTAAAGTTATGTAATTCTTCAGTAGTCATTACATTTGTCTTCTTGATGTTCAGCTCTAAACCTGTTTTGGCTCTCTCTGCTTGAACTTTCATCAAGAGTCATTTCAAATCTTCACTATTTTCTGACAGCAGTATCTCAAGTTGTTAATGTTCCTTCCACCAATTTTTACTCCACCTTCATCTAAATCTAATCCATCTTTCCTTATGATATGTTCTGCATATAGATTCTGCATATAGATTCAAGAGACAGGGAGATAAAATGCATCCTTTTCTGACACCTTTGCCAAATGGAAACCATTCTGTTTCTCCATATTCTGTCTTAATAGTAGCCTCTTGTGCAGAGTATAGGTTGTGCATCAAAACAATCAGCAATTGTGGTACACTAGTATAGTATTAAAGCAAGGTCTTTGCCTGTTCAGCCTCTGGATGGTAGACTGGAAACCTTATTTACCAGATGGACAACAGATATGCTTCCTCTAAGGACTGTTTCATATGAACTTGATTGTATTCCAGTAAAATAAAATAGTTGTGTTCAGCAAAGGGGAAAGAACTGAACCCCCAATTGTATATTTTAAAGGGACAGCTGATCTGATGCAGCACTGTGTATCCAAGTGTTCAGATCCAAGTATAAAGTAAATTGCATTAAAAAAACTGACCACCTGGCTCAGCACTGTTCCCACTGGGAAACACCTCCAAGTCCACTTAAAAATTTTCCAGTCTTTTTTTTTTTTTGCTTTCCAAAGTCCAGACTTAGCTGAATATTCATTACCCTGCAAATTAAATATGTGACAAATGGACTTCAATTAATGTCAACAAACTATTAATAAATAACTAAGCACATTCAAACACAATGGAAAAGGTATGCTTCCAGACAGTTAGCAGCACACTGTAACTCTGTGTTGTAATTTGTCACTGTCAGGTGTGCATGTCAGGGATGTAAAGGCAGGTGCATAAATGGGCGACCTGGGCTGAGGACAGACTGGCAGAGGCAGAGCAGCCGTTCAGACTGCCGCATCTGCCCCCCCCCCCCCCCCAAAAGCTACCTTCAAGGGAGAACCCAAAACACCACAGAACAGTGCCTCCCAGTCCCAACCCCAAAAGGTGGTCCAGAAGGATACCATGATTGATGGTATTAAAAAACCAACAAGAGGTCCAAGAGAATTAACATGGTCATCATACTCCCTCTGCCCATCTCCTGGTGCTGGTCAGTCACCAGGGTGACCAAGGCCATTTAAGTCCCATAACCAACCCCAAAATCAGATTGCAGTGGATCCAAACAATCTGCTTTATTCAGGTTCAGGAATCTCTGAAGTTGCTCAGACACCATGTGTTTAATCACCTTGGTCAAGAACAGCACATTTGTGATCTCCGAATAGCTGATGCATCTCTAGCAGTTAATATTAGAAATACGGGAGAGAGTAAATAGTTAACCAAATGAGACATGTGGTTAATGCTGCAATCTTCTAGGCACTTTCTAAGCACTAGATTCCATTAAACTCAATCAGGCTTAAACATACTTAGTGTATCAGGCTTGTAAGACATACATGGTTTGTTCCTAGCCGAAGAGGATTTACGCACCGTTAAGTCTGACAGAATGCTCTACACGAACATAAACAAAACTGATTTGTTCCACATTTTGGACCAGTGTGTTCTGTAGAAGTAGAAACTGCAGAGGTAATGTGATACAAGAAGCTGCCTTACACTTAGTCAGGCCAAACTTCTATGAAATCCAGGGACTGCTTACTCTGATGGCCGCTCTCCAGGCCTAGCCAGCCTCGCTACCTGAGCTCTTTAACTGAAATGTGCAGCCGTATCAGCCATCTGGCATGAGCTAAAGCTGTAGGCTGTGGTCCTTCCCCAGTAGGGGCCTCAAAGAGTTTGGGAGTTGTTTTTTTTTAATGAGTATTTCCTAAATTACCTGGGTTTCTTTGTTTAAGGTTTTTTTATTAAAAAAACATCCATTTTTCTTTGGGTTTGCAGAACAGTATGGTTCGAGAATCCAGAGCAGTTTTTTGTTTGCTGGCTATCTTGATTACTTGAGCCAGAAAAATGGGGGGGGGGGATATTTGGTGGGGTACGGGTTTCCCCCCATTGTCGTGTGCATGTGTTTCTGTGACAAGTTGCTTGTGACTTGTGGTGACCCTATGAATTCATGACCTCCAAAATGTCCCATCGTTAACAGCCTTGTTCAGGTCTTGCATTTTCATTGTTACAGTATTATAATTCATTGTCCTTGTATTACAAGTTCCTCAAGGCCCAAATACAAGCTTGTATCTCAGAGCCTGTTGTGTGGACAGTGTCAGGTATGCCTGCTACTTTCCCAGGCGGGAAATGGGATTTACTGAACTTAGGGTCATTTTACACCTCCCCTCTAAAGTAGTTTGACTTCTGTCTTTTCCTGTGCTGATTTCACAGTGGTGTGAAATTTCACTCCAGGGGGTCTAAGTGCACTAATCAAGAGCAATTGTTTAAAGCAGAATAAAGACAGTTGAACACTAGCTTGACCACAGGAGGGCAATTAGTAGATGTGGAC
Organism: Lepidodactylus listeri; assembly: GCA_029233225.1. Lineage (NCBI taxonomy): Eukaryota > Metazoa > Chordata > Lepidosauria > Squamata > Gekkonidae > Lepidodactylus > Lepidodactylus listeri. The sequence goes on along the minus strand of JARCFY010000016.1, from coordinate 57,770,017 downwards.
ATTTCAGTAGCAGCACAGTTTCACACCGCACAGAGGTGTGGGCAGGTTTTTTTGGAACTAGAATGATTCCAGCGGGAAAGTCAGATGTATAAACAGCCTAAATGAGACGACTCCACTCCTCCCCCCGTGCCCCAGCTGGAATGTACTCCCTCCCCCTTGCTTGCTGGCTTCACGGGAGTTATTATCCGCTTGCTAGCTTCACAGGGTTGTTATCTCTATTCAAGGTTACTGGTAGCTTCACATAGACATGGTTTATGTTTTTATCTTCTGTTGCAGGTGCCATCTATTACCGTCTCCCCGCTCTTTAGCCTGGGAACTATTTTACGCGGGATTTATCCCTGGGCGGGGATTGGGGGGGTCTGTATGCCAGTCACTATATCTATCCTAACATTATTATCCAACCCCATTACTAACTCAGCAAGTGTACCCTGAAGAAAATCCCCCAATAAAGAAAGTCTTATTCAAGATCCTTTGTGTGGGGTGAATTCATCCAGGAAGTCTCACAGATAGAAGGATTTCTGCCCACAGAGGGGGGAATTTCACACTACACCTTTAAAAACATTACTGAACCAGCTTGGAATAAACCGGTACAGTGACAGCCATTTCAGACAGCCCTTCCCCAACTGTTTTGGAGCCGTCTTAGAAGCGGTTTGCCATTTCAAACTGCCACTTTCTTTTCAAGCCTCTTCACACTCCCCCGCCCCCACAAACACACACACAAACACAAACATACACACACACAAACACACACACAAACACACACACACACACACACACACATCATCGGAGGAAGCGCTTTGGGGCATTTCACACAGCACCCCATAGCGCTTCAGGACTGGTACAAGAACTGAAGAAGGAGGTTTCAAGGTAAACCGGCTCAGGAATGCTTCCCCAACAGGAGAGGCACGTTTATGTGTGTGAAAGGGCCAATATGTTCCATTAGGGAACCAGTACTAATACGGTTCTGTGTAAAATGCCTGACAGAAACCGTTACTGAAGAGTTCCTGAAACAGAACATATTGGCTGTGTGAAATTCCCCAGGATCTCTCCCCTCCCCTCTCTTGCTGTAGCCCAAAATGCCCCCTCTGTCCTCAAGGACCAGCACTATCGGCTGCAGTAGGAGAGGGAAGACAAGAAAGTCAAGCTGCAGAATCAGAAATCCTTCCATCCACAGAAAGGCTCCGTGGATCCGAGCCACATATTTCCTCCATAAAGTACCACAAATCCAGTTTTATTGTAAATCCTGAATATTTGTATTTAATATATAAGGCATTTTCTGAATACGTCAGAGCTCACACTTTAGAATTCCACAAATAAAACAAAATAAAATGCAAGGGCATGCTGATTTCAGCTTTGATAAATTGTATACTGCAGGCTTTGACTCTGATCATGTTTGGCTTCGTAGCGATTCTTGTACTAATCACTCACATGATTACAGGTAAGGGAGTGTGTGCTGCCCCATGCTGTTGTGCGTGTGTGCCTGCAGGCACGCGGGCACACACACAGAGCACTGGGTTAAGCCCAATTACACTGAAGCTCAAATGCAGAAACACAGGCTAAGCAATGACCATAATGAAATCCAGACAAAGCAGGAGTGCAGAAGAAGACTACATTGCTGCGAACCAGAAAAAGAAGGCACTCATGCTGTTATGTATTGACCATGTGGTCGCCATGTGCTCCAGTAATGGCGACTGCCATGTGGCCAGAGCACATGGCCAAGAAACTACCTGAGCTTCAGCCAGGTAGAACAAAGGCCAGGTGGATCCAAACCGGCCACCAATCATGTACCTAGGTTTCTCCAAGGGAACCTATGAGATGTAAATAGACTGCTAATAGCCTATCAGGCCAGTTGGGCGAGGTCAGGGGATTGTCCCTGACCAGCATAAAAGGAGGGCTCGGAGCCCTGGGTTGTATGCTTCATCCGGACCAGCAATAAAGATCTAGCTGTTTCACTGTTCCATGGACTCCCGACTCCAATACTTTTCACATGCCATGTTCAAGAGATGCTCAGGCATCTGATCATCAGTGTCCTGAAGGTCTTCCAATGTTCTTTCAGATGACTGTTAAACTTAGAATCTTTTTACAGTACAATATAATACTGCCATTGCTTTTCCAGGCTTTCTTCTCTATTTCTCTGGAATAGCTTTCTTCAATTCCCAAATACAAATTAGAAACACTATAAGAGAAGAATTCAGTCAATGTTAAGCACTTTTAAGTTTCACAGATTTCAGAGGGAGACAGCAAAGTTTGTGCTTAACTTTCTCATTGAAGTCAGCGATGCTTAGATGTACTTAATCTTTCTGAGCGATCCCCTAAATGTCTTTAGGTAAATGATAGTTTACTCCAGGGCTATTTTTGGGCAGGAACGCACAGGAACAGAGTTCCGGCTGGCTCCTGAGTTGGCCACGCCTACAACCAAAACTTCTGGCATGCGTGGCTGGCTACAGAGCATGCTGCCCTCCCCACGTTATACACAGAGGGAAAGGCGGCATGTTAAAATGCTGTCTTTCCCTCTGGGGAGCCCCTGGGGATTTCCTTGTCAATTTCACTCTCCCACCAGTCAGCTGAGAGTAAAATTGACACTTTAGCAGCAGCAGGGCCTTTCCCCGACCATCTGGTGTGTGTGGGGTAGACTAGAAAGGCAATGCTGAAGTGGGACAGAGAAGCTGTGGGGGGTGGGGGGAAGAGGCAAGCTTCCATGCCTGCCCTGTGCTTTCCCAGTCCCCACCTAATATGTTAATGAGCTGTGTTGTCAGGGGGTGTGGCCTATTATACTAATGAGTTCCCACTGTGCTTTTTCTACAAAAAAAGCCGTGGTTTACTCAATAAAAATTTAACCAAGGGTCAATTTTAATTTTACTCCTTGAGGGTCTGAGTTATTTATATAATTCTTATTTTAGGAACTCTTTGTATTCTCATATGTTACTGAATCAGGAAATTTAGTTGATTGGGTTTAGTTATAAGAAGTAGTGTGGTAGCTTTTGTTTTTCAAATGTAAATAATCATACATACTTTTCTCATTATCTCAAAATGATGCCTATGTGGAGAGACTGGCAATCTGCACATTTGTTTCCTTAATTAATTGTTTCAAAGTAGATGATTTATTCAACTACAAATTCCTCAACAGTATGTTGTGTAGGGATTAATGAGTGGGGATGGGCACCAACTGGCTCATAAACTAAAGTTTGTCATGAGTTTTGGCTGGTTTGTGGTTCATGAAGCCATGTTTGTGAATGGAAGAGCCACAACGAACTTCCATGAACTTTGATGCGGTTCATGGTGGTGTGTGGCAGTTCATGAAGAGCTGCAGGGAGAAGAAAGTAGGGGTTTAAATGACTTAGAGCCATTTCACCCCCAGCTTTCTGCTGGCTATGAAAAGCCATGGCCAGCAGAACGTCGGGGGTGAAATGCCGCCCAGACATTTCACCCCCTGCTTTTTGCTTACTGCCAAAAGCCGCTGAGACCAGAAAGATGGGGGTGAAATAACTCAGAGCCATTTAAACCCCTGCTTTCTGCTTCCCGCCACTTTTCTTGGACAGCAGAAAGCAGGGGTTTAACATTTAAATGGCTCATGAACCCATATGAACTGGTTCAGTTCATGAAACAACTTCCTGGTTCATATGGGCCTGTGGTTTGGTTCATGGTTTGGCCAGACTGCAAAAAATGTGGTTCGTGCCCTTCCCTATTAATGTGTCCACTAATATGATGCTGATTCTTTTCTATTTCTTTCCCCCCCCCCTTCATTTGAGGTCCATTCTGGGTATGGTTAGTTTTATGTATGTTTTTATTAAATTAATGGATTGCTCAGTTTGCATTATATCACTGAGGACGGCCCGGTGCCAAAACTCGTTTGGTACTGATTCTTGCATAGGGAGAAAATATGTACTTTTAAACCTGTATTTATGTAAATAGATCTGTGTCTTTATTTTGGGATTAAGTACTTATATGCTGAAATACAGGGTTGTTGTTTTTAAATGACATTTTAGCCCTTGTGATTAAGTTATATATAATATTTTGTGCGTTTGTACTACATAGTTATATTTCATTTTATTTCTTTTTGTTCCCACCTTTTGGTTACCTTTCTTGTGCAGGGTAATGTTTTTCTCTCCAATTTTGGTTGTACTTACAGGCAAATTCAAGATGACATCAACTCTCAAATCTGTCCTTTCTTTTCGTTTTGCTTTGGTGGGGATGTTGGACTTCAGCCTCCTAATCAGCAAGAACATTTCTACTTATGTCCACATCCAGTCTGTAATTGAACATACTGCTGAACAGTAAAGAAAAGGGTAACTAAGGTTTTATTTTAAAAACAAACTTGTCTAGGAAACCCTGCCATCCCCTTTTAAAGGAAGGTTCTTGATGTTAACCTAGATGGGGATTGGCTGGTAAATTCTGGGTAGATAACTATTCCAGTAGATAACTATTATTACACATATATTGCTTGCCCAAAGTGGCTTCCTAATTGCCTGATACAGGCTGATAGCATGTTATAAGGTAGGGTTGTCAAGTCCTGTTTGCCTGCCGACAGGGGTTGGGGGGCATTCTGGGATTAGGAAGTGACATTACCCCCAATTCCCCATGAAACAGTGACAGGAGCCCACAAAATTTGGGGATCCCCCGCCTCCAGTGGGGCTAATGACAACCCTATTATGAGGTTGCAGGTTTACATATTAATGTTTTGCTCAGCATGATGCAAAGTACTGATAGCTTGAAGAATGCTGAATGTTTGTGCCTGCTTTTTTGATGGAGATCAACTGTGTACATGTTTGAATTTAATTTGTACATGAATGATAATCAATAAAAGGCAACAATTTATTTTCAAATAAATGGCTATACACATTATTTTAAAAGATTCAAATTAGTCCCTTAAGAGTATAGAGACTGGAACATACTCCTTATTGATTCAGAACTCAACTGTAAGGCAGCAAGTATGTTTTCTTAGCTGTTTCTTCAGCAGAAGTGGGGGAAACTACTGAATTCTAAGGGACAAGCTACCATAGCCTTCACATGGCCAGGACGCACAAATTATTTTATCCACAATTGACTGCTATTGTTCTGCCCTAGCTCCCTTGATTCTGTTGTGTGGCTGGAGGAAGTTTCCAGTGCTTATACAGTGTTTGGTAGCCACATTTGGCTGCAATGAGAGTCGCATAAATTGCACTTTGGCCAGCTTTACTGTATATAAATAAAGGACTAGGCTCCCAGAAGTCACTCGGTTTTATTTTTGGTTAAACAAACAAATTAAAGAAATCAAACTTTAACTAAATGTATGTGTGAGTATATGAATCTAGAATATTATACATAGCAGAGAAAAAGACTGAAGAGTGGTTAATTTTATGCATACCATGCCAGTTTAGTATAGGAATGGTGTGAAAAGGCAAGGAAATGGGAATGGGATTAAGTCAAACAGGCACACTAATGACTCACTTTCCAGAGCAACCTTTATGCATGCTGCATTATGCAATACAAGGACAGGGTGGGAACGATGCATATTTACTGCCCTGTACATCGTATGCTAAAAGCTATCAAAGTGAACAAAGGGCCTTGCGAGAAAAAGTTTACTTATCAAAAATTATTTCTTATTTTATTCAATGAAAACTCACCCAGTGGAGAAAACAGATAAACTTGCATGGGGCTCTGCATGGGGCTGCCCTTGAAGACTGTACAAAAGCTACAGTTGGTACAGAATGCTGCGGCCAGAATGTGACTGGAGTAGGTTGTAGGGACCATATCACTCCAATCTTGTTTCTTCTCTACTGGCTTCCAATTTGCTTCTAGGATCAATTGAAGTGGCTGGTATTGACCTTTAAAGCCATATACAGTTTGGAGCCGGTGAACCTGAAGGATCATCTACTCCCATAGGAGCATACCGGATAATTGCGGTCAGTCTTAGAGGCCCTGCTTTGGGTGCCCCTGCCATCTAAAGCTAGATGGGTGGCTACCTGAGAATATGGCCTTGTCAGTCATGATCCCAAAATTTTGAAATTCCCTTCCCAGAAAAATTCATCTGCCTTCCTCCCTCCCTTTAGCATGGATCAAGAATTTTTGCTTAGACTTTCTCCCTCTATATAAATATATATATTGTGTACATATTTTTAGTTTAAATATTTTGGATTGCCTGAAATGTTTTAATGTTTGCCACCTCGGGGACCCTGAATTGGATAGAAAGGCCGCACAGAAGTGTTTTAAATAAATAATAAAATACTTCAGAGGCCATCTCAATCCAGTTCATGAATTCAGAGAGGAGGAGGAAAAGGGAAAAACTAAACCTGTACCTCCCCAACTAACTTGCAAAAAGGTGATAGGCCCACAGGCCTCTGTGTATGTAATGCAAGCAACAGTACTGGAAAAAATCAGCCTTCCACATACCACTTGCTTGTACATTGTCCTGAGCTCCCCAGGGGCAGGGGGCTGAAGAGAGAGCGAGGGGAGAAGGGGAGTCCTAAAACCTGCCCCCAAACTGGAAGGCGATGACCCCTGAGGGGGAGAAGAGCCCCCAGCCCCCAGCAGTGGGTCTCCTCAGCCTGCAACCTACCTGGATGTTGGCAGAGACCCGGAGCAGAGAAGATGGAGCAGTGGCGTGACTGAGAGAGGAGGATCTACCCCTGCTGAGCAGCACAGAAGGCAGCCACCAGGCCCCACAGAGTCAGCCCAAGCCACAGATGTGAGGCGGCAGGGCCTTGGGGCATGCCCATGCTCAACCACAGAGGCCCGGGAAAGACTGGTGTGGTGGCAGCCCTCCCTGTGAGTGCCAAACCAATGGCAACTGACCCAGGCCCACCAGAACAGGCCCATTGGGTGTCCAAGTGGGTGGGCTGCGAAGGGAGGCCAGCAAGAGACTGGCAGAGAGGCCGGCACCTGCCCAGGGGGTGGAGCAAAGTGGGACAGGCCCTGCGTCCCCATCTTTAGGCAGGGGTGTGGCCAACAGGGAGGAGGCAGAGTGGGAATGGGGGAAGGGATAAAAAGGAAGAGAGGCAGCAGCTGAGGAGGACATCACTGACTGGGATGGTGCAGGTTGGTGCCAGAGAGAAGGAGCCTGTATGCAAAGGAGAAATCAGGTCCAAAGGGGAGAAGGGCAGGTGAAGCAACCTCCCCAAAATGACCCCCAGTCTGAGGCCTTCCCTCCCTCTTCCTCTCATGTCCTTCCCTCCTCCATCCATAACCTGCCCTGACAAGAGCCCTGAGGTTGGGGTTCGACAGGAGCAGCAAGCAAGGCTCAGCACCCCTGGCGGGGTGGCGATGGGAGGCCAGTCGGCAGCAGACCATACTAGCCCCAACATATATGCGGTTCCTGATCCAACTGTAGATACCAACGCAGAAGTTTTTTCCCATGCACAAATGGCCCCCAGGGTGGACTTGGGTACTGATATATAATTTTCTTTCATCTTGTTAGTGTTTATTTCTACATCTTCCAACTTTTTCCCAACCAGTCAGCCTTTCTTGAATAGCCTAGTCAAAGAGAGACCTTCCTTTTTATTTTGTTTTTATACTTGCACTGTAGGTTTCTCAGCTTAAATTATTTACCATATGCCACATAGATGGATATTGTCCTGAACACTGTTGGTAACTCATAACTCAGCAGAGACCTTGGACATGAACTGACACAAGTTTTTGTTATGCTTGGTGCCCCTACCCCTGTGGATGCAAAAGAATTGGTGTAGAAATACCATGAGGGTGCCAGGAGGCGTTGTGGCCAGTTTTCCCACTATGGTGCACTAGTGTGCACTGGCCCATGGGTTTTTGAGCCCTAGCGCACAGATTTTGGGCACTGGTGTACACCAGGAGCTTCAGGCTGGCCTTGAGTGCTGTGACTGGTATAGGAAGTGGATTGGATGTTTTTCATTGAATGCCATGCTGAAGCATCACATCTGGTAAGGTAGGGGTGGGGTTCTTGGCTGAATGTCAACTTTGATTTCCCTCCATCCCACTCATTGTGGGTGAGGGACTGAGGGAGGCCTGGGGACCTGGTGTGTCTGCCACATTGCTTGCCTACTCAAGGGTAGAATGGGGATTGGGACAGGGGCACTCTCCCCCTCGCACCTCCTCACAAGTGGGCGGCACCCCTCCTGAGCCCTTCTCTCCCAGTGCAGCAGCCTGTCCCAATCTTGTTGCTTGCCAGCTTCTCTTACAATGATCCTGGCCTCCTCTGCTGACCCAGTGACTGATCACCTGCCTTTTCTGGTGCCGCATGTCTCCTTCATGGTGGCTGGTTTGGTGTCCCTGCACCAGAGCTGCTCCTGCTGCTTCTCTGCAGTGTGCTGCTCACACAGGAACTAAGCAGCAGCGCCCCAATATCGGCACATAGAAGCCTCATACCCATGGATGCAGAGCACAGGGGGGCACCACTCCCAACCCTGTGGGCCAGCCCAAGTGCTCAGTGGCCCAACCATGAGGGCCTAATCCTGCCATGAGATAGCGGCTGTAAGGGGGGAAATGGCTGCCAATGGAGGGGAGAGAAGGAGGGGCTCAGGTGATCCCATGAGGCCAGGTGGACTTCTGGGACATTGTGGAGCAATACTCCATCTTAAATAGAATTACAACCTTCTAAGTCTAAGTGGGCTGGGAAGGGTGTAACTGCTTGGGATGGTACTGCAAATTTCATTCTGTTTTTTAAATAGTTTCAGGAAAATGGAGGGGAAGGGAAAGAGGACATGAATGCTTCTGGAGAGGAGTAGTGCCTGAAGTGAAGAAGAATGAAGGAGTGGGTGTGGTGGTTCAGTTTACGTCTAAAAGAATAAGAGAAATGATTTTTAAAAAACATTTTGACAAGCCACTGGAAATTAATGGTTTCTAAAATGTATAAAATACTGTTGAAATGGTATAATGAAGATGAACTAGTTAAAGAACAGATGATAAAATGGGCAATTAATGTTAATAGAGATATTCTGATGTCATCATGGGAATTTTTATGGAAAAGAGCTATGAGTATATCAACATGTTATAGTCTTAAAGGAAATTGTTATAAAATGATGTATAGATGGTATATGACACCTAAGAAAATTGCAATTATTAGTAAACACGTATATAATAAGTGTTGGACATGTAAACAAAAAGAAGGTTCCTTTTATCATAGGTGGTGGACTTGTGAGAAAGCGAGGAACTATTGGTCAATGATACATGAGGAAATGCAAAAAATTGTGAAATGTACTTTTAAAAAAACACCAGAATTGTTTTTGCTAGGTCTTAAGTTAGAAGATATAAATGTCAGTAAATGGACAATGATATGGTATATGGTGACAACCGCAAGAATGGTTTATGCACAAAACTGGAAGAATGAAAGAATTCCAGAGCTTTGGGAATGGCTCAGAAAACTAGTATTTTTGGCTGAAATGGACAAATGGACTAAGAAACTGAACAATCAAGATTCTATGACATTTTTAGAAGAATGGAAGGACCTGCAAGAATATACAGAAAAGTATACAGAATTAAAAGGAAGCATATTTACATTTTCTAACTATTGAAAAATTTGTAGTAACTGTATATTTATCTAACATTTTTAGGAATGGAATAATATATAAAAATATTAGAGGTACATATGTTATAGAAAAAGAGCTAAATACTTAATCTTTTTTAATTAGTAATTTACCTGTTAATCTAAGTTTAAGTACAGGTGTGGGGTCTGCTGGAAGCCTAAAAGGGGGGAGAAGGAGGAAAATAAAAAGAGGTCGGTAAAAAATAAGATGAATGTATTGTTTAATGAAAATTGTGACTTCAATAAAATCTTTTGAAAAAAAAAGAATGAAGGAGTGGGTGTGACTTTTTGCCATGATGCTATACAATTTTGGGAATCATGTGATAGGCTGGAGGAAGAAGAGGGATGAAGGAAAGAGAGATTTCTTTGGCAGATTTCCAGCCATGCTTGTGCTTGATGAAGACATGGGGAGCTGGAGGAGAGGAGGGAATGGCTCAGTGGTGAGGTAGGTGATAAAAAGTCATCAGACTTCGTTCTCTCTCACCCTGGTGACCAACTGTAGCAGAATTTATTAATATGTTTCTGTCTAATTGGCCATTTTTGTCTAATTGGCCATTAATGAATCAATGCTAATAGAGCTTTGCAGTATAGCTGATATGACATTCTTGTAAGATAGGATTGACCGCTCCCCAGTGCCCTTGGCCTTCCTTTGTGTAAAAGGATTAGCTTACATTTTTCTATAGTTAAAATTTTTAACTCCAGCACTCATGGGTCTCCACAATGTGATTTTGATGGGTGAAAGTCTGTAGTACATGATAATGCTTGCTGACTTGGGGGTCACAGCTACATGCCGTACTCCCATGCTGTCAAAATAAAGTCAAAACAATTAATTAATCTGCTGAAGGCTCCTAGATTCTCAGAATGAATCTGTGAGATTGTCCCAGTAGATATAGTCCACAACAGGTCTCCTTAAGCAGAAAGTTCTTTATTTGCAGAAAAGATCATGTAGGTCAAACACTTTCCGTTAGTAATGCTCAAGCTTGGAATTGCAATTACAATTATACTTGGTATGAAATATGGTCTAACTACCCTCTACCAATCCATAGAGAGAATTCTTGGCGCCCAAATATACTGGCCCAATATTCCCATGGAAAGCATGGCAAAATGAGTTCTCAAGGAGAAATACTGTTGAACATTTTTTGGGGGGAAACTTCCCAGAGAAACCAAGCAAAAGGAATACATAACACCTGTGATTCTTGTAACACATAACAGGAGGCACTTCCATTAAAGGTCGTTAGCTAAGGAGGCTAGAGATAAAAGGGAAAGAAAGCAAATGAGTAATGAGCATGCACAAAGCAAAGCAAAGTGAGTGAGGTGTGCATTCCAAAGGTGGGAGTCGGGTTCCCGATGCTATCTCCCGGGCGGGACCTACGGAGGTGAAATGAAACCTTGGAACACAAAGCATAGTGAATAAAGCAGTAAACATTGATGCAACTCGATAAGTATTGCAACAGGTAAGACAGCATTGACCATGGCAAGACAGCCACATTCTGCCATCCCAATACAACATTCCCCACCTTCCCAGGTTTCAAAGGGTACAATTTGTGAAATGCACGGATTTTAGCAGGGGTGTGAACATGTGAAGCCTCCACCCATTCATTTTCTTCAGAACCAAAATGCAACCATATTATTAAATAAAACAGACAGCCTCTTTTAAGCTTAGAGTCCAAGATATGCTCCATTTCATAGTGTGGCTCATCATTCTTCATCAGAGGAGGAGGAGAGGAGGAGGAGAGGAGGAGGAGGGTCTCCATTCGTTCGGCCCAGGAACCTTCTTCAGAAGGCTGTAATGGAAAACAGGGTGCTCAAATTTTAATGATTTAGGAAGTTTCAGTTCAAATGTCACTTTGTTCAGGCACCTGATCACAGGGAACGGACCCATGTATTTCCAACCTAGTTTTCTACTAAGCTGTAGACCTTTGATGTTTTTTGTGGATACGTAGACTGAATCTCCAGGGGAGAGATCCCAGCCTGGGGCTCTCCCTTTGTCAGCATACTTTTTGTATTCAGCTTTAGCTTCCTCCAGGATCTTAGCAATTAATGGCCAAGAATCCCACAAGGAGTTCCACTAAGTAGCAAAGTCACTTGACCCCTCCACTGCTGGGAACCCCTTCAAAACCTCTGACTGTCATAAAAGGGTACATAAAAGGGTACATAAAAGTACATTCTTCTCCAGTAGAAGAATGTACTGCATTATTGTAACTATATTCAGCAAATGGCAAAAGATCAACCCAGTCATCTCGTTGATAATTAGTGTAACATCTCAAATACTGCTCCAAGATTTGATTAACTCTTTCAGTTTGTCCATCCGTCTCTGGATGGTAGGCGCTGCTTAAGGCAGATTCAATTCCCAGGAACTGCAAAAGCTCTCACCAGAAGTTGGCAACGAACTGTGAGCCATGGCTGGAAATTACCTTCTTCGGTATACTATGAAGTTTGATTACGTGATTAACAAAAGCTTTTGCTAAAGTCTTTGCTGTAGGTAATTTCTTAAAGGGAACAAAACGAGCTTGCTTGGAAAAAATGTCCACCACCACCCACACCACCATTCAAGGTCATTAGCTAAGGAGGCTAGAGATAAAAGGGAAAGAAAGCAAATGAGTAATGAGCATGCGCAAAGCAAAGCGAGCGAGGCATGCATTCCAAAGGTGGGAGTCGGGTTCCTGATGCTATCTCCTGGGCGGGACCTACGGAGGTGAAATGAAACCTTGGAATACAAAGCATAGTGAATAATGCAGTAAACGTTGATGCAACTCGATAAGTATTGCAACAGGTAACACAGCTTTGACCATGGCAAGACAACCACCCCACTTATGGCAGTTAACATATGCTCAACTGACAGAATCTTGGTATTGTATATATGACTCTTTATCACATAACTTTCTTTTTTATTTATGGTATGAGTTCAGAGTAAAATTGTTCAGAAATTTTCTTCTGTTAAAATGTGTTAGCCTTATGTCAGCCATTTTGATTGAACTTATGAGTCCAGAGGGCATAAATTGCTGAAGATTTGTCACCTTTGGGCTGGCCAACAATATCCCCTCATGTGACCTTGATGACCAGCCCAGAACATTCCTTATTTCTGAACCTCTCAGGTCCCTTCAAGTGCACAAATTCAAGTATTGGTTTTTAATGAAATTATTGTGTGCTGAATATTTAAATATTATGTATTCTGTTTTGTATTGTGCCATTAATAGGCTTTTTGTCGGGTTTTTTATTAGTCTTAAACGAAGCCTTTTTGTTTCTTTCTTGATTTTTGGAAAATGTTTTTCTTTGTGAATTGCTTCTGCAGATTCATTTAATATGATCTGGTTTGCCACAAGAATAGCAGGTTAACTATTCTTTAGTATTTATATTCAAAGCTGACTGACCTAATTCCATTTTCTTATCAATCTCTGCATGCTTTCTCTTTGTCAAGCTGACAAAGCTCTTTGTCGAGCTTGACTTTGTCAAGACTTGTCTTTCAGAAAGAGATAGTCTTTAGATTCTATTGCATGAATCACATTTTCAAAGCTTTCTGGCAGGCTTATCAAGAGAAGAAAAATCATATTGTGGTCTGGAATTTTCTTTCCTGCAGCTCTCAGTTCTTGAGATAAATTCAGCATTTCATCCACATGGTTTCTTAAGTCACTCATATTGTTCTGAGCTTTGGAAGAAGGAAATTCAGTCTCCTTCATCATGCTTCAAAGTTCTTTATAAAATGAGAGAACTTCCATAACTTATCTACAGTTCACACAAATGACTAGGATGAGAAGAAGGGTTCCACATGCAGCTGAATATTCTAGTCCAGGAAAGGAAATGTCACACATGGTCTGAGGGCATATTGTTACCCAAACTGGACCCAGAGATGGGGAAATTAGCTTTAAAAGGTTTCAAGAAAGGAATTATGCAACTGGCTCAGAACTGAGGAATTATTAAATGCATCTGTTTTGGCCAACTTACAACTGTACAATGAAACAAATGCATTAATGCAGTTGAATGTTGTTGTTCAGTCGCACAGTCGAGTCTGACTCTTCGTGACCCTATGGACCACATCACACCAGGCCCTTCTGTCTTCTGTCATGCTCCGGAGTTTGCTTAATTTCATGTCTGTTGCATCGATAACACTGTCTAACCATCTCATCCTCTGCTGTCCTCTTCTTCTTTTACCTTCAATCTTCCCCAGCATCAGGGTCTTCTCCAGTGAGTACTCCCTTCTCATTTGGTGGTACCCCACTCCTGGTACCACTCTCTCATAGATGTAGCCTTGATAAGCCTTGATGTAGCAAGGGGGCTTGCATGGTTCAGTGAGGCTGTGGGCTATGCCATGGACGGCCACCCGGGATGGACAGGCCACAGCAGATAACTCAGAAAAAATGTGATCCACTGGAGAAGGAAATGGCAACCCACTCCAGTATCTTTGCTAAGAAAACCCCATGGACAGTAACAAAAGGCAGTTGAATACCCCTCTAATAAAAGACAAGAACTGGTAAATATCTGGAATCCCAGAATTAAGCAAAAGGACATGTTTGGAAGCCACAATCTTGGACAACTCCCTATTTGTTCCAACCTCATCTCTCACCAAAACCATGGCCTGGCAGGATGCTACTCATTCTTCAACAGAAACATCTAAACTTTTTGATCCAATGTCTTCAACACCAACTTCAATGAACACATCTAATGATGCCAAGGCAATAAACTATGACCTTTGCAAGACTGCAGATAGGGAATTATGGAAACAGGAAATGAAACAACTATTATGCAAGGCACTAAGATTCCAAAAACAGAATAACCCCCTAGTACTGATTGAGCCAAAATCAATTTAAACTAAATAAAAATGTTGCCAAGAAAGTGTGATGTTATGAATATAGAAACCCTACTAGTAAACAAAATTTTTATAAATATTTGCTTATTCATCTCATCACACCAAATGCGTTATAATGCAATTGTTGCACGGTATTTTCTAAATTTACATCTGAAGAGAGATAATTTAGCCCAAAGGGTCCCTGGGCTAGTAGATTCTTTGGGTTTCTTGAAGAACATGAAAGTGATTATGGTACTAGGACCTAATCAGCACACAGCAGTATAATTCTGAATTTAAAGAAAAATGATTTTTCTGTTATTATATTTGAGGAATTTTAATTTAAGAGTAGCTTAGATTAACACTAGCCCAACAACCTAAGGATCCTTGACCCTAATGAGAATGATGTGTGACTTTGCACTCTATCACTCTGGTTGGGCACTATTATGTACAAATAATGCACTATGAAAGTATCAATGTTTTAACCCAGTTTAAGTAAATTTAAGTGTAAATCCTTACTAGAAAATTAACTGCTTACATATTTTGAATTGGAGCATATGAATATCAAGAGATTTCAATGTGTTAATACAAGTGCCTCCATTTAGATGATTGTTTATTATTTTCTGTCTCTGCAGGATTGATCTGTGGCAATTTTTTCAGATTTAGATTATAACTGTAAAGGAGATTTCTGCCCTGATCACTTCCTAATGTAATCATTTCTTGCTGTAATTACTACATTTTGAAGTAAACAGTGATGTGATTTTTATAATAAATCTTTATTTTAAATAAGAAAGGAATTACACAGGACCTTGTAGTCTGTTTATAACAGGGTGGATCTTGGTGGGATCATCCCAAAATATAATTATGAAGAAAGAGTGAGAAAGAGTGGTTTTAAATACAAACAAATAGCTTTATTGTATACAAAATAAAATGAAGTAAAAATGTAAAGAACCTATATTAAGCACCTGAGAACTGATTCCCTAAGCAATCTCTCTCTCTCTCTCTCACTCACACACACACAAACACCTGTAGCTAACAACTTTTTGCTTGGCGAGGGGAAATATTTTGCTAGTGGATCCTGCCATTATATGTCTGTGCAGAGCTGCCACGCTATGCTCATACTTCTAAGTAATAACTAATAAATAAATAATAAATACAAGTGGTTTATTGCACAAAATGCTTCAGGTTTATTATTATTAATTATTATTGTTACAGTAGTAGAAATGTGATTGGGAATTAAATCTTTCTAGGAATGCATCCATATTTATTTGATTTGTGAGTGATTTCTCATAACCAAACTGCACTAAACTGGTTTTCTGGAGATGAGACATTGTCAGCCTTTGTAGTTGTAAAACACGAGTAAAGCCAGACCACATTAGGCCACACTGGAAACAGAAGCAAGGAGGGGAGATTTGGTGGAAATACACCCCCATACACCCCCATTCTCACAGAAAACAAAATGCTTAGTGCCAGATTAGCTTTCTGGAGTTGCTTAGAACTGAAATAAGAACTAGTCCAGGCAATACACTAGGTCAGCAGAAACCCCCCCCCCCACCTCCCAAGAAGGATATCCACAACAACTTCCAGAAGAACTATAGCAACTTCCAGAACAACATCAAAAACAACTTAATAGTTCAGGTCTCACCACATAAACTCAATGGGGAAACAAATCCTCCTCTTCATGTAGGCCATTAACCAGCTATCCCACCACGAGGCCAGGAGAAGGCCTGGAGAAGGAAGCCTAGCCTAGGGCAGGCAGAAGCCACCAGGACTCACCTCTTTCCCGGGTTCATTTTAAAAATGACCCCTCTTCTCCCATATGGCTGCCATTCTGTGGCTGGCTCCACCTCCCAAGGCAGTGATTCTGTTGCGCCCATCAAAACTCCAAAGATGCCCTCAAACCCATGCTGTAGATGAGGAGCCCCCCCCGCCCCCCGAGCCACGCTTGCTCTCTATCTAACCTGGAGTCCTGCTGCAGGCTTCACACCGGTGGAGGGGGGGGGTGAGAACTGTAAGTGCAGCACAGGTGCTGCAGGTGGGTGGGGCCAGCCCCACCAAGGATGACGAGTTCAATTTGAAACCCAGCTGGATGGAGGGGCAGGCAGGCAGTGAACCGCAAGCAAGACAAGGCTTTTGTATTGTACTGACTCCTCTGGAAGGCAGTAGCTGTGCTGTGTTGAGGAGGAGGATGGAGGACTCAAAGGAGCAGCTACGGGGCTGAGCCGGCCAGGTGGCGAGACTCAGAGGCTCAGGAGTGCTCTGCTGCAGCTGCTCTCTTGGAGGAAAATCTTGCAACTGGTGGGCTCTACGTCAGTGTTGCATAGAGCCCGCTCACTAGTCAGACTGCCCAATTAGAGGTGAGGGTGAGGCAGCAAAGGGTCAGACGTCTCCGGTCAGGTGGGGACTCAGGCTCCGCTCCTCCTCCCTCTGGATTCGTCCTCTCATCCTCTTCTCCGACCCAGATTTGACCAGCACTGCAGTCTGCTGAGTGCCGACAGGCGACTGGGGAGTGGGGGAGCCCAGGGGGGAGAAGAAGCCAAGGATTGGGGAGAGGTTCGTAAAAGCAAGGGGGCAGGCCCCATGGTAGGTATGGGCCTGACACACACCAGCAAGAGGGTGCCCTTTATAAAAGGGGAAAGGGAGGAAACGGGGAAGTTTTAGGAAGGAACATACAACCTTAAATATGGGTCAAGAGACGTTCAGGGGTAGATGCAGTTGAGGTCCAAGAAGCAGAGCACACACCAAAAAGGAGCCTGCAAAACCATTGCAGGGAAGTTCAGGTAGTGTGAGAACCTGACACACTTTCCACTGATGGTCTTCTTTTTATGGGGACAAGTCCCAAAGCTAGACATGGGGACCCACTTTCCCAGGAACATGATTCGTCCAAGATATGAAGCTTGAATCTGACTGGGCAGTTTGAAGGTAACTGCTGTCAAAATCTGGTAGGAAGATTGGGAGGGAAATACCTGACATTGTGATTTAAATGGTTTCCAGACATCCTGCACACAGTTTGCATGCAGACGGTCCCACATTTAATCCCTGGTAATTACATAAAAGAATCTCAGATGTCACCAAAAAAGAAAAAGAAAAAACATTTCTTTGCCTCAGATCCTGAGGAGTCACCACCAGAACAGACATCACAGAACTAAATGGACCAAGGCTGTGCTCAAATACACACACAAATCCACTTTCAATCCACTTTCAGTGCACTTTCCAACTGGAGTTTATTGTGTGAACTGGAAAAATCCAGTTGGAGAGTGCATTGAAAGAGGATCGAAAGTGGATCAGTTAGTGTGTGTGACTGCAGCCCAACTATCTCACTCAGTGTATGGCAGCATCCTATGAAGCAGGAGCTGTAAAATCCATCTTCCTAGGACAGCTTTTGGAAGCTGCTGGTGTTCTGATTGGATCACCAGTGCTTCTGAAATATCCCATGGGAGGATTTTGGAATTCTGAATTACTCAGTTTGTTTCCAAGGGAAATAATCAGGAATTCTCCTTTTTAAAACCATTCCCAATTTTGTACAGAGAACTTTATATCTGCACTTGGATGTAACAGTCTATCAGGTCCTCCTCTCCCCTCCCCCATTACTGATGTGTACAGGCACATTGGAAACAACCCTGCAAAAAGGTAATGTTAATGTTAGCGCAAGTTTTCAAGGAATTTTTTTTGGTGGTGTTGTACCAGTGTGGTGTTGTACCAGTTCATGTACATATCAGTCGATCAGTAGAAGCCTTCACCACAAGAATCTTGATGATTGTATACAAAAGCACATCAAACATGTGGTTTAGTTTAGTTGCAATTTTTTTGGCCATGTTTTATCAATGCCTGCATGCAACGCAGAAGGGAAAGAGAAGTAGATGAAGAGAAAGGAGGAGTGTTCCAGGTTAAATCTTAGTGTGCAGAACATCCCAAGTTAAAATCTCTGGCATCTCCAGCTGAAAAAAGAAACTGGGTACTCGATGATGTGAAAGACCTCTGTCTGAGACCCTGGAGAGTTGCAGGTCGACCAAGTAGACAACAACCCAGTGGTCTGTCTCTGAGCTCTGGCTCTTGGCTATGGCAGTAATTAGTTTTCTCACCTCCAGGCCCAAATCAATTGAGATATGGGGCATGTTTTGATTTATATTTCTCATTTAAAGAAATGCCAAGTCATTTAAAATTTACTTTACACAATATAAATTATTGATAATCTAAAATGTTTCATAAAGACTTTAAATACAGAATTAGAATTGACAAGAATATTAAAGCAAACAAAAAGTTCAATTATTGAAAATGCCTATGTCCAGAATAAATGGAGACCTGTAATACTGAGATTTATCTGTAATCTCTCTATATTGTCTCCATTTAATATGTTGCCGCCTCTCATGCCTTTTAAGCTATTCATTAGTTGTAACTCTCCAACTAGTGTAATAGTCAGATTCCCTCATGGGTTGCAGAGTATGTCCATCTTTGCAACTACTCCCATATGATCTGACTTCTGTGGCTCATCTGAACCTAACCTACCCAATCACTACAGTCATCTTTGGAGGCCCTGTTTCAGGTGTCCTGCCAACTGAGGCACGATGGGTGGCAACCCAAGAAAGGGCTTTCTTAGTTGTGGCACCAAAATGATGGAATTTCCTCCCCAGGAAGTTTGTCTGTTCCTTTCTATCACTGTCTCCTGCCATGAAAGCTTTTCTGATTTGTTCATTGACTCTTCCTCTGGTTTATGTGTTCATGTGTTTTGTTTTTAGTTGATTACTTATGTGTTTTTAATCTGGTTTTATTATTTGCCGTCTAAGTTGGATGGAAAGGTGGCTCTAAAATATTTCCAATAACTAAATAAAGTAAACTAAAATGATTACTTGCCTGAAGGCAAGTAAGCCAAAGGCCAGTAAGGCACAGGAACTTTATGTGGGGAGCATTCTATAATTTCAGTGCCTCTACCAGTCTGGTGTAGTAGTTAAGTGCACAGACTCTAATCTGGGAGAACCGGGTTTGATTCCCCACTCCTCCACTTGCACCTGCTGGATGACCTTGGGCAAGCTGTTCTTGAAAAAGAGCAGTTTCTGTCAGAGCTCTCTCAGCCCCACCTACTTCACAGGGTGTCTGTTGTGGGGAGGGGAAGGGGAAGGAGTTTGTAAGCTGCTCTGAGTGAAGGGCAGGGTATAAATCCAATCTCCTCCTCCTCCTCCTCTACATTTAAGCACCAGTTAACTTAAGGTGAAGGGAGAAATTCAACTGTCCACATAACCATTTAAAATTAGCCCGCATCAAATGGAGAGTTGGTTAAAACTTGTTAGCCATAGACAGTACTTCCATTGGTAAAGCAAAACTGTATCCAATAGATTTGAAGTTAACTGTTACTGAAACCAGTAAGACAAGTTAGTGAGTACTAATTTATATCCTATTGCTTTCAATGGAACTTGATAATTACTAACTTGCCAATCACCAGGGCCTTTTTTGTAGAAAAAGCCTAGCAGGAGCTCGTTAGCATAATAGGCCACACCCAACAGCAGAAACTCATTAGCATATTAGGCCACACCACTGACAGCACAGCTTATTAGCATACTAGGCCACATCCCCATGAAGTGTGGTCATCCAGCCACACCCACCTTTTGCTTCTTATTCTGTTTACCTTGTTTGTTGTCAAAACCCAGGGCTTTTTTTGTAGCAGGAATTAATTTGCATGTCAGGCCACATACCCTGAATGTAGCCAATCCTAATGAGTTTCTGCTGTTGGGTGTGGCCTATTATGCTAATGAGTTCCTGCTGGGTGTGGCCAACTCAAGAGCCAGCCGGAACTCCGTTCCTGTGCATTCCTGCCCAATAATAGCCCTGCCAATAACTAACTAGATTTGTGTATTACAAAATTCTTGAGGCAAAGATATACATGGATACCACTGGTTTAGATAATTACAGTGATTTCCTGGAATGGGAATGCAAATCTGGGATTCTCCCCTAAACAATCTGTTGTTGATGCTGTTTTCAAGTTTGGATGCTTGCCAGCAATGCAGCATGTGCTTGTATTTTTCTTTGATTCTGCTGATTTCCCAGCCATCCCTTCCAATCTGATCCTTGCTAGGGATATATATAAAGGATCTAGGGTCTTATTAGACCACTGGACATGAGTCAGCAATGTGATACAGTAGCTAAAAAGGCAAATGCAATTTTGGGCTGTAGCAATAGAAGTATAGTGTCCAGATCACGTTTTACTCTGCTCTGATTAGACCTCACCTATAGTATTGTGTTCAGTTTTGGTCACCACAATTTAAGAAGGATATAGAAAAGCTGGAATGTGACCAGAGAACGGCAATGAAGATGGTGAGGGCTAAAGCTGTAGCAATAGAAGTATAGTGTCCAGATCACGTGAAGTGATGGTATCGTTTTACTCTGCTCTAGATAGACCTCACCTAGAGTATTGTGTTCAGTTTTGGGCACCACAATTTAAGAAGGATATAGACAAGTTGGAATGTGTCCAGAGAAGGGCAACGAAGATGGTGAGGGGTCTGGAGATTGTCCTATGAGGAAAGGATGAAGGAGCTCAGTATGTTTAGCCTGGAAAGGAGATGACTGAGAGCTGATATGATAATGATCTTCAAATACTCAAAGGGCTGTCATATAGAGGATGATGTGGAGTTGTTATCTGTTGCCCCAGAAGGTCAGACCAGAACCAACATGCTGGAATTAAATCAAAAGACTTTCTGGTTAAACATTAGGAAGAACTTCCTGATAGTTAGAGCAGTTCTTCAGTGGAACAGACTTCCTTGGGAGGTGGTCGGCTCTCCTTCTTTGGAGGTTTTTAAACAGAGGCTAGATAGCCATCTGACAGCAATGCTAATTTTGTGAATTTATAAGTAATAAAGTAACACCATGAACAAAATGTTCACTGCATACTAATTATTAGAATTTACTACCACATAGCATATGAGGTTCCAACAATATCAAATAATTACAAACAATTACTCAAAGGTATAGGTTCCCAATTATTCAAAGATATAAGGTTTCACAAGGACAGAACAATAAATGATTTATACTTATTCTAAAGCTTGTAAAAGCAACCAAAAAGGCTTTTTTGGAGTTGCTTCCAGTATTTAACCATGGACAGTGCAGTCCAAATTCAATATTTCAATAGATAATGGAGATGCAATCAGAGATGACATGTGTCCAGGATTTTCTTCAAGGTCACAAATTATCAGTGGAACCAATACTCAAGAATAATTATCCTGATAAGCAGCAAAAATGCCATCTGTTCTCTCATTTGGCAAATAGGTTCTCAGAATGCAAAAGGAAGTAATATTGTTGGAACCTCATATGCAATATGATAATAAATTCTAATAATTAGAATGCAGTGAACGTTTGTGCATGGTGTTACTTTGTTATTTATAATCTCTCCACACCATGTATTCCCAGTTTTGCTTGATTCTGTGAATTTAGGCAGATCAGAAGAAGGGAGGGCAGGAAGGGTTGCATCAGTGCTTAGTTCTTTCTTACCCACCCAGAGAAATGCTGATCATCACTTTGGGATCAGGAAGCGATTTTTCTCCAGGCCAGTTTGGCCAAGGATCCTGGAGGTTGGTTTTTTTGCCATCTACTGGGCATGGAGCAAGGGTCACTGGGGATGTGAGTGGGAGGTATTTGTGAATTTCCTGCATTGTGCAGGGGATTGGACTGGACGAGTCTGGAGGCCCCTTCCAACTCTATGATTCTGTGACTTTCCTGTTATATTCAGGAATGCTTGGTTGTGACATGGGATACTGTATGGAGAGTGGACTGTGTAGTGGAAGAGGCAAGGTCTGGATCCAATTGTATGTTTTTAAAGCACAGGAATAAACAGTGTCCTGTTCAATCTCTGTCATGAAGAAGATTTCAGATTGATACTACTGGCAGTTGAATATTGTCCTTAATTTTTTTTAAATCCTGCAGCAGGTATATATATATCTTTTTTGTCACAGATATTACTGAAATAATATGCAGACTATAGTATGTGAAGGATAATATAAACATTGGGAAGGATTGTATGGCCTTCATCCATTGAAGGGTAATTAAGTTAATAGTAAAGTGATACTGGAGATGACTGCAGAACAGGGAGCTCTAATACATTTTGCATTGTAACTTTCAGGCCCAACTTATGAACATCTCCTAATAGCCCCATTTCACAGCTAAATACTCATTCTTCCATTCAGCTCAATTCATATGGCAAACATGGATATTTTTGGGCAAAGACCCTTATGAAAAACCTTGGCCAAGGACAGATTGGCAGTCTCGGCCGCTCTGCCTCCGCTTCAAAAGCGGAGGCAGAGCGGCCGTTCAGATGGCCGCATCTGCCCTGAGGAGGTGGCCCGGACGCATCGCGTTTGGTGCCGCGCTCCTCCCACAGCAACCGAGCACCACTTCAAAGTGGTGCTCAGTTGCTGCGGCGCGCGTTCCACCCGCCAGAGCGGGTGTGAATGCGCGCGGGCAGGGGGAACCGTGCGGCGTCCACCTGCCGCCATAGGAAGCCGCCCACAGTCTGAATGCTGCAGGCGGCTTCCTTCCGGCGGCGTGCGAACGCTGCGCTGCGGGGGAAATCCCCCCCGCCCTAGTCTGCCACGCCGCAGAGGCGCGGCAGACTTTACGTCTGTCCAGGGCCCTTGCCTTCTTAACTCAACAGTATTTTTAGATGCTACAGGTTTTTTAAAGTCATTGCTGAGTGACTCAGAAAATATGGGTACAATGAGAAAAAGGAATCAATGGAAATGTGAACCACAGCACATAGGTAATTATAGCACTACAGGATTTTCAGCAGCTTTATCAGCTGAAATTGTGGGTGTGAGTAATGGTTTTCAAGCAGTACAGTGTAATTAGTGGTGAGAGTAAGCATGGTGCTGACTGAGAGAGCGCTTACGTGATTATTTACATTACAATTGTGGTATGAAGAATAGCTTTCATAGATAGTATTTTCTTGACCAACATGATGTAACTGTCACTTGTGGTATTTGATTATCACTATCCCTGTAACCCCAGTAGACTTATTTATTATAGCAGAAATAAGTTGATGATCTTTAATTCAGCCTTATAAAGGGTGGAGAGCATGAGAATATTTGTGTATTTGGACTCCTAAACTTGTAAATAGCTGATCACCTGATGCTGAAGGATGCTTTCTAAATTTCTGGAGTTCTGTTTTTGTTGTTAAATTGTGATGGTAAATGCTGTAATCTTGTTGTGGAAGTAATTTATTTAACCGTTCTTCTGTTATATGTTTAGTTAATTGTTCCATCTTTTTGCCTACCCTGAAAGGCAGGATATAAATGTTTGGAAAGGCAGGATATAAATATACATAGCTTAAATAAACTTTCATATCTCTAAGTCAGGGGTGGGCAAATTGCAGCCCGGGGGCCACATGCGGCCCGCCACAGAGTTTTTTGCGGCCCGCCAAGAAGATTTCAGGACTTCAAGAAAATTGAGCCTAAATTCAATTTGCTCTCTTATCCCATCACTGTTGATATTGATACAGCACCTGAGGAGCTGCCGCTTGAACTTATTGACATGCAGTCAGATCACACTGTGAAAGAAATGTTTAATGCTGTGGCATTAGTTGACTTTTACAAAACTTTGTCTGCTGAAAAAAATTCCATGTATGAAGAAATTTGCTGGGAAAATGTTCTCTATATTTGGGTCTACATATATTTGTGAGCAAAGTTTTTCTTACATGAAGATCAACAAGAGTAAATATAGATGCTCTTTGACAGACATTAACTTGCAGGCTGTGATGAGAATCTCAACAAGCAATCTCACTCCTGATTTCAAAAAAAGTGTGATAGGGTACATTTGTCTCATTAAACTGATTCTAAAATTAAATGTGCTTGCAGCTATAGATGATATGAAATTAGCACAATAAATTAATTAAATAAAACTACCATTATTTTATTTAATTTATATTTATTGATTTTTATGATATAATTTATATTTTTTCTGAAATGCAAAGTTAACTAATGAATGCAATCATTTTAAAAGGTGCGGCCCTCCGCTAACCTCCGCTCCCACAAAGTGGCCCCTGAGCCAAAACAATTGCCCACCCCTGCTCTAAGTGATTGATGATGGATAGATTACATTTGTCCAAACTTCACAGACTGTCAACAAATCACAATGACAACCCTCACGCAATGGGAGGGTATATAAATTTTATTTCTAGTTTTGGAAACGAAGTACAGTGTTGTCAATCTCCAAAATTATGAGGTCACATCAATGAAATTCAGCAATGATTATTATGGGATAGTGAAAAATAGGGACAACTGCTGTAATTTCAGACATCCTCCAGGTGCGTGCCACCCTTCCCACATCACCCCCATTACAGTTGTTCACATTCTCCACAGTTTGGTTATTGTCAGCTGGTTATGGAACCCCGGACATAAATAGCTTTCTTTCTATAACTGATTTCCATAATATGTTAAAATGTTTTAATGTTTTGTTAGTTGCCACAAAAAACATTTTGGCAGCAAATAAACTTCAGCATAAAAAACCAACTACCGCCCAGTGTCGAACTTAATGTTCCTGGGTAAGGTGGTGGAGAGAGTGGTGGCCAAACATCTCCAGGCTTATGATGCTTCCATCCTTGATTCCTTCCAGTCCAATTTCCGCCCTGTTCATGGGACGAAGACAGCTCTGGTTGCCCTTACAGATGATCTCTGTAGACATCTGGATTGGGGTGGATCGGTGCTGCTGTTACCATTAGATCTAACGGCAGCATTCGATACAGTCGACTATGAACTATTGACCCACTGCCTCGCTGATGTAGGAGTAGAGTGGACTGCCTTGAAATGGTTTTCCTCCTTCCTCCATGGTCAGGGAAAGAGGGTGGCACTTGGTGAGAGGGTCTCCCCGCAATACCCACTGGAATGTGGAGTGCTGCAGGGGGCGATCCTCTCACCAGCGTTATTTAACATCTATATGCGCCCTTTTGCCCAGTTAATCCGGAGTTATGGGCTGAGTTGTCATCAGTATGCTGATGACACCCAGCTCTATCTGTTAATGGACGGTCACCCATCCTCCATTCCTGGAAAACTGGCTGAGGCTTTGGGCACTGTGGCTGGATGGCTGCGGCGGAGTCAGTTGAAGTTAAATCCATTGAAGACAGAGGTCCTGTACCTGGGTCAAGGGAAGTTGGATGTGGGCACCAGGCTCCCCACACTGGAAGGGGCAGCTTTGGTGCCAACCCAGACAGTGAGAAGTCTGGGTGTGACACTGGATGCCTCTCTCTCCATGGGGACCCAGGTTGCTGCAGTTGCCAGATCTGCATTCTTCCATCTTAGGCAGATCAGGCTACTGAAGCCCTATCTCCCCGCCTCCCCAGGACTTAGCTATGGTGACCCATGCGATGGTCACTTCCAGGCTTGATTACTGCAACTTGCTCTATGCAGGGTTACCCTTGAAGCTGATCCAGAAATTACAACTGGTGCTGAATGCAGCGGTGTGCCTGCTGATGTCGACTCCTGTGCGGGCTCACGTTAGACACATGCTCCACCGACAGCTGAATACTGGATTTGCTTCAAGGTGCTAGTTTTGACCTTTAAAGCCTTATATGGCCTGGGGCCAACATTTTTAAGGGACCACCTCTTCCCATATATGCCTCAAAGAGAGTTATGCTCTAAAGATCAACACCTCCTGGTGGTCCCTGGCTCGAAGGACACCTGTCTTGCCTCAACCAGGGCCAGGGCTTTCTCTGCCCTGGCCCCAGCCTGGTGGAACATGCTCCCTATTGAGACCAGGGCCCTGCGGGATCTTCTTCAATTCCTCAGGGCCTGCAAGACGGAGCTGTTCCACCAGGCCTTTGGTTGAGGCAATGGGCACCCATATATGGCCTCCTTGAGGCTGCTGTCACCCATCTATTTACTGACCAGTAACAACTGGCCTTTAACTCACTGCACCATCGGGCCAGAACTTTATAGCCAACTGATGCTGTTTCAAGCTGTACCCATTTTTTTAAGTGTTAGAATGTTTGATTGTGTTTTAAACTGAAACTGTATGTATTATAATGATGTCACCTGCTCTGAGCCTGCTCGCGGGATGGGCGGGATATAAATGCAAATAATAAATAAATATAAATAAATGAAAACAATTTGAATTTCAGTGCTGAAAATATCAGTCCAGTTCTGTGAATACTGAAAAAGTCACTGGTACACTGATGAAAATGGCTAGTCATTTAAAAGTGATTGTCAGCATTCACTGGTACACATGAAAAAAGCAAGGAAACTTCCCAGGTTTTGCAGAACTCAGAGCCAAACTACTTTTTATGACAGACCCAGGTCCAGCCCATGGCAGTCAATACCATTTTAAAGGGAAAATGTGTGTCCTTCAAGACCAACTCCCTCCATGGATTTTTAAATTTTAGAAAACAGCAGGAAAAGGCATAGACCTTGGAGAATGTGTGCATGTCTTCTGCCCCCCAACCGCCCCCATAGAGGACTGGGTCTACCTCTGTACTGAAGCAAGGAACTTTCTGTTTGAGCAGAAAAGCTGCACTGCCTTTCTCCTGAGCCGGTTCTGAGGAATAAGGAACAGTAAAGTAAGGAAGGGGATTTTGCATGGAAGCAGGTTGGATCAGGAACTAGAATAAATTGGATATTCATCCAAATGCACGTCCTAATCCAGGTGAAGTCTATCTGCTCTGCATTGTTTCCTATGAAATGTGCACTCAGATCAAAAAGCACATTCCAGTCCATGTCAAGATGCATATTTGGCTGGACATCAGAGTATAAACTCTGTTGAAAGTAATCCACTGCAAATGCAGAATATCTGCAGTTGAATGTGCTCCTGGATATAATGTAATATAATTTACTTTCACATTTTCTGTTCTAGCAAGTAATATATTTGCTAACTTCTAAACTCTGATTGGGTAAAGGAAGTTGTATAGAAATGGAGAAGGAGACCCAGATAGTACCTGTTGAAGTTTCTGTCTTCCCTCTGGTCCTACGGAAGCATTCTTTCCATTGCTTCAGGCAGGCTCAGCCACAGATCTTCTAGTCCCTTTCTAGACTATGTGTGCTGTTTCTTGGGTTTTGTCTTTGATGGGGTATTTTGCTTGAGTTCAGCATTTCACTTATTTAGCTCTTGAAGTCTTTGGCTGGAAGCTCTCTTCACTTCTTCCTAAAGATCTCCCCCCTTTCAATCACCCCTTCCAATCCAACTACCTTCTTAGCCATTTTTTTCCTCTGCCCCTTATAGACCCACTCAGGAAGGTCCCATCCAATCAGTTGCTGACACTTGTGAAACGTTGTTCTGTTTGGTTCTGGGATTCTGGATTTTCACCAACTGAAAATACGCTATAACATTTTGAAACCTTCCTGGTCTCTGGTAACAAAACCTCTATACATATACACACAAAAATTAAAATAATATCACATTCTGAAATTATATTTTACACAACATTATGTACTGGGCGGAGCAAGTGGATACAGGATGGTTCCCCCCCCCCCCAATCATATAATACTAAAACTCAGGGACATCCAATGAAATTGTTGGGAATTGGGTTCCGAACAGACAAAATGAAATTCTTTTTTTCTCAACAAGTAATTAAACTGTGGAATTAACTGCCAGAGGAGGTAGTGATGTCAGCTACGCTGCCATCTCCCGCCCAGGGGTTGGGACTCGACCAGTAACCCCACCCGTTGGAATGTGCTCATGTGCTGTTTAGTTGTCTGGCTTCCTTATCATACCCTGCTTTAGTCTGCTACGCTCCCAGCTTGCCTGCTTTGCTCCCGGCTTGCTCAAGGTCTGGGACAAATCCTCCCCTACCATGTTATTCTTTTTGCAGCTGCTCTCGAAAACATTTAGTAGAAGTTCCTTGGGAACAAAAAGCACAATAACCTGTTTGCCGCTATTTCTGTGTGAAACTTATTCAGGGGCTGGAACAACCTTTTACGTTTTATGATTGGTGTAGTTGCAGGGAGGGGGATTCCGGTTGCTTAGTATAATACTAACTGTTTGTTTACAATGAAGCCATTACTAACAGGAAAAGTGTAACCATTCCAATAAGAACCTCTTGGCAAATAAAGGATTTTCTGGTTCAGGAGACCTGTTGCAGACTGCATCTTTTGGGACAATCTCACAGGCTGTTAGTAATCCCATTTCTGGGACCCGTCCATCGTACCCACCATGGAGGATGATGGCTCTGAAATCCCAGTGACTACTGAACAAGACTTGCAGGTGCCGCTTGGGGAAGAGCCGGCGCCGCAATTGACCAGTACTTGGGTTAACGTCAAACCCCGGACTACTGGAACTCAAGCCTGGACGTAATTTGGATTACAAACTACTGAAGCCTGGTCCCCCCGCTGGGAGGCTGGTGCTCGTCGTTCGGGGTCTCGAGGCGTGGATCGGAGACCCATGGAAGAGTTCCAAGTAGGCGAAGTCTGGGCACAGATGGATCAGAGATTCGGCACCATACAGAAAGGTCTGCAGAGAGAGATGACTGCACTCCTCACTGACCTGCCTAACATGGTAGCGCAGGTGCTTCAAGGCCAGCTGGCAGTGGCGGAAATTGGGGCTCAACCAGTACAGGCCCCAGGTGCAACTGCCCACACAGCCAGTTGGGCCACCAGGGCAGCAGCCTGGGCAGCCGGGACAGCCTGCTGCGCCGGGAGGGGCCCCTGCACCTGGACCTGCTCACCTGGGGGACCGTCGCCCGGTGCCACATGAGCTGATGGGGAACCCCACTAAGCTGCAGTTTTTCATCATTGAAGTGGGGCGCTGCATGCAGAATTGGGGTCATCTGTTTCGCGATGACAGTGACCAGGTAGGTTACCTGGGTTCCAGATTGCGTGAAGCAGCAGCCGATTGGTATGTGAGCCTACACAGCCCTCCGGGTCCTGAACTTGACAGCATGGATGAGTTCATGTGGGCTTTACAGAGGCAATATGAAGATCCTATGAGCGAGGAAAAGGCACAAAACCAGGTACGAGCCTTAACCTAAGGGACGATGTCAGTTCAGGAATACACAGCCACCTTCAAACGCCTGGAGGCGAAGATTCGGGGCTGGCCAGAGGAGGTATTTGTGGAGCAGTATCATCGGGGCCTCAACATGGAACTGTACGAGACTATATTGAGAAATGTCAACCCCACTACTCTCCCAGCATGGATTCGAGCCGTGGAAGAACCTGAGGCCCGTTTTACCCTGATCCTCCTAGTGGCCCAAAGAGTTTCACCCTGGGGCCCACACCAGTCAAGCCCAAGCCACTTCTGCCCTCTACTCTTTGGGAATTTCGTATGAAAAGGGGCTGTGCATGAAGTGTGGGGAGCCGGGCCATTTCACTTCAGCGTGTCCGGCCTCCACCCCTAGGGGAGTGGGGTCTTCTCCCTCCCCACCTCCCCAGCCGAAAATGAAGGGCACCCCAGCCCTGGTGCCACGAGCACTACAAATTGTGGAAGTGTGCTTTCCTGAGAAGCCCCAGGAGACAGAACCCACTAAGCTGCAGGGAAACGACCAGGACCTGCTCTGAACGGCGTGATGCAGCAGATCCCTCCTTCCACAGCACCCAAAACAGTGAGCTCTCCCAGGCCTCTACTTTATATTCTAATGACTGTTATGCACCCCCATCTAGGCACGCACATGAGAGTCAGGGCTCTCATTGATTAGGGGTGTGCCAGAGGCTTAATTAGCCCTATGGTGGTGGATGGCATGGGGTTGTGGGTGAATACGTTGGAAGAGCCTTTACGATTTACTCAGATGGATGGCTCTGAAATGAAAGAGCCCTGTACCTTTGAGACTGAACCCATTAGAATAGGTACAGGGGACCATGGGCTTTTGTAATCACGCCTCATGCCCAGTTTCCTATGGTCTTGGGGAGCCCATGGTTACAGGCACATGACCTGTACATTACTTGGAGTGAAAGGAAGATCACCTGGGTATCTTCTGTGTGTAAAGAGCACCTATGGAATGAGGATTGGGGAAATCGACCGGATTTTGTTCCTGTTTGCCTAGCTCATGAGGAACTTTTATCCATACCTCCCGCATACAGGGATCTAGCGGAGGTTTTTGAGGAAACAGAAGCTGACAAGCTTCCCCCCCCACCGGAATACCAATTGTGCAATTGAGCTTTTACCCGGACATAAATTGCCCAAGGGGAAGTTGTATTCCATGTCCCCCAATGAGAGACTGGAACTATACAAGTTTATTGATAAAAACTTGGAGCATGGTTTCATCCGCCCGGCCACTTCCCCTTTTGTTGCCCCTGTACTTTTCCGGAAAAAGAAAGATGGAGGGTTGCGCTTATGCACAGATTATTGGGGCCTGAATGCTGTGTCTACTTCCAATGCCTACCCCCTCCCCTTGATTAAGGATCTCTTAAATGAAGCCTCCAAAGGGAAGATTTTTTCCAAACTTGATTTGTGGGATGCCTACTTTAGAGTATGCATCCAGGAGGGGGATGAATACAAGACTGCCTTTAATACCCCCTTGGGGCAATTTGAGTACCTCATTATGCCCTTCGGCCTTCAGGGGTCTCCAGGGGTCTCCATGAACTTAATTAATGAGGTGCTAATGAGGGGAAGGGGGCTGACGCAACAAAGCCGGGTGCTCAGCTACATTGGACCCCAGAGTGTCAGCAAGCTTTTGATGGGCTGAAACGTTTATTTATTTCAGAGCCCATTCTGGCACACCCTGATGAAAGTAAAACATTTATTGTGCAAATGGATGCTTCTGATGCAGCAATGGGGGGAGCAATTTTACAAGAAGGGTCTGATGGCAAACTCCACCCTTTAGCGTATGTCTCGAAAAAATTTGGAGACACTGAACACAATTGTGCTGTCTGGGAGAAGGAAGCTGCAGCCATCCCCCTTGCTCTAACAACGTGGAGGCATTGGCTGGAGGGGGCTAGACTCCCATTCGAAATCTGGACTGATCATAAGAATCTTGAAGCTTTACATACTCAGAGGACTTTAAACGCAAAGCAAATCAGATGGGCGGATTTCTTTTCTAAGTTTAATTTTGTTTAAGCCATTTTTCGGGAAAATCCAACTTTTTAGCCAATGCCCTCTCCCGACTACCTCAGCATGATTCACGAAAAGATGAGGTAGTAGAGACTATGTTCACTCCAACACAGTTGGGGGGGGGGCTATTGTGACTCGGAGCCAAAAGAAAACCCTAGAGGCTCCTGAGCCGTCAGAGTGGACTGTAAAATTTGCTACATCATACACGGATGCTGAAAACAGTGAATTCCAGGTGCTCCCTACCTTAACCCTGGCCTCAGACAATTGCTGGTTTAAGGGAACAAAACTAATAGTCCCTGCTTCGTTACGGGGGGAGATCATGCACGCTGCTCACAAATCTAAGTTGTCTGGACATTTTGGGTATTTGAAAACATTAAATTTGCTGCAGAGACAATTTTGGTGGCCTCGGATGAGAGAGGATGTGTCGACTTATGTGTCGACTTATGTGTCCTCTTGCCAGATGTCTCATGGGAAAACAAAGGGGGGGGACTGCTGGGACTCTTGCACCCCTTAGAAACCCCCAGCCAACCCTGGGAGACCATTTCTATGGATTTTATAACAGACCTTCCTCCCAGCCAAGGGAAAACAGTAATCTGGGTGGTGGTGGACACTTTTTCCAAACAGGCTCATTTTGTCCCGTTTAAAAAATTACCTACTGCTAAGACTTTGGCTAAAGCCTTTCTGAATCAGGTGATTAAATTCCACGGAAAGTGGTCTCCGATCGTGGCTCTCAATTCGTTGCCAACTTCTGGTGGGAGTTATTACAGATTGTGGGCATTGAACTTGCTATGAGCAGCACTTATCATCCAGAGACTGATGGCCAAACTGAAACAGTTAATCAAATTCTTGAACAGTATTTGAGATGCTATACAAACTACCAACAAGATGATTGGATAGACCTCTTACCCTTTGCGGAATATAGTTACAATAACGCTGTGCACTCTTTGACTGGAGTTTCCCCCTTCATGGCTGTAGAGGTTTTTGAAGGAGTTCTTTTACCAAGTTTAGCACCAACTGCAAACCCATCCACTGAATTTGCTGGCTGGTGGAACTCTCTCCAAGAATCTTGGCCACTAATTGCAAAAACATTGGAAGCCACCAAGGCAGACTACAAGAAGCATGCAGACAAGAGTAGAACTACAGGATGGGAACTTTCCCCTGGGGATTTGGTCTACCTGTCCACCAAAAACATTAAAGGACTGCAGCCTAGTAGGAAATTAGGGTGGAAGTATGTGGGTCCTTTTCCAGTGGTCCGATGCATTAACGATGTGACATTTGAACTTAAATTGCCGAAATCACTAAGATTTGTTCACCCCGTTTTTCATTAGTCTGTTGAAAAAAGACCCAGGACCAAATAAGTGGAGACCCTCCTCTTCCTCTCCTCCTCCTCTGATGAAGAATGATGAGCCTCATTATGAAATAGACCAGATTCTGGACTCCAAATTAAAAAGGGGTCGATTGTTTTACCTTATAAAGTGGTTGCATTTTGGTCCTGAAGAAAATGAATTGGTTGAGGCTCCTAATGTCCATGCACCTGCCAAAATTCGTGCCTTCCATAAACTGTACCCATTAAAACCTAAGGGGTAGGGGGGGCTTCCTTGGAGAGGGCAGAATGTCAGCTATGCTGACATTTGCCGCCATTTCTGTGTGAAACTTATTCAGGGGCTGGAACAACCTTTTACATTTTATGATTTGTGTAGTTGCAGGGAGGGGGATTCCAGTTGCTTATTATAATACTAACTGTTTGTTTACAATAATTCTTTCTAATCCAGAATCCACTTAGCATTTCAGTGTTTGCAAGCTTTCTCATATATTAACACCACTCAGCGCTCCAGTGTCTGTAAAACATATTTAGAAGAACAGACTGTTTTGACTTCATGCACAAAACCAGAATGCTGGTGACTGAGTCTTGTCAGAGACTCAGAGGATTTGAAGTAAAATGTTCCCAGGCAAAATTTGCCAGATCTGTGGCAAGAAACGTAATGGTGGTCTGAACTTTTCTGTGCGTTGTTCTGTCGTCCCCTTGTTGTGGTTTGGCTGTATTTCAGCACTCTGCTCTGTTTTGCCACAGTAGGAAGTGGGTTTAGAACAAGGCGATGAATTGAGAATATGGGCTTACCAGATAGCTGCCACAACACCTACAACTGAAGAAACATAGTAGAATAGAATTTAAAAATCAAGAAAAACTCTAAACTTTTAAAACATCTCACTGCAAGCTGGCTGTAGCTGTACAAAACCTTTCCAGGTCTTGGTAGCAATCCCTACATTCTCAGGTGTACTGTACTTGGCATTAATTCTTAGTAAGAAGGCCCTGTGGAACAACAATATCTGTTAATTACACTCTGTAAATGGAATTCGGAACACAAAAGATGATTACAACAAAGAATATGTTTGTTATGGTTTTATACATTCAAAGACCAGTAGAAGAACATAGAACTGTTTTTTAAAAAAACAACCTTGAGCATTTAATCACAGGATTTGGCAGAAGGCCCTAGACTTTATTGTTTGTTAGTCATTCCCAAGGGTCGCTTGTCCATTCTCCATTACTTGTCACGGCTCTTTCCTGAAAAAGTCATTATTTTGTTTTCATTTTGACATAATATTTTACATATGTACTTCTCAATATGTGGAATGAACATGTTACATCCAAACCTGTCTCTTGCATTCTTCATATTTTCCTACTTTAATTCTTAGTCACTGTTACCCTGTGTAAAATTTAGGAGTAGCTATACAAATATCTGATGTCTTCCTGTTTTCTTGGTAAAATGGTGCTTAAGTGAGCATACAGAATCCTAGCAATCAATATGGGTCATTTCATAGAAAAAGAGGCGCAGGAGCTAATTAGCATACCTCAGTAGCATAACTTATTTGCATATGCCACACACCCTAACATCACTGGAAGTGTGTCAGAAGGCAAGACCCACTGTTCAGGCTTCACCCCAAAAATCTCCAGGTTTCCCAACTCAGTGCTGGTGAGCTGTCAGCTAATGCTGCCATCCCCTGCCCGGGAGGTGGCATGAGTCACCCTGTGACGTCGGGTGCATGGAATGTTATGTTTTGTTTCTCATAGCTTGCTTATCGCTCACTGTCTGGCTCTGACCTTGGAGGACTGTTGGTGTCTGGCTATGTATCTTCCCGCTTTTTCCCTGAGAACCTGAAGCCAGTATTTTGGGTGCCTTTTCTGTGATGTATGTGATTGGTTGCATTCCTCTGCGAGACCCTCTTTGAATTCTGTATAATTGCCCTGCCCAGGGATTGTTCTAACTATTACTGACACAGAATGTGTATATGACCATAGCAGACCTTTCTCAATAAAGATCAACTTCTTGGAAGCCGCTTGTTGTGACTGACTCTGTAGGACTCTCACAGAGTGTCAGTAATCTTGCTTGGGATCCTGCCTTGCACCCAGTCATGGACGGCGAGGAGAAAGTACCCACAACTACCACTCTGTCAGAGCTGTTGGTGACTACCCAGGAAGAAGTAGTGATTCCCACCACCAGTCGGTGGGTCTACGAAAGACCCAAGCAGGGCCAGTACTCCTGGACTCAGTTCTCAACTATGCCCCTGGAATTGTGATCGACACCTAGACGGGAGTCTGGAATAAGTTGGCATGACCTCCCAATGGTCCTGAGCATCCCGGGGCTGTTGAAAGGGGCGACGGGCCCCGAGTGAGCTGTGGGCTCATATGGACCGAAGATTCAAGGCTCTACAAAAGAAGGAAATACTAGTGATGTTCATGGACCTCCCTAAGGTGATTGCAGCAGTAATCAAGGGAGAGGAGGAAACAGCACCTGAGACTGCCCTGCCACAGCTGGCACCATGTATTGATTGCTAGGATTCTGTATGCTCACCTAAGCACCATTTTACCAAGAAAACAGGAAGACATCAGATATTTGTATAGCTACTCCTAAATTTTACATGGGGTAACAGTGACTAAGAATTAAAGTAGGAAAATATGAAGGGGGTTCCAGTGGGGCTGGGACTGGGTGGGCCATCCCCAGGACCCACAGTTCTGTGACCTGCGGTACCTCAATAACCCGTGCCCAAGGTGTTCCTCGATGCTACTTTTGATGGGAACCCTGATAAGCTCCAGTTCTTTGTGATCAAGGCTGGGAGATTCCTGCAGAATTGGGGCCATCTATTCCCTACCGAGTAGGAGCAAGTTGGCTACATCAGGTTGAGAATGCGAGAGAGTGCAGCCGACTGGTATGTGAGCCTACACAATGTCCCAGGACCTGAGTTTAGAAACACGGAGGAGTTTATATGGGCGTTGCGATGGCAGTATGAAGACCCCATGGGAGAAGAAAAGGCCTGCAACTAGATCTGGGCATTGCAGCAAGGAAACAGCTCCGTGCGTGAGTACTCTCATGCATTCAAGAGATATGGGGCTAAGATACAGGGGTGGCCAGAAGCCATGCTTGTCGAACAGTATAGGCAGGGCCTTACTCATGATATTTATGAGACAGTTCTCAAGAATGTGTCAGAATCTGACATTTCCCAGACGGGAGGTGGTTTCCCTCCCCCCCTCCACGTCACTCGCTTCCCTGCAGAACTCATTACGGCTGCTTGGACTGTTAGCTGGTGTGCTGAGGCATCTGACCTTGGATTATTATTCTAATGGCTACTCAGGCGCTTGGGAAGCTCTGGGGAGGTTTCAGTGGGGTGTGGGAAGGAATGCCAGATGCGCAACCGCACATTTGGGCGCGTTTTCCCTGGGAAGATTAACGGATGTGTCTGTAGCGCCATTTTTTACTTTACCTGATTGGTGCCCCACCTCCCTCTTGGGTTTTGAATTATATATAATTTACCTACAGCCCTGTGCTTTGTACCACTAACACTAGAAGTGCTGACTACCATGGACCATTAAGAATAAAAGGACTTTTGCCTCCAGAAGGCCTGGCTTCTTGGCTCTATAGGGTTCTCACAGAATGTGAACCCCACTTCATTGGCAGCCTGGGTGAGGGAAGCAAAGGATGCTGAGGGCAGATTCCAGATGATCCATATGCCCTCAATATACCTTGCAGAAACAACCACCTACCCGTCGAATCTTTGACTGTGACCATTCATAATAATAAATGAAATCAATGAGTAAAACTAAAATAAATCATTTGCAGGGGCCCCCTTGCACCTATTCAGTAGCCTCTCTGCTGACCATTGGTCAGGGATCCTCTGCCCCCCCCCCATGCACACCACCTCTCCCTCCCCCAGGGACTTGGAACCGTGGCTGGCTCAGTTTCCCTCCCCAAGTCATACCCTCCTCGCCCCCTGTCTGGTACTTTTCCTTGAAGCCGGTTTTATTTCGGTCACAGTGATGATGTGCCCGAATGTCCTGCCAGGCCGGGAGGTCTCCGCTCCGACAGCCTCCCTCCTTATTGACAAGGCAGCTCCACCAGGACTGGAATGGAGCTCCTTCCAGCCTCTCTTGCTTGTGTGCATGCGTGCTCCTGCACTCTCCTCCCCCCACCTCTCCCCGGTGAAATAAATAAAGTGGAGTATCCTCCATGCTCTAAAGCCTCAAGCTATCATGCAAACACTTTTTTCCTCCCCCGGTAGACCTGTGGGAGAGTTTGCAATCTATCCACACACCTTCCTCTCCCCCACCACCACCCCGGCAGACCTGCTCCAGAGTGGGGTTTTGCTGCATGGATCTCATGTGCTTTGGCTTTTTTCAGGAAAGTGCAAAGGAAGCTGTCTTTTTTTTTTCAACTTTTCCAGGGAGGGGAGGGGAGGGGGGCAGTAGGCAGAGCAGCAGGGTGCCCTCCAACAGAGGAGGAGGCAGGAGCACAGCACAGCCGTGAACAGAGCAGCAACTGAGCAGGGTGGTGAGGTGAAGCAAGGGGTGGCAGGCCGGCCCGTGTGGTGGTTTTTTAAAGGGAACACTCTAGGCAACTGCCTAACCTGCGTCTATGAACAGTCTGGCCCTGAATGCCCCACAACAGCTGTCTGAAGAACTGTCCCAAGAACTGCTGGATATAGGCAGTCATTCTCTTCCGGGTGGTCAGTTGTTCATTTGACTGCTTAGAAATGCAAAAGCAGCCCATCCAGGGAAAGCTGTTTAACGATACAATTAGTTTATTCTATCTGCATTATACATTCTGATACAGTGAAGGCTCGGATCAACCAATGTTGCAGTGTTCCATAGCTATAGAAAAATCACATTTTGTAAATGAAGTCTTTTCCAGGAAGGGAGGGGGGGGGACCTCCCAAAGGGCTGAAGCAAAAACTATGTGTATTACCCATTTAATTAAGCCCACGTGTCTATTATCAGTGCCTTTGAAGGGATTTGCTATGGATGGAGCAGAACGGCCAGCAGGAAGTCACAACATACTGAGCCAATCTGGTGAAAGTTAAGTCACAGAGAGGACTTTTGATGTTTACACTCCTGTTTTAAAAGCTAACAACTGTGTTATGCACGCTGCTTTTGCAAAGATACAGCTTCTAGAGGATAATATATCTGTGCTGCTGGCCCAAGAATTAAGTAATTCTATTGATATAGACAAGGTGAAAATCAATTTATATTTATTATTTTCAGTACATTTTTATCCTGTCTTTCTACCCAGGAGCTCAGGGCAGCATACAGTATTTCCACCCTAGGTTTTATCCTTCGAAAACAACTCTGAATTTGGTTAGGCCAGCAGAGAGACTGATCAAAGGTCACCCAGTGAGCTTCATGCAAGGGTGGGGTTTCGATCCTTGGTCCCCCAGCTCCAGTCAAACAATGGTATACAGTAAAAGACAAATAACTATTGGTCTTCCACACACACACAGAGAAAACCACTCCAGCAGTACTCCTACCATAACCACTGGGAACAAGAAGAAGCTTGCACAGTGGTGAAATTAGGATGTCAAATAAAGCTGGTATTTTTTTCATATGCGTGACCCAGTTTGTATGTTATAGTTTGAGGGCTGGCACAGAGTTTAACCAAGAGCATATTAACCATTTTTTGCCAACATTTTAACCAGGAAAGACAGGCAGTCATCATATTTCTCAGTCTCGGTTGAATTTCATGCAATGTAACACTGTACAAATATTTACATGAAATAATATAGTATGCAACAAATAGTCCCTCTAATTATATTTCAGGGCCTTTCTACCAATGCTTGTAAATTGTGCTGACATATGGGTGGTAAATATAAAAAATATATATTGTGGCCTTATTAACTCAGCAAAAAATGTTACATTTAGTTTACGTGTGCTAATATATGTGAACCTTTAAGAAAAACACACACAGTGCTTCCTTTAGGGGTGTTTGTATTCAGCATAAAAAGGCCCATCTTATTTGTATCTTTCTAAAGGGGCATTTTTAAAATGAGAGATAAAAGGTTCTTTAATTTTTATAGAATGAAGTTTGAGTCCAGTAGCACCTTTAAGACCAACAAAGTTTAATTCTGGGTATAAGCTTTGTGTGCATGCACACTTCATCAGATACTTCATCAGTGTGCCTTGCACATGGAAGCTGATACCCAGAATTAAACTTTGCTGGTCTTAAAGGTGCCCCACTGGACTCAAACTTTGTTCTATTGCTTCAGACCAACACAGCTACCCTCCTGAATTCAATTTCTATAGTGTTTTTTTTAAAAAAATTGTCTCATGATTGAAGAGTTTGCTCTTGGCCACTATATCCTGGCCACAGGATTCCCAGAAGGCTCTTTAGATGCTGAAAATGTTTAAAAAAAAAGAGAGGTTCAACTATGAATAGGAGGAAATCTCACTTGTAAGAGACAGGTAGTGGAGTTATCCAAATAGTGGATTTATCCAAACAATGAGAGTTAAAGATATTATGTGAGATTGTGCCAATAGATGTAGTCTACAACACGTCTCCTTAAACAGAAAGTCCTTTATTTGCAGAAAAGATCTTGTTGGTCAAATACACTTCTTCTCTTAGTAATGCCCAAGCATAGGAATACAACTATAACTATACTTGATATGAAATATGTCCTCCTTAACATCCACCAAGCAATTGGGAGGATTATTGGCGCCCAAATATACTGGCCCACTGTTCCCAAGGAAAGCGCGGCAAACTAGGTTCTCAGGGAAAATCACTGTTCAGATTTTTGGGGCAGATGTTCTCAAGGAAAAACAAGTAAAGGAACTCATAACACCTGTGAATAATATAACACATAACAGGAGGCTTCCAGCTCAAGGCCGTGAACTAGGGAAAGGCGAACTAGAGATAAGAGTGGAGAAAAAGCTAATGAGCAATAAGTATGCGCAAAGCGAGCAAAGTGAGCAAGGCGCGCATTCCGGAGGTGGGGGTTACGCCACCGATGCTATCTCCCATCCGGGATCTAGAGGAGACGAAAGAGAACTCAAACCTAAGGCAAGGTTAATTGACCATCAGACAGATGATAACAACCTTTGGCACTGATACATGAAATGGACTCAGCAGGATTATTGATAATAACAGTCAACAGAAACCTATGGCAGGGCTAACTGAAACTTATGGCAGGGCTAACTGACATATTAACAGTTTCAATTTTTCATTGGGCATGTCACCAGTGAGACTACAACTATCCCTGGTGGCCATTGTGAAGTAGATGAAGCTTCTGGTAGGCAATATATATTGTGAGATTGTGATGGTTCTATGTCGCCCAAAAGAAGGAAGGCTATGAAGCAAATAACATCCCTTATGTCTATAGCTGGAAGAGAATTGTATATACTTCAATTCTGTCCACAGTCGTGTGGACATTCTATGGAATATGCATAGTTATTCACTAGAGCAGAAGTTAACATGTATATATCTGGTAACATAATTTAAAGTGGGATTTAAAAGAAATGATTATTTTAGTTGCTATAGCAATAGGACATTTTGAATCCTGGAGAAATTGAAATTGCTTTTTGGAGACATCAGAGGCACAGCAGGAAGCAGCCGTGTACCTTTCTATTGTGTCTGGACCCAATTCCAGCTGAAAGCCCCCTTACTAGAGGAATCAAGATGGGTAGCTGTGTAGCAGTAGAAAAGAGCAAGAGTCGAGTTCCAGTTCCGCCCACCTCCTCGGCAGACGCAAGGAGTGCGAGCTCCGAGAGTTTGCTTGTAATTTCTCTAGAATTACCAGGCGTATAGGACTGCCTTTCTTTCTTCTTGTAGGGTAGGAGGAAGCTAAGAGTGTAGAGGCTGAACCAAGGGGGGAGGCAACCCCCTAGGTCAAGGGGTTTTCCCCCCTCTCCCTCATTAAACTCTAAGCGGGGTGCTAGGTTGGAACGCCGGCGCTGTGGAAGCGGCTTCGGCTTGAAGAGGTGGGAGAGGAACCTTACGGGACCACGAGAGAAGAACGACTGGACTGGACTGGACAACACAACAATAAAAAAGCTGAGTAGAACTAAACTAACTTAGAAAATTATAAGCCTTAAAGAAATTAGAATTAAATTGAGAGAGAATCCCCCAGGCTAAGGCGGCCAGAGACGGTGGGGGAAAAAAGATCTGCACCGGGAAAGGAGGGAGTTGCTACAAGTAAACTCGCTGCACTAACCTTTATTTTTTCTGTGTTTGTTTTGAGGATATCCTGGCATCCGTGTAGGTTTTCTCTTGAAGAGTAGCGGGTCTACGAGTGAGGTCTACGAGCGAGGAGTGTAAAGAGGTCGGTGTCGGGAGTGGCCGGAGCGGGGAGGCGCACACGCGAAGATCAGGAGCTACGCAAGATTCAAACGAGAGCAGCGGAGCAAGCAGAGATGGCGGTGAGATACGCAAACAGCGGAAGCGGAACGTTGGAGGATGCTACGGAAGTTACGGAGACTACGGAAACGGCGGAGAGGTGTTAAAGGAGACGACGGAAGAAAATAGACGGGAACTGCGATTAGAAAAGCGGCTGGGAATAGAAACGGGGAGGCAATTAAAGGGCAAAGGAGCTATTAGGCGGGAAAAATAACGCCTGGGGGGGTTGAGTGGAGAGAAAGAAATTAAATAGTGCCCAACGTGTAAAGAGGGGATTAAAGGTTGAAGAAGGTTGAAAATTAGTTACAGAAAATTAGGGGGACTCCATGAATAGATAAAACATACAGGAGTGGCTGGTGTATAGTAAGAAGGGAGGAAATTGGTTGAGAGATTTAAATTTATTTTGGAGGTGTAATTAAGATTTCTGCTGGTATATTTGTGTTTATATAAGTGTAATTGGTTTAAATTGTTGATTGAATTGTTGAGATCTGGGAATAATCAAAAGTGGGTAATTAATTGGTCAGTTAATTAAGATATTAATTAATTGGTTATTTGATTAATTAAACTAATTAATTACAAAACTTATATATAAAGAAAATTGATCAAGCAAGTGACAGACAGACATAGTAGACCTTAAAATTTAATCTCATAAAAACTAAGAGTATTACAAAAACATAAATATAATAAGCGGAGTAAATAAATTAGATAAAATTATTTAATTACTTGATTATAAGTTTAATTAATTAATTAATTAAATTGGTTGAGAAATAGCAGGCACAGGAAGAAAATTAAAATAACCACTAGTATTAAAAGTACAAAATACAGTTGGCACATGGCTGCAGGAAATCCTGGAAACTTAAGAAAAAGCTCCTTACCATCACCAGCACATCTAAATCTAATAAGCCAAATGAAGCCGTCAAGCAGCAACCCAACCCAAAGCAACAAAGAATTGAAGAGTATGATCGACGACTCTGTAGCAGCAGCTGTTAAAGCCGTCATAGAATCTACACTACCTGTGTTGATGGCGAAGGTAGAAGAGAGGATCCCGACAATTTTACATCAGGAGTTGATGTCAATTATTCAGCAAGAACTGGCACCGATAAACACGAAGATTGATAACTTAACATCTCAAATAAAAGAGGAAATGGAAGAAATGAAGACTCAAGTCACCGCTAATAAGTCGGACATACTCAGGCATGATACAGATATACAAGGTCTGAAGGAGGGGAAGAGAAAGGCCCATGATAAGATGAAAGAACTAGGCTTGGACTTGCAAGAAATGAAGGCAAAAAATGAAAATTTGGAGGAAGCCTTAATAGGACTCGAAATGGACAAAGCTGCCTTAACAATCAGATGCCAGAACGTTCCTGAAAACTTGACTACGGATTGGAAAGAAGAATTAGTTACTGCAATGGCAAGTCAACTAAAAGTAGGATCTGAGCAAGAAATATCAACAGAAATAGATGCAATGTTCAGACGAAATTCTGCATATGCTAAAAAACACAAAACACCAAGAGAAATTCATATAAAATTCAACAAAAGAAATATGAGAGATAAAATATTGAAAGCGTCATATGAAAAGAAAGTACAGATCCAAGAGGCGGAGATAAAGCTTCTACGAGAAGTTCCATGGAGAGTCCGAGAAAAAAGAAAGTCATACCAACACTTAGCGGTGTTACTACAAGACAAGAATATACTTTATAGATGGAACATACCAGAAGGAATAATCTTCGAGTATAAAGGAAGGAGATTCAAGTTGGACTCGGTGTTTAAATTGGATAACTTTTTGGAGACCTATGGACCGGACTTTGGAATAGCGGAAGACGAAGAGGAAGAAGAATCGCAGTCAGAGAAAGAAGAAGGAGAAGAGGAAGAGAAAGAAGAAGAAGAAGA
The DNA here is from genome assembly GCA_029233225.1 of Lepidodactylus listeri. Taxonomy (NCBI): domain Eukaryota; kingdom Metazoa; phylum Chordata; class Lepidosauria; order Squamata; family Gekkonidae; genus Lepidodactylus; species Lepidodactylus listeri. The sequence goes on along the minus strand of JARCFY010000016.1, from coordinate 57,727,275 downwards.
AAGAAAGGAAAGGAAAAGAGAAGGGAAAAAAGGAAAGAGAAAGGAAGATACCAGAATCCCGCTACAGATACAAACCAAAAACCAGGTGAAGAGCAAGGCGAAAGAAGAACAAAGAATGGAGCAGAATCTTAAGGATTTCAAATTAATCTCAATTAACATAAATGGGTTAAATATTCCACAAAAAAGAAAAAGAGTGTGCCATCAATTAACTAAAATAAAAGCTGATGTAGTGTGTTTGCAAGAGACGCATATTAAAAAAGACCATACTAAATATTTGAAGTGTAATAAATTAGGTATCGCATTTATCTCAGCAGACAGTTCCAAAAAAAAGAGAGGGGTAGTAACATACGTAAAAGAGTATTTACATCCCAGGTTAATACACGCAACTGAAGACGGGAGAATGGTGGCAGTTTCAATAATACGTCAGGGAAAAGAATATACTATTATAAATATATATGCGCCTAACGCCAATCAACAGCCCTTTTTCAGTGAAATTGCGGAAATATTAAAGAAAAGTGGTAGTGGTAACATTTACCTAGTTGGAGATTTTAACGCGGTGGTAGAAGCCAGGAGAGATAGGAAAAATCTAAATAGTGTAAGAAGAAAGGGTAAAACTCTGCCAAGTAACTTTTTCCAAATAGCAGAGGAGTATGATTTATTGGATGTATGGAGAACCAAATATGCAGACAAAAACACCTTTACATATTATTCGGGGAGACACAAATCTTGGTCCCGTATAGATATGGCTTGGATATCAAGAGAACTAATAAGGGAATTAAATGATATTGAGACATTGCCTCTAACCTTTGCCGATCACAACCCTCTCCTCTTGTCGTTTAAAGAAATAAGGAAGAGCCCCAGATGGACTATGAATAAATATGTATTAAAAGATATAAATTTTGTGGATAATATGAAAAAGGATATTAAAGAATTCTTTGAAATAAATATACAGCACACAACTCCTATTAATATTGTTTGGGATGCATTTAAGGCCTATGTGAGAGGCAAATTAATTAGTCATGTGGCTTGGAAAAAGAAACAGGAAAAGAAAGAATATGACCATTTAGTTAGGCAAATTAAGATAGAAGAAGAACTTAGATTTAAACAACAAGGAGATTTGAAATGCAAACAAAGAATATTATACAGACAGCATAAATTAAACCTGTTACTGAACAAAGAAATTGGGAAAAGAATACAGTATAATAAACTTTTTTTTTTGAGAATGCTAATAAGCCATCAAGATGGCTGGCATATAGGCTAAAAAAAAGAAAAGGCCAAAAGGACAATAATTTCTTTGAAAAATGAAAAGGGAGAAAATAAATATCTTCAAGCAGAATTAAAACAGATAGCAGAAGAATATTTTAGTAAAATATATAAGCAGAATGAAGAAAAAATAGAAAATATAGATATGTATTTGGAAAATAATTTAAAGGGGAAAAAATTTACAACAGAACAGAAGGAGAGGCTAAATGAACCAATCACAATATATGAGATTATAGAAACTATTAAGAGACAAAAGAAAAATAAATCACCGGGACCGGACGTCTTCCTGGAGAGTTCTATCAGGTTTTTGAGGGACAAATCTCAGGAACATTTAAAGATCTAATAAAGCATATAAGCCAGACCTGTGTAGTACCAGACTCGTGGAATTCAGCCTTGATTACATTAATACCAAAGAGTAAAGAGGAAATGGATTCTATAGCTAATTATAGACCAATCTCATTGTTAAATGCTGATTATAAGATATTTGCAAGCATCTTAGCAGAGAGATTTTAAAAAGTGTTAAATCAAATAATAAAGATCAAGTAGGCTTTCTTCCTAAGAGACAGTTAAGAGAAAATATTAGAACTTTAATTAATACGTTAGAGTATTATGAAGCACACCCTGAAAAATCGGTGGCACTGATCTTTATGGATGCAGAGAAGGCCTTTGATAATGTTTCATGGAAGTTTTTACTTTCAAAGCTGAACCATTATAATCCTGGGACTTACTTTAAAACTCTGATAGAGGCAATATATAAACAACAATCTGCAAGGTTATCCATTAATGGAGATATGTCACGAGAATTTCCAATAGAAAAGGGTACAAGGCAGGGTTGCCCTTTGTCCCCCCTACTATTCATCTTCACGCTTGAATCTGTCTGTGACCAAATTAGAGAAAATGAACAAATTAGAGGAATCAGGTGTAAAGGTCAAGAATTTAAATTATGTGCTTACGCCAATGATTTAATTTTAATTATTGAAGACCCGACAGAGTCAATAGAAAGATGGAGGGAAGAGATAAACTCATATGGTAAGGTAGCTGGACTTTCAATGAATATTAAAAAAACCAAAATATTGTTAAAAAATGGATCAGAACATCTGAAGCTAGAAATTCAAAGACTAACAGGAATTGAGATTGTTAAGAAAGTAAAATACCTAGGAATAATGTGTTCCAATAAAGCCAGTACCTTAATAGAGGATAACTATAATGTGTTATTAAAAAAGATTAAAGAAGATCTTAAGAACTGGAAAGATTTAAACCTGTCATGGTTAGGCAGAACAGCTGCAGTTAAAATGAATATCCTCCCTAAATTTTTATTTTTGGCTCAATCAATTCCACTTTTGAAAAAAAATGCCCATTTTTATAAAGAATTAAATAGTATAACTAGAAAATTCATCTGGGCATCGAAGAAACCAAGAGTTAGATGGAAGTTATTGCAAGATCTAAAAGAAAGAGGTGGTATAGGTGTACCAAGATGGGAATTATATGGGAAAGCGGCAGCGTTGGTTTGGATTAAGGACTGGTTAACTCTTAGTAATCGGAAGGTACTCGTATTAGAGGGACACGACCTATACATGGGCTGGCATGCCTATGTATGGTATGGGAAACATAAAATACATACAAACTTTAATTCACACTTGTTGAGAAAAGCTCTACTGGCAGTATGGTTAGAGGTAAAAGACAGTTGTTATGGCAAAATACCTAGCTGGATCTCTCCACTAGAAGCCTTTATTAAACCATCACTACTAAATCCGCAAAATGTAATTGGTTATAATAAATTACTGGATAATAAAGGGATACTTAAAAACAAAATTCAATTAAGAGAAGAACTAGGGCTACAACTTTCCTGGTGGGAAAGTATACAATTAAAATCTAGATACCAAAAAGATATAAAAAACGGGATTGATAGTAAACCAAACGCAGTAGATGAGATCTGGTTAAAAAATGATGATAAAACAATTAACAAATTATATAAATTCTTTTTAAATAATGAAATGCAAGATGAGGTTATAAAACCCACTATGGTAACATGGATGAAAGATCTAGGAGAGAATGTTGATATAGAAGCGTGGAGTAAGATTTGGAGATCAGTTAAATTTCTAACAACTGTTAACTATAAGGAAAACATTTACAAGATGTTCTATAGATGGCACTGGCCCCCGGATAAACTACATAAATTCCATAATGTATCGAATAAATGTTGGGCCTGTGGCAACAGAGGAACATATTTTCATGTATGGTGGACATGTGGGATAATTAGTAAATATTGGGAAATGGTTAAAATCATGGTGAATGAGATTTTTGAAATAGAGATACCTTTAGATCCGGCTCTATTTTTGTTGAACATGCTACCGGAAGGAATGGTAAAAGACGATAAACGATTACTGTCATATATAGTTACAGCAGCTCGCATTTTAAGGGCTAAATATTGGAAAGCGTCGGAAATGCCATCGCAAATAGAACTAATTAGCTTAATTTTAGGTTGGGCAGAAATGGATAAATTAGGTTATTTATTAAACCCATATGCCAAGAGAGATACTATCGTGATCTGGTCCAAATTTTATAATTGGATGGACTAAAAGAAGTGAAGACTTTCAGATGGAAAAGTAAATATTTAATGTTTAATGCTTAACGAAGTAATAACTTAAATGTGTAACGATTAACGGAGAAATAATCTAAATATGATGTGGAGTAAGACCATGTAAATGTGAATATGTTTATATATATGTAAAATAAAAAATTATATATCAAGCTTCAAAAAAAAAAGAAAAAAAAAAAAGAAAAGAGCAAGAGTCCAGTAGCACCTTAAAGACTAAACAAATATGTGGCAGGGTATGAGCTTTCAAGAGTCACTTCTCACTTCTTCAGTGATGCTGAAGAAGGAATATTTTGTATAGAATTGCAGTTGGAGTTTAAGATAGATTTTGATTAATGTGAACTACTTCAGAAGCCAATTATGACTTAAAAAAAGAATAAAAATATAATCGCTGCAAAAAGTTTATTGATTCCTTTGGCTTCATAAACTGACTCAGTCAACAAAATGTTTGTCTACAAAGACTGGTTCCCATTTGTTATGGTAAGCAGCTCTTTCCACAATAAGCCAGGTGCTTTACAGAAGTCGGAGAGCTCACCAAAAGTTATGACATGACACTTTGCTAAATGCAGCTGATATCCCACCACTTCCTTCTTTATTTCATGAATGGTGTCCTTAGTTCTGTAACTCTGCATGCTTTGTTTTCACATGTTTAGGTGATGACAAATAATTGGAGAAAAGAAAGCGTACAGCGTACATGGCATCCAGAACAGACCAACTGAACCTGGGTAAGCTTAGTCGAGTGGTCTGCCTGTAAGAGACGGGTTGTTCTAGATTATGCACAAGGAAAATATCATTGAGAACACATGTGTCATCAGAACACACGTGATGGGGAAAAAGGAGTGAATCCAGACACTCCATGTAAAGGCAATCCATGGCAAACAAACTCTGAGGATCATTTAAGGAACAAAGGAGCCTGGGGAGAGAGGAAAGAGAAGGTAGGCATATGGAACGGTTGCAAATGAACTGCAGGTGGGAAGGCTGAGCCAGTTCTGCATCAGAATGGCATTAACTGGCTGCGAGAAAAGTAGCCTTTCATATAAAACAAAAATCCAGTGGCAACTTAGACTCTCTAAAGCTTCTCACCCCAAAACCTTGCTGGTCTATAAGGTGCTACTGGATTCGACTCTAGCTTTCCTACTGCAGTCCAACAGGGCTGCCCTCTGAAAACATTCATTATTTTTATCTCATTATTTATTATTATTTTCTTTCTTGGGGTGTAAATTAGATTTTAAAACAATGTCAAATGATTTAAATGAAGGTTGTTTTCACAGGCTGTGGCTTAGAGCAGGTTGTGCTAATTATGTTAAGATGTCTGTTGTTCTCACAAGAGAGGAAGCAGAGAGAAATTTCTACAGAGAAGAAGAATTTTGGCCCATAGCAGTCTCACGTTTCTCAGTGGATGTCTTCCTTTCTCATTCTCCTTCCTGTCCGTTGCATAATTATTGCATATTTATGTTCTGCCCAATATTTGGGGGAATAGGAAGGAGTTTGTGTACATGGCACCCAGAACTACCACATTGTAATTAAAAATGGGCAAACACAGTACACGAGTTCAAGGGCGTAGACTTTCCAGTTTCCTGGGGAGGGGGGTCTGGGTCTGGGTCAGAGGCATTACTATGCTAGGTACTTAAAAGAACCAAGGCCCAGTGACATTATAGGTATATAGGTATATAGATATGTTGCTATCTATGGAGGCAGGGCCATGTGTGATTCAGGAAGGGGCTCCCCAGAAATTTAGGGGGGGCTGGGAACCCCCCTAGCCATGCCCCTGGGCTGGACTAAACCCAGGAAAAGGTGGGAGTTGTCCAATGGTTACAGGGATATCTCAGCAGTCTCCTGCTGTGTACTTTTTAAAAATTCTCTTTTAGAATAGTCACTTTACTATCTGCAAATATACATACCGTGTACATAAGACAAACAAATGGTCACAAATTTGACAGTAAGGAAGGCAACACAGAAAAGCCTGTAGGGGAATGTTTTAAAAATTTCCCCGGATGTTCATTTACAGGATTCTTGTTTCTGCCTTATTCACAAGGGTGACTTTGTAGTGAAATTTACTCAATTATGGCATCACAGATTGCTAGGGATTGTCATTCCCCTCTGGGGGCTGTCATTCCAGTACCACAGATTCTCTTTGTAGGGACCGTAATTCCACTGGGGGGGAGGGGGGCTGTCATTCTAGTCCCAGAGCACAGATTCTGTTTCTACAGACTTCTTTCCAATCTGGGGGCTGTCATTCTAGTCCCAGAGTAGTCTATCTGGGCCCAAAGATCTTAATGGAAAAACCATTCTGCATTTTCTTTGCAACTTTGTCCAATGGGCAATCCTGGCATTCCTTTTAGTATATCCCAGTCAGTTGCCCCTTTGAAACTGTACCACGCCATTCTAGGTAACAGCAAAATGAAGAGCATGAACATGAGCAGAGTGCACATTTCTTGCCAGTGTTCTCTCTGGGCTGCACACAGGGCAAAAGGAAATTTTAAAAGGCCTCTGATCTGCATGTTCTCCCCCCCCACCCCCCCCAAAAAATCTTGTTCATGCAGATGGCGGAGAGAGAGAATTAAGTTGTGCAGAGAGATGGTTGAAAAGAACCTATTTTGCGGAACTCTTGAGCAAATACGCAAGGAAGATGCAATAACAATCATATTGCACATCTCACAAAAGGCGCCTGCAAAGAAGGATACCCTGAGCAGCCTTTACAATATAAATTCATACATATAAATTATAGCAAAATATATCTTTTAAGCAGGAAGAGTTGAGAACCGTTTTATTTAGACAATTTGTTCACTTTTTTAAAAGAGGGAGCATTTCCATCATACATTTTACATTTTTTTAAAATGCAGCCAGCTCTGTAAGAAACAGCCACCAGATTCCCAGTGGCTGGGGAACACGCTAAATACCCCTGAGAATAATTGTGAACGGCCACTCCACTGCATATATAGCTTTAGTTCAGTTACTTCTGATTTTCTTCCACACAATTTACTCAGGCTCTCCTTTCATACAGGACCCCCCTCCCTTGCTTCCACTGACCCAATTCTCTGCAAGGAGAGGCCTGCAAAACTGGGGGGAGGGAAAATGACTGCATCTGAGGAGAGCGTGTTTAATTGCCAGAAATGCTCTGCTCCACACCTTTCTCTGGGTCAGGACAAGAAAACTTTCACCATCATCCCCATGCCCTTTGCTTTATCTCTGACGGGAGAAGCTGCCCAGCTGGATTTCTTCCTGCCTGGTCAAAGCAGCCTTGAAGAGGGAGACTGAACCCTTCACTTGCCATCTCTCACAGTACACCTGAGCCCTGACAGCAGCAGCAGCACTCTGGCAGCTGATTTCTGCCTGCCGTTTCCCACACACACACAAACACACACGCACCCCAGTCCCTGACAGGGGCAAAGCTCTGGCCCTGGCAGCCGAGGGGCCAGGGAGAACTATGCGCACGGCGCACCCTCCCCCCACTCTCTCCCCCCCCACACACATACAAATGCACATGCACCCTGAGCCCTGTGAACACTCTGGCTGAGGGGCCAGGGACCTGCCCCCCTATGGCTCTCTCTCTCTCTCTCTCACACACACAACACACACTGGTCCCTGACAGGGGCAAAGCTCTCTCTGATTGAGGCAGCCAAGGGGTCAGGGAGAACCAGGTGTGACCTCCCCCATGCCCTCACTCATACACACGTGCTCCTGACCCCCACCCCCCATGGCAGTGCAAAAAACCAGTGGCGCCTAGGCACCCTGAGGCCGGTGACCCAGGATGGATGCTGGCCTCCTCCCCCTCTCGACCCCCCCCAGCTCTGCAAAGAGTGGTGCCCAGGCACCCAGAGACCTCCCCCCCCCCGGCTCTGCAAAAAACAACAGCACACTTTGAGCATGAGGCTCCTTACCTTTCTGCGTGGGAAAACTGAAACCATGTGCACTGTAGCCCACAGCTCCACACCCTAATAAGGGCTTCTGGGAGCTGGGGGTGGGGCTTAGCTTCCAGGAAGCAATCCCCGAAGCAATCCCTGACTTTCCTCCCACCCCACCCGAAGTCTTAAAAAGCGAAGGGGAAAATCCGCTTTCAAAATGGGATGGGGGTGGCAAAGCTTGTGAGCCCGGTTGCCGGGGGGGGCTCAGTAATCCCTGGGAAATTTTGGGGGTAGCCTCAGCCCCCGAGCCCCCGCAAAGCTGACGCCTATGCATGAGTTTCTATAAAAACAAACTGATTCATTCTTGACAAATGAAGAACAAGCCACTTTTCAGCTTCATGTGTGAAAATGTCTGCATTGTTTTATGATAAGACAGGAACCTGTAAGATCTGATAGTTCTGCTGGATGGTTGCTTAAATTTTCTTATGTCCACAATTCACCACCACCACCCCCTGTGTTTTTACAAGGGAACTGTCACATCCATAAACTTTATTGTCAGGCACACTCTTTTAACAGATGTGCATGTGTTGTAAAGGTTTATTCAGCAAGAGGCTTGGATCCTGAAGGCTATGATCCAAGCATTGCCCATGGAACAGATCTTGCTGTGCACCCCACCGCCCCACCCCAAAAGCTGCTCCTGAAGACTGGGAGACCTTTGTTATTGGTGCAGTATGGCACAGGGGAGCTGCAGCAAGAAGGGAGGTTTCAGAAATTTCTTTCCACTCTTGAGTGAGTGATTTTCAAACTTATTATGAAGACGATTGTGATAGTGCCTATAACTCCCCCCCCCCCCACTTGTTGAAGATAAGCTAACCTCACAGAGTTGTCAGCAGCTGTAAATGGTTTTCCTCAAAGGCCTCAAGATTTCATGGTGAAGACATTTTTCATACCCCATTTGAAGCCCTCATCCATGAACATTCAAAATCTTCTAGAGATTTGATATCATTAATTTATCAAATGTTAAGTAAGAAATCTTGGGATCAGATCTCCTCAATTCAACAAGCATGGCATAAGGATTGTGGAATTGAATGGACAGTACTACAGTGACAAAAGATTTGGTCTTCTAGTCTTTACTCGACTAATTCATTAAGTATTAAGCTTCAGAAATTTAAATTATACTCTCGCTGGTATTTGACACCGCAACAGTTGACTCAAGTGAAATTGTCGTTCAGCCCATACTGTTGGAAAGGGTGTGGTGAAGTAGGATCCTTCAAGCACTGTTGGTGGACTTGTCCATATATAGCTAAATTCTGGTCTAAGATTGTACACTTAACAAATGAAATTCTGGACTGTTCTATTCCTTTCCCCCCTGAATCAGTATTATTGAACTACTGGCCAAATTTGGTTTTGTCAAAACAAAAGAAAGAACTAGCTTCTAGTTTTTTGATAGCTGCAAAGACTTTGATAGCCCAGAAATGGAACGTTAAAAATACGCTGTCTATACAGCAATGGTTTATGAAACGTTGGGATTTAGCTGTAATGGACAAATTAGCTTTGCAAATTACTATGTTAGAGTCCTCTTCTATGTAGAACAACTTTATGGAAAAATGGTATTCCTTTTTTGAATATATATCTTGTTCTCAAAAGAAAAAACTATTGTACCTTACCTAAGAAGTATACAAATTTTGTATTTTACTAATTCAGTTTGGAAATACCTATATGTATTAATGTTGTTTTAGACCCCTGAGTTTAAGAGGTTTGTTGTAGTATGCATTGTAATAGTTGGTTTTTGTTATTGCCTTTATTGTTCTTGTTTATAAAAATAACAATTTTTTTTTTAAAAAAGACATTTTTTTCTCTCATGCTCTTTTCCCCCTTTTAAATGTTTTTCTCTCTCATACCTTTATTTGCAGCCCTGAAGATCCAGGTCACAGGACTGCCCATGGGATGTTTGTATATAAAACATCCCATGGGCAAATAATGCAGATAATGGGGTGACAGTTCGTAATCCTACAGAATCATGAGGCAATATCATCGCACACACACACCCTTCAACTTCTTGAATGAACACTAGAAGTTCTTCCCTTATAGGGATATTATTTGGTCCCCCCGCCCAGTTTAGGGAAATGATGACAAAGGGACATTGTATAGGTTTAGAAAATTATGCAGGGTATGGAGAAAATGGATAACAAACACTTTTCTCCTCAATCCATAATACTAGAACTTGGGTCACCAGTGTGGTCAGTTAAAGTGAGATCTCCTCAACACAACACAAAATAGAATGGAAAATAGCTCAGATAGCTTTAAATGGAGTTTAGACAAATTCATGAGAGGATAACAGGGCTATTCACCATGATGGCTAAATGGGCCAAAGGTGGTATAGTTGCTGGGGAGAATGGATGACAAGAGGAAACATTTTCATGTCCCGCTGTGACGGATTGCATAGAAAAACAGGCTTTTAAAAATGCTGCTTGTGTCAGAGAGTCAGGGAGTTCATGAGTTAATCTACCCTGGAGATAAGTGCTTAGGTGATTGGCTGCTCTACTTGCTCTCTGATTGGCGAACATCAGCTGAGAGAGGAAATAAAACAGCTGATCTGTAGGGAAAGAGGTCTTTCGCCTTTTGGTCTTTGTTTGAAATCTAACATCTGGATCAGTAGCCAAAGGATTCAGCTTCTGAGGGAAGAGATATTTGAGAGTCAGTAATTTCAGACAGGCAATAGTCAGAAAAATACTTTTACAGAGAGAAGAAGAGAAACTCTATTGTCTTAAATATATCAAAACTGCTCTGAGGGAGAATTTAGATTCTCAGTCAGAAAAGCTACAGAACAGCCTTACACAGATAAAGGATACTGGAGGAGTTGGCAGAAGGTCTGGATAGAGTGAATTCCCACACCAGCCAAATAGTAAAAGGTTTCATTTATTTATTTATTAGATTTTTATCCTGCCTTGCCAGGCAAGCTTCTTAGGGACAAGGAGAATAACTTCCTGCCAGTGAAAGGGGTTGGAAAGAGAACCCTGGTCTGTGATAAAGGGGAGAAGCTTAGACACCAACAGAGTCAGTGAAAAGCTTTAATATCTACAGGAAAACCTAGAACTCTGAAGAAAGAAATCTAGAAACTTTAAGCAAACACTGTCCTCCAGAAGAAACATTAACAACAACTGTATTAGTGCTGAAATATGCTAAACAAAATATCTCTCAAAGAAAGAACTAGAAAACTGTGAAACAAAACTACAAATACATATATTCCCTGCCTGTTTAATAAAATCTTTATTCTGTTTTTGAAAGATTAATTTGCCTCAACTTCCATTTCACAAGGGTTTATAAAACAGAATAGCTCCTATTTTTCCCTCAAGTTCCTGTACTGGGTCTAAAGCCTAAACCAATATCTAAACAAAGGGTGGGACAGTTTCAAGTTTATATCAATAGAGAAGATATACATGCTACTGTAGACCAACTCAGTGACTATGGGGAACTGAAGTTTCGGTGGGGAAAATCTGCCAGACAGTTGGGAAGATACAGGGGTTCGTCATACCTGCCTATTGGCCTTCAGGGACCATCTAGTTGGGCATTGTGTGAAACAGGATTCTAGACAAAATGGTCCTTTGATTTAATCCATCAGGGCTCTTCTTGTGTTCTTAAGGTGACTTCTTTGGAGTTCAATGAAGCTCCTATGTTTTCTGATGCCTGGATAGTGCAAATGGAGGGGAGGCTTGTCAAGAGCATTCAACTCAGACTGCTAAAAAATTTGGAAGCCTGAGACAGAAGCTTCACTAATGTAACAGGAACATTTGTTGGTTGAAACAATTTCTGCCCCCAAAACTAAGGTAGGTTCATGTAGCCTCAATTTGACTTGGTGTCATGCAGGGAAGAAAGAAGAGATTTAACTCTTCAACCATGCTATTGAAAACCTGCTCCTTCATTCCACTTTTTTAGCATTGTAAAGGGGGATTTTTTTAAAAAAAGGATGCTGTTTGAGCATTGAGAATTTAAGGCTCAATTTACACCTCCCCTCTGAAGTAGTTTGACTGCTGTCTTTTCTTATGCTTATTTCACGCTGGTTTCAAATTTCACTCCCTGGGTCTGAAGAGTACTAAGCAACAGGATCTGTTTAAAGTAGTATAATGCTAGCGTGACCACAGGAGGGCAATTAACAAATGTAAACAGTAATTTTTAAACTAGAACAAGTATGGTTTGAAACTAGAAACAGGTATAGATGGGTTTTTTTGAAACTAGAATGATTCCAGCGGGGAAGTCAGATGTAGATTTGACCTAAACATTAAAGTGGAGCCCTGTCAGTGGGATCTCAGGGGTGGGGTGGGGTGGGGGTGCAATCCATTACCAGTTAATTCCCAGCTTGGAGGAAAAGTGAGGCTGACCTGAAGGTAGAAGTGCCTTGACTTCCTCCCACATGCCATTTTGCATTCTTGGCATGTATTGGATACTATAATGATTGGGTACTTTCATCCCAAAGAAGCTGGACAGAAGTCAAGGCATTTTGGCCCTGGATTGTTATGCCTACAATGGAAATGCAGTGACAGAAAAGAAATCTCAAGGAGGCTGGCAAAGAACAACACCCCCCACCCCCGGCAGAAAGAAGTTAGCCTTTACCTAGCCTCCAATTCTAGATCTTGTTTTCCAGCCATCAGTTTTCAGATACCAGTGTTCTTTGCATAAGACTAGATAAATCTGTATAAGAAACTGCATCTAACACCTCTTGGAAGCACATCAAAGCTTCTAATCCATTTGTCAACAATCTAAATCCTCTTGAACGCAGTACAGTCAGATCAAGCCTCTTCATCACCGAATTTCAAAAAGCTCAAGACTACATGACGACTTTTGCATTCTGCAGCAAGGTCTAAATAAGACTCTGCCTGTTCAGTGTCAAGGCAGGCTGAACATACACCCGACAGGATCATCAAGGTTTCATACTGTTAAAGCATTTTAAGAAATATGAAAAGATATTTTGAGACATGGACAGGCTTGGGAAGAAATTTTGGCAGCTGGGGGCAGGAAAGAGAACTGTTTCAGCCCATTGAAAGAGTACTCATTTAAAAGATTGCAGAAACCTGAAAGTTGCTGATGAAGCAGAGTATCCGTATGATGTTCCAAATGGTGGGATTTATATTGGAAACCTGAGCTATTCAGTATAATATAAAGATTGTCGGGCTAAGACTCATGTCTGCCTTCTGGCTTGCTTAAGGATTTCCTTCATAGGGAAAATTCTCAGCCCTGTGAAGAGTGCCACCTAGTGAGTCTGGAGGGAACCTTATTCATTTCCCTGGAATTCTGGTTTGCTGACAAAATAGGTGACTGATACATTATCCATGAAGCCGCTCTTTTCCTGAAACAATAAATGTGTGAAAATAAACTATACTGAGGAGTTAATTCATGAGGCCCTGCAACCCCCCCACCCCCCGGGCAACAATTGTCTTATTTAAAACTAGAAATAAAGTTGCCAGATAAGGCATTCCATGTAGTTTTTTTTAAGTCTTCTTCAGCTTTTACAATTATACTGCATTAAACTAGCCACTTTTTATTGACCAGTTAAAAGTACAGTAGACTCATAGCTATTCTTTCTTCCACAGAATCTGATTGGATCATACAGCCAATAAAGCTGGGTTTAACTTCTTTTGTACAAGTGGATTGTGCATTATGTTTGCATACAAATGCCATACACTTAGTGAAATGGCTGCAAAATTAACTCCTTAGTGCTTATATGAAACAAAAGTTGCAGCTGGGAATTTCATTTTGAAAAATGGAAGTATCAGGAATTCTTCTAAGATGTTTGAGTAAAACAGTTTTTTTGGGTCGCAATATTAGGAACTCTTTTCCTGGGAATAAACCTCATTGAGTAAAGTGGGACTTACTTCTGAGTAGACTTGCTTAGGATTTCTCCCTAAATTTCAACAGGGCCTGAAGGAACTGTGGGTAGGAGAAATACTTCTTGCCTTAGGGAGATTGATTATAATCTCTTGGAATGGGGAAAAAAAGCAGGATGTTGCTGCAAAAATAGAGTCTTGTGAGACCCAAAAGTAGATAAACATCCACAAAAATTTATGCTGGAATAAAATGTCTTAGTCTCCATGTATCTCTTTATCTATGTATTCATTCATTAATTTCCAAGTCTCCTAGATAGCTGGGACCAAATGAGTATAATCAAATCTAACAAACATCAGAACTTTTAAAACATCCAGTAGAGATCACTGTATTTCAAGACATCCCCAGAACGATCATCTTGAAAAGCCAAAGGATCTTCTAAAATATCAGTTTTACCTGCCTTCCAAAACTGCAAGAGAGACATAGACTTTCTAATTTCCTCTGGGCAGCTATTATGTAATATGGGATGGACCTCAGAAAAAAGCCTATGAGCAGACAGTAACAGAACGTACCCCACAGAAGTTGGAAGCACCACAAATTGTTGCTGTGCTTAATGAAGGCACCACATAGCTTTGACGCGCTGAAGTTTAGTGTTGTTGGCAAGAATGTATTACCTATTAGATATTTCTACCCTACTATTTTCTGCACTGGGGGCCAGTGTTCCCTCTAAGCTGTGGAGTCTTGTGAGCAAAAATTCCACTTTGTGAGCTACCGGCATTAAACTTGTGAGCGAGCGATTTGGCTCCTGCATAGATTAGTCTGCTCTGGAGCCATCCTTCCTGAGCTAAGACAGGAATGTGTGAGCTGGAGGCTAAAAAACTGTGAGCTAGCTCACGCTAACTCAGCTTAGAGGGAACATTGCTGGGAACCAAAAGAAGCTTACATTCCCCCCCCTCTGCTTCATATTATCCTCAATAAAACAACCCTGTGAGGTACTTTAGGCTGACACAGAGAGAGAAAGAGTAACTGGCTCAAGGGGACCCAGTGAGCTTCCACAGCACAGCAGGGATTCTAACTGCATCTTAAATATCCTAGTCCAACACTGTGATGACTGCACCACAAATTTGTTTCGGAGCCAGACACTGGAGATATGAGTATGAGCTCTTTTTAGAACAGTTGCTGAATCTCAACATGTGGCTACTTATGGCAAATGCCAGCTCTTTCATTTACTTGCAGCCTTCAGTGGGTTTTCCATGAGAAAACTACAGTGACCCATCAGCATGGAGATGATGGCTTCCCTAATGAATTGTAACAGACTTCCTAAAACCAAACCAGGCACAAAATCTGTACTTATTCCCATAACAGAGAGCTGACTCATATGTCAGAAATGTTTGAGTCATCTGAAAGTGTCCCCTTTTCTATTGTCTGATGGGTCAATAGCATATGAAGAATTCATGGAAGGGGGAAAACGTAAGTATGTTTTTTCCTGGAAAAAAAATTAGCAACAACCTTTGTTGGCTTTACATTTCAAAAATATTTATTTGGGTTTTACTCCCCATCTTGCTGGGTACATACATACCATATGTATTCTACATACTTCAGTGCCAAGTGGTTTCTATTGCTCTGCAGCCATACCTTTTCTTCCCTTTAAATTTTTTTTTTCCTGTCCTGAAAACACAGCCTCCCTGCCCCCATTTGCCTCTGGCCTCATCTAGTTCTCTTCTGAAAGAACATCATGTACCTATGCCATTAATTAAGTCTGCTTCATTTGTGCTACATAGAAGAAAAGGGTTAGAAGACTGTCTAGATAGTATTCTTCTTTTCCTTGTACTTATTTTATGAGGAACTGTCGGCGGGATGCTTTGAAAGTTTTTGTGAGCAAGAAGTCACCTCAATTAACCTGAATGACAAAGGAACTAGAAAGCTGTTAATTATATGAATCATTCTCAGATGCAGCAACATGATATTTGGTGACATATTTTTATACTGTCCAGTAGGCAGTGAGTGTATTTATTTATTTACTAGGCATAAGGCCTGTTGTGGAAATAAATACAACGGGCTCTAGAAAGAGGCTCTGGAAGAGTGCCCTGGCTTTGGGCACTCAGTGTCAGTTGGCTGTGGTGACCTCAGCAGAGTATAATGACACAGAGTCCATCATTTTCTCCAGAGGAACTGATCTCTGCGACCTGAAGAGCAGTTGTAATTTTGAGTGATCTCCAGCCCTCACCTGGAGATTGGCAACAATGGTTCCCCAGGAGGAAATGGCTAGTTTAGAGGGTGGAGTCTATGGCATTGTATGTGTCTGAGGTCCCACCCTTCCTCAAACCTCACCCTCTCCAGGCTCCACCCCTCAAATCTCCAGAAATTTCCCAAACTGGAGTTGGAAACCCTCTCTCCCTCCCAGCCAACCATCAACCTACCATTATTTGCCCTCTGACTTCAGCTTTCCATCTCCTCCCCCCTCCCTCCTAGAGAGCAGTTGTAATTCTGAGTGATCTCCAGCCCCCACATGGGGATTGGCAACAATGGTTCCCCAGGAGGAAGTGGCTGGTTTGGAGGATGGAGCTTATGGCATTGTAGCTATTTGAGGTCTCACTCCTCTGTTATGTCCTAATGGTGACATAACAGACTTTTTGTGGCCTGGCTACGATCCATCCTGCAGCGCTTTAATGACACGGACCTGAAGGTAAGGAGAGAGAAATGCCTGCTGGGAGTCCCATTAGTAGAGTTCCTCGGCTTTGCCGTAGATGAACAGGGCATCCATCTGACCCCCAAAAAGATCCGCACCATTACCGAGGCCCCCCTACCGACTTCGAAAGTGGAGCTCCAGGCATTTTTGGGGCTCCTCAACTTCTACAACTCCTTTCTCCCCCACAAGTTAGCCATGGTGGTATCCCTTCATCGGCTCCTTGACAAGCATGCCCTATGTTTAAGCAGACCCCTGAGCCCCATTCAGGAGTCGTGTTTTGTACCATCAATAAACCTATGAGCTGATTTCACTGCAATGTGCCTCTGGACCCAGTACTTTATACCCTCCTCAAACCTCAGCCTCTCCAGTCTCCACCCCTCAAAACTCTAGGAATTTCCCAACCTGGAGTGACAACTCTATCTCCTTCCCAGCCAAGCATCAACCTACCATCATCTGCCCCTCTGATTTCAGCTTTCCATTGCCCCACCCCCGCAGCCTCTACTGTGCTTTGAAGCCCTGACTGCTATGACACATTGGCTGTCATAGGGGGGTCATCTCAGCAGGGTATAATGACACAGAGTCCACCATTTTCTCCAGGGGAACTGATCTCTGCCATCTGAATAGCAGTTCTAATTCTGAGTGATCTCCAGCTCTCACCTGGCAACAATGGTTCCCCAGAAGGAAAAGTAGCCTTTCTCTGCAATGGGGACCAAAGCAGCTTACATCATTCTCCTCTAGTCAACCCTAGTCAGGACTGGTCACAATGAATTTTCTCCCAAAGGCCAAAATAGGTATAGAAAGGGCCTTTTACTGATAGAACCAAGCTTGGTTGCCTAGCAACTGTCAGAATCTGCTGATTCAGACAAAGTATTCCTATTGCTTACAGCTATGCTTTCTGTCTTATTGCTATGCTTCCTATTGCCATGTATGTTTTTATAGATGCTTTTATAACACCTGCCATGTAGTTGCCCCCTCCCTTAGGTAAACCCTCACTTTGGCCAGTATGTATGTAGTCTATGTGACCCCAGGTTTATGACCCTGACCAGGCCTGGTTTGTGTAACTGTCAGAGTGGGAGGATGACAACTTCAAAGTATGGGAACAATGGGCCTCTCACACTCCTGCCTCCGCATTCCATTCGTCCCGGCTGGGACTCCAAGGGAGGACAAGTCCCATCTCTTATCAACGTGCGAAAGCCTCGAGGCCAGCGATTGTTATGTGAAATGGTAACATCTAAGGGGTCTGGTTTGGGAAGGGAAATTTACAACTTGACACCTCACTTACTTTCCTGTGGGAAGCAAACGGCCAGAGACCCTTTTTGCCCGCCGTTTTTCCCCTTTAGTGATTGGCTACCTATGGGTAATTCAAACTGTCTGGAAAGGTATAATAGACCTGCTTCTGTCATTTGCGTTATCTCTGACAATAATCCGAGAAGCTGTACCAATGTAGAGATTGGAAATAAAGAACTGTGTTTCATCAACAAAGATCTGATCCTTGACTACTTTGAGCAGAAGTCTCACAGATTGTCAGAGATCTGTGACTGGGACTTGGCCGTTCCTGACCATGTCGGACGACGGTACTCTTCCCATCCCTGCTACTCCCGAAGACACACCGACCACCCCTGGGGATCAGGGGGCCGGTGGTGGAGGCGGCAGAGGGGAGCCCGAAGTACCAGTGACTACGATTCAAGGGGCTCACTACATCCCGCGCCCACCTCCTCTTCAGAGCGTGACCCCAAGGTACTCATGGAGCAATTTCGGTCGTGGGACCGTAGACTCCTGGGTGCACGATCGGAAAGGGGCACGGGTTTCGTTCCAGGGGGATCACCTCGACCGCGGGAAGCCGAGTTTCCTGGGAGACGAACGCGAGACGACCTACGGAGGAGATTCGTGTCTCCAGTCCCTGGAAGGAGAGAGAACGGGACCATACGGGCCCGATCCTTACCGAGAAGACCAGACTCAAGCCCTCGACCGGATGATGGGAGATTTGCAGTTCCAGCTTACTACCGAGCTGCGAGAGCTAGCCCTCGATCTCCAGTATCAGTTCTGGGACGCCCTCACGGCTATGCAAGCGGCTCAGCAAGCACCAGCCGTGGGAGGACCTCCCACGGTCGGAGTCCAGCAACCGGTGGTGCCTCCCAGAGGAGTCACCGCCCAGGTGCCGCCGCAAGTGCCGCTGCAAGTGCCGCCGCAAGTCCCTCCAGCCGTTCCCCACCAGGTGCCCGCACCCATACCTGCGCCGGCCCCAGTGCCGGCAGGGCCGGTGGTTCGCCCGGCCCCCGCCGATCTGTTGACGGCTACTTTCGATGGGGACCCCGAGAAGTTGCGGTTCTTCCTGCTAGAGATCGAGCGGTTCCTAGACACCTGGGGACATCTCTACCCCACCGAGAGGGACCGGATTGGCTACATCGGGTCCAAGCTGAAGGACACCGCCAGCGATTGGTACGTGAGCCTGCACAACGCCCCCGGGCCTGAGTTGCGTTCGCTGAACAACTTCATGTGGGCCCTCCGACACCACTATGAGGACCCCTTGGGAGAAGAAAAAGCCCGGAACCAACTGCGGAGGTTGACCCAAGGGCGGTCCTCAGTGAGGGACTACACCGATAAGTTCCGACGCATCTCAGCCAAAATTCACGGCTGGACGCAAGATCTGCTCATGGAAAAATATCGAGAGGGCTTAAGCTACGAGGTGTACGAGGCAGTGCTGCGGGCGGGAAGACCAGGATCGTTGGCCGCTTGGATGAGGGCGGCCGCGGACGTGGAAGAGCGCTTCACCCTCATTAAGATGGGAGCTTCATCGACGGCTCTGAGCAAAGCGACGCAGAAGGCGAAACCCAAACCCAACATGCAAGAGATTCGGGACGCCCGCTTCAAGCAGGGGCTCTGCATGAGATGCGGGGAGAGTGGCCACTTCGCCTCGGCGTGTCCTAGAGGAGGGGGAAAAGTTCCGAAGACCTCCACCCTGGTGGCCGGGAGCACCCCCAGCAGAGGAAAGACCTCGTTCAAACCCCGGGCTCTACAGCTGGACGGGGCAGCGAGCGAGCAGGGAGAGCTGGAGCTGACAGAGGCACAGATGTTGGGAAACTCCAACGGCCTGCAGTGAGCGGTGCAGAACTGCAGGTCCCCAGCCATGACGCGCCATCTCCGGTGAGCATCCCTGGCCCCTTATTGTATATGGTAGTGACTGTAATAACCCCTGGGACCGGGACCCATGTCCGAGTCCGAGCCCTGATTGACTCCGGGTGCGCCCGGGACTTGATTAGCCCTTTAGTAGTGGAAGGGCTGGGGCCCAAGGTCACCCCGCTGGGGGAGCCACTCAAGTTCACGCAAATGGACGGTTCGGAAATGAAGGAAGCGTGTGTGGCAGAGACCGAGGGACTAATTGTGGGAACGGGGGAGCATTGGGAAAAGAGAGCCTTCGTCATCACCCCCAACACCCAATTCCACATGGTGTTGGGGAGCCCCTGGTTAAGCTCCCATGATCCTTATATCAAATGGAGCGAGGGGAAGATCTCCTGGGTAGACGAAAAGTGCCAGGGCCACAAATGGGACTCGGGGTGGGGACCAGGACCGCCAGCGCCCCTCCGGGTGGCGGCCCTCACCCTGGTGCCCTCGGCTGTCCCCCGGGAGTATCGAGACTTAATGGGAGTGTTCAGTGAGACCGAAGCGGATGAACTACCCCCCCACAGGCTATCGGATTGTGCCATAGAGCTGATCCCGGGCGAGAAACTTCCAAAGGGAAAACTTTACTCCATGAGTCCCCCGGAGCGGGAGGAACTGAGAAAATTCCTAGACAAGAACTTGGAGCACGGCTTCATCCGCCCTGCTAAATCCCCCTTCGCGGCCCCCGTTCTGTTTCGAAAAAAGAAAGACGGGGGGTTACGGTTGTGCACGGACTACAGAGGACTAAATGTGGTGTCTGCTTCCAACGCCTACCCCCTCCCCCTTATTAAAGACTTGCTAACGGAGGCGGCCAAGGGGAAAGTGTTCACTAAGTTGGATCTCCGAGACGCATATTTCCGGGTGCTCATAAGGGAGGGGGATGAGTTCAAGACTGCCTTTAATACACCTTTGGGACAATTCGAATACCTGGTGATGCCGTTCGGTTTGAGTGGCGCGCCAGGGGTCTTTATGAGCTTAATAAATGAAGTGTTGCACAAGCATTTATTCAAGGGGGTGTTATGTTACTTAGATGATATCTTGATCTACTCTGCTGATAAGAAAGAACATGTGCAATTGGTCCGAGAGGTGCTCTCAACCCTGTTGAAAAATCAGTTATATGCAAAATTGTCTAAATGTGAATTCCATCGAGATTCCATAGATTTCCTAGGGTACCGCATTTCACAGAAGGGACTGGAGATGGACCCTGCCAAGGTAGACGCAGTGGTCCAGTGGGAAGCCCCCCGAATGAGAAAGCAACTCCAAAGCCTGTTGGGATTTTGTAACTTTTACCGCACATTCATAAAAGACTTTGCCACGGTCACCCTCCCATTGACTGAGTTGCTAAAAACCAAAGGGAGGGGCCCGGAAGCGGGGAAGCCAGGGGAGAAAATTGCCTGGACTGGAGAGTGCCAGAGGGCGTTCGAGACTCTTAAGACTCTTTTCACCTCAGAGCCCATTTTGGCTCACCCTGATGAGACCAAGGAATTTGTAGTCCATGTAGACGTGTCCGATGTGGCTATTGGGGGGGCCATCCTACAGCAAGGGCCAGTTGGAAAGCTGCACCCCCTCGCCTACATTTCGAAAAAAATTAATGAAACAGAAAGGAATTGGTCAGTTTGGGATAAAGAAGCCGCAGTTATCCGACTGGCCCTCACTACTTGGAGGCATTGGCTGGAGGGAGCGCAGACCCCTTTTGAGATTTGGACAGACCACACAAATCTAGAAGCGCTGCGCACCCAGAGGTCCCTGAATGCGAAGCAGCTCCGCTGGGCAGATTTTTTCTCAAAGTTTAATTTTGTGCTTAAACACTTTCCTGGGAAAGCCAACTCGTTAGCAGACGCGCTCTCCCGATTACCCCAGCATGAGAGTTCAAAAGAGGAGGTATTCGACTCCATGTTCTCCCCTCAGCAGCTGGGAGGTGCAGTGACCACCAGGAGTCAAAGTAAGCGGACGACAGTAGAGCCGGAAAAGAGCGACTGGGGGGGGGGATTATTCCCCGGAAGAAGTCGAGGAGTTAGAAACGTTAGCAGACTGCTCCCTCCAGGAGAATAAATGCTGGTACCATGGAGATAAACTGGTGGTGCCCCGAAGCAAAAGGAAAGACATATTGCTGACCTGCCACTCCTCTAAATTAGCCGGGCATTTTGGATTTCTAAAGACGCTTAACTTAATCCAGAGGCAGTTCTGGTGGCCGCGCATGCGCAGGGATGTCTCGGACTTTGTCTCTGCTTGCCAGACCTGCTTGATGTGCAAAAGACGGGGGGGGGGGGGAAGTCCCGGGACTATTACACCCGCTGCCCACCCCCTCTCGCCCTTGGGAGGCGATAGCTATGGACTTTATTACAAACCTGCCACCCTCCAAGGGAAAGACTGTAATTTGGGTGGTGGTAGACATGTTTTCTAAACAGGCCCACTTCACTCCATTCAAGCAGCTGCCTACGGCAAAGGGAATGGCCAAGGCTTTCTTCAACCACGTGATCAAGCTGCACGCTTTCCCCAAACGTGTGGTATCCGATAGGGGCAGTCAGTTCGTTGCCAACTTCTGGCGGGAGCTCCTGAAGTTTATGGACATTGAGCCCGCCCTGAGCTCTGGTTACCATCCAGAGACCGATGGACAGTCCGAACGAACTAATCAAATCTTAGAGCAATTTCTGAGGTGTTATACTAACTATCACCAAGACAACTGGGTGGAGTTGCTACCATTTGCTGAGTATAGTTATAACAATGCAGTGCATTCTTCTACTGGCGTTTCCCCGTTCATGGCTGTAGGAGGTTTTGAAGGGAAACCCCTGCCCACAATTGAAAGCGCCTCGGATGCTCCCCCTACAGACTTTAAACGATGGTGGGCAACCCTGCAAGAGTCATGGCCCCTGATAGCAAAAACCCTGGACCAGGCGAAAGAGGACTACAAGAAATATGCAGACTGTGGCCGAGCTGAGGGCTGGGACCTTCAGCCTGGAGACTCTGTTTACCTATCCACAAAGAATATACATGGCTTGCAACCCAGTAGGAAATTAGGGTGGAAATTTGTGGGCCCTTACAAGGTGTTGCGTAAGATCTCTGATGTGTCTTTTGAACTGGACTTGCCCAAATCACTGAGTTCTGTGCATCCTGTTTTTCATTTCAGCTTGCTGAAGAAGAATCCTGGGCCGAATGCATGGCATCCAGTTCCTCCGACACCTCCTCCACTGATGAAGGGGGAGGCACCCCATTTTGAAATATCAGAAATTCTTGATTCTAAGCTGCGTAGGGGCCACCTGTATTATTTAGTTAGATGGCTTGACTTTGGCCCAGAACAAAACGAGTGGGTTCGTTCTGAACATGTGCATGCTCCTAAATTAGTTAAAGCTTTTCATAGAAGGTTCCTGGACAAACCTGGGTAGATTTATTTTCGGGGTGCCAGTGTGTCAGAATCTGCTGATTCAGACAAAGTATTCCTATTGCTTACAGCTATGCTTTCTGTCTTATTGCTATGCTTCCTATTGCCATGTATGTTTTTATAGATGCTTCTATAACACCTGCCATGTAGTTGCCCCCTCCCTTAGGTAAACCCTCACTTTGGCCAGTATGTATGTAGTCTATGTGACCCCAGGTTTATGACCCTGACCAGGCCTGGTTTGTGTAACTGTCAGAGTGGGAGGATGACAACTTCAAAGTATGGGAACAATGGGCCTCTCACACTCCTGCCTCCGCATTCCATTCGTCCCGGCTGGGACTCCAAGGGAGGACAAGTCCCATCTCTTATCAACGTGCGAAAGTCTCGAGGCCAGCGATTGTTATGTGAAATGGTAACATCTAAGGGGTCTGGTTTGGGAAAGGAAATTTACAACTTGACACCTCACTTTCTTTCCTGTGGGAAGCAAACGGCCAGAGACCCTTTTTGCCCGCCGTTTTTCCCCTTTAGTGATTGGCTACCTATGGGTAATTCAAACTGTCTGGAAAGGTATAATAGACCTGCTTCTGTCATTTGCGTTATCTCTGACAATAATCCGAGAAGCTGTACCAATGTAGAGATTGGAAATAAAGAACTGTGTTTCATCAACAAAGATCTGATCCTTGACTACTTTGAGCAGAAGTCTCACAGCAACAGGCACTGAGGGAAAAGTAGGGTTGCCAGCTCTGAGTAGGGAAATATCTGAAGATTTGGGGGGTGGATCCTGTGGAGGGCAGCGTTTGGGGGGGCAGAAGGACTCAGCAGGGTATAATGTGATAGGGTCTACCCTCAAAAGCAGCCATTTTCTCCAGGGGAACTGATCTCTGCCATGTGGAGATCTTGTAACAGCAGGAGATCTCCAGGTCCCACTTGAAGATTGGCAATCCTAGGGGAAAGTCAGCCACACAGCAGGGGGTTGAAGAAAATGGTTTGATGGCCACTGGCCCATCTTATTAGCCAGCCAGCCATGGCAGAGCCAAGCAGGAGAGACAGCCATTTTTGCAGTTTATTATGACAGGAAAGTACTCATGTGCCATTGGCTGGGTGCTGGGTCTGCTCCTCTTCCCCACCCACTCCCACTTCAGTCACTGTTCTCTGTCAAAATAATTGCCAAATGGCTGGCCCACCTGATGGAGACAGTTCTCCTGCTTGGCTCCTGTGGGACTATTCCTTCAGTGGCTGTGGCTAGGCAATCAAGCTTGGTTCTATCAGTAAAAAGACAAAGGAAGGAAACCCTTTTCAGGCCTTTGTGAGGAACTCATTGCGGCCAGTCCTTTTTTTTAAAAAAAGTTTTTATTGATTTTCTCTATAACTACATCTACTTCGCTAATTTCTAAGCTACATTTACCTTATACAGAGAGTGCTTTATCATTTGCTTAATACTACCATATAACATATAATAATTATGAAGCATTTTAAACCTTGGTTAATTTTCAATTAGAATTGTTACTGCTGATATTAAGAAAAAACAAAAAAGCTATTTGACAGGCATACCCCTTTAGAGGGATGCTTAATTATACAAAGTATATGAAATACATAAGTGCAATTTCCAATAAAACAATTCAGTTCTTATTTCTTCTTTCGTCCTCTTCTTGTCTTTACAGTCTCTTCTTGTACTTTTGGAGCTGCTGCTCCTTTTTCCGAGTCAGAAATTTCTTCTTCACTCTTGGAGCTGTCAAATCCGTAGATACTTTCTTGCGAAGCCAGTGAACCATCTGAGTCTCTCTCGTTTTTCTTTTCTTTGCTTTTTTCCAAAAAATTTTTTGCCTGTTGGACAGAGTCAATCTTACACTTTTTATCTTTGATGCTGAAGCTTAGTCCTTCCGGAACGTTCCACCGATAGATAATGGATTCAGACTGTAACCAAGATGTCAATTTCCCATAGGCTTTCCTTCTTTTCCTTATTTCAAATGGAATATCTTTCATCACTTTAACTTCTTCTCCTTTGATCTACAGAACCGCTTTATTTGTGGTTCTAAGCACCACATCCCTTGTTGATTTTTTGGAGAACCTTATCATAATTTCACCAGGCAGGCTTTTCTTTTTGGTATAATCTGGATAGGTTCTGTAAACCATATCCATGTCGCTTTTTAATTCCGCTGCTTTTAAGCCTGTTACTGGTTCAAGCGCTTCACTTAGCAGGTTTTTAAGGTCTTCTCCTTTATTCTCTGGCACATTCTGAAGTCTTAGGAAAAAATTTGATCTTTCCATCTGTAATTTCAAAAGCTGATCAGAATGGAGAGCCTTTTCTTTCTCCGCTTTTTGTAGCCTTGAATCCTGATTTTTTACTGAAGTCTTTACTTCCAGAAGTTCTCGCTGCAGCTTCACTGTAGTTTTATTCGACTCCTTCAGTTCCAGCTGCATTTTATCCATCTTGACGTTGAGAGCTGTCATTTGGTCCACTAGAGGTCGCAATAACGAGGAGAACACAGTGCTCATCTCTGTGGTATCAACCTTTGAACTTGGAGCTGTACTTCCTAGTTTGGGGGAAGGTTTCGTTTTCCCCGCCATTGTTGAGGCTGTGCTTTTTGTTGATAGTTAGATAAGATGAACAAAAGAAGCAAATTCTCAGACTGCGCTTATGACTTGTTAAAGTTTATATCCTCTAAAGCACGATGCTGCCATCCAGCAAGCCAAGCGTACTATTTTTCATGCAGTAACGCCACGTAAAGAGTCTCGTAAGTACGCCGGTCTCGAGGGGGGGGGTTCACTCCACCCACCCGCTGTGCTCTGTTTATTTTACTTCAGACTCACATTTATTCCATGCGTAACTGTAAGTTCAAGCCTCATAGCTTCGCACTCTCTGCTGCTTCACGGATTTGCGCTTTCAGCCATACGGCTCCCGCGGCGGGGGAACCTATGGGGGTGATGAAAAGGGACCTTGATCCCTCGGTCGCCACCGTAGGGAGAGATCCCCTTCGTGCCACCCCAAGCAGAGCCCCCTCACTGGGGTCTCTGGGGGCTCGGCACCTGTCCAGAGCCCCTTCTTCCCGCCGGGTACAGATTGCGCTCCCGCAGTTGCAGAGGAGCGCGTCCGCCATCATCGCAAGTCTTGCCGGAAGTCCTCATTGCAGCCAGTCCTGACTAAGGTTTCCAGCTCCAGGTTGGGAAATTCCTGGATATTCTGTTTCTAAGGAGGCCAGTCTAAGGAAGCCAGAGTTTAGGGAGGGGAAAGGCCTCAGCTGAATAGAATGCCATAGAGGCCACCCTCCAACGCAGTTATTTTCTCCAGAGGGACAGAGAGATCTGTTGTCTGGAGTTCAGTTGTGATACCCAGCAATCTTCAGGCTCCACCTGGAGGTTGGCTACCCTAGGCATAGCAGTTAGTGCTTCAGAGCAGGGTCTGCCAGACCCAGGTTCTTGCTGTGGAAGCTGACTGGGTGATTTTGGACCAGTCACATACTTTCAATGTAACCCCCTCCCCTGCCCACTTCCAGGTTGGCCACTTTAAGACAGAGGCCTTTAAAGATCTCCATGCATAACAAATAGTTAAAAAATCCATTACAACCAAATGCGTTTTGGCTACAAGGTGGTACAAATTATTTTTAAAAATTAATATTTAAATATTTTTTAAAAATCAGTCTTACAAATTATTAAAATACACACCATATAGTAAAATTATTCACAATATTAAATACAGCAGTTATGACCTAAGTTTTAGAATACGCACAAGAAGTACGGCCAATTCATTGATTAACTAAATTCCATTTAATAAGGATTCAATAAGGACAATCAAAATTAATTTTTCAGATTGAGGCTGTTTATGGTCCAAATAACTCTGTAAGGAAGGTCAGAGTGAATCATAGCTCTATGGTGTGTATATCCACATGCAGATAGATATACACATATATATCCATGGTGGTAGCTCCCACACGTTGCTGCCACTGTGGCGGTGCTCCAAGGTGAGTTGTGGGGCTTGGAGACACACTGGACAGCAATGACGGGAGACTGGACCCCCCACTTGTCTATATACTATTAGCAACATGTGGCCCCATCTGTGGATAGCTAAATCCATGATTCAGGGCCACGAAGACTCCAAAGAGATTTTCCTGCAAATTTGGGGGGCCCCCTAGGTTTGCAGAAACCCCCCAAATCTTAACAAAATATATAGGGGTTTTAAAGCCCCCCATATACAATTGCATTGTCTGTACAGGTGCAGACATTGCTCTTACCTGATCAGAGCAGAGCCGCCACAGCCCAGCGTGGTGACAGATGCCAGCAGTCATGCCAGGCGCGGCCTCAGCATCAAAGCACACTGGCAGCCATGCTGGGACCAGCTGTGGTGGTGGAGGACCCCCAGGAGTTGCTGCAGCCCAGTTGCAGTAGAGGAGAATGCCTGGATCGCTGCGGCCCAGCCACAGTGGAAGAGGACTCCCAGCAGCCACCATGTCCTGGCCACAACAGCAGAGGACACCCAGCAGCCGCACCAGGCTTGGCAGTGGCAACAGAGGATGCCAGCAGGCATGCCAGGTCCAGCCATGGTGGAAGAGAACTCCCAGCAGCCACTGAGGCTGGGCTGCAGGAGTGGAGGACACCTAGAAGCTGTGCCGGGCTTGGATAAAGCAGAGGAGGATGCCAGATGCCAGGCTGAGCAACAGCGGAGGAAGATGCTGGGTTCATCTCCCCCCAACAAGTCTCCCACCCCCCTCTGAGCTGCAAAGGAGGGAAGAATCACTGGGACAAGGCCTAGTGATCTTGGGGCAGTTCTACATTCCCAGAATTATTTACCCCACAGGCAGGGGGGAATGGCCATTGAAAACACCTGGATGTCTCCGGATGGGCAGGTGGCCTGCCTCCCCCACCTTGGCCAGCCAACTCTCTGACAGAAGGTCTGAGCTTGATGCACCCAAGACCTGTGCAATGCAGAAGAAGTGGTGCCAAGAGGTGAGGCAGGGGAGAAAGAGCCCATCCCACTGGCCCCCATGTGAGAGGCAAGATGAAAGAGGCAGACACTGGCACCCAGCCAGGCCCCCCAAGCCCCACATGAGGTAAAGTGAGACAGAAAGCAGCACCCAGTGGCGCCCTGTGTGAGGCAAGTCAAGGCAGAGGTTGGCGCCTACACAAGGGAAGGCAGAGAGTGGCACCCAGTCCAGCTGAGCTGCACATGAGGCAAGGGAGCTGGTGGTGCCCTGCATGGCCAAGCTCCATGAAAGGGCCATGGTTTTTCTAAGTAGAGGGAGCCGGGGTAGGGATGGGTGGACAACTGAAGGTGGGGAGGAGATTAAGGTAGGTTGGTTGAAGAGAAGGAGGCAGGAAAGGGGGGTGAGGTAATGGAGGCTTTCAAGGTAATAGTGGGGAGAGGGAAATAAGATTTACCCCACAAGTCCCTGTGGTCTTCCCACGTTAAATCTGATTGGAGTCATAGTTTTGCTTATAGCCTACTTTAATTGCATCATATGAGATGTAGCACAAAATCTCCACAAAATGGGAGGCATAATTCAAGCAAAAATATCTCCATTCAAATGTTGACCATGGTTTGTCAAAGACCCATGATAATGGTATGACCAGATTGGTGTCTTTTATATCTCCAAGGGTTTTTTTGTTTTTGTTTTTTTGGTGGGGAGTGGGGAATTGGCAATGATATTTATTTTGACTTAATGCTTAGTATCTGGTGAAGCCATAATATAACAGAGAACTTTCTAAATATACTGGGGCAGATCCTAAGAACTGCATCCTAAGCAGCACTCCTATAACAGAACTTTACCAACTCTCCCTTCCTATGGCACCCTGCAACACTCCCTGATTATGGGGTGGTGGACCCACAGGAACTTTGTAGGGGCTTCAAGAGGGTCTGGAGTGGGAGGGGAAATTTGGAAAAAACCTTATCAGGGCAGAAATGCTGATTGCATGAGCTGAAGGATTTAATGGTGGTGTGACGTATGATGCCACCATACCACTCCTACGCTCCAACCGTATAAAGACCAACAATATATGGTGGCTTATTGAAGGTACATTGAATCTGAGGGTACATTGGAATATATTTATCGCAATAATTATATCCACTTGGATTATTTGAAATGCTGAGCAGTTTAAAGAGCAATCCAATGCATATTTAGAAGTCAACTCTGTTTAGGATTGCCCTGTCATTTCTGTTTTCCTTACAGACCTTCATCCCACTCAGTGCAGCTTTGGTGCGTGTGTTCTTCTGTCTTTCCCTACCTCTGATAGCCCAAGCACTTTTACAACCTTCAGATGTGATATTATATTGTTATTTAGTAAGAAAGCCACTTCCACTCTTTATTGAACTCGCAGCCATAGGCCTGGCTTTGGGAAATTCCGAAAGCTTTGTGAATGTGTTTTCGGGACAGCAGTCTGTATATTGGTACAAACTGTACTCACACATGTTCCTCCGTCCTATACTGATTTATGTAGACACGATTTAGATTATTTGGAGTGGTCTCTTTCTTTCCAAAAAATCTTACAGGGGCATACGGCCAATTCATCAAATGCCAATGTAACAGTAAAATATATATTATACAATAATATAGTAGTAATTGTACAATGAATACGTTTTATTGGCATCTCAAGCTCTGTACCCTGTGAAATGATTTATTTGATAACTATTGAGTAAACCTGATCTCATGTTGACTAATTCCCAGCATTCAAACATTAAAAGCACGTCTTGAGAGAAGGCCTGAACTAGAATCCCAGCTCGTGTTCAGTGTCTTGCTATTGTTGTTTCCAAATGCTTCTGCCTGACTGTTCAAAAAGCAACTTACTACAATCTCATCACACTCAGGAAGCTATGTAGAGTTCCCTTTCGGTAATATATGATGTTTAATGGAAAGAACATAATATCTGTATGGTCCCTTTGCAATAGAATTTATGCAGTAGATATATTTAGTAGAATCATTAGGCCTATAGAGTTATTTACTTGTTGATTTGTGTCACCTTTCCACCTGATCATGGCTCCCAAGGTGGCAAACACACGCACAGACACAAAAATATTTGAACAATTAAAACATCATTAAAATTATAACATCATTAAATAAAAAACCATAACTAACAATTCAAGAGAAGGGCCAATTACTGTTATTGGGGGTAGGCCAACAAAAAAGTTTTCACCTGGTGGCAGAAACACAAATAGAGGAAAACAGATGAATGTCCCTATGGAGGGAGTTCCAAAGTTTTGGTGCCACAACTGAGAAGGACTTTTCTTGTGTCTCCACCCATCTAGCCTCAGATAGTGGGGGCAACTGAAGCAGGGCCTCCTACGATGTCGGGAGTGGGTAGATTCATGCTGAAGAAAGCAGTCCTTAAGGTATGGTGGTCCCATGCTGTGCAGGGCTTTAAACCAGCACCTTGAATTGAGTACAGAAATAAACTGGAAGCCAGTATAGCTGGAACAAGACTAGAGTGATATGATCCCTACCACCCACTCCAGTCAACATTCTGGCCAGAACATTCTGTACCAATTGCAGCTTCTAGTCTTCAAGGGTAGCCCCATGTACAGCATATTGCAGTGATCCAGTCGAGATGTTACTAAGGTATGTACCACAGTGGCATGATTTTTTTCTGCCTAGGAAGGGCTTCAACTGGCTCACCGGCAGAAGCTAGTGAACGGCACCTCTAGCTACAGCTGCCACCTGTTTTATCTAACAGGAGGCCTGGGTCAGCTGCAAACCTGCTCCTTAGGGGGAATGCAACCCCATCCAGAACAGGAGATAACCCATTTCCTGGCTCAGACCTTCATCCCACCAGCAGCATCTCCATTTTGTTAGGATTAAGTTTCAGCTTGTTAACCCTCATCCTTGTTTCCTGAATCCTTGAAACAACATGTAGAGGTGGGGGAATGCACAGGCATTATTATAGTTGAAGGCCTCCATTTATCTAGTGTGTATTACAGGTTCACTTAGAATACAAAATGCCAGAATTCCAAGAAAGTTGCTTGTCAGTGATTACTAGGACCAGTGACATTGAGTGGTTAGATTGTTTGGCCAGTGTATAAATATTAAAGCTACTTTAAATGACTCTTTTTATATTGGCTGTTACCACATGGTAGGCATTCATGTTCTCTGTATAGGCTGTGTTCACATGCCAGTGATTCTTCAAACAGCTCCCACTGCTGCTGTGAATGCAGTTGCCTTCACCATGGCAACAGAGAGTCCACACAACATCCCTCCCTCCTGCCACATACACACTTCCCTTGCCTCAGTCTCTGGGACTGCCATTTCAGGGAGCTTTTTAAAATGGCGGTTGCTGGCTTTCTGTATGGCAAAAAGATTTAAACGATATATTGATATTATCTACTATTTCCTCTAAATTCCCAGCCTTCATTTACAAAAATAAGTTTCTAGTGTTGCCCCTTAGCACCGCCTACTGAGACCCATGCCTTTTTGTACCCGAAATCCTCTGGCCAGATGAATCCATGGATTTGATATCGATTCTCTATTCAGGTATTTTTTAAAAGTAGTAGTTTTTCTGCCTGTATGCTCCTTAATATTATAGATTAATTAAAGATATTTTGTCTGATCCTCCAAAGCTCCTCACACCCATGGTTATGAATCACCCTGATTTACAGAATAACTGAGGCTTTCAGCATCTCCCTCGCATTCAAACATATCTCTATTATATGGATGTTGAAAGCTGTTGAAAGAAGATATTGGTATATGTTGTTAAATAAGGATAGGACTGTTCAGGATCAGGCCTCCCACCTCAGCACTTATCTCTGAGGAGACGGAGGCCTCCAGACGGTGCCAAGGGAACCATCCAGGGAGGACTGCAGAAGCCCAATGTAACGTCACAGAAGCAGCTTCCCGGGTCACCACAATGCCCAGAGACACTGGGCAGGCCAGGGGCTGGCCAACAGCCAACCACCATGGGCCAGGAGCATGAGGCAACAAGGGTGGCAGAGGAGCAGCAGAACCCACCCCAAGCAATGGCCTTTTCATCATCTGTTGTGGGAGCTGGGAAGGAATTTTTGGAAGGGCTGGGCAAAGGCCAGCAGGGGCCAGTGTAAGGCCTCTCATGGGGGAGGGGCACGGGAAATGTGATCCCAGGCAGGCAGCTGCCCATTGGGCCTAGGACCCACTACTCCCATAGGCCCATCCCCTAGGATAGAGGGAGCGGGTGAGGCCAGAGTTGCTCCACTCCCTGACAGTCCTTTAAAAGGTGCACCCTAGGAGAACCAGGGAGGAAAGGCAAGCAGGGAGAGGTTACTGGTGGGAGTGGGAAGAGGGTGCTGTAAACGTTTGGGTGTGCAAAGGGAAAATAATGAAAAGAGATACGCAGAGGTAAAAGGGAACATTATGATTCAGTGGTTTAGATATTTCCAGGTCAGAGATAGGATAGAAGCTCTTAAAAGAAAAGGCTTCTCCTTGTCCCTGTTTTCAGATTTTGAGACTATTTGCAAAAATTATGACAGGGGCTCAAGAGGCCTCATCTTCTATTTATAGTTATTCTCATAAAGGTCTTCACAGAAGACCTTGCACAGGATAAATGGGAATTGGACCTGGGTAGGGTACTCTCACAGAATGGCACCAGGTTTGGAACTCAGGTGCTCATTCCTCAAAATTTTTTAATATTCAGCTCCAGGCTTTTAAGATGCAGACCAGGTGGCAGTGCTCCCCCTCCAGGCTACACAAGATAAACAAGGGGATCAGCCGGGCCCGTTGTGTTGGAAGGGATGTGGCCAAGTTGGCACATTCCGACATCACTGGTGGGGTTGCCCGGTCATCCGGGGATTCTGGCAAGATGATTTAGCTAGGATCGGTAGAATGGTAGGTCTGAGGAAGAGTAAGAAGGCTTTGATTTCTATCCCACAGACTAGCCATTGCTTCCAAATGGAAAGCAAAGGAAACAACTATAGGACTGTGGTTCGATAAACCATGGACACATTTTGTGATGGGAAGGATCATTGGTCTAAATCCCCACTCCTGTGATGATACGAACAGCACTTTAGTAGTTACCTGGCTCCCAATACTGCAATACCTAGCTAAAAATGAGATTATTTCATCTAATGTACACTATCAGGACTAGATTTATTTCTGCGCATTTGGTTGTTAACTGTCTCTTGAGGGGGTTATGCCCATAATATTATGGGCTTAATGGGTTATGGTTATGGGTTATGCCCATAATATTATGGGCTTAATGCCCATAATAGTATGAATACAAGAAGCGGGACCCGCAATACTCATGTGTGTGGGGGAAGTATTTCCCACAGCTCAGGGCCTGTTGAAGCCGGAGAAGCTCCAGAGGAATTCTGGAGGAGGAGGAGCGGTAGCAGAAGAGCCCTTATCCCTCCCCTCCAGCGGTGGCAGTGAGGCTGGCCTGCCAAGCCTTCTCTCCCCCCCCAGCAGCAGTGAGGCTGGCCCACCAATCCCTCTCTCCACCCCGGCGGTGGTGGAGGTGAGGCTGGCCCACCAAGCCTTCTCCCTCTGCCCCCAGTGGCAGTGGCAGCAAGGCTGGCCCGCCAAACCTTCTCTCCCCCCCAGCAGCCATGGCAATGGACAGTTCCCAGAGCATTCTCTGCGCATGTGCAGGGAATGCTCTTTTACCTTTGGGGCGGATTTAAGTATCCCTCAATTTTTTTTTAACTTTTCAGATTTTTCTGCACGCCTGGGGAGTCCCCCAAGCATGCAGGAAAATCTCTTTGCCCCCTAGGTGCCCCCGATGTGCGGACTTAGATGTCCGCATGCAGGGGGTGCCTTGGCTATTAGATATATAGATGTTACTTACCTTCCTACCACCGTATATGTGTTATTACTTCTTTCCTTTGCCTGTTTTTTTCATGATGATACATGTACTTTTGCATTATATTTAATAAATTTGATTTTAAAAAACTCAGGAAGATAATAGAGTCTTTAAAAATCACTTACTGATTAGATGGGTAGAATGGGTGAATTTCCCCTTAACCATGTTGCTGAGCATGCAAATACCTGTTTGCAATTTCCTGTATGCTTGTTATATAATGTGGTTTTAATCGTTCTGGGTTCTGAGGCTATTTTTTCACATAGCGCAAAGATGAAAGAACAGTGGGACCTTGTGATTAGCCACCCAACTTTTAATTGATATTTATTTTTAAAACTGTTCTTGGAAGGAGAGGGCAAAAATAACTGGCAAAATGAAACAAATCAGTTGCAATTTCAGACGAGAAGTATGAGGTCCAAGTTTTGCCATGTGCCACTTTATTTAAGGTTCACAATGTTCAGGAGCATCCAAACAGAGAGGCAAGCATGAAGCAAGTTGGAGCACATTTGTGGAATGTTGTTATTGCCACTCTGCCTCAAACCAAGTTTCCTGCTGTCCTCCCACATTTTCTTTTTTCCCTTTACTGATGTCTGATTCAAATTGTATTTGGCTGGCTTGCAAGCAGGATGACTGAGTTCACACTGTGGATCCATTGATGGTTTTGTGTGAATCATGGACATTGAGTTGGAATTCCTAAGAACACTTTCCTGTGAGTAAGCCCCATTGAACAAAATGAGAATCTCTGTTGCCCATAATGGTTTGCTAGCCATGTCCAGCCATTTTGGCAACAACCAGAAACGCTTGTGTATTCTGGGAGCCATGGAGCTCAATTAGTGAATAGTCTTCATTAGCACTATGTTGTCACTTTTGCAGCTCGTTTGAAGTTGTAAGAACTGGGTTGGATCCAACAGAAAATTTCCACTTATGCTAGAGCTCTTGCATTAGTAGAAAGATAAGGAAAAGACCACAGCGGCTGATAGCACTAAACAGATTTACTGTATTCTCACTTGCATTTCTGCCTGCAAAAGATCTTGTTCAACCAATTTGTGGGTACCACAACCAGATCTTGTGCAACCAGTTTGTGGGTACAATGGTGCTGCACAAGTACTTGAACATGTGGAACTGCATTAAGTCTGTTTATGTTTCTACTTGTGCACTGCAGGATTCAAGCTGTGGTTTGGAAACAGTGCCATGTATTGGTCAGTTCACTTTTCTTTCTAAGTGGGTGCAAACAGCACTATGTCAGATCCCTAGTTAAGACACTCTCCACGGTTTCTTTATTTAAAAGTTTTATTCAGAAATATGCTTACTCAAGATTGGTTGTTTGTCAGGAATGTCAAAAGTATGCCAAAATCCCAATACTATAGAAAAGGTTGAAAGCACCCCACATCCCATCCCCATACATCACACTCTGCCCCGTGTTACTATGCCAACCATGATAGATATAAAGTTGCTATCTACTATGCCCAGCAGGGAAAGTCTCCAAGGTCATTCTCATGAGAAGCCATCTTGAATTGAAAAGTTATTGCTACAAGTTACCAGCAAGCATCCCCCATATTCCCTCCATAGGAATGTCCCTCCTTCCGAAAATAGGGCAGGGTGAACAGTTCAGTTAGAGAAGAAATGAAAGTGAGGAAAAAGAAGACAATGGTCAAACTGGAACCTTGACAATCTGCCCCTCTAAAGACCAGCTCACCCCCCTGGTTTATGTGGGTTGCCCTTATGGAACGCACGAACCAAACGGGAAGCCTTCACATGTTTGGCTGCCACCCACTCTTAAAGTTCAGGCCCAAAGTCTTTCCATTTCACAAGGTAAAAGAGTTTGCCACAAGATATTTTAGAGTCCAAAATAAGCTCTACCGCCTGGTGTGAGATTGTCCCAATAGATATAGTCCACAACAGGTCTCCTTAAATGAAACCTTGGAACACAAAGCATTGTGAATTAAGCAGTAAACGTCAAGGCAACTCAGGAAGTATTGCAAAGTGTAACACAGCAACTTCATTGATCATGGCAAGACAGTCACCCAGGCTTATGGCAGTTAGCCTATGCTTAACTGACATCCAGTGGGGTTCGCTGTCAACCATAAGGGAGGGGTGGAGCCAGAGGACAACGAGTCCAGGGTGAGGGTCCAGGGTCTCTCTTCAGAAGACTGAAATGAAATACAGGGTGCACATGATGTAAGTTCTTCGGCAACTCCCCCTCTACGGTGACCTCGTTAATTACCCTTTTCACTGGGAAGGGACCAATATGCTTCCACCCCAGTTTCCTGCCAGGTTTCACCCCCTGTAGGTGCTTGGTGGAAATATATACAGTGTCACCAGGTTGTAGATTCCATTCAGGATGTTGGTGTTTATCAGCTTGTTGCTTATAATCCTCTTTGGCTTTATTTAGAGGTGTGTGTTTTTTTGCAAAGTTTCCCATCCTTTCATCAGGGTAGACCACCAAACCTGAGCATCCCCCGACATGGGTTCACTCAAGTCCAAAGTTGGCAAGGGGCCCCCTTCATAACCATGTACAAGGGGGACATGTCTGTCGAGCTATGGATGGAATTATTATAACTATATTCTGTAAAAGGCAACAGTTGCACTCAATCATCCTGCTGATAGTTAATGAAACACTTCAGAAACTGTTCCAACACTTGACTGATACGTTGTGAGAGTTCTGCTCAAAGTAGTCAAGGATCAGATCTTGGTTGGTTAACCACAGTTCTTTATTACCTATTCCTACATTAGTACAGCATCTCGGGTTATTGTCAGAGATGAGACAAATAATACAAGCGGGTCTATTATACCATTCCAAGGAGTTTGAATTACCCATAGGTAGCCAATCCCCTCAAGGGAAAATTGGCGGGCTAAAAGGTGTCTTGACCGTTTGGTTCACACAGGAAAAAAGTGAGGTGTTAAGCAGTAAATTTCCCTTCTCAAACCAGACCCCTCAGTTCACATAACAATTCATGGCTCCAAGGTTCTTTAGCATGAGATAAGAGATGAGAGCCATCCTCCCCTTGAAGTTACTGCCGGGGCAGCTGGAATGCGGAGGCAGAGATGAGAGGCCTCCTTGTTCTCACCCTTAAGGGTTGTCACCCTCCCGACCAAAACAGGATGAATACAAGGTCCAATACATAATGACTAAAGGTTACAAAGGTTACATAGTATGCATGCAAGAATACATTGGCTGAATTGACAGATTCTGACACCCTGCCCTCCCCATAATTCTCTTCACCTAGCTTTGTCAGGGAACATTTTATGAAACAGTTTAGTCAGCTTGGGGGCATGAACATGTTCTGAACGAATCCATTCATTGTGTTCCGGGCCAAAATCCAACCATCTAACTAAGTAATACAAGTGGCCCCTTCTCATCTTGGAGTCAAGGATTTCAGTTATCTCGTAGTGAGGACTCCCCTCCTTCATCAGTGGAGGAGGAGCTGGAGGAACTGGATGCCATGCATTCGGCCCAGGATCTTTCTTCAGCAGGCTGAAATGAAACACAGGGTGCACAGAGCTCAGTGATTTAGGCAGTTCCAGTTCAAAAGACACATCAGAGATTTTACGTAGCACTTTATAAGGTCCAACATATTTCCATCCCAATTTTCTGCTGGGTTGCAACCCATGGATATTTTTAGTAGAGAGATAAACAGAGTCCCCGGGCTGAAGATCCCATCCCGGTGCTCGCCCTCGGTCCGCATACTTCTTGTAGTCCTCTTTGGCATGGTCCAGGGCTTTTCCTATTAATGGCCAGGATTCTTGGAGGCTGGACCACCAACTTTTAAAATCCGAGGGGGGGGCTTGGGGGTCCTCCTTAAGAGTAGGGAGTGGTTTCCCTTCAAAACCTCCTACTGCCATGAAAGGTGAGACCCCTGTGGATGAATGCACTGCATTATTGTAGCTATATTCTGCAAAGGGCAGCAATTCCACCCAATTATCCTGGTGATAATTTGTGTAACATCTTAGGAATTGCTCTAGAATTTGATTAGTTCGCTCGGATTGGCCGTCGGTCTCTGGGTGGTAACCCGAGCTTAAGGCAGGTTCTATGTCCATTAATTTCAAAAGCTCCCGCCAGAAGGTGGCAACGAACTGACTTCCGCGGTCAGAAACCACCCTCTTCGGAAAAGCATGTAATTTGATCACGTGGTTGAAGAAAGCTTTAGCCATCCCTTTGGCGGTGGGCAATTGCTTGAAGGGGGTGAAATGGGCTTGTTTAGAAAAAGTGTCTACCACCACCCAAATCACCGTTTTTCCCTTGGAGGGGGGCAAATTGGTGATAAAGTCCATGGCTATGTCTTCCCAGGGTCTTGACGCAGTGGGTAGGGGGTGCAGCAATCCTGGGACTTTCCCCCCCCGTTTTTTACACATTAAACAGGTTTGGCATGCCGAGACGAAGTCCGAGACGTCCCGGCGCATGCGCGGCCACCAGAACTGACGCTGGATCAAGTTAAGTGTCTTTAGGAAACCGAAGTGCCCGGCTAGCTTTGAGGAGTGACAATTTAGCAAGATTTCCTTGCGTTTGGTCTTAGGCACCACTAATTTGTCCCCATGCAGCCAACAGTGGTCCTCTCTCTTGGAACACTCTTCCAAAGTTTCCAGTTCCTCTATTTCTTCTGGAGCATACTCCCCCCCCCCACTGGCAATTTCCCGTGTTGAGCTCGGCTTTCTTTGCTTTGCTCCGGGTGACTACCACCCCTCCCAGCTGCTGGGGGGAAAACATGGAATCGAACACCTCTTCTTTTACACTCTCATGTTGGGGCAATCTGGACAATGCGTCTGCCAGGGAGTTAGCCTTCCCAGGAAAATGCTTTAGCACGAAGTTAAACTTGGAAAAGAAGTCAGCCCAGCGCAGCTGCTTGGCATTGAGGGACCGCTGAGTGCGCAACGCCTCCAGGTTCTTATGATCAGTCCATATTTCAAACGGAGTTTGCGCTCCCTCCAACCAGTGGCGCCACGTAGTGAGCGCTAACCTAATGGCTGCGGCTTCCTTGTCCCACACCGACCAATTCCTTTCCGTTTCGTTAAATTTTTTTGAAATGTAAGCCAAGGGGTGCAGTTTTCCCTCCGAGTCACTTTGTAAAATGGCCCCCCCCATGGCTACATCAGAGGCATCTACATGAATTATAAAGTTTTTCGTCTCATCCGGGTGTGCCAAAATGGGCTCAGAAGTGAAAAGGGTTTTTAAAGTCTCAAACGCCTTCTGACACTCCCCATTCCACGCCAATTTCTCTCCTGGCTTTCCGGCCTCGGGCCCCCTCCCCTTGGTTTTTAATAGGTCCGTTAAGGGAAGGGTGACTTTGGCAAAGTCTTTGATGAAGGTTCGGTAAAAATTACAAAATCCTAAGAGGCTCTGCAATTGCTTTCTCGTTCGCGGAGCCTCCCATTGCACCACTGCCTCCACCTTCCCCAGGTCCATTTCCAACCCCTTCTGAGAAATGCGGTAGCCCAGGAAGTCCACGGACTCACGGTGAAACTCGCACTTAGACAGATTCTGACATACGTTCTGTTTGCCCATCCGTTTGGGGATGGTAACCACTATTCAATCCCTGCTCAATGCCCAACAGGTTTAACAACTCCTTCCAGAACTTAACAATGAACTGTGTGCTTCTGTCTGAAATTATTTTATGTGGCAAAGTATGTAACCTCACAATGTGTTGGATAAACAACCTTGCCAGTTGCTTGGCAGTTGGCACTTGCTTGCATAGGACAAAATGTGCCTGTTTGGAAAACAAGTCCACCACCAACCAAATGACTGTTTCCCTCTGACTGGCGGGCAGATCCGTAATAAAATCCATGGATACTAGAGCCCAGGGTCTCTTGAGGGTTTCCAATGGTTGCAGAGGACCGGATTCTTTTTCTCCCCTCCTCTTGCTCATAATGCAGGTTTGGCAGGAGGCCTTGTACTTAGTATTATCCCCCCTCATGCGAGGCCACCAGAACTGCCTTTGAATCAAGTGCAAGGTTTTCAGGTACCCAAAATGTCCCAACAATTTATTATCGTGCCCCACAGATAAAACTTCCCCTTGTAGGGCATCTGGCACAAATACTTTGTCTCCTCTATACCAACAGCCATTTTCCCTTTTCACCAAGGTGCCCTCCTTCTCGATAGCTGTCAGATCCTCAGGAGAGCAGGAAGCTTCCAGCTTCTCAATCCAGTCACCCAGCTCCCAATCCCCCCCTTCTTAGCTTGTGCTCTAGTTGTCACCGCCCCTCCCAGTTGTGCCAGCGTGGACATTGTATCTATGACCCCATCATATTGGCTGTCGTATTGTGGGAGGTGGGTCAGGGCGTCTGCTTGGAAGTTGAAACTTCCCGGGGAGGTGCTTAAGTGTGAAACGAAACTTAGAGAAAAATTCTGCCCAGCACAACTACTTGGCATTCAGGCAGTGGGGACTTTTGAGAGCTTCTACGTTTTTATGATTTGTCCACACTTCGAATGGGACTTTCGCCCCCTCTAACCAATGTTGACAAGTAGTGAGGGCTAACTTAATAGCAGCAGCTTCCTTGTCCCACACTATCCAGTTTCTCTCTGCCGCCCAAAACTTTTCAGACACAAAGGCCAGAGGTTGTAGCTTGCCATCAGCTCCTAGTTGCAAGATGGCTCCACTCATAGCCACATCAGAAGCATCTATCTGAACCACAAAAGGCTTGGTTTCATCAGGGTTATGCAAAATGGGCTCTGAAGTGAACAAAGTCTTAAGCTTATCAAACACCTCCTGGTACTCGGGTGTCCAGTGCAATTTGCACCCACCCTTTTTGCTCTCAGGCCCTTTCCCCTTAGTTTTCAATAAGTCAGTCAAAGGTAAAGTCACCTGGGCAAAATTGGGGATGAAGGGATGGTAGCCATTCACAAATCCTAAAAAACAATTGTAACTGCCTCCGGGTTCGAGGGGCTTCCCACCACAAAATGTGCCAAACCTTTTGGGGGTCCATGCCCAATCCCTCCTTTGTGATGCGGAATCCCAGAAAGTCTATTTCCTCTTTCTGAAACTCACATTTGGAAAGGCTTGCATAGAGGTGGTTATCATAAAGGGCAGTGAGAACCTCTCTCACCAACTTGACATGGGAAACCTTATCATTTGAATATATCAACACATAATCAAGATAAACTACCACCCCTTTGAACAGGTGCTTGTGCAACACTTCATTTATCAGGTTTATGAACACCCCTGGGGCCTCGGCAAGTCCAAAGGGCATGAGCAAGTATTCAAATTGCCCCAGCGGGGTGTTGAATGTAGTTTTATGTTCATCTCCATCTCGTATGCACACTCGAAAATAAGCATCTCTTAAATCCAGCTTAGTAAAAATCTTTCCTTTGGAAGCCTCAGCCAACAAATCTTTAATAAGCAGGAGCAGGTAAGCATTCAAAGCCAAGACAGCATTCAAGCCCCTACAGTCCATGTACAGTCTGAGTCCCCCATCTTTCTTTTTCCTAAACAGCACTGGTGCTGCGAAAGGGGAGGTAGCCGGCCAAATGAACCCACGCTCCAGGTTCTTGTCTATGAACCTGCATTCCTTTGTTCTCAACTGGGCTCATTGCATATAACTTCACCTTAGGCAATTTGTGACTTGGCAAGATTTCTATCACACAGTCATTCTTCCACCTCCCCTTCCTCAAACACTCTCACCAAGTCTCTATATTCCTCAGGGATAGCCTCCAGCTTCTCTATGGCTAGGCATACCCGTTCAGGGACTGGGGGGGCTCCACTGATGCTCTTTACACCGGGGGTCTAAAAAAGTGAGGGTTTTAATGCTCCACTGCACATAAGTGTCATGTGCCTGGAGCCATGGATTACCCAGCACCATGGGAAAGCTAGCCATCAAGTGTACCAAAAACGACCGCATTTTCCAATGTTCTGCCACCAACTTGGGCAATTCCACGGTCTCATAATTACACACTTGCATGGTAGTACCATCCATTTGGGAGAACACTACCGGCTCCTCTAATTTACAGACTTTCGCCCCCCAGTCCCATAACTAATGTGGGGCTCATCAGGTCTCAGGAGCACTC
The DNA here is from genome assembly GCA_029233225.1 of Lepidodactylus listeri. Taxonomy (NCBI): domain Eukaryota; kingdom Metazoa; phylum Chordata; class Lepidosauria; order Squamata; family Gekkonidae; genus Lepidodactylus; species Lepidodactylus listeri. The sequence continues at coordinate 57,685,785 of JARCFY010000016.1, read as the reverse complement.
AGAGTCTATGAGGGCTCGGACCAGCAACTGGGTCTCCTCCAAGGGGTTTAAAATAGTAACAGTCACACAAAAAAGTGATGTAGATGATCTTTTGGACTTTCTGTTTGGCGCCTCTTACAGCAGGCCCCGGCCTTTTCCCTGTTCCTTGGAGTCATCGGATCCACTGGTGGATGGGCTCTCAGATGTCCTGTACTCTGAGGCTTGCAGGGCTCTCGGGGACTTTGGTCTTTTCCCAGCTGGTTTTGCCTTCTCCCACTGGTCCTCTCTCTCTGGTCACACTCCTTGCTCTTAGGCTTCTGGCTCTCCGCCGCGAAGAGCCCGGCTTTCCTGCAGCATAGGCAGAGACCCTTCCGCAGTTGATCTTCCCTATCCCCTCCAGGTAGCAGTCCTCTACTCCAAACACCCCATTGTGCTGCAGCCCCTCTTGCTGGCATCTTGTATTGATAGAGATATACCAAGTTATGGTGATTCTCTGCTTTGCTGGCCACCTGGATCCACCCAGCCAACGTCAAAGGGTTGTCTTAGGCCAGTGCTTTCTCCAAGATCACGGTGTTCAGGCTGGCCTGGTAACACTTGATTAAGTCATCTTCTTGCCAGCCCTGCAACTGAGCAGCTGTGGCTTTAAACTCATCAGAATATTCCTGCACCAATCTCATGCCTCGGCACAGGCCCCTCAGTTGAGTACGAGCCTTCTCAAGCTCAAGGGGGTCCTCGAACTGGCTTACTTGAATGTGTCAGTGTCCCAGAGTTTGGGGGCTGTGACGTTATACAGGCCCCTTTAAATAAAGAAACCGTGGAGAGTGTCTTAACTGGGGATCACTGGCATTCAAGCCCCTGTAGTCTGTGTACAGTCTGAGTCCCCATGTCTTTCTTTTTCCTATACAGCACTGGTGCCGCGAAAGGGGAGGTAGCCGGCCGAATGAACCCGCGCTCCAGGTTCTTGTCTATGAATCTGCGTAGCTCTTCCTTCTCGGCTGGGCTCATATAACTTCCCCTTAGGCAATTTGTGACTTGGCAAGATGAACAGTTCAGTTAGAGAAGAAATGAAAGTGAGGAAAAAGAAGAAGACAATAGTCAAACTGGAACCTTGACAGACTAACAGCTGAAATCTGGGGAAACAAAACCAAAGCATAGAATAAGCTAATATTAGAACACAGTTCATAAAAATCTGCTCATCCCATCTTCTGGGAATTTTTAACCTTATAAAGATTAATACCATATTTGATGAAGAGAAAAGGCACTGCTGATCACAGTCAGACTCGCATGATTCAAAAGCTGGAGCATTAATCCCAAGAATGCTAAGCCTCTAGATAGAAGGATTTGACCCTGTGAGGGCAGAAGAACATTAGCTACCACTTGGACTCTCTCCATGCCAAGCAGCAGGTGTCTATGTCTAAATTACTATTGCTTGAAGCAGTAACTGCACCCTGTTCTGTGAAAGCTGTTTGTGGTTAAAGCCACTCCTTATCTCTGGGCAGGCTAAGTGGGGTGAGATTCCCAGCTGGTGAAACTGATACCTGTCAGCAAGAAGGGAGGTGGTAGGCCTCATAAGTTAAGTGGAGGGAAATAACTTTTTCTGTCTGCTCTCTTTGCTTTCTTCCCAACTTCATCTTGAACAGACTAGGAAGGATGCTTTAAGCTTTAAAGGAAATCTAGCTCTTTTAAACCGTCAGCTATATATCAATGATGAGCTACGTGGAAAACTCAGGGTATGATCACAGGAGCAGTTTGGTTCAACATAGCCACACCTCCCCTGTGGATCAGAGGGGCGCAGTCACGCAGGCACATCTGCCAGATGTCCCCCAAGCATACTCACTCCATTGTAGGACAACTTGGAGCCGGGTTAAAAAGGCACCACATCACAAGTGGTGTTTTCGGTTCCCTGCGCATTCACTGTGTGTGGCCAGATGTCTGAATGCAGGGGAGTGCGCACAAAATGGACTGGCAGTCTGAACCTGCAGATCCGTTTCCACTGCTGGGGTGTTTTTAAAAAAAGTTTTTGCCTATATGCGCATGAGCACCCATGCACATTCGCGAGCACATGCACTTTAAAAAACCACCAGACAGCGGATTCTGTGGCTGAGGCACTGCAGTAATGTGGATGCTTGACCAGGGGATGGCCACATGGGTAACCCACAGCAGGGTGTGCTGCTTGAATGATATGTCCTGCAACATTTTACACAGGTACAATTAGAAGCAATGCCATATTGCGCCAAGCTGCCAGTGTGATCACACACTTTCAGGTATTAATTTGTTTTGTGGCTGTTCCTCCCCCTTTTTTTCTCCATGTCTACTTCACATCAGCATTCCATTTCAACAGCAAGAAGAGTCTATCTAATCTGTTTGCTCCAGTGGCTACTCAAAGTGTAGTAATAGATTTTATCATTTAACGGCATTCCCTTATATTTAACAGTGTTCGGGGAAAGGTAATTTGAGGATTTGCCCTAGATTATTCCAGAAGGAGACTGCTATATAAAATGTTTCAGCTGCTCTTCATATTAAAGCTGTTTTTAGTCATTCATCATTTTGGTAGTCTGTCTATGAACCCCAAATCATTGCACAAAGGCTTTGGAAAATCAACAAGTAGGGCTGAAAGGCAACTGTCCTTGCCCATAGTTTCTAGAATTTATGTGATTATTTTGGGGGGAACTAAAACATCACAATATCCTGCTATTTGGGTATTGCTTATTCTTGACTATTCCATTCTTTGATGGCCCTACAAATAATAGCCTGTCAGTTAGGGTTAGTCTAAGGCTGTGGTCACACTGGAGGCTTGCCACAATCTGGGTGTGCCTCTAATTGCACTGGTTTAAAGTGTTGTGAGGCAGACCAACCAGACAGCACATCGGGGGGGGGGGGTGTTCCCCCGCACGCTCACCTGGTGGTCAGGTGTTCACAGTACTGTAGTGCCTCAACCACAGAGCGTGTCGTCTGGTCATTTGTTGATGCAGGTGGGTGCATGCACATATGCTCATATAGGCAGCAACTAAAAAAAATAGTGGAAACAAATCTATGGGTTCAGACTTCCCTTCCAAGTTCCTTTCACAGTGGGAGAATTCAGACATCCAGGAAAGCGGAGTGGAAGCACTGGCATCTGTAAACACCAGACTTTCCCTGGTGCCTGATTACTCCACTCCCAAAGCATGGCAACATGAGGTGCCGACGACTGGGGCATGGAAGGCAGATGTTGCTGTCTGATTGTGATCTTTAAAACCAGAAAGGTAACGGTACTATATCGCAGCAAACTACTCAGGTGACTGCAGCCTAAATGAAACAGATAGCAGTAAATTGATTCCGCTTTTCTCTCCTTCCAGATAGTTTACATGTGACAACATACTCTTAACAGGTTCCTAGTGGATCCTGTATCTGATCAGTCGCTTCTCTTGTTGAATTTGGCTTCCTCACAGAGAAACCAGAGACCGGTAAAGAACTATAAAACGTGACTTTGAAGATCAAGCATTAGCAAGTAAGGGCAGGTGGTGCCTGAAAATCTCCCAGAATTACAATTGCTCTCTGGTCAACAGATATCAGTTTCCCTGGAGGGGGAGAAGAAGAGGAAGAAGGACTTGGATTTATACCCCGCACTTCAATCGGAGTCACAGAGCGGCTTGCAATCTCCTTCCCTCCCTCTCCCCAAAACAGACACCCTGTGATCTGGGGGGGGGGGGGGCTGAGAGAGCTCTGAAACAACTTGTAACTGACCCAAGGCCACCCAGCTGGCTGCATGTGGAGGAGTGGGGAATCAAACCTGGTTCTCCAGATTAGAGTCCACTGCTCTTAACCACTGCACCAAACTGGCTCTCAATAGTTGGTTTTGGAGGGTAGAGTCTATGGCATTATACCCCGCTGAGGTCCCTCCTTTTTCAATCCCTGCCCTCCCCAGGCCTTTCCCCCAAATCTTCAGGAATTTCTCAACCCAGAGTTGGCAACTCCATCCCTAGTGCTGGCACCTATGAAGCATCTCCATAAACATAGCATTGGGCTCTGGGCATACAGGAGGACCATTCATGTGGCATCAGATCCAATCAGAGCCTATAACTGGTGAGAGCAAAAAAGGATGTCTGGGTCAGTGTTCCCTCTAAGCTGAGTTAGTGTGAGCTAGCTCACAGTTTTTTAGCCTCCGGCTCACCCATTTTTGTCTTAGCTCAGGAAGGAAGGCTCCAGAACAAACTAATTAATGCAGTAGCCAAATCACTCACTCACAACTTTTATGTCAGTAGCTCACAAAGTAGAATTTTTGCTCACAAGACTCCACAGTTTAGAGGGAGCATTGGTCTGGGTTATAAATTACATTTTGTAAGCTAGTTATACTTAAAGGATAAAATGGAACTATTTGTTTATTTCATTTACACTCTGTTTTTCTCCCTAGTGGAGACCCAAAGCCCTTTACATCATTCTCCTCTCCTCCATTTTATCCTCACAACAACCTTTTGAGATAGGTGAGGCTGAAAGTCGTGTGGCCCAAGGTCACCCACAAAGCTTCCATGGCAGACTCTGGATCTGAACATAGTCTTCTAGATCCTAATCCATGATGATAGATTCAGGTGGGGGTGGCCGTGTTGGTCTGAAGAAACAGAACAAAGTTTGAGCTCAGGGGCACCTTTAAGACCAATGAAGTTTAATTCTGGGTATAAGCTTTCATCTGCATGCACATATGTGCATGCAAAGGGATGGGGTTACCACTGTACTCAAACTTTGTTCTAGATGCTAAGCCATTACTCTAACCACTACACCATTCTGGCTTTTAACTAATATGCCAACTTTTCCCCCATCACCTCAGACAAAGAGAGAGGCCTTGCTTAAAATTTCAGTTAGGAAACAATAATTCTGTTTGAGACATAAACTGAGTGGGTACACCTGATAATCGCTCAGTAAGGATCCTGTCCCTAAAGCCCAAACTTTACTATTTGCTGTGCATATTGTTCTCTGCCTATGTCTTACAATCCATAGGGATGGGGCACATAAGAAAAGGGAACTGAAGAGAGACGAGTGGGAGGCTTGGTGGTGGGGGCATGGGGCAGGCCACAACATCCTGTGCCTTGTTACATCACTTCCAGGTAGGGTTGCCAAGTCTTCAAAACTCACCGGCGGGGGGGGGGGGAGTCCTCCTCCGGCCGGGAGTTTCTCCTGGCACGTGCGCTTTGTGCACGCACCCAGTGACGTCACCGGAAGTGACATCAGCACATTGGGGGCGTTGCCAGGGCGACGCTCTGGCAATCGCCCCAAAACTCTATCATAGAGTTTTAGGGCAATTGCCAGAGGGTCGCCCTGGCAATGCCCCCAATGTGCTGACGTCACTTCTGGTGACGTCATTACATCGTCCCGACTTCGGGGGTGGGGTTCCCCCCACCGGCCAAATGCTGGCCGGCGGATCGGGAACCCCTTTAGAAGAAGAGAAGAAGAGAAGAGATTGGATTTATATCCCGCCCTTCACTCACTTGGAGTCTCAGAGCGGCTTACAAACTCCTTTCCCTTCCCCTCCCCACAACAGACACCCTGTGAGGTGGGTGGGGCTGAGAGAGCTCTTTCCCAAGCTGTCCCTTTAGTGGGGGATCCCCCGCCCCCCGGGCTGACTTGGCAGCCCTACTTCCAGGGAAAACCCAGAAGTAACACAGAGCTACCCCACATCAGTTCTGGGTTTTCCCTTGAAGTGACATAGCCATGCAGACGACAATGGCATTTAAAAAAAAAATCTTGCACGGCCAATAGGAACGTTGGTGGGCAAAGAGAGCTGCCAGTGGGAGGCCTTCTGCCATAGCAGGAGGCCTGGCAGCCCCAGTCAAACAAGCATTAAGAATATGAAAATACTCTGGTACAGTTCCTTAAAGCTTGTGCTTTTTGTGTGTGAACAGGATCTATGATCTCGTGCAAGTTTGCAGTACTGCCCACGATGTGGAATGCTCATACGAGCAAATTTTAACGCAAGTCAGCTGTTGGCATATCGTCAGAGCCAACTCCAGAGGTATGGGATTATCATTCATGCTTTAGCAAAAACAAAAGGCTTAGTATAGCTTCCTGGAAGGTTTCATATTCATTTTTGGCAGCAGGGGTCTTCTGCCTTCACCACCTAAACAAAAATGTACAGAGTGAAACAGGCAGGAATGTACCAGGTGCTGCTTTTTTGGCATAAAGGAAGATGCACTCTTGGGAAAGGCAGCACTTACCAAATTTAAGTGTGCTGTAGAGTGTAAAAGCTATAATTTCTCTGTAAATTAGCAATGAAAACTACCTTGTGAGTTCATGAGGCCACGCACAACTTGAAATCATAATGTGCTGATTCTAAATCTAGCACTGTCTCTAGTTAGTCCACTTTGCCACATAGCATCCTTTGATTTACATGATTTCATTTTCAAAGAAACCTAAGATTTGTTTCTTTTATTTTTTAAAGAAGGAGTTATTAAGGATAAGAAGGAAGTAGCAATAACAGTTCAACAAAAATGTCCACCAAACTGACCAAATGGGGGGAAAAGTAATTTATTATCTAAATAAAAGTTTATTTATTATCTAAATAAAATTAATTTTGGAAAAAGCTAGGAACATTAAAAGGTTAGGGACATTAAATATTAGAACCGCTAGTAACATTAAATACTTACTAACATGAAAACAATGTTGGCAGAAAAAGAAAGTAACAGCATCTTGGCTCCAAACTTTGCCTGCATTGCCACTGACTTTGTTTCTCCCAGCCTGCACAGAACGCCTTGTTCCCCTCTCCCAATTTTTAAAATATATATACCGTGCCTTTCTGCTCTGATCAGGACCACCGAGGCACCTAACAATTGAAAATATGCATGATAACAACTCATCTTAAAAACCATTAAAACCAAACAAAAGCCCATCATTCAGACAATTAAAACCAAGCTAAAATGCAGACACAATGCAATAAAATACACGTACATAAAAACAACAGTTCTAAGCAGAGCAGGAAGGAGGGATCACTGAGCAAGCACCAGACCACAACAAAAACAAAACAGTCTTCATCCACTGGCAGAAGATGGCAACAGAAGAAGACAGATGAATCTCTCTGGAGAGAGAGTTCCAGAGTTTCAGGGTCATGATCAAGAAGGCCGTCCCAAAGGTTGCCGCCTGCCTAATCTCAGAAGATAGGGGCACCCAAAGCAGAGCCTGGGATAATGGTGGTAGAGATAAGGTAGGTTTGTAAGGGAGTAGGCAGTCCCAGGGGGCTATACAAATGAGTAGCTGTGCACAGATGACTAGTTTGAGAGCCCGCTGTGATATAGTGGTTAAGAGCGGTGGACTCTAATCCAGAGAGCTGGGTTTGATTCTGCACTCCTCCACGTGCAGTCAGCTGGGTGACCTTGGGCAGTTACAGTTCTCTCAGAGCTCTCTCAGCCCCACCTACCCCAGAGGGTGTCTGTTGTGGGGAGAGGAAGGGAAGGTGATTGTAAGCCGCTCTGAGACTCCTGAAGGGCGGGGTATAAAACCAGCTCTTCTACTAAGGGTTTAGTTTATGCTGCTCTCTCCCACCCACCTTGTCATCCAGCCAATGATACCTGTTTCACCCTACTTCTTTTGAGCAGCCCAGCTACTTGTGCCATCTCCAGTTTAGGGAGACTGGGTCGCCTGCTGTGGTGGACAACCTTCTGGCCCTTGGGCTCCAAAAGCCATGAATGAATTTCATCACAATCTCTAGATCGAAGTCAATAACTACTTCTTTTCAAATATTCATAGAGTCATAGAACTGGAAAGGACCTCCAGGGTCATCTAGTCCAATCCCCTGCACAGTGCAGGAAATTCACAGATACCTCCAGGGCTATTTTTGGGCAGGAACGCACAGGAACGGAGTTCCGGCTGGCTTCCAAGTTGGCCATGCCTACAGCCTCCCACCCCCCAGGTTCCCCAAGTGCCTCGCAAGCCACGGGGCATATGGGGAAGCAAAGCTGATCCAGGGAGGGAAGGCAGTTTAAACTGCCTCCCCTCCTCGGGTTCCCCAGGTGCTCTGCAGCTGCAAGATACCTGGGGAAGCTGATCCAGAAACTGGCTTCCTTCCCTTGATTCCCCATGCGCCCTGCAAGCCACGGGGCACCTGGGGAAGCCAATCCTGGGAGGGAACTGCACTGTCGGGGGTGTGGCCTAACATCCTAATGAGTTTCTGCTGTTGGGTGTGGCCTATTATGCTACCAAGTTCCTGCTGGGCTTTTTCTACAAAAAAAGCACTGAATACCTTCACCCCACACCCCCAGTGACCCCTGTTCCATGCCCAGAAGATGACAAAAAACCTCCAGGATCCCCGGCCAAACTGGTTTGGAGAAAAATTGCTTCCTGACCCCAAAGTGGGAATCAGCATTTCCCTAAGCGTGTAAGAAGAAGGATAATTTTACTGGTGGATCGATTATATCTATATATCTAATTCCGAAGGCGCCCCCTGCGTGTGGATACCTAAATCCGCACGGGGGGCACCTGGGGGGCAGGGAGATTTCCCTATACATGGGAGGCACTCCCTCCGTGTGCAGAAAAGTCCGAAAAGTTTTAAAAAATATTCAGGGGGTATTTAAATTTCCCGAAAAGTTAAAGCGTTCTCTGCGCATGCGCAGGGAATGCTTTGGCCGCTGTTGGGGAGGGGGTGGGAGGCGGCTCAGCGGGCCTCAGGCCTCGCCGTGCCACCATACAGTGAACGGGGGAGGGGGTGGAGGGCGGGAATACTCTCCCCCGCGAATATCGCGGGTTCGCCTCTTGTTCATTTCTATTGTGCTCAAAGTTTGGACCCGTAAATCCTCCACCCAGGGCACAGCTAAAACTTAGCCTGGAATTCTCCTGGAATTACAACTGATCTACAGACTACAGAGATCAGTTCCTCAGGAGGAATGTCAGTTTTAGAGGGTGGACTCCATGAAACTTAATCCCTGCTGAATTTCCTCCCCTCCCCAAACTTTGTCCTCCCCCAAATCTCCAGGAATTTGCCAAACTGGAGTTGGCAACCCTATCTAAAACATGCTTAATGTTTCATCTAGCTATAATCATTCCATCAGTGATGCAGCTCTAATTTTTTCCCATAAAAGTTCGAACTGTGACTTTTCCCTAACACTGAAGTTACTCCTGATTTTCTTGGGAATTGATCCACAAGGAATTGGTTTGGGCCGAATTTTCCCACACGGTTGCCCTCCCTGTGCAGTTTGTAGGTTGTGGAATCAGTTTACTTCCTTCCACACATAGCTTAAATAATGAGGATTTTCAAGGGAGAGTGCTGTTGTCATTAGTGGCTTTGGACCACCACCCCTTTAAAAAAAAGGCCCTACAATATCAATATATCACTGTAGTGTTGTAATGATAGTTGTAATGATACAGGTTCTCTGTATTTCCAGGTGTTATTTTAAAAAGTAAGTCTCTGTCTCGCTCATGGAGATATGCCCTTTTCCTTATATCTCTGCAAGGGAGAGAGATAGAGATTTACTTTTTTAATGAAACTGGGAAATTTGGAGAACTTGCTTAAACTATCATTGTAACACTATAGCAATATATCAATATTTTAGGACTTAAAATAACCTGAAATCACATGTAGGGTTGCCAGGTCCCCTCGTCAGGGGACTTAGGGGCCATTCTGGGGGTGGGCAGGGATTCCCCCAAGCCCCTCCCCTAAGAGTGACCACCCACCTGACCACCCCTCTCCCTCCCCTCCTGCCTGATTTAAAGGGCTTCAGCTGATCGGCGGGGACCATATGACCTGCTGACCAGCTGAAGGGCCCTTTACATCTAGTGGGAGGCAGAGAGAGGGGCAGTCGCAGGCCACACACTTGGCTCACAAAAAGACCCTTTAAAGGCCTGCAACTGCCCCTCTCCCTCAGTCCTGCTTAGTTTAAAGGACCGTCCAGCTGGTCGGCCAGCCCCATAGTCCCTGCTGATCAGCTGAAGCCCTTTAAATCGGGCAGGAGGGGAGGGAGACGGGTGACCGGGTGGGTGGTCACTCTTAGGGGAGGGGCTTGGGGGAATCTCTGCCCACCCCCAGAATGGCCCCTAAGTCCCCTGACGAGCTTGGGGTGGGGCTTCCCCCACCAGCCAGCTGGCTGGGGGTGGACTGAAGCCCCCAGAAGGAGGGGGCTTCCAGAAAAAGATCAGGGTAAAACTAATTCCACGAGACGGGGGGGAGGGGGGGACAAAAAAGCCAAAGTGAAAACTAAGGCAGAAAGATGCATGCAGAAATCAGGGCAAACCGAAGCAGTAAGTGGCCAGAACTGAGGAAAATTGCATGCAGAAAAGTGCTGAGAGCATCACTTGTCACTGCTTCCATAATGTACCAGAAAAGTTTGCTGGGTTTATCTTTCCAACTAAATATGCCATTATTTTGTTTTACTTCTGGTGTGGTCATCAGACCCGCTGGTTCTTTACCTACTGTTAAAATGGAAACAGAACAAATCTCTTAGACTTTTTCTAAGGAGCTTCCAGTCTAGGAATTTCCTACCAAATCTGGCTGTGATTTATCTCTCTTTCAAGGCCTCATTTCCCACTACTGCATTGTGTAAGATGATGTAATGTGGCTATTCTTAACCTCAACTATGTCTATGGCGCTTTTATGTTTAGCTCCTGCTTAGCTGGTGTGGGTAGCAGTGGGAAGATTATAATACATTATTTTGCTTTCCTCACACTTTCAGAATCCTTTCCTTTCTTCCTAACGACTTTCCCCCTCAAAAGTTTATACTGGGTATTGACAATATTAGAATGACTGCACATTATAGATTTTGTTTTATGCACTTCCTAGTGTAGGAAATCCCACTGTTACATAGACTTCAGGACATTGAAGGCTATTCAGAATTCTTGGTTTTAAGTTTGAGTTTACGCCAAAGTTGGAAATATATTAACATGTCTGTTTTCGTTTGTTTTATTTGCAATTACAACCCTGTTTGTTTCACCCATTTTTCTTGCTGGTGGGTCAGTCTATCTATCTATCTATCTATCTATCTATCTATCTATCTATCTATCTATCTATCTATCTATCTATCTATCTATCCTTATATCCTGCCTAGCCAGCACAAAGTGGCTCTAGGTGGCTCACAGCATTAAAATCAGTAACATACAAAAATTCAGATAATAACTAATTACAATAAAACCACAGAACCCACTAAAAATGGCAGCAAATACAAAATCCAACACCAGGGCAGTAACTACAGCCCCACAGCCAGGAGGCTACCACCTGCAGATGTACCGGGCCAATACTTCAACTGGCCACTTACCCGTGGCCATTTCCCCCAGTGGCGGCCCCAAAAGCCTGGTGGAAGAGCTCTGTCTTGCAGGCCCTGCGGAACTGCAAAAGGTCCCACAGGGCCCTGATGTCTTCTGGGAGCTCGTTCCACCAGTAGGGAGCTGCCACTGAGAAGGCCCTATTCCTGGTGGTCACCAGCCTGGCCTCTCTCGGGCCATGAAGGGTCAGGCGATGTTGTGTGCCTGACCACAGTGCTCTCTAGGGTATGTATGGGGAAATGCGGTCCCATAGGTATGCAGGCCCCTGACCATACAGAGCTTTAAAGGTTAAAACCAGCACTTTGAACCGGATCTGGTATGCTATAGGCAGCCAGTGCAGTGACCTCAGCACAGGCTGGATGTGGTCTCGCACCGAGAGACCCATCAACAGCCTGGCCGTGGCATTCTGCACCAGCTGCAGCCTCCGGAGCTGAGACAAGGGCAGCCCCATGTAGAGAGCGTTACAGTAGTCCAGCCTCGAGGTGACCAATGCGTGGGTCACTGTTGCCAGGTCATTGCGTTCGAGGAAGGGAACCAGCTGCCTAATCAGCCGCCTAATCAACCAGCTGCCTAATTTATTTCAAAACTTCTTGTTATATTTGTTCAATTTATGCATAATTTGCCATTTTAATGCACAATTTTCTGCCTTGAACCTTATTAGAAAAGCAGGAGTTAAATATTTTAATCAAATAAACATAGATATTAATTTTAGCAAAGCTTTTGTTGATTTGTTTAGTATGGTGGAAAAGATGGCAGGGAACGATGACCACAGTTTTATCCTGAGTAGATCGATCTCATGTCAGAAACTAGGATTTCTGAATCAAAAGAGTGTGTTCATTAAATTTAAAATCCCTGTCTTAAATAATTTCCAACCCTTTCCCAGCAGTGAACTCCAAAGAAGTCCAAGAGCAGAAGAAAGAGCTCCCATAGCAATAAATACAGCCACCCCACAATGACCTTCGCAACACCGTCATCACCCACCAATGACAACAAAGCTCCTGATGCCCCCCCCCCCCCCATAGTCCTCATGTACTGAAGGCCCCCCTGTCAGCAAGGAGTAACACCAGAAATTCTCTACAATGTCATTCAACAGACCCCCATGCCTCTGCCTGCAGCCGCAAGCTGCACAAACCTACTGCCTCAAAGATAAAGTAGCTCACTTTTGCTTGTGAAATCCCTGGAGATTTGGAGCTGGAGCCTGGGGAAGATGGAGTTTGGGGATGGGAGGGAGCCTAGTGGGGATGTCACTCCAGTCTACCCTCTCAAACTGCCATTTCCACAAGGGGGACTGATCTCTGTAGTCTGAAGATCACTTGTAGAACACCAGGAGAACTCCAGGCCCTACCTGGAGGATGGCAAACCTATTCAAAGAGGTCACAGCACTTTGATTTAGATACCAAATGCTATAGATCATGAAGTCAGATGAGAACCATCTCGTGCTTGTAGCCAGGCATTCCAGTTCCTTGGAAGCTTGAGCAAATTCAACAGCCTTTTGTCAAGAAAACCGATGTGGTGTAGTGGTTGTAGTAATTTCATCCCACCTCCTCCTGGTTTTTTTTCTCTCCCTGAGCCTACAGCTTGTCAGTGAGCAGACAAGAGAGATGCAGCTCTGTCCAGATGCTGTGGGGAATTTAGTTGTCAAAGGAAACCCAACCTTTCCTGCAGGAATCCTTTGCTGCTTCCCAATTCTCCTAGAGCTTTGGGGCTTGCTTCCTCCTCTAGTAGGCACCACCACCTCCTGGGTCCAAGCCTGAAGCTACAGTGGGGCATTTCAGGGCATGGCCCCCTGACATTCTGCCAAGGCCCCCTGACTTCCATGCAGCCCCCAGGCCCCCTCAGCTCTCTGGGCCACCTGGAGGACTCCCCTTCGCCACCCCTTCCCCAAATGTGGCTTGCTTCCCTGCATAGCCAAGCAGAGTGCAAATGCCGCAAGTGAGTTTTTAAATTTTAATTTAATTTTTTAATTTTATGATATCAGTGCCCTCCAACTTATTTAAAGGCCCCCCAAATTACGAATCCTGGCTACGGCCCTGCCTGGGTCAGACTCCTTTCACCAGTTTGAAACCAGCATACTTGAAGGACTGACTACTCCTTTATAAACCTAATTGACCACTGTAGTGATCTTTGGAGGCCCTGCTTCAGGTGCCCCCAACTCCTGAGATAGGCAGGTAAAAACCCAAAAGAGGGTCTTCTCAGTAGTGGCTCCAAAACTTTGGAACTGTTTTCCCAGGGAGATTCCCATATCCCCCTCTATTGCTGTCTTCTGCCAGCAGGTGAAGATGTTTTTATTACACTTGGCTTTCCCTCAGTGATTTCTCCTCCCTTCCCAATGTTTTACCCACTGTTTTTATCTTCTGTATTTGTTTTAAACTTTGGTTTTAAATTTGGTTTAATGATGTATTTGTGTATTGATTTTCATGGCTTTTAAGATTAGATTTTAATGTGTATGTTTTAATTGGTTAGCTGCCTTGGTGGCTCTATGAAGGGTAAAAAATCTTGTTAAATAAAAATAAATTATATTAGAGCTGATGGCCTACAAGTGTAATTCCAAAGACCTGCCAATATAAAGTCATGTATGTTGTTGAAAGGCAGAGCTGCTGAGGTTTGACCACAAAGGCTAACCATAAAAAATTGAGGCTGAAGGGCTGGGAGGGGTACAAGTAGCAATGGAGGTGGCTATGTACTGCTGTGACAGATTGCACTTAAAAATCATATAAGTGCTGTGTAAACAGGTAATGGACTGTGAACGGTTAATTCCTTACAGAGCCAGAGAGCCTCGAGTGACAGGCTGATCCAAGGAATTTGATTGGTTAGCATCACTTGAGCAGAGAAAGACTTCAGAACTGAAAGCTGAGGAGAGTCAGTCTGAATTCAGCTCTGACTGAGAAGAGTCAAGTACTGATGAGTCTAAGGGTGCGATCACACAGGCATTTAAACCCGGGTTCTCCCGCGCTGCTCTTTCAAGCGCGATGGCTCAAACGGAAGGTACTTGTTTTTCCTGGTGGTTGGAAAAGCGGGCTCGAGTGCGGGGGGGGGGCTTTGAGACGGGAGACAGATGCGGCCATCTAGTCAGCCCCTTTAATTGCGATGGGGAACAGCCGCGAGGCCAGCAATAAACGTCCGTGTGATTGCACCCTAAGTCTAGCCCTGAATGAGAGCAGTTTAACACACATGGTGTACTGGGAAGGTTGGTAGGAGGAGTGGGTAATTAGGTGAAGACTCCCATTCAGGCCAGAAAAGGAGATAGATCTTCTAGTGATAGAAGAATGTCCCTTGTCAGTTAGAACAGGGAGTTAGCTCTAAAGAGTGGAGAGATCCCTGGTCTGGTGTGTTTAGAAAATGTCTTTTAAATCCTGAAGAGTCAGTAATAAACTCAAGAAGACAACTGTTTAGTGAAGGATTTGAGTACTGGATAGCATATCCCTGCCTTCTGGAAACCAAAAAAGTCAAATACGCTCAATAAAATCTACTGGAGTGTTTAGAAAATACTGAAACAAAAGCCTCTCATCTTAAAGATTCTAAGTGACTGCGAAAAGCTTAAGAAACTCTCAGTTGCTTGAAACATATGAACTTTGATCTGTGCCTATATTGATTCACCTCAAAAAAATTACCCATTTCACCTGACCTTTCCCCTCTATATTGAATAAAATATTTCGTTATTTTTGAACTTTAAAAAGCCTTGAGTGCCATTTCAGTGGTATAAGTTAAAGGGGAGGATCTAGACCCTTCCCTCGGGTTCCTGGGCTGAGCCAGCAGCAAAATTTCATATTGTGACAGGGAGGGCAGCTGTAGTTGTTCAGAAAAGAAGAAAATTGATATATAGGGCTACTCAGTCAGAAAGGGAAAGAAAAACAGAGGGAAAATCTTGCCTTTGAGGAAGGGAAGTGGGCGAGGTCATCATAATTGCTTTGAATTCAGAGAAATCTAGGAATGTCAGGACCTGCTTTTATTTAATTATTTTTCCCAAGGTTAAAATAGGGCTATTTTTCTTCCTTTTAAGGAAATTGGGGAGGGGGGCTGTTTTCCCTTTAGGATGGTAGTCTTGTCAGAACGAGTATGGTTAAACATTTCAGAGAAAGTATCCTTTGACTAAACAAAGAATTCAGTTTTTATTCTTTATCACGTTCTCCTGCCAAAAATGACACAACCAAGTGGGAGTGGGTTGATGACATGCCTAGAAGTGATGTCACACTGCCACTCTCCAGTAATGAGCCAGTACTGCTCTTCCTACCATTTGGCCCACAGCAAACCACAGAGGACAGTAGTATTTTTCTTGCCTCTCAGTCACAGTTTCCCAGCAATGTTGGTAAGCACTGGTAACCAATACAGCTTAAAATAAAACATATATTGCATAAATTAATTCACCCTGTTACGTTTCTTAGATGATGATCACTTCCTGAGTTAGATTTCCTGTCTTCAGTACTTCCCAAATGAATGTATTTGGAAAGAGTAGAAGGGATTTAGCTGTCAGAAATATAAGCCTAAAAATGCTGTAGGTAAAGCTTGGTCTGGTTATTATTTTAATATGAGCATGCCTACATTGATTCAGAGTTAAATTCAAAACAGACTTCAAGATGTAAACTGATTCAAAAAGACCACCATCTGGATGGCCAGACAGGGCAAGCATCATAGAGACTACGTTTAGACTTAAAAAATACTATTCTGAAGGGGACAGAGGTATTCTGAGAATGCTGACACTGAATAAATTGAGGCAATCATTTATCTCAGTCCACATGTCTGGTTTTAAGAAATAATGGACACATTTTCTCCACATGATTATGTATTTGGGTTTGTGATGACATGGCAAAACCTTCATGCAAAATGGCTACTTGTGGCTCCAGTTCTTATGCGGGATGGAGAGGTTTGGTCAGATGCCTACAACCTCGCATGAAATGACCAGACTCACAACGGATTTGGAAATAAGTGGATTAAATTGGCCACAAAACAAGCTGTATTTCCCCCCACACACATACAAAACACCCCAAAAAGCTTCAAAACACCCCAGACCCCGGTTCCTAGCCCATTTCCCATCAGTTCATAACAGATACATGTGGGCATGGCTGCCATCTTGCCCGGAAAGCCAACATGTGGCTGCCGGCTGCCATCTTGTCCCCACCTTGAAGCAGGGCCTTTAGGGAGGTGGGACTAACACCTAGAAGGGGTGGGGCACCTGTCAAGCTGTTTGATTATTCTTCTGCTGTTCATGGTTCCTCGGGCCTGTACCCCACCAGTGAGCGGCACCACCAGAAATTGCATCCCCAGGTAGGGCCTCAACAGAGCTGTCTCTGGAAATTTGCTATGAGATTTTCAGTGTAAGATCTGGAGACTGTAGTTTACTCTGCTATTACTTAGCTGTAAATTACAGTGTCCATAATGTTCAGTTCTTTTTGCCAAGATTTCATTGTGATGTTTCACTGGTATGTCTGGTTTGCTTCAGAGCTGCTTGTCACAACTACTTTTCCCACCACACTTTGCCTTTATGGGTTTTTAATAAAGGATTACAGAATTTGTAAATTTGAAACAGAAAGTAATTTAAAGTCACCAAAATGAAAAGCATTTGATAATTGGAAGAGCCTCCCAAGTATAAAAACAGTTACTTTTACCAATGGGATTCCAACCCCCAACCCCTAAACCGTGGGTCAGGATCCCTGTCTTGAGATGCTTAATTCTGTAGTCAGATATAGTACAGAAATGAAACACTGGGGCAACCATGGTTTTACATACCGTATTTTTCGCTCCATTAGACGCACCTGATCATAAGACACACCTTGTTTTTAGAGGAGGAAAACAGGAAAAAATGAAACAGAAAGAAAGAAAGAGAGAGAGAGAGATAAAGGAAGGAAGGAGGAGGAGAGAGAGAGAGAAAAAGAAAGGAAGAAAGAAAGGTGGGGACAGAGAGAGAGACAGAAAGACAGACAGACAGACAGAAAAAAGGAAAGGAAGGAAGGAAGAAAGCTAGAGAAAGGAAAGAAGAGAGACGTGGGCATGCCATGCAAAGCCAGGCCTTTCTGTGCAAAGTAGCCACGGAGCTTAATCTGTGGGCGGGGCTTTCTGCTGCTGGCTGTCTTAAAGGGGAAAAGCACTTAAAGGGAAAGAGTACTTAGCCTGGTGGGGTTTTTCCTGCCGTTTCCCTTTTAAGTCTTAACAGCTCAGGCCCAGCAGGGAGGGGCGGGGAAGGCTGGGATGCCAGCCTGAATGGTGTTCCCCTGCGTTCCTGCTGAAGAAAGAGCCCTGTTACAGGTAAGAAAAGCTCCATATTCGCTCCATAAGACGCACACACTTTCCCCCCCACTTTTTTGGGGAGGAAAAGTGCGTCTTATGGAGCGAAAAATATGGTAATTGTATTTTAAAGGCAAAAATAATTAAATAATAGCGGTGTGCACTTGTTGATATGACTGAATATAAATCTGAACCAAATTTCATCTTTTAAACATATGATACTTCACATCCAGTTTCTAAAAGTTTCAAACCCCCAGAAACTTTTGGTTATATTGGCTCCTTGTAGTCTGCTTTTCAGGATTGGATGAGGCGACAGAAAGGAAGTGGGAGGTGGTAGCAAGGGGAGACAATTATTCTAGTTGTGGATAACTGACAGGGGTGCCTTCTAACCAGAAGAGTTAGTGGATGCTGATGCCAACGCTGAGCTTTCATGCTTTTTCAACAAGCTAAATTCCAGCCCCCATCTATTAACTCTTCTCGCGAAACAGACAGGTAACCTCCCACTCTCATGGAAAGAAAACTTTTGGTTTAAACAAAGCCATAACATGGGCAAGTAGAGTTTAATTCTGCCCCTTCCCTTGTCTTATGCTTCAATCCCCCCCCCCCCCCCCCTCCGGCTAAGGGTCTCATGCTGTAAACCAGCAGTCAACCAAGCTCAGCAAGAGAAATCAGCGGCATTATTTCCCACCTCATGTCCACATACGCTTTTTATGTTCATCACACAGGCCTCCTATCAGTCTACCTGAAAGGGGGGGGGGGGGCTCACACACCAATTCACACTGCCCTGTGTCTGCTGTGCAACTGAAAGGGGTTTTTTGACAATTAACTGGGAATGTTTTCTCACATCTGCCTGTAATTAGGTAGGACACGTGTCTTGATGAAAGTCCCTGATATTTTCATCCCAATTGGTTGGGAGAGGGGAAAATGTTACAGGCAGAAATATTTTCTCCATTGGAACCGATGTAAGAGCTAAACTATATTTCTAGTGGTGATTGTAGAGAATTTGAACTAAGGTTTTTTTGCAGATGAAACAAAGAAAAAAGAAGTTCTCATAATTTATTAAATAACTAGGAATAAGGCCCGTTGTGGGAATAAATACAACGGGCTCTAGAAAAAGGCTCTGGTAGAGTGCCCCGGCCTTGGGCACTCAGCATCATTTTGCTGTGGTGACCTCAGCAGGGTATAATGACACACTGAGGACAGACTGGTAATCTGCCCCGGAACTGCAGTGGGGCCAAAAGCCATGGGGGAAAACTGGCCCGGGGCCGGCCATTCACACGGGCCAGACTCCTGTGGGGGCATGCCAGAATGGAGCATTCAGACTGCTGCGGAGTGGCCCTGGGCGGGCTGGCCTCTGCAGTTCGTGGCAGGGCCGTTTTGACAATAGGCGCATGGGCACCTATGCGCATAGGCAAATGGCTGCAGCAGCAGTCTACAAATTAAAAATCTCCCCACCTCCTATATTGGGGCTGCTTGTGCACATGAGCACATATGCGCTCATGTGCATATCTCCATGATGGCATGTTCACACTGCTGCCTCCTCTTGAATCCCACCTCCTCCCATCCACACAGGCAGGGAGTGGGATCTAAGCGCAGGAAGGCCCCTGGATACTGCTTTCTGCCAGTGTCCATCTGAGGCGGCAGGGAACTGCTTCACAAATGGGTGAGTACAGGAGTGAGACAGAGGACAGCTGCAGCTGTCTGAACTCCCTCCCTTCCCCCACTTCTGAAGCAGAGCTCTCCTGCCCCACATTACCAGTCAGTCCTCAGCCACAAAGTCCACCATTTTCTCCAGAGGAACTGATCTCTGCTATCTGAAGAGCAGTTGTAATTTTGAGTGACCTCCAGCCCTCACCTGGAGATTGGCAACAATTGTTATCCAGGAGGAAATAGCTGGTTTGGAGGGTGGAGTCTATGGTATTGTACCTGTCTGAGGTCCAACCCCTTCTCAAACCCCACCCTCTCCAGGCTACTCCACTCAAAGCCCTAGAAATTTCCCAACCTGGAGTTGGCAACCCCATGTCCTTCCCAGCTAACTATCAGCCTACTGTTATCTGCCCCTCTGACTGCAGATGACTTTTGCCCTCCCTCCTGGAAATCAATTGTAATTGGCAACAACGGTTCCCCAGGAGAAAATGTCTGATTTAGAGGGTGGAGTCTATGGCACTGTACCGGTCTGAGGTCCTACCCTTGCTCAAATCCCACCCTTTCCAGGCTCCACCCCTCAAATCTCCAGGAATTTCCCAACCTGGAGTTGGCAATCCTATTTCCTTCCCAGCCAAGCATCAACCTGCCATTATCTGCCCCTCTAATTTCAGCTTTCCATCTCCCATCCCTCCCTCCTGGAGATCAGTTGTAATTCTGAGTGATCTCCACTCCTCACCTAGAGATTGGCAACAGTGGTTCCCCAGGAGGGAATGGCTGCTTGGGAGGGTCTGTGGCATTGTACCTGTCTGAGGTCCCACCCCTCCTCAAACCTCACCAGGTTCCACCCCTCAAATCTCCAGGAATTCCCCACCTGGAGTTGGCAGCCCTATCTTCTTTCCAGCCAATCATCAACCTACCTTTATTTCTCCCTCACTGTTCAGCTTTCCATCTCTCTCCCCCTCCCCTGCAGCCACTACCATGCCCTGAAGCCCTGACTACCATGTCACATTGGCTGTCATGGGGGGGGGGGCATCTCAGCAAGGTATAAGGACACAGAGTCCACCATTTTCTCCAGGGGAACTGATCTCTGTCATCTGGAGAGCAGTTGTAATTTTGAGTGATCTCCAGCCCTCACCTGGAGATTGGCAACAATGGTTTCCTTGGTCGGGAGGGTGAGATATAAATTTAAATGAATAAATTTCCCAGGAGGAAATGTAGTCTTTCTTTGCAATGGAGACCAAAGCAGCTTACATCATTCTCCTCTCCCCCTTTTGACTTGCACAACAATCCTGTGAGGTAGGTTAGTCTGAAAGTCTGTGACTGGTCCAAAATCACCCACTCAGCTTCTACAGCAAGAACCTGGATCTAGCAGACCCTGCTCTGAAGCACTGATTCCTACGCCTAGGGTAGCCAACCTCCAGGTGGAGCCTGAAGATCACCAGGTATCACACCTGAACTCCAGACTACAGATCTCTCCCACCCGGAGAAAATAACTACTTTGGAAGGTGGACTTTATGGCATTCTGTTCAGCTGAGGCCTCTCCTCTCCCCAAACCCTGGCTTCCATAGACTCTACCAGAAAATCTCCAAGAATCTCCCTACCCAGAGCTGGCAACCCTAGTCAGGACTGATCCCAATGAGTACCCAATGAGATACCCTTCACAAAGGCCTGTGAAGGGTATCCTTCTTTTGTTTGAACCAAGCTTGGTGTGAGACTGTCCCAATAGATATAGTCCACAACAGGTCTCCTTAAACAGATAGTCCTTTATTTGTAGAAAAGATCATGTTGGCCAGACGATTCTTCTGTTAGTAATGCTTCAGCTTTGAATTACAATCATAATTATACTGGATATGAAATATGGCCCAACTACCCTCTACCAATCAATACAGAGAATTCTTGGCACCCAATTATACTGGCCCAGTGTTCCCAAGGAAAGCGCGGCAAAATGAGTTCTCAGGGAGAAGTACTGTTGAACATTTTGGGACGATAGTTCCCAGAGAATTTAAGAAAATAGAATACATAACACCTGTGATTCTTGTAACACATAACAGGAGCACTTCCTTTCAAGGTCGTTAGCTGAGGAGGCTAGAGATGAAAGCGAATGAGTAATGAGCATGCACAAAGCAAAGCAAAGCGAGCGAGGTGAAGCGAGGTGTGCATTCGGGGGGGGGGGGGGGGAGGTGTCAGTCCCTGATGCTATCTCCTGGTCGGGACCTATGAGCATGGAATAAAACATTCAGACCTAAACAATGCAAGGTAAACAGAAAGTCTTAGCCAGACGTAATACTGGAATATTGATGCAGTCACCCCAGTCTATGGCAGTTCACTGACACTTGGTTGCCTACTGTGGCGACATGGGCTCCAGTTTACAACTCAGCTGTTCACCTCCTACCCTTGTCCCGTGGGCATATCTCACTCCTTATGTTCACTGCCACCAGACACTGAATTGTCACTGCCTTTTTAGAGGGACAGAGAGATCCCTGTGGCCAAATCTCCCTATTTGGAGATGGAATCCCCAATCTTTGGGGGATCCCTGGACAGTTGGCAACCCAAGGGTCTGGCCTTTCCATGCTTCCCTGGGCTACCCCCTCCCTTTGGTATTGGCAGAGCGGGGGAGACTATGGGGTCAGAGCACAACACAGATTATTAGCACAAACAGAAGAATTTATTTTACTATTTACACAATTATGGAGCGCACACACACACTAAATGAATAAGGCACAACTGTAGGAGTAAGCACTCACTATGAAGCAACAGGGCATAAATCAACAGGGGTTAAACACAATCCTTCCCGGATGAGTTGGAGTCTATATTGATGGTGCCCTGCCCCTTGGGTCCCTCTTTTCACGCACTTTTTGGCCTTGGGGCAGCTGGGAACTGTAGTCCAGCAGATGAGGAAGCCCCATTCAACCCAGTGAGTGATACCCCTGCAGGCCCCTCTCTGGAACTACAGTTCAATTGAACCTTATGGGGGTACATTTTAAACAAACCACAGACAGCAGCCATCTTACAAACCCAGGTATCTGCCATTTGGTTACACCTACCAACAGCCACTGAGGTAACAGTCCCTCACAGGAGGGAAGCAGAAGAAGCGTCTTCGTCAAGAGAGAAAGCCATCTGCAAGTAATTCTGAGAGGGCACGGTGGCTGAAGGAATGGGCAAGGAAGAGGAGCAGACCCAGCTCCCAGCCAATGGCACGTGAGTACTCAAAGCCAGTGGATAGGGACAGCTTCTGATTGACAGGCCAGGGGGCCAAAAGGCTATGGTGGCATGTGGAATGTTGAGGGAAGAGTCGCACGAAAACTCAATTATATAATAAGGAGAGATTCTTCAAAGTTCTTTGTTCTTATCACCCTTGTTATTAGTACCTCTTTTAATTTGGGTAACAGAGTGAAGACAATTTGAAGAAACAGATCTTGTCCAAACTTGTTCTCTTTTTATTAGGTGTTAGGTTCTTTTTGGCTTTAATTGCTCAAGAGAACACTAATAGAGACTGAAACTTCAGATGTTATCTGATATGTTGCATACTGAAAACATCTGCCTGAAATGCTGTCATGAAAATGCCAGGCCATGAACCGATTACATGATGCAGACACTAATACATTTTATAGCTTGGTGGCCTTTAAATTGGCTTTGCTTCTGGCTGGAATTACAATAGTAGAAAAGAAATATGATGGAACAAATTAAATGAGGAATTCCCTCCCCCCGTTTTCATACAACCATTACAAGCACCAAAAATTAAGCCTTGTCTCGTGTTAGGTAAAATGTTTGCAGCTGTCTTTACAAACGTAACAGCTTTCCCAAATATGCACAAAGTAATAAAACTAAAATGTAAGTTGCAGTCAGAAGAATGAGTCCCCGAGTTACCGGGCCGGGGGGGGGGGGGAGCATTTGTGACCTGTGGGGTGGGTAGCATGCTACCATCCGGGGCCGCAAGACTCAGCTTACATTGTACTTAAATCCAGGGTAATTATAATACCAGTTTGACCAGTTGATTGCTGACCAAGATGGATCTCAGTACATTCATGGAAGGAAAACTTTCAGGGCAATCCTAATTATATCTTTCCAGACCAATTGATTTCAATAAAATTAGAAAAGCATAACCCTGTTTAGTATAGATTCATGTCGGTCTGAAGCAGCAGAAAAAAGTTTGAGTCCAGGGCACCTTCAAGACCAACAAAGTTTTATTCTTGGTATAAGTTTTCGTGTGCATGCACACTTCTTCGGACACATTGAAACAGAAGTCACCAACCTTTACATATAGGGAGAGAGTGAGGAGGCTGTTGCCAAGAAGGGCCGATTGGAGTAACTGTTAAGTAACTGAACAATAAATATAGCTAATACTGGATGAAGGTGATTTGTAAGTCCTGTGAACAGCAGCAGACTAGCATACAGTGTAATAAAAGAGTTTACAAACAGATGTGAGAATTGAATGGCATTAGCATGTGTAGTGAGATAAGAAACCAATGTGTCTGTTAAGCCCTGGGGGTTCCATTGTCCTGAGTGTTGTAATAACTTGAAATTCAGCAATCTCCCATTCTAGTCTGTTTCTAAAATTCCTTTGCAA
Organism: Lepidodactylus listeri; assembly: GCA_029233225.1. NCBI lineage: Eukaryota > Metazoa > Chordata > Lepidosauria > Squamata > Gekkonidae > Lepidodactylus > Lepidodactylus listeri. Next base: position 57,662,162 of record JARCFY010000016.1, on the reverse strand, counting down.
TAAAACAGCTACTCTGAGGTTCCCTACTGAATGTCCTGGAAGGTTGAACTGTTTTCCTACAGAACAAAGTTTGAGTCCAGTGGCACCTTTAAGGCCAACAAAGTTTTATTCAAAGTGTAAGCTTTCGTGAGCAAAGCACACTTCTTCAAATTGGAATAAAATATCCTCAAGGGCTACCTACAGGGAAAAAGAGGGTGGGGGCTGCCGTTAGGAGGGGCCACTCAGAGCTAAAATGCATATGCAGAGCTGAAATGGGATCAAGTGGCCGGTAAGATCAATGGATGACAATAAATAGCATGTAAATGCAAGACTCAGCATGTGCACCCTTCTTCATATACATTGAAACAGATTTCCTCAAATATTACATGCAGGTGTTTGTGGGAGGGAGCTAGTGGCCAGGAAGAGCTGATTGGAGTCAAGATGCATAAGTAACTGAGCAATAAATATAGCTAACATTGGAATAACTCATATAGTAGGATATGTAAATAGCGGCAATTTATTAATTTATTAATAATTCCCTTACGTATTGGCCATTTCCAGCTCTCCCATTGACTATGCTGACAAGGCAGGAAGATATGAGTTTCTGATTCTAGATGGTGTCAATCTAAATGACAGCTAACAGCTCCAAGGCTAGTAGTCCTATCTGGAGCAAACCAGTTCTGGCTAGTTTGTACAGTAGACATTATACAGCAGTCAGAGTGACTCAGCAGCTAATGCTGATTGGTCAGTCAATGTATATAAGCATTCATCATACAGTTATTTTCTCTCTCCAGTGTATAGCAGTGTATGGCGAAGCGCTTTGTCAGTGGATTTACTGAATTGTGTATACCGGCACTGAACAACAGGACTTTGTAAATAAACCTTGTATATATTCCTTCCCTACTTGGCTGTGTGGACATTGGACTATGTGGGATTTTGGCTCTGCACTTTACTGAAGCACTCTGCTCTGGTGCTAACACGCCAGCTCAACAGATACCACTCCTTGACATATGCAGTATGTTCCATCAGCCATTGGCCCATCAACCGCCACTCAAGAGTACTCATGTGCCATTGCCTGGGTGCTGGGTCTGCTCCTCTCCCCCACCCACTGCCAGCCTGGACACTCTTCCCCCACAGAAAAAAACTGTCAAAATGGCTGTCTCTCCTGATGAAGACACTTCTCCTGCTTGGCTCCTGTGGGACTAACTTTTCCCTTAGTAACTAGGCAACTAAGCTTGGTTCTGTCAGTAAAAAGGCAAGGGCAGGAGTCTATTTTGTGCTGAAGTCTATGGAAGCCCAGGTTTTGGGGAGGGGAGAGGCCTCAGCTGAATAGAATGCCACAGAGTCCACCCTTCAAAGCAGTTATTTTCTCGGGGCGGGGGAGAGATCTGTTGTCTGGAGTTCATTTGTGATACCCGGCGATCTTCAGGCTCCACCTGGAGATTGCTTACCCTAGGCGTAGCAGTTTGCACTTCAAAGCAGGATCTGCCAGACCCAAGTTCTTGCTGTGGAAGCTGAGTCACAGACTTTCAACCTAACTTACCTCACAGGGTTGTTGTGCAGATCAAAAGGGGGAAAGGTAAATTATGTAAGCTGCTTTGGTCTCCACTGTGGAGAAAGACTACTTTTCCACCTGGGGAACCATTGCTGCCAGGTGAGGGCTGGAGATCACACAGAATTAAAACTGCTTTCCAGATGGTAAAGATCAGGGACAGATAAAGGTAGGTTGATGGTTGGCTGGTACAATGCCATGGACTCCACTCTCCAAACCAGCCATTTCCTCCTAGGGAACCATTGTTGCTAATCTCCAGGTGAGGGCTGGAGATCACTCAGAATTACAACTGCTCTCTAGGAGGGATGAGATGGAAAGCTGAAGTCAGAGAGGCAGATAACAGTAAGTTGATGGTTGGCTGGGAAGGAGATAGGGTTGCCACCTCTGGGTTGGGAAATTCCTGGAAATTTGAGGGGTGGAGCCTGGAGATGGTAGGGTTTGAGGAGGGGTGGGACCTCAGACAGCTACAATGCCATGGGCTCCACCATCCAAACCAGCCATTTGCTCCTGGGGAACCATTGTTGCTAATCTCCAGGTGAGGGCTGGAGATCACTCAGAATTACAACTGCTCTCTAGGAGGGATGAGATGGAAAGCTGAAGTCAGAGAGGCAGATAACAGTAGGTTGATGGTTGGCTGGGAAGGAGATAGGGTTGCCACCTCTGGGTTGGGAAATTCCTGGAAATTTGAGGGGTGGAGCCTGGAGATGGTACGGTTTGAGGAGTGGTGGGATCTCAGACAGCTACAATGCCATGGGCTCCACCATCCAAACCAGCCATTTCCTCCTGGGGAATCAGTGCTGCCAGTCTCCAGGTGGGGGCTGGAGATCACTCAGAATTACAGCTGCTCTTCAGATGGCAGAGATCAATTCCCCTGGAGAAAACAGTGGACTCTGTATCATTATATGCTGCTGAGGTCACCACAGGAAATTGACGCTGAGTGCCCAAGGCCAGGGCACTTGCCCAGAGCACCTTTCTAGAGCCTGTTGTATTTATTTCCACAATAAGCCTTATTCCTAGTACAGATAATAAAGGAGCTAGCAACAGATGTGAGAACCAAGTTTGAGTCCAGTGCCCTCTATAAGACCAACAAAGTTTAATTTCTGGATATAGGTAAGAAAAGAATGACTTAGTGTTCTCCCCAGCGGTTCTCAACCTGTGGGTCACGACCCCTTTGGGGTCAAACGAGGCTTTCACAGGGGTCGCCTATACGGTCCCACTATCCTTGTCCCTCAAATGGAAGTTTTTATAAGAAATGGTGTCTTACCAGAAGGCTCACTCTTCTTTATACCACTGTTTGCGGCCACAGACATTTTTGGAGGACAGAGTTTTGTTCTGAGCCAAAGAGATACAAACACGAGGAGTATATCGCTCCTTACAGTCAGCTTCAATGCGACACTTCCTAGCACCACCCAAAAAAACAGCCGGGAAAGAGCTTTTCTCCTCCTCCCCCGCCGATGGAGCTGACAGCCATTCGGTCTCTAAGGTAACGACACAGGCATCGAGGGAAGGGAATGCTGCTTGCTCTTCCAAGGCTTGTCCAAGGGCTCCCTCTCTTTCCTGTCCCTTAGTGAGTAGGGCAACTGGGGTTCTCCTTTCCTCTGAGGAGGCGGGGGGAGGGGAGTCTGTGTGGGCGAGAGGGCAAGGGGTTGGAAAGACTTCAAGCAGGGACGAAGGAGTGTTGCGACTGGGGGTGGTGCCTTGTGAGCCTAAAACCATCAGAAAACACATATTTCTGATGGTCTTAGGAACCGAGACACCGCTCCTCTTAGGAACCGAGACACCGCTCCAGGCGGGTCCACCCACATGCAGATATGGTTGGGGGCAGGGCTCGATTTCAGCAGGAACGCACAGGAACGCCGTTCCGACTGGCCTCCGAGCCTGCCCCGCCCCCTCCCTGCCCGACCTGAGCTTTTTATACTTAAAGGGAAAGTTCCTGCAGAGAGCCAGCAGGAATAGGCTCCACGGGGTGCTTTCCCTTTAAGAGCAAAAAAAGCCAACAGGAGAAAGCCTCGCCCAAAGATTAAGCACAGGGGCTAGGCTTTCTGCATTTGGCTTGCTGACGTCGCGTGGCTTTCGCTGCACCAGTAAGTTCTCTGTTCTCTTTTCCCTCTCTCTCTCCCTCTCTCTGGCCCCCCCACCTTTCTTTCTGTCTTTCTTTCTGTCTTTCTCTCTCTGCCCCCCCACCTTTCTTTATTCCTTTCTCTTTCTCTCTCTCCCTCACTCCTTCCTTTCTCTCTCCTCCACCTACCTACCTTCCTTCCTTCCTTTGTCTGTCTGTCTGCCTTCCTTCCTTTTCCTTCCTTCCTTTCTCTCTCTCCCCTCACCAACCTCTTCCTTCCTTCCTTCCTCTGTCTACCTTCCTTCCTTTTTCTTCCTTCCTTTCTCTCTCCCCCCACCTACCCCTTCCTTCCTTCCTTCCTTCCTTCCTTCCTTCCTTCCTTCCATTCTTTCTGTTTTTATTTTAAAAAAATTGAAAAGGGGGGGGATGTAAAAAAGCAGAGAGCCCAGGAAATGCTGGTTTTGACAATATCTTTAATTTTTGAGAATCTCTTTAGTTTTCTCATGGCATCTTCTGCTTAAGAAAAGTAACTTTGAAGCCTGAGTTCATTGTTGTGTCTTGTTGGGAATGGCTTGCAAATATATGTGTGTTTAAAGTCTGTATTAAAGTGGTTTGGTGCTTACTGCCATGTAAGAGAAAACATCTGAAAAAGTAGCTTCATTGTTGTGTGTGCTGTCAGGGCACTTGACTGTTGCAAGGGGGACATCTTTGGGGGACATCTGCAGAGAAACAGAGTTGTAACTAAAAATGAGCATGGTCAGCTGCACTTTGGAGATTGCCTGTTTTGTGAAATTTAAAAAAGTGGGCAGAGTTTCTGAAGAAGATGATTGTCCCTCTTCTCCTGCCACTGGACTGACATCTGCCTTTAATGGGCCAGCAAAGTTGATGTTCTTAAACCTCTTAATAAGAGAGATTTCCGCTTCTGAGGAGTTCCAACGATTGGTGATCTTGTGATGGTAGTGATACTTTTATGTGGTAAAGACCACCTGTTCACAGGATAATTTTACCTGTGGGACAGACTCTGCATGGTAACCACTCCACTGGTACATAATTGCTTGTAAAAAGTATTATAGTGTAATAATTCATGTGGGTAGCTGTGTTGGTCTGAAGCAGCAGAACAAAGTTGGAGTCCAAAGTTTCATCCAAGGTATAAGCTTTTGTGTGCATGCACACGTCTTCCATCTGAAAAAGTGTGGGTGGCACATGAAATCTTATACCTTGAATAAAATTTTGTACCTTGAATAAAATAGTCCACAAACTACTCCCATCCAGTGCATCCACAAACCTAGAAGAAGAAGAGATTGGATTTATACCCCGCCCTTCACTACCCAAGGGAGTCTCAGAGCGTCTTTCAAACTCCTTTCCCTTCCCCTCCCCACAACAGACACCCTGTGAGGTAGGTGGGGCTGAGAGAGCTCTGAGACAACAGCTGGTACAAAGCTATGGCTTGCCCAAGGTCATCCAGCAGGTACAAGGGGGGAGTGGGGAATCAAACCCGGTTCTCCCAGAACAGAGTCCACACACTTAACCACTACACCAAACTGGCTCCTAGCGTTGTTCTGCCAGTGAACTAGGGTTGCCAACTCCAGGTTGAGGAAATCCCTGGAGATTTGGGCGTGGAGGGTGCGGTTTAGGGGAAGGAGGGACCTAAGCAAGGCATAATGCCATGGACTCTACTTTCCAAAGCAGCCATTGACGTGATCTCTGTAGTTTGGAGCTCAGTTGTAATTCCAGGAGATCTCCAGACCCCACCTGTAGGTTGGCAACCCTTAAAAAATCATATTCAGCGTACTAGTTCTGCAGGAAGGCAACCTGATTTCCATGGGAACCTAACCCTTAGGAATTGATTCCAATCCAGTGTGGGAATAATTGTTGGACATAAGATATTGGTTCAGGCAAGGTTTTGTATAGATGGGACAGAAAATAATGCTTTTATTGGTTTTGTCAAAACTGTTTTGACAACAAGGTAAACAGAATAAGAAGCAAAAGGTGGATGTGGCTGGATGACCACACTTCTGGGAACACTGGGTGTGGCCTAATATGTTAATGAGCTGTGCTGTCAGGGGTGTGGCCTAATATGCTAATGAGTTCCTGCTGGGCTTTTTCTACAAGAAGAGCCCTGGTTGGGGGTCACCACAACATGAGGAACTGTATTAAAGGGTCACGGCATTAGGAAGGTTGAGAACCACTGTCCTACATGTTTCTCAGTTTTGTGATTCTTGATGTCAGATTTGTGTCCATTTATACTTTGGCATAGGTTTTACTTCTTTGCCCTATGTAGAGAACTGAAGGGCATTGTTGGCATTTAATGGCTTATACAGTGTTAGAAGATGAGCAAGTGAATGAGCCTGAGATGATGTAGTTGATATTGTTAGCTCCCGTGATTGTGTTGTCTGGGTGTTATATTGCAGCAAAGTTGGCATCTGGCATTTATTGCAAGCTCTCGTCCCAGTGTCCATGTTCAAATTAGATGTTGTATTATTATGCATGAGGGGTCTTTCTGTGGGCAAAAAAAGGTTTTCCCCCAGTACTTGTGAAAGAGAACTGTCATTATCCAGTAGAGGTTTTAAGTTGCTGATGATTTGAACTGTTTTGAGTTGAAAGCTGTATGTGACCACTAGTTGTATTGTTATTGTCTTTTTTGGGCCTGTTTTGCAACAGGTTTTCTCTGGGTACCATTCTGACTTTGTTAATCTGTTTCTTGACTTATCAGGTGGATATTTTAGTACCAAAAAGGCTTGTTATAGATCCCTCAGGTGAGAATCTCCCCTTCCATAGGCAGAAAGCTTGTAGGACCCAGCTCATTATATTAAAGGCTATCCTTAGCCTCTGGATTCATAGAACAGATTGTTCAACTTCTCTCTAATGCAAAGAAGCTGTAGCATAGAGCCTGGCTATATACAATGGATTGTTTGGTATATTTAGGATGGTAGCTGGAGGCATGTAGATATGTTTGCTGGTCAGTAGGTTTCTGGTATAAGGTGGTGTCTATACATCCATTGTGTATTTGTACAGTAGTGTCCAGAAAATGTATTTCTTGCATAGATTGGTTCATTGTAAGGTTGATGATGGGGTGAAAGTTGTTGAATGCCTAGTGGAATTTGTTCAAGGCTTCCCCCCCCCCCATGTGTCCAGACAACAAAGATGTCATCAATGTATTGCAGGTATAAGAGAGCTGTGAGTGGGCAGGAGGCTCCTGACATTTTTCCCGGGCAGGAGTTGGGTGCCTGCTGCTCTCCACGTCATTGAGTGCTCTCTCGCTTCCTCCCCCCCACAGTTTGTTCTCATGCCTGTATCTGTTTCTCTGAGCAACGCTTGTAACCTTGAAGTGTTTTTCTAATGGCACTGACTCCAGGTGGTGGGGGTGTGGGAATCACCGGGGAAGTTTAGTGGGAGATGGGGAAAGGCTGCCAAGTCTGAGCTGACTCTGTTAGGTGCCTTTTCAGTGGGAAAACAATGGCTAGTATTTTTGTGCCTTTTTGCAACTCCCCTGATTGGTGCCAGGTTCTTGTTCTGGTGTTTGAATATAGTATAACTTACCCTCTGCCCTGTAACTGTCATCACTAACACTGAAAGTGCTTACTGAGTAGACCATTAAGAAAATAAAAGGACTTTATTCAACATAAGGCCTGGCTTATTGGATCTTACAAGGTTCTCACAGAAAGCACTGCTCCAAGTCAGCCATGAAGATGTTAGTGTACTGTGGGGCCATGAGGGTGCCCATGGCTGTACCATTGATCTGAAGGAACAAGTTGTCACCAGATTTGAAGCGGTTATGGGTGAGAACAAAATGTAATCCATCTTGGTGTGGGATGTTGGTGTACAGAGATTCCACTTTGTTCTCCTGTTTAGGATGGTATTGTTAGTCCCTCCAGTCTACCATGGTATTCATTTATTAAGACAGTCTTCTTACACAAATTTAGCTCTCCAAAGCCAAATTATAGTCATATTTATAGTCTTCTAATTTGGTCCCACTACTTATTGTACAAAACCAGCAAGGTTTTTACACTGTTATTACCAAGACAAAATAAAAATTACTAAGACTTGTCCTGGACCTGTGATTGCAAGATCATTGTGTGGTGAATGTCAACACTTAAAGTAGATTAACTGGATCTGTCTGTCTGAGCAGAAGTTCTTTCATCTACTTGATTGCCAGGCATCTGAATGGAGCTGTATCCATGTGGAAAATCCATGTGTGTGTCCTATTCATGTGATATGGTGATGGCACATTTCAAGCTCCTCAGACAGCAGACCTGACAGCTTCCACTTTGCATGAACAGAACATCAGCATAATGTCTGCAGAGGGCCTCTGTGCGGTCTGTACCTGTGCATATTAAACACATGTCTGGTGTGAACTTCCCAAGTTAAATTCAGAGTCACACATAGGAGTGTAGGAGAAAAACCTCTCTTCTTCTGTCCCTCATTCCTGTCCAAGCAGGAGCTGACTCAGCTAGCAAGTAATTTCTGCAAAACCAGGACTTAAATCACCACACTTTATTTTTAGGGATCTTTTTGACAAAGTGATGGGGCACCAGTGCAACTTGGGAGTTGAAGAAGAGGACAGGAATCTAGCAGAATACCCAAAGAAAGTTTATTGAGAGGAACCAAAGTACAAGCAAGCATTCAGTTTAATAATTATGTACATTGAGGCATCAAAATACAACAGAACCCCCAAATGCCTGTATTGCAGTCCCAAAACCCACTTAGTGTTTACCAGTGGATAAACACTGTTAGATGCTACACAGTTAGATGTGTAGCATCTAACTCAGAGAATGGAGAATCAAGTCAATGGGAAGGAAAAAAGACAGGGCAGAAAGATAAGAGCTATTACCCTGGCGAAAGGTGAGTGTAACTCTGCCTAGGATTGCACTGTGATACAGCTATCCCTAGAACTCTAATATTTAATGTCACTAGATTTGGGAATGATCAGTGGTTGTATCATATGAGCCTTCTGCTCACACAAAAGGGAAGTGAATGATTTCACTCAAATCCCCTTCCTTACTGACCCCCCCCCCCCTCCCCGTGTCACAGTACTGTTCCGTTCTGTTTATTTTCCCATGCTCACTGCAGAGGGTTTCCAGACGTCATGAGGACAGCTGAGGGAAGGGAATGCCAGGGAAAGCTCCCCCTCCATGGGCAGAAAGCTTGTAGGACCCAGCTCATTATATTTAAGGCTATCCTTAGCCTCTGGACTCGTAGAACAGATTGTTCAGCTTCTTTCTAATGCAATGAAGATCCCCCCCCCCAATCTTTTTTGAAGTAGAGGATAGTCGCTGCCAATAAAGGCGTGCTGAACTGAATGCAGCATTGGTCTCGTTCTGTATGAAACTCCCCGTTGTCCCATATACAGGTTATATTCCGAAGTTTCTGTTTTTATATTTGTGGATCACATATGCTTTCATATGTGAAAGAGCCAATTTGGTGTAGTGGTTAAGAGCAGCGGACTGTAACCTGGAGAGCCGGGTTTGATTCCCCACTCCTCCACATGTTGCCAGCTGGGTGACCTTGGGCCAGTCATAGTTCCCTCAGAGCTGTTCTCTCAAGAGCAGTTCTCTCAGAGCTCTCTCAGCCCCACCTACCTCACAGGGTGCCTGTTGTGGGGAGGTGAAGGGAAGGAGATTGTAAACCTCTCAGGGACTCCTTTGGGAAGTGAAGAGCAGGGTATGAAACCAATTCCTTCTTCTTCTTTATACGACATGGGGCAGTAGGGTTGAACTCATGGGCCACACTGTTGTGTAATGTCTTCTTTCAAATGTGTTATGGAAAATGAACACAAAAAGGTGATTCTTGGGGGATTCTTATTGGAAATATAAAGACAGATGTGCTGGTTTGATTTTACAAGGCTATGGTAAAGGAAAATGGAAATGCTTGGCACCTTTTGCTGTCATTTTTTTTTTCTAGAACCATTCCAAAAGAACACACATTTAAAGTCAGAGTGGAAAAAACGATTTGGAGGGTTTCCTTTTTATGATCATTCCTCAAATAAAATAAATATCCAGACTCTACTAGCAAACCCTGGACCCCAACTTGTGTCCTTTTTGTCTGTTATTGTACACTGAGCACACTGTGTGCCGGAGCAGGGCAGAGTAAGTGGAAGCCGTTCTGAACAAGATGTTCACTTTTGGCATTTTTATAAGAAGTGATTGATGTGATACATTTGCCTTGCTAATTGTTTTTCTGTCTGAGGCGATGAAAGGTGTCAAATGATGGGCTTGGGTACTGTAATCTTTGACAATGATAAAGCAAGGAAATGTGCTGAAACATACAAGTTTCTGGATGACTGAGCGGGGTTATGCGTAGGGGAGTCTGCCTTTTTGGACCGGCCAGTTATTTGTGCGAATTCCTTACCAGAATGAGGACTCATTTCACCTAACTCCTTTACAAGAGAATTATGGTAAGAACATAGGAAGGTCTCTTATGAGTCATACCATCTCAGCACTGTCTACCCTGAATGCCTTTCAGTTTGAAAAGTTCCAGATGAGGGTCTTTCCTAGGCCTTGTTTTTTTAGTGATCTTTGGCAATCAGGGTTTGACTATGTGGCATTCCGCATGCAAAGTATTATGACTGGTGCCGGGGCTGCCAAGAGCCACCATGGGCCCCTGGACAAAGATTCCATCTGAGCCCCCACATATGACCCTGATCCAAACTAAATATAACAAAACAAATCACTTGGCTAGCTGTTAACATCTATAGACTAACAGCCAAGTCGGCTAAATCTGAGGATACTTATCGTATTTTTCACTCCATAAGATGCACCTGATCATAAGACGCACCTTGTTTTTAGAGGAGGAAAACAGGAAAAAATGAAACAGAGAGAGAGAGAGAGAGAGAGAGAGAGAGAGAGAGAGATAAAGGAAGGAAGGAGGAGGAGAGAGAGAGAGAAAGAGAAAGGAAGAAAGAAAGATGGGGACAGAGAGAGAGAGACAGAAAGACAGACAGAAAAAAGGAAAGGAAGGAAGAAAGAGAAAGGAAAGAAGAGAGAGGTCGGCATGCCATGCAAAGCCAGGCCTTTCTGTGCAAAGTAGCCACAGAGCTTAATCTGTGGGCAGGGCTTTCTGCTGCTGGCTGTCTTCAAGGGGAAAAGCACTTAAAGGGAAAGAGTACTTAGCCTGGTGGGGTTTTTCCTGCCGTTTCCCTTTTAAGTCTTAACAGCTCAGGCCCAGCAGGGAGGGGCGGGGAAGGCTGGGATGCCAGCCTGAATGGCGTTCCCCTGCGTTCCTGCTGAAGAAAGAGCCCTGTTACAGGTAAGAAAAGCTCCATATTCGCTCCATAAGATGCACACACTTCCCCCCCACTTTTTTGGGCAGGAAAAGTGCATCTTATGGAGTGAAAAATATGGTAAATCCTGTGACTGGGGCTGTGAATGGGTAAGACAGAGCTTTCTACAAGCCTGAAAAATGGCCCAGGTGTGCAGAAATTTCTGAAATCCAACCACCCCCCCATCTCACAAAATGGTTTTTAAAAAAAAACAAAAAAACCAAAATGATCAAAGAAGCACCTGTAGTTTTAAGAAACAGAAGCCCTTAGTGGTTGTTGCTTGTCAACCAGAACATTATAGGCTCAGTTTTTAGCAGTAAAAGGTAGGGGATGAGAGCAGGGCCCTTTCCAGGGTTGTTTTGGCCTTTGAGGGAGAACTCATCAGGGCCAGGCCTAGCAGCAACCACGAGGCTATCTGCTACTACCTGACTTATACTGGCTCACCTAGGCCTGGCTGTTTGCTACTTTTCAACAGCAGCCACCCTATGAAAGCCAGTATGGTATAGAGGTTAGAGCTGCAAAGTAGGATCTGGGAGACCAAGGTTTGAACCCCTAACTTGCTGCAGAAGCTCACTGGGTGATTTTGGACCAGTAACATACTTTCAGCCTAATCTGCCTCAAAGGTTTGTTGTGTGGATAAAAAGGAGGAGAGGACAATAATGTGTGCTGCTTTGTTACCCACTGTGGAGAAAGGCAGGGCATAAAGGATGTAAATAAATAATAAATAAAGCAGATGGTGGGAAGCAGATAAAATGTAGCTTGGTGAATGCCTGAGAAGGAGAGAATGGTGCAGGGAACTGTGTAGAGTTGCCAGCCTCCAGGTGGGGCCTGGGGATCTCCTGCTTTTACAACTGATCCCCAGCTGACAGAGATCAGCTCCCCTGGAGAAAATGGCTGCTTTGAAGGGTGGACTCTATGGCACTGTACCATGCTGAGGCCCCTCCCCTCCCTAAACCCCGCCCTCTCCCAGCTCCACCCCCAAAGTCTCCAGGTATTTTCCAACCCAGACTTGGCAACCCTAGAACTGTGGCACCACACAACTGGGCCACAGTTTTCCTAGGCAGAATCTGAGGCAGGGGGAGAGGGAAAGCTTAAGGCAAAAGGGCAGGTTGGCTGTTGGGTGGCAAGGAGATAGGCTTGTCAACTGCAGGTTAGGAAGCTCCTGGAGATTTGTGGGTGGGGCCTGGGGATGGTGCGGTTTGAGGAGGAGTGGGAGCTCAGAAGGGTATAATATCACAGACTGCACCCTCCAAAGCAACCATTTCCTCCAGTGGAACTTGGGCTGCCAATCTGGGCTGGAGAGCACCTGAAATTACAACTACTTTCCAGATGACAGAAATCAGTTTCCCTGGAGAAAACGGCTGCTTAGGGCAGACTCTATGGCATTATGCCCTGCTGAGGTTGCTTCCTCCCAAAACCTAGCCCTCCCAAGGCTCCACCCCCAAATCTCTAGAAATTTCCCAATGTGGAGCTGACAACCCAAAGAAGAACTGATACCTGTAAGCGAGAGATCCGTTGTGATTTCAGATGATCTCCAGGCAGGTTGGCAAACCTAGAAGGAGAGAAGGGAGCAGGAAAAGGGAAGAGGCTATGGGGGCGTTCAGGAAGGGCGAAGAGAAACTAGTGGGAGAGGGGGAAATGAGATGCCTCCTGCAGGTCCTTGTAGGTTCCTGTTTGTGCATTTGTAATAATAAAAGAATCCACATGTCCATCTGGCTGTCCATTTGTGGCAAGCATAACTCAGAAAATAAAACTAGGAATCTCAAAATTGGCCACCGTCTTCAGGATGATAATGGGAATTCCAGGGCCAAAAATGAAAGAAACTGGTATATCCTGGCCCAGGTTTTCTCGAGACCCCCCCCCCCATGCTATTTGCAGAGGAAGCTAAGCTTGTATAGTGGTTAAAGCATCGGACGAGGATCTAAGAAACCCAGGTTCGAACCCCCACTCTGCCATGGAAGCTTGCTGGGTGTCCTTGGGCCCATCACACACTCTCAGCCTAACCTTCCTCCCAGGGTTGTTGTGAAGATAAAATGGAGGTGAGGAGGACTGTTATGTGCTGGTGGAGCTTCAGTCTCAGCAAGGCTCCAAAAGCCTACAAGACTATTGGTGGTTTTACCGGCAACAGCCAATCAGAACTATGGAATATAACCCAACTAGGCCCGTTGTGGGAAGAAATTTATTTATTTATTGAAATTTGTATCCCGCCCTCCTCGCCATACGGCGGGCTCAGGGCGGCTAACAACAGCCATTGTGGCACAATACATTATTTGATTAAAAATTAAACAACCATAAAACATCCTGTCACATACCACATAGATGACGTTACTTCAGTGCAATTATCAAACAGCAATCAAGCATATCCCCATATCTGCTCAGACATTGGCAGCCAGAGATCAGGCCAGGGCCAGATGTAAACACTGTGGACGGCCCCTATTTAAAAGCCTGGCGGAAGAGCTCCGTCTTGCAGGCCCTGCGGAATTGTAATAGATCCCGCAGGGCCTTGATGTTATCCGGGAGCTCATTCCACCAGTAAGGGGCCGCCACAGAGAATGCCCTGGCCCTTGTAACTGCCAAGCGGGCTTCCCTCGGCCCTGGGAATATATGTTGAGAGGCGGTCCTTCAAGTAAGTAAGAAATACAACGGGCTCTAGAAGGAAGCTCCAGGTGAGTGTTCCGGCTGTGGCTGGTGGGGAGGCAGAGGGAAGGGGAAAATAGAGGGAGGCAAGCCGTGTTTATTTCCTTCTGCTTAGCTATAAGGAAGGGCTGTCTCAAGTCACTTTGCTCCCCCAAGTGGGTAGTATGGGAGGACAGCCTCATGGAAACAGGCCTGGTTCCCTCCACCCCTGACTTATGCTGATTTGGGGCTAGGCAGCGGGAGCTAAGGTTAAACTGTCTCAAACTGACCACAGCCTAACTCCTACAAGTCTCTGTTTTCTTCATGTGAAATGTGGAATGTAGGATCTACTCACTCACAGAGTTTTGTTCTTATTATGTAAATGAAATACTTGAAGCTGTCCAAGACCAAAGCCATAACCATACACCTCAAACTGACACAAAACAGAGTGGCTGGATTTCCCTCAAGCGGTGCTATAACGTTAGAAGTAAAAGTACTATGTTTGGTATTACAGTGGGAAGACGATGCTTTGCAAATTACATCCCACGCATCATGTTTTGCTCTGAGCCTTCTTCATATGACGTTTGCTCAAGATAGCCCTGGGAGCCCCAGTTTAACCCAATAGGGTATCCAAATTTAGAAGGCAGTGGGACAACCTGCCAGTATCAACAGAAGCAGATTATTGCAGTAATTACCCTGGTATAGAATTGTGCAAAGCACATTGCTTGTGAAGTTCAGTGGTGCCAATTTCCATCTGGATAATATTATTAGAAAAAACATTTTGGGCTGGATCCATTGCAAAATTTCCACTTGTGCTAGAACTCTTGCATAAGTAGAAATACAATAAACAGACCATGGCAGCCACTTAAGCTAAGGCAGGCTTATTGCATCCACATTTGCATTTCCACTTGTGAAAGACATGCAACCAATTTCTGGGCACTATAATACACAGAGAGGGAAGCACAAGGTTCACCATTGATGTTTCCACTTGCACATCACTGGGTACAAGCTTTTCCTGGAAAAATGCTGGAGACAGTAGAAATAACACTACAACTGTTCTGAACTTGTTAATCACAGAATGATAATAGAGAAGTGTGAAAATTAGGAATGGAGCCACAGACAGGGCCAGATCTTCTCAGGGAGGTTCCAGGAACTTCATGTGTAGATGTATAAGAAAAACCATACACAGGCAGTATTTGAATCAAATTGTCATTAAGAAGTAAAGCAGCAAAAGAAATAGGCTAGCTGTCAAACTAGGCATTTTTTCATGTTATAAAATTAAATCTTACTAATATTTATACAATTAAATATCTGGAAACATACTAGGCCACCTGTATCCTGGCTGCTCCATTTAGACACCCTCACCATATACATTCTGGCTGGCTCCCAGGTGAAACTGTCCCTTTTAGTGTTACAGATATTTCCTCCATCTTTGGGCTAAATCATACCAGTACAGTGTATTTGGAACAAAAATTCCAAGACTGCAGTGTAAAACCATAGAATAAGGTGATAGAACATGACTTCTAATTTTGAGGCCATAAATTAATTCTTTCCCAAATGAATTCCATAGTAGCGTGTTCCCAAATCTTGAGGGATGGAATCATTTACTGAAAAGTGTATATCAGAAACCTGTTTGGGAGACCAAACAGTACACTCCTGAAGAAGCCTAAATCAAAGGTCAACAGATAGAAAGCATTTAAGGACAGCTTTTCATTATAATTGACAGCCTGGTTGGTTTAATGGGTATAAAGTTGGACTGGGAGTGGAAGATCTACCTAGCTGCAAATTCCCACTCAGTCACGAAGCTCAACGGCTGAGCTTGTAATGAACAAATAAGACCTTGGATCAGTCCTCGTGGATGTAACTGGGACCCCTATATAGATTCCCCCAGAAGGGCAATGCATGCAGGGAAGCTATACCCATAAGGTACTGGATCATGTCTCAAGTTCAAACACTAGAAGACAGAATACCATTAAAGGAGCATTATTTCTAGTACATTATATTCAGGGGTCAATTCATAGAAAAAGAGGTGCAGGAGCTCATTAGCATAACTCATTAGCATAATTTATGTGCATATGCTAAACCACCTGACATCACCGGAAGTATGTCAGAAGGCAAAAGAGAGAGAGAGAGGGAAAAAGAGAGAGAAAGAGAAAGAGAAAGAGAGAGAGAGAGAGAGAGAGAAAGAGAGAGAAAGAAAGAAAGAAAGAAAGAAAGAAAGAAAGAAAGAAAGAGTTGGCAGAGAGGGGAGAGCTACTAATCCAAGCCTCAGGAAGACCACTGTTCTGGGAGGATAGCTTCCGTGGTGGCTGAAGCCTTCAGAAGGCTGTTCGGAGGAACAAGGACCTTTCCAGGGGGCGGGGTCATTTTGCTATAGCCATGACACAAGCAGCCATTCCCCTGCCGGGGGGGGGGCGGGGCGGGGCTGGCACCAACTCCCAGAGCTGAGCTCCCCCAAGCTCCTGCTCAAAATGCCCCCTGATTATATTTCTCTTAACTGGTAACAATTTGGCACATGCATAGAATATAATAAAAATTAAGTATGTAGCACAGAAACACTGTGTTCAGAACCAAGGAGCTCTAAAGCCCGCCAAGCAGTACATTATTGCTACCCTGAGTCAGGAGCTTCTGTCCAGAGTGACTTAGGGAGTTCCGTTTGTGCTCCAAACCACAAATGAAGAACTTAATTGTGTTGACTCGATTTCTGCCTAACGGAACATTACAAATGTAGGTTTTTGCCACTGAACTGAAGCAGATATAGCCATTATTTAAGGCTAGCTGCATTGTCTGTACTCCATCTCAATAATAATGGGAAATGATATTGTGAGGAGCACTGTGGCTTTCCAAAATTACACAGTGGGACCGTGGGAGTCATAGGCATAAACAGCCTTTTGTTTTACTATGAGGAAGGAACTGAGCAGTGTGGAAAATAACATCTGTCTCCATATACAAGACGCATGTACCAGATTTATTAGGGCTGAGTCAACGGCTGTGGTCACACTGGCCACTTGGCACAGTATGATGCCACCTCTAATTGTACTGGTTTAAAGTGTGCGGGGCACATCATCCAGACAGCACACCCTGCTGCGGGTTGCAAGCATCCACATTACTGCAGCACCTCAGCCATGGAGCATGCTGCCTGGAAAATTTTCAAAATGCACGCACGCACACGTGTGGTCATGTGTACACATAAGTGTGCATGCGCACACATGCGCCTATAGGCAATTTTTTTTTTTAAAAAAAACCCTCCCTAGTGGCAGGAACAGAGCTGCAGGTTCAGACTGCCAAATCCGTTCTGCACGTGCTCCCTCACGTTCAGACATCTGGCCATGAATGCGCAGGGAACCGAAAACACCACTTGTGATGTGGTGCCTTTTTAACCCAGCTCCAAGTCAGCCTATGACGGGATGAGTATGCCGGGGGAACACCTGACAGATGAGGCTGTGTGACTGCACCCATTTGATCCGTAGGGGAGGGGTGGCTGTGTTGGGCCAAACTGCTTGTGTGATCGCAGCCAAAATTTCTCAAAATTTACCTGGAACATTTTTTGCTCTAAAACAAAAGAAAGACCCCAGCTACATCTTCAGTGACTATTCAATAATGCTCATGTTCACCTATTTGCTTACATCAGGGGTGGGCAATTGTTTTGGCTCGGGGGCCACTTTCTGGGAGCGGAGGTTAGCGGAGGGCCGCACTTTTTAAAATGATTGCATTCATTAGTTAACTTTGCATTTCAGAAAAGGTATAAATTGAATCATAAAAATCAATAAATATAAATTAAATAAAATAGTGGTAGTCAATTTATTTATTGTGCTAATTTTATATCATCTATAGCTGCAAGCACAGTTAATTTTAGAATCAGTTTAATGAGACAAA
The DNA here is from genome assembly GCA_029233225.1 of Lepidodactylus listeri. NCBI lineage: Eukaryota > Metazoa > Chordata > Lepidosauria > Squamata > Gekkonidae > Lepidodactylus > Lepidodactylus listeri. Next base: position 57,644,822 of record JARCFY010000016.1, on the reverse strand, counting down.
TGTACCCTATCACACCACATGGCCGACTGTCTTGGCGGGCCGCAAAAAACTCTGTGGTGGGCCGCATATGGCTCCCGGGCCGCAATTTGCCCACCCCTGGTTTACATTGTTCTTTCTCAATTGATTTCCTTTGCTTTGGGTGATATTACCAAGCTACTTGGTATAGTGACATTATTCCAGATTGGCTGAGATGAATCCAGTATCCACTGCCCCTATTCCTAAGTAACTGACTTTGCATGTAGTTGACAGGTTCCCATGGAGTTCAATACCTGTCTGGGCATATGAGAGACAAGTGGGGGGGGGGGGATGAATACAGTACCTGTTTTAAGTGATATATTTGGTAAGGAACAGTGAAAGTATGCCTGGTTGCGTTCATGGGAGGTTGATTTCCTCAGTTTCTTGTAAGGAAAGTGTAATGTGAAAGCATGGCAGTTTCCTTTGCTCGCTTCCAAGCAGGGAAAGATATGGCTCATTAGAGTTGCCAACTCTGGCTTGGAAAATTCCTGGAGATTTTTTTTTGGGGGGGTGGGGAATTGGGGAGGGCAGCTTTTAAGGAAGAGTATAATGCCATAGTCCACCTTCCAAAGCAGCTATTTTCTCAAGGGGAACTGATCTTTGTAGTGTGGAGATCAATACCAGGAAATTTCCAGGCATCATTACGGTTGGCAGGCCTAGTTCCGAGAAGTTTCTTTGTTTTCCTAAGAGAAGCTTCCCTGCTTTGACATTGCCAGTGTCCAGTGGAAAGAGAGCTGGTGACGCTGCAAAACTTTGGTATCAGTTCTCCACCACAAGCCCAGGCAGGGAAGCCCAGCAGGGTCTCTGCTCTGGTGGAGAGGCAGGAGAAAGAGCAACATTGCTGAAGCCAGGATTCCCTGAGACAAGCCAGGATTCGTTAATTGCTGGCAGGAACAATCTTATCCTGGTTTCTTCAACTAACTGCAGCTAAAATAAGCCATGGTTTTATGTGACCTCTCTTGGTCATTCTTTTAAGCTGGGTCAAAACTTGTAGCTGTTTTTCATGAAGCTTCTTATAAATTGTGGAAGAAAAGAGAGAGAACAAGCAGCATTAGTAGGCATGTATGCGCAAAACCTTCAGGTGGAATTCCATTCCCAATTTCATCCCCCCAGTTCTCATCAGCCCACTTGGCAGGCGATTTACTATGCTCTCAGGGTTGCTCATTTCAAGGCCCTAAATGTTTCTGCACATGTTTGTTTGCTTGTTTGTTTACAGAGTAATATCCTGTACAGTCTGGTCCCAGGAGGCCCAGAGGGCTCTTGCATATACACTACATCATTGGTTTCGTAGTTTTGTTTTGCTTCTAAGAATGTCTGTGGTTTACTATTGACAGACCTTCACAACTTGTGACCCACCAGGATTGATGCAGCATAATGCCGTGTATGGCAATCCACAGGGCCTCAATAAACCCGTGTATTGTGTATTTAAAGCATCTTACTGCATGCCTGCAGTGTTTGCAGGAGGGCTTGAAGGCAAAACCCGGACCAGAGTTGTCATATGAAAAACATATACATATTCCAAAAGGAACCTGACCATGGTATGTCTGGTTCATTACTTGAAAACATGGTTTCTTTTGAATATACAGGGTCACAGTGGATGATAATAAAATACACGCATATGGAAATTCACTGCCTTTGTGAATTGCCTAGTTAAGCAAATGTGCAGTCTTTGATCAGGGAATAGCAAAGTTCTGTCTGTTAATATCTCACAATGCTTTTCTCCACTTGCATGGAAATATTGTTCAAATGTGTTGTGCTGTGAGGCTGTGCCAGGTTTTTAGCCAATATTTAGATTTTTCTTAATATTTCCCTCCTGGGCTTCCTCTACACAGGGTTGAATGTTTCAATTTAACCAAAGCGAACTAAATGAAAACATTTTGTCTCTTCTCCTATTTTTCTTCTGTTTTGAGGTAAAGCAATAATGAAATGACCGTGACCTTTTACCTCATTTTCTTGCTGCAATTTCTGGTTAGTTAGCTTTGTTTTATTTCACAAATTGACTTCTTCAGGACCAGGAGTCAGGGGAGACCCAACCAAAAGGTTATCAACGCATGCTCTTAGGCATAAGTCATGCTTTATTCATCAGATATAAGTCACACTTTGTTCAGTGGTGCATATTCCCAGTTAAGATTGCAACTTATATATGCACAAGAGGAGACCCGCAAGAAAATGTTGCATAATGTGTTGTGGTTTGTTTTATATCCCTATAAGGCCAAGGGATGTGAAGGACATGAAGGGGGCACCACAGAACATCTCCCGCAGAATACAGGGGGTGGGAATTACTGGGCACAGCAGTAAAATGTTCAAACCAACCCTGTGCATCAGAGACTACTGCAGCTGGTAGCACCACCCTGGCATTTAGAAGAGAAGAAGAGATTGGATTTATATCCCACCCTTCACTCAGACCGGCTTACAAACTCCTTTCCCTTCCCCTCCCCACAAAAGATACCCTGTGAGGTAGGTGGGGCTGAGAGAGCTCAGAGAAAACTGTCCTTGAGAGAGCAGCTGGTACAGAGCTATGACTTGCCCAAGGTCATCCAGCAGGTGCAAGTGGAGGCGTGGGGAATCAAACCCGGTTCTCCCAGATTAGAGTCTGCACACTTAACCACTACACCAAACTGGCTCTCTTATTTGATGGTGTGTGTCTGGCTCTTGCTTATTTGATGGTGTGTGTCTGTAAACGTGTGTGTGTGTGTGTGTGTGTGTGCACAAACCCACACCCATTTAGATTCTGCAGCATCTTGTCTTCTTTCATCTTAACTGAGGCTGCGGGTAGCCTTGTTGGTGTAGAGGAAAACTCAGTAACAAAGGCTGTGCAGCCCCTCATATCTGAATGATTTAAAAGGCTAAGTGTGATATAGTGGGAGGGGAAGGAAGGAGGGAGGCTTGCAGAAGTGGGTGTTAGGACTTTTGTCCAATATTCAAGAAAATTCAGAGTAATGGATCTTGCTTTTCTGGAAAGAAGAGATTGCTTCTTTTAGTTTAAAAGAAACTTTATTACTAAAGGAAAAAGGGAAACAGGATTAGCTACAAATAAACAAAACATGCTTACTAAGCAGCATTGTGCTGCGTCTGCTCACTAAGACATCCTACTACAAAGTGAGTGAGATTGCAATGGAGGATCTCTCCTTCTTCCTGACCCCTGAAAGGAAACACCTGATATCATTGACCAATTAGCAAAACAGTACACCTTTAGGTTTCCCGGGCTTAGAGTTAATTGGCCAGCTGCCAGGCACTTCGAGGTTAAACTAAGAAACACAACAAGTTGCATAGGTTAACCCTATAATGACTGAAATCCCAGGTCTTGTCTTTCATACTCATTTCTCCAACAACCTTAACCCCCTAGTGCAGTCTCCTTTTGCCCTTCCCAAGGTTTTTCTGGCTGTTGTCACCTCCAGTCCCAGACAGGGGTTGCCAGGTCTAATTTTCTCCCTGCCGGGGGGATGAGGGAACATACTGGGAGGAGGAGGAGGAGCCATCCCTGCCATGATGACATCACACAGAGTGATGTCATTGTGTCAGTGGTGCAGGGCCCCATGTGCATCCCCCCCCTTCCCCCCACTTAAAGGGAGCCTTCCTTTTAAATGGAAGCCTATGAGATGGCAGTCAGTTTAAATGGAAGCCTATGAGATGGCAGTCAAGGCCACCAAGAAAGACTACTTGGTGGCTGAGATTGCATCCGCTAGCTTACGCCCGGCACAATTATTTAGAACAATTCGGTCTATAACAGCATTGCCTCAGGGCAAATCAAATAGTAGAGAATCAGATATTGGCTGTGAGGCTTTTGCGAGCTACTTTGCGGACAAAGTCTTGGCGCTCCGCCGCGACCTCCCTGCCACAATTGACACAATGAGCGAACTCGGTAACACTGGGCTTGGATTCCTTCGGCCTGCTCAGCCTTGACGAAGTTGACAGGTTACTCATGACCGTATGTCCAACCACGTGTCTCCTTGATCCGTGCCCTTCCTGGCTCGTTAAAGCGGGCCACGAGGGGTTTCGAGGTGCACTGAGGGAGATTATCAATCAGTCCCTCTTGGAGGGGCAGTTCCCGAAGGCACTCAAGGAGGCGATGGTCCGCCCTCTCCTGAAAAAAACAACTTTAGATCCGGCCGAATTGGCGAACTATCGGCCGGTCTCTAATTTGCCTTACTTGGGCAAATTAATAGAGAGGGAGGTGGCGATATGGTTGCAGGGTTTCCTGGATGACGCTTCGGTGTTAGATCCCTTCCAGTCAGGCTTCTGCCCGGGGTTCGGGACCGAGACAGCTCTGGTTGCCCTTACTGACGACCTCCGGAGACATCTGGATTGAGGTGGCATGGCGGTGTTGCTGTTGCTCGACCTGTCGGCTGCGTTTGACACGGTCGATCATCAGCTGCTGTCCCGCCGCCTCACCGACGTGGGGATTCAGGGGCTTGCTTTACAGTGGCTTGTCTCTTTTCTCCAAGGCCGGGGACAAAGGGTGGTGCTAGGGGATGAGCAGTCCCGGAGACTCCCGCTTGAATGCGGTGTGCCTCAGGGGGCTGTTCTGTCCCCGATGCTTTTTAACATCTATATGCGCCCCCTTGCCCAGATTGTCCAGAGGGCAGGGCTGGGTTGTCACCAGTATGCTGATGACACCCAGCTCTATCTGATGTTGGGCGGCCAGTCTGGCTCGGGGCTGAACGATCTGGACCGGGCATTGCACGCCGTGGCTGGTCGGCTCAGGCTGAGCAGGCTGAAGCTGAACCTGGCGAAGACAGAGGTCCTGTGCCTCGGTCGGGGCGGTCCATGGTCGGGGCTCCCACTCCCGACCTTCGACGGGGCACCATTGGTGCCTTCGCCGGTGGTTAGGAGTTTGGGAGTGCTCCTGGATCCCTCCTTGTCAATGGAGGCTCAGGTAGCGGCCACGGCTAAATCGGCCTTTTATCATCTGAGGCTGGTGAGGCAGTTGGTTCCCTTCCTGAACTGCGCGGACCTGGCCACAGTGATCCACGCAACAGTCACCTCGAGGCTAGACTATTGTAATGCTCTCTACATGGGGCTGCCCTTGGTGCAAAACCGGAGGCTTCAGCTGGTGCAGAATGCCGCAGCGAGGTTGCTGATGTGTCTCCCTTATCGGGAGCACGTATGACCAGCACTGGAGGCACTGCACTGGCTACCAGTGGCATACCGAATTCGCTTCAAGGTGCTGGTGCTTGCCTTTAAAGCCCTAAATGGCCTGGGTCCGACCTACCTAAGGGACCACCTTTCCCCGTACATACCCCAGAGAGCACTTTGGTCTGGGGCCCAACACCGCCTGGTCGTTCCTGGCCCGAGAGAAGCCAGGCTCACTGCCACTAGGGGGAGGGTGTTTTCGGTAGTGGCCCCTCGCTGGTGGAACGAGCTCCCAGAGGAGATCAGGGCTCTGCGGGACCTGATACAGTTCCGCAGGGCCTGTAAGACGGAGCTCTTCCGCCAGGCATATGAATAGGGGCCACTGCCTTTGTGTACCCCCCCCCCCACCAACTACCAACTACCATCAACAACCATCAATGTGCACCAGGTGTCACTATCTGATCGCCAACGACCCCGGCGTGCACTCAATATTAGGCAGTACGCCATCGATACTGTGATCGATACTTGAGTATTGTACTGTACTGTATTTTAATTATGTAAGTTTTAATGTTTGTTGTTTTATTGTGGACCTGTCCACTAAAATGTGTAAGCCGCTCTGAGCCTGCTGCACGGGGAGAGCGGCCTATAAATGAAATTAAATAAATAAATAAATAAATGGTTGAGAAAAGCTCATGCCTGTTCTGGAAGTGGCAAGTTGGCCACTTGCAGAGCAGGCTCAGGGGGCCCCCACTTCAAACAAGTGGATGCCGTGCACCCCTGCCCCGGAAGTGGCAAGTTCGCTGCTTGCGCGGCAAGTGAGCACATCCCCCGCTCCTTTCAAATGGGGCCATGGAGGGCTGTTGGGGGCAGGGCTTCCTTTGCTGGCCAGCTGGTTAGCATCTGGGGAGAGAAGGAAAAGTCGGGGGATCCCCTACCCCCATCTGGAGACTGGCATCCCTCATCCCACAGCCTGCAACTGAGAGCTGCTTCCTTGAGCCTAGCTGTTTCTCTGCTCTCCCAGCCGTGTGTAGAATCTTGAGCCTCTGCTGTTATCATCTTTGCCCCTCCCCTCACTGGCTTCCTGCCTCCTTTTAAACATGCAGCTTGCTTGCCCATGCAGTTTCTGCTCCCCTCCCAGTGTCTCCTTGAACCAGCTTGATATAGTGGCTAAGAACACTGGACGCTAATCTGGAGAACTGGGTTTGAGTCCCCACTCCTCTACAGGCAGCCAGCTGGGTGACCTTGGGCCAGTCACAGTTCTCTCAAAGATCTCTCAGCCCCACCTGCCTCACAAAGTGCCTGTTGCTGGGAGAGGAAGGGAAGGCAATTGTAAGCCGTGTTGAAACTCCTTCAGGTAGAGAAAAGCAGAGTATAAAAATCAACTCTTCTTCTTCCTCCTCCTCCTCATTCTTGACAGCCCAGATAACTTGTCTTTCATTTGGGCTGTTTGATGCTGCTCAGGCCTCGAGGGCCTGCTCTGGAGGCCACAGGCTAATATGCCAGTCCCCTCCCCAGCCATATTGTGGAGCACAACAGACCCTGAGCCTGCTGCAGTTTTCCACACTTCTGGCTGCTCTGGCACCTACCAGAGTTATGTTTCAGGGTTGAGGAAACTCACCACATGGTGGCCCCAGTTGGTATGGAGAGCTCTGCTTCAAGATACAGTTTGGGAATGGGAAACTTCTCACAAGGATGAAAATTCCTGTGTTTACTTATTTAAAAATTGACATCCCACACTTCCCAAAATCTACTTAGGTGGCTAACAGCATAAGATGAGGGTAATACGACTGAAAAGAAAGAAATATAACAATTAAAATAACTCAAAACATCAGCAATAAAAACCAATCCCAGAATTTTAATGCCAGTAGAACTAGGAATATACACTTAATATAGTAACAGGGAAATTAGCATAACGGGCAATAACGTTCTGTTAAAATTCAGCTAAGAGCCCGGGAGAACAAAAACATTTTGTCCTGGCACCTAAAAGCCAGTATTCTAAGTAATAGGCAGATTTCAAAGGGAATGCCACTACTAAGAAAGCCCAATTTTGGTTGCAAGTTCCACAGCTGGGGAACCAGGAAAAGTGCTTGAAATGAAGCTAAACTGGACAACGTGAAAGAAGGCACTCCATTTAGGATTAAGTGTGACCACTTTGAATTTGCCTAGTTATGGTTATAATTATGCTTAGGCAACCAGTGCAGATTTTTCACTCTATTGAAAGCAATTTGGTCACTGCCTTTTGAACTACTTGAAGTTTCCAGACAGTCTTCAAAGGCAGTCCAAGGTAAAATGCATTCTGTTTTAGGGCTGGATATGAGCAGAGCAAATAGCGCTAGAGTCAAATCATGCCTTTCCTAAGTAAATAAATTCAGTGGATATTATGAAGGATTTCAGCCAGAGATAATTTAGCTCCACCTAAAGAATTACAACAACATACTAGAGGATTCTTCTTGCCTACTTGGCTGAAATTTCACTGACAGTGTGTCACCAAATGTTCTTATACTGGAGAGACAATGAGGAACAGATTAATTATTGACTGTATTCGCCAATTCTTTTTACATGACTTAAGATTCTGGCTCCCTTGAAGTCAGCAGGAGGTATTCCATCTCACGTAATTCACTTAATTCTATTATTGCAACTTTTCATAAACACACATAAGAATGAAAGTTAATTTCATACACACAAATAATCTACCAAAGAAATCTACTGGCACATATTCCTATGATGCATTTGAATCCATTGTCTGTGCCCACATTTCTATTCTGGCAGTTTCCGTGTCCCAAAGATGTATAATGTGTATTGAATGAATTTATTTTTAATTTCAGATTTCTCTCTGGGTCACAGATTTCAGCATGAAAAACCAGTTAATTCATTTGAAGTGAATAGCTTGAAAGGAACAGCTTAAAGAATTTCATCTCCCTGAGATGAAACACATGTTTGTTTTCATTAGCTAATCACTTTGGAAAAGTTATAGTTTGAATCCAAAAAAGAAAAGAAAAGAAAAGAAACAAAGAAAGTTAATTAAGCTGAAACATTTTGTTTAAGATAACGCTCAGTGGACATCTTTATTAAAAACTGTGCCGTTATCCAGGGTTTACATTTTGTGTTACAGACTCTGAAGTGAAGAATATTTCTGTGTGAGTGAAATCACCCCCTCCCTTTCAGTGCCAGAGAGATGGGAGAGCAGCTGAAAACAAAAGGAGTGTTTGTGGAAGGAAGAGCACCTGTGACAGGACATTACAAGAGCTGGCGACAACATGAAGAAAATGTACTCCCCTGTTTCAGTGCTGGAGACAAGAAACACAAACAGAGTGCCGTGGGTGGGGAGACTGCTGGCAGTAGAATCCTGTGGGAGACGGGCTACAGCACAAAGAGAGCAACTGGAGCCAGCATGGGACCAGCGTCCTGGCTGGGATGAAGGAAGAAACAAGAAAGCAATAGAGTCCCAAGAGCTGCAGAGAGACAGGCAGGGAGCCAGCAAGGAGCACTGTGGGAAATGGCTGGGACAGAGGTGACTTGACCCTCTGGCACTGTCTGGTGGGCACATGGGATGCTGCTTGGGACTGAGGGCTTTTTTTCTCCTGGTGAGAACATGCTGTGGCATCAAGGCGGGTGAGCAGGAAGTGACTGACCTGAGTGGCTCAGGCTAGACAATCTCATCACATCTCAGAAGCTAAGCAGGGTTGGCCCTGGTTAGTACTTGGATGGGAGACCACGAAGGAAGTCCAGGGTTGCTATGCAGAGGCAGGTAATGGCAAACTTTCCCTATGAAGAAAGGTTAAAGCGCTTGGCACTCTTTAGCTTGGAAAAACAACAGCTGAGGGGTGACATGATCGAGGTTTATAAGATTATGCATGGGATAAAGCAGGTAGAGAAAGAGGTAGTTTTCCCCCTTTCTCACAATACAAGAACTCGTGGGCACTCCATGAAATTGCTGAGCAGTCGGGTTAGAACAGATAAAAAGAAGTACTTCTTCATCCAAAGAGTGATTAACACATGGAATTCACTGCCACAGGAGGAGGTGGCAGCTACAAGCATGGGCGGCTTCAAGAGGGAGTTAGATAAACATATGGAGCAGAGGTCCATCAGTGGCTATTAGCCACAAGGTTTAGATAGGAACTCTGAGTCTGGGGCAAGTGATGCTCTGTATTCTTGGTGCTTGGGGGGGGTCAACAGTGGGAGGGCTTCTAGTGTCCTGGCCCCACTGCGCGGACCTCCTGAGGGCACCTGGTATTTTTGGCCACTGTGTGACAGAGTGTTGGACTGAATAGGCCACTGGCCTGATCCAACATTGGCTCCTCTTATGTTCTTAACCATCTCTGAATGTCTCTCCATTATAAGTCAGTTGTGACTTGACGGCACTGTATACACACGTACAAAGACACAGAAGCAAACCTGAAAAATAGCTAGAAATCTTTATGCAAACTAGACCTAGATTACAGCAAGAAAATATATCTTCAGGTATTATCTATATATCTAATTCTGAAGTGGCCCCCTCCGTGCGGATATCTAAATCTGCGTGGGGGGGCACTTGGGGGGGAGGGAGGCTTTTCTGCATACACGGGGGACTCTCCACATTTGCAGAAAAATCCAAAAACTTTCAAAAAATATTTAAATATCCCCTGAAAAGTAAAAGAGCGTCCCCTGAGCATGCACAGGGAACGCTCTGGCCATTGTGGGGGAGGTTTAGCGGCCCGGTGACTGTGAGCTGCTCAGGGCTCGCTGTCGCCAGTTGGGGGGGAGAAGGCTTGGCAGGCTGCTGCTGCTTGCCCTGGGGAGGGGAGGGGGTGGCAGGAGGAGCGGTGGGGCTTGCCACGGCCACTTGCCCCGGGGGGGGGGGTGGCAGGAGGAGTGGCAGGGCTTGCTGCTGCCGCTTACCCTGGGGAGGGGGTGTGGAAGGAGGACTGGGATACTCCCCCCCCCCCACGAATATTGCGGGTGCCCCATCTTGTTATCTTATATTCTAATAAAGTTGGCGGATCTTTGGATACTTAAATCCAGTAATTGGTACTGTGAACAGGCGAGACAGATCTTTCTATAAACTTGGAAAGGGCCTCAGGTTTGCAGGAAAATATGAAATCTAAAAAATATACAGTGGGTGTTGTTAAAAACCTGAAAATGATAAAAGGAGCATCTGCAGCTTTAAGCAGTAGATTCCTTCAGTGGTGTTAGTAGGCAGCCACAATATTTAAGTCTGGATTTATGTAAAGACAAAGGCAGGGGGGAGGGGGCAGGACCCTTTCCAGGCCTACTTTAGCTTTTGAGAGAAGACTCATCCAGGCCTGACTAGGGTTGCCAGCTCCAAGCTGGGAAATTCCTGGAGATTTTGTGGTGGAATCTGAAGAGTGCAGAGTTTGGGGAGGAGAGAGGCCTCAGCTGAATATTATGCCTCAGTCTATCCTCTAAAGCAGGAGTGGCCAAACTACAGCGCGGGAGCCACATGCAGCTCTTTGACACATATTGTGTGGCTCCTGGCAGTGTGGCTGGGGAAGCAAAGGGGAGGCATGTCTCCCCAATCAGTCTTCCCTTCCCCAGCCAGTGTTCCCCTCCCTGAGTAGGCTTGAGGTGGGGGGGAGCAGAGAAAGAAAGCAATTTTAACTTTAAATTCATTCTCAAAGGCCCCACCACCACCACCGGCCAGCTCGAAGAAGCCATTTTCTCATTTTGCTTGGAAGCTCAGTGGGTGATTTTGGACTAGCTATATCCTTTCAGCCTAGCCTACCTAGCAGGGTTTTTGTGAGGATATAAATGAGGAGTGGAGAATAATGTAAATTGCTTAGTTCCCCACTGTGGACAAAGGTGGGATATAAATGAAGTAAATAATAACTATAGCTGAAGATGGGAGGCAGATAATGGGAGTCTGGTGAGTGGCTCAGATGGAGAGAATGCGGCAGGGAAAGGGGAGAGGAGAGGGCAGTTGCCCACAGGAGGGAAAGAGGAAATAGTGTGGGGAGGGAGATACAGGGGAAAGTGAGGTGCCATCCTACAAAGCCTTGAGGGTTCCTACCACACAAATGGGCCACAGTTTTCCTAGGAAGAGGCTGCAGGGTGTGTGTGTCGGAAGGAAGCTTAAGACAAAAGGGCAGATAAGAGTAGGTTAGCTGTTGGGTGGGAAGGAGGTAGGGTTGCCAACTCCAGGTTAGGAAATTCCTAGATATTTTGGGGGTGGAGCCTGGGGATGGTGGGGTTTGAGGAGGGAAGGGACCTCAGAGGGGTTATAATGCCATAGACTCCGAAGCAGCCATTTCCTCCATGGGGACTAGGGTTGCTAACCTCCAGCTAAGGGCTGGAGAGCACCTGCAATTACAACTGCTGTCCAGATGACAGAGATCAGTTCCCCTGGAGAAAATGGCTGCCTTGGAGGGAGGATTCTATGGCATTATACCCTGCTGAGTTTGCTTCCCTCCCCAAACATCACCCTCCCAGGGCTCCACCCCCAAAGTGCCAGGAATTTCCCCACCTGGAGCTGGCAACCCTCAGGGGGAACTGATCTCTGTTGTTGGGAGACCTGTTGTGTTTCCAGGACATCTCTATGCCCTACATGGAGGTTGGCAGCCCTAGAAGGAGAGAAGGAAGCAGGAAAAGGAGAGAGGCTATGGGAGCTTTTGGGGAATGGAAGAGGAAATAACTGGAAGAGGAGGAAAGGAGATACCTCCCAGAAGTCATTGCGGGTTTCCACTTGTCATATCTCACCCAGGTGTTCTGTGCTACATATGTGTCTGGCATGTAGGCTATTTACTATACAAACCAAAACAGAGTTACATCCTTCTAAACCCATTGACTTCAATGGATTTAGAAAGGTATAACTGTTCAGGATTGCACTTTTCGTCATTTCAACAATTTTGTGCAGTTTGTAGTTCTTAGTAGGGATGTGCATGAACCGGGAAAATGGAGGTTTGTCATGGTTCATGGGGTCACACGAACCATGAACCTTCACGAACCTCCCTGTTTACCAAACTGGTTCGTTTCATGAGGTTCTTCCTTTCTGTTGAGGGTGGCTCCCCAAAGGCCAGCAGAATAGAAGGGGAAGGGAGATTTTCCCTCCCTTCTTTCTGCTGGGGGCAGCTCCCTTTAAATGTTCCCTTTAAATGGCTTTTGCAAGCTGTGCTGTGCATGAGTGAAGTTCAAGTGATGAGTTCACCTGGAAGTTAGTGAACTTGCTGTTTGGACTTCACTTGCATGCGGCACGGCTTCGGAAAGCCATTTAAAGGAAATGTTCCCCCCTGTTGCTTTGCCAATTAATTCATACGTGCCAGTGTATCTGCTGCACAAGCCTTGACACAAACTGCACAAACCTCCACAAAACATGGAGGGTTGTGTGAGGTTTGTTATGGGTGCAATCACATGACCCTCAGCTCACGAACCATGAACCAAATGATGTTCTTCACAAAATTAGGTTCATGAGAAGGTTTCTACCCATCTCTAGTTCTTAGTACTAATTTAAATGTGTAGGTACATCACTCAGGTTTAAACCAGCCAAGACACTGGAAGTTTCATATGGTTTCCAAACATTTTCATTCAGATTTAGATTACACTGTGAAGGAAAGGAAAACCAAAGTTTCCTCCACAACATTTTCCTAATCTGCAGTGGCCTTGCAGAGCTCCTGTTTTCCTCATTGGGCCTGCATGTTTATTTCTTTGGGCAAACAGTAAATCTGTGGGGAGAAAATGGCACAGGATGAAGGCTTAACCCCCTTCCCTAAGCCCTTGATCTGAATTGGGCCCCTGCATACTGGTCATTTAAAATAAAAAAATGGGGGGGGATATATGGAACCCAAAGCATCTGGTCTGTTTCAGCCCTTGGTGTCACATGAGTTGAAGTTCGAGTTCCCACTTATTAAATGATAGACACTTTGCGTGAAGGCACATATTCGACAGATGTGACTTTACCATCACAATATTTCTTTGCTGGAAAAAGTTGCCCCAGCAAAATGTCTTCCTTCAGTTGGTACTGAAGACACAAGGCATCATTTGGGTGGGGGCGGGGAGTTGATAACCTTGCTCAGTGACTTTCTGCTAAATGTGTGTCCTACAAGAAAAGATTTCCAGGTTTGTTATTCCCAGACTTTTGTCATGTGTTTTAGAAGGGTTTTTAAATCATGTTTGCCATGTAGAGAAAGAAGCATTACATCTGATTTTCACGGTCCAGTAAGTAAGCTAGGATACACAAGTAAAAGCAGAACCCTTCTCCAGATGTGCTAAGCATGGTTTGACATCAAATGCTTTGAAAGGCAGCAAGCCAGAGATTTTTAGCTTCTGTTGACATCACAGAGGTGTTAACACATGACATCTACATGGAACTGTTGGGTAATTGATCGACGACACTCATGCAGACATATGCCTGCCTTCTTCAGGGGCCTAATGGCTTTGATATATTTCTGAAGTGTAGCCCTCTTGGCTGAACATGTTGCCTGGCCTCTTTATACCTGCATTCCACTAAACCACTTGCAGCGCCAACACAACAAGATGGCTTCAGAGAGTAGCTGTGTTGGTCTGCAGAAGAACAGCTAGAGTTGAGTCCAGGAGCACCTGAGAGACCAAGATTTAAAAACGTCACTGAGCCAGCTTGGAATAAACCGGTACAGTGACGGCCGTTTCACACAGCCCTTCCCGTACCGTCTTGGAGCTGTCTTCGAAGCGGTTTGTCATTTCAGACTGCTGCTTTCTTTTTGCGCCTCTTTTCGCCCGCGTGGGCGATTTCTGTCATTTTTTTTTTTAAAGAGCCGATTTAGAGCGCTATGACGCTGTAACAGGACACCAAAACAGCGTCACAGTGACCCCATTGAAATGCCTGGGCTTCACTGAGATACATGAGGTTGCTTGTTAAAAACTTGTTAAAAATAGGAGGTGGAAGCTCAGGCAGGCACACACACACACACACACACTTCTGTTTTTGATTTCTTGAACATTAGGTAGGAATGGATGCTTTCTGTGTTTATAAACTGTCCTGTCCCCCCCCCCCCTTTCCCTTTCCGTGCCTGCCCTCTCTTCCAGGCTGCCTGTCATTTACAAATCTTTTCTCTTAACCTTTCTCCTTCAGGCACTTTAAATCACCCACCCCAGGCAGTATTTAGGGACAGGACAACAGGCTGCCTTTTCATTCCTCTCCTTCCCAGCCTTCTTCCCAACCTCAGTTTTATAAGTCGCTATCTTGCCCAAGGAGAATTCCAGGAACTCAAAACCTGTGGCAGGAATTTAAACCTCCCCCCCCCCGCCCCAATGATGGAGATTGCCCGTGCGGGCGAAAAGAGGCAAAAAACCCACTCGTCATTGGAGGAAGCGCTTTGGGGGCATTTCACACAGCACCCCATAGCACTTCAGGATCGGTTCAAAGAACTGAAGAATGCCTGGGAGAAGGTTTCTAGGTAAACCGGCTCAGGAATGCTTCCCCAATGGGAGAGGCACGTTTCTGTGTGAAAGGGCCAATATGTTCCGTTAGGGAACCAGTACTAGTATGGTTCTGTGTGAAATGTCAGAAACCGTTACTGAAGAGTTCCTGAAATGGAACATATTGGCAATGTGAAATTCCCCAGATACACATGACAAAAGTTCTAAAATATATGTTTGGGAATAACAAACCTGGAAATCTTTTCTTGTAGCTTTCCCACATAATAGCCTAAATGTTTACCAGTTTTAATTCACAATTCTGAAAATAACAAAAGCTCATACCCTGAAAATCTTGTTGGCCTCTTTGGTGTTACTGGACTTGAATCTAGCTGTTAATACCACAAGAGGGCAGCTACCCAGACTTATAGGCTCATGGGCGAGGATGCACTCAATGGCCTGTTAACTAACTAAGCTTGATAAGGTTCCAGATTTCTGAATTTTTAAAAGATGTTTGTGACTCAAGCACAGCTTGTTGTGTTACAAGAACAAAAAGGGCTATTGCACCAAGAAAAATTGAATCTTAGCTAAGAAAGCTTTGTTAAGGGATTGATTCTTCAATATTATGGCTAGATTTTGTAACTGGAATAATTTGTACACTAGCGCCTTCAGTCCATTTCACACTTAAAGTGCTTTTTAATCCTACTTCAGCTGTTGGTATACACATGTGAATACCAGAAACATTGTTTTAAATGCACTTGCACAAGATTTCTGAATCAACTGGTTGCTACGCAGGTCATCTGCCTATTGGTGAAAACCCACTCCAAAGTAATGAATGATCTCAACCAATGGTTTAACGTACAGGTTAAAGAGCATTAGGGTAAAATGGATCCTTGGGGCAATTCTCTACATCAGGTCCCAGTTATCTGATTGTGCCTCTCCTATAGATACTGTGGGTGTGATCAGATGAGCAGTCTGGCCCAACATAGTGTGAGGCTTCTGCCCTGAGCAGTCAAAGATCAGACCTTTGTTGTTGAAACAGAGTTCTTTATTGTCTTATTACTGCATGACAGGTTCTCGAATGTTTGTTAAAGATACCGTATACAAAACAGCTAGGGTTAATATACCCTCCAGTACAGTTTGAAACCCTGATAGGTAACCAATCACAAAAAAGGAAAAAAGCGCGGTTACAGGTCTTCGGCCGTTTTACTTCCCACAGGAAAAAGGTGAGGTGTTAAAGTTATAAATTTTCCTCTCTTGAATTAGGTGCCACAGATGTGCCCCCTCTATCCATAACAAAGGCCATTCCAAGGCCTTCTCACAGCGATAAGAGGTGCCGTGTTCCGGAGGGCGGGGGAGCGGAGGAATGCATGAGGGGACGAGGCCATTTGGTCTCGGGTGACGTGTCAGCGTTTGAGGACGCCACTCTCCCGGACAGAACTGTTACATTGACCAGACCTTCATGAAGCAATATAACTCAAAGCAATAAAGAAAAGGGAGGAAACCTGAGACAGCTTGGTGCAAGATAGCAAGGGAATGCATAGAGAAAAAGCAAACGGTTACAATAGTGATTGAGCTATGCAGGCATAATTCATCTGAGACATAAAGGAAACATTGTTAGGATCAGGGATCCTGCCACCCTGCCACCTGCATAATCTATTTCACCTTGGCTTATCAGGAAAGCGCTTATGAAAGGTTTTAACTAATTTAGGAGCATGAACATTATCAGAAAAGACCCATTCATTAAGTTCAGGGCCGAAATCTACCCATTTGACTAAATACATCAAACGACCCCTACACATTTTTGAATCAAGGATTTCAGAGATTTCAAAGTGAGGCGCCCTCTCCTTCATCAGCGGAGGAGGAATCGGAGGATCTGGGTGCCACGCATTCGGCCCAGGATTCTTCTTCAACAGGCTGAAATGAAAAACAGGATGCACAGAGCTCAATGATTTAGGCAGTTCCAGCTCAAAAGATACATCAGAGATTT
Source organism: Lepidodactylus listeri (assembly GCA_029233225.1). Classification (NCBI taxonomy): domain Eukaryota; kingdom Metazoa; phylum Chordata; class Lepidosauria; order Squamata; family Gekkonidae; genus Lepidodactylus; species Lepidodactylus listeri. Next base: position 57,628,420 of record JARCFY010000016.1, on the reverse strand, counting down.
TGCGCAACACCTTATAGGGTCCCATATATTTCCACCCCAATTTCCTACTGGGTTGGAGGCCATGAATATTCTTTGTAGATAAATATACAGAGTCCCCTGGCTGAAGCTCCCAACCTTCAGCACGCCCACGATCGGCATATTTTTTGTAGTCCTCTTTGGCTTTATCTAGCGTCTTGGCAATCAGGGGCCATGATTTCTGTAGATCAGCCCACCATTTAGTAAAGTCAGAGAGGGGGGCCTCGCCCGAGGCATCAATCGTTGGCAAGGGCTTCCCTTCAAAACCCCCTACTGCCATAAAGGGCGATACTCCTGTAGAGGAATGCACTGCATTGTTGTAACTATATTCTGCAAAGGGTAACAGATCCACCCAGTTATCCTGGTGGTAGTTAGTGTAGCATCTCAAGAACTGCTCCAAGATTTGATTGATTCGTTCGGACTGTCCATTGGTCTCTGGGTGATAACCCGAACTCAGGGCGGGTTCAATGTCCATCAGTTTCAAAAGCTCCCGCCAGAAGTTGGCAACGAATTGACTGCCCCTGTCGGATACCACACGTTTAGGAAAAGCGTGTAATTTGATCACGTGGTTAAAGAATGTCTTGGCTAGTCCCTTTGCTGTTGGTAACTGTTTAAATGGGGCAAAGTGTGCTTGCTTTGAAAACATGTCCACCACTACCCAGATCACCGTCTTCCCTTTCGAGGGTGGTAAATTAGTAATAAAGTCCATGGACACTGCTTCCCAGGGTCTCGAGGCGGTGGGCAAGGGGTGCAATAGTCCAGGAGTCTTCCCCCCCTCCTTTTACACATCAAACACACTTGGCAAGCCGTAATGAAATCGGAAACGTCTTTGCGCATGCGTGGCCACCAGAATTGTCTCTGGACCAGATTAAGAGTCTTAAGGAATCCAAAGTGTCCAGCCAATTTGGATGAATGGCAGGCTACTAGAATGTCTCTGCGGCGGGACAGGGGCACCACCAGCTTAGTTCGATGATACCAACACTTGTCAGCATGTAAAGAGCACTCTTCAATCGTGCTCAACTCCTCTACTTCCCCTGCCGAGTAATCTCCTGCACATTTTTCGCTCCAGGACTCAATGACCACACTTTTACTCTGGCTTCGGGTAGTAACCGCCCCCCCCCAACTGCTGCTGGGAAAACATGGAGTCGAAAACCTCTTCCCTCCGACTCTCATGTTGGGGCAATCTGGACAGGGCGTCTGCTAGGGAGTTCGCCTTCCCAGGGAAGTGTTTTAGGACGAAATTGAATTTGGAAAAGAAGTCAGCCCATCGGAGCTGTTTGGCATTGAGGGATCATTGGGTGCGCAAAGCCTCGAGATTCTTATGGTCAGTCCAAATCTCAAATGGGACCTGCGCCCCCTCTAGCCAATGCCTCCAAGTCGTGAGAGCCAGCCGGATGACTGCCACTTCCTTATCCCACACCGACCAATTTCTCTCTGTTTCGTTAAAATTTTGGAAATATACGCCAATGGGTGTAATCGATTGTCGACTCCTTTCTGAAGGATGGCTCCACCCATGGCCATATCTGAGGCGTCTACATGGATCACAAATTCTTTGGTCTCGTCAGGGTGAGCCAAGATAGGTTCTGAGGTAAACAGGGTTTTTAATGTCTCGAATGCCTTCTGGCATTCCTCGGACCAATTAATCTTTTCCCCTGGCTTCCCTGTCTCTGGCCCCTTCCCCTTAGTCTTCAAGAGTTCTGTCAATGGTAGGGTGTAAGACTTCTGCTCAAAGTAGTCAAGGATCAGATCTTTGTTGATGAAACACAGTTCTTTATTTCCAATCTCTACATTAGTACAGGTTCTCGGATTATTGTCAGAGATAACGCATATGACAGAAGCAGGTCTATTATACCTTTCAGAACAGTTTGAATTGCCCATAGGTAACCAATCACTAAAGGGGAAAAACGGTGGGTAAAAAGGATCTCTGGCCGTTTGCTTCCCACAGGAAAGAAAGTGAGGTGTTAAGTTGTAAATTTCCCTTCCCAAACCAGACCCCTTAGATGTTACCATTTCACATAACAATCGTTGGCCTCAAGGCTTTCGCACGTTGATAAGAGATGGGACCTGTCCTCCCTTGCTGTCCCAGCCGGGATGAATGGAATGCGGAGGCAGGAGTGTGAGAGGCCCATTGTTCCCATACTTTGAAGTTGTCATCCTCCCGGGCTGACAGTTACACAAACCAGGCCTGGTCAGGGTCATAAACCTGGGGTCGTATAGCTTACATACATATTGGCCAAAGTGGGTGTTTACAGGGGGGGGGGCAACTACATAGCAGGTGCTATAGAACCATACATGGCAACAGAAATCATAGCAGCAAGACAGAAAGCATAGCAGCAAGCAATAGAAAAGCAATAGAACTCTTTGTCTGAATCAGCAGATTCTGACACACTGGCACCCTGAAAATAAATCTACCCGGGTTTGTCCGGGAACTTTTTATGAAAAGCTTTAACTAATTTAGGAGCATGCACATTTTCAGAATGAACCCACTCATTTTGTTCTGGGCCAAAGTCAAGCCATCTAACTAAATAATACACTCGGCCCCTGCGTAGTTTAGAATCAAGAATCTCCGAAATTTCAAAATGGGGTGCCTCCCCCTTCATCAGTGGAGGAGGAGTCGGAGGAACTGGATGCCATGCATTCGGCCCAGGATTCTTCTTCAGCAAGCTGAAATGAAAAACAGGGTGCACAGAACTCAATGATTTGGGCAACTCCAGTTCAAAAGACACATCAGAGATTTTACGCAACACCTTGTAAGGGCCCACAAATTTCCACCCCAACTTCCTACTGGGTTGTAAGCCATGTATATTTTTTGTGGATAGGTAAACTGAGTCCCCGGGCTGGAGGTCCCAGCCCTCTGCTCTGCCACGGTCCGCATATTTCTTGTAGTCCTCTTTTGCCTGGTCCAATGTCTTGGCTATCAGGGGCCATGACTCTTGCAAGGTTGCCCACCATCGCTTAAAGTCTGTGGGGGGAGTGCTTGACACGTTTTCTACTGTGGGCAGTGGTTTTCCTTCAAAGCCTCCTACTGCCATGAATGGAGAAATGCCAGTAGAGGAATGCACAGCATTGTTGTAGCTATATTCAGCGAACGGTAGTAACTCCACCCAGTTATCCTGGTGGTAGTTAGTGTAACACCTTAGAAATTGCTCCAGAATTTTATTAGTTCGTTCGGACTGCCCATCGGTCTCTGGATGGTACCCCGAACTCAGGGCTGGTTCAATGTCCATAAGTTTCAGAAGCTCCCGCCAGAAGCTGGCAACGAACTGACTGCCCCTATCGGATACCACACGTTTGGGGAAAGCATGCAGCTTTATCACGTGGTTGAAGAAAGCCTTAGCCATTCCTTTTGCCGTAGGCAGCTGCTTGAAGGGGGTAAAGTGGGCTTGTTTCGAAAACATGTCTACCACCACCCAAATCACAGTCTTTCCCTTCGAGGGTGGCAGGTTGGTGATGAAATCCATAGCTATCACCTCCCAGGGGCGAGAGGGGGTGGGCAGCGAGTGCAATAGTCCCGAGACTTCCCCCCCCTCTTTTGCACATCAGACAGGTCTGGCAGGCAGTTACAAAGTCCGAAACATGCTTGCGCATGCGCGGCCACCAGAACTGTCTCTGAATTAAGTTAAGCGTCTTTAGAAATCCAAAATGCCCCGCTAATTTAGAGGAATGGCATGTCAGTAATATGTCTTTCCTTCTGCTTCGGGGTACCACCAGTTTATCCCCGTGGTACCAGCATTTATTTTCCCGGAGGGAGCAGTCTCCTAAGGTCTCTAATTCTTCGACTTCTTCCGGGGAATAATCCCCCCCCCCAGTTGCTTTTCCCCGGCTCAACCGTCGTCTGCTTACTCTGACTCCTGGTGGTCACCGCACCTCCCAGCTGCTGGGGGGAGAACATGGAGTCGAACACCTCCTCTTTTAAACTTTCGTGCTGGGGCAATCGGGAGAGTGCGTCTGCTAACGAGTTGGCCTTCCCGGGGAAATGTTTAAGCACAAAATTGAATTTTGAGAAAAAATCTGCCCAGCGGAGCTGCTTCGCATTCAGGGATCTCTGGGTGCGCAGCGCTTCTAGGTTTTTGTGATCTGTCCAAATTTCAAAAGGGGTTTGCGCTCCCTCCAACCAATGCCGCCAAGTGGTGAGGGCCAGTCGGATGGCGGCGGCTTCTTTGTCCCAAACTGACCAATTTCTGTCTTGTTAAATTTTTTCGAGATGTAAGCGAGAGGGTGCAGCTTCCCATCCGGCCCTTCCTGTAGGATGGCCCCCCACCCATGGCCACATCTGAAGCGTCTACATGAACTACAAATTCCTTGGTCTCATCGGGGTGAGCCAAGATGGGCTCCGAGGTAAAAAGAGTCTTAAGAGTCTCGAACGCCCTCTGGCACTCTCCAGTCCAGGCTATTCTCTCCCCGGGCTTCCCCGCTTCTGGGCCCCTCCCCTTGGTTTTTAGCAACTCGGTCAACGGGAGGGTGACTGTGGCAAAGTCCTTTATGAAGGTGCGGTAAAAGTTACAAAATCCCAACAGACTTTGGAGTTGCTTTCTCGTTCGAGGGGCTTCCCACTGAACCACTGCCTCTACCTTGGCAGGGTCCATCTCCAGTCCCTTCTGAGAAATGCGGTACCCTAGGAAATCCACGGAGTCCCGATGGAATTCACATTTAGACAACTTTGCATATAACTGATTTTTCAACAGGGTTGAGAGCACTTCTCGGACCAACTGCACATGTTCTTTCTTATCAGCAGAGTAGATCAAGATATCATCTAAGTAACATAACACCCCCTTGAATAAATGCTTGTGCAACACTTCATTTATTAAGCTCATAAAGACCCCGGGCGCGCCACTCAAACCGAACGGCATCACCACGTATTCGAAATGTCCCAACGGTGTATTAAAGGCAGTCTTGAACTCATCCCCCTCCCTGATGCACACCCGGAAATATGCATCTCGGAGGTCCAACTTAGTGAACACTTTTCCCTTGGCCGCCTCCGTTAACAAGTCTTTAATAAGGGGGAGGGGGTAGGCGTTGGAGGCAGACACCGCATTTAGACCTCTGTAGTCTGTGCACAAGTGTAGCCCCCCGTCTTTCTTTTTCCGGAACAGAACGGGGGCCGCGAAGGGGGACTTAGCGGGGCGGATGAAGCCACGCTCCAAATTCTTGTCTAGGAATTTTCTTAGCTCCTCCCGCTCTGGAGGGCTCATGGAGTAGTTTTCCCTTCGGTAGTTTCTCACCTGGGATCAGCTCTATGGCACAATCCGATAGCCTGTGGGGGGGTAGTTCGTCCACTTCGGTCTCACTGAACACTCCCATTAAGTCTCGGTATTCCCGGCGGATGGCCGCGGGCACCAGAGTGAGTGCCACCGCCCAGAGGGGCACCGGAGGTCCTGGCCCCCACCCCGGGTCCCATTTGTGGTCTTGGCACTTTTCGTCCATCCAGGATATCTTCCCCTCACTCCATTTGATATAGGGGTCATGGGAGCTTAACCAGGGGCTCCCCAACACCATAGGGAATTGAGTGTTGGGGGTGATGACAAAGGCTCTCTTCTCCCAATGTTCCCCCGTTCCCACAATTAGTCTCTCGGTTTCCGCCACACGCCTCTTTCATTTCCGAACCGTCCATTTGCGTGAACGTGAGTGGCTCCCCCAACGGGGCAACCTTGGGTCCCAGCCCCTCTACTGCTAAAGGGCTAATCAAGTCCCGGGCACACCCAGAGTCAATGAGGGCTCGGACCCGGACATGGGTCCCGGTCCCGGGGGCTATTACAGTCACTACCATATACAATAAGGGGCCAGGGATGCTCACCGGAGATGGCGCGTTGTGGATGGGGACCTGCAGTTCTGCGCCGCTCACTGCAGGCCGTTGGAGTTTCCCGACATCTGCGCTTCCGTCAGCTCCAGCTCTCCCTGCTCACTCGCTGCCCCTTCCAGCTGCAGAGCCCGGGGTTTGAACGAGGTCTTCCCTCTGCTAGGGGTGCTCCCAGCCACCGGGGTGGAGGTCTTCAGAACTTTCCCCCCTCCCTTAGGGCATGCCGAGGCGAAGTGACCACTCTCCCCGCATCGCATGCAGAGCCCCTGCTTGAAGCGGGCATCCCGAATCTCCTGCAGGTTGGGCTTGGGTTTCACCTTCTGCGCCGCTTTAGCTTGAGCCATCGCTGAAGTTCCCATCTTAATGAGGGTGAAGCGTTCTTCCACATCCGTGGCCGCTCTCATCCAGGCGGCCAACGATCCGGGTCTTCCCCCCCGCAGCACCGTCTCATACACCTCGTGGCTCCGGCCCTCTCGGTATTTTTCAATGAACAGGTCTTGGGTCCAGCCGCGAATCTTGGCTGCTATGCGCCGGAACTTATCGGTGTAGTCCCTCACCGAGGACCGCCCTTGGGTCAGCCTCTGCAGTTGGTTCCGGGCTTTTTCTTCTCCCAAGGGGTCCTCGTAGTGGTGTCGGAGGGCCCACATGAAGTTGTTCAATGAGCGCAACTCAGGCCCGGGGGCGTTGTGCAGGCTCACGTACCAATCGCTGGCGGTGTCCCTCAGCTTGGACCCGATGTAACCAATCCGGTCCCTCTCGGTGGGGTAGAGGTGCCCCCAGGTGTCTAGGAACCGCTCGATCTCTAGTAGGAAGAACCGCAACTTCTCGGGGTCCCCATTGAAAGTAGCTGTCAACGGATCGGCGGGGGCCAGGTGAACCATCGGCCCTGCTGGCACGGGGGCCGGCGCAGGTACGGGTGCAGGCACTGGGTGGGGAACGGGCGGAGGGACCTGCGGCGGCACTTGCGGTGGCACTTGTGCGGGGACTCCTCCGGGAGGAACCACCGGTTGCTGGACTCCCCCCGTGGGGGGTCCTACCCCGGCCGGGGCTGGTTGAGCTGCTTGCATAGCCGTGAGGGCGTCCCGGAACTGATACTGGAGATCGAGGGCTAGCTCGCGCAATTCGGTGGTAAGCTGGAACCGCAAATCTCCCATCATCCGGTCAAGGGCTTGAGTCTGGTCTTCCCCGTAGGGATCGGGCCCGTACGGTCCCATTCTCTCTCCTTCCAGGGGCGGGAGACGTGACTCTCCTCCGTAGGTTGTCTCGCGCTTGTCTCCCAGGAAACTCGGCTTCCCGCGGTCGAGGTGATCCGCTTGGAACGACACCCGTGCCCCCTTCCGATCGTGCACCCATGAGTCTACGGTCCCGCGACCGAAATTGCTCCATGAGTACCTCGGGGTCATGCTCTGATTAGGAGGTGGGCGCGGGATGTAGTGGGCCCCTTGAATCGTAGTCACTGGCACTTCGGACTCCCCGCCGCCGCCTCCACCACCGGCACCCTGATCCCCAGGGGTTGCCGACGGGTCTTCGGGAGTAGGGATGGGAAGAGTACCGTCGTCCGACATGGTCAGGAACGGCCAAGTCCCAGTCACAGATCTCTGACAATCTGTGAGACTTCTGCTCAAAGTAGTCAAGGATCAGATCTTTGTTGATGAAACACAGTTCTTTATTTCCAATCTCTACATTAGTACAGGTTCTCGGATTATTGTCAGAGATAACGCATATGACAGAAGCAGGTCTATTATACCTTTCAGAACAGTTTGAATTGCCCATAGGTAACCAATCACTAAAGGGGAAAAACGGCGGGTAAAAAGGGTCTCTGGCCGTTTGCTTCCCACAGGAAAGAAAGTGAGGTGTTAAGTTGTAAATTTCCCTTCCCAAACCAGACCCCTTAGATGTTACCATTTCACATAACAATCGTTGGCCTCAAGGCTTTCGCACGTTGATAAGAGATGGGACCTGTCCTCCCTTGCTGTCCCAGCCGGGATGAATGGAATGCGGAGGCAGGAGTGTGAGAGGCCCATTGTTCCCATACTTTGAAGTTGTCATCCTCCCGGGCTGACAGTTACACAAACCAGGCCTGGTCAGGGTCATAAACCTGGGGTCATATAGCTTACATACATATTGGCCAAAGTGGGTGTTTACAGGGTAGGGGGGGGCAACTACATATTAGGGGCTATAGAACCATACATGGCAACAGAAATCATAGCAGCAAGACAGAAAGCATAGCAGCAAGCAATAGAAAAGCAATAGAACTCTTTGTCTGAATCAGCAGATTCTGACATAGGGTGACAGTAGCAAAGTCTTTTAAAAAGGTGCGGTAGAAGTTGCAAAACCCCAAGAGGCTCTGTAATTGTTTTCTGGTTCTGGGGGCCTCCCACTGCACCATGGCTTCTACCTTAGCCGGATCCATTTCCAACCCTTTCTGGGAAATGCGGTACCCCAGGAAATCTACTGCCTCTCGATTGAACTCACACTTAGACAACTTAGCATACAATTGGTTTCTCAGCAGAGTAGCCAGCACTTCTCTAACCAGTTTTACATGCGACGCCTTATCAGTAGAATAAATCAAGATATCACCTAAGTAACATAACACCCCCTTGAATAGATGCTTGTGCAAAACTTCATTGATTAGACTCATAAAAACTCCCGGAGCGCCACTTAAGCCGAATGGCATCACCAGATATTCGAACTGTCCCAATGGTGTGTTAAAGGCAGTCTTAAACTCATCCCCCTCCCTTATGTGCACCCGAAAGTAAGCATCCCGCAAATCCAACTTAGTGAACACTTTCCCTTTGGCGGCTTCAGCCAACAAGTCTTTGATAAGCGGGAGGGGGTAAGCGTTAGAAGCGGACACAGCATTTAATCCCCGGTAGTCGGTGCATAGTCGCTCTCATCCATGTTGCTAGCGACCCGGGTCATCCACCCCTCAATATAGTCTCGTAAATCTTGGGGTTGAGACCCTCTTGATACTTCTCGATGAAGAGGTCTTGGGACCAACCTTTTACTTTGGCGGCGATGCGCCGGAACCGGTCAGTGTATTCCCTCACGGAGGACCTCCCCTGCACCAACTTCCCCAACTGGTTTCGTGCCTTCTCCTCCCCAAGGGGGTCCTCATAGTGCTGTTGGAGGGCCCACATAAAGTTATGCACAGATCGCAGTTCGGGCCCCAGGGGGTTGTGTAGGCTGACGTACCAGTCGCTGGCTGTGTCGTGGAGCTTGGATCCGATGTAGCCCACTCGATCCCGCTCCGTGGGGTAGAGGTGGCCCCATGCATCCAGGAACCTCTCGATTTCGATGAGGAAGAACCGGAGCTTCTCGGGGTCGCCATCGAACGTAGCCGTCAGCGGGTCATTCGGGGCCTGATGGATCATCCGCTCTGCTGGGACGGGAACCAGGGCGGGGATCGGAGCCAGGGCAGGGACGGGTGCTTGCTGTGGGACACCCCCTGGAGGAGCTCCCCCAGGGGAAACCTGTTGCGGAGCTGGTAGCGCACCCCCGGCCGGCATCCCTACTCCCCCACCCCCTCCGGGTGGTTGTCGAAGTACCTGTACTGCTGTCATCACATCTTGGATCTGGTACTGCATCTCTGTCACCGCTTCCCTGAGCTCCACGGTTAGTTGTAACCGCATGTCTCCCATCATCCGGTCCAGGGTGCGACTCTGATCGTCTTGGTACAGATCGCCCCCGTAAAGCACGCCCCTCTCCTCGTCCAGGGGTGGGAGTCACCAATCTCCCCCTAGGTAGTCTCTCTTGTCTTCCAGGAAGCTTGGGCGCCCCACCTCGCTGCGGTCCCCAGGGACCGAGACACGTAAACCCTTCTGATCGTGGACCCACGAGTTGATAGTCCCACGTCCGAACGAGGCCCATGAGTACCTAGGGGTTACTGACTGGTGGGGTATCAGCCGTGGGATGTGGTAAGCCCCTTGAGCTGTGGTCACTGGCTTCTCGGGCTCCCCGTCGCCTCCTGCTCCGGCTCCCTGATCCCCAGGGGTTACCGGCTCTTCTTGGGTTACAGGAATAGGAATAGTACCGTCATCCGACATGGTCAGGAACGGCCAAGTCCCAAACACAGATCTCTAACAATCTGTGAGGCTTCTGCCCTGAGCAGTCAAAGATCAGACCTTTGTTGTTGAAACAGAGTTCTTTATTGTCTTATTACTGCATGACAGGTTCTCGAATGTTTGTTAGAGATACCATATACAAAACAGCTAGGGTTAATATACCCTCCAGTACAGTTTGAAACCCCGATAGGTAACCAATCACAAAAAAGGAAAAAAGCGCGGTTACAGGTCTTCGGCCGTTTTACTTCCCACAGGAAAAAGGTGAGGTGTTAAAGTTATAAATTTTCCTCTCTTGAATTAGGCGCCACAGATGTGCCCCCTCTATCCATAACAAAGGCCATTCCAAGGCCTTCTCACAGCGATAAGAGGTGCCGTGTTCCGGAGGGCGGGGGAGCGGAGGAATGCATGAGGGGACGAGGCCATTTGGTCTTGGGTGACGTGTCAGCGTTTGAGGACGCCACTCTCCCGGACAGAACTGTTACATTGACCAGACCTTCATGAAGCAATATAACTCAAAGCAATAAAGAAAAGGGAGGAAACCTGAGACAGCTTGGTGCAAGATAGCAAGGGAATGCATAGAGAAAAAGCAAACGGTTACAATAGTGATTGAGCTATGCAGGCATAATTCATCTGAGACATAAAGGAAACATTGTTAGGATCAGGGATCCTGACACCTAGCCATCCCTCCCCTCCAGACCAAATGAGTGCAATCGAATGCGCGCATCTGGCTCCCATTCCCCAGATGCTACCTCGTGCTAAAATGACTCCCATGAGGATTAAATAGCCACCGGCAAATTCCAGTGGCTACCTCAACGAAGCACTTTCATGGCATGTTTCCGGGCATCTGATCACCCGGGCGCACCATGGAAATGCATGAGCGGTGTGATTGTTCCACTCCATTTCTGGTGTGTGTGTGTGTGTGTGTGTTTTAACCCCACTCTGACATGCATTTCAGTGCCCCCATAGAATTTGGCCCAGGAGCGTATGTGCACTTGTCTGTTTCTGCACACACACAGCAGAACTTAGAAAACAAAACAACAAACCCAGCTATGGGTCCGTGGTTATGGTATATTAGTGATATGAATGACCAACCACAGGCCAGCAGCACTGTGATGCCGGCTTAGGGGGTGCTGTGTGATTGACACAAAGCGTCCCAAACTCAAGCAGCTTATTTAAAGTTGAAATACTGCCGTGGCAAACTGCTCGTGTGACCACACCCTGTCTTTCTTGCCAAGCAGAAAAGAAGAAAACCTGTGGAGGGCTATCCCTTTTATCCTAAACATTATTTGTAGCCAGTCTACCAAAATCTTGTGGTTGACTGTATCCAATGCTGCTGAAAGATCTAACAGTTAGCAATGATGGACTGCCCTTATCTAACTGCGGTTGGAAGTCATCCACCAAAGCTAGTAATGTAGATTCAGTTCCAAATCCTGGCCTAAAACCAGACTGAAATGGGTTAAGGACAGAAGTTTCCTTGAAAAATGTTTGCAGTTACTCTACCACCATCTCCTTAATCACCTTGCCCCCAAAGAGGATAATGGACATTGGTTGACAGTATCCATTTTATACAAAGATGATTTCTTAAGATGTCTAATCACGATTAATACTGCTATTTAATGTGACATCATCAGGCCCTACCCTATCACATCACTGCACCCCGCCCATGACATCATCCCTGTCCACTGTGACTCAAGCTTTTGAATAAGGAGGACCTGGCAATCCTCCCCTCCCCAGTTAGCTGATTTCCTGGGGTTCGGGGGGGGGGAAATCCTTTAGTTGGGGGGTACAAGAGTTTGAACCTTGGAACGTTTGCATGCAAATATATTTCTTGACTTAATTACAGCCTTCATATAATCATAGAGTTGGAAGGGACATCCAGGGTCATCAAGTCCAACCCCCTGCCCAATGCAGGAAATTCACAACTACCTCCCCTCCACACTCACAGTGACTGTTGTTTCACACCCAGAAGATGACAAAAAACCTCCAGGATCCCTGGCCAAACTGGCCTGGAGAAAAATTGTTTCCTCACCACAAAGTGGGAATTAACCTTTTCCTGGGCATGTAAGAAAGGGCCACAAGAACTAAGCACTGAGGCAACCCTTCCTGCCCTCCCTCTCATGATCTGCCTAAGTTCACACAATCAGCATTGCTGTGAAATGGCCATCTAGCCTCTGTTTGAAAACCTCCAAAGAAGGAGTGCCCAACACCTCTCGAGGAAGCCTGTTCCACTGAGGAACCGCTCTGTCAGGAAGTTCTTCCTAATGTTTAGCCAAAAACTCTTCTGATTTAATTTCAACATGTTGGTTCTGGTCCGACGTTTTGGGGCAACAGAAAACAACTCTGCACCATCCTCTATATGACAATCTTTCAAGTATTTGAAGATTGTTATCATATCACCTCTCAGTTATCTCCTCTCCAAGCTTAACACACCCAGCACCTTCAACCTTTCCTCATAGGACTTGGTCTCCAGACCCCTCACCATCTTCATTGCCCACCTCTGGACACATTCCAGCTTGTCTTTATCTTTCTTTCTTTTTTTAAAAAATATTTATTTTAATTTTATCACAAACAAACATATAAAACATGCAAGAAAACACACAAACATTACATACAAATTGGGGGTGGTCTCTTATATCTTTTTAATAATATCTGTTCAGTTACTTCTTACAGTATCCAGTTAAATGTTAAAGTACATACCATAAAGCAAAAAATATTGTATCCATAAATCTGCATATAATTGTAAATAATATCTATAATGTCTCTAATAAATGTTAAAAGAGTTATATGATTCATTTATTATAGCCCTCCAACCAAGTATAAAATCTTGACCACGTATTGTGAAATTTTTCTTCTTGTTGTCCTCTCAAAAATAAAGTTAATTTATCCATCTCCGCTGTTTCCAGAGTTTTACTTATAATTTCTTCTTTAAAAGGTATTTCATCTTTTCTCCAGTATTTGGCATACAATATTCTCGCAATAGTTAATACATGAATAATAAGATAAAAATAATCATTTTTACAATTTTCTGGTCTTACATTAAATAGAAATAATTCAGGAGTAAAAGGTATGATACAGTTCAACATTTTTTGTAATATTTCATGGATCCAGGCCTAATATTTTTTAACTCTATTACACATCCACCACATATGAAAAAGGCCCTATGAACTTTTTTACATTTCCAACAAGCATTTGATAAATCAAGATAGAATTTTGCTAACGTATCTGTGTCATATACAATCTATAAAACATTTTATATATGTTCTCTTTATATGCAGTTGCTTTAGTAATTTTTACAGTCATTTTCCATACCTGAGACCATTGATCTAAGTGTATATTAAGCCCAACATTTTCTGCCCATTTAATCATTTTAACTATTTCATCTTGTGTTTTATCTTCCAACACTGATGCATACAATTTTTTAATTATTTTTTCCCAGAATATAACAAGATGTTAACTATTTTGATTATTTTAGAACAAAAACCTGTTGGTTTATCTTTGGTGTATCTTGATTGAATTTGTACTATCTTCCACCAGCTAAGATCAGAATTTAAGTTTTTGATGTTTTCAGCTGATTTTAGCTCATTTTTATTGACCAGCAATTCATTTTAGCAAACAAGTCTTTGCAGCCAAGTTTGGATTTGTAAAGGCTTCCAAGATTCCATTTTGGAATCTTAATATAAAAAAGTTTTTTTAACTTATTCCCATACCTTTAATAAGGCTTTCCTGATAATATGTTGTTTAAAATATTTATGGATCTCAGCTTTCTCATACCAAACAAATGCATGCCATCCCAGTAATAAGTCATGTCCCTCCAGAGCTAAAATTCTAGGATTTTCTAACATAATCCATTCTCTTAGCCATGTCAGTGGTGCTGCTTTAAAATATAAGAACCAAGCTGGATAATGCGAAACCAGCTCTTTCTCTTGCGTCTTGTAATGCTTTCAATTTTATTCTTGGTTTCTTCCCCTGCCATATAAAATGTTTCACCAGTTTGTCTAATTCCACAAAGTATTTCTGGTTTTGAAGAACAGGAATCATTTGAAATAAAAAGATCAGCCTAGGGAGAGTGTTCATTTTTATTGTTGCAATTCTGCTCATCAAGGATATTTGTAGTTTTTTCCATTTTTCAAGGTCTTTCTTAATTTCTGAAATGAATTGCATATAATTGCCTTCCATCAAAGAACTGCATCTGTTTGTTATGTTTATTCCTAAATATTTTAGTTTCTTCTTGACTTCCAAGCCTGATAGTTGCTGAAGCTGTATATGTTGCTCTTTAGTCATATTTTTTTGTTAACGTTGTATTATTCAAATTAATTCTCAATCCAGCTACTTGCCCATATTTTTGTAGAGAATTTAGAAGCTGCATAGTAGATTCCATTGGATTCTCTAATATGAAAACTAAATTGTTGGCTAATGCTGGCAATTTATATTCTTTTCCTTTAACTTTAAGGCCTCTAATGTGAATATCATTTCTAATCATATTGTTTAATATTTCAAATGCAAATATGAATAGTAATGGTGAAAGTGGGTGACCTTGTCTGGTTCCTTTTTGTATTTCAATACTCCTTGTTAAGTCCCATTGACAAGAATTCTCACTTGTTGTCTGGTATAAATTGCTTTCACCATTGTAAAGAATTCTTTACCACATTGTGAAGTCAGTAGTTGTTCAAGCATAAAGTTCTAGTTGAAATTATCAAAAGCTTTTTCAGCATCTAAGAAGACCACAGCCATCTGTTTTTCTGGATGCGCTCCAAAGTATTCAATTACATTTAATATAGTTCTTACATTGTTTCTAAGCTGCCTTTTAGATAGAAATCCTGCTTGGTCTTGATGGATTATTTTATCAAAACTCTTTTCAATCTTGTAGCCAAGATAGAAGTATATATTTTATAGTCCATGTTAAGTAATGAAATTGCCCTGTAATTCTTAATTTCTTTCTGGTCTATATTCTGTTTATGTATCAAAGTTATTAGTGCTTCATTCCAGGTTCTGGTACTTTACCTTCAGTCAGTATATCTTGTATAACCAATTTTAAAAGTAACAGCAGTTGATCTTCAAAAGTTTGATAAAATTCTGCTGGAAAGCCATCTGGGCCTGGAGTCTTCCCTTTTTTCTGTTTTTCCAGTGCTTCAGTCATTTCTGAGAAGGTTATTGGATCGATTAAGATTTTCTTATGGCCCTCTGTAAAAGCCTTCAAATTATATTTTTGTAGAAAATTTTTAACCTCTTCTTGGCTGGCTTCTCTCTTTTCATATAGTTTTTCATAGGAGGTTTCAACAATGTCTTCTAGTTCCACAGGCAATTTTTTTCTCATTCCCATGGTCATTTTTCAGAGTTGTAATAGTTCTCTTTTCTTTTTCTTTCCTTAATTTATAAGCCAACCATCTTGTTGGTTTTTTGGCATTTTCAAAGTAATTTTGCTTTACATATGTAATCTTTTGAGCTATTTCTTGTGTCAGCAAACAATTCATTTGGTGTTGTAGAATTTTCAACTTTAATTTCAGATTTTGAGTTGGAGAGCCTTTTTTCATTCCTTCTTCACATTTCTCAATTTGTGTAAATTTCTCATTTTTTTGTTTCCTAGCATGTGTAGCTTTGCTAATGGCCCAGCCTCTGGCATAGGCCTTAAATGCATCCCAAACAGTTCTAAAAAGAATATCTGGTTGCACATTTTGTTCAAAGAACATCTGGAACTCCTTTTCCATCTTTCTTACAAATTTGTTTTTTTCACTAAAAGTGTGTTTAAAGTCCATCTTTTTTTAAACATCTTCTAACATGAGCACAGGGTTATGGAAAGCAAAAGTTGCCAGTAGTATTTCCACTTCCAATATATCATTTATCCTTGATATTGATATCCAACTCATGTCAATTCTTGACCATGAGTTGTGTCTTGTTGAATGAAAGGTGAAGTCTACTTTGTTTGGATTTCTTACTCTCCATGAGTCAATCAAGTTATATTCTTCTGCTAACTGCAGGAAGGAGTTGGGAAGTTCATTTCCTTTTCTCTTTTGTAGTTGCTGTTTTTCTGTCTACAAGACTATCAAAAACTGTGTTATAGTCTCCCATCATACAGATCTGATCAAAATTGTGTTTGGATATGAGTGTATGTAAAAGACTATCAAATTTTTCATGATGTTGGTTTGGTGCATATATGTTGGCAATCAAGGTTGTCTTATCATGTGTTTGGATTTGGGTTAGAAAAATTCTGCCATCTTCAGAGCTATTAAGCATCTCAGGTTGTAGCTGTTCCTTTATGAATGTGACAAGTCCTCTTTTCTTCTTTTCTTTATCAGAAGAAATGAAAGTTTTTTCAGTTTTTTAAAATTCCAAATATTTTTGATCTGACTGTCTTATATGTGTTTCCTGTAGACAAATCACATCTAATTGCATCTTCTTCAATTGCTGAAATATCCTTCTTCTCTTTTGTGGTGCATTCAATACAATGTCATTGATAGAAATAATTTTAAGTTTCTCCCTGTCCATCTTGTGGTTGTGATTGTGTAGTTATATCATCTTTACTTTTTTGTTGAAGTCTTGTGACTATTTGAGATGCCAGAATCTTTTCTTTAATTCTCTTTTGTCTTTTGGTTTTCGCTGAGGCTCCTGGTACATCTTGGTCTTTATCTTAGTCCTCATCTTCTTGACTCTCAGTTTCTTCTTCCTCAGGCTGTGTGTGTCAGAATCTGCAGATTCTAACAAGGATTTCTGGGATCTCATGCTATATATTGTAACCTGACTTTGCTATGCTGTGCAAACCTGTTCCTGTACCAACTATGTAACCATGCATATTACTATTAGCTTGACAATTGTGAATGTATATTCTGTGACCCCAGGATTATTGCTCTGACCAGGCCTGGTCTATGTATCTGGTTGCCCGGGAGAATGACAGCTTCAAAGCATGAGAACAATGGGCCTCTCACACTCCTGCCTCCGCATTCCATTCCTCTAGGCTGGGAAGACAGGGGAGGACAGGGACCATTTCTTATCAACGTGCGAAAGCCTTGGGGAAAGCATTTGTTATGTGAAGATGGTTACATCTGAGGGGTCTGGTTTGGGAAGGGAAATTTACTGCTTCACACCTCACTTTCTTTCCTGTGGGAAGCAAACGGCCAGAGAACCTTTTGCCCGCGGTTTTTCCTCCCTTGTTGATTGGTTACCTATGGGCAATTCAAATTGTGCTGGAGGGTATATTAGACCTGCTTCTCTTGTATGCATTATCTCTGACAATAATCCGAGGACCTGTACCAATGTAGAAATTGGAAATAAAGAACTGTGTTTCATCAACAAAGATCTGATCCTTGACTACTTTGAGCAGGAACCTCACAGTGTGCTTTTAAGAAGTCTTCTACTTTAAGCACCGAGTTGATTTTATTTATTTATTTATTTATTTCTTGAATTTATATCCCGCTCTCCCCACCAAAGGCAGGCTCAGAGCGGCTCACAACACAGGTTAAAATTACAATCCATGTAAAATAAACATTCATTAAGTATTAAAGTACTTTCCATACAACCTACACAAGATTTTCCTTTAAAAGTGAAAAAATGTCTTCTGGGAGTAGCCATCGGTACGTAATTTCATTTTTCCTCAAAATATATGTCAGTTCCATGTATTCCTTCCTTTTATCTCTGACTTTCCATGGAATTTCCTTGAGAATTTTTATTTCTGTGTTCTCAATCTGTAAAGGTGTAGTGTTTGCAGCTTTAAGAATTTCATCTCTAAAAGTTCTTTTGTGAGATCTCACATGAATTTCTCTAGGAAGATTATTTCTTTTGACATATGCTGAGTTTGTCTATATCTTTCTTGAACTGAACACAATACTCTAGGTAAAATCTAACCGGAGCAGAGTATATAAACAGAGTAATTGCTGATGTTTGTGCCTCAAAGCAGCATTTATATTTTGCAAATAAAATATTTAATACAAATAATTTTTATATGATGCCCCATTGTAGGACTTTGTGGGACTTGATCTATTGGATGTTTTTGTCCACATAGATTTGAGGAATAAGGAACATTCTGTAAATCCTCAAGAATATTTTAAATGTGATAACAGTATGAAGTGTTCTCAAGCACTGCAACTAAAAGCTTTGATGCACCCAGTTACTGATGCAACATTTTAATTTAGACACTTCTCCAGTCGCAGTTCCACATGTTCTCTGTGTATTGATATGTCCATGTAATTTATTGTATGTTGGCAATACTATGCGTTCCTTAAAAATCAGGATTTCAGAGCATTGCAGTAAGTTAATAAAGTCTTGGAGAAACCTCTTATACTACATTTTGGGGAACTGAATCATAGTGCCAATAGCTTTTTCTTTTTTGCCATTTTTTTGCCATTGAAAGTTATATACTTATTGTGATATTAATAGAATTATGCATACACATTCTGGGTTCAAAGCAGGCTGATGGTAGTTGGATTTTATCTCCTTTCATTTGAAAATGTTTTGCTCCTTTAAGATGTTACAAACATCCCTAATAAAGGGTCATGAGTCAACATTTGGTTCACAGCTAAAGAATAGAATTGTTTCTTGGTACAAGGGGTGGAAAGCCTGTGATTCACTGCTCTGTACTTTATTAGAAGATGTGAGTTGTTATTGCTATTTACTTGTTAATTGTTAATATTTTATTTGATATTGATTGCCTACATTGGCTTTTTAAGACTTCCTGGATATTTATTAGGTTTTTAAGGCCCCGTCCACACTGTCACTTTTGCTGCTAATTTCTCCCTATTGCTTTGGGTTCCCCCCCCTTTTCCACATGTGTTTTGCTCCCTCTGGGACTACTAGAGAGAACAAAACATATGGGGGGTGGGGGAACCTGAAGCAATAGGGAGAAATGAGCGACAAAAGTGACAGTGTGGACGGGGCCTAAGATACATACTGATATCAATTTGTGTCCTCATTTTCCTTAATCAATATTTACTTTAGAGCACTTGATTTATTTCAGATGATCTTTTAAAAGGAATCAGTATGTGTTTCTGAAAAAGAATATTCAAAATACAGTTGCCAGAATACCATCATGGAATTTTGCCCTCTGAATTGTGTTTGGGTCATTTTTCAGTTGCATGAAATTTTGTCCTCTGAATGTCTGGGGGAACTGTATTTGAATCAGTTTTCAATTGTTATTTGTTCATCTTTGTATATTACTTTTGTGAGCTTTATACTATTTATGCACTGTGAAAGCAGTGATAATTGACACTGTTATCTTCTAGTATACATATTATCATTTTCAGTCAGTGGGCTCACAGCAGATTATTGCACATTTTTTTCCACCTATATGTTACACCCTTCTGTTCTTCTGTACTTTCATTTTGTCTTTTTGTTTCCTCCCTCTTTTTTTAACCAGTTGCAGGAAACCGTATTCAGCTGGATGGAATAATGGTTCACCTGATTTAGTGTAAGACAACTTTTTGTGTTCATATAGTTTACCTGTGCAGCCTGGTCAGCTTCAATGATGTGCAGTGCTTTTTCTTAAAAGCATTGTTTGTTTGTTTGTTTGTTTGTTTGTTATAGTTTAAATTTATGGATCGCCCAATACCTGAGTACACAGGGCTCTGGGTGATGAACAACAGTGGGATAAAATACATCATAGACATTGTTAAAATTATAATAAATACTTCACTCATTATATTAATAAAAAAGTTAAAATTAATAATAAAGTAAAATTTCCAGATGGCATGGGAACTTATCTTGAGCCAGTTTCAGACAGTGTTGCCACTTTGCAGGCAGGGGAAGGAGGAGGCAAAGAAAGATGGGAGAGAGGAGGAGGGTACCAGCCATGATAAAACCCATCACTGTCTCCAACAAAAAGCCTGGCAAAACATCTCTGACTTGCAAGTCCTGTGGAATTGCATTAGATCTTGCAGGGCCCTGATGTCATTTGTTAGAGAGTTCCATCAGGTCAGAGCCAGGGCTGAGGAGGCCTTGGCTCTGGTTGAAGACAGCCAGATATCTTTGGGGTCAGGGATCACTAGTAGGTTGTTCTCAGCAGAGTGTAACACTCCTTGGGGGACATACCAGTAGAGACAGTCCCAATGATGCATGACTCCCAGACTGCTCAAGGCCATAAAGGTCATACCAGAGCCTTGAACCTGACTCGGTACTCCACTGGGACCCAATGTAGCTGGTGCAGCACAGGTTGAATATGTGCCATCCATTACATTCCTGTCAGGATTCATGCCACTGCATTCTGGATCAATTGAAGTTTCCAGGTCAGTCTCAGGGGCAGGCCAGCATAGAGTGAGTTACAGTAATCTAGCCTGGAGGTGACCATTGCATGGATTACTGTGACTAGGTCAGGGCATGACAAGAAAGGGGCTAGTTGCCGTGTTTGGCATAGATGGAAGAATGCCAGGCTGGCAACATTCATGATCTGGGCCTCCATAGATAAGGAGGTATCCAGGACCACACCCAAACTCCTGATGGTTTGCACCGATGTCAATGATGCCCCATCAAGAGCGGGCAGTTTGTGCCCCAACCCTGAAGCTCCCCCAGTCACAGAAAACAATTAGTATTATAATTATAATAAAGATGATTTGACTTTCAAATCACAAGACGCTTCTTTGTACTTTCCTACATTTTTTCCTCATAGAAGATCTCACAGTTACTTTTCTTAGAAAGTTATGCTGCTTCTTTTAAGAGTTTGGGAAATGAATGACTCATCTCTAATGGAAGAAGTTCACCATATGAATGGTGGAAAAGAATGCTGTGATGAGAATTCCTAACATTTCTGAAGAAACAGTGATCATTTTAGAGTATTGCCAGCACTGATGGCTGGAAGGTGTATCATCATGTTTACCGTAGAAGATGTTTGGCTTTTATGACTAGAAATTTGGCATATAAATAGGAAAAAATACTACTTTTCAGGGACAGAAGGAACTGCAAATACCTTCTGGCAGTGATCTTCAGGATCCTGAGTTGTAACATGTAGCCCCACCTACTGGGTCTTGAGCCCCTACAGTGCCTCCATTTTGTTGCTGCCATTTGAAATGATGTGATATTAGTGCACATGTGTAGAAGGCAAGGACACCATACATCACCCAATTTATCATTTGTTACATTAGAATTCCACATTTTCTCATCTCAGGGACATATACACAGCGTTATTTTATCCTGTCCTCAAATCAGCCCCATGGCACAGCTTAAGCTGAAAGTCAATTGCGGTTCCATGTCACATAGTGAGATCCATGGCTGAGCAGGGATTTGACGCTATGTCTCCTTGGTCCCAACACAAAAGCATAACTGCTAGGCTATACTGGCTCTAAAATCCAGCAATATTTTTTGGTCAGTATGGGTACTTTGCATATGCTAAATAATGCAGTTTCAACATACTTCAGTGACCATTTGCAAGTGGATTTTGACATTTCACACAGTAAAATCCAGTTGCAAAGTGTATTGAAAGTGGATTGAAAATGTGTTTAATGTGTGTGAAAGCACTCATTATCTCATTGTGAGCCCTTACTTCCAACAAGGTTTGGTTTAGAATGCCTATCAAAGAGGGAGAAGGTAGTATCAGCCCTAGAGAAAGGGGGAAAAGGGAATGGGGAAGAGGTAGTCAAGAGTTGGAACTAGCAACTGTGATATGGTAGTGTTGCCTCTGGATCTTCAGCAAACTGTGGCCAAAACCCTGGAGGGAAACACATTCAGATCTCAGCCCCATTACTGAGAAAAGCAAAGGATTGAAGATGCATAACAGCGATCTCCAAAGAACACTTTCCTGGGACCTGTTTAGGATCGCTCCCTGTGTTGGGTATTTACCTTTCAGCAGGGGTCATTTCTTAGAAAAAGAGGTGCAGGAGCTCATTAGCATAACTCATTAGCATAACTTATTTGCATATGCCAAACCATCTGACATCACTGGAAGTATGTCAGAAGGCAAGAAAGAAAGGAGAGAGGGAAAGGGAGAGGGGGAGGGAGGGAGGGAAGTCATCTATGATGACCCTGGTCCTATATGGTCTCGGCACAGGGACGGGGGGGGGGCTATGTCACCCACTAAGTCGCCATCAGAAGTGATATCATGGAAGCTTTTATGTTTTAATTGTATTTATTATGAATGTTTTATTGATTTTATAGGTTTTAATGTCTTTGATTGGCCATTGGCCCATGTAAGCCGCCCTGAGCCCGCTTGCGGGGAGGGCGGGATATAAATCCCAAAATAAATAAATAAATAAATAAATAAGAGAGGGAGGGAGGGAGGGAGGGAGGGAGGGAGGGAGGGAGGGAGGGAGGGAGGAAGAAAGAAAGAAAGAAAGAAAGAAAGAAAGAAAGAAAGAAAGAAAGAAAGAAAGAAAGAAAGCTGTCAGAGAGGGGACAGCTACTAATCCAAGCCTCAGAAATACCACTATTCTGGGAGGATAGCTTCAGTGGTGGCTGAAGCCTTCAGAAGGCTGGTCGGAGGACCACATGCAACATCAGCCACATTAAAAAAACATTAAAAAAACATTAAAAAAACATTTAAAAAATCAAGTTCTCATGGTGGGGCCAAATTTGGCTTGGGACCAGGGCTTTTTTTGTAGAAAAAGCCCAGCAGGAACTCATTAGCATGATAGGCCACACCCAACAGCCTAAACTCATTAGCATATTAGGCCACACCCCTAACAGTGCAGCTCCCTCCCAGGATCAGCTTCCCCAGGTGTCTTGCAGCTTGTGGGGCGTCTGGGGAAACCAAGGGAAGAAAGTTTCTGGATCAGCTTCCCCAGGTGCCCCGCAGTTTAAACTGCCTTCTCTCCCTGAATTGGCTTGGCTTCCCCAGACGCCCCATGTCCTCAGGAACGTAAGCAGGGAAGGCTGTAGGCGTGGCCAACTCAGAAGCCAGCCAGAACTCCATTCCTGTGCATTCCTGCCCCAAAATAGCCCTGCTTGGGATGATGGTGTAGGGGGAGGAGGGGCTTCACCAGGAACACTTATTATGTGGCAACATCAGCCCTGCATTGGAGAGCACTGAGCAGAGGTCCTCTTTGCTGTTATTTGGGGAGGTGGGGCACTGCATGGCAGTGATGCCATCCAAGACAGCCCGCCTTGGTGGCTCCTCTCAACACCCTTTCTTGTCTTAGTCCTGCTCTTGCCTCATTCTAGCTGCCTGGTCGGTGCTGGCTGGCTTAGTGGGCAAATGAGTGAGCAGGCACCATGCAGTGCAGCACCCCCCTCACTCTACTCCTCACCTTACACCAGGGTCAGTGCATCAGCTCACCTGTGCAGTTGCTTCAGTTGCCCCATAGCCGAGAACACCAGTGGGCTTGAGCCTTCCTTCCCATGCCATTTTGCCAAGTTGAAATGGGACCCAGTGAGTTTGGGAACTTCAGTTTGTGACATCACATTTGGCTGTTCAGACATCAAAGTTGGGTCAGGATTCCCCTGCCCTGACTCGAACCAGAAATAATGTCTGGTTTGGGCACAAGCCAACTAGGATTGGAATTGCTCCTCCAAATTAAATGGTTTGATTAGTGTAGCTCATGATTGCATGCAACATGTCCCAGTGGTCCAAAAGAAAGCCCTGATGATTGCACTTCCATACATTTGGTAGTATAAGTTAGAAAGAGCTTATGTGAGTGGAACAGACTGTACCCTCATATGTCAGGTATGGGGAATTTTTATTTGTTACACACAAAATCCCAAGGTAAATCTGAATACCGCAATTTCTAGCAAAGATGAATAAGACTAGAAGGTGGTCCAATTATTAATAACCCTCAACAGAGGTATCATTATCCATGTATTGGCCAGAAATAACGTAGATCCAACTGGAATTATGATGTGAAGCTTTAAAAGAACGAGGGATGATATTAGGTTTCAACCAATCTGAGAGAGACTTTGGGGAACAGCTAAATATACCATTAGTCTGGCAGGCAAGTTTGATCCGGGGTGCTTTCAGGATGTAACGTGGAGATTTTGCAGCATACTTCTCAGTGTACAGGAACTCCAGCATAGTTAAGGGGTGTAGGCTTGGAGCATTTATGGAGAGGCTTTGAGCGATGCCAGATGACGTCTTTGCTTGAAGGATTAGACCACATATTGGAAAGATGGTACCAATCATGTACCCAAGAGGCCTTTGGTCTAGAACAGTGACTCCTTTTTTTTTTTAACAGTGACTACTCTTGATCTGTTTCAATTATATGCTTTACATTTGGCAAATAAAGTGAAATAACCTTTTTTCTTACATTCACCTCTTCATGTCTAGCCTCCCCCCCCCCCCCCGGCAGCTGCATAGGCTACATAGCTGTGAATTGCTGCCTGAGAATGTAGCAGTTCTGCTTTATTGTTGTGGGGGGTGGGGAATTCAGTTAGTAGTCCAGAGGGTCATTAATTAACTTTACAGTCAACGGCATACCCACAAGCTGACATCAAAACGAATACTCTCCATTTGCAGCTTTATATCTTATATCAGAGCTGCAGAGGAAATTCAGTGGGTCCATTTAATCATCACCGTACAAGAATGCTTTCTTCACTGCTTCTGCCTTGGCTGTAAAAGCCTGGAGAGAAATGAAGACTGGCACTTGGTACTCTAGTATGTTTTGTCAGAAGGATTTTTGTGGGTTCTTGTTGAAGCCAAGAAAAGGCCAGGAGGAGAGTTGGCTAGCTTCATGCTATATCGTTTGCAACTTGTTTGGCTGTGAGGCTACAAGTGCTTAGTTTGGCAAACACGCTGGTTAGACCTGGCTTTAGAGAGCATGCCCAGGAAATTTATGGTCATGTAAAAACCTTGAAAAGAAGGCACCAAAGGGACTTTTTTGTGGTGTCTACAGGCTATGAAAGCTGGTCTTCTCTAACTTGATTCACTGAAAATTCAATTTTTGTTTTCCTGACTAAGAGTTCCACTGCAGAAACTTCCATTTTGACCACCTTACTCATGAATGTTGAAATGCATGAATCACGGAAAAGTCAATCATTCGTAAAAAGGAAACCCCAAGACTTTTCAAAATGACTCTCTGGGAAAATATTGGGGACCACTGTATGTACCTATATACCTAGCTCTTGGCCTTCTCTGTTCCTGGAATCCTGGGGGAGATTATGGCAGGTCTGTCAGCATCCTGCCTTAAGGGTCTTGCTGGCTTAGGGAGCAATACCGGTGCTGATGAGGGATCCCTTTGACAAGGCACTGAAGGCATATAGCTCACAGGGAGAGTCTGCCGGGGTGGGTTTCGGGGTCAGGTCCTTCTCAGATGAGGAGGATTCGTCCTCTCATGCTAACCCGGGATGGCCCATGACACCTACAGCATCAGAGGACGGTTCCTTACAATACAGAAAGGTGTCGTCATTAGATTAATGGATCTGTGGGACTGAACCTAAGCTGCTGAGCAGTTCCTAATATTTTGGATAGATAGTCATCCAGCTCTTTCAGCAAACTTATTTCCTCTGTTAGGTTTTGTGCTCCAAATCTAAGTTCACACTTTATGTAGTCTTGGCAATATTCTAATTAACAGAAATAGGTTGATGACTCAGGGGTATCACTAAGGATTAAATAATCTTGCAGTTCAGTTTATCAAATAAGAATGACTGAAGAGGCACTCGCACAAACAAGTATGTGCTTAGCAGGGACTTTCAGTAGCATCTGGACTTGAACAATGTATAAGGTGCCAGTAATTGAATGTGTTCCCTGGCTCTGAATTATTAAAATTCTGCATGAATCAGCTTTTGGACTTTCTAAAAATGTTTGGATTTCAACATTCTGAATCCCTGTGGGGAAGCTGCATGAAGTTCCACAAACTGAGGTCACACAACAGACATTTGTTTTTCATTGCAAGTTCATAAAAGAGGTGACATTTGAACTAAGGGCTTCCCAATTCATAGTTCAGTCTCTTCTTAGCCACTATGCTGTGAGTGCTTCCAGCAGAGCTATGGACAGTCCTGTTTCTCTGGTACACATATCTGGATGCTAAACTGGCTTATTATGCACACACATTATGTTTTCTGGTGGGCCCAAAATGTTTTGAATTAAGTGACCCTTATACACAATATTATGTCCAACTGAATGGAAACTGTTTCTATTTGTCCATGTCGTCCATGGCGGCACTGGGGCTCTCTCAGTATGTCTCGGCCCCCACACATCGGGCCGGGCACACGCTCGATTTGATCTTCGCCGTGGGGGTAACAGTGAACCGGATCACTGCTCAGGCAGTGCCATGGTCGGACCACTATGCCCTGGGGGCCCGTCTGAATATGCCACCCTGACCCCTAGGCGGCGAGCTTATTTTAGCTCGCCTGTGGAGCCAAATGGACCCTATGTGGTTTCAGATAGCTCTGTGGGACCCCATGCCCCCTGGCAGCTTGTTGGATGAGCTCGTGGAGGACTGGCAGAGCCGACTCTCCATGGCCATTGATGAGATCACTCCCAGGTGCCCTCTATGCCCTCGCAACAGGCCTGCACCCTGGTATACCCAGGAGTTGCTGTGCATGAAGCGAGAGTATGATGGCTAGAGAGATGGTGGTGCCATGCTCGCGACGAAGCTACAAGAGCATCTTATAGGAAGTTTATGAAAGCCTATGAGATGGCAACCAAGGCCGCTAAGAGAGGTTTCTACGCTGCCTCGATGGCATCCGCGAGCTCATGCCCAGCCCAACTGTTTAGAACAATTTGGTCTTTGACAGTTCTGCCACAAGGCAGACCAAATGCGAGGGAATTGGAAATTGGCTGTGAGGCATTTGCGAGCTATTTTACGGATAAAGTCTTGGCGCTCCGCCATGATCTTCCCGCCATGTTGGAAACAGTGAGTGAACTTGAGGCCCCTTGCACATCTTCGTTTCCGGGCTTAGATAGGTTTGGCCCGCTCAGCCTAGAGGAAGTCAACAGGCTTCTCATATCTGTGCATCCAACCACATGCACCCTTGATCCGTGCCCATCCTGGTTGATTAAAGCCAGCCACAAGAGGTTGCGAGGTGCCACCCAGGAAATTATCAACACTTCCCTTGCGGAGGGGCGGTTCCCGGGGGCACTCAAGGAAGTGATGGTCCGCTCCTCCTGAAAAAATCACATCTGGACCCAGCCGAATTGACTAATTACTGGCCAGTGTCCAATTTGCCCTATCTGGGCAAATTAATTGAGAGGCCGGTGGCGTTACAGCTACAGAGTTACCTGGATGAAGCTTCGGTCCTTGACCCCTACCAGTCTGGCTTTCGCTCTGGTCATGGGATGGAGACGGCTTTGGTCGCCCTTACTGATGACCTCTGGAGACATCTGGATCGGGGCGGTGTGGCAGTGTTGCTGTTGCTTGACTTGTCAGCTGCGTTCGACACGGTCAATCATCAGCTGCTGACTCGCTGCCTCACCAATGTGGGGATACAGGGACGGGCCTTGCAGTGGCTTGTTTCCTTTCTCCAGGGTTGGGGACAGAGGGTGGTGCTCGGGGAGCACCAATCCACGAGGCACCCGCTTGAATGTGGAGTGCCTCAGGGGGCGGTACTCTCTCCGATGTTGTTTAACATCTAAATATACCCCCTTGCCCAGTTTGTCTGGAGGTATGGGCTGGGGTGTCACCAGTACGCTGATGACACCCAGCTCTATCTGATGTTGGGCAGCCGGTCAGACTCTGACCCACAAGATCTGGACTGGGCATTGCACGCCGTAGTTGGTTGGCTCAGGCAGAGTCGGCTGAAATTGAACCTGGCGAAGATGGAGGTCCTGTGTCTGAGTCGGTGAGGTCTGGGTCAGGGGGTCCTGCTCCTGAGCTTTGATGGGGTGCAGTTGGTGCCTGTGTCTGGGATAAGGTGTCTGGGAGTGCTCCTGGACCCCTCCTTGACAATGGAGGCCCAGGTAGCAGCCACGGCCAAGTCAGCTTTTTATCATCTGCGGCTGGCATGGCAGTTGGTTCCCTTCCTCGACTATGATGACTTAGCCACAGTGATCCATGCGACAGTCACCTCGAGGTTGGATCACTGCAACACTCTCTACATGGGGCTGCCCTTGGCACAAATCCAGAAGCTGCAGTTGGTGCAGAATGCCACAGCCAGGCTGTTGATGGGCCTCACTAAGAGGGACCATGTCCAGCCTGTCCTAGCGGCACTGCACTGGCTGCCTATAGCATACTGGGTTCGCTTCAAGGTGATGGTACTTACCTTTAAAGCCTTATATGGCCAGGGTCCAACATACCTGAGGGACCGCCTATCCCCATATGTACCCCAGTGGGCACTTTGCTCGGGGTTCCAAAATCGACTCTGTGTACCGGGCCCCAGGGAGGCCAGGCTTGCTGGAACCAGGGCTAGGGCTTTCTCAATGGCAGCTCCTGTCTGGTGGAATGAGCTTCCGGAGGAGATCAGGGCCCTGCGGGACCTTATGCAGTTCCGCAGGGCCTGCAAGATGGAGCTCTTCCGCCAAGCCTTTAAATAGGAGCCGCCACAGTTGGTACTGTTGGTACCAATGGTACCACACTGTGATTGTCAGCTGATGATGTGGGCCAACCTGGACCCAGCCCAGGCCCGACGGCCATGGAATGGCCGTACTCCGACCCCGAAGCCATCTGAACTTTATAATTATAATTGGAAGCACTTTAACTGAAATTTTATTGTTGTTAATGGATCTAATTTATGGGATTTAAAACTGGATTTTAAATGTTATTGTATTGGATATGGCACATATGCCCTTGTGAGCCGCCCTGAGCCCATTCGTGGGGAGGGCGGCGTATAAAACTGAAAAATAAAAATAAATAAATATTTCCTGGGTCATGGAGAAGAAATCCACTTACATTCATTAGATCAAAATGGTGGAAAAGGAGATATATTTTTATTATTATCATTTCTTTCATCTTAAAATCCCTTTCTGCAAGTCTTTCTGTAGCTGCTTCTTTCAATTGTTTATCATGAAGGTATTTGGAGTTGGTTTATTCTGTTGACTTTTTTTGGCAGTTCTTTAGAGCTTGCTGCTTCCTGAACACTCCTGAATCCAAAAATCATATAATTACCATGCCATAAAATTCATATTGGCTTCTCATCTTTCAAAGACACTGAGATTATGATGTTGCTCTCTGGTTTAAATACTATGACTACATTGCTTGTTCAAACAGATCTTGCCTCTCACATTGGTTATTTGTGTTCCTGGGTTCTAATAATGCAATGAAAATCCACTTTAATGGGCTGTGTTGGGACACTCATTCATGAAGGTCTCCTGAAACATTTTGCTCATCTTGTGTAAATCTGTTTGCATTCCCTCAAAACTCTCCTAGAAGACATCCTAATTTGGTACAAATTTTACTGTAGATAAAATTTCAGTAGCAACTCTAAATTAATTGTGGATATTTGGGGCTTTTATATTTGGTTTACTCTGAATCATTGCCTTTCAGCTTCGAAATGATAGCTTTAGTTGTACAAGTACACAGAAGTTCCCTTTGAGAATTAGCGCCATTTGTTTTCTGAAATAGTGCATGGTCCTTCTTGAACTGTAGCACTTCAGTGTGGGTCTCAAGTTGAAAAGGTCGATTAACATGGATGCTAAACAGGTCAGGGAGAAGTGACTTAGTTCTAGTCTTTTCCCTAACATTCTTATTTTCCACATATAGAAAGTTTTATTTTTACGTGAGCAAATTTTCAGTCACATGATCCCTAATATGAATGGAACTGGCTTCTGCCATTGGTTCTTCTAACTCAGCATTGTCTGGTGTGATTGCTGACATCTCCCAGGGTCTCAGGAAGAGAACAAATAACGTAAAAGTCTTTCCCAGCACTTTGCTAAGATGTTTTAACAAGGGATGCCAGGGATTGATTTGTGTCTCTTTTTTGGTGGGGTTAGAGTATCTCTGGCTGACTCACTGAAGACTTCAGGCAGTAGGGTTGCCAGCCTCCAGGTGGGGCCTAAATATCTCCCAGAATTGCAACTGATCTCCTGACAGCAGAGATCAGCTCCCTTTGAGAAAATGACTGTATTGCAGGGTGGACTGTATGGCATTGCACCCTGCTGAAGCCCTTCGCCTCCCCAACCCCCTTACTCCCCAAGCTCTACCCCCAAATCTCCAGGAATTTCCCCACCCAGAGCTGGCAACCCTATTTCAGGGTAATCTTGGATCAGGGCTGTTGTTTGAAAACAGTTAAATTTTGTGGGAAAGCTGTCCTTCATTCTTGACTCTGTTGACCTGGCCACACTCACCCAAGCTAGTAATGTTGGCTTGCTACAGTGTGCTCTACATGGGCCTACTGCTGAAGATGTTATGGAAAATTCAACTGGGGCAGAATATGAGTGGATTCTTACTGGTACAAGACATTCTGAATGTATTACATCAGTTCTAAGTCAACTGCATTGGTTACTCATTTACTTCTTATTCCAGTTCATAATGCTGGTTCTTACCTATAAAGGCCTTCATGATCTGAAGATTATATGGGCTCTGGTAGAAATCCACGTGCCATGTAAGGTCATTTAGACATCACTGCCGGACAGGGCCCTTGATCACATTGGTTGGCTTATCCTTAATTTAGTCCCAAACTTCTTCTCACGCTATGGAATGGACATGTGTAGATCAATGTCCCTGGCTGCTTTTTACAGAACCTTCAAGGCAGTTTTATTTTGGTGGGGTTTTGGTGTCTAGTGTGTTATGGAAGAGTTGAAATGTTTTGGGGGGTTGCGTTTGGGGGGACATGGAGGTTGCTGACTATCATTTTTGTACATTATATTATGTATCTGATTTAAAGATGGGTGATATGTTGACATATCCATTACTTCATTTTTGTTTGTTTATTCGTTCTTTTTATTATCAAAGAGTGAAAATCAATCTTCTTTGGGAGTTATGGGAAGTGAGTGCCAGGTCAATTCCTCACTAACATTTCACAGAATTTGTTGATTATGTCAGAAGTCAGAATCTCAGTGCATCTGGGTATTCAACAGATAGTCAACACTAAAATATGTATGATAGTATTCTGTTGTTGTTCCTTGTTTCCTTGGCCAGTATGGGATTCAAAACATGCTTGAATCTCATGAAGTCCCAGTCCTTCCATTTCTTTGATCTGTTCATTCCCTGGCTAAAGTCATGAGTAGATATTGTCAGGTGAACTGCCTGCCTGGAGCTTTATCTTAGGTATAGCATAGACATTATGGCAGTCACACATAGTCTGCTTGTAAAGGGCTCCCCGTGGTTGGCTATTGCTATGGTCTCTGTGCAGGGACATGAGTTGTTTGCACACAGTGATCATGGTGACTTTCTTCACACCTGTGCAGACCTCTTTTTAGCCATTTTCAGGGGGATGGAAAAAACTTCCTGGAGAAAACTGTTAAGGAAAGGCCCACTCCCAGTCTCAGAAGGAGATTAGAGAATGTCATAGCAAAGCTGTGTGTGTAGATCAAGTTGTTATGGAATGCTTCCTCAGCAGGGACTGGGAGGATATTTTAAAGTGCACCATGGGAGTGCTAAACTCTTCCACTGCTCTTCTTCTGGGCTTAGGACATTTTGTACCCAGCCATGCCTGCTGGAAGAATGTATCAGATGGATTTCTGCTGGCTCAATGTAACATGTTCACTGGTGAGTCACTCAAAGTCATGAACATGCGCTTTGCTACACCACTTGTAATGGCTTGGCCACCAAGCTGCTAAGACAGTGCAAAAGATGGCTGGTATAAAATCACACCTTGCCTGCATTTCAGCATGTGGCAAAATAATGGGGGAAAGGATTTTAATCCTGCCTTATTTATTATGTTTCACATTATCGGAAGGGCTGCTAAACATGGAAGCTTGCTTTCTTTGACAAAAAAAGGCCACAGAAATCTCCTGTAAGCAATTTCTCTTTAATTTTTTTCCACACAGAAAAGTCAACACATCAAATGTCAAACTATTGGAGTGAGTAAATAAACTTGCAATGAAAAACAGCCTGATGGCCTTGAACATACACAAATTTAAATGTCACAGAGATTCATTGTAAACAAAAAAGAATGCTTTTAATGAAAACTTGGGCAGATGTAGAAATTTGAGTGAAGGAAAAAGCAAAAAAACCCTCCAAAACCGTTAAATTGTTGTGTCCCATTCAGAAGCTGCCTTTAGCCAACACATTTTTTCATAAATTTCAAGTGCTCTGAGCTGGAAGGAGAAATTTTGTTTGAGGAAGCGGATCTTAATCTTTCGGAGTTCAGAAGGTGTTGTTAACTGGGAAAAACTGGGAAACTCTAACACATGCTTACACGTAGAACAGGACATTTCTAACAAATAAAATGTTAGCTATATAGAGCCAGTTTGGTGTAGTGGTTAAGTGCACGGACTCTAATCTGGGAGAACCGGGTTTGATTCCCCACTCCTCCACTTGCACCTGGCTGGATGACCTTGGGCAAGCCATAGCTCTGGACCAGCTGTTCCCTCAAGGACAGCTTGGGAAAGAGTTCTCTCAGCCCCACCTACCTCACAGGGTGTCTGTTGTGGGGAGGGGAAGGGAAAGGAGTTTGTAAGCCGCTCTGAGACTCTTGAGTGAGTGAAGGGTGGGATATAAATCCAATCTCTTCTTCTTCTCTTCTTCTTCTTGTATTTGCTAAAAAAATGCAACTGAGTTTGAGGCATGTACAGAAAATTTGTTTAACAGATAAAAACTAAAAGCAACCCTGTGTATTTTCTTTTGCCATCTAATTACAACATCTGCTCCATGAAACATTAGAAAACATATGCCTTTAAATAAACATTTCCTCTGCATGCACTAATGTGAGCCTCAGTCTTCGTGGCTCAGCTGTGCTCTTATTAAAATTACATTGCCATGTTATTCCCCTCTCCCTGCTCTGAATCGAAATAAAACTAACTGGGTTTAGAATCTGTAGTGCTAACCATTTTAAAATGCTACACATTCAGGCTTGGTTTCTTTGGTAATTCTGCACTAATAGAATTCTGCTTTTCAGTCAGTGTAATGAGTGTAGTGAGACTTCCTCATTTCTTCCCTCCCACTGCAGCTCAAAATGCACCCTAAAATGCTGCTAGTGGGGGACCCAGGAGCAACATAAGGGGGAATCAGACGCCTATCATGGGAGGAGGAAATCAGGAAAAATCCCTCAGTTAGCAGAATTTTTGTGTGGGATTGAAGGAATAAACCTTTCTTGAGATAGAGCCCTTTTCCTATTCTTCATGAAAACCAAGCTTCCTCAGCAGAAGAATCATGAGGTAGCTACTGGTGGGCTGTCTCCATTGATTTCCCACATCATATGGGTTGCTGATTCCCAATGGGAGAATATTTATTTCATTTATCAGTGTAAGATACTCCTACCATTTTTGAAAAGAGGTGCATGGAAAATGTAATTTGAATTATGAAGGTGTTGTT
Source organism: Lepidodactylus listeri (assembly GCA_029233225.1). NCBI lineage: Eukaryota > Metazoa > Chordata > Lepidosauria > Squamata > Gekkonidae > Lepidodactylus > Lepidodactylus listeri. The sequence continues at coordinate 57,595,352 of JARCFY010000016.1, read as the reverse complement.
CACTCATGAGAGCCGGTTTGGCGTAGTGGTCAGGAGCATGGACTCTGATCTGGGAGAAATGGGTTTGATTCTCCACTCCTCCACATGCAGCTGTTGGTGTGACCTTGGATCAGTTACAATTTCTCTCAGAGCTGTTCTCTCAAGGGCAGTTCTTGAGAGAGCTCTCTTAGCCCCACCTACCTCACAGCGTGTCTGTTGTGGGGAGGAGAAGGGAAAGGAGATTGTAAGCAGCTCTGAGACTCCTTTGGGTAGTGAAGGGCATGTAGAAATCCAATCTCTTTTTCTTCTTCTGTGTCACAAACTTGAGCCCTCACCTGTCATTCCTCTCATTCTCAGTCTGGAAAGAAAAGAGGCTCTTGTTCTTTAATTCTTCTGTGTGTCCTGTAACTATTGTGGTTAATAATTAATAAACCTTCACTATGAGCCATGATTCCTACTGGGTGATGGCAAATTCTACAAGTTAATTATGTATTGTGTACAGATGTAATTGTACAGAACTACTGCCTGTCAATTTCACTGGGTAATTGAGTTCTAGGGGCTATGATTAAAAAAAATCTGTTATTTTTCTCCCTCTAGTCATCTATATATCTAATAGCAAAGGAGCCCCCTGCATGCAGATATCTAAATCCACACATCGGGGGCACCCAGGGGGCAAACAGATTTTCCTGCACACTTGGGGGACTCCCCAGGTGTGCAGAAAAATCCAAAAAGTTAAAAACATTATTTGGGGGATACTTAAATCCCCCCAAAAGTAAAAGTGCATTTCCTGTGCAAGTGCAGAGAATGCTCTGGGAACTGTCCATTGCCGCTGCCGCTGGGGGGGGGGGAGGAGAAGGCTTGGCAGGCTGGCCTCGCCACTGCCGCTGGGGGGAGAGGGATAGGGGCTTATCTGCTGCCACTCCCCACTCCTCTGGAGCTCCTCTGACTTCAGCAGGCCCTGAGCTGTGGGGAATACTTCCTCCTGCGAGTATCACGGGTCCTGCTTCTTGTCTATATACTAATAGCCAAGGGTCCCTTGTGCGTGTGGATATCTAAATCCGCACATTGGGGGCACTTAGGGGGCAGATAGATTTTCCTGCACACTTGGGGCACTCCCCAGGTGTGCAGAAAAATCTGAAAAGTTTAAAAAACGATACGAGGGATACTTAATGCCGCCCAAAAGTAAAAGAGCATTCCCTGTGCATGTGCAGAGAACGCCCTGGCAACTGTTTCGCCGCTGCCGCTGCTGGGGAGGGGCAGGCAGGAGAAGGCTTGGTGGCCAGCGGCTGTGAGCTGCTCAGGCCTCAGCACCACTGCTGTGGGAGGGGGAGACAGCTTGGTGGGCCAGCCTCACCACTCCCCTTGTGGGAGGGGGAGAAGGTTTGGCAGGCCAATCTTACTGCCACCGCTGCTGTGAGAGGGGGAGAAGGCTTGGTGGGCTGGCCTCACCGCCGCCAGGGGGAAGAGAGAAGGCTTTGTGGACCAGTGGCTGTGAGTAGCTCAGGCCTCATCGCCGGGGGAGGGGGAGAAGGGCTCACCTGCTGCTGCTTCCTCCCCCTGCGTAGCTTCTCCTGCTTCTGCAGGCTGGGAGCTGTGGGGAATACTCCTCCCCCCACGAGTATCACGGGTCCCACTTCTTGAAATTTTATAATTCCATAACATGTTCAAAGATTCGCTGTATGCTTGGTGGGGGAAAAAATAAACTATTTTCTGTACTTCATGTTTATTGTCTATATTAAACAAATTTGCCCTGATTTGGATGGCCCAGGTTAGCCCTGTCTTGTCAGATCTCAGAAGGAAGTCCAGGATTGTGACACGGAGGCAGGCAATGGTAAACCACCTCTGTTTGTCTCTTGCCTTGAAAACCCTACGGAGCCACCATAAACTGGCTGCAACTCGACAGCACTTTATACCACCACCACCATTAAAGGAACTGGGCATCCCTGGTTGCACTGTTCATGAGTTCATTTGCCTGCATCGTATCCTCCTGGCACCCTGTTTCATAAAGCTGAATATAGTTCATAGTTTATCTCATGACAGATGTTCCTAATCTCTGATTTATGCATCCTTGTTAGGAAAAAATAGCATTTTCCAGTTTCTTCTGATCTTGAGATGACTGTACATAGTACTGAAAACATTTGAGCAGAATGATATTTTCTTTATCGCCCTTCTGTCTAATGTCTCCTGACATGCAATCTGCCTTTCAAATGCATCTCTACTGTGACAGGCCATGCAATCCTAAGCGGTGTTACATTTTTCTATGTCCATTGCAGTCAATGGACTCAGGAGGCTGTAACTTTGCTTAGGACTGCACTGATAACCATGTAGATTCCGGACTCTTTTGCAGGTGTTAGAATAGAATCCAAATCTGCTTTTTCGAAATTAGGAAGAACGTTAGAGCCTGCAGAATACTGAGATGCAACCAGTTGGATGCTAGGAAGTTTATAAAAGTTGGATCAGTTACGAGCATATGTTGCCTCAGCCTGTATACTCACTAAAGTTTTTCTCTTTCCCCCCCTCTCTGATCCCTTTTCACATTAATTTTCATAAAAACCAATGAGCATATTTTAAAATTAAGTTCATCTCTATTTGGCTCATAAAATATTGTGAGTCTCAGTACAGAGAACTGGCAGGGTATTTGTTCAGCATTTTCCTTTTTGTCCCTTGCTCTGCTGGACTTTTATGAGAGAGGGAGGCCAAGTCACCCTGCTCGGGGAGCAGGAATGCATCACTGAGCTTGAGTCTAGGTGAATACTCCTGTCTTTATATGTAGAAATGTAATCACTCAAGCCTTGTCAATATGACAGAAGACAAATGGCTTCTGAGGCTCTTTTGGATGGAAAAGTCAATTCCACAACCTCAGCTGGAGGTTATTTTGCACACGTCGTGATTGTGAAATAGCTAGATTTTCCTTGACTTGTCCAAAGGCCTTGAAACAAAAATATAATTCTATTTCCTGTTCTTTCACCACAGCGGGGTGTTTTCCCTTAAAAAATACATTCAGTAGTGAAATACCTAATTTTTTCCCTAATAGAATACATTTTCCAGACAAATAGCAAAGCTAAATAAAGAAATAAAGAAACCCTACTTCATAATAATCGGGAGCCAATATGAAAAATGGAACCATCTAACAATGTGAGAATGTGGAGGGGGGGCAATGGAGTGATTTTAGAAGGTGAACTTGTTGATTTGTCTTTTTGCAGAGTTTTTTGAAATTTAAAAGAATAAATTTCCTATGAGTGTTTTAGATAAGAAGAATCTGAGCAATAACATAGGGAATCGAATTCGATGGCTTTTGAGATCTCTTCCAGAATAGTGATTGTCTTCTTGGACCAAGCTGTCATTCCACAGACCAGCTGGGTATTCCAACTGGCGTCGTTATATAACAGTGGAAGTAATACACCGTGAAGCACATTATAACTTTCTGATTCCAGATCAGGAAAAAACCTATTGTTTCCTCTTAAAAGACATTCGGTGAAGAATTTGTATGCAGTGTGGGGGGGAGTGAACTTGCAGAATTAAGCTGAATGCTTAATTTTATTGATTACATTTATAATTGGTTTTTCTTCCACTCTAGAAATGGGGGTGCCGTGCAAAAGGACAGTCACGTAAGTCCTGTGGCCAGACCCAAACCTGTCACCTATTCAGCTTCTGCAAGGTGGCTGCCTCCTATCTTATTTATTTAAAGAGCCAGTCTCTCCGTACAACATCCCCAAGGTTACTGTGATAAGATTAGAACAATAAAATATACAATTGTTATAATACAACAAATAAATTCTGAAAGAAGCAAGCACATAAAAACAAGAGTATCCTCCTCAAGAACCAACAAAACAAGAGAGCAAAGACTGAATAATAACAAATATTCTTAAAATCAACAAAGTAAAAAGAGGAGAATATCATTTTAAAATTGATAATTTACTTTAAAAGTTAAATTAAATAGAAATATCTTTACCTGGTGCCTAAAAGGTTTGATAAGAAGGAAGTTTCCAAGGCCTGGGGCCACGACAGAGAAGGCCCTGTGTCTGGTGTTCACCCTCCTTACTAGTGGTGCACATGGAACAGGACCTCTTATTATGGCAATGACCAGTGGATAGGGTTGCCAACTCTGGTTTGGGAAATTCCTGGAGATTTGTGGGTAGAACCTGGTGAGGTTGGGGTTTGGGGAGAGAAAGGACCTGAGCAGGAATGTGAGCCATAGACACCACCCTCCAAAGCTGCCCTTTTATCCAGGGAAACAGATCTCTGCAGTCTGGATATCAGTCTAGATATCAGTTGTCATTCTAGAAGATTTCCAGGCACCACCTGGGGGCTGGCAACCCTACCGGTGGACAGGTTCTGGACCTTTCAAACCATGGCCCAGGCTTAATAGGCCTATTGGAATTAATGTCTAGCACCAGGAAATTTTTTGAGCAAGCTCCAGTTAAACAAACGAGAATTGTGCAAGAGCCCAGGGGCGTCAACTTTCTAAATCCCTGGGGGGGGCAGGGGCTCTCTCGTGCGCGCGCGCACGGGACCATGTTTCTGCCGCTTCCCCCCCCGGCCCAGGGAGGCAGATCTGCGGCGGCGGCAGCCAGCTGGCCGGCTGACTGCCGCCCACGCGAAGCGCGCGTGAGCGACTATGTCTTCGCTGCTCCGTCCCCCCCCCGGCCCAGGGAGGCAGACCCGTGGCGGTGGCAGCGGCAGCCAGCTGGCCGGCTGACTGCCGCCTCTTTCCCCCCCGCCCCAGGGAGGCAGGAGGGCAAGCCGGGGGTGGGGGGGGGGGAAGGAGAGGCGGCGACGGCCGGCTGGGCGAGCATTTTGCCGGGGGTGGCTGAGCCCCCCTCGGGAAATTTCGGGGGAGGCTCGAGCCCTCGAGCCCCCCCGTAGTTGATGCCCATGCAAGAGCCCAGTACTACCTGGTGGGCTGTTCTCTTCGTTCCTAAGCCGTTCTCCCTCACAGTGCAGTTTGTTTGCTTCTTTAATACTGGAGTATTTTTTATGAGACTGTTAGCTATGGACAGAAATAAATCACTGTTCCATTATACTGAATGGAGTAGACAGGGTATAATATACTGAATCATAAGAACATAAGAGAAGCCAATGTTGGATCAGGCCAGTAGCCCATCCAGTCCAACACTCTGTGTCACACAGTGGCCAAAAACACCAGGGGCCCTCAGGAGGTCCACCAGTGGGGCCAGGACACTAGAAGCCCTCCCACTGTTGCCCCCCCACCCCAAGCACCAAGAATACAGAGCATCCCTTGCCCCAGACTGAGAGTTCCTATCTATACTTCGTGGCTAATAGCCACTGATGGACCTCTGCTCCATCTCTAAATACCAATAGCCAAGTCACCCCCTCTGTGCAGATATCTAAATCTACACGGGGGGCACCTGGGGGGCAGGGAGATTTTTCTGCGCACTTGGGGGACTCCCCAGGTGTGCACAAAAATCCTAAAAGTTAAAAAAAAAAACGTTGGGGGGATATTTAAATCCCCCTAAAAGTAAAAGTGTTCCCTGCACATGCGCAGAGAATGCTTTGGCCATTGGGGGGAGGCTCGGCAGGCCAGCAACTGTGAGCTGCTCAGGCCTCACCACCACTGCCGCTGCTGGGGAGGCGAGGGGGCAGGAGAAGGCTTCGCAGGCCTTGGGTCTCGCCGCTGCTGTGGAGGGGGCGGGAGGCTTGGCAGGCCGGCGGCTGTGAGCCACTCAGCCTTACCGGTGCCAGGAGAGGGGGAGGAGGGAGAAGGCTCTGCAGTCCCTTTCTCCCGCCCCGAGCTTTGCCTGCACACCCTTTCACCCTGCTGCACCAGCACATGTTTGTGGTGGGCCAAGCTCAGCCCTGCTTGCTCTCCCCCACTGACCGCCCTGAATGGCTCGCCAGACTCGTGTCTCTGCCAGGAGCTTTGCCCCCTCAGGCTACCCTGCTTGCATGTCTCCCGTGATGTGCCCCGCATGTTTTCCAAGACCCCGCAGCGCTGCCAAGCCAGGGGTTCTTCCCAGTCTTTCACCCATTAGGTGGTGTGGAATGTATATTTATCCTTCCTTCTTGCCTGTAGGGTTTGGTTCTGAGCCAGCCTTTAGCCTTAGAAGTTGTTTTCATGCCACCTTCCTGGTCTTTGAAACAGTAAGGAAGGAAGGAAATGACCACCTCGCTCTTCCCGGCGACTTCCATGCCTTCGCCTCCCCTGAGGGACAGCAACGGCATGGCGCGAGAAAGTGGACACCAGCTGGCTTCTTGTGGAGGAGAGAAATCCGACTGCTGAGGGGAGAGCTGTGACAGGGGAGCTCCCCTCGGGTGGGAGCCGTGTTACAGGAATGCCGGCCCCATCCCAAACATTACACAGCTCCCCCCCCCCGGCTGGGGAGAAAAAAAGAGGGAAGGAGACAAGCCCTGCGCCACTCCTCTGGGACACATGACCGGGGTGCCATCCGGGTGTGCTACGGCTCCCGGGGAGAAAGCGATTGTGGCGATGGTGCTCCACCTCTGCTCCTTCTGTCAAAAAGCCTCTTTCACGGGGGGGGGGGGATAGATATGCACAGAGAGGAGAGAGAGAGAGAGACAGTGAGAGCTGCCACAGGAAGCGGTGCATGAACTGTGATGGCTCACCGGATGTGGGGCGGGCCACGTTGACCATGGCAGCGGATCGGGCTGGGGCTGGAGGGGGAAGAAGGGAGTCGAGGATGGGGTGCACATGTGTATGTGTCTGGTGGCCGGTCTCACTCCAAAAAAGGAAGGGGGGCTTGAAGCCAGGTCTGGGGGCATGTGGGGAGGGGGGCCTCACTCACGCGGTTGTCTGCTCTGCTCCCCATGCAGGCTTTTGCTCTGTCGGTCTCTCTCTGCAGGTGTGATGAGCTAGAGGTCGAGGGGAACAGCTGAGCTTTTTTCTTCTTGACGGGATCAGTTTCTCAGTAGAGAATCCTGGCCCCACTGCTGGACCTCCTGAGGGCACCTGGTGTTTTTGGCCATTGTGTGACACAGAGTGTTGGACTGGATGGGCCACTGGCCTGATCCAACATTGGTTTCTCTTATGTTCTTATGTGTTTTAAGATCTGCAGAGAGCCCTGCTTCCTGCCCTGTTACAATTAGAAGTGAAGGTTTCCAGAGATCGACTTCCAATTGCACTGTGTGTCTTATTTGAGAAATTATATACTACAGTATTTATTCAGGTGTGAGACTAGGGGGCCCCCCAGGCTGGGAGCTGTGGGGAATACTCCCCCCCCGGCGAATATTGTGGGTCCCCCTTCTTGTGTTTATCTAATTTCCTCTTGAAGCTTTCCATGCTTGTAGCCACCACGACCTCCTGTGGCGGTTAATTTCAGACACGTAGAAGTGAAATCAGCTCATAGTTTATTTCAAGCATGCAAACACAAACTGACTGGCAGGACCAAGGGTCTGCTTATATGCAGGTACAAACCCCACCCCTGGTCACACCTGATTTCCTGTACAGGGTTGTAGTTGTTGTTTTTGCATATGTTTGCATTTGTGTTTGTGTGTGTGTGTGTGTGTGTGTTCGTGGCTGGAAATCATGGTAACCTCTAGCAACTCCTACTTGGGCATGGAGGATGTTCAGAGAAGTGGCCTGCCTCTGGCCTCCCAGCCCTGGTATTCTCTGGAGATTTCCCATTCAAATACTTGACAGGGTCAGCCCTGCTTAGCTTCCAAGATCTGACAAGATTGGGCTTGCCTGGGCTATCCAGGTCAGGGCTGAAGCAGACAGTTTTTGAAAAAGAAAGTGTGCAAAAAGGAATCAAAAGATCTTTCTGGGTAATCTATGAGATACCCATGATGTTCACCATGTATCAGTAATGATAGGCAGTCGGGTAGTAGTCCTTCTTGCTGTCCAGGGACTAAAGAATGGAGAGAAGTTGTGTTTGAGCTAGGATTGGCAATGGGCTCACTTTTAATAAAATCAAGCACAATTGAGTTGCATGGATTCTTGTAACAAACAAGGTATCAAACAGGTTTTGTTTATGTTTATTTCCTCATCAAAGGCTCCTAAGTAAACTCAATAGTCATGGGATAAAAGGACAAGTCCTTTTGTGGATCAAAAACAGGCTAATTAAAAGGAAACAGAGTATAAATGGGCAATTTTCTCAGTGGAGGGAGGTAAGCAGTGGGGTACCACAGAGATCAGTACTCGGTCCAATGCTTTTTAACTTGTTTATTAATGATTTGGAATTGGGAGTAAGCAGTGAAATGGCTAAATTTGCAGATAACACAAAGTTGTTCAGGGTGGTGAGAACCAGGGAGGATTGTGAGGCACTCCAAAGGGATCTGTCGAGGATGGGCAAGTGGGCATCAGTGTGGCAAATGGGGTTCAATGAGGATGCACATTGGAGCCAAAAATCCTAACTATAAATACACATTAATGGGGTCTGAACTGGCAGAGACTGACCAAGAGAGAGATCTTGGAGTCATAGTAGATAACTCACTGAAAATATCGAGACAGTGTGCGACTGCAATGAAAAAGGCCAACGCTATGCTGGGGGTTATTAGGAAGGGAACTGAAAACAAATCAGCCAGTATCATAATGCCCCTGTATAAATCGATGGTGCGACCTCATTTGGAATACTGTGTACAGTTCTGGTCGCCACACCTCAAAAAAGATATTATAGCATTGGAAAAAGTGCAGAAAAGGGCAACTATAACGATAAAAGGGTTGGAACACTTCCTTATGAAGAAAGGGTGAAGTGCTTGGGGCTCTTTAGCTTGGAGAAATGACGGCTGAGGGGTGACATGATCGAGGTTTATAAGATTATGCATGGGATAGAGCAGGTAGAGAAAGAAGTCCTTTTCTCCCTTTCTCACAATACAAGAACTCGTGGGCACGCCATGAAATTGCTGAGCAGTCGAGTTAGAACAGATAAAAGGAAGTACTTCTTCACCCAAAGAGTGATTAACATGTGGAATTCACTGCCACAGGAGGAGGAGGCAGCTACAAGCATAGACAGCTTCGAGAGGGAATTAGATAAACATATGGAGCAGAGGTCCATCAGTGGCTATTAGCCACAAAGTATAGATAGGAACTCTCGGTCTGGGGCAAGTGATGCTCTGTATTCTTGGTGCTTGGGGGGGGGGGCAACAGTGGGAGGGCTTCTAGTGTCTTGGCCCCACTGCTGGACCTCCTGAGGGCACCTGGTGTTTTTGGCCACTGTGTGACACAGAGTCTTGGACTAGATGGGCCACTGGCCTGATCCAACATTGGCTTTTCTTACGTTCTTATGGAATTCATATGCAGTTTTTCTCCACTAAGAGACCAAAAGCAGCTTAAACCTACCTCTCACCCTGCCCAGGCTTTAAGTAGCTGCAAGAAAAGGAAGAAAAACTTAGCTTAGATGGAACCCAGCAGCAACCAGCTTACTGTCAGCTTGCCAGTATGCAAACAGCTGCACCGTAAGGGCTCTCAAGAACCAGCTATTCGTGTATATTCTACGTAGAAATTCATTACAAATAGAATGAAACTGGGACTTTTTCCTCTTTCTCTTCAGCTTGCTTTCTGTAGTTATCTGACGGTTTCTTTATACATAATGGCCATGAACCAGCAAATTCTTTCCCTTTTCACCCATACAAGTATTAAATTCCACCCATGACTATTTTAATTGCCTCTCTTTTTCTGGGATATCATAATCATACATGCATTTGAGTACTGGAAAACCTTCTAATTGGTAAACAACTTCAGAGTTAGGTCATTGCATTTTTTGAAGCAATGTTTTCTTTTTATTGTAAGACTCTAACATACGCCAAGGATTAATGACAGAGCAATGATGTCAGCTTCTTGGCTTTGAAGTGAAAGTTCTATGGACTCAGGCCACAGGTGGAAGCAGGAAGACAATATGCTCCTTTACAGTCCAGATTCATGCTGCTAATGCTAATTGTGCAAGTCCTTCAAACAGATTTCTTTGTTTGTGCTGATCAGTGTCTTGTGGTTTACCGCTGCAGGAACTTCTCAGCCATAGTATCCTTAGGCACACAGTACCTTCCAACACCTCCTAGAACTAACTCCAAAAAAAGATGTTTTCATCATCATAGGGGACTGGAATGCTGAAGCAGGAAGTCAAACGGTAACCGGAATAATGGACAAGTTTGGCCTTGGAGAACAAAATGAAGCCGGGCAAAGGCTAACAGAGTTCTGTCAAGAGAACACGCTAGTCATAGCGAACATCCTTTTCCAACAACCTAAGAGGTGACTCTACACATGGACATCACCAGATGGGCAACACCGAAATCAGATTGATTATGTCTTTTGCTGTCAAAGATGGAGAAGCTCTATACAGTCAGTAAAAACAAGCCCTGGAGCTGACCGTGGCTCAGATCATGAGCTCCTCATTGCAAAATTCAGACTTAAACTGAAGAAAGTTGGGAAAACCACTTGGCCATTCAGGTTTGACCTAGATCATATCCCTGATGAATGTGCAGTGGAGGTGAAAAATAGGTTTAAGGGACTAGATCTGATAGACAGAGTGCCTGAAGAACTATGGACAGAGGTTCACGACATTGTACAGGAGGCAGCAATCAGCACCATCCCAAAGAAAAAAAAATGCAAGAAAGCGAGGTGGCTGTCTGATGAGGCTTTACAAAAAGCAGCGGAAAGAAGGAAAGCAAAAGGCAAAGGTGAAAAGGAAAGATTTACCCAACTGAATGCCAATTTCCAGAGAACAGCAAGGAGAGATAAGGAGTGAACAATGAAAAGTTATAGAGGAAAACTATAGAATGGGAAGGACTAGAGATCTCTTCAAGAAAATTGGAGAAATCAAGGGAACATTCCATGCAAAGCTGGCCATGATAAAGGACAAAAAAGGCAGGGACCCAACAGAAGCAGAAGAGATTAGGAAAAGATGGCAAGAATACACAGAAGAACTATACAAGAAAGACCTTATGTCCTTGACAACCGCGACGGTGTGATTACTGACCTCGAGCCAGACATCCTGGATTGCAAAGTCAAATGGGCCTTAGAAAGCATTACTAACAACAAAGCTAGCAGAAGTGATTGTATCCCAGCTGAGCTATTCAGAGTCTTAAAAAGATGATGCTGTTAAAGTGCAGCACTCAATATGCCTGCAAATATGGAAAATGCAACAGTGGCCACAGGATTGGAAAAGGTCAGTTTACATTCCAATCCCAAAGAAAGGCAAATCCAAGGAATGTTCAAATTATCACACAATTGCATTCATTTCACATGGTAGCAAAGACATGCTCAAGATCCTACAAGCTAGGCTTCAGCAGTACGTGGATAGAGAACTGCCAGAAGTACAAGCTGGGTAGAGGTAGAGGAACTAAAGATCAAATTGCCAACATTTGCTGGATTATGGAGAAAACAAGGGAGTACCAGAAAAATATCTACTTCCACTTTACTGACTACGCTAAAGCCTTTGATTGGATGGATCACAACAAACTGTGGCAAGTCCTTAAAGAGATGGAAGTACCAGACCACCTCACATGGGAAACCTATATTAGGGTCAAGAAGCGACAGTTAGAGCTGGATATGAAACAACTGATTGGTTTAGCATAGGAAAAGGAGTACGACAAGGATGTATATTGTCACCCTGCTTATTTAATTTATATGCAGAGTACATCATGCAAAATGCCAGCCTGGATGAATCACAAACTGGAATTAAGATTGCTGGGAAAAACATCAACAACCTCAGATATTCGGACAATACCACTCTAATGGCAAAAAGTGAAGAAGACCTGAAGAGCCTCTTGCTAAGATTGAAAGAGGAGAGCGCAAAAGTTGGACTAAAACTCAACATCAAAAAAACTAAGATCATGGCATCCAGTCCCATCACACCTTGGCAAATAGAAGGGGAAGTCATAGAAACAATTGCTCGAGAACTGCAGCTTGGCCTGTCCTGTCCTGTTCTGGGTCCTTCATCCTAGGGCTGCCAGTCTCCAGGTGGTACTGAAGATCTCCTGGGATTACAACTGATCTCCAGACAACAGTTTACCTGGAGAAAATAGCTGCCTTGGAAAGTGAACTCTACAGCATTATTCTTCAACCTCCCCTCCTCAGGCTCCACCCCAAAAAATCTTCCAGTATTTCACAACTTGGAGCATACAAACCTACTTCAGCCCCAATTCGTGCCTGCTGACAACATCAACAGGTGCAACAGTCATAGGGTTGCCAGGTCCCACCTGGGAAATTTCTAGAGAATTGGGGGGAGGTGCTCTGTGATGGACTGCACTTTAAAATCTTATAAGTGTTGTGTAAACATGTAATGGACTGTGAATGCCACTATTTACTGTCAATTGCTGCTGTTAAGGTTTGTTTGGTGCCCTTGGCTGGCTGGGGCAGGGAAGCTCAAGGAGACAATCTGACGCCACGGCAACTACTCCACTACAGCTGGGGCAAGGGAAGAGGCTGGTTGATGACATTCTTGCCTCCTAATCTCTATGGTCTTCTACCAAAGAGACTAGGAGGGGAAATTCATAGAAAGTCTCTATGATAGCAGCCATTTTTTCTCCTGTTCCTCAATCTTTCTAAATTGGGAGATCAGGGCTAATACCAGGAGTTTAACAGCTGCCAGATGGTAAATGGCATCCCTAGCGATGGAGTACACTGGCTATCCTACTTCCTTCTCTGATAGGTTTGGATTGTGGCCCCAGTTTCTGCTGCCAGTACACACACACACAAAAAAACCCTTTCCATTAATACTAGTACTTCCATGAACACTCAAGCTGCTCAGAAAAGACCATTGTTGACTTCCGGAAGAAACACGCTCAATGGCGGACACCCCTCTCTGCTTCTGTGGGAGAGGCGATCTGCTCTCGGCGGGGAAGAAGGGGTTCTGGACAGGTGCCGAACCCCCAGAGACCCTAGCGAAGGGGCTCTGCCTGGGGTGGCTCGAAGGGAACCTCTCATTGCGGTGGCAACCACGGGATCGAGGCACCCTTCCTCACCCCCGTAGGTTCTCCCGTCGTAGAAGCCTTCGGGCTATGCAAGCGTAACCGTGAAGCAGCAGATAATACCAATCGGAGAAGCAATGAATCTTCCTGATACGCAATGGTGAAATCGTGAGTCTCAAACAAAGTTAGCAAATAAAAGCGGCTGGGAGAGGTTGGGTGGATCGTCTCCCCCCCCTTAATGGAGCTTACGCTATGAGACTTTCCCACAGCGTTGCTGCAGTCTCGGAAGCCTTTTCGAAGTGCTGGAGGGCTGGATCGCATGCGCGAGGAAATGATTTTTTAAACGGCATTAGTGCGACAGAGATATTTCCTTCTTCGGTGCTTCTTATCTAACTGTAAACAAAAGCGAAACAGCAACAATGACGGGGAGACAAAGACCCTCCCCTAAGCCAGGAAGCAGAGTTCTGAGTTCAAAGGGCGATACCACAGAGATGAGCTCAATGCTTTCAGCGATGCTGCGACCCCTGGTGGATCAGATGACCACTCTCAACGCTAAGATGGACTCAATGCAGAAAGAAATGAAAGAGTCCAGGAAACGAACTGAAAAGCTGCAACAGGAACTCTTGGAAGTTAAAGCAACAACAAGCAAGCATGACTCAAGACTACAAAAAATCGGGAAAGAAAAGGCTTTTCAAAGCGATAACGTTTTAAAACTTCAGATGGAACGTTCAAATTTTTTCCTGAGACTTCAGAATGTTCCTGAGAAAAAAGGGGAGGATCTTAAAAAATTGCTGAGCGATGCAATAGCACCGGAGGCAGGTATGGAAGCGGAGAAAATATTAAGCGACATGGATTTGGTCTACAGGACCTATCCTGAATTCGTAAAGAAGAAAAACCTGCCAGGTGAGATCATGATAAGATTCTCCAAAAGATCAACAAGGGATGTGGTGTTAAAAGCCACAAATAGAACAATGCTGAAGATCCAGGAAGAAGAAATCAAGGTTCTAAAAGACATTCCATTCGAAATTCGGAAAAGAAGAAAAGCCTACAGAAGTTTGACTACATGGTTACAGTCTGAGTCAATTATTTACCGTTGGAATATTCCAGAGGGACTGTCTTTCAGCTACAAAAGCAAGAACCATAAGATTGACTCTATTGAACAAGCAAAAACATTTTTGGAAAAATGCAAAAAAAAGAAAACGGAGAGCGAATCAGATGATTCACTAGGATCGCAGGAAAGTATGTACGGTTTTGATGGCTCAGAAAGTGGAGAAGAAGTATCGGACTCGGAAAAGGGAGCTACTGCTCCCAAGTCTAGCAAAGAGACTAAAAAGACAAGAAGAGGAACGAAGAAGAAATAATGTTATAATTTTTTGTTTAATGATGATGCACTATGTCAAATTGTAAATGGAAGTAATAAGTGATTTCTTCGTTGCTATATGTTCCGGTCAATCAGTTTTGTTATTTACAGAAGCAGCAACAAAATAATTAATTAGTTAAACTAAGAAAGTATATTGTTTTTCAGTTTAATGAGTTAGTTAATTTGATTATTGCAAACAGTATTCTCTGTATAGAGTAATATAGTTTAGCTATTAGCGTTGTAGATGTAGATATAGAGTGAAAAATCAATAAAAATTGTATAAAAAAAGAAAAGACCATTGTTCATCACCTATTAAGAGTCACTGGCTGCGTACAGACTGGCAGCTTGGTGTGATATGGTGCCGCCACTAATTGTGCCAGTTTAAAATATTGCAGGGCATATCATCCAGACAGCACACCCTGCTGTGGGTTACCCACGCAGACATCCCGTGGCCAAGTGCATGGTCATGCGCATGTGTGCATATATGCAAAAACACCAAAAAAGCACCCTAGCGGCAGTCCATTCTGTTTGCGCTCCCCTGCGTTCAGACATCCAGCCACACATGATGAATGCGCGGGGAACCAAAAGCACATGTTATGTTGTGGCTATTTACTCCAGTTCCAACTCAGTGTACAACAGGGTGAGTATGACTGGGGAATGGCTGACAGCTGTTGCTGTGTGACCGGGCCCATTTAATCTGTTTGTGAACAGTGCCTATATCGGGACAAACTGCCAGTCTGAATGCAGCCACTGTGTGGTAAAATGAATTGCTCCCATACATGCCACTCTGTTTGAAGTGGGTTTAAAAAGAATGGTTTGGACCAGCTGTACTTTGCAAGATCTCTGAACTGGCAACCATTGTTATGGCCAGTGTTTCATCTCCAGAGGCCACGGCCTCTACAGACTGAACAGCTGAGCAGACCACAGAAGAAAACAGACATGTTGTTCTAGACAATCCTTCGCCGATGTAGCATTTAAAGTACAAGCCAATGAGTGCAAATCATAGTTTTGTGCAATCTGAGTCATAGTTATCTCGTGGACATCCGTGCTATGTATTTTGCAGCATGACTAGATACAAAAGCACAGTTTTGCATGCATAAAGCCTTGGTCATTCATGAAAATGCTACTTTACAACGTATACCACAGCATCACACACAAAAAAGTAAACCTAAATTCAATTGTTTTTCTTTTACTTGCTCAAGGCCTTGAATAAGCAAAGCATGAGAACTGCTAAAGAACCTGCTACAATACTGGATGAACTCTTGCGCAAACATTTGAGGAATAGCATTCATGGCTATTTTAATTTTATACATGGTTTTTTGGATTCAACATTTTGTACACATAAAGACAGCAAAAATGTCCTGTGGCTGTGTCTTCTTAGCCAACATTTTTGATCAAGACAGGTCTGCAGTTGTTCTTCAGCAGTGCTCATTAATTCTAATAGATAACGGTGCATTTATTTTGGCCCTGTGTTGACGTATATAAATTTTCTGAAATATTCTCTAATGGGTTCTCATACTTTCAGTGCCTGATTAGAGAGTGCGCAGAACAGGCAACCAGAAGAGAGATAAGAAAACAGAGGGTCTGTGGTTCATTCATGTCTTAAAGTTAATGAGAATTTTGTGACACTACTTTGACTCAGCTCAAAGTGGAATATTGCTTTCCTGGGTTGAAGGCTGCACTGGGTGGGCATGTACTCAATATCTTGCTGAAATAGCATAATTTGTGGTTTTATATGGTGAGTGCTGAAATAAATGACTGACTGAAAGTGTTCCCATTGTTGATGAGAACAGAAAAGCAGTAAACAAATTAGTATTTTTCGAAATACTTAGCATTTCATTCTGACATTTAAGAGGAGAGGAAGGACATGAACAGATTGCAATGGGGCGATCGGGTGAAGAATCCCTTCCTCTTCAAAAATAGGGAAAAACCAACACAGACAAAACAACTCTGTGTGGCAGAGATGATTGCTTGAAATACATCGCACAGAATACAAAATGACAGTGTAACTGAAAATTCAACCACATGAGTTACGTCAGTGATGTAGCCCAGCCCTGATCCTTGTGAACTGAGTGTGCACATTAGAACATGCTCCAAAATTAAGTGGCATTTCTCTGGCAGATTAAACTGCATTTCCTTAGTAGCTGTATCAGGAGAGAGAGTTGAGAGGACACACCTCAACGTGCTAAAACATGAACTCTATTATCTTGTTGCAGAAATAAGAATAAAATTGCAACCAGAAATCTCCCAACTCTGTTGCTATCATCTAGTAGCTAGACAATACAAGTGGGAACCTGCAAAGATTTGTGGGAAGCATGTCATTTCCCCTTCCACCACTATTTTCTCTTTCCTCTCCCTAAAAGCCCCCATAGCCTCTCCCCCCTTTTTTCTTCCTTCTCTCCTTCCTACCCAACAGCCTGCCTACCTCTATCAGTCACTGTATCTTCAGCTACCTCCCCCTGGCAGCCTATGAAAACTATGGCCCAGTTATGTGGTGCTGGCCACTGGGCCAGGCCTTCTTACATGGTAGAGAACCCTCAAAGACTTGCAAGGGGACGCTTCACTTTCCCTGTATTCCCCTGTGAAGAAATACCACTTTTCTTTGAAGGTTTGTACTGAGCACAATCTTCACTTTCTGTTTTTAAAGGTTTTTCTCTCCAGGCAGAGGACAAGCAGGAGGGGGGAAGACAGTTCAATTGCTTTCTGGCTTACCTCAGCCACCAGTTTAGAAATGCTAATAGGTCTAGCAAGAGACTATATGATGGTCAAGCCCCCCCCCCCCCAGCAGAGAATAGAGATGTGGAGGAATTAAGACTGGAAAGACTTCAGGAAGAAACTCCTGGAGACTTCAGGGAAAAGCTTCTTTGACCTAGCCTGACCTGGGCAGTGGGAGGGGAAAGAGAGATGATAAAACTCCTGGGAGCAAGGAGGAAGGGTCTCTTTGGTGCTGATTCCATTGAAGCAGACCAAACTCTTAACTGAGGTCTGGAGGAGGCAGCCATTGCCATGTGCTTGCCTGAACACCTGAAGGAGGCTTGAAGGTAATGGCATGCCTGTAAAGATCTATAACTTTCTAACCTAAGGAGTCTGCCTTATATTTAATATTTGCTAGGGCATGTATAGAGGGAGGAACAGAAGAATTGTGTTTTACCCTATTCTTTTGAGTCTCTTGCCCAGTCTGGTGCTGTGCTAAGAATATGCTTGTGAACACTTTCTTTTTTTTATCAATGCTTTATAACTGTTGACCTTGGACATGCTGTTTTAAAAGGAGCACCAGGAGGAAGAGGAAGGCAGTCACCTGGCAAGTAGCTACTCCCCTAATGGTGCACAGGACAGCAATCTGTCCCTATGGTAACCAGACTCTGGGTAGCAGAAAATAGAGAGGCAAGGCCTCAGAACTTGGAAGGAAAGCTAGGAGTCCTGACCCCCCGGTGGGCAATTCCCACAAAGGTCAGGTGAACAGAGAGAGAGAAAAGCCCCTCCTGGTATTGGGAAAACCTTTGAGGGTAGGGTGGAACAGGGCCTGCAGGTCAGAGTGATTGGTTATATGTTGAGACAAGTACCAGAGCTGTTGAAACAAGGATCCTGGAATAAGTCCAGGATCTGCAATAAGATCCCCATTGGAGGCTGATGCCGGGACAAGGATTTTCCTTCAGCGGTAGCAGAACATGACACTGTAGCCACAGTGCTTGTTCCAGGTATTAGGGCAGTGGCGGGGGAGCCCAAGGAGGGCCTCCTCCTTTCCCAGAGTCTTTCCAGCTGGGCCAAAATCCATTGGGTGACTGTGGCTTTGATTGTACTTTGTTCTACCTGGCCGGACTGCAAGAGCAGAAGGCCCCAATCTTACTGGGACCCTTTCGCCAGACCACAACAACACTTGGAGCTGGAGAGACTGGGCAGTCAAGATCAGCCAGTTTGGTGCAGTGGTTAAGTGCGCGGACTCTAATCTGGGAGAACCGGGTTTGATTCCCCACTCCTCCACTTGCACCTGCTGGATGACCTTGGGCAAGCCATAGCTCTGGACCAGCTGTTCCCTCAAGGACAGCTTGGGAAAGAGCTCTCTCAGCCCCACCTACCTCACAGGGTGTCTGTTGTGGGGAGGGGAAGGGAAAGGAGTTTGTAAGCCGCTCTGAGACTCCCTTGGGGAGTGGAGGGCGGGGTATAAATCCAATCTCTTCTTCTTCTTCATCATCATCATCTAAGACCAGGGTCGAGCAAGGAGTGGAGTTCAAAGTTGGAGGGAGTTTGAGAGACAGAGTGCTTTTGGCACCTTGATCAGAACAACAAAGAGAGGTGGCGAGATTTCTCATCCCCCCCAGACATGCTGAACTGGAGAAGACTTGAGATCATCTGGCTGGCAAGCAGAAACCTATAATATCAATACAGCTGGTAGCTGTTGGTCCAAAGGATGTAGTGGAATAGCCCTAGTTAAATTAGATGTTATTGATTGTTAGTTAGTTTAGTAATTAGAATAGTTAATTAGGAGCTAATTGAACAGATCGTATAGCTGGATTTGATTGAGCTAATTAACTATTTAATTTAAATTGATTATATTTGCTTATTTGGCTATAGAACCACCCTACTAAATTGATTCTGAGTATTTCAGATTATGGATCTGAAACTGATTAATGAATTAGTGCTTATATATTGCCATTAATGATTAATTGTTGGAAGTGATTGGTTGCATATATATTGCACAGTTGATAGGGTGGGGTTATCACCGGCTTTATTTAATGATTGGTTGGCCGGTTGAATAATTATTGGCAATCAACTTACGAGATGAATTGTATAGTAGGACAGTTTGTGGAATCGAGGACTCAATAGCACCAGAAGCTGTAACTTACTACTGGCAATCTTATATTGGGTGCTCCCTTATCAGCCCTACTAGGTGATCTGAGGCAAATGCAAAGACCTCTAGGTGCAGCGAAGCCTGGGCAAGGGATTCCAGTGCTCTTGGGGAGGAGAAAGTATAGCGGTGGGACCAGGCAAGCAGTGAAGGGAATGGAATGGAATGGAGAAATAGAACAGCTCAACACCCTTCCAGCCTGCATCCCATCCCGAAGGAAGTTGGCAGTGGGGCTAGGATGAATAACCCTTCTCCGACATTGGCATTGTGTAATGCCAGGTCTATAAACAATAAGACCATAGTCCTTCAGGACTTTCTGCTGGAGCAGAATGTAGACCTGGCATGCATGACTGAGACCTGGGTGCGGGATGGGGAGACAGTAACTCTTTCCCAGCTTGCCCCTCCCAGGCTCTTGGTCCTTCACCAATTGCTGACTAAGGGGCAGGAGTGGCTGTATTCATTTGGGAGGCTTACTCCTTCAGGGTTCTCCTGCCACGAAAGATCACAGACACTGAGTGTACTGGCCTAGTGTGGGAGGCTGGGGAGAGTTTGGCAATTTGGTTGGTGTACTGACCACCCAGAGCACTGGCCAATAGCCTGCCGTCCCTGATGGAGGCCGTATCAGGCTGGGCACTGGAACACCCAAGGCTATTAGTCTTGGGTGATTTCCACGTCCATGCCGATGACGCGGCCTCCACTCAGGCTACAGACCTAGTGTCATCCGTGGTGGTGCCGGGACTCTCCCAATTTGTAATGACCCCCAGTCACTGGGCCAGACACACGCTTGATTTGATCTTTGTGGCTGGGGTAACAGTGGATCGGTTTACTGCCTTGGCAGTGCCATGGTTGGACCACCATGCCCTGAGGGCCTGTCTGAATGTTCCACTCTGACCCTGTTGGGGTGGCGAGCATATTTTTTTTTTGATTGATCAATCTTTATTGAAATAACCACATACATACTCTTTACTGCATAACTACACGAGCTACATACATAAGCATAACTGCCTTATCATTTATAGTATTATCGTACCGATCATTATATAACATTATTAACACACACAGCTCATAAATGTTGAGACCTGAAATAGGGACCATTTTTCAATAAGTTCACTCTGTACATCCATCTGATTTAAAAACGGAAACCATTTATCTAAGGGTTTAGAAAGCTCCAACTGCATTTCCTCCTGGTTTTGGTAGACCATAAACCTTTCTAACGTGAAGTATGACCAAATCTTCATATACCACAAGTCCATAGCTATAGGAGAGTGGTTTTTCCACAGCTGTGCTATTACTCCTTTGGCTGCCGTAACTAACAGCAAAGTAAGGTCCTTGTTCGCCTCTTGCAGGAGGTCTGGAGGCCATTAATTCAACAAGAAAACTTTGGGGTCCAAGGGAAAAGAAAAACCCATCATCTCCTGGATACTTATGTGAACTTGTTTCCAAAAACTAAAAATCACCAGGCATGACCACGAACAATGAAAAAACGTGCCCTTTTCCCCACAGCCCTTCCAACACTTAGGGGGATAGTCAGGATTCATGTACGTTAACCTAGCAGGCGTATAATACCATCTCATCAGGACTTTATATGCTAGCATTTGAATAATATGAATATTAGATATCTGTCTAGTGTTATTCCATATTTGACTGCACTGGAGATCAGTTAACCTCTCATTTTCATCCGTCTTCCATGCCTTTTGATAAGGTATAACTCAATCGTCAAATCTGAACAATATGGCATATACTTTAGCTATTAAACCACGCTTAGGCGTCTTAGTCTCCCTTAGAAGTTGCTCAAAGTTAGGCCTATCTTGCTGCTTTAAAACTTTGTCGCATAAATGATTGATTTGAAAATATTCAAACCAGTGCAATTTAGTGTCAAACCTTCGTTCTAGATCCGCCTTAGACATCCGGCTGTCTTTTTGATGAAAGATATCTATTCGTCTAGTTACCCCCGTGGCCCTCCAATTAAAAAATCACAGAGGCTCATATGCTGGTCGAAACCACGTTTGGCCTGTAAAGTTACGCAGTAGGGACTGATTAGGCATAAGCTTGGTTCTATAAGCATACCAAATGCGAAGTGTAGTCTCCAAAAAAGGGTTTCTAAACCGTAATTGCACTTTTGCAAAGCTTGAGTACCATGTATCAGAATCTGCTGATTCAGACACAGTTTCTATTGCTTTTCTATTGCTTGCTGCTATGATTTCTGTTGCTTTGTATTGTTCTATAGCACCTGCTATATAGTTGCCCCACGCCTACCATGTAACCCTCACTTTGGCCAGTATGTATGTAAGCTATATGACCCCAGGTTTATGACCCTGACCAGGCCTGGTTTGTGTAACTGTCAGCCTGGGAGGATGACAACTTCAAAGTATGGGAACAATGGGCCTCTCACACTCCTGCCTCCGCATTCCATTCATCCCGGCTGGGACGGCAAGGGAGGACAGGTCCCATCTCTTATCAACGTGCGAAAGCCTTGAGGCCAACGATTGTTATGTGAAATGGTTACATCTAAGGGGTCTGGTTTGGGAAGGGAAATTTACAACTTAACACCTCACTTTCTTTCCTGTGGGAAGCAAACGGCCAGAGACCCTTTTTACCTGCCGTTTTTCCCCTTTAGTGATTGGTTACCTATGGGCAATTCAAACTGTTCTGAAAGGTATAATAGACCTGCTTCTGTCATATGCGTTATCTCTGACAATAATCCGAGAACCTGTACTAATGTAGAGATTGGAAATAAAGAACTGTGTTTCATCAACAAAGATCTGATCCTTGACTACTTTGAGCAGAAGTCTCACAGATTGTCAGAGATCTGTGACTGGGACTTGGCCGTTCCTGACCATGTCGAACGACGGTACTCTTCCCATCCCTACTCCCGAAGACCCGCCGGCAACCCCTGGGGACCAGGGTGCCAGTGGTGGAGGCGGTGGCGGGGAGCTCGAAGTGCCAGTGACTATGATTCAAGGGGCTCACTACATCCCGCGCCAACCTCCTCATCAGAGCGTGACCCCGAGGTACTCATGGAGCAATTTCGGTCACGGGACCGTAGACTCCTGGGTGCACGATCGGAAGGGGGCACAGGTGTCGGTCCAGGCGGATCACATCGACCGCGGGAAGCCGAGTTTCCTGGGAGACGAGCGCGAGACGACCTATGGAGGAGAGTGGCGTCCCCCGTCCCTGGAAGAAGAGAGAGTGGGACCGTACGGGCCCGATCCCTACGGGGAAGACCAGACTCAAACCCTCGACCGGATGATGGGAGATTTGCAGTTCCAGCTTACCACAGAATTGCGCGAGCTAGCCCTCGATCTCCATTATCAGTTCCGGGACGCCCTCACGGCTATGCAAGCAGCTCGCCCAGCCCCGGCCGGGGTAGGACCCCCCGCGGGGGGAATCTAGCAACCGGTGGTTCCTCCCGGAGTCCCCGCACAAGTGCCACCGCAAGTGCCGCCGCAGGTCCCTCAGCCCGTTCCCTGCCCGGTGCCCACACCCATACCTGCGCCGGTCCCCGTGCCGGCAGGGCCAATGGTTCGCCCGGCCCCCGCTGATCCGTTGATGGCTACTTTCGATGGGGACCCCGAGAAGTTGCGGTTCTTCCTGCTAGAGATCGAGTGGTTCCTAGACACCTGGGGGCACCTCTACCCCACCGAGAGGGACCGGATTGGCTACATCAGGTCCAAGCTGAGGGACACCGCCAGCGACTGGTACGTGAGCCTGCACAACGCCCCCGGGCCTGAGTTGCACTCAGTGAACAACTTCATGTGGGCCCTCCGACACCACTACGAGGACCCCTTGGGAGAAGAAAAAGCCCGGAACCAACTGCGGAGGCTGACCCAAGGGCGGTCCTCGGTGAGGGATTACACCGATAAGTTCCGGCACATCGCAGCCAAGATTCGCGGCTGGACCCAAGACCTGTTCATTGAAAAATACCGAGAGGGCCTGAGCCACGAGGTGTACGAGACGGTGCTGCGGGGGGGAAGACCTGGATCGTTGGCCGCCTGGATGAGAGCGGCTGCGGACGTGGAAGAACGCTTCACCCTCATCAAGATGGGAACTTCAGCGATGGCCCAAGCCAAAGCGGTGCAGAAGGCGAAACCCAAGCCCAACCTGTAAGAGATCCGGGATGCCCGCTTCAAGCAGGGGCTCTGCATGTGATGCGGGGAGAGTGGTCACTTCGCCTCGGCGTGCCCTAGGGGAGGGGGAAAAGTGCCAAAAACCTCCACCCCGGTGGCCAGGAGCACCCCTAGCAAAGGGAAGACCTCATTCAAACCCCGGGCTCTGCAGCTGGAGGGGGCAGCGAGCGAGCAGGGAGAGCTGGAGCTGACGGAAGCGCAGATGTCGGGGAACTCCAACGGCCTGCAGTGAGCAGCGCAGAACTGCACGTTCCCATTCACGACGCGCCATCTCCGGTGAGCATCCCTGGCCCCTTATTGTATATGGTAGTTACTGTAATAGCCCCCGGGACCGGGACCCATGTCTGGGTCCAAGCCCTCATTGACTCTGGGTGCGCCCGGGACTTGATTAGCCCTCTAGTAGTAGAGGGGCTGGGACCCAAGGTCGCCCCGTTGGGGGAGCCACTCACGTTCACGCAAATGGATGGGTCGGAAATGAAAGAGGCGTGTGTGGCAGAGACCGAGAGACTAATTGTGGGGACGGGGGAACATTGGGAGAAGAGAGCTTTTGTCATCACCCCCAACACCCAATTCCCCATGGTGTTGGGGAGCCCCTGGTTAAGCTCCCATGACCCCTATATCAAATGGAGTGAGGGGAAGATCTCCTGGGTGGATGAAAAGTGCCAAGACCACAAATGGGACCGGGGGTGGGGGCCCGGACCTCCGGTGCCCCTCCGGGCGGCGGCACTCACTCTGGTGCCTGCGGCCATCTCCCGGGAATATCGAGACTTAATGGGAGTGTTCAGTGAGACCGAAGCAGACGAACTACCCCCCCCACAGGCTATCGGATTGTGCCATAGAGCTGATCCCGGGCGAGAAACTACCAAAGGGGAAACTGTACTCCATGAGCCCTCCGGAGCGGGAGGAGCTAAGAAAATTCCTAGACAAGAATTTGGAGCGCGGCTTCATCCGCCCCGCTAAGTCCCCCTTCGCGGCCCCCGTTCTGTTCTGGAAAAAGAAAGACGGGGGGCTACGCTTGTGCACGGACTACAGAGGACTAAATGCGGTGTCTGCTTCCAACGCCTACCCCCTCCCCCTTATTAAAGATTTGTTAACGGAAGCGGCCAAGGGAAAAGTGTTCACTAAGTTGGACCTCCGAGACGCATATTTCCGGGTGCGCATCAGGGAGGGGGATGAGTTCAAGACTGCATTTAATACACCATTGGGACAGTTCGAATACCTTGTGATGCCGTTCGGTTTGAGTGGCGCGCCCAGGGTCTTTATGAGCTTAATAAATGAAGTGTTGCACAAGCATTTATTCAAGGGGGTGTTATGTTACTTAGATGATATCTTGATCTACTCTGCTGATAAGAAAGAACATGTGCAGTTGGTCCGAGAAGTGCTCTCAACCCTGTTGAAAAATCAGTTATATGCAAAGTTGTCTAAATGTGAATTCCATCGGGACTCCGTGGATTTCCTAGGGTACCGCATTTCTCAGAAGGGACTGGAGATGGACCCTGCCAAAGTAGAGGCAGTGGTTCAGTGGGAAGCTCCCCGAACGAGAAAACAACTCCAAAGTCTGTTGGGATTTTGTAACTTTTACCGCACCTTCATAAAAGACTTTGCTACAGTCACCCTCCCGCTGACTGAGTTGCTAAAAACCAAGGGGAGGGGCCCAGAAGCGGGGAAGCCCGGGGAGAGAATAGCCTGGACTGGAGAGTGCCAGAGGGCGTTCGAGACTCTTAAGACTCTTTTTACCTCGGAGCCCATCTTGGCTCACCCCGATGAGACCAAGGAAT
This sequence comes from Lepidodactylus listeri, assembly GCA_029233225.1. Classification (NCBI taxonomy): domain Eukaryota; kingdom Metazoa; phylum Chordata; class Lepidosauria; order Squamata; family Gekkonidae; genus Lepidodactylus; species Lepidodactylus listeri. The sequence continues at coordinate 57,570,440 of JARCFY010000016.1, read as the reverse complement.
TTATAGTTCATGTAGACGCTTCAGATGTGGCCATGGGGGGGGCCATCCTACAGAAAGGGCCGGATGGGAAGCTGCACCCTCTTGCCTACATCTCGAAAAAATTTAACGAGACAGAAAAAAATTGGTCAGTTTGGGACAAAGAAGCCGCCGCCATCCGACTGGCCCTCACCACTTGGCGGCATTGGTTGGAGGGAGCGCAAATCCCTTTTGAAATTAGGACAGATCACAAAAACCTAGAAGCGCTGCGCACCCAGAGATCCCTGAATGCGAAGCAGCTCCGCTGGGCAGATTTTTTCTCAAAGTTCAATTTTGTGCTTAAACATTTCCCCGGGAAGGCCAACTCATTAGCAGACGCACTATCCCGATTGCCCCAGCACGAAAGTTTAAAGGAGGAGGTGTTCAACTCCATGTTCTCCCCCCAGCAGCTGGGAGGTGCGGTGACCACCAGGAGTCAGAGTAAGCAGACGACGGAAGAGCCGGGGAAAAGCGACTGAGGGGGGGGATTATTCCCCGGAAGAAGTCGAAGAGTTAGAGACCTTAGGAGACTGCTCCCTCCGAGAAAATAAATGCTAGTACCATGGGGACAAACTGGTGGTACCCTGAAACAGAAGGAAAGACATATTACTGACGTGTCATTCCTCCAAATTAGCAGGGCATTTTGGATTTCTAAAGATGCTTAACTTAATTCAGAGACAGTTCTGGTGGCTGCGCATGCGCAAGGATGTTTCGGACTTTGTAACTGCCTGCCAGACCTGTTTGATGTGCAAAAGAAGGGGGGGGAAAGTCCCGGGACTATTGCACCCGCTGCCCACCCCCTCTCACCCCTGGGAAGCGATAGCTATGGACTTCATCACCAACCTGCCACCCTCGAAGGGAAGGACTGTGATTTGGGTGGTGGTAGACATGTTTTCGAAACAAGCCCACTTTACCCCCTTCAAGCAGCTGCCTACGGCAAAGGGAATGGCTAAAGCTTTCTTCAACCACGTGATAAAGCTGCATGCTTTCCCCAAACGTGTGGTATCCGATAGGGGCAGTCAGTTCGTTGCCAACTTCTGGCGGGAGCTTCTGAAACTAATGGACATTGAGCCAGCCCTGAGTTCAGGGTACCATCCAGAGACCGATGGACAGTCCGAACGAACTAATCAAATTCTAGAGCAATTTCTAAGGTGCTACACTAACTACCACCAAGATAACTGGGTGGAGTTACTACCGTTCGCTGAATATAGCTATAACAATGCTGTGCATTCCTCTACCGGCATTTCTCCATTCATGGCGGTAGGAGGCTTTGAAGGAAAACCACTGCCCACAGTGGAAAACACATCAAGCACTCCCCCTATGGACTTTAAGCGATGGTGGGCAGCCCTGCAAGAGTCATGGCCCCTGATAGCTAAGACATTGGACCAGGCAAAGGAGGACTACAAGAAATATGCGGACCATAGCAGAGCAGAGGGCTGGGACCTCCAGCCCGGGGACTCAGTTTACCTATCCACAAAAAATATACATGGCTTGCAACCCAGTAGGAAGTTGGGGTGAAAATTTGTGGGCCCTTACAAGGTGTTGCGTAAAATCTCTGATGTGTCTTTTGAACTGGAGTTGCCCAAATCACTGAGTTCTGTGCACCCTGTTTTTCATTTCAGCTTGCTGAAGAAGAATCCTGGGCCGAATGCATGGCATCCAGTTCCTCCGACTCCTCCTCCACTGATGAAGGGGGAGGCACCCCATTTTGAAATTTTGGAAATTCTTGATTCCAAACTGCGCAGGGGCCAATTGTATTATTTAGTTAGATGGCTTGACTTTGGCCCAGAACAAAATGAGTGGGTTCGTTCTGAAAATGTGCATGCTCCTAAGTTAGTTAAAGCTTTTCATAAAAGGTTCCCGGACAAACCCGGGTAGATTTATTTTCGGGGTGGCAGTGTGTCAGAATCTGCTGATTCAGACAAAGTTTCTATTGCTTTTCTATTGCTTGCTGCTATGATTTCTGTTGCTTTGTATTGTTCTATAGCACCTGCTATATAGTTGCCCCACGCCTACCATGTAACCCTCACTTTGGCCAGTATGTATGTAAGCTATATGACCCCAGGTTTATGACCCTGACCAGGCCTGGTTTGTGTAACTGTCAGCCCGGGAGGATGACAACTTCAAAGTATGGGAAAAATGGGCCTCTCACACTCCTGCCTCCGCATTCCATTCATCCCAGCTGGGACGGCAAGGGAGGACAGGTCCCATCTCTTATCAACGTGCGAAAGCCTTGAGGCCAACGATTGTTATGTGAAATGGTTACATCTAAGGGGTCTGGTTTGGGAAGGGAAATTTACAACTTAACACCTCACTTTCTTTCCTGTGGGAAGCAAATGGCCAGAGACCCTTTTTACCCGCCGTTTTTCCCCTTTAGTGATTGGTTACCTATGGGCAATTCAAACTGTTCTGAAAGGTATAATAGACCTGCTTCTGTCATATGCGTTATCTCTGACAATAATCCGAGAACCTGTACTAATGTAGAGATTGGAAATAAAGAACTGTGTTTCATCAACAAAGATCTGATCCTTGACTACTTTGAGCAGAAGTCTCACACCATAACGCTTTCTGAAATGACTGGGAGTCAATACAGTCACTCTCCATCTGCATCCAAGCTGTACCATCTTTAATTGATAGTGTCTAATTAAATTAGTCAAGTTGGCCGCCACATAATATTTATATAGGTTGGGGACCGACAGCCCCCCAGACCTAGTGGATCTCTTCATTGTATATGAGTTAATTTGTGGCTTTTTAAAGTGCCAAATGAAAGCTTCAACAGCTCTCTGCCATTTCCTAAAGACTAAGGCAGAGATAAAAATGGGAATGGCTCAAAATATTTATTCAACTTAGGTTGAATAAATGATTTAACTATCTGAATCCACTCTAGCCAGGAAATTTTTTTTACATCCCATTTATGTAGTGTATTTAAGATAGTCTGGTATGTTAGATCATAGTTCACTTTCAACATGTCTTCCAGTCTAGTTGGTACTATAATTCCCAAATATTTCCAGCCAGAATTAGCCCACTGAAACGTATACATATCTTGAATTTTCTGGGCAGTATGAACCAACAATACTATCGGATAAACCTCTGATTTGCTAGAGTTGACTTTTAATCCCGCTACCCCCCCCCCCCCAAGCAGACAAGGCCTCCCGTATTAATGGAAGTGTAGCAAGTGGGTTGGAAACACAGATCACCATATCGTCAGCAAATATGCTTAATACATATTCCTTTCCCTTAAAGCTGACACCCCTAGATTGTACCCTCGACCTGAGAGAAATTGTTAGGGGTTCAATCACTAAGGCAAATAAAATCAGAGATAACGGGCAGCCCTGACAAGTGCCCTGGGACACACCTATCACATTAGTATAAGCTCTCATTAACTCTCACTTGTACCGTCAGTTCGGTATAGACTGCTCTTATTGCATTACGATATGCCTCACCCACATCTAAATATTTCAAAAGACACTGGATATACCTGAAGCCAACTATGTCTAGAGAAAGAATGACAGATTCCTGACGCATATATCTCCCAGTATGGTGAATAAGATTAAGAGTCTTGTGGATATTATCTGTAATATCCTGAGAAGGGATAAAGCCCGTCTGATCCAAATCAATATACTCCGAAATGATAGCCTTCATTCTAGATGCTAAAATTGACATAAAGATCTTATAATCTACATTAAGTAGCGATATCAGACGATATGACCTGGGGTCAGTGGGCTCCTTACCCTTCTTCAAAATTAAGACCATAGTGGCCACTTTCCATATTGCCGGGACCACTCCATCTCTCAGTGCCCTATTGAACAAATCTGTAAGGTGAGGAACTAAGATTGAGGCAAAGGTTTTATAAAAGCCCACACCAAAACCATCAGTCCCAGGGGTTTTTTAAAACTTTAAGTGTCGCGATTGCCTTTAAGACCTCCTTAGAGGTTATAGATTGATCCAAGGACAGAGAGTGTGCTTTAGATAATGGTTTCAGTCCTTTAACAGAAGAAAGGTATTCATTTATCCTTTCAATAGGAGGGTCAGTGGAGGAGAAAAGCCTGGTATAAAATTTTTCCAAGGCTTCTTTTATCTGAGTGGTTGTAGTACATAACGTGCCTACCTGATCCTTGATAGTTACAATAGTTCTTTCCTCAGTTCTTTTTTTCAGTCTCCACACCATCACTTTTAACATCTTAGGGCCCAAAAAGGCATAGTTTTTTTTTATTATATAGATCTTTATGATGCATAGAGGTCACTTCCAAAGTCTCCAAATGCTCATGTAACTGAGTTAACCTTGCATATAACTTCGAACTGCAAGTCCACTTATGTTCCCTTTCTAACATCGCTATATTACTAACCAGTTCAGTTTTAATCCGCTTTTTTCTTTTTACAGGCAGCGGCAAGTGCAATGCATTTACCCCTCAAAACTGCCTTGGAGGCATCCCAAACGGTTTGAGGGAAAACCCTGCATACCGAATTCACCCTAAAATATTCTTACAGTTCTTCTTCCAAGCTCTTTACATTAGCCTCATCCTGCAATAAAAGTTCATTCAAGTGCCAATGTCATGTTTTCGTAGTTTGTGACCCTAAATACAAAACACAATCCACCGGGGCATGGTCGAACCAAACCCGTTGCCTGATGTCAGATGAAATTACTTGCGGGAGGAAGTCCCTAGGGGCCAAAATGTAATCCAGACGTGTGTAAACCGAATATTTAGTAGAATAATATGTGTAATCATGCTCTATCGGATGAAAGTGCCTCCATATGTCCTTTAGACATAGTTGGGAAATAATAGAGTGCAGTTGGCTCGGAGCTCCTGGTACTGCCTTATGCTTGGATTTAGGTTTAGATCTATCCCAAAAGGAATCAAGAAGAAAATTAAAGTCCCCACCCACTATTAGCACCCCCACTGCAAAGTTAGACAAATTACTTAAAACTTCCTTTAAGAATTTCTGTTGTCCCACATTGGGGGTGTAGATAGAAGCTAATGTGACTGAGTGACCGTTCAACTGCCCACTAAGAGATATATATCGTCCTTCTTAATCACTCAATACCTGCTCCTTGACGAAACTTAACCTCTTGGACAAAAGAGTTGCAGTGCCCCGGGAGTGATTCAAGACATGAGAAACATATTACATTGTGTACCATGAGGAGTCCAACACCTTTGAACCCTTTTTGATATGAGTCTCCTGCAAAAAGGCAATGTTGACATTATGACTTCTCAACTCCCTTGAGATATGTTTGGCCTTAATCTTAGACCTCAAACTCCTACAGTTAAACGTCCAGATTTTAAATTTGTCTACAGCCATTTGAGTTTCTAACACTCGCTTGACCAAAATACATAATCTTAGACATTGTACAGAAAAAAAGCCAATACTAAATCAGCTAATTTAACTCTTAGATATATAAAGGTCACCTCAACATAGCAGTCATTCTTTGAACAAAAAAGGCCTCCACCATCAGTGGAGGTCTTGCAACATCCTTCTTCCATTACAATACAATATTCCAACTTGTGTGTTTAAAGAACCAACTAAGGCCCCCGCACCCCTACCCCCAACAGGAGCCTGAATACAATATACAACATATTCCCAGGCCTTGCGACCCAGGAACAGGCTATAAAACCCGTAAAATCCCCACCCCAGCCCGCTGAGCGGAAACAAAGCTCCGCAGAACTACAAAGTTCTGCCGAAGGCTGGGACATCAAAAGTCAAATTGTTGACTGGCGCATCGAAAGAGCGATGTTGAAAATAGAACTCCCGTGTAACCCCCCTCCTCACCCTGAGCTTAAAGAGGCTTGACAGTCCAGAAAAATACATTCAGTCCAAGATTAGTCCCTTGCCACATTAGTCCTCAAGGCGACAGTCCTTGCGGCCCTTCACTTTAGACCCTTTTGTTGGAGAGAGCTGAATATCTCTTTTCCATTTCTTCTGAGAGACTCCCAGGGGCAGCAAATCAGAGTTCAATCCCACTGCTTTGAAAAGAAGAGCACCTGTTTCCATATTGTCCGCTTGGTGTGTAACACCCTGGTGCCGCACTAAAAGATATCCGGCGGGGGACCACCTATACCGAAGCCCTGCCTCACTGAGCCTTTAAGTAATGGGCTTTAAGGTGTGGTGAACTTGAAGCGCCTCTGGCGGAATATCCGAAAAGACGCTTATCTCCCTCATTAAACTTAAAGCCCCCCCCTGGCCGCGCCTGCTGCAAAATATGATTCTTTGTTCTAAAATCCAGCAATTCCACCAAAATGTCCCAAGGACCACTGCGCCTATCTGGCCTCAGCGCCCCAAGATGGAAGGCATGGATCAGCAGTGGGGCAATCCCCTCCTCCAACTGCAAACTTGACGCCAGCCAGGACGAAATAAACGACGTCATCTCCATTGATCCCTCCGCCTGCTCAGGGAAGCCCCGAAACTTCAGGAAGCGTTCCCGCACCTTCTACTCCAGCATAAGTATTTTCTCCTTAGCCCACACTTCGTTGTTTAGTAGCTGTCTTATATCCTCCTGATTGGCTATGTGTGAGGCTTCTGCCCTAAGCAGTCAAAGATCAGACCTTTGTTGATGAAACAGAGTTCTTTATTTTCTTAGTACTGCATGACAGGTTCTCGAATGTTTGTTAGAGATGCCATACACACAACAGTTAGGGTTAATATACCCTCCAGTACAGTTTGAAACCCCGATATTCAACCAATCACAAAAAAGGAAAAAAGCGCGGTTAAAGATCCTTAGCCGTTTTACTTCCCACAGGAAAGGTGAAGTGTGAAAGTTATAAATTTTCCTCTCTTGAATTAGGCGCCACAGATGTGCCCCCTCTATCCATAACAAAGGCCATCCCAAGGCCTTCTCACAGCGATAAGAGGTGCCGTGTTCCGGAGGGCGGGGGAGAGGAGGAATGCATGGGGGGAAGAGGCCATTTGGTCTCGGGTGACGTGTCAGCGTTCGAGGTCGCCATTCTCCCGGATGAAACTGTTACATTGACCAGACCTTCACAAAGCAATATAACTCAAGGCAATAAAGGGAAGGGAGGAAACCTGAGACAGCTTGCAAGAGATAGCAAGGGGTTGCAATTACATCTGCACAGAAAAACTACACAATGCATAAAGAATACTTTGTTAGGATCACAGGATCCTGACACTATGGAAGCTTCCAAAGCCATTTCAGCAGACTTTGAGATTTTAGCCACTTTGGCATGCAGCTCTTAATTGGTCATTCAGTGGTTTTATTGTTTCCCCAGTGTCAGATAGCATCTCCTTTTTAAATGCTATTAGGATCTCCTTAATATCCTGCTTAGTCGGCACCTCATCAGCATACTTCATGTTGTTATCTTGGCCCACCACATTCGGCTCTCGCTGACGCCCAGATCGCATTGATTCAGCTGAGGATTCCACCAGGAAACAGCTTTCCAAAACAGAATTAGGCTGTAATATGTCCTTTATCTTACTTACACCTCTTTTCCCCTTGGGCAAGCCATAGCTCTGTACCAGCTGTTCCCTCAAGGACAGCTTGGGAAAGAGTTCTCTCAGCCCCACCTACCTCACAGGGTGTTTGTTGTGGGGAGGGGAGGGGAAAGGAGTTTGTAAGTTGCTCTGAGACTCTTAAGTGAGTGAAGGGCGGGATATAAATCCAATCTCTTCTCTTCTTCTTCTTCTTCTTTATCTGTTATCTGGAGCTCTCTTTAGGCTTGCTCATGGGGGAGGAGAAGGGAGGCTAGGAGACAGAACTTTCAACAAGCATCAGCCAGTTCCGGTGCCCACACCACGCCCCATGGCGAGCATATTTTAGCTCGCCCGCAGAGCCAAATGGAACCTGTACAGTTCCAGGCAGCTCTGCAGGATCTGATGCCCCCGGCGGTTTGTTGGATGAGCTTGTAGGGGACTGGCATAGCTGACTTTGCAGCCATCGATGAGATTGCTCCCCAGCACCCTCTGCGCCTTCACCTCAAGTAAGTTCCAAGAGTTCATGGGCTGCTATGCAAACTGGCACATCCGTTCTGCTCCTTTCCACCCTGCAACCAACGACCAAGCAGAACAGATGGTGAGGACTACAAAGGAGTCCCTCAGAAGGCTCATCCATGGGGATTGAGATCACTGGCTCACTGCTTTCCTCTTCAGCCACCAGGTTACTCCTAGTACCACCAATGGCTGCAGTCCTGCGGAGCTCCCGATGGTCTGGCACCTGACAAGCTGCCTTGACAGGCTGCACCCCGACCGTGCTCTGGAACATGGCCCAGGCACCGAGTGACAAGCAGCACCCCGCGGATTCTTCCCAGGTGACTCTGTCTATGCCTGGAATTTCTCCAGAGGCCCAGGATGGGTCTCTGCAAAGGTACTCAGGGTAACTGGGCCTCTGTTGTATGAAGTATCCACAGAAGAGGGCCTGCTACTCCAGAGACACATTGACCAGCTCCAAAGCCGGCTTCTCCCAGCTGAGCCAGCTCTACCCTTGACAGCTCCAGATGACAGTGACGAGGAGCTGCTGAGCGACTGAGATGCAGATCCTGAGAGGAACACCCAGGAAGCCAGCAAGCAGACTATGACCCAGGAGCCACCAGCAGACAGTGAACCGTCAGCAGGCCAAGCCACCAAATCACCGGAGCCAAGGACTACAGAGGGTCCCGATGTCCCGACTATGCTACCACCATTCACCAACCCCCCGACAGATCCATCGGACTCCATTCCTGAAACCCTGGCCCTGTGGTCAGAACCTCGGCACTTGAACCGCAAACATCGCAGGCTGGCTTACTTGAGGGCCTTCATTTGTTAGGTGGCTCTGAATTTAGGGGGTAGGGGTGTTATGTATTGGGATTGAATCATCCCTGATTGAATCATCCCTGATTGAATCACCCTAGAGACTGGCTGAGCTTGGAGCACAAGAAGAATAGCCAACCAAGACTCTGGACTATACCAGTCAAGTAGTAATGTTTTGTAAATAGCTTGTCACGGGGAGTGTGTGTGTGTGTGTGTGTGGTGGAGTGTTTTGCAAGCATTTAAGCAGGGCTTTGGCCCTGCTAGCGTTGTCTTTGAGCTGAGATGTAATCACAATAAATTATGAGCTGCTCACACAGCACATCTGAACCCAGTATATTTCAGCATAGAATGCACTCATGTGGTAACGCCACTGTTATGACATTAGAACAACATCGCTAGCACCTTAATATTTCATATTGTATTGAAATTAGGTTGGCACGCTTTTGAACGGTATGGGAAAAGCAGTAACCATAAATATTTCAAACAACATATGTTAAGAGCAACCCCACTAAAGGCATGGGAAGAGGTACAAAAACTGTGCTATATTAAAATACCTGAATGGGTCTCCCCATTAAAGGCCTTCATAAATCCCCCGGTATTCATGAAAGAACTATTGTGGAGATATAAAGATATACTAGACAACCAAAATAAAATACTGTGGCAAGACAATCTTAAGGAAAAAAATATTCATTTGAACTGGTGGGAAAAGGCCCAACTAGACTCTAGATATACAAAAGACTAGGTTACAGGATTCTATGATACACCTGTAGATTTGGATAAAATTTTGTTTTGTGTAGAAGGGAAACATATAAAGCCTTTTTATAACTTATTGTTAGACATGAAAATGCAAGATGAAATTGTAAAAGACTCAATGGTTAAATGGGCACAAAATATAGGTCATGATATTTAACTAGACCAATGGTCTAAGGTGTGGGAAGTAAACTTGAAATTTACTAAAGATTTCTTATAAGGTGAATATATATGAAATGTTTTATAGATGGTATATGACTCCAGTCATATGCCCTAATATGTCCAATTTATGCTGGAAATGTAAGTTAAAAACAGGTTCATTTTATCATATCAGGTGGACTTGTAAGATTGCTAAAATGTATTGGATATGGATACATGAGATATTACAGAAAATATTAGGCATGAATGTTCCATTTATACCAGAACTTTTAAAATTAAATATTGTACCACAGATTTTTTTTTTAAAAAGACACATATTTGATCATACATGTTGTAACGACTGCCAAAATCTTATATGCCAAATATTGGAAGAAGGAAGAAACACCAACAAAAGAAGAAACAATATATAAACTTTTAGAAACTGCAGAAATGGATAAATTGACTCTGCAATTAAGAGACAAGAGGCGGGACCCGCGGTACTCACAGGGGGGGAGAGAAGGAGCTCCACGTGGAGAAGCAGCCACAGGTAAGCCTTCCTCCCCTCCTCTGGGCAACAACGGCGAGCCCCAGGCCCACTGACCCCTCTGCCCCTGGTTCCAACTGTGAGGCCCACATGACTCAGAGCGGCCGAGCCTGCCAATCTCCCCCTCCGTCCCCAGTTCCAACAGTGAAGTCCATGTGGCTCAGAGCCGTTGGGCCAGCCGATCTCCCCCCCACCCCGGTTCCAATGGCAAGGCCCACACGGCTCAGAGCCACTGGGCCGGCCGATCTCCCCCCGCCTCCGGTTCCAACAGTGAGGCCCGCATGGCTCTGAGCCACCAGGCTGCCACAGTTCCCAGAGCATTCCCTGCATGCATAGGGAATGCTCTTTAACTTTTGGGGGGATTTAAATATCTCCCCAAAAGTTTTTTTTTACTTTTAAGATTTTTCTGCACACATGGGGAGTCCTCTAAGTGTGCAGAAAAATCTCTCTGCCCCCCAAGTGCCCCCCCATTTAGATATCTGCATGGAGAGGGCAACTTGGCTATTAGTATATAGACAAGAGGCGGGAACCTGCAATACTCACAGGGGAGGCTCCTTCTTACCCCTATAGGCTCACCTGCCGCAGAAGCTTCGGGCTACTCAAAGCATAGCCATCACCGGTACCCGGGGGGGCAGGGAAGGAGCTGTGGGCCTGGCGAGTGCCTCTTGGGCCTTGCTGGTGCCTGGGGGGTGGGGGGTGGGGAAGGAGCTGCTGTTGTTGGGGAGGGAGGGGAAGAGGCTTGGCACATGGCGTGGGAGGGCAGAGGGAGGGAGGGGAGAGAGGCTCACCTGCGGGTGCTTTCTCTCAATGTGGAGCTTCTCTCCCCCCACATGAGTATCATGAGTCTTCCTGCTGGAAGCCACGGGCCTTGCCAGCTCTTTCCCCCACCAGCTCTCCCCTCCACCAGCTATTACCCCTGCCCCTCCATGATGGCGAGGCCTTCGCTGGGACAACCGGGGGTGGGGGGAGAGAAATTGTTGAGTGGACCTCTGGAGGCCAAGTCTACCCAGCCCTTTCTACTCTATTGGTAGACCTGGCCTCCAAAGGTCCTTTGGAGGCCAGGTCTACCAATAGACTGGAAAGGGCTCTCCAGAGGCCAGGTCTACCCAGCCCTTTCCATGCTATTGGTAGACCTGACCTCTGGAGGTCCTTTGGTGGCCAAGTCTACCAATAGAGTGGAAAGGGCTGGGTAGACCTGTTCTCCGGAGGCCAAGGCTACCTGCCCCTTTCTACTCTATTGGTAGACCTGGCCTCTGGAGGTCCTTTGGAGGCCAGGTCTACCAATAGAGTGGAAAGGGCTCTCCGAAGGCCAGGTCTACCCAGCCTTTTCCACGCTATTCATAGACCTGGCCTCTGGAGGTCCTTTGGTGGCCAAGTCTACCAATAGAGTGGAAGGGCTGGGTAGACCTGGCCTCTGGAGAACAGGTCTACCTGCCCCAGTAGCAGTTGGAGTGTGGGGGGGAAATCGCCGGGGGGGGAAGAGGACTTACCTGGGGCTTCAGCCTTTAGGAATTCTCCCCCCCTGTGAGTATTGCAGGTCCCCGCCTCTTGTCTATATACTAATAGCCAAGTTGCCCTCTCCATGCAGATGGGGGGCAGAGGAAGAAGAAAGCTCCTTAAAGGCATTAGTGTGATAAAGCAGTATTATTTTCTTTGGGATCTCTTATCTAACTGTAAACAACTGAGAAAAGAAAGGAAAAATGGCGGGGAGAAAACCCTCTCCGAGAGTCGGAAGTTCTGTTCTTAGTTCAAAGGGCAAAACTACTGAGCTGAATGCAGTTTTATCAGCAGCACTGCGACCCCTGGTGGAGCAGCTGGCTCCAGTCAATACTAAACTAGATGTTATGCAAAAAGAAATCACGGAGTCTGTCAAGAGATCAAAGAAGCTGCAACAAGACCTCCAGGAAGTGAAAACTGCAGTAGATAAAAATGACTCAAGACTGCAGAAAATGGAAAAAGAAAAAGCTTTTCAAAGTGACCATGTTTTAAAACTTCAAATGGACCGTTCAAACTTCTTCTTGAGATTTCAGAACATTCCTGAACAAAAGGGAGAGAATCTTAAGAAAGTGTTAAGTGAAGCATTGGCACGTGTGAGAGGTTGGGAAGCGAAGAAACTATAAAGCGATATGGATATGGCCTATAGGACCTATCCAGAATTTGTAAAGAAGAAAAACCTGCCAGGTGAGATCGTGGTAAGATTCCCCAAGAGATCAACTAGAGTTGTGGTGTTAAAAGCCACAAACAGAGCGGTTCTGAAGATCCAAGAAGAGGAAATTAAAGTTTTAAAGGATATTCCATTTGAAATCAGGAAGAGAAGAAAAGCTTACAGGAGTTTGACTTTATGGTTGCAGTCAGAGACTATTTCCTATCGTTGGGACATCCCGGAAGGTTTGATGTTCAGCTATAAAGATAAAAAATATACAATTGACTCTATTGAAAAGGCGAAAACATTCCTGGAAAAGCACAAGAAGAAGGTAGAAACTGATCTGGAAGATTCACTAGCACAGCAGGAGAGTACGTATGGATTTGATGGCTCAGAAAGTGGAGAGACTGAAGGAGAGGACTCGGACTCAGAGAAAGGGGCAGCCGCCCCTAAGTACCAGGAAGAAGGCAAGAAGAAAAGAAGAGAACCAAAGAAAAAATAATGTTATAAATGTTTATGTTGTTATAACACACTATATCCTGTAGTTTTCAAGTTTATGTTTTAGGTTGCTTCATCTTCTGTATGTGATCCAGGTGTCTAGCTTTTAAAATTAATTGTAAACAGCAGGAAGGATATAACAGCTAATACCAAGAAGTAATATTGCTTTTCAGTTATTAATAATGTTGGCATTTTCAATATTCATGACCACATTTTCTGTATACCTTAGGATAGTTTAGTTTGTAATTTTTAGTTTAGGTGTAGGGTTAAAAATCAATAAAATCTTTCTTTCTTTTTTTTTTTAAACAGAGCTTATGCAAGTTAATAGGCATTCCTGGCTCCCATTCTATCCATTGTACCTTTAGGCCTCTCCCATTGTTCCTAATAGGCATTCCTATCATTAGTGTTAATACATTTCCATAATGGCTGACAGACAGAAAGTAATGGGAGAGTCTGAAAAGGAAGCCACTTTTACTTTGTGAAAGGAAACAAACAGGCCACAACAAGGAAGGGTGGCAAATGCAGAGTTTTCAGTGGCAAGGTAGGACATTTATTTATCCTTTTTTATTGTCTTACAGTCACTGTAAGAGTAGGAAAATGCACACTTCTTTTTTTAATGCCATGGCTGGCTGGAGCTCTCCTGCTAGGCAGTTCTGACTGCCATTTTAGGAATCAGTATAGAGAACTGAGTCTGGGCCAAAAGGCATCTACTTAAGGAACTTGTAAAACTGGCCCTCATCATACAATGCACTTGAAACTTGGATGGTCTTTAGATTAGAGAGGAGTATGTTCTATGCAAATATGGTGGCATTATCTTTATAAACTGCTGCCCCACACCCTCATATACATTCCCCATTGAAAAGAATTGTCCTGAACTCTGAAATCATTCAGCTTTGAATCCCGAACCAGTAATGTCCTACTGGAAAATAAAGCCCAAATCTAAAGTTTAATGAAATTTTTCTCAACACATACCTTTAATGGGCAATAGTACATAGATAGCCACCATTCTCATTACTATTCTTATTCCTCATGCTTTCATCTTCTCACAGTGTGTGCCTTCAGCTCTCAGAAGGGAGAAAGGAACCAATGTATGTAGAAACTCATTCACTGTTCTTGTGGGAACAAACCCCACAAACTGAGTATATTCTGTAATGCTTTACCATATGCCTTTTGCTCAGCCTATATCGACTGTGTCATTTATCAGTTTACCTTCCTGATAGGTTTGCATTAAAATGTAAGATGTAAATGAGTCTAGAGTCTGAACAATTCAGATGCCCCAGCAGATTATGTTTGTTGCACCCTTCTCTTGATGGTAGATTTTGCTGGCAAACTATGAAAAAGTGGGGCAGAGTAAGAATGGACGTTTTAATGAAGTCTTTTGCTGATTCAAAAACTTATCTGTCATGTTAACTAAAGACAACGATGAGGTCAAGAATTTTAACTGAAGATTTGGAGGGCAATAAGACTGGTGAGATCGGTGTCATACAAAGAAAATATATACAAGGTCTTTTTAGATGGTACTGGGCGCCAGATAGATTGGCAAAATGTTATAAAAATGATACTAAAAATGCTGGAAATGTCACAAAAAGATAGGCACCTTTTTCACATGTGGTGGCAATGCAAAAAAGTTAAAAAGTTTTGGGTTATGATTAAAAAATTGATTTCAGATATTGTGGGAGTTAGATTACATTTAAAACCGGAAATTTTTCTATTAAATATATTACCTGTAAAGACAAACATAAATGATATGAACTTAATTATATATATAACGATGACAGCGCGAATACTATTGGAGAGCCAGTTTGGTGTAGTGGTTAAGTGCGCGGACTCTAATCTGGGAGAACCGGGTTTGATTCCCCACTCCTCCACTTGCACCTGGCTGGATGACCTTGGGCAAGCCATAGCTCTGTACCAGCTGTTCCCTCAAGGACAGCTTGGGAAAGAGCTCTCTCAGCCCCACCTACCTCACAGGGTGTCTGTTGTGGGGAGGGGAAGGGAAAAGGAGTTTGTAAGCCGCTCTGAGACTCCCTTGGGGAGTGGAGGGCGGGGTATAAATCCAATCTCTTCTTCTTCTTCTATTGGCAAGACAATGGAAAGTAGAAAATGTACCAACCTACTCAGAAATTTTGGAAAAACTGTTGGAGACAGCAGAATGTGACAACATGGGACATATATTTCAAAGAAATGAACAAGGAGTAATGTACAAAGACAAAGACATTTGGTTAAAATTGTACCGTTGGATGGAAAAAAGCTAATTGTTAAGGCTCAAAATGAGATGGTTTAGTAATATAATGTTGAATGTTATAACTTATAAATGAAAATAAATAATTTTTTTTTAAAAAAAGAATTTTAACTGAAATCAACTGTTCTTCAGAAAGTGGTCAATAGTTTATTAAAACAGACTTCACTGTGTTAAATATTGAAGACTGTTTTCTGTTCAAAGCCTGCAAAGAAGGAAAATGTTCCACAACAAATAATTTCCATTTTGAAAGGTCTCCATGCATGCTTCCAATAAACACAGAGATCCAAGAGAATTACATTCTATCAAAACAGCAGTTAAAGAACTGAAGAACCAATTTGCCGTATGCAATCAAAGGCTTGATATTTTTCTCTCTGCTGCATGTCTAGTTCATCAAACTATTCTAGTGACAGGGTACAGCACATTTCCTCATTCATATGCAGTACTGGGACTAGTGAGGGGAATGTAAAAAAGACTTGTTGAGTTGAATAGGTCAGGGCAGCAGTATCTCTTTGGGAAAATGTGTAAGCTTCTCATGATTTTCTTTGGCTATGTTCCTCATTCTTTTTTTCTCCCCAGCTTTTTATAAGTTCAGCCATGGATGACACACTGCTGAGTGGGAAATGAACCTTGCCAGATCAACTGCTTTTTGATAGTGGAGAGACCTTTGAAGGTATATTGTACATGTCTAAAGGTTAATTTGCTATTCGCAACCCACTGGACTATTCTGTTCTTGAGAGTGCATTGCAGAATGACTAGATAAAATTCAACAAGACAGGTCACTTGGGATCTTAATCCAAAAGCACGCTTCTCATAACACTCAGCACTGTGTCACATAGTAGAGACCCAACATTGCCCAAGTTTCTTTCAAGTTAAGCATATTTTGACTCTCATTCAGCAGACTGCCCCAGAATACTTGGTCCTTCATCAGTCTTGAACAGGAAGATGTGGGAGGTGGCGGTTCTCATTTGAGATTCTTTCTCCTTTGAGTGCCTTCCTGCACCAAATATCACTGGCATTGAATGTGTAGGCCTGGCATGGGGCACCTGGAGAAGATCAGTCCGGGAACCCAGGCAGCATGCCTGCCCTTTGCTTCTCCAGCCAGCCTGGCTGAGAAGGGAAGGTCAGGCATGGAAGCATGCCTCCTCCTCCCCCCTTCCCTCTCTGAGCTTCTCTGCTACTGCGGAGAAACTCTGAGAGTGGAGGGAAAGTGGGGGAGGGGATGTTTCAATGCCTTTCTTTCCCTCCCCGGACCAAGGAGGGAAAGAAAGGCATTTTAAACATGCTTGGGTTCCATGCCTGATCTTCTCCAGGTGCCCTACAGTCACGGGTGTGTGGCATATGCAAATAAGTTATGCTAAGGAGTTATGCTAATGAGCTCCTGCACCTCTTTTTCTATGAAATGACCCCTGTTTTTGCTTTCCCACAGAGACTCATGGATCCAGTTGGATTCCAGAACACTCTGCGGGATTTGGCTGGCTCTACCAACTGCTCTCTTGATGAACTCACTGATGCCTGGAATCTGGGCCTTCAGGAGACCATTGAGTGAGTTGCACACACACACACCCCAGCACCCTCTTCACCGCCATACTACCTTGCCTCCCAGGTATACAGATGAACTAAGGATGGCAAAAAAGGGGCTTAAATGGCTAGAGCGGTGCTGGGAATGAACTCATGACAAAGCAATGAGAACACTTTATAGAGCCCACTTGAAGGTCTATGAAGTGGCAGTGAAGGCAGCGAAGCACTCTTTTCTCTGCCTCCATTGTATCTGTCACAACACATCCAGCTCAGTTATTTAGAGTTGTTAGTCAACTGTCCACCCCTTCGGTGGCTCCAAAAATAAATTAAAAATTGGCTATGAGCTGTGACACATCTGCAACATTCTTTTTGGATAAAGTCTTACTTTTTTGCCAAGACTTGGCTGCCAAATTTTGAGTCAGTAGGAATCTTGGGGACCTGTCTGTGCAATCAGGTTCATTTTTGGTTGTTCAGCCTACCTGCTCCTTGGGTCCTTGCCCTTTCTGGTTGGTGAAAGCCTCCAGGGAAGTGATAGGAGGAGCTGATCCTGTTCGACAAAGCAAACCATTTGGTCCTGGTTGGCTGCCTAGCCTCCCTGGGTGTGAGGGAAATGGCCTTGACCTGATTCTTCTCATTCCTCCATGGTTGATCTCAGAGGATAATTGTGGATGGACAGAGGTTGTCTCTGCAGGTCCTAACCTGTGGAGTTCTGGAGGGGTTGATTCTCTCCCCAGTGTTATTTAACATCTATATGTGCCCTCGAAGAACAGTGTGATGCCAGGTTCCCTTTTAAAAGGGAGTCCATGAGACTTTGGAATAGGCCAGGGGGCGACACTCACCCCAAACTGCAATCGCTTCACTTTAAAGGCTTCCTGGTGCATGACGATAGTCTGTGCAGCTGCCATGGCCTCATCTACAGGGAGCTGTAGATGGGTGAGATCCAGTTTCCTGAAGGTCTTCACTCCTGCCAAAATGGCTAAAACATGACTCACAACCAGGACTGGGTATGTGTGGTCCTAGAGAGCTTTGTTTAGCGTACACTTATAGTCTGTGCAGATACGGATGTCCTCGTTTGGATTCATGGGGGTGACAATGGGGATTTCCCAGGCAGCATGGGAGATGGGTTCCAGGACCCCTTGGGCTATGAGGTGGTCCAGCTCTGCGTCGATCTTGGACCACAGGGCAGAGGGAACCTTCCGTGATCACATACGAATGGGCACCACCATGGGGTCTAGTTGCAGGGACACCGGGTGGGGGGGCATGTAACGGCCCAGGGTTCTGTTGAAGATGGACAGAAACTCGCTGCAGACATCACTAAAGTCCCGCAAGGTGCAGCTGTGGACCCCCTCGATGGACATCCCCAAAGGCTTGAACCAGGCATGACCTAGCAGACTGAATAGGTTGCCCTCAACCACCAATAAATCCAGGTTGTCATTGAAGCCCCAGTGCTGGTCCCCGAAGCTATCCACACCCCTTATCAGAACACGGTTCCATTGAAAGTCCATCAGGGTCACAGGTGAAGGGCACAGGTGGGGTCCCCCATGTGGACACAGTCTTTTTAAGGTCTCCTCCAATATAATGGTGAACGCAAACCCAGAGTCTAACTACATGGTGCAGGGGGACCCCTCTATTTTAACCTGGACCTGGATTTTAGGGGCGAAGGTCTGCCTGGGAATCCACAGTATCTGTTCGGTTGCGAGAAGGTCTTCAAAGGTTGTGTCCTCCTCATGGTGCTTGGAGGCCCTGCAGTGCTGGGATGGCTGTGTCATCAGGGCTTGGGACCCCCTGGAATGGCAATCCCATGTGATGTGGCCGGAGCGGCCGCAGCTCCAGCAAGTGGCGTCCCAGAACCTGTACATCTTTTGGCCACGTCGGTCCCTGCAGCTGATGCACTCCCATCAGGCAGACTCCTGGATGGGGATGGTCTGGGGTGTGACTCTGGGATCTCGCTTTCTGGTGGCCTGTTGTGTCTGGTGGACTTCTTCTCTGTCGGGGTCGATGGGGTCGGTGCTGGCCTGGTGTGTGGCGGCCATGCGGTGTCTGGCCATGGATCCGGTCGCGGCTAGATGCGACCTCTCCCAAGCAGTGGTGGTGGAGAGGAGAGAGGCGAGGGTGCAGTTTTGGCCTGGTGTTATGCTCTGGATCATAGACCAGTGTCATAGCTTTTTAGTGTCATAATTATGACCTACTTACAGGCTACTGTGTCATAACATCATTGCAGCATATCGCCATGCTTTATGATGTCACACTAACACAATACAGCAATCACCAACATGCCAACCTACCAAGTTTCAGGATTGACTTATCCATAGCAGCTCTACTTAAAGACAATTTCAGCAGTGGTTCATAAACTTTCAGTGTGCTCCATGATAGCATGCATCCAATAACGGTTTGAAAAGCACTCACCAGTGAGCAAATGACCCATCTGTGGCTTGTTTAGCATCTACTTTTGGATGAATTTGTCAATCAGTCCCAACCAGTGTTCCCTCTAAGCTGAGTTAGTGTGAGCTAGCTCACCATTTTCTAGCTTCCAGCTCACACATTTTTGTCTTAGCTCAGGAAGGATGGCTCCAGAGCAATCTGGTTTATGCAGTAGGCAAATCACTCGCACAACTTTAATGCCAGTAGCTCACAAAGGAGAAATTTTGCTCCCAAGACTCCACAACTTAGAGGGAACATTGGTCCCAACAACGTTACTTCAGAAGGATCAAGTTTAATGAGTACAGGAAAGGCAGGTCATCTGTGCATACATTCTGTGTTAGGTCTAACTCTAGAAGTGGAAGAGGGAAAGATATACAGGTTTCAAAGTGGGGTCCCCTGATGGATCTGAGCCATTCAGAGGGTGCACTGAAGCACACCAAAACTAATGGGTTCACATTCCCAGGGAAGAAGCGGGGCTAGGTACCAGGGTCAGAAGCCTAGGCTAGAAGATAAGGCACAGGGAAAGAAATGAAACTTAACATTCCAGCACATTAAGGAGTTCACCCAGCAGCCTCCTGCCTCCCCCCACCAACAATGGCAGCGTAGCTGACAGAATTAACTATTGACATCTGCATTGTGCAGCCAGTGTGATTTTCTTTCACAAACAGCAACTTCAGAAGTTTTAACATATTCCACAGACTTATTTAAAAAAAAGAATCAAAGCTGCAATTTCGAAGGCGTCTAGAGAATTTGGATGCGTAATCCCAAGACTGCTAATTTTAAAATCCTTCATGCCACCCAGGGAAATTATTTCAACCTAACATTTTTCAAATGGCATTTTCCAGTCAAAGCAGTTGACACCTCTTAAAAATGTTCAGGATCTTGAATGTCTCACTTCTAAATGCGAGTGAAACGGTTTGTCAGCATTGCCCCAAATGCTAAACCAGAGTTCTGAGCAGCTGTTTTGGCCAAAGGACATATGATTCTGGAGTTATGTGCCTGGAACTCCAGATGTGAAATCTGGCTCTGTTCATGGGCCAGGGGCTGATCTGGATTTGGGCTCTAGTTCAGGGGAAGGAGATAGTTAACTGTTCCCTTACACACAATTTCCCCAAGCAGAAATAGCCCTTTTAGTCTATCATTAGCCTAGGTAGGGAAAACTATTTGTATCCTGCCTTTTTCTCTGAAACGAGGGAGAAGCAGGGGGGCAGTTTTGATCAGGGCAGTGGCTCAGGGGCTTTCTCATCATCATGACCATAACAGCACTCATGCTACACAAGCTGAATTGTGGGAAGGGGAAACAATTTGGAAATTCTAGCTCACGCCCCTCAAATCTACCCCTCCAGTAGAGGTCATTTCACGCAGGAGCTCGGGGGAGCTCAGCTCCGGGAGTTGGTGCCAGCCCCCCCCCCCCCATGGTGGGGGAATGCCTGCTTGTGTCATGGCTGCAGCAAAATGACCCCGTCCCCTGGAAAGGTCCTTGTTCCTCCGATCAGCCTTCTGAAAGCTTCAGCCACCACTGAAGCTATCCTCCCAGAACAGTGGTATTTCTGAGGCTTGGGTTAGTAGCTGTCCCCTCTCTGCCAGCCCTTTCTTTCTCTCTCTCTCTGCTTTCTTTCTTGCCTTCTGACATACTTCCGGTGATGTCAGGTGGTGTAGCATATGCAAATAAGTTGTGCTAATGAGTTATGCTAATGAGCTCCTGCACCTCTTTTTCTACGAAATGACCCCTGCCCTCCAGGATCCTCCAAGCTCAGGGGCTGGAACTGTCAGCTTCCTTCCTTCCCTCCCCCTTTCTCCCTGTATCTGATACACAACTTTTTTGAACCATCTGCTCTCCTGGAGCATATTCAGCCTTAATTAGGCTGGCTCTTGATGGGATTTCCCTCTTTGTTTTGTGATTAATTTATAAAGTTGTATCTTTATGCATACCTGCCAAATCTCCCAAATACAACTGTAGGTGGCCTGGTTTTGCTGCTTTCTTTATTTGCATGGCAATACCACTTTACTATCTGATATAGCAAGAGTAAGAAATAAAATGGGTTTGTATTTTTTTTTTAAGTAGTGAACAGGGATGCAGAATCTACTCCATGGGAGCTGGTATGTGTTCTCTCCTCTATTATTTAATACCAGTATAAGAACACTTCATGAGAGCATCTCTAGATTTGGAGTTGGGTGACATCAATATGCTGATGACTTTATGTAGTGACGTAGCACTTTAACTAAGTTCTGGAATACTGCTGACTCAGTCCTTGGTTGATGGACAGATGTCATGGTCAAATAGATCAGTGTGAGCAAGATAAAAATTAATCCAGGCAAGATGGAGGTGGCGTAGGGTTTGGAAAGCTGGTGCTCTAGAAGGGATTTTATTATCCCCTTGGGATGGGGTGACTATAGCAGAAGTGGATTCAATTAACAGCCTGGAGATGCAGAAGCAAGTTGGCATTGCTGCTAGGAGTGCCTTTTTTCCAATTTCACCAGACTCAGAAGCTGTACTCCTTCTTCAACAAAGCTGTCCTGGCTATATTGATTCAAGCTACTATAACATCCAGACTACATTATCGGCCGAGGACAGATTGGCAGTCTCGGCCGCTCTGCCTCCTCTTCAGAAGTGGAGACAGCCCGGACGCATTGCGTCCGGCGCCGCGCTCCTCCCACACCAGCCAAGCACCACTTCAAAGTGGTGCTCGGCTGCTGCGGCGCGCCGTGTGTGTGCATTCCACCCGCCGGAGCGGGTGTGAACGCGCGCGGGCAGGGGCAGCTGCACGGCGTCCGCCGCCGCTGCAGGAAGCCGCCCGCAGTCTGAACGCTGCGGGTGGCTTCCTTCCGGCGGCGTGCGAACGCTGCACCATGGGGGAAATTCCCCCCGCCCCAGTCTGCCATGCCGCGGAGGCACGGCAGACTGGCAATCTGTCTTCAGCCATCGTATTTGGCTTCATTTGGAGCATGAAGATGACTTAGAAAATGCAGTAGGTGCAGGGCTGGATTTAGATGAAGAGAGGCCCTAGACTACTCCACCTGTGAGGCCCCTCTCAATCCCCCTCCCTCACAACTAGAAGAAAATGGAAGAGTGTTATCAACAAAATTGAGTGAAGCCAAGGATGATGACAGGTATTTAAAATGCTGCAATTCACAATTTCTCCTCTAAAAGACATAAGATGTTATTGTTAAATACCACAGTGATTGAAAAAAAATGCATAAATGTTAAAATTAGCACTGAAAAACTTTTGCAATAACTGAACTTTGTAAACCTTTTGTGGAATAAGCGTTAATTTTTTAGGAAAATGAAGTTGTAATGTTATTCTTAAAAAAAAAAAACAACCTTGACCTAGTGTCTGACAAATATTTTGGCACCTTAGATTGAGGTGGCAAAAATGATTTTAGAACTGCCCATCTCTTTATGGAGGATGAAAAGAAGGTATAAATTTCATTGATAATGCCAAAACAGTTCACTGCATCAATTGCTAGCCAGATTGCCTCAAGTTATTAATAATTTTGGGGAATTGAAATATTATAAAAAGGAAATAGGCAAATATGGGATCGAGCACCTATGTATACAGGGGTCCCGCTTCTTCCAGAAGCACCAGAAATAGATGCAGAGACCAATTTCAGAAAGGTATCTTTACCTATCTAACCAGGTGTGAACTGCAAAATCTGACTATTTACATTATTTTCTTGTGGCTCTTTAGCCTCTTCTTGTCCAGTAAGTGACTCTTGAATTAGTTCTATATTTTCAGTTTGAGCCAGCATCATGGCTGCTTCCCCATAATCAGCTTGCTGTTCCACATCCTGCTTCTCTGTTTCTCTTTCAGGGAGGTTTTTGTCTGGTTGCATGCTAGTAGTTGGCTCAGGCTGGATTGCTTCACTGCTGGCTCTTGTTGCTTCAATGAGTGGTTGATGCACAAAAGCAGTGATTGGTCTTATTTATTTATTTGCTATATTTATACACTGCCTTTATCTCTAAACCCCTTTAGACCCATATACTTCAAGGACTGCCTCTTCCCATATGAGCCTGAATGGGCCTTGCAGTCCTAGGGTTGCCAGGTTCCTTGGACCTGCTAGCGGGAGATGGGGGGTGAACTTACCGGGCGTGGGAAGGAATGCTGAAAATAAATGTGATGTGCCTATGTGTCCCGGAAGTGACGTAGGCAAGTCAGGGATGTGGCGATGTGTGTGTGTGTTTGAGGCTCTGGTTTTGGGCAAAACTCTATGGATTAGCTTCTACCATAGAGTTTTACCCAAAAACCAGAGCAACACCTCCCAACACCCCCTACATGCCTATGTCACTTCCAGAACATGTAGGCATGTCGTGTTTAATTTCCACAGTCTTCCCTGTTCTTTTGGGGGGGCAGTTCCCCCAGCGGCCAGCCAGCCAGTGTCAGAGAGGTGGGAACTGAAAGCAGGGGCCTGGCATCACGAGTCCTACCACTAAGACCTGTTCATGATCCCCCCTTTAAAATAGGTCACAAACAGTTGTTGCACATCTTTTTCTTTTTTTAAAAAAAAATACTTTATTAGGTTTTCACAATTTAACAGTTTAACACTTATTAACATTAATATATACATAACAGACCCGATTATTTCAAACAAGAATATAGTTTGGACCATGTAGAAGTAGGGTCTACTTTATTGTCCATATCCACTAAATAACTCAATTTATCCATTTCAGCCCACTCTAACAATTTGTTAATTAATTCTAATTTACCCGGTAGTATAGAGTTTTTCCAATGCTTGGCCTGAAGAATACGCGCTGCTGTCACTATATAAGCCAGCAATTTTAAGTCCGCTTTCTTCATCCTCTCTGGTAGCATATTCAGTAAGAAAATTTCTGGTTCTAAAGGTATTTCATAACTCAAAATTTCAAAAATCAATTTATTTACCATTTCCCAGAATTTTTTCATCTCCTTACATGTCCACCACATATGGAAAAACGATCCTACCTTAGATCCACACAACCAGCAAGCATCCGATACATTTTTAAAACACTTATTCAGCCTGTCAGGGGACCAATACCAGCGGTGAAAGATCTTATATATATTCTCTTTGTAGCTAACCACCTTTAAATACTTTAGTGAACTCCAAGTTTTAGACCATCTATCTATGTCTATACTATAACCAAAATCCTTCATCCATTTTATCATGGCTGGTTTTATTTCTTCTTCTTGCATTTCATAGTTAATCATAAAGCTATACAGTTTTTTAATGAGTTTATCTTCGCTATCTAACCAAATATTATCTAATTAATTTGATTTATCACTAAATCCAATCTTCTTATCTTCTTTATATCTTGACTGTACCTGACGTTTCTCCCACCAGGATAGCTAAATTCCTAACTTGTCTTTCAGTTGTTCTTCAGATTTCAAATTTCCATTCTTATCCAGCAACTCCCCATATTTTTAAATATATATATATATATAAAAATAACAGTTGTTGCACATCTGAAGGCATTTTCTGTTGCAGGCTGCTCTCTTTGGAACTGGCTGTTCAGTAGGGTTGCCTACTTCCCGGTGGGGCCTGGAGATCTCCCTGAATTACAACTGATCTCCAGATGACACAGATCTGTAACCCTGGGAAAAAATGGCTGCTTTGGAAAGTGAATCCCATGACATTATACCCAGCTGAGCTCCCTCCTCTCCTCAAATCCCACCTTCCCCAGGCTCTGTTCCCAAAATCTCCAGGAATTTTCCAACCCCAAGTTGGCAACCTTACTGTTCAGTGAAGTGAGGGCTACACCTTCCCTCTTGGAATTCAGAAAAGGATGTGGGGCAGAACTGTAAAGGAAGGCCTTTGATTTACATCCATTTGGGGGCATTTTCTGTTGGATGTCAATTTTATTATTGGGGTTTTCCCCCCTAAAAAGTGGTATATTAATATATTAAATAAATAATAAAGACAAATCTACTGTTTCAGAAATTGGGGTGGATGGGAAGCAACTGGTGTTTATTGCTGCTTCTCCTTCTGATTTCTGGTCATTTTGAACTAGACTTGTAATATATAACCAAAAGCCCACAAGGCTCATATAACAGAATATGCATTTTAGAACTGCCTAACTTAATTTTTGACATTTTACACTGTGTGGAAGAATATGCATTTTAGAATAACCTTGTCAATTAACAATAACAACCAAGTCCTTCTTCTGGGCCACCCAAATCTAGTAAAGGACTGAAAGGAAACTTGGATCAAAGTATTAAAACTATACTTCAGTTCAATAATTTAAATAAACATATGGGGAAATATTTTAAAAGCTGAAATCCATCCAGTTTGGTAATAGAGGGTGTGCCACTCAGAGTGGAAGGGGTGGGGAGAAAACTACTGGAAGTTTTTAAATCACCATTTAGCAGTAGATCATTTTTAAATAGCAAATATCCTAAGGCAGGTTTCCTTCCAACTGTGTGAAGTATTTTAGCTTCCCAAAGAAAACTGCAGTGCTTACATTAATAACATCCATGCATTAATGATAGGAGATTTTTTTTGTTAAACTTGAAATGCTTTGGGGAGGGGATTTTACTGAACCGAGAGAGGTGTGTGTGTCCTCGGCTGGGGCTTTGCTGGGCAGGCTGGTTTAGACCAGACTTCCCTAACAGCTCTCCCAGGAGCCGATCTTGCGAGAAGAGTTCTCCCTTCACGCTCAGCTGTGGCTCTCCCTGCAGGATCGGCTCCTTGGCAGACTCTGTAGGGCAGTCTAAACCAGGCTGCCCATCAGAGCCCTAGCAGAGCCTGTGGAGAGAATTCCCCCTGCAGGATCGGCTCCTGGTAGAGCTCTGTTGGACAGTCTGGATTCAACCAGGCTGCCTGGCAGAGCCCCAGCCGGGCCTACAGAGAGAGTTCTTCTCACAGGTCCAGCTCCTGGGGGGGCTCTGTTGGGCAGTCTGATTTCAACTGGGCTGCTCAGCAGAGCCCCAGCCAAGTCTGTGGGGAGAGTTCTCCCTGCAGGGTTGGCTCCTGGGAGGTCTCTGTTGAGCAGTCCAGTTTCATCCAGACAGTGCGGCAGCACCCCAGCCAAGACTGCAAAGAGAGTTCTCCCTGCAAGATTGGCTCCTGGGAAGTCTCCACTGGGCAGTCCAATTTCAACCAGGAGTGCCCCAGCCAAGACTTCAGGGAGAGCTGTCCCCTCAGAATCAGCTCTAAACTGCCCAGCAGAGCCGCAGTTAAGCACACACACATACCTCGCAGTTAAGTAAAAATTCCCCCCTGCAATCCTAGTTTTCTGATAAACTTCTAACATTAAACTAATCTCTGAGGGTTTTTTTTAAAAAGGTGTTTTAAAGTTCAAAAGGAGCTGCAGAAGTTTTGTTCCCTCAGGTTTAAAGAGGGATCAGAGAGGAAGCAAGCTATAGTGTCCCGGTGCAAAAAAAAAAAAAAAAAAAGATTTCAGTGCTGCATGCAAACAAAATAAAGGGGGGTGGAGACATCAGGGCTGAGTGAAATTGACATAAGATGGGAAGCCTAAATCTTTGAAAACATTTTCCCCTTTGGAGGGGAACCATTTTGGCAGTTGCAGAAATCTAGCATTAAAATGGCACCTCATTGTTACATTTTAAATATTTTTGCAAGCCTTTCTGTAAACTCTGAAAGAGGGGAGGGAGGAGGGAAGGAAATTGGCCGATAACAGAACAGAGAATCTGCTAGAGCTTGGCAATCATGAAAAGGAGCATTGCCACTGCTCTAGTCAGTTTGAAAAATAGCTTGGTCAGTTTCAGAATGTTCTTCTTTCTTTTTTTTCTTTTTTTACTTTGCATGTGGTCTTGTGTGTTCACTTTCAATCAAGGAACTGAGCCACCAGGGTTAATGGGAGGTGCTCAGTTGAAGCTTCCCAGAAGGCAATAAAAGAGTAATGTAAGAACGATTATAAATGTATTAGAATACTTTGAAAACAACCCAGGCACACAGATGGCTTTAATATATTTAGATGCTGAGAAGGCATTCGATAATATTAATTGGAACTTTTTGTTGGAACTTTTGTTTGCAGCACAATGTGGACAGGATTTTATAAACATGGTCAGAACAATATATAACAAACTGATAGCTAGAATTATATTGAATGGTGATTTAACTTCAAAATTTGATATTTTTAAGGGAACTAGGCAAGGATGCCCTCTGTCTCTGTTGTTATTTGTTTTTCCCCTAGAAGTTGCATGTGAAACAATTAGAAAGGATGATCGAATTAAAGGTTTAAAAGTAAAGGGGGAAGAGTTCAAACTTTAGGCATTTGCAGATGATCTAGGTTTTTATATTGCAAGAACCTATTCCATCTATGAAATATTTGTTAATGGCATTACAAGAGTATGGTGAGATAGCTGGATTAAAAATATATTTTAAGAAAACAAAAATTATGACAAAAAATTGTACAGAAGAGCAAAATGATCATCTGCAAAAAAAACTTCAAAAGAGGATAAAATATCAGACTTCCGGTAAAATATTGAGACTTCCAGTAAAGTATGCGCATAATGGAGGACGCTTCTCTCCGCATCTGCAGGAGAAGCGATCCTTTCTCGGCGGGTTAGAATGGGTCCTGGACTGGTCCGGACCCTCAGAGACCCTAGTGAAGGGGCTCTACCTGGGGTGCTTGAAGGCAGCCTCTCTTAGCGGTGGTGACCGCAGGATTGAGGCTCCTTTTTACCCCAGGTTCTGCTCACTGCAGAAGCCGCATGGCTACAAAAGCGCAACCAAGAAGCAGCAGAGAATACAAGGCAGAAAAGCAACACAATTCCAGATATGCAATGGCAAAACTGTGAGTCTCAAATAGTAAAAGCAGCAGGGAAGGGTTGGAGGGATAACCCCCCCCCCCCAATGTAACTTATGGCATGAGACTTTCCCACGGCTTTGTTGTGATTACAGAGCATAATTTGAGTGCTGGAGGGCAGGATCGTGCAGACAAAGAAGAGAGCTTTGCAAAGACATTAGTGCGACAAAAAGCCATTGTTTTCTTTGGGACTCCTTATCTAACTATAAACAACTGAGAAAGTAAGCAAGAATGGCAGGAAGAAAATCCTCCCCTAAAATTCAGTTCCGAGTGTAAAGGGTGATATCACAGAGCTGAATACAGTGTTGTCAGCTATGTTGCAACCTCTAGTGGATCAGATGGCTATTCTCAATGCTAAAATGGATTCTATCCAGAAAGAAATGAGTTTTCCGGCCGGAGAAATGGAGGTCTGACACGCTTTGCAAATGCGCAAGGCGGACAGTGGCTCTTCCTGACAGCTTAGGTGGATTAATCCACCTGACGCAACCTCACACAGGTAGTGTGAGGACCAGCAAGCAATATAATCCAGGTTTGAGCAACCTCGGTGAAGGGAAAGTCTCGGAGGAGACTTTTCCGACACCTTGAGCACTGCAGCCGAAGAGGATTCTTGCGAGTATCTCTAAGGAGCCGAGCTGAGCTGAAAAATTCAGCATAAAACCTCCAATTCCCCTGATTCCTTAACAAAGAAGACAAAGTTTAAATGTTGGGACCACATCTGAAGCGAAGTAACAACAAAAGGTAATGGAAAAAAGTTTTTTGCCTTACCACCGCCGCATTTTGTAAGACGAAAAGCAGATCGGGTGAAGCAATAGACTGTTGTTGATTGGATGAGAGCAGTTTTGAAGCGCTAAAAAACTGAATTTGAACTTAAAAAGCCAAAAAAACAAGTTGTTTAACATTCCTGCGGTTAAGAAGAGTCGGGAGGGGAAGCCAAGCATCGCGAGACAAAGAGGGAGAAGGGAACCAAGCATCGCGAGATTAAGACGTGAGGACTGAACCAGGAAGTGACGGCTAGCAGAGCAGACAAGAAGGGAAAAGGAGAAGAACCGGAAGAAGGTAAAGGGGACTCTAAATACTGCCGGACCAGAAAGGGGACTCTAAATACTGCCGGACCAGAAAGACCATAACAGGAAGTGACGTGCAGAGAGCAGACAAGTAAATAAAAGGAAGGGACAAAAGGAAACTACGGCAAGCCAGAAGCAAGGTAAAAAGACTATAACCTTTGACATTAACCATAGAGAAGTCGCGCCCGCCATTTTGGATTTATAAAATTTTTAAACTACAATGTCTCAAAGATTATATAACTTAGAAGGCTGAAACCAACATAATTTGACTTGGCAAGATTAGCTTGTTTGAATGCACTAATTGGTGTTTGATTTGGAAAACAAGATAAAATCGATCTTTTTTAAAGAGGCAAAATGGACCGCGGACTAAGATCGAGAGCAGCTACATGGTCCTCTCCTACAATGGCAGCAAAAAAAGAAAAAGAGCTACTAGCCGTTATGGAAGCAATGGAAAAGAAAATGTTAGACGCTATAGGAGAGGTAAATGTTAAAATGAATAATATAGCAGCTCAAGCAGATAAAAATTTCATGGAATTAAAAGCAGAATTTCAAAAATTATCCACAAGAACACAAGATATAGAAACTAAAGTAAAAGAACTGGAAAAAAGCACCCATAAGACAATGAGAGAGAACGAGAGGATGGAAAAGATGATGCACTATAAAGATATGCAAAATCATTTGAGATTTCGAGGGATCGAGGAAAAATTGAATGAGGACATTTTTACAAGAATGCAAGAAGCAATAGCAGATTTTTTACAAGAACAGGAAGAAGTTGTTAAAGAACACATGGATCTTGTTTATAGAGTTAATTCTACATATGCAAGAGACAAAAACATACCAAGAGATGTGGTTGTCCAATTTACAATGAAAAGAACAAAAGAACAAATCTACAGGAAGTGCTTTACTGACCCTTTTGTAATAGATGGAAAGAAAATCATAGTAATGAAAGAATTGCCTAGAGCAATACTGCAAGAAAGGAAAAAATTCAAGCGTCTGATGGATAAACTGAAGGAGAAAAAAATCAGATTTCGTTGGGAAATACCTCAAGGACTAAGCTTTTATTATGGCAACTCCAGAGTAGTGATTAAAAGCACAGAAGAAATGTATGCATTCCTGGGAGAGAATAAAGATGATTTTGGAGATATTTAAGAATATATCAAAATGGATTACAAAATACTTACATGGAATGTAAATGGACTAAATTCACCCCAAAAACGTAGAATGGTAGGTCATTGGTTGGAAAAACAAAAATGTAATATAATTTGTTTGCAAGAAGCTCATCTTAAAAAACAAGACCATAAATATTTAATAAGGAAAAAATTGGGAGAAGAATTTTATTCTTTAGCAAGCAACAAAAAAAATGGTGTTGTAACATATGTCAAAAAAGATTTGGAACCTAAAGTAATATTTAAAGACAAAGATGGAAGATATTTAGCTATTGAAATTTTACTGCAAGGATTGAAAACTTTGATTGTGAACATTTATGCTCCGAATGGAGCTAAGGAAATTTTTTTTAAAGAACTTCAAATGGAATTGGACAATGCAAACTATGATCAAATTATGATGTTAGGGGACTTCAATGGAACTGTAGATAATAAACTAGACAGGCGCTCTAAAAGAAAGGATGAAACGTTAGGGAAGCTTCCAAAAAATTTTTTTGAACTGATAAAACAAGAAAAGTTGGAAGATATTTGGAGGAAAGCTAACCCACAAGGAAAAGATTTTACCTTTTACTCTAACAGACATGACTCACATTCAAGAATTGACATGATTTGGATGACTACTAACCTAACCTTTAAGACAAGAAAAGTGGAAATTTTACCCAGAATAATCTCAGATCACAATCCGTGTTTATGGACAGCTGGGCAGATTAAAAAACAAAAGAGATGGAGAATAAACGAGGACTTATTAGATAATCAAGAAATAATTAAAAAATTACTTGAAGAAACAGACCTATACTTCCAAGTAAACATGCAGAAAGAAGTTAAAATTCAAACCGTATGGGATGCATACAAAGCAGTGATGAGAGGACTATTGATATCACTAAATGCTAAAGATAATAAAAAGAAAAAAGAGCAATATGAAAATATTCTACAAGCCATTAAAACAAAGGAAGAAGAACTGAAGAAAAAACCAGGGAAAAAGAAACTGCAAAAGGAAATTTGGATGCTACAAGACCAAGCAAAAGCCATTTTGAACCAAGAGATGTACTGGAACTTAAAAAAACTTCAACAAAAAGCATTTGAAGGTGCAAATAAACCCGGAAAATACTTAGCATGGCAATTAAAGAAAAAACGTGAAAATAAATTTATCACTAAAGTGATAAGAGATAATATTGAGATAATAGATAACAAAGGAATAAAAAGAGATTTTTTTAAATACTATGCAAAACTTTTTAAGAAGGAAAACAAAGACAGAAGAAAGATTAAAGAATACCTGCAAACATTAAAGTTACCAAAACCAACAGAGAAAATTAAAGAACTATTTAATAATCCAGTATCATTACAAGAGATCAAAAATGCAATAAATGACTCAAAATTAGGTAAAGCACCTGGACCGGATGGATTTACAGCGAAGTTCTACAAAACGTTACAGGAGTCAGTTTCACTGGCGTTACTGCTATTGATGAACGATATAAGAATTACTGGAGAGGTACCAGAAACCTGGAAAGATGCATCCATCTCACTGATCCCGAAAGAAAATCAAGATTTGACCAATGTTAAGAATTATAGACCGATTTCTTTACTGAATAATGATTATAAGATTTTTGCTAAGATTATAGCGGATAGACTAAAAGAGCACCTTAAAGAGACTATACAAACAGAACAAGCAGGGTTCTTACCTAATCGACAAATAAGGGACAATCTAAGAGTAGTAGTGGATGCTATAGAATACTACGACAAACATCCTGAAAAAGAAGTGGGCTTTTTCTTTTTAGATGCGGAGAAAGCGTTTGATAATTTAAACTGGGATTTTATGTTTGAAGTTTTAGAACATTTTGAGATTGGTGAATATATGCTTAACTTCATTAAAGCAATATATAAAGAACAGAAATCCTCATTAATAATTAATACCGAAAAGACAGACGATTTTAAAGTTGAAAAAGGAACAAGACAAGGATGCCCACTTTTGCCGCTGCTATTTATTTGGATTTTAGAAGTTCTACTGTTAAATGTGAAGGAAGACAAAGATATTAAAGGCTTAACAACTAAAGGTTTTTCTTTCAAATATAGGGCCTTTGCAGATGATGTGATGTTTATAGTGGAAGACCCCTTATCCACATTACCACATTTGTTACAGAGAGTAAAAGAGTTTGGTGACTTAGCAGGATTTTATGTAAATAAGAACAAATCGAAAGTAATGTGCAAAAATATGTCAAATAAGAAACAAAACGAGTTACAAAAACTTACAGAATGTGAGGTGGTGAAAAAGACAAAATATCTGGGTGTAAACCTAACTATGAAAAATATTGATCTTTATAAAAATAATTATGAAAAATTATGGTTGCAAATTATGCAGGATATTAAAAAGTGGAATGTATTGAATTTGTCATTGCTGGGTAGAATTGCGGTGGTCAAGATGAATGTGTTACCACGATTAATGTTTTTGTTTCAAACTATTCCAATTGTGAAAGATGTAAAAACATTCAAATGTTGGCAGAAGGAGCTGTCTAAATTTGTGTGGGGAGGGAAAAAACCAAGAATTAAGATGAAAATAATGTGTGATACCAAAGAAAGAGGAGGGTTTCAACTACCAAATCTAAGGTTATACCATGATGCAATATGTTTGACCTGGGTAGGGACATGGACTATGTTACAAGATAGAATGTTATTGTCCCTGGAAGGTCATGATTGTAGATTTGGGTGGCATGCATATTTGTATTATGGCAAAACAAAAATGGACAATATGTTTAAACATCACTATTTGAGAAGAACACTAATGGATATGTGGACAAGATATAAAAACTTTTTTTCAGAAGAGATACCCATGTGGATTGTACCCGCAGAAGTCTTACATCCAACATCAAGATATAAAGGACAAGATTGGCTGAAGTATAGAGACTTATTAATAAGACATGGTAAAGATTTCAAACTGAAGGAGCAGCATCAGATTGACTTTGATTATGGTTGGTTAAGATATAGACAAATATATGATTTGTATAAAAGTGATAAAAAACACGGTTTCAGGGAAAAAATAATGAAATAGAACAAGTTTGGGAGGAAGGCGGAAAAAAAATGATTTCTAAAATGTATAAAGTCTTGCTAAAATGGTTTAATGCAGATGAAATGGTAAAAGAACAAATGGTAAAATGGGCGATAAACTTTAACAAAGACATTGAAATGGAATCTTGGGAATTTTTATGGAAAAATGCTATGAGTATATCTACGTGTTATAACTTAAAAGAAAATTGTTTTAAAATGATGTATAGATGGTATATGACACCAAAAAAATTTGCAAATATTGGTCAGAATATGTCTAACAAATGTTGGAAGTGTAAAAAGAAAGAAGGTTCTTTTTATCATATGTGGTGGACTTGTGATAAAGCAAAGATTTATTGGTCCAAAATACATGCAGAAATGGAAAAAATCTTGAAATGTACATTTAAGAAGTTGCCTGAAATGTTATTGCTAGGACTTAAACTAGAAGAGATAAATGTAAAGAAAAGGACAATAATATGGTATATGATTACAACAGCAAGAATGGTGTATGCACAAAATTGGAAAAATGAAAAAATACCAGAGGTGTGGGAATGGTTGAAAAAACTGTTATATATGGCTGAAATGGATAAATGGACTAGAAAATTGAATAATCTCTACTCAGAGACCATTCTAGAAGACTGGAAAGATTTGAAAGAATATGTTGAAAAATACTGGGATATGAAAAACTACATTTATACATGGTTATAATAGCATAAAGGAATAGAAATATATTATATGAAGGTTTTAGTTAAAATTAGACAATGAAGCTGTTTTTATTTAGAAATATATAAGAATATAGAAAATAAGAATTGGTGTATAAGTATTTTAAAGATATATAACCGTTACCAGAAATGAAACATAGATATAGTATTACTATTTTGAATAAAATGGAAAATGTGTTATGCTTCAGAGGTGGTGGGAAACCACCAAAACAAGATAAAAATAGAATGTACAAATAGAACAAAATGTTATATAATATGGAAAAAGGGATTTGTATAAGGTAAATGTATTATTTTTGATGTTTTTTTTTTGAAAAATAAAAATTTCTTTACAAAAAAAAAAAAAACAGAAAGAAATGACTGAGTCTGAGAGATGACCGGAAAAACTGCAGCAGGAACTCTTGGAAGTCAAAAAAGTAGTTGAAAAAAATGACTCCAGATGGCAAAAAATAGAAACTGAAAAAGCTCTGCAAGGAGCCAGCGTTTTAAAACTTCAAATGGACTGTTCAAATTTCTACCTGAGATTTCAGAGTGTTTCTGAACAAAAAGGAGAGAACATCAAACAGTTGTTAAGCGATGCATTGGCACCAGTGACAGGTTTAGAAGTGGAGAAAACACAAAGCGATATGGATTTAGTCCACAGGACTTATCCAGAATTTGTAAAGAAGAAAAACCTGCCTGGTGAAATTGCAATGAGGTTCTCCAGAAGATCAACAAGAGATTTGGTATTAAAAGCCATGAACAGAACAGCTCTGAAGATTCAGGAAGAAGAGATTAAATCGGAGTCTATTTCCTATTATTGGGACATTCCAGAGGGACTGATCTTCAGTTATAAAGCCAAGAAATATAAAATTGACTCTGTCGAAAAGGCGAAAACTTTTTTGGAAAAGTGCAAGAAGAAGAAAGCAGAGACTGGGTCAGACGACTCACTGGGATCGCAGGAAAGTATGTATGGATTTAATGGCTCAGAAAGCGGAGAAATCGAAGAACAGTTGGATTCTGAAAAAGGGGCTGTGGCCCCTAAGCCTCAGGAAGAAAGAAAGAAGAAAAGAAGAGGACCAAAGAAAAAATAATGTTGAACTGTTTTTTAATATCGTGACGCACTATGTCAGATAATGATTTAAACCTAGTTTTTAGATACTTCTATGTCTGTATGTAATCCA
The DNA here is from genome assembly GCA_029233225.1 of Lepidodactylus listeri. Lineage (NCBI taxonomy): Eukaryota > Metazoa > Chordata > Lepidosauria > Squamata > Gekkonidae > Lepidodactylus > Lepidodactylus listeri. The sequence continues at coordinate 57,535,550 of JARCFY010000016.1, read as the reverse complement.
GTTATCTAGCTTTTAATTTAATCTAGACAACAAAATTGATGTAACAGATGATACCAAGATTTAACATTGCTTTTCAATATAATAATACTCTTAATTTGTAACATTACAAACTGTATTCTCTGTATAATACAGACTAGCATAGATTTAGCATGTAGTTGTAGTATAGAGTAAAAAAGCAATTAAAAAATTTTACAAAAAAAAAAGAGAGGATAAAATATTTAGGTGTAACAATGTTAAATAGATGCAGATCATTGGTACAAGACAATTATTTAAAGCTTCTTGGTGATATTAAGAGGGACCTGGAAAAGTGGAAGGATATGCAGCTTTCCTTTATGGGAAGAATTGCGGTGATTAAAATGAATATTTACCTAGAGTCCTATTCTTTTTCCAAACTATACCTATCTTAAAAAATCAAATGTATTTTAAGAGTCTAGAAAAACTTGTTTGACAATTCATTTGTCCAGAATTAGACTAAAATCACTGCAGGATAGAAAAGGTGGTTTGGTGCTGCCAGACTGGCATCTATACTACCAGGCAGCTGCTCTGTCTAGAGAATGGATGACCTGACAAATACAAGGCTTTTGAAATTAGAGCGTTATAATCTCCAACTAGGTTGGCATGCCTTTATTTGGTATGACAAACAAAAAGCTCATTCATAATTTAATCAGCATATAGTAAGAGATGCCCTACTGAAAATTTGGGGAAAGACTAAAAACTTTATATATACCAAAATACCAAGATGGGTAGCGTAGTTAGAAGCTTTCATGAACCCTAATCTGATAACAAATAACTTAATGGGAAAGTATGAAGATTTATTAGAGAATAATAATGAACTTAAAACACAAGAAAAATTCCAGAACCAAGATATAACTTTAACTTGGTGGGAAAGAACTCAATTGGAGTCCAGAGTCACTAAAGATAAACAGACAGGATTCTATGAAAAACAACTGGATTTTGATAAAATAATGTTAACCTCAGAAGAAAAACTTATTTTAAAACTTTACATGACACTGCTTGATTTTAAGATGCAAGATGAAGTTGTCAAAGCCCTGATGATACTTTGGGCACAAAATTTTGGTTATAATATTGAGCTAAATAAATGGTCTAGAATATGGAATAATATTAAATATACTAAAGCTATTTCATTAAAGGAAAATCAATATAAGATGATTTACAGGTGGTCTATATTTTTCAGAAGAAACCTATTTGACAAAATGATCAATTTAAAAATAATCTGCCTCTTTACTTAACCTAGCCTGTGAGAATTAAATAAAACATATGAAGGACAATCTTGAATTGCAGTCTGAAGTAGCTTTCAGCAGGGCCAGGATTTGAAGAAATGCTTTTGTCTCTTTGTTCATTTCCTGATGAATTTCACATAAACATACAGCACACAGATTAGTATTCTTGGAATCTACTTATGGTCATATGGTTTTATCATTCTCGTTTGCTGAACCCAGCAAAAAGGAAGAAACTAGTATTGACTGATTTGTTTCTACTTCTCAGTCTATATCTACAAATCCCTTTTTAAAAGGGGGGAGGGAAGAAGGATCGGTTTATATATCTGATTTATTCTATTTTTATCAAGCCTTACTTCAAAGGTATTCAGACTGCATGCATACCTGTCCATTCTAATTTCTAGGACATAAATGATTCCTGCTGGGTACTGACAGCCACTCTCCAAGCACAATGCAGTCCCATGCATGCCCACCCTGAATTCTGTAGAGGAAAGACATGAATGTTGTTATTGTTACTGGCATGCTGCAGACTTTGACATGAATACAATTGCCTGAACTTTTTCAGTGGGGCGGGCCCATGGCTCAGTGGTATGGCTCAGTGGTAGAGCATCTGCTTGGCATGCAGAAGGTCCCAGGTTCAATCTTAGGCATCTCCAGTTAGAAAAGGACCAGGCAGCAGAAAGACCCTGGAGAGCCACTGTCAGTTAGAGTAGACAATACTGACCTGGATGGACCAACAGTCTGATTCAGTATAAGGCAACTTCATGTGTGTTCATGAGTGTGTGACATGCAAGATGAGGTCTTAACCAATGTTTCCTCTATCCCCCCCGCCCCGTACTGAACAGAGCAGTTTACACCCTGACCAGAATATAACTGGTGTAATCTTAAAATGGGCAATGGGCAGCGCAAGATCCTGCATGGCTCCAGGTTGCTGCTGAGTGGGGTTTCCTGGGTTCATGTGCATTAGAGCAGTGTTTTTCAACCTTTTTCGAGCTAAGGCACATTTCTTTCATTGAAAAAATCCCGCGGCACACCTGACAATATCTCACGGCACAGTGGTTGAAAAACACTGAAATACAAGATAAATGGGTCATTAGTTGCCTCAGCTCAAGTATTAACTATGACAGTATTACAAATACACGTAATAGCCACACAACTTGAAATCGTAAGTTACAGATCCAAAGTGTTATGGCTCCTTCCCATAACATTGACCTGAGTTTCAGAAGAAATAAAATGTGGATGTATTTTAATACTGCGATTCTGCTAAAGTTTTTCAAATAGAGAGTTTAAACTCTTACTCTTATGTGAACGGCATTCCACTGACCATAAGTGATTTGAAGAGAAACACAGTACACCCATTCTTCGCTGAGGGACAGTTACTGATTTGAACCCCACCCTGACAGAAACAGCTAGCTGTTACCATCAAACATATGTTTACTGGAATGTCTTGGTGCAAATCACCCCCCCACACACACACACACTGGAAGAAACCAGCTTACTCTGCTGGAGGAGTGAATGCCCTTGGTACCGAATGCTCCTGTCCTCTGTATTAACATCCACATGTCTAGCATGACTCTGATTCAGCACACGAGTCCTCCTCATTCATTTAAAACCATCTCACAAGGCCAAGGGGAGCTGCGCCTCAACGGTGGCTCCCTCCTACCTCAGGCCGGCCACAGAGCGTGCAAGCGGAATCAGCGAGAGAGCGCCACTGTTCTTTCTCGCATGCGCAAACGCGTCACGGAAGGTCAGCCCAGAAGGCACATTTCTTTCATTGAAAAAATCCCGCGGCACACCTGACAATATCTCGCGGCACACCAGTGTGCCACGGCACAGTGGTTGAAAAACACTGCATTAGAGGGGACACTGGTTTTGACTGGATTACCTTTCATGTTGTTCAGCCACGTTCATCTTAAATATGATGTATGAAGCAGCTTCATGCCTGCAGAGTAACTGCTTGTGCTACTGGAAGCACGTGGAGAAAAGGGGGGAGAGAGAGCAAGAGATAATTTTTGCACCAAGTGGCAAAACAACGAACTCTTTCCTTTACTATTTACTTCATTTGTACCCCATCTTTGTTACCTAAATCACAAGTACACATGTAGCCCTTTAGCTAGTGTCCTTCAGCTAACAAGGAGAAAATGCATAAATTATATGAGGCTGAAGTCGCTTCCCAGCTCCAAGTTCCTTATTCATTCTTTATTCATGGCTTATTCGTAAATCAAAGCACAAATATTGAGGACAGTATAAAAGCTCTTAACCCCAGAATGAGGTTATCGTGCCTTAGCTATACTACATCTAGCCTGTCAGTCATAATTATTTTAAGTTATTTATTATTGTTTTGTGCAAAACCCTGTGCCATTTGGAAAGTTATTTTATTTAGTTACACTTTTGACGCTGCCTCTCTGATGTGGCTAAAATTTTGAAGAAAACAGTATGAAACATACAAAGTCAAATAATCTAACACTGATGTTTGCTGTGGTATCTGTAGGTTTATTGTCCCTGACCATAACTGTCCTTCTCCTTTGACAGTGCCTGGTCTGATGGCAGCTCCTATGGCAGCAGTAGCTTTTCTGTTATTGTCATCATGGTCTGCCAAGGCCACCTCCCTTCCTCTTGAAGGGGAGAGTCCCCTGAATGTTGGGGTGTATGATTTATGGTAGTACAAAAATGAGTTTTGGGGTTAAGAGCTTTTATACTGTCCTCAATGTGTGTGCTTCGACTTACGAATAACTCACGAATAAGTAATGAATAAGGAACTGGGAGTGGGTGTGAGAGTTCTGCTCAAAGTAGTCAAGGATCAGATCTTGGTTGGTAAACCACAGCTCTTTATTTCCAATTTCTACATTAGTACAGCTTCTCGGATTATTGTCAGAGATAACACAGATGATACAGGCAGGTCTATTATACCTTTCCAAGGAGTTTGAATTACCCATAGGTAGCCAATCACTACAGGGGAAAAACGGCGGGCAAAAGGGGCTCTGGCCGTTTGCTTCCCACAGGAAAGAAAGTGAGGTGTTAAGCTGTAAATTCCCTTCCCAACCAGACCCTTCAGATGTTACCAGTTCACATAACAATCAATGGCCTCGAGGCTTTTGCATGTGATAAGAGATGAGACGCATCCTCCCTTGAAGTCCCAGCCGGGGCCGATGGAATGCGGAGGCTGCAGTGTGAGAGGCCCATTGTTCCCATACATTGCAGGTGTCACTCTCCCGCTCTAGTAGTTACAAAACTCAGGCCTGGTTAGGCACTAAAACATGGCATCTACAAACAGATATCTGAAACATATTCATGGCAATAGGGTATAATATGACAGCATTGAAAATAAGACAGAATGCATAACTGTAAGACCTAGAAACACTTTGTCTGAATCAGCAGATTCTGACAGTGGGGAACCAACTTCAGCCTCCTATGCATTGTGGGGTTTTAATGAGCAAGACCTGAACCCTGTGTATACTGGTGTCAAGATACTGAACAAGACTTGAAAGAAATGAAAGGGAATAAGCTTCTTAAACAAGAAAATATATTTATTGAACTAACAGAAAGAGAACCAAGTTATCTTAAGAAATTACCTGCTACTAAGGGAGGAAATAAAAGGAGAGAATTGAAGACACATGAGCTTTTTTCCTGAACACTGGTGGCAGCTCCGGAGAGGGAAATTGACTGGACTGGACAAGTACAAAAGAAGGGTTGGAAAAGTAGAGAAACTAACCATACAGTTGAGGTAACAGGCTGGGAGCCAACACTGGCTGCAAACTGGATGGACTGAGGGATAACTTTTTATATACTTTTGCTAAAATTGAGGAGGGGAAAGGGTGTTGGCATTGGAATGTAGGAATAATGAAAAGTCTATCTTTCTTGAAATCAGCTGATTTGAAGTTTTTTTGTGTGTGTATTGTGGAGGAGAGTTTTCTTCTTTTGCATTAAAGGAAAACGAATCGAGAAGTGTTCTAGGGAGACAGAGAAGTTAGATAGGCATGTATTGGTGGCTAAGTATTTTATGAGATGGTGTAGGGGGAGAAATCCTCCTGTCCAGCCCTTAAGATAAGGATGAAATAGCTGAGGCTGACCTGTTGATCATTGTCTTGGTTATTCAGGTTGTTCATTGAGGCCAAATTATTAAGTCGCTGTACCTCTTGGCAGCAACCCAGGGAAGGGGAGGGCAGAGATGGTGACATACTACTGGAGGAAGGCATAAAATCCCACCTAATGGGGAATTTGGGGAAGAAAGGAATGACTTCTATTGCAGGTTCCAAGCAGGGCTCCATTTCATTTGTTTACTTGACAGCCATTTGCCAGAGGGCGGTGTGAGAGTATCCTGCTGGAGATCTGGGTAGAACATCACAGAGAGATAGACGATACAAGGCACTGCCATTTCTGGTTGCTTGGACAATTCTCTTGGGTCCAGGCTCAAAACTTAGTGGTGCTCGAAGCAGCTTTTGTTGAGAAAAACTGACCTGACTAGCAATCCAAAAGTTCCATTTTTAAGCCTCTTTGGTATGCATTTCTGATCATGTGTTCCTTTGACTGATGTTACAACCAAGAAAAAGGTTGCTAAAATGACTGATTTAAATCTTTTACAATAAATGGTCTAATTTTGTTGATCAGTTATAGAGCAAGGATGTTTGTACTATTAGGAGACACCTGAAACTCCTTCCAATCAAAGTTTTATTCAAAATGTAAGGTTTTGTGTGTACACTTACACTTTGAATAAAACTTGGTTGGTCTTAAAGGTGCCTCTGGACTCTGGACTTTGTTCTGCTGCTTCAGACCAACACAGCTGCCCACCTGAATTTTCCTCCTAATTACTGATGTTAAATTTCCTTCTTTCGCAGACAGGTTTCCTTTCTGTCCGTTGTGCAAATTTTGTGGGAATGACTTTAGCCCACCATTCTGGAATCTTTAGGTCAGAAAGGTTCCACATTTTATTGTTCAGAGATATTTATGTATGTGTGGTGTTCATTTAGGTCATTTAAGAGTGCAACCCTCTGTTTAAAATTGCATTGCAAACCACAGCCTTTTCTGATTTTTTTCACAGCATAGCAAAATGACATGACTTCGCATGTGAGGTCCTTAAAAATGGCCAGTGTCACTTCTGTTTATTTGAGGGGGTTTAAGAGAAAAGAACAGAGATCCCAAGGGTCATTTTACACCTCCCCTCTAAAGTAGTTTGACTGCTGTCTTTTCCTGTGCTGAATTCACAGTGATGTGAAATTTCACTCCAGGGGGTCTAAGTGCCCTAATAACAGCAATTGTTTAAAGCAGAATCAAGCTGGTTGAATACTAGCTTGACCACAGGAGGGCAATTAGTAGATGTGGACATTTCAGTAGCAGCACGGTTTCACACCGCACAGAAGTGTGGGCAGGTTTTTTTGGAACTAGAATGATTCCAGCGGGAAAGTCAGATGTAAAAACAGCCTAAGAATGCTACAATTAAGGAGGACACACCCTGATTAACTGTGATAGCCATGTAGAAGAGTAAGTGAAGCTTTCTAAACTCCTGTATGACATGCTGGTCATACCTTTCCTTGCATCTGATCCTCTAAGAGACCAAGACATATAATAATGTGTAATTATCATAAAAATAATTTTTAAAAAGAGTCCCATACTGCTGGTTGGGTGGCTGTCTAAATATGTATTTATTTATATCTTTTATTTACAAAATTTATACCCCACCTTTCCGCCTCTACAAGAACCACAGAGAAAGCTAACAATTTAAAACATACATTATAACATTAAATTTTAAGACCATTAAAATCAACACCCCTTGCAAACACACATCATTAAAACAATTAAAAACAGAGCTAAAATGCTTCCAAAATAAAAAAAAAAACATTGATTAGGAGGGAGGGATCATTTAGGGAATGCCAAGCAAAACAAAAAAGTCTTTAACCACTGGTAGGAGAAGGCAGCAGAAGGGGGACAGATGAATCTCCCTGTGGAGAGAGCTCCATAGCTTTGGTGCCATGGCAAAGAAGGCCCTCTCCCTGGATGCCGCTTACCTAATTTCAGAAGGCAGGGCACCCAAAGCAAGGCCTCCAAAGATGCTCATAGTTGTTGGGCAGATTCATAAGGGATTAGGCAGTCCTTCAGATATGTTAGTCCCAAACCATATAAGAATTTGAGGCTGATTTTACACGTGCATTTTTGTAACAGCTTCATTCCAGCGCTCCCTGCACCAGTAACACATTGGTGTCAAAGCTGTTGTAGGGGAATGCCCACATCTGATTGAACTGGAGTGAAAGGGGTCATTCTTTTGAAGTGCTGTTAAGAACAGGATTTGTTTACAGAGGTGTGAAGCCAGCTTGAGAGCTAGAGGGCAATTAGCAGATATGGACAGTTGAGAAGGAATGCAGATTCACACTTGAAAGAGATGTGGGCGAGTTTTTTTGGAAGTAGAATGATTCCAGCAGGAAAGGCAAATGTAAAACCAGCCTGAAAGTCAGCAGCGGCACCTTGAATTATGCCCAGAAACAAATATAATTTTGGATAGAGAACAATCTGGGAATTTTCTGAATGGGATTATACAAAATCATATGATAAATATAAAAACCATTAATTTTAAAATAGATTTTAAAATGTTTAATTACTTTTTGCACATTCAAGTATTTTAGGTAAAGAATTAAGGCAGATTTTTTTTCTAGGTCTCTACCTATCATATTTTGCAGGAGGAGGCCTTTCGTATGCCCTTTTGGAGTTCACACTGCTGATATGTTTATTTTAAGAAGTCTGTCATGCACCAATTGTGAACCATGTTGACATTTTTGTAGCTGACAGCTCTGATTTTTCTGGTAATGTGATTCCTCTCCATAGAGGAAGAAGAATTCTGGCAGTAACATATTATATGGAAGCTAAATATGTCATTCTTGGAATTTATATTCAAAGCCACATTCTCCCAGGAGAACACTGGTGCATATGTTGATTTTCAGTTACTGCTCGATGTTTTTGCAAAGAAAGCTTTGACTTCAACATGACGCAATTGAGTCCACTTTTCCTTTCTCCCCCTTTTTGATGGTAGTGGGTGGTAGATGGCATTTACACTTCTATATGACTGTCCAACATTTACACTCAGATGAATCAAATAAAAATTCTGTTCAGTACATTATACTCAATTTGGTTGGGGTATATAAATTCTTCTTGATACACATGCATACCCTTTAATCTGCATACAGAGCAAAGACCTGTGGTTAAATACGTTCAAGTCCCATTGATATCAAGGAGAGAGATTTCAGGAGTTGCAGCCATTGCATCCTCAGTTCCACATAGATCCACAGCTGGAAAGCAAGTAGGACAGATAATGCCAAATTTAGAATTGAGCATGCAAAGAAGGAGCTCAGCTTCAGTGGGACACTTAATTGAAGAAATGGGATGTATGTCAGCAAGGAAAATGAAGGAACAATCAATATGTGAGTCAGTTTACTCTTCTACAAATGATTTTATTATATATTCTCAACATGCTAGGAAGATGTTGTTGTTCAGTTGCACAGTCAGGTCTGACTTCATGACCCCATGGACCACACCACGCCAGGCCCTCCTGTCTTCCGCCATCCTTCGGAGTGTGCTCAACTTCATGTTCGTTGCATTGATAACACTATCTAACCATCTCATCATTTGCCATCCCCTTCTTCTTTTACCTTCAGTCTTTCCCAGCATCAGTGTCTTCTCCAGTGAATGCTCCCTTCTCATTTGGTGGTCAAAGTATTGGAGCTTCAGCTTCAGTATCTGGCCTTCCAGGGAACAATCAGGGTTGATTTCTTTTAGGATTGACTGATTTTATCTCCTTGCAGTCCAAGGGACTCTCAAAAGTCTTCTGCTTGGAAGATATTTAATTAATACTGGCACTTCTGAGCATTGTGTAAATTAAAAGTGTGCAGAAGAAAATGTTATCTGAGATTGTCTTCACATGTGATGAAACACCACCAGTCATTTGTGTTTCTTGATGGCAGCAATCCTCAGTTGTATCTGAAGGGGAACTCACAATCTTCTCCACCCACTTTTTGGAAATGGGATTCTTTAACAAACAACTTTTTAATAACCTTCCATATTACAAATCCGTTTGATAGCCAAAGCTTTGAATTGTTAACAGTAATCAGACAAGTGTTTCTCATTGCCAGAAAACCAAAAAATCTACACGTATCTTCATTTTGATTTAATATTTGAGTAACAAGACAGCTCTGTACTGTATCACGGAAAGCTAACTTGCGTACTCGGTTACATAGACAGTATTCCAGGGATCAGCTGCATCTTTTGCCATAAAATAATCAGGCACCATAATAAAGTTGGTACCATGTATTGAGAAGTAAAGGGCTACTTTAAAAAAAATCCAAAAAAGCATGCTCCGGTAAACTGTGAAATATCTTCACCATTTACCACATGAATTTCCTTTTCCTTTCCTTACACGTAAACTTTGAACAAACGGTTGAGTAAAATTTGGTAACATCACCCGAGGCATACAAAACTGATCTGATAGCAGCAGAATCCAGATTCAGAATTTGCATTCAGAATTAGGACATTTCAGATTCTGAATTTAGAAAATCCAGAATTTCCAAATATTGGAAACAAAATTAAAATCAACAGATATAGCCATTTCCCACTTTAAAAAAATCATAAAAAGGCAAAGCACTTTCTACAAGATTTCCCTCAGCCCTTTGACTCTGTCCCACTGTCTATGCCAGCCTCTAAGAGTTGAGAAGATGTGGCAAGCACACACAGCAACATCAATGCCAGGCATTAGGAAAACAGTACTAATGAGGAAGAAACTCTGAACAGTGCAAATGCCACCAGGGTAGCATTTGGCATGACACAGGGCGCGATCATACGCACCCATTAACCATGCATGAGGGACGATTCACCAGTGGATCACACCAGCACATCTGGAAGGTGTCCCACAGTCATTGGCAAGCTGGGGCAAACTGATTTGATCTGCCGGAGAAGCGAGGTAAAAAGCGACTAGGGAAACTCCGATATCAAACAGGTTGCTGAGGCCCACAGCCGGACTTTCCCCGTGTGATCGCTCCTGCGCGGAAGTGTGGCATTGGGGATAGCCTGATAACACTCTATCCTGACACCACACTGTTGTTTTCCCCCCCTCCTTTTCCTTGCACGCATCACTGAAAGCCCTTAGGGGGGAGAAGCGATTCATCAATCCCTCGTTTAAGAGCCTCGGAAATGAACCACAAAAAAAAACACAACGCCCCCTTGGTTGTGTTTGATCATGCAGTGGAGATTTGCGCCAGCAGGTCCACAGACCTGTGTGATCATGCAGCTGCGGGGCAAATTGGTCTGGGGCAAAATAGCCTCACTTTCCTTCCAGATTATCTCGCTCGTGTGGCCATGGCCATAGTGTAGCAGAGGACAGCTGGTGCTGAGGAGTGAGCAAATATCCTGGGTCTTATCCTGGTTTTAAGTCTGGCAGGCAGACTTAAAACAGCAGAGTGGGCAAGTGGGAACTACCCAAACAGCATTGGGCATAGCACAGTTAAGTGAATTAACACAGTCCTGGAGTAGCAATTGGAAGGGGCAGTAGGATGAGGTAACAGACTGAAGCATAGCATACCCTGTACTGTGGACTGGAGTATGCCATTCTCTCTTAACTCGAAAGGTGCCTCAGGGAAGCCCATGCACCAACTTCCTCTGCTATGTCCATGTTTCATACTGTTGGCAGATTCTTCCAAATAAACAACAGTAACTGATTGTGCTACAGCAAAATAAAGACCCCCCCCCCAACACATATAAAATCTGTTATCTAAATCTATCAATCTATATGAGCCTAACATACCTTATCCTTATGCCTGCTGATGTATCCCAAAAGGTGCCTAAACTGAGTGTAACATTTCCCTATTAATATATGGTCTAGTTCAGGGGTGTCTTTTTTTTTTTTTTTGGAAATTTTTTTATTGCATTTTTTACCCGACACCTACACTAAAAAAACTACATACTATCATACCCTAAGGTATACAGAAAATGCGTTCGTAATGCTAATAACACTAACATCATTAGTTACTGAAAAGCTAAATTATTTCTTGGCATACATTGTTAATTCATTCTTGCTGTTTACAAACAAAAATTTAACGTTAGACCTTTGAACCACATACAGCAGAGGGAACAATCTAAATAATAAATTTTAAGATTGCAAGGCTTGGTGTGTTATTACAGCAAACAAAAAACAGTTATAAAACTATTTCTCCTTTGATTCTCTTCCTTTCTTCTTATCTTTCTTCTTTCTAGGGGCGGCCGCCCCTTTCTTAGAGTCCGAGTCTTCTCCATCTTCAATTTCTGAGCTTTCAAATCCATACATACTCTCCTGCTCTGCCAGTGAATCGTCTGGTTCAGTCTCTGTTTTCTTCTTCTTGTGCTTTTCCAAAAACAATCTTGCTTGTTCGATGGAGTCAATTTTAAATTTCTTATCTTTGTAGCTGAACATCAGTCCCTCCGGGATATCCCATCTGTAAGAAATAGTCTCTGACTGCAACCATAAACCCAAACTCCTATAAGCTTTCCTTCTCTTTCTTATTTCAAATGGAATGTCTTTTAAAACTTTAATTTCTTTTATTTTTTATTTATTTATTTATTTTGCAATTTATATCCCGCCCTCCCCGCAAGCGGGCTCAGGGCGGCTTACATGGGCCAATGGCCAATCAAAACATTAAAACCAAAACATTAAAACATTAAAAATTCTTCTTCCTGTATCTTCAGAACAGTTCCATTCATGGCTTTTAACACCACGTCCCTGGTTGATCTTTTTGAGAATCTCACCACAATTTCACCTGGCAGTTTCTTCTTTTTAACATATTCTGGATATGCCCTGTAGGTCATATCCATATCGCTTTGAATTGTCGCTGCTTGCCATCCTGTCACAGGTGCCAATGCTTCACAATATTTTCTTAAGATTCTCTCTTTTTGACTCAGGAACGTTCTGAAATCTCAAGAAGTAGTTTGATCGGTCCATTTGAAGCTTTAATACGTTGTCACTTTGAAGAGATTTTTCTTTTTCAATTTTCTGCAGTCTTGAATCATTTTTTTCAACCGCTGTTTTGACATCCAGGAGGTCCTGTTGGAGCCTTTCCTGTTTTCTGTTTGACTCTCTCATTTCAGTTTGCATCGTCTCCAGTTTAGTGTTGATTGAAGCCAGTTGGTCCACTAGGGGTCGCAGTGCCGCCATCAATGCCGCATTCAGCTCAGTTCCACCTTTTGAAGTAGGAAGCGAACTTCCGAGTCTTGGAGAAGCTCTCCCCACCATTTCTTCCTGCAGTTGCCGACTGTTTACAGTTAGATAAGAGATCTCAAAGGGGACATTCTCGATTTGTCACACCGATGCCTTTCGCAAGCTCTTCCTCTGCTCCATGCGATCCAACACTCCAATGCATTTAAAACGCCTCCAAAACAGCAACAGGACTGTGGGAAAGTCTCCGAGTAAGTTACGAGGGAGGGGGTGGGGGGGATCCTATCCTCCTAGCCCACCCCTTAATGCTTCATATCAAAAGATCAGGAGACTCATGATTCAGCCATTGCTTATCTGGTAGACCCTCACCTCTCCACTCTACATTTTCTGCAGCTTCACGGCAGCACTTCCAGTAGCCTGAGGGCTTCCTCGAGCAGGCGAACCTCTAGGGGTAAAAAGGAGTCTCAATCCTGTGATCGCCGCCACAGGGAGAGGCTACCTTCAAGCAACCCAGGCAGGGACCCTTTTTTAGGCTCCCTGGGGGTCTGGCACCAGTGCGGAACCCCTTCAACCTGCCAAGAGCGGGTCGCCTCTCCTGCAGTTGCAGAGAGAAGCGCCTGCCATTAAAGCGCCTGAAACTGAAACCTAGTTCAGGGGTGTCAAACTCATTTGTTATGAGGGCCGGATCTGACATAAATAAGACTTCGCTGGGCCGGGCTGTGTGTGTCATAAAATGTAACGCCAGGTAGTAGAGATATAAACTTTATAAAGGGTACAAAACAAAGGGGTTTTTTTTAACTTAAAATAAAAAAAATACTTAAAACATTAGCACTCTTGCAATATTTTGTTTATTAACAGTCTCTGATAACTGACACCTCTTGCTCTGAATTATTGCATCAAAATGTCTGTGCTGTTGCCATCTTGAGTATGTTGTTCAAGTGTGTATCTGTAAGCTGCAAACCTACTTTTGATTTATTGACATTCACCACAGAAATCTCATGCTCAGAGTTCAGAGTCTAGGACCCAGGGGAAAACATGAAATGGCTGAGCAATTCAGAGAGTCTGGCGAAGCAAGCTATGATGCAGCAGCAGCAACAGAACTGGAAGCAGGAGATAGCCAGTTCCAGGGTGGGTCTGATAGAAGCCCTCTGGGGGCCTGTTTTGTCCCCCGGGCCACATGTTTGACATCCCTGGTCTAGTTAATATACACTGAGGGGCAGAAAGAGACTCAAATGTAGAGAAGGACACAGAGAAGACAGTTGCAGCATGCAGAGCAAATGGCCAGAGGATTTAAGGATGAAGAGAATTATTTGTAATATAAACAAGGAATAATCTAGGCCAGATTATTTATTTATTTTAAGCATTTATTAGCTGCCTTTCTTCCTTATAGAGCAGTGTTCTGATTGAATTACCTGGTTGGCAGATCAGTCAGGGTCTGTTTGGTAAAGGCCAGGAGATGTCTTAATGATTCTTCATGGGCTTATGACTGGCTACAAGGAAGACTGCATTGTGAGGGGAATCTTGGGAGCTTTGTTTATTTGTCCTGGAAACCTAGGCCATTGATCATGAGCACAGGTATGAGTTACTCTGGAAGGTCAAACAAAGGAACCTAGATGAAGATTCTGGAGAATTCAGGCGGTCAGGGTAGTTCCTTTTGAGAGGGCTTTTCTGCCTTAATCAAGAGACCCAGTTCTTAATATCAAACCCACACCTCTGACATCTAAAGCCCACAGGATCTTGGGGTGCCCCTGACGTGGGTCTCAGTGTGGAGGTCAAGGGCACCCTAGGAGGGGCAACAGATGAACCTATAAGTGCTACTGACCAGACTTAATTGTGCAAAGGTCCTCTCTCTAGTACCTCAGATTCACAAATTATTAGTCCTGGTTCTATGACAAATCTCTTTTAAAAGTTGTTTGCTTTACCTTTCAGATAAATCATCAACAGACCACAAAATAAATTAATTTTGGCTGGTTTTCAATTTCTTTCTCCATTGTTCCACAAACTTGCTGTCTCAAGGTAAGAGTTCTAGCTTAATCCAAACCCCAAGCCTTAAAGATAAAAATCAGTACATTGAATTTTGCTCAGAAACAAATGGGCAACTGCTGAAGATTTTGAAATCGTACAATACCTGTTAGTAGTGTCGCAAAGAGAAACATCAGGGGTCCATTGGGGCTGGAGCGAGGCGGAGCAAAGCTCCGCCAGCTCAGGACTGGCCAGTAGGGCAGCCACGGGATGAATCAGATTCTCTAATCTGATTCAGCTCGCTGCCGAATTGCTGCTGAAATTTGGTGGCAACTTTAAAAGCCACTGGAGGGGAGGTGGTTTGAGGGAGAGGCTCCAAACTTGCAGGGTAGCTGCTGGGGCCTCTCCTTGAAATAATCACCAAGTTTCAAGAAGATTGGACCAGGGGGTCCAATTCTACAGGCCCCCAAACAGGTTGACCCCATTCCCTCCATTGTTCTCTATGGTAGGAAAAAAGTTGACATTTTTTCCCACTATAGAGAACAATGGAGGGGATGGGACAATCTGTTTGGGGGCACGTAGAATTGGACCCCGTGGTCCAATCTTCTTGAAACTTAGTGGGTATTTCGAGGAGAGGCCCCAGCAGCTACCCTGCAAGTTTGGAGCCTCTCCCTCAAACCCCCTTTCCTCCAGCCCCTCATATATCCTATGAGTTTTTGCCATTGATTTCAATGGCCCATAGGATATAATGGGGCTGAAACTGACATTCCCTTTCTGACACACTTCTGGTGATGTCAGGGGGCGTGGCATATGCTAATGAGTTATGCTAATGAGTTATGCTAATGAGCTCCTGCACCTCTTTTTCTACGAAAGGAGCCCTGAGAAACATTTTATATCACAATAAGCATGCAATGAATCAAAAGAATAATAAAACTATTATGAATCAAAAGCTAACAAACCATTGTAAATAGTTTGCTTCCTTTGCAATTAGAGAGTTGCTGTGTGAGATGTAGATTTCAGTCCTGTCTCTTCAACTTTTTGTTCCTGCTGCCATTATTTTTGTTGACATTTTCTCTTGGCAAGGTTCAACCCATTCCTGCCTGAATCCCACTTCTACCCCTTTTTTCAAGCCGAGCTACTGAGGAGAAAACAATAATGTGCCCTCTAAAGATACAAACCATAAGCCACTGTTTAAAAAAGGCTGGGTAAACAAACATTTTTTTATTCAATGTCTCTTTCCCTTCCCACTTCCTTGCAAAAAAGCTCCTTCCTGGCTCAAGTTCTAGTTTCCCCAGTATGTGCCCCTCATATCAAGTGAACTGTGGGTAACTGTGTGATGTCCTAACAATGCCCATTGATTGCACTCCTCACCAGAGGATCTCTGGACAGCCTGAACCTAGGCATCTTCTGTTGCTTCTCCACTGCTATTGAGCAGTCTCCTGGAGGGGGTGAGGCAAGCACCTACCCATGCATGGGGGACTTCCAGTGATGCTGTAAGACAGAATTATTTAAAAGATTTTATGAAGCAGCTTGAATAGGCTTGGACTCAACTGCTTTAATTACCTGTTTTTAATTATGAGTTTTAATTAATTTAATAGACACTACAGGGCTCCTTCAGGCTGCATCAAAATTGATTTACATTGCTGTGGAGAGCACTGTGTTACCTTTGTGTCTGTCAGGTTCCCTTGTTTGCTTATGCACATGGTGACATCATGGACGGGAGCCAGTATTGTATAAAATGACATCTTCGCTGTAGACCTAATGAAAGGGTGCCATCAACATGCCACTCTGGGTTTGGTAAGTATCAGCAGTGTTGCCATCTTCAGTGGCTATAGCAGTATTAGCAGGGTTTTGGCAGTGTAGAACCCAATAATCATTCTGATAATCTCACTGCTTTCACGGGAGGGTGAAATTGGACCACTGCCATTATTGTTCCTTTTAGAGCATTATCATCACACATTCCACTGATAACAAAAAAACTGCCAAATCTCATTCTCATTATTTAAAAGAAATATTATCCTTAGCTGGTATTTGAAATTTTGGAATAGATTCCTTTTAGCTGTTGTTTTCTCAAGAAGGATATTTTCACAAAAAAAACAGACAGAACTATCATGCATTCTAACACCTAAACAGTGCCTTCTCTGGCAACATATGAACACAGTCTCCCTCCTGAGACAAACGTAGGAATCTGCATAATATATCAACTAAATCTCAGTAAGGCTACATTCTTACTTTACTTGAAAGCTAGCTCCAAAGAAATGTGGAATTTTCTTGGAAGTAGGAAAAGAACTGGGCTGCACATCTAAGTACCACTTATTCCATTTTGCATAGTTACCCATATCATTGGGATTAAATCTTGTTTCATATGGTATGCTTGATTAAAATGGAGCGATCAGGGGGCTCAGATCAGGCCCGTAGCCAGGATTTCTTAAATTGAGGGGCCATGTAAAAAGTCAGGGGGCACTGAAATAAAAATAAAATAAAAAACCCATGTTGGCTGGCTGGCCCCTGGCCCAGCTGGTCTTCCCATATGGTGGCTGGAAGGGAAGGGCGCGGCAGGCTCCAGCAGGACAAAGCAGTGCTTCTCCCCCCCCCCCCCCCCCGCCATGACCACCTATGCAGAGAGCCAAGCACAACTACAGGACCTCTGGGCATAAGGCACCCACCCTCCTCACCATGGTCCAAGAAGCAGCAAAGAAGTCATAAGTCCAGAGAAAGGTGCAGCACAGGGGGAAGGAAAGAAGCGGTGCTTGCAGCAGCACAGGGAAAGTTTGTGGCTGCCCCAGTATCTTGCCAGAGAGTCAGGGGGCCTGGCCTGAAAGGAAGTTGTGGGACCCTGGTAGGAAGTTGGGGGGTCGGGCCCTGAAATGCCCCACTGTAGTTAGGGGCCTGGCTCAGATTCCAGATAAATTTTTGCATACATTCAGTAAAGACAATGTAAGACACTTCCTCATTTGGAAGGTTCCCCCCCACCCCCGCTGCACCCCCACACTGCATATTTCTCAGTGGGTATCCCATAATATATGGTTTGCAAGAACAACTGGCTTAATAGATGAAATTGACATACAAAATAGTATTTTAAAATAGAAGCACAAATGCCTCTTTTCTCAGTAACAGTCTGGTTAGGGAACTGCTTACTCATGGATGATACTTTATCCAAATAATCTAGCATTAATTGCCTTTTCCAAAATTGTGATGGGTACTAATTTATATAAAAATGTAATCTAAAATCCTATGAATTTGGTCATGAACCGTAATAAATACTAATAAGATACAAAAATGAAAACCAAGGCAAAATGTTTGTTGTAACTTTCTCCAAAATATCTTGAGAACCGACCTCTTTTTAAGACTGCCATTTCCAGAGAACAAATTTGTTTTAAACATCTTCAGTGATAACAATGATAACAGTGATAACAGTGATAAATACCTAAGTATCTAATCGGTCCTTGGCAAAATTAATTTTCAAAAGAAGAAGAAGAAGAGATTGGATTTATACCCCAACCTTCACTACCCAAGGGAGTCTCAGAGCGGCTTACAAATTCCTTTCCCTTCCCCTCCCCACAACAGACACCCTGTGAGGTAGGTGGGGCTGAGAGCTCTTTCCCAAGCAGTCCTTGAGAGAACAGCTGGTACAGAGCTATGGCTTGCCCAAGGTCATCCAGCAGGTGCAAGTGGAGGAGTGGGGAATCAAACCCTTTTCTCCCAGATTAGAGTCCGCGCACTTAACCACTACACCAAACTGGCCAATTTTTTTGTAGACTGATGCCAAAAATCTCTGCTATGTTGATTTATAAACCAAACACTGTCCAGAAATGTCAGTTCATTTCATGTGTTCAGACAGCTGTTTCTGACTTTATGTACCTCATTATTTGCATTAGGCAAGATTGCATTGTATTGTCTCTAACACAATGTGGAATTTCAGACAGCCTATGTATTCCGGTTCAGGTACTGTTCACTAACTGTTTTTTTCTGTCATTTCAGACAGAACCATTTTAGTAACTGTTCCCTGTCAGAATATATTTGCCTTTTCATACGATCCCATTTCTGTTGCATCTGGGAAGCGTACCTGAGCCGTTTTTACTGCAAACTGCTTCCAAGCAGTCTGCAGTTCCTTCTAGCACTTCTGAAGCATTACGGTGAGCTGTGTAAAATGCCCCATAGCACTTCCTAAACGGACAAGGTTTTTCACGCCCTTTTCTGCCCGCATGGGCAATCTCTGTAATTTTTTTGTAACATTCTTTTAAAAGCACTATGGTGCTGAAACACGATGGCAAATCAGTGCAATAGCAACCTCATTGGAGTGCCTGGGGTAATTCCAGGTGGAATTTCACATTACCCTTTTAAAAATGTTACTGTACCATCAGGGAATTCCAGTGAGGTTGCTATTGTGCTGATTTGCCATTGTGTTTCAGCACCATAGCACTCTTTAAAAGAATATAATTTTTTTTTACAGAGATTGCCCGCACGGGCAAAAAGGGGTGGGAAAAGAAAGTGGCACAGTCTGAAATGCCAAATGGGTCCTGGGAGGAAAGGGCTGTGTGAAATGGCCGTCCCTGTACCAGTTTATTTCCTGATGGTACAGTAATGTTTTTAAAAGGGTAACGTGAAATTCCACAGTATTTCTTGGATGTCTGAAAAGATATGTGTTCATGGAAAGATAATATCTTGAGGTAAGTGGAGCCTCCTCCCTTAGTCTTCCCAAGCCAAAACCTAAGTAAGCTGAATGTTCCCTCTCTGCTCTGAACAGGCCTTGAGAAAGTGACTATATCCTTGGTGCCCCATCAACTAAATTTGAGAAGGGAGCTCAGGACGTTTTGACAATTTGGTCTAATAATAGTTCCATGAGTATGGCTTAAGAAAACATCAGAGATTTCCTATTCTATAGCTATTCTTTAGTTTTTAATATTCCAGCCCACAGATTGTTGCTGGCAGCTATGCATGAGAATCTCCACATGCTGGCCAGCAGAACAGTTTATTGGGATTAGGTGAGGGGGATGGTGAAGTAAAGTATGTTCAGAAGGAGAACCCAAGTTCAGAAAGCTTGAGAAACATTGCTCTAACAGCTATTTAGCTGCATTGCCAAGGCAAACATAAGAGCCTGTAATAAAAGAGGTTCTCAAAAAAGAATAATTTGTTACAACTTTTGCCAGAGGGAATTCATAGAAGAGATCTGCCCAGTGCTTAAACTCTGTACACGTATCTACAAATATATCTCAAGGTTTATCTTAGAAAGTAATCTGAAATCCCTTCTATAGGACACATCTTTTAGTTACCCAGCTTCTCTTTTTAAATATCCTTTAAAGACCTGCAAAGCCAATTGTGTTCAGCATCTGGCAAATGTTGGAGAACATTTTATCATAACCCTGATGCTGACTGGAAATGAAGGGAAGCAAGTGCTTGTTAAAATTGTCTTTATATGGGCAAATGCAATAGAAGTGTGTTTTCTAGTGTGGTCACATGCACATTGTACTAAATTTCCATGAAGTACATGGAGGTCTCCAACTTGTCCTTCTCCTCAGCTCTGTTGCCTTCCATAGAAGTCCCATACGAGTTCACTACCTTTAACTGTCAAATTCCAACTGCTTAGAATATCTTTGTGCTCCAGTCTGATTCCTCTTGCAGGCACCTTTATTTGCTTTATTTGATTTTCAGCTCACTAAGAAAACCTGTAACATATTATACGCTGAATATTTCTTCACAAAAGAAACCAACTGTTCTGTGCATGCCTTGGAACAGTAAATTGGTATAGTGTAGTGCAGTTTGGTGTAGTGGTTAAGTGTGCAGACTCTAATCTGGGAGAACCAGGTTTGATTCTCCACTCTTCCACTTGCACCTGCTGGATGATGTTGGGCAAGCCATAGCTCTGGCACAGCTGTTCTTGAAAAAGAGCATTTTCTGTCAGAGCTCTCTCAGCCCCACCTACCTCACAGGGTGTCTGTTATGGGGAGGGGAAGGGAAAGGCATTTGTAAACTACTCTGAGACTCCCTTGGGTAGTGAAGGGAGGGGTCTAAATCCAATCTCTTCTTCTTCTTCTAAATGTGTGTCTAAAATACCATCAAGTCACAGCCAAGTTATGGTGACCTGATAGGGTTTTCAAGGCAAGAGACATTCAGAATTGGTTTGCCTTTGCCTGCCTCTGTATATCACCTCTGGACTTCGTGGGTGGTCTCCTTTCCAAATACTGACCAGGCCTGACCCTGCTTAGTTTCCACGTTCTGATGAGATTGGCCTGCCTGCGCTATCCAGGTCAGGGCAGACAAGTGAATACCAGGCAAAAATCTGCTTAGAACTTTCCTGTTGATTTCCTTTCTATTATTTATTTACTAGGAATAAGGCCCATTGTGGAAATAAATACAACGGGCTCTAGAAAGAAGCTCTGGAAGAGTTCCAAGGCCTTGGGCACTCAGTGTCAATTTGCTGTGACAGCCTCAGCAGGGTATAAGGAAACAGAGTCCACCAGTTTCTCCAGGGGAAGATCTCTGCCTTCTGAAGTGTAGTTGTAGTTCAGCGTGGTCTCCATTCGTCCCCTGGAGATTGGCAACAATGGTTCCCCATGAGGGACTGGTTGGCTTGGAGGGTGGAGTCTATGGCATTGTACCTGTCTGAGGTCCCACCCCTCCTCCAACGTCACCATCTCCAGGCTCCATCCCTCAAGTCTCCAGGAATTTTCCACCTGGAGTTGGCAACCCTATCTGCTCCCCAGCCAATCACCAACTTCACTCTTCAACTTTCTGTCTCTCCCCGCCCCCCTGCAGCCTCCACCATGCTTTGAAGCCCTGGAGCACTTGGAATTCTGAGTGATCTCCAGCCCTCACCTGGAGATTGGCAACTCTTCTCCTCTGCCCACTGCTGGGTGGGTCTAACTGTCCCCTCAGTGGCCTGCTTCTGTCAGTAAAAAGACAATGGACTTTCAGCATAACCCCCTCCCCTGCCCACTGCCAGCTTGGCAACCTAGCTTGCTCCGATTAGGGAAATACCTGGAGATTTTTTTTGGGGGGGTGGATCCTGTGGAGGGCAGCATTTGGGGTGTGTGTGGAAGGACTCAGCAGGGTATAATGCCATAGTGTCTATCCTCCAAAGCAGCCATTTTCTGCAGGGGAAATGATCTCTGTCATCTGGAAATCAAATGTAACAGCAAGAGATCTACAGGTCCCACCTGGAGATTGGCAACCCTAGGGGGAAAGTCAGCTGCACAGCAGGGTGTTGAGGAGAATGGTTTGATGGTCACTGGCCCACCTCGTTACCAGCCAGCCAGCCAGCCATGGTGGAGCTAAACTGGGCTGCGGTCAGACGTGCATTTTAATCCGTTGCCCCGCCTCTAATTGATCCAGAGTATTTTATTACAGAGAATACTGATCAGACTCACCCCTTTTAGCACTCTTCAAAATGCTTTTGTACCATTCTTGAGCGATCAGACGCATATCAGACCCTGCAGCCAAGAAATGTTGTTGTCAGCCATTTTTAAAAATAATTTTTCCCTCAAGCATGCCCAGAAGCACTGCTATGCCTTCTGGGATATGTAGTTCATGGGGCCGTTGGCCATTTAAAAAAAAGTTTACTCTCTAGGTACCCCTTCCCCAAATCACAGGAAAAAGCTGAAGTACAGGGGTGTTTTTATTTGAAAGTTTCTATGCAGAAAACAATGTTTAGAGCAGCCCCTGTGGGAGAGGGGGAGAGAGAGAGTGATGTGAATAAGCAGTTGTGTGGACTTTGCTAACTACTGAAAAAAATGGCGGCAGGAAAAAAAAGAGCCCTGTCAGAGCTGCCTGATTGACTGGGTGATCAGACAACAGGAAATCCGGTTTGAAACCAGCTCAGGCCAAAAAGACTGGACTTTAACAGGTATCAAATAAACATGCAGTAAAGGGGGGGACGGGACGGGACACAGACAACTGGGACATGACAGACAGATATTGCTGTCTGATCGTGCACTTTAAATTCATCAGGGAACAGCAATGGCAATGGATCAAACTGGACTTCTGATCACAGCCTGGGAGAAAAAGCCATTTCTTAGGGTTGCCATCCTCCAGGTGGGGCCTGGGGATCTCCTGCTTTTACAACTGATCTCCAGCTGACAGAGATCAGCTCCCCTGGAGAAAATGGCTGCTTTGAAGGGTGGACTCTATGGCATTGTACTATGCTGAGGCCCCTCCCCAAACCCCACCTTCTCCTGGCTCCACCCCCAAAGTCCCCAGGTATTTTCCAACCCAGACCTGGCAACCCTACCATTTCTACAGTTTATTCTGACTGGAAAGTCAGTGGGTAGGGGAGGGTATTATGCTGAAAGTCCATTGTCTTTTCACTGTCAGAAGCAGGCCACTGAGGGGACAGCTAGACCCACCTGGCAGTGGGCGGAGGAGAAGAGTGGACCCAGCACCCAGTCGGTCCTTCCCCTTCGCTGGCTTCCTCCAGACTGAGGCCGAGACACTGGCTGGTGGCTCTGTGGGTGGGACTGAGACAAAGCAGGGAGAGAACGCAGCCAGTGGCCAGGGACCCCCTTTTGAGTGGCAATCCTTCCAGCCAACTGATTTTGGTGCCCCATGGAATCTTGCCACTTGAAAATGGCTTTATTATATAGGAAAGATTAGGTTTCTGTCCTACCTTTCTATGCAGAGAAACAGCAACAACAGCCTCTTTACAGACATAATCATTGTATTTCTTGCAGTATAACTCTGCTACATAGAACAATGGTATGATACATATTTGAAAAATACAAGTGAGACACACACAAAGAATCATGGGGGAAATCCTATCCTGCCCACTGGTCCTTCTTCTCAGACTATCCGTGCCTTCTGCCTTCTGCCTTACTCACAGGTCCATTTCCCTGTTCTACCCTTCTCAGTTCCCTATATGCCACTTTAATTCCAGTCCTTCCTTCCCTCTCAGCATCATCCCTTTTCCAGCTGTCTTCCCTATTTCCAGCTCACATTTCCCCCTTTTGGTCCATTTTTCCTTCCATCCTCCTACTCTAGCTTCATTCCACCCATCCTTCTTGCCTTTCCTGCCTGTCTACTCTTTCTGTCACCTTCCTCTCACCCCTAGTTTCATTCTAGATTATCCAAGAAACCCTTGTTTCCTCGAAAATTAAAAACTGATGCCATCATCTTGATAGGAAATCTTACAAGATGTTGGCATTTTAAAAATCGTTTATTGTTCTTTTAAGTCTTGCTCCCCTTTCTTTAAAATTTAAGATTTAAAAAATCTCCACTGTCTATCCCTGGCCCCAGGGTGTGGATTTTTTGGTCTAAGTTCTGTGTTCAGGTTCTGAATCAGACATATGGGTATTTACTGAATTCTATTAACACCTAAAATGAAAACAGAATGCTATTGAAGTAGCCCACTTTTGTTCTTCTGGAATTTATGTGAGCATTGCTGAAGATGTTTTAGTGTTCACCCTCCCTCTTCACAGCAATTTATCACTTATGTCTAGCAGGGCAGGGTTTGTGAGGACCTAGTGCTACCACCCAGGCATTCTGGGAAGATATCCAGAGCCCTGAAAGCTAATAAGTAAAAGCTTAAGCTACTTTCAGCTGCTCTTCTACTTTTATAAAATGCCTAAATAAATCCTCTGCAAGAACAGTATTCATCTGCTGGTGATGGGAAGGTATGAGGGAACAAAAGTAGGGAGAGAAACTTCACACTATTCATACAGTTGGGTAAAACGCTGGGAAGGGAATATTTTTCAGAAGGCACAGCTAGCAGGGGGAAAGTTATAAATTCTAGTGGGACAGCCCTGTTTGTCTGCTGCAGCAAAATAAAAAGGAATCTTGTGGTAGATTTAATAAAGTGCAGGCTTTTGTGGGCTAGAGCCCATCAGGGAAAATGGGAGGGGCTTAAAAGTAATACGTGTGGAAATCAGAGAGATCTGCCTACAGCTCTGTGGTGCCTTCAGTACTAATGAACGAACAAGTCTAAAAATCAGACATGGATTGATAAAAAATGTTGGAGCTGAACAAACACTTCTTGGATTTCTTGCATTTCCTCAATCATTGTCAGTTCAGGAAATTCCATATCAGCAAGGCAAGAGCTGCTACATGAAGATGGCTTTTGGCTTACCTTCTCCCCTCCTTTCATTTATCTCATTCAGCAACAAGTCCACTTGCCAATTAAAAAATGGCCCAGCAATCTATCTTCTGATTTATGCAAAGTTTTACAAGAACATCTCTTGGAAGACAGCCTGTGAGCAGATGTCACAGCTTCCAATGCATTGGATTCCATCTGGAGAATGCATTGTGTATGGTGCTACTATAATGATCTGGTTTATACCCATGCACTGTCACAACTACTCTCTTTTAATTTGTGGGTAGATTTGATATGTTTTTACATTTCTTGTTTCTTTCACTCAAGGTATGTAATGTAACGCTGCCACCTGGAAGTTAATTCCAAATGTTATTATTCAACTTTTCCCTTAGTATTGTGCCCAAGCTATAAAGCTCCTCTGTTGGACTACGTGGTCCTGAGGATAAGACTCTAGTATTGAAACAACATAAGACTCTGAATTAATAATAAACAAAATAAAACTTTATTTGTACAAGAAGTGTATTGGTTTCAAGATGTTTTGTGATGTATCTCTTCAGTGAATAAAACACTGTATATTAATAACTTCTCACTGAGGTATCACACTCTCACTTCACAAACACTCCTCACTCTCAAATCCTCCTTTCTCTTTAGAATGTACTTTATCCAGTCTTTATTTTATTTAGCTCAGCTTAATCTTTCATTTCTTAACTCAGGTTTCTGGCAGCTTCTGTCTCCCACACAATACTTTGACAATATTAGACTTTGACTTTCTTTAGTCACTAATATGTCCTCTAAAGTATTCTTTCTTTTTAGAATCTTAAATGCTTTTCACAGCACTAATATGGTATTCTAATCAGAAGACTGCTTTTCAGACTCTGTAGACTGCTGACTGACCACAACTGACTGCTAACTGTTAACTGCTGGCTGAACACACGGGGTGTGTTCAGATGGCATGCTGGAGCCAGTTCAAATCGCCCTGCTTCGAAGTTTTGTTTTTTTTTACTCCAGACTACTTACTTACCCCACTTCATTCCACCTCAACGCGCAGTCACACAGCTCCCTGGCGTCTACACTACCGATGCGTGGGAGCGTGTGTCAGATTTTTTTCTCTCTGTTTGCACATGTGCATAACCGCTTATACTACTATTTCCATTTCAAGCCAGCCCCTCTAACATAACTTCCCTTTAAACTTTTAACCCGAAAATAGCCTCCGCATGATCACTAATTCATCTAAAAGCTAAAAAGATTGGTTTTATAAATGTTGGTTTTATAAGCAGGGGCAGAGCAGCGCCTATGCGGATATCGCTGATGCAAAAATAAAAATGGCAGGCGAAAAGTGGAAGCCTCTGGCTTCCGCGGCGGATGGGGTTTAAACTCTTGGAAGTGGCTCGATGACGGTGGAACGATCACACAGGCGAAACTGTGCTTTCAACCAGGGGAGCTGAGAAAACACCACTTGAGACCTGGTATCAAAATACTCTGGTTTAAAGGGGGTTTTGCTCTAGAAAGCAACAGCTGGTGACGGGAGGCAGCTGATGCTGTCTGAACGTGCACATTTGATCCGTTTTTGAAGTGTGTCGAAGCTGGATCAAACGGTGCGTCTGAATGCACCTACTGACTGACTTCCCCCCCACACACACACTTCTTAGCTTCGCTCATACACTCTCAGTCCCCAACCAATCACTTCACTCACTCATCCCCCTTTTTCACCCCCCTTGTTCTTCTGCAACTCACCAAACATTTAAAGAAACACACAATTAAAATTTTAAATCATTACATGCACTATTTAAAATTAATCGATAAACATAAAGATTCAGTGGAATTACCTCAAATGGTAATCAGCTTCTGGGAAAATGAAAATTATATTTCCCCTTTTATGGATGTGCATTCTACATGGTGAACCAGTGTGGTGTAGTGGTTGGAACAGAATCACAGCAACACAGATTTTCATAAGCAGGGCCAGTGAGAAACTCATGGGGAAATACTCCCTCTCCTTCCAGGAGGGAAAGAAGAGGGCAGCTAGGAGAGGCAGGCACTGAGTGCTGGCGATGTTTGGGCTGGGAGGGAGCCAAGGCAGTTGCAGGCTCCCTCCCAGCTCCAACACTGCAAGTGCTCAACTGTGCGGGAAAGCTGACCCTGAACATCCGGTCTCTCTCTCAGCCCACACATTGCAATTGCCCAGTGCCCACCATTTCCAGCTACTCTCATCCTTTTTTCCTTTCCAGTAGATTTCCTCTACCTCACCCAAGAAGCGCTCCCTCTCCGTCAGCACTGCTTCTTCCGCAGAATGGTGTAGTGGTTAAGGGTGGCGGACTCTAATCTGGAGAACTGGGTTTGATGAAGCCCGCTGGGTGACCTTGGGCACAGGTCTCTCAAAATTCTCTCAGCCCCACTTACCTCACAAGGTGCCTGTTGTGGGGAGAGAAAGGGAATGTGATTATAAGCTGCTTTGAGATTCCTTAAGGTAGAGAAAACCGGGGAATAAAAACCTACTCTTCTTCCCCTCTACCATCTACCAATGTGACGGAACAGGCCTGGTCTGACTTACAGACCCTGTTCTGTCAGCTCCCTCCTTGACTTGCACCAATTCCTGGAGGGTGTTATTCCATTTCCTTCCACTAGTGTACCGCTGCCACCACTGCCCTTTTGGGGTCTTCCTCCCAAGAGGGACAGACTCCTGACACCTCTTCTCAAACTGAAGCCCTCCCTTAAGGGGTCTTAGGGGTTTGAGCCACCACATTGTATGCCCAGCTCGGGGGCTATTTGGGGGCTCACCCCAAGTGACAAAATGGTACCGCTCAGCAACAGCTGCCCTTGTGTTACCACAAAATATTTGTTACTCCCTGGTTTTTCCCAGCAGGCTGGCTGTGGGATATCTCATCGAGTGGCAGGTGGGTCACTTGATCCCTGGATCCACCTTCATGTTTTGCCAGTGCTCCTTATGCTGTAATCAATAAAAGCTCTTGCCTGTTTTTCCCCACAAAATTGTTGTTGTGTATTTTGTTGCTCTCTGCAATACCCCTCCATCTTAAGCCCTGGGCCTGCAATCCCATTAGCTTTTTTGATTGGGTGACAGGTTTAGTGGATCATGGAGATTTTAGTCAGGATTTTGGTAAGGTTCCCCATGATGTTTTGATTGGCAAGATGGGGGGCTATGGATTAGATTTAGTCAAATTTACATCTGACTTTCCTGCTAGAATCATTCTAGTTTCAAAAAAACCTGTCTATACCTGTTTCTAGTTTCAAACCATACTTGTTCTAGTTTATAAATTATTGTTTACATTCGTTAATTGTCCTCCTGTGGTCAAGCTAGCATGATACTGCTTTAAACAAATGCTGTTGCTTAGTACTCTTCAGACCCCCTGGAGTGAAATTTGAAACCAGCATGAAATGAGCTTGGGAAAAGACAGCAGTCAAACTACTTAAGTGGGGAAGGTGTAAACTGGGCCTTAGAAAGGACATAGGAACTTCATATGTAGAAAGGACATAGGAACTTCAGAGTGGGTGCAGAGGAGAACAATGAAGAACATTAGGGGTGGGAAACTAAGCCTTGCAAAGAAAGGGAATTGAGAATGTTCAGTACAGAGAAGAGGAGGTTGAGGAGGATATGATTACTTTAAATATTTGAAGGGCTGTCATTTAGCAGAGGGTAGGACACTATTTCAGTTTGTAGTGAAGCACAGTACTCATAATAATGGATTTAAATTATGGGTGAGAGGCATTTCTTAAATATTAGGTTATTATAAAAGAGAAGAGAACCATAACAAATACAAAAAGTTAATCAGTCCATACATCCCAGTACATATAGTGCTACATCAGGGATATTATTACATTAACAAAAATAAATTTCCAATTTTAGAACAGCTACATTTCAACATAAACTGACCAGAATCTTTGTTCATCTGGATCTGTTTGGCAATGCATTCAAACAACAACAACAAAATGGATGATGTAGGGCTTCAGGGCATTGCATACACCCTTTTCAGAGAACCGAGTATGTAGGTCTTGTCCTTTTGTGCCCATATGAAATTAACTAACTTCTTCTGCACATAACATAATAGGACTATGATAATATCCAAAGATGAATAAAATCTTGACAGATTAATCAATAAGTCACTCAGTCCTGAAGTAATGCCTTCTAAATGACTGGGTTAATAAGCATGTTATCAGTGTAGCCTTAGAATGAGGCAAATGAGATATAGTCTATCTCTTCATAATATAAACCAAAATAAAAAGGGCCAAAATGAAACTGGGAGATGAGAGAAAAAAGTAAATAAAATAATAAAAAAAGGAAATGCTCTCTCACACATGTTTTAAAACAACATCTTACAGTGTAAGGATTGTTTAAAAATATATACACACCTACAGAAATTTACTAGGTTATTTTTTTCTATATTGTTTGAAATCTCAGTCGGTCACATATTGGGAGAACCTCTCATCTTAGGCCAAGCTATTACTGTGTCTGTCTCTCTCAGTGTCTGAGAGAGACAGAGAGAGAGAGAGAGAGAGAGAGATGGGATATTGGGGGGGGGGGGAAATAACGAAGGCAGTTTAGTGATGGAATCAGTTGCCCAGGGATATTGTGGTTTCTTCATCCTTGGAAGTGCTTAAGGCTGATTTTACACCTCCCCTGTAAAGTAGTTTGACTGCTGTCTTTTCCTGTGCTGATTTCACAGTGGTGTGAAATTTCACTCCAGGGGGTCTAAGTGCACTAAGAAACCACAATTGTTTAAAGCAGAATAAAGCGGTATAATACTAGCTTGACCACAGGAGGGCAATTAGTAGATGTGGACATTTCAGTAGCAGCACGGTTTCACACCGCACAGAGGTGTGGGCAGGTTTTTTTGGAACTAGAATGATTCCAGCGGGAAAGTCAGATGTAAAATCAGCCTAAGTGGAGCTTGGACATTTATTTGTCAGAGATACTTCAGGTCATCCTACATGGTGCAGGTGGTTAAACTGGATGGTCTTTTAGGCCCCTTCCAATGTGTTAATTCTGTGATCTTGTAACACAATAGCTAATTAAGCTGTATAAATTATTCTGTATTTTGTGTAAATCAGTCTGCTTGCCAGTGAGGACTAAAGGGGGGGAATTGCATTTGAGCCTTTTTGTACATTTCTTCTTTTGTAAAGAATTGGGAGAGGAACTCTTATTGAAAAAAAGAAGCATTACAGAAATGTACTTAAACAAGCTGTGGAAAATCAAGCCCATATTTAACTGCTTTTCCATCTCTAGTGCAACTTTTTATTGACTATTAATGCACAAAAGTCCCAAAATGGAAGACTTACCCAACAGAAGACTTAGCCCATAGAAAAGGAGAGGTTATATACATTTTAAAAAATATATCAGCTTCATAACAACATGGCTAGAAGAACAGTGGTAGCAACTAAACTTTCCAGAGAAGAGAACATGGAGTTAAATAAATAGTTTAATATGACCATATGGCCTCAAATTTGTAGCCTCAGTAATCAATCTGTTTATTTCTCTTAAAGATTAGGAGCCCAGACATAAGGTCACGCTTGAACTTTAGACAAAGAGAGAGTGTGGTGTTTCCTCTCTATTTTTAGACACTTTTGGAAGGTTAGCATAAATTCTGTAGCGCTCAGTACCCTAGCAATGCTGAAGATACATTTGGATTTCCCGTGCATCAGTAAAAGCATTATGCCATATTGAAAAAGGATGTTACTATAATACTACTCCACTGAAATCTTTAGACTGTGTCCTGTGACAATAATTTCAGGTGAGTAGCCCATGTTAGTCTGTCAGAAATGAACAGGAGTCTTATAGCACCTAAAAGACTAATGTGATATTATGCCAACATAAACCTTCATGGACTAGAGTCCACTTCTTTAGGCAGTGCTGCTGACAGCCACCATGTGCCCCTTGGCAAAAATTCCAATTGCCCACCCCCCATGACCCTGATCCAAGCCGTGTATCTAATTCTGTAATTTGTATTTGTACACACATACATATGCAGGGGTCATTTTGTAAAAAAAGAGGTGCAGGGGCTCATTAGCATAACTTATTTGCATATGCCACACCCCCTGATGTTACCGGAAGTGTCAAAGGAAGGAAGGAAAGGAACAGGAAGGAAAGGAACAGGAAGGAAGGTAGGTAGGTAGGTGGGGGGGGAGAGAGAACAAAGAAAGAAAGAAAGAAAGAAAGAAAGAAAGAAAGAAAGAAAGAAAGAAAGAAAGAAAGAAAGAAAGAAAGAAGAGGGAGGGAGGGGGAAGGAAGAAAGAAAGGAAGGAAGGAAGGAAGGAAGGAAGGAGGGAGGGAGGAAGGGGGAAGGAAGGAACAGGAAGGTAGGTAGGTAGGTAGGTGGGGGAGAGAGAGAAGAAAGGAAGGAAAGGAGGAAGGAGGAAGGAAGTGGAGAAGGAAGGGGAAAAGGAAGGAACTGGAAGGTAGGTAGGTTTCCCTCCCCCCCTCCTCTTGCTTGGGCCCGAGTGGCTTAACGCCACTCGGGCCAGCTTCTCCCTCTCTTGTGCCCCCCTCCCCTGCCCCGGGAACAGTGAGTGGGGCAGGGAGGGGGCTTCTTCCCGGAGCCGGCGGCCTGCCGTGGCCCCAGGAACACTGAGAGGGAGGGGGAGGGAAGGGGCTTTTCCCCGGGCCAGTAGCGCTTGCCGCGGCCCAGGAAAGTTGAGCGGGGGGGAGGGAAGGGGCTTTTCCCCGGGCTGGTGGTGCTTGCCACCGCCTGGGAAGGCTGAGCAGGGGGGGAGGGAAGGGGCTTCTTCCTGGGGCCGGCGGCCTGCCGCGGCCCCAGGAACAGTGAGTGGGGGGGAAGGGAAGGGGGTTCTCCCTGGGCTGGCGGCGCTTGCCGCGGCCCGGGAAGGTTGAGCGGGCGGGAGGGAAGGGGCTTCTTCCCAGGGCCGGCGGCCTGCCAGCGGCCCCAGGAACAGTGAGTGGGGGGGAAGGGAAGGGGGTTCTCTCCAGTCCGTGCCAAGCGCCGCGGCCAAGAAGGTTGAGCGGGGGGAGGAAGGGGCCTCTTCCTGGGCCGGTGGCGCTTGCCGCAGCCTGGGAAGGTTGAGCAGGGGGGGAGGGAAGGGGCTTCTTCCCGGGGCTGGCGGCCTGCTGCGGCCCTGAGAACAGTAAGTGGGGGAGGGAGGGGGGGGCTTCCCTGGGCCGGCGGCCTGCCACGGCCCCAAGAACGGTGAGTGGGGGGGAAGGGAAGGGGGTTCTCCCTGGGCCGGCAGCGCTTGCCATGGCCTGGGAAGGTTGAGTGGGGGGGAGGGGTGGGCTTCTCCCTGGGCCAGCTGCAGCCTGCTGTGGCCAGGAAGGGTGAGCGGGGGGGAGGCTTTCTTCTGGCTCCGCACCGAAGCGCGGGCCGGGAAAGCAAGCTGGGGGCGGGGCATTGTTATGTGCCCGCCTACCAGCCTCCTCTCTTCTGGAGCGGCGCCCTGGCGCGCCCCGGCCCCAATGGAGCCCTGTACATATGTGTACCAATATAGGACACACTTCTGACATCTGGTGAAGTGGGTCGTAGTTCACAAAAACGTCATATCACAATAAATCTCTAGTAAGTAGAGCAGTAAGAAATCTGCAGAAGTCTATCCTTGTACCTTTTCCTAGCACAAAAGCAGGAGCAAACTGATTATGTAGTGGTACTGGATGAGAAGTATTGGGATGATTGGATTGATTTTGCTGATATCTATATATCTAATTCCCAAGGCGCCCCCTGTGTGTGGATATCTAAATCTGTTTGTGGGGCAGGGAGATTTTTCTGGACACTTGGGGGACTCCCCAGATGTGCACAGAAATCCTAAAAGTAAAAAGAAACTTTTGGGGGGAAACTTAAATCTCCCCAAAGTAAAAGCGTTCCCTGCGCATGGACAGAGAATGCTTTGGCTGTTGGGGGGAGCTCAGTGGGCCTCGCCGCTGCCACTGCTGTCCCTGCCAAGGGGGATGGTGGGCGGCTCAGCGGGCCTCCTTGCTGCCACCACCGTCCCTGCCCAGGGGAATTGCGGGCAGCTTGGTGGGCCTCCTTGCCGCTGCTGCTGTCCCTGCTGAGGGGGGTGGTATGCAGCTCGGCAGGCCTCCTTGCCACCGCTGTCCCTGCCATGGGAGATTTAAATATGGGGGGAGATCGGCGGCCCTGAGGAATCAGCTGTTACTGAGTGGAGCAGGTCGCTGGCCCAGAAGAGCTTGACTTTCTGGGCCACGAAAGGCTTCTTCTTAGTCTTGGTGCTGCCCGCTGCCCCCGCCACCATGGGAGCCAAGTAGGAGCCGCAGCCAGGCAGCCACACAGGGATGAAAGGGAGGAGAAGGTGGCGGCGGCGGTGAGGCTCAGCACCTCAGACCTGCTGCAGGCGAAGCCAAGAAGGGAGCGAAGCAACAGATGGGGCTGCACGGCCGGCTTCAGATAAGTGGTGGCAAGAGGGGGGAAATCTCAGGCTGGAAAGCTATTTGCTGCCAGAGCCAGTGCCGCAGGATGACTGGACTAGCTGCGGCGCTGCCAGCGTTGCTCTCCGGAGAAACCCTTCAGGGTCTCTCTGTGCCACGCTCCTCCTGCTCCCCTTCCCAACTGCCCTTTTGCTGTGGGAAGCCTATTATTGTCTAACCGCTGATTAGGAGAGGAGCCGCTTCCACCCCCACCCCCAGGCTTCCACCCCTTTGCAGCAGCCATTTCCCCCTCATCGCTATTTAAAAGAGAAGGGCTGTTGTGTTCTCCCCAACAGAGGTGCGAGGTTTCTGGGCTTGAACAATGCTCACATTCAGACCAGGGACCATACAGCTCCCTTCTACGGGACTCTGGCAAGAGAAGCACCATTCTTTATAGTGCCAGAGGAGGATAGAGCAGTCAAACGGGGGTTACGCCTGGTTTACCAAACCGCAGGCTGAGATCTTTAAGCCATTGCCTGTGGCTTCCCTAGAAATTTCTTGAAATCACTTAAACCTCTGGCTGAAATGTGCCCAGCATTCAGAATCCCTACCACTTTTGTTACCCTTTTACCAGTAAGCTCACTGTTGTGGGATGGTAGCTTGAGTGTCAGTAGCTCCATTCTGTGCATATTCTCAGGTAAAGGGTCAAGTGGAAAGCAGAGGGGATACCTCTTTCTAAGGCTGCTTATCCCCTGCAGCTGTGCTGTCAATATAAGAGTAGCTAGAAGTGGCTCCAAGCAACTTTAAATCCCCCCCAAAGTTAAAGAGCGGTGGCAACCTGGGGCGGGGAGGAGATCGAAGGGCCCGGGGCTCGCCATCATTGCCTGGGGGAGGGGAGGAAGCTTTACCTTTGGCTGCTGCTCCACGTGGAGCTCCTTCTCCCCCCCACAGGTCCTGCGGGTCTCGCCTCTTGTCTATATACTAATAGCCAAGTTGCCCCCTCCATGCGGATATCTAAATCATCATGGAGGGGGCACTTGGGGGGCAGGGAGATTTTTCTGCACACTTGGGGGACCCCCCAGGTGTGCAGAAAAATTCTAAAAGTAAAAAAAAAAACTTTGGGGGGATACTTCAATCCGCCCAAAAGTAAAAGTGTTCCCTGCGCATGCACAGAGAATTCTTTGGTTGTTGGGGGGGGAGGCTCGGTGGGCCCGGCGGCTGTGAGCTCCTCAGGCCTTGCTGCCACTGGTGGGCGAGGGGGTGGGAGAAGGCTTGGCGGGCCGCGGGCCTTGCTGCCACTGCCAGGGAGGGGGCGGGAGAAGGCTCGGCAGGCCAGCAGCTGTGAGCCGCTCAGTCTCGCCAGTGCCGGGGGGGAAGGAGGGAGAAGGCTTACCTGGTGCCACTTCCTCCTCCTGTGGAGCTCTTCCTGCTTCTGCAGGCCGGGAACTGTGGGGAACCCTCCCCCACACAAGTATCATGGGTCCCCCTTCTTGTATTGTGTATCTGTCATGTAAAATGTCATTTGTCATATAACGTGAAGCTTAATGTCTACAGCAGAGGGACATCCACTTAGTCTCAACCAGGGCAAGGACTTTTTCGGCCCTTGCTCTGGCCTGGTGGAGCATGCTCCCATTTGAGATCAGGGCCATGTGGGACCTAGCAGTTTCACAGGGCTTGTAAAATGGAGCTGTTCCGCCAGGCCTTTGGTTGAGGTGGCAGATGTTCAATCCATTCTGCCCCCCCCCCCCCCGCCCTGTCCTGTCCTGCTCATGGTGCTGTTCATAACCTTTCCCCAGTGCCCTGCTGTCCTGGCTATTACTTGGGCACTGGAATTTCTTAGAGTAATTATTCCATAAGTCATGGGCTTTGGTTTTATCGTCTATTGCTATTTATTGTTTTTATTGTTTGTTGGTTTTATGTTGTGATCCACTCTGAGCCCATTTTTGGGTGGGGCGGGGTATAAATTTAATAAACAAACAAACAGCAAAGTAGCATTTATAAAGGGATATTAGATGTCCCATCAGTATAACGACCCATTGCCTGAACAGTGTTTGAAATGTTATTAAATTTAATTAAGCAGGAGAGGAGTTCTAACTTCTTTTCCACTACTGTGCAACTACTAAAACAGATTAACATTCCATTACCTTGCATGTAAGGGAGGTGGGCTGAAACATCCTTTTCTTAGTTTGACTGATAATGGGGAAATATTAACACCCCCCCCATTAACCAAGGTTTGCTACTATACTACCATTAAGTACATTCTAAGTTTCCAGCTAGGGATGAGAAGTTGAGACTAAGACTGACAAATAAATGGGGGGATTAGAAGGGGGGGGGGAATGAAGGTATATCATGAAAGAGAGAGCAAAATTTATTTATTTATTTTTAAAATTTTATTAGACTTATTTCCCACCCTCCCTACCTTGTAGGCTCAGGGCGGGTACCAACATATAGATCTGCAATTAATGCAGATTTACAATTAAAACCATTAAAATCAAAATCACCAGCATTAAAACAACAATACCCCTCAACAGAGGATAGTGTGGTCCTAATACCACTTCTAGGGTCTGCAGTCACTGGAGAGGAGGCCAGATCAAAGTGGATGCCCACTGTCCCAACTAAAGGCCCAGCAGAAGAGCTCCATCTTGCAGGCCCTGCAGAACTGTAATAGGTCCCATGGGGCCCTAATCTCATAAGGTATCTTATTTCACCAGGCAGGGGACAGGGCCCTGGCCCTAGCTGAGGCAAGTCGAACATCCCTAGGGCCAGGGACTACCAGGAGGTGCTGGTTCATAGAACACAATGTTCTATGGGGCTCATATGGGGAGAGGTAGTCTTGAAGATATGCAGGCTCCTGGCCATTGAAGCATGTTACCCCAAAACCAGAACCATCCAAGAAGAAGAAGAGGAGAAGGAGGAAGAGATTGGATTTATATCCCGCCCTTCACTCACTTGGGAGTCTCAGAGCGGCTCACAAACTCCTTTCCCTTCCCCTCCCCACAACAGACACCCTGTGAGGGAGGTGGGGCTGAGAGAGCTCTTTCCCAAGCTGTCCTTGAGGGAACAGCTGGTACAGAGCTATGGCTTGCCCAAGGTCATCCAGCCAGGTGCAAGTGGAGGAGTGGGGAATCAAACCCGGTTCTCCCAGATTAGAGTCCGCGCACTTAACCACTACACCAAACTGGCTCTCAGAGAAGGCACTCGGACACCAGGATCAGGAAAAACTGATTTTAGTGGTACCAGTCTTGGCCTGAATAAAAATGTTCAGAATCAAAAGTGCCGAGCCCCATTTTCAGTTGGGCTTAATCTTTTATACTAAGTGGGTGGGGAGTTACAAGGGGATGGGAACTAGTGTCAATTTTGTACATTACACGTCATTCTCGTAAGCAAAGTATTCAATTACATTCTTGCGCATGTCAGTTACAATCAGAACAACAGGAGTGTCTACATCAAGCAATGCTGCAACATAGCAAAAGTTCTCATGGCTTTTCACAGCTACATCTATCCTTTGTAGTAGCAAGCAGTTGTGGTTAGAACAGTAAGCTTTTGTTTGTATCTTCACTCAAGCGCATGCATACGATGTAACAATCGCGTATGTTCGCATGTGTTTGGCCTTGTGGTTTCAATGTGTTAGCTAACTATGGCTCATTAGTATGACTTTTTGAATTTCTCTCTTCACCATATAGGGCTTTCATGGTAAGCACCAATGCCTTAAAATGGATGAAAATGAAGGAAGAGAAAAGTGTGGGAAAGCTGAAGAGAAATTAAGAAAAGAGGAGATGTTTTATTATCTACAAAACACTAACAGGGAAGCTCTGGATGAGCAAACAAAACTATGGAAGGAAAGGAAGACGGAGACAGACTTCTGCAAACATCAACCTTGCCAGGAAACTGCAGCCTGGGAATGACTCTAGCAGCCATGAGCTGTGCTGGCTGCTCTTGCCTTTGTCCAGTGCTGACTTGGTTGATAGGTTTAACAGGATGTGCAAGTTGTTGCCTTCTTGCAGTAAACGCTGCAGAAAGACATAGCTAGCAGAAAGCAGAGCTACTGTGTTTTACGGTGCTCTGCCTTCCCTGTACCCTTAGTGGCTGCAGTGCAGAACTGCATTAGAAGTAAAATAAACTGAGATGCATTCTGAATGTAGCATTACACTACCTTCAGGAACCTTCTAGATGGCTTGGCCCCCAGGAATGTTGTTTCCCCTGTTGTCCCCCCTTGGTGGCCCTGTCTTCAGATACTCTGAATGTAGTCATTTTATATAGTAGGCTGAAAATAGACTCCAAACAGCAGGGTAAGACACTGTGGAATGCAGAAAACATGACTGAAATAAAATGATGTAAAATTCAGATGTAATCAGGGAAACTTAAAAGGCCACACAATAGTTATGCTAACCCAGTTAGCAACTGTAATGAATAGGGAGTCACAGGTTTTGTTAAGACAGTCACAGCTAATAGTGATGTAAAAATATTAAATCTCAGTTTAACGCAGCAGAGGGAAGCAGTGAGAAATATTTAAATAAATCCTAATGCAATTATTGCACTCTGGAGTCTCCATCTGAAGCTCTTTAGTTGAAGGATGGTAATGACTCTGAAATCAGAAGTCAAGTGTCCCAGTAGATTAAAATGTTCTTCCAGTAGTTTCTCAATATCGTCATTTTCAGTGTTGGATTTGTGACCATTTATTAGTTTGCATAGGGAGTGAGCTGCTTGTCCTATACAGAGAGAAGAAGGACATTTCCAACCAAAGATGGTGTTGCCCCAGAGCCAGATTTCTGAAGACACTGATACCACATACTATAAAATTACCTTCTGGATCAGGTTGAACTGTAAATGACATTTCCTTGAAGCGTCAATTATAGTTCAGCTTGATTCAGATGGATTTTTTCTTTCCCCAAAATTAACTTACTAGAAGAAGGCAAGAAGCTGTGAAACCCTCTGCCAGGGAGAAAGTCTTTTGATTCAATCTTCCCAAAACAATAAGCACCCGAATGACCAATGCCTGTGGACTATCTAAAAACATCTGGGAAAATGCTGAAAATGTTAAAATGGCATGTATTGTTACAATCTATACTAAGGTTATCAGTGGATTCAGGAGACAGTACAGAGTACTTGCCTTTTGAATCCTACTTAGAGTTTTTCAACTAAGAAAGTTTCTGTTCCTTATTTGGGGATTCTCTGAGGGAGTTCAATTTTTCAAGTGGTAGGTCTCCTGTAAGTGGAAAGCTCCACTTGCAGGACAGGTAAAAGATCCAATTATAAAGAATATCTGTAAAGATCCGACTTCCGGAAGAGATGCGCTAATGGCGGACGCCTCTCTCCGCATATGCGGGAGAGGCGATCCGTGCCCGGTAGGGTGAAGGGGTTCTCGACGGGTGCCGAACCCCCAGAGACCCTAGCGAAGGGGCTCTGCCTGGGGTGGCACGAGGGGGAGACTCTCCTGATGGTGGCGACCGCAGGATTGAGACCCCCCTCATCACCCCCGTAGGTTCCCCTGCCGAGGAAGCCTTCGGGCTGCATAAGCGTGACTGAGAAGCAGCAGAAAATGCCTGGCGGAGAAGCAATTAACACACCTGACACGCAATGGTGAAAAACGTGAGTTGCAAAATATAACGGCAAATAAAGCAATGGGGAGGGAAAGGGAGGATCGTATTCCCCCCCCTCTCCTCACCGAAGCAGCTGAGACTTTCCCACGGCGTTACTGCAACTATAAAAGCGTTTTAAAAATGCTGGAGGGCGGGATCGCATACCTGGAGAAAAGACCTTTTGAGAGACATTTGTTTTTTCTATGGTCCTTCTTATCTAAGTGTAAATAAAAGCGAAAGTGCAACAATGACGGGGCGGCCAAAACCCTCCCCTAAACTAGGAAGCGGTCCTCCGAGTTCAAAGGGATGAGCTCAATGTTTTCAGCATTGCTGCGGCCGCTGGTGGACCAGATGACTACTCTCAACAGCAAAATGGACTTAATGCAAAATGAACTGAAAGAATCAGGTAAACGAACAGAAAAGCTGCAACAGGATCTTTTGGAAGTTAAGGTGACAACTAGTAAGCATGATTCAAGACTACAAAAAATTGAAAAAGAAAAAGCCTTTCAATGTGATAATGTACTGAAATTGCAGATGGAACATTCAAGTTACTTCCTTCGACTTCAGAATGTTCCTGAAAAAAAAGGGGAGGATCTTAAAAAGCTAGTGAGTGAAGCTCTGGCACCAGTGACAGGTTTAAAAGCGGAAGAAATAATAAGCGATATGGATTTGGTTTATTGTACCTATCCTGAATTAGTCAAAAAGAAAAACCTGCCAGGTGAAATTATGATAAGATTCTCCAAAAGATCAACAAGAGATGTGGTTTTAAAAGCCACCAACAGAACAATGCTGAAGATCCAGGAGGTAGATATCAAGGTATTAAAGGACATTCCATTTGAAATAAGAAAAAGAAGAAAAGTCTACAGAAGTTTAACTACCTGGCTTCAGTCTGAATCAATTATATACCGATGGAATACTCCGGAGGGACTGTGTTTCAGCTATCAAGAAAAGAATGTTAAAATTGACTCTGTTGATCAAGCGAAAGCTTTTTTGGAAAAATGCAAGAAAAAGAAAAAAGAGAGAGACTCAGATGATTCACTAGCACAGCAGGAAAGTATATATGGCTTGGATAGCTCAGAAAGTGAAGAAGAAAACTCAGACTTGGAGAAGGGAGCTGCGGCTCCCAAACTTATGGAAGAGACTAAAAAGAAAAGAAGAGGACAAAAGAAGAAATAAACTTTGTATTGTTGTTAAATGTCGAGCACTAAGTATATGTTAATGGAAAATAAGCGTGCTGCAAAGTTATGTGTACCAGGAAATCAGCTATGTGATTTTTAGAAGCAGTAACATATGTAACTAGTTAAACCAAGATTTTTTGTTTCTCAAACTGACTAATCTACTAAAAATGATTATTTTAATCAGAATAAGGTATAAGGTAATTTAGTATAGAATTTAGCGTGTAATGTAGAAATAGATGTAAAATCAATTAAAAAAATTTATATAAAAAAAGAATATCTGTAAAGATCCAACTAGCCTGGATCTCAAGACTATGTTCTACATCTCAAGAGTAAATGGGAGATTAGTCATTTTAGCTGGATTCCAGTTAAAGTCATGACACCTCTTGTCAATAGTGATGATTGAAATAAGAAATAACACTTTTCCGTAGACAATATTTTTAAAAGCTTGGTTTCATGAACCACAACAGCTGAATTGGTATGTGTTTTAAAAAAGATGTTAGTGTTTAATTTCATTTGCTGCCTAATGAATAAATTGTATTCATCCTCCCCCAGATTTAATACTGGAATTGATCTGGCATAAAGATTGGTGACATGTTGAGATGCAAGTATATGGAAAATCATTCTGAGAACTGGCTCATAATAGAAGAGGCCTGTGGCCTCTTGCTCATGAGGGCAAACACTGTAACCGATAATAGGGTTGCCAGCCACTGACTAGTAACCAGCGGGGGGGGGGGGGGGGGCAGGGACATGGAGTACCATTGGCACGACAGCATTCTATCACTCCATAGAATTTCTGGTGATTCCTAGAGTGGCATGACATTACTTCTGGGTTTTCTCCAGAAGTGACATAATGCCACTGCACTGTGATCCCCACCGCCTTCATTTTCTCCCACTGGCCAACAGAGTGGTAGTGGGCAGTGGTGGTTGCTGGTGGGAGGTGTCCTGCTATGACAGGAGATCTCTTGCCTGGCAACCCTACAACTGAAGGATCTACATCTATATTTGTAGGTGGTTGAGCCCAGACATGGGGGAAATCTGTGAATGATGCATGCTGCCAGATCTTGGTCACATGAAGGTGCCCTGGTGGTCACAACTGGCCTGCAGATTCAGGCTGTAGAAATGATCCTGGTTGCAGTAGACCTGAGGCTCCAATGTACAGCACATGCAGCAGCTGATTCGGGCAGGTCCCTGGTGGGGCTGGTGGAGGGAAGGGCCACCATCCAGGCACAGACAGTGTGTTTCCCAGGAACAACAATTATTTTTGTCAGAAATTGAAATGATATCTTGTAAAAGAACTGTGGATGTCAAGACATCAAGACTGTTTATATTTTTGCTACCAAATCTTATGAACAGGAAGCAGAACCTACATTTTAATTGATTCCATACTGGGCTTTTAGCAAATACCTGGAGTCATTTTCCTAGGGTTTGTACAGCTTCACCTTCCCACACTGCTGCCCCTTGGGATCTAGAGCAAGCTTTTCCAGTCAATAATGGAAAGCTATACATCTGAGACAAAAATCAAATTCTATAGCCCCAGGGAACAACTTGTTTTGGATTACTACTAGTGTAACCTCTACTCTAACAGAGGTTGAACATTTAATTATTGTTATGTCTGAAATTCTTTTGGTGTAGGGAGTATTTTTTCCTCTACTGATGTGAAGAGACAAATGTTACTCTGTGCAGGTTTAGAATGGTCTCTGGAACTACGTATGTCTCCCTTTCTGGGAAAAGACAAGAAATTGCACTTGGGGAAGTTTTCATCCCTGATGTTTCAATGTAATCCAATTTAAGCAGTTTCAAAAGCGATAATTAGAAAAAACTTTGTGTAATAAATGTGATTAGTCTACATGCCTCTGCACATGCAAAACTGAATTCTAGGTAAGAGATAGTACAGGCCAGTATCTCTGAAAACTTCATAACTAGTACCACATGCTTTTTACACTTTCTTCAGAATTAGGTGGGGCAGCCATGTTGGTCTGAAGCAGCAGAACAAAGTTTGAGTTCAGGAACACCTTTAAGATCAACAAAGTTTTATTTACAGTATAAGCTTTCGTGTGCAAGCACACTTCCTCAGATACCTCAGATACTATAAGCTTCTCAGTGCAAGCGCATGAAAGCTTATACTGTGAACATAACTTTGTTGGTCTTAAAGGTGCCATTGGACTCAAACTTTACTCAGAAGAGATTGTGACTGAAACCAGTACTTCCTTATTATGCACAGGACTGCAGCCTCAATAAAATTAGTTATTCAGTATTCTTGTTCAGAGCTGGGGAATTGTTTGAGCTGGACAGATGGTGGCTGCTGCATGGAGAGGGAGAAGATGCCACTTATTCAAATAGTCATTGCAGAAGAGTCCCCCGCCAAACCACTGTCACTTCAATAGCTAATTGGTAGCCTTCTAATGTGACTCCTGAGGGGTGGGGTGAGGCTGTGGCAATGGCCAAGACAGCTTCAAGCCTATTGTGAGAGCAGGTACAAGAAGATCCGGCAACCTAATCCAGATAGTGCAAGAGAGAGCTGGCAGGAGGAGGGGCAGCAACATGAAGTTCGCAGTCTAAAATGGAAGAAGGGAAATCGGTTTCCTGCTACGAAAAAACTATGGATTATTAGTTCATTTCAGATGAACTATGGTTTGAAAGTGTATGAGAGAGCATACAAGCCCAAGGATCTCAAAGATTCACTCTCATAACCATGGTTAGTTATGTCCTACACCATGGGTTGTCCTGCATAACTCTATCTTTTAACTCCATACTTTTCAACATCTACATCAAACATTGAAGGAGGTCACCAGGGGTTTGGGGCTGGGCTGTCACCAACACGTGGATGACACTCAACTCTACTTTAGGCAGATTTTAGGGATACTGCAGAAACCCAAACTGGTGCCTGGAGGCATTGTTGGGGTGGATATGGACAAATAAACTAATAAACTGAAGCTTAATCCTCACAAGATGGAAGTGCTACTGGTGTGTGGAATGTCATATCAAGAATTTAAGATGTCCCCTGTTCTGGATGGAGTTGCACTCACCTTGAAGGAACAGATTTGTAGCTTGGGCCTGGACTTTGGCCTACTTCTGCATAAGGCAGCTGTTGCCAAGAGTGCCGTTTACCACCTTCAGTTGGCTACCTCGTTGTGACCTTCCCCAGGCACAAAAAATCTGGCTACTGTGGTGCATGCCCTGGTAACATCTAGATTAGATTACTGCAATATGCCATAATCTAGATGAGGCTGTCCTTGAAAAGCATTCAGAAACATCAGTTGGTACAGTTGCTGCAGCCTAGTTGCTGACTGGAGTGGATTTAGGGTTGCCAGACCCCCACGGGGGGTGGGGGGAAACCCACTTTTGCAAGGCGCTTCCTCGCCACCGGCCAGCTGGCTGGCAGGGGGAATCCCACCCCTAACTGGCCTGAAAGGTGATCTGGGCAGAACTCTATGGTAAAATCAGCTTCACCCTGATGTCACGATTTCAGTTGTGGATGATGCCATCATGCCACATGCGCGAAGCGCCTGCAGCAGAAGACCCTGGAGAGGACCAAGGAT
The DNA here is from genome assembly GCA_029233225.1 of Lepidodactylus listeri. Taxonomy (NCBI): domain Eukaryota; kingdom Metazoa; phylum Chordata; class Lepidosauria; order Squamata; family Gekkonidae; genus Lepidodactylus; species Lepidodactylus listeri. The sequence continues at coordinate 57,492,552 of JARCFY010000016.1, read as the reverse complement.
CTCCCCACTGGCTGTCAGGTAGAAACTGGCAACCCTAAGTGGATCATAGGGATCATATGACTCCAGTCCTGGTCCATCTACACTGGCTGACAAGTTGTTTCTGGGTATAATTCAAGGTGTTAGTGTTGACCTTTAAAGCTCTATCTGGTTTATCAGCATACCTGAAGAACCACCTATTCCCATATGAATCTATCCAACTATTGAGGTTATCTTCCAAGGTCCTGCTTTGGGTGCACCTACCTTCTTTGATTAATTAGGTGGCAATCCAAATGAGGGCCTTCTTGGCTGTGGCTCCAAAACTATGGAACTATTTCCCTGGGGATATTCATCTTCCCCTTCTACAGGTGTCTTCTGACAGGGTGAAAATTCCCCCCCCCATCTGTTATTCCCTCTAAGAGCCTTACTTCCTGCACTCTATTTTAACTATTTTTATGTGTTTTTACATATGTATTTTACTTTTGGCTTTAATTGTTTTTATGATTTGTTTTTACTATGTCTTGTCAATGACAAGATGCTCAAGAACAAAGAAGTCACCCTTTCTGGATGTAGCTGAACACCTCCTGAATGAGCAGGTTTGCACTTGGAAGCTCAGGCTGTTCTATGGTACATAGTGACTTGGAGTTAGTTTGATATAGTGGTTATGTCTGTTCCTTGATTTGGCCATGATGCTCCTTGACCTGATCACATTGAGCCTAGATTACTGTAATGTATTTTACCTGGGGCTGCCTTAGAAACCCATCCAGAAACTGTAACTGAAATAACACATTCGCAAATGGAAAATCAATAAGGTTTCCCTTGTTTAATTTAGCTTATGTTCAACATGAAGTATACATTACACAGGAAAGCTATGAGAATTCAGATAACAAACTGTGACTTGATCTTTAAAAATAGTGGATTTTAATTATAGGAGTGGAACGGAATAACTATCCAAATGCAGATTATATAATATGAATATAAACTGAATATTCCACATACATTATTTCCATATTATACTGATGTATCTAATGAGATGTTTTAAGTAGTTCCCTCACCTTTTACTGCAGAATTAAGCACTTGCTGAAGGCAGAGTTTAAATGTGTAGAGGAACAGAGCACTAACTGTTTAAAGAAAATAACTCAGTTTATTAAAGAAGAAATAAGTTCTGACAGAACAGAGGCACAGAGACTTAACTAACTGACTAACTGCCGTGAGAGACAGGAACGAAGGAGGAGGGCTCAGCTGGAGCAGGAAGTCTCCAAAGAGCCAATCAGGAGATGGGAAGGACATAATTTGAAATTGTGGGGAATCCTTAATATAACTATGTTAACTAGCAGTCCTTCAGCTGTTCTTATAGGCTGTTCTTCTGATCTTCTTCAAGTAGGTGCACTATCTGGCATAGCCATGTTTTTATAAACTGAACCACGTTCAACGGATGTCCTGGCAGTTTCCAAATGTATACCCAACCTGTAGTATTCATATTCCTCATATTCTGTTCAGGGCAATTCTTGATATAAATCAGCTGCTGGCTAATATTTCTGGCTTTGATACTGCAATGTGTTCATGATCAAGAGAAAAACCTTTGACCATTTGATGACATATTAACAAGAACATAGTAGGAAAGTGTCTGCTATTAGCAGCTCAAAATAGTCTTTGCTTTGTCTTCTGGTTTTCACACTATTCATTTTTAGCACAAATAGACGCAGAATTTCCATTAAAATTAGCTATAGATGAGTAAAAGTCTAGTAATGTTACCACCAGTTCAGAAAGACTTCAGCTAAACGGTCTACTGCCAGAAGGTCAATTAAGACCACATGTACTAGGGAGAAAAAGGAAACCTATACACATAGTGCTGACAGTCCCTTTGATACACTGTTCAGGTTCAAATATCTGAGGAGGGTTGTTTTTTTAATCACTGTGTTTTGTTAGCCAAATTGTCTTATTTCTTTATTAAAATGGGGAAAATATAGTTATTAAATGGCAACAGGCGTATAAGGGAACATTAACCTATGTATACAGGAGTCCCACTTATTCCAGAGTTCCAGAAATAGATGCAGAGACCAGATCTTAGTGAAATGCACACATACAATAATATTTAATCACACACTCAACAACACAGAGCTAGGAAAATTAGGCAAGAAAGGTATAGACATTTGCATTAGCAGGTATTTCATTGGTTGAGTGACACTGACCTGTCTGATGAGGTGAAGTGATCCTGCAGTGAAAAAGGAAGGGAGGCTATGAGGGAAGGGATCGTGTGAGGACCAGCCACACACATGGAAACTCTAGACAGCGCTAGATCTAGAGTCGGCAAGGTAGGGTAGGGTCAGGTAGGTAGATGCAAGAGAGAGAGAACAATGACCATGTGCTTTTCTTTTATACCCTAAAAAGTGACTGAGTGGGCTTATGCCTAGTCAGTTACGTAGTCCCCAGGAAAACTAGAAAAAAACCCAGTTATTGATGGTCAGGAGATGACTAGGAGAATGGGATTAATGGTTGGACAATTGACATAATGTTTCTCTATAGTGACACCTTTCAGAGATTGGGGTTTAAGACAAAGGAGAAGAATAGGCAGTCGTTCCAGGTGCTTGGCCAGCCAGCAGTGTTAACGATCCAATGCTTGGCAGCTGCATTATCTTGATGGGTGCAGGGTGGGTTGGTCAGCCATTTAATCCTGTCATGGCCAAGTCCTTTTGTTTAACTTGAAGCTGACTATGTGCAGTTTCAGGTGAGGTTGCTAGAAGAAGGTGGTGGTGGGGAAATGCCTGCATGATGGAGACAAGGCTTGTCATGGTGTTTTAGCAAGGAAGTTCACATTATTTTTGCAAAGCATGACTTCTCTATTACTCTGGATTCTGTTTCCATGAGGCTGCAGGTCTCAGGGAGGCTGGCCTGTCATCTACCTGGGTTTGCAGTCATCTTAGAGAGGCAGGGATGAATGGCATCAGGTCTTCCATGGGTCCACATCTGGTTTCAACATGCTGCCTCAGTCCAAGGTTTCCCTTGGCTGGGCACATGTCTTTTTGTCCAGTATGTTGGCACTGTCTTATGGTCTCCAATTACTCCATTTTCCCTGGCACACTCTTTATACAGTCCGGATATAGAGGTATATTACAAGTCCATAATTTATAAGAAGCTTGCAAGGCAACGAGACCCCCCTCGGGACCTTGATGACATCAGGAAGTAGGGTCCCGCATCCAGGTCCAGATGAGGTGGCATCCAGTCAGTAGGCTTGATGATCTTCAGGCCAGGAATAAAGGATGAAGCACAGAAAGAAAAAGGGGCAGGAGCAAAGTGTCACTGAATAACTATTACAAGGGGACTACAAAAAAACTTGCAGGGCTTTTTGGATGATGCCTCCATATTAGATCTCTTCCAGTCCAGGTTCTGACCAGGCCATGGGACAGAGACAGTCCACAGATGATCTCCGCAGGCATCTGGACCAAGGCAGGATGGCGGTGTTGATGTTGTTAGACCTGTCGGCGGCGTTCAGCATGGTCAACCATCAACTACTGGTCCATCGCCTCGCTGATACCAGGATTCAGGGGCTTGCCTTACAGTGGCTCTCCTCATTTCTTCAGGATTGAGGTGGTAGTTGGGGAACTGTCTGGAAGGCACCCACTAGTGTGTGGAGTGCCCCAGGGAGCAGTGCTTTCCCCAATGCTGTTCAACATATATAGGCACCCCCTCGCCCAGATTGCCCGGAGACATAGGCTGGGTTGTCACCAATATGCTGATGATACCCAGCTCTATCTGTTGTTGGATGGCCAGTCAGACTCTAGTCTAGTCTAGATCTGGACCTAGCATTGAAAGCCATGGCTGGTTGGCTTAGACAGAGCTGACTGAAATTGAATCCAATGAAGATGGAGGGCCTCTGCTTGGGTCGGAGTGGTCCAAGTTTAGGCACCCCTCTCCCAACCTTTGATGGGATGCCATTGGTGCCAGTGCTGGAGGTTAGGAGCTTGGGAGTGCTCCTGAACACCTCCCTAATGATGGAGGCCCAGGTAGCAGCCACTGCAAAGTTAGCCTTTTAACACCTCCAGCTGATCAGGCAGTTAGTTCTCTTCCTTGAATGCAATGACCTAGCAATGATGATCCACACTTTGGTCACCTCAAGATTGGATTACTGTAATGCTCTCTACATGAGGCTGCCCTTGTCCCAAATCCGGAAGCTGCAGCTGGTGCAGCTGGTGACATAGGTGTAGAGTATGGGGGGGGGGGGCTCGAGGGCTTGAGCCACCCCCAAAATTTTCCAGGGGGGGCTCAGCCACCCCCGGGAAAATGGAGCGCCTGCCGCCACGCCTCCCCAGGTCCTTCTGAGGCCCAGCCGTCACTGCTGGAGAGGGAAGGGGTGGCGGGGGGGAGGGAGGCACTGGCAGCAGCAGCTGGCAGGCCTCGGAAGGGCCCAGGGAGGTGGGGCAGTTTCCGGGGGGGAGACCATCGCTCCAGCGAGCTCCCCCCCCAGGATTTCCAAAAGTCTACGCCCCTGGCTGGTGAGGCTATTGTTGTATCTTCCTATGCAGGAACACATCCAGCCTGCCCTAAAAACACTGCAGTGGCTGCCTATAGAATACTGGATAGGGTTCAAGGTGCTGGTTCTTACCTTTAAAGCTCTATATGGCCAGGAACCTACTTACCTAAGGGACCACCTTTCCCCATATGTACCCCAGAGAGCACTAAGATTGGGTTCCCAAAATTGCCTGGCTCTTCCAGGGCCTAAAGAGGCCAGGTTGGCTACAACAAGGGCCAGGGCTTTTTCTGTGGTGGCCCCTCACTGGTGGAATGAGATCCCAGAGGACATCAGGGCCCGAAGGAACCTTTTACAGTTCCGCAGGGCCTGTAAAATGGAGCTCTTCCACCAGGCTTTTAAGTAGGGGCCGCCTCGATGCTATGGCCCTGGCCCGACTACCAACAGCAGCAACAGCTCCACCAACTGAGGCTTAACAGCTAGGCGGGAGCCTGATGGCACCACTCAGTTGACAGTTGAGAACAGAAGATTGCCGTTTTTAAAATATAAGTTATGTTTATATAGTTATGGTTTTATACTGTTTGATTGTTTTAATTGAAATTTTAATGTATATTTATATATATATATATATAGAGAGAGAGAGAGAGAGAGAGAGAGAGAGAGTGAGTGAGTTAGCCGCCCTGAGCCCACCAATTGTGGGGGAGGGTGGGATATAAATGTAAATATAAATGAATGAATGAATGAATGAATAAAATGACATTATTAAAAAAATAGCCAAATGGGCTGGAGGTCTCTTCGCTGTGTCAGTTAGATAAGTGTTATTGTTAGGTTTAATGAACTTTAACATGAATAATTTGCATTGATTAGCATGACCACTAATTCAGTTTGCAAGGAAAAGGGTAAAAACGCACAATTTTTATCAACCGCTCAAATGTGGAGTCTTAAAAACTCCTTATTATCAACAATAAACTTAACCATTATGAAAATACACACTAGCTTACAATCGCTAATTCAAACATAAAAGCTTAACTGCTAATGATTTCATAAGAAAAAGAATAAAAAGTTCATACATTCATTTCATTTTACATTTGGTTGTTTGCTTCCTCCCCCCCCCCCCCCCCCCCCCCCGGCACAAGAAATAGTCTACTGTGCCAGAGAGATGCTATTGAGGTTACTTAGTGTGGAGAGAAGGCACTTCGTTACATTGGTTTCAGTGAGTTTGTATGGCACAACATCAGGAACCCTTCGATCTTATTTGGGTCTTTGGCTTCTGAGGCTACGGAGCCCCTTGTCTTCTCATCACTTTCCAAATCACCCGTCCTCTCACAGCACACACATGAGGAAGCCTGGCTGGAGGGAGGAGTGGGTTTTGCATAATGGGGAGGGGGTTCCCCTTTTATTCACAAGTCATCATGGGCACATAACTTTACAGAGTACTTAAGACTTATAAGAACATACAGAACATAAAAAGAAATGTCCGGATTGGATTATTGCATTCAAAGGATTACGTTCATCTTCTTTACTAGGCATGAAAAATGCACACTCTAACGAAACATGATTTTATTTTTAGGCTCATTCTCACTTTTGAGGAGGCCAAACTATTCTCTTTTTGGGGAAGGATAGGTCCCTAGGTCAGAGCTCCGAACCAAGGGGTTTGCAATGCTGAAAAAGCCTTGTGTAATTTGGTTTTCACAGCTTCAAACCACACAGGGTTCGGAGAAATTGGCCAGGGGATCTTCCCTTTTTATCTGGAGTCCTTGTGGCTCCAATGGGACATTGTAAAATGTACCCTTTTTAAATCGAGAGCTCCTTAGTGGGGGCTTTCACCCATTCCTGGTCAAAGAATAGAATGCATAGACAATCCCCCCAAAAAACCCGGTTGCAAAGACCCATATGGTACAGTCCTTTCTCCCATCAATCTCACTGTCTGAGATTGACAGGGAGTTGTGCAGGTCCAGAGGCTCGAGTTTCCGAAATTAGCCGAGTGCATACAGATCCTGGGGAAGGGTTGTCCCTTTATGTAAAAGAGTGAACCCAAGCATGATGGGTTCTGCTTTTGTTATGGAAATTCATGGGGTTTGCATTATACACATACACAGTAATACAAAACATTTAACATACTCATAACATTTAGAACCTTTGTAGAAAAAGTACACACATAGCTGGGCTTGCTTAAGGCTCACCCTAAGTCAGAAAGTTATTAGAGAGATGACTGTTGAGGGTTTGGTTTGATTTAGTCGACCATGGGGTTGTGTGTTAGGGTACCTCGGACTTACACTCCCTATATACCTGCCCAATTAATCCGAACCCAGTGTGGTCTGAAGTATTGCCAGATACACAGGCATTCCTACGAAAAGGTCTTGCCCAAGGGTCTTTGAAGGAAGCTCTTGGCGATTTGGCAATATAACTTTTTCTGCCATGCTGTTCCTGATTTCCGTGGAGACCTCTTTTGGGCTCCCAGCATTGGCAGTGCAGACCTCCTGGTGGGATTTTGCAATGGCAGTGATGACTGGTTCAGGTCTTGCCCAGCTGACAAAACAGTTTGTTTTGTTGTTGTTTCTGGACTAGTCCTGGTGGATAAGGGGGATCCTTTCTGTGCAAGGAACACATATTCTCCCTAGGTGTGTTTCAGTATCATCTGCCCTTGCAAACCCCTAGCGTTCAGTAATTGGCAGCCCCCTGGTTCGATTCAACACACAATGGGTTGAACTCAACCCTCCCAACACTTGTTAAAGAACAGAACAAAATAACTTAAGTAGCCACTTTGCAAGACAGGAAAAGGGAAAGAGCGAGAGAAGAAGAAGAAGAAGAAGAGATTGGATTTATACCCCACCCTTCACTCACTTGGAGTCTCAGAGCGGCTTACAAACTCCTTTCCCTTCCCCTCCCCACAACAGACACCCTGTGAGGTAGGTGGGGCTGAGAGAACTCTTTCCCAAGCTGTCCTTGAGGGAACAGCTAGTACAGAGCTATGGCTTGCCCAAGGTCATCCAGCCAGGTACAAGTGGAGGAATGGGGAATCAAACCTGATTCTCCCAGATTAGAGTCCGCGCACTTAACCACTACACCAAACTGGCTGAGAGAGAGAGAGAAGAGGTGAGCTCTTTTTTTATTCAGAAGGGGCTGCACCTGACAGTGGGGGTTATGAGGAAGGAAGGTCAGATTTAATACACTGATATGAAGGATATTGGGTTAAGTGGGAGAGAGTCTCCATTCTTTGAACTTGTTTTCTGACCCAACACCCTATGCAAATTAGAGCAATGCTTAAAACAATTTGGAACCCCACAATTATGACTATAGGGTGCAATAGGTTTAAAAATCCAGTCGCACTTGGACTCCAGCCAAGAAGTGATTCCCAAAACAAATGGTGTCCTGCTTGTTTAATTTCTTCAGATATGTCTGTTATTTCCTTGCCATTATGTGATATGACCATGGAGGATATGTCTCCATCCCTTTTGATGGTCTGCAGTGAGTATTGTGGCTTGGGATGTGTGAACAAGTCTTGAATTAGTACCAGACCCATCCCAAAGAATGGCAAAGTTTGACAAATTTCTTAATTAAGCAATCTAAAGTAGGTTCTCTATTTTTAAAAATACCCTGTAGGTGTTTGTAAAAAGGTCGGTTTCCTGTATCTTACCTTAATGGGAACTGTAGAAGAGAATTTTCATAGGTTAGGATTTGGGTAAATGTAAGAGAAAAGAATGGACACCCCCACCTTCAGAGTCACCTTTCAGATGACAAAGAAAAAGCAGTTTCCTCTATTTTCTCTTCCTTGTAAGCTTCTCTGAGAGCCAAACTGCACGATACCTGGTTTTGTGCATTTTCACATGCTTCCTCCAGCCATACAGTAGCTACAGGGAACTGCTTCTTAAAAAAAAAAAGATAGAGCCTGAACAGACTCAGAATGGCACTGCAAAAAAAAGGAAGGGCTCCTGCCTCTCCCCCAAACCAGCTTTCTCATGCAAAACCCACACTCTGGGGGAGTTTTTTCATTGATTTTGCTGCTCCATGTGGAATATCTGGACATGTGGAGCAACAACATTGGTGAGATAACACCCCCAAATGTGGTTTGCTTAAGAAAACTGCTTGGGGAAAGGTAAGACCCCCACCCCCAAAAAACAATGCTGTTGTGAGCTGTTTGGGGCTTTCCTTTTTTTCCCCCTTTAAGAAGCATTCCCACACCACTGCTGTGTAGCTGCAGGGAGCATGTGAAAATGCATTTAAAAGGTAATATGTCATTTGGCTCTGAGTCACTTGGCTGTTCAGAGACAAAATGCTGGTCTAGGTAAGCAATCTCTTTTGAACAATATGGCAGGTCAGGTCACATTTTCCTACTCACACCCATGTTTTAGAATTTATTGTAAATTATGGCTACAAAACTTACTAATTCAGGATAACATCATAGAGTTCTTCAATAACCAGTTGTGATTTCTGCTGATCTTTGTGCCCCAGAGACCGCTCCTGATGGAACTTTGGGACTAGTATATGATGTAGTAACTGGAGGGGAGACCAGCGGAATGCACAACCATGCCCTTAGATAAGTGGGAATGCCAACTGCTTACTCAGGTAACCTTTGGATCCAACCCAATCTTCTTTTACTTACTCGTTTAATATAGACATCAGACTGATGAGGGAAACAGAACAGTTGGCTCTCTTCCCAGTGGTTAAACCTGACCAAGTTTAGAAGAGATGGCTTGAAGGGAAAAGAATCCACTAAGAGCATACCAAGTGGAAAAAGAAAGAAAGAAAGTCAGGCAAACAATTAAAAGAAAATATACAACATTTTGCTGACGTATGTTTTGTTCCAGAGATTGCAAACATAAATCATCCTTAAGGTCAAAACCAAGCCTCTGTTTGTTACTTAAACAAGTTGAACTGCTTAGGTTTTCATTGTTAAGTACCTATGGAAAGCAAAGAAGAACTCTAATTAAAATATTAGATTGAATTAATAAGTTATGTGGAGCATTTCCTGAAGCTGGACGGCATAATTCATATCTGACAAAAATAGTTTGAAATTGAGTACTTTACTTGCCATAAGTAAAATATTATTGGGAGAATATTTAATCTTAAAATAAAGTAGCAGTTAGAATGAAATGACAGCTGCTGAAAAGAAAGCACAATTTCTTGGTTCCTCTATATTTATTTTATCAGATTCCTGAAACCTTCCGGAGTTGTCTAGCGTGCCCCCGCCCTCCATTCTTTATGAAGGTATACCAGGCTGTTGAGAGGGCCATCTGCTGAGGATGTGAAATATAACTTGCTTTTATTGAAGGCTGAAAATGGTGGAATCTATGTAAGATTTGTACTACTGATGAGCTGTATTTTTTCAGTATAACTGTTGAATTATCTGTAGTATCTTGCTGTAGTAGTTTGTTGTATAAACATTATTTGTAAGCCCTTGAAAAGGTGAAATATACTTTTTCAAAATAAATGAACCAATATTTAAGCTTTATCTGATATCACCAATGTAGCGTAGTGCATGTATTTGTGCTTGTGTGTGTGTTCAAAGCAATGAAGGTCTGCACTTCCCCTAAAGGCTCTAGTTTTAGTGATTTTGCAGAAAGGAGACCCTGAGTGCGTTCAGACGGTGTGCTGGAGCCGGCTCAAGCCAGCTCGAAATGCCCCACTCTGGACTGGGACAAAGCACATGCAAGCAGCTCCCCAGCGTCTACACGGGAGTGTGCATTGGGCTTTTTAAAAAAAATTTGCTGCTTGCGCATGCACATAAGCAATCACCCAAAAATACAATCTAGCTCATGCACAAAAGCAGGAGAGCAAAGCCTCTCACTCACCCAAGCTCCATGACTTCCTTGCACTGAGAGAACACTTCCCTCTAAACTTTTACCCCAAAACTGGTCTCCATGGCATCTGGAACGGAGAAGTAGTGGCCATTTATTTTTTGAAAAGGTGTAGAAGCGCTCATGCGCATATTGTCAACGGTAAAAAAAATGGCGGTCAAAAAGCAGAAGCCAGAGGCTTCCGTGGGGGGGGGGGGGGGTTAAAGACTCGGAAGTAGCTTGGCAACAGCTCTGCGATCACACGGGGAGAATCGGCTTGAGCTGAAAGAGGATGGGAGAAACCACCTTGGGACCTGGTCTCAACAATGCAAGGCTTTGAGACGGCATTTGGTCCGGTAGGGGACGGGACGGCAGGCAGCTGTGGCTGTCTGAACGCACAGATTTGAGCCAGCTCAAAGCGTTTCGAACCGGCTCAAATCTGTGTGTCTGAACGCAGCCCTGAGTCCTTCATCTATCTTGACCTGACAAATAGATGGTGCTGTTATAGATCATCATGAGATACCAAAGAGGTAATCTCATGTTTATTGGATAAAGATCACATTACAAAATATATGAGCTGAAAATTTACACGAAAATTTGTTTCAGGTCGTTACTGTGATTCTCCAGGATAGTAACACAAATCCAGGATTCTTAGGCATTATGAAAAACATCCCCTGAAAAATCTGTTTTGTCTTTTGTGTACTCAGGTGCTTACCAAATACTGTCAGCAGCCGGATTCTCAATTTTCTTGGATTCTCCTGATTTCTCAGGCAATGGCACTTCTCCCTTCCAGTCAGATCCTTGCAATGCAGAGTCTTCTGACTAAAAGTTTTTAAAAAATCAGTCAGTCATTGTAAGATTACATTTTTTAAAGGATGCAGACAGGAGTTTTTTTTTAAGGTTGTGGCTGGCTCCTGCTTTCCTGCCAGGCTGATGCCAGTCCCTCCCCCAAGGAATCAGTGGAGAGAAGTGCACCTGCACTGAGAGACATCTACTTCCGGGGGGGGGGGGGGAGCTGTAAAGTCAAACACCTTTGTCCATTCTGCTTGAAACTTGGGTTTTGCTTAGATTAGGGGGAGGACTAGGTTCTGTGCAAGTTTGGAGACACTCCATTTAAAAACAGCTGCCCCAAACGCTCTAATTCGTTTGGCCAGGGAAGGATAATGGTCCTGAAAATCGGACCCCCACCCCTCCAATATAGATTCTGAAATGGTAATGTCCTACCCAAAAAAAACACACACTCCCTCTTGAATTTTAATGATTTTTTTTCTTGGAGCACACCTCTATGTGCTCCAAGCTTTTTTAAAGTATAAAAGGCAGCACTATGAATTGTACCCTAAATATAAGGGGAAAAGTCTGAAGAGATGCCTCTCAGTGCTCTGGCCCTGGTGAGATCCAACTTTTCTGGACAGCAGCTTTGGTAGCTTTCTGTGCTGCTCTCTGGATCATTACTCTTTGAAAGTAATGATCCCAAACACTGGAAAACCACATGGATTTGAATCGCAAACCAGCAACGTGCTACATGAACATAAGAAATTACAGACACCCCCCCTCTCGAACCTGGACTCAAAAGTATAATGATTTTTTTCCCTTGGTGCATGCCCCCGCCATCTACTGAATTTGCCTAAGTCAACGCAGGGCGCGCATCATAACCCTACTTGTCCCTGACATGTCTTCAGTATACTCGGTTCAAATTTTTGAAAAGGCTACCTGTTCTTCCAACCCCCTTTGTAAACCACTTCTTATGATCTATTACATCCGTTTCTTTTCAATATTTCCTTCTGTAAGTCACACCTGTCTTGACATCTTTGCCATCCCTGCATCAAGCTCCTTTCTTTTGTACTGCATTACTTAAATGACAGGGCCCCTATGGAAAGGACTGTGTTGCTGCTTGCTGTTGTTCAGTCGCACAGTCGAGGCCGACTCTTTGCGACCCCATGGACCACATCACGCCAGGCCCTCCTGTCTTCTGTCGTGCTCTAGAGTGTGCTTAATTTCATATTTGTTGCATCGATAACACTGTCTAACCATCTCATCCTTTGCCGTCCCCTTCTTCTTTGACCTTCAATCTTTCCCAGCATCAGGGTCTTCTCCAGTGAATGCTCCCTTCTCATTTGGAGGCCAAAGTATTTGAGCTTCACCTTTAGTATCTGTCCTTCCAGGGACAGGGTTGATTTCTTTTAGGACTGACTGATTTGATCTCCTTGCAGTCCAAGGGACTCTCAAGAGTCTTCTCCAGCACCATAATTCAAAAGCATCTATTCTTCGGCGCTCAGCCTTCCTTATGGTCCAACTCTCGCAGCCATACATTACTACTGGGAATACCATTGCTTTGACCATATGGACTTTTGTTGGCAGAGTGGTGTCTCTACTTTTTATTATGCAGTCTAGGTTTGCCATCACTTTCCTCCCAAGGAAAGTCTTTTAATCGCATAGCTGCAGTCACCATCTGCAGTGATCTTGGATTCCAGGAACATGAAGTCTGACAGTGTTTCCACAACTTCTTCTATTTGCCAAGGAGTGATGGGGCCAGATGCCATGATCTTAGTTTTTTTGATGTTGAGTTTCAAACCAACTTTTGCATTCTCCTCTTTCACCCTGCAGAAAGAGGCTCTTGAGGTCCTCTTCATTTTTTGCATTAGAGTGGTATCATCTGCATATCTGAAGTTGTTGATGTTTTTCCCAGCAATCCTAATTCCAGTTTGTGATTCATCCAGGCCAGCATTTTGCATGATGTACTCTGCATATAAATGAAATAAGCAAGGTGACAATATACATCCTTGTCGTACTCCTTTTCCTATGCTAAACCAATCAGTTGTTCCATATCTGATTCTAACTTTCGCTTCTTGACCCTTCTATAGGTTTCTCAGGAGACATGTGAGGTGGTCTGGTACTCCCATCTCTTTAAGGACTTGCCACAGTTTGTTGTGATCCGCACAATCAAAGGCTTTAGCATAGTCAATGAAGCTGAAGTAGATGTTTTTCTGGTACTCTCTTGCTTTCTCCATAATCCAGCTAATGTTGGCAATTTGATCTCTAGTTCCTCTACTTCTTTGAAACCCAGCTTGTACTTCTGGCAGTTCTCTATTCACGTACTGCTGAAGCCTAGCTTGTAGGATCTTTAGCATGACCTTGCTAGCGTGTGAAATGAGTGCAATTATGTGATAGTTTGAACTTTCCTTGGCATTGCCCTTCTTGGGGTTTGGAATGTAAACTGACCTTTTCCAATCCTGTGGCCACTGTTGTGTTTTCCAGATTTGTGGCAAATTGAGTGCAGCACTTTAACAGCATCATCTTTTAGAATGTTGAATAGCTCAGCTAGGATACCGTCATATCTGCTAGCTTTGTTGTTAGTAATGCTTTCTAAGGCCCATTTGACTTTGCATTCCAGGATGTCTGACTCGAGGTCAGTGATTACACCGTCATGGTTGTCAAGGACATTGAGGTCCTTCTTGTATAGTTCTTCTGTGTATTCTTGCCATCTCTTCCTAATCTCTTCTGCTTCTGTTAGGTCCCTACCATTTTTGTTCTTTATCATGGCTAGCTTTGCATGGAATGTTCCCTTGCTTTCTCCAATTTTCTTGAAGAGATCTCTAGTCCTTCCCATTCTATTGTTTTCCTCTATTACTTTGCATTGTTCATTCAGAAAAGCCTCCTTATATCTCCTTGCTATTCTCTGGAAATCTGCATTCAGTTGGGCAAATCTTTCCTTTTCACCTTTGCCTTTTGCTTTCCTTCTTTCCTCGGCTATTTGTAAAGCCTCATCAGACAGCCACTTTGCTTTCTTGCATTTCTTTTTCTTTGGGATGGTAGTGATTGCTGCCTCCTGTACAATGTCATGAACCTCCATCCATAGTTCTTCAGGCACTCTATCTATCAAATCTAGTCCCTTAAACCTATTCTTCACCTCCACTGTATATTCATCAGGGATGTGATCTAGGTCAAACCTGAATGGCCTAGTGGTTTTCCCAACTTTCTTCAGCTTAAACCTGAATTTTGCAATGAGTAGCTCATGATCTGAGCCACAGTCAGCTCCAGGTCTTGTTTTTACTGACTGTATAGAGCTTCTCCATCTTTGACTGCAAATGATATAATCAATCTAATTTCGGTGTTGCCCACCTGGTGTTGCCCATCTGGTGATGTCCATGTGTAGAGTTTCCTCTTAGGTTGTTGGTGTTTGCTATGACCAGTGTGTTCTCTTGACAAAACTCTTTTAGCCTTTGCCTGGCTTCATTTTGTTCTCCAACGCCAAACTTGTCTGTTATTCCAGTTACCTTTTGACTTCCTACTTCAGCATTCCAGTCCCCTATGATGATGAAGACATCTTTTTTGGGTGTTAGTTCTATGAGGTGTTGGAGGTCTTCATAGAAGCAGTCCACTTCAGCCTCTTCTGCATCAGTAGTTGGGGCATAGACTTGGATTACTGTGATGTTGAATGGTTTGCCTTGGATTCGGACCGAGATCATTCTGTCGTTTTTGAGATTGTATCCCATTACTGCCTTTTCCACTCTCTTGTTGACTATAAAGGCAACACCATTTTTTTTACTGGATTCTTGGCCGCAGTAGTAGATATAATGGTCTTCTGAGTTAAATTCACCTATTCCCATCCACTTTAGTTCACTGATTCCCAAGATGTCGATGTTCAGTCTTGCCATCTCATTTTTGATCACCTCAAGCTTACCATGATCCATAGATCTTACATTCCAGGTTCTTATGCAGTATTGCAGCATCAGACTTTCCTTTCACCATCAGACACATCCACAACTGAGCGTCCTTTTGGCTTTGGCCCAGCCACTTCACTCTTTCTGGGGTTACTTGTACTTGCCCTCTGCTCTTCCCCAGTAGCATACTGGACACCTTCCAAACTGAGGGGTTCATCTTCTGGCATCATATCTTTTAGCCTTTTGTTACTGTCCATGGGGTGTTCTTGGCAAAGATACTGGAGTGGGTTGCCATTTCCTTCTGCAGTGTTGCTGCTTAGCGGGTATTTAATAAATGGGTTGCAAAGGGGATGCTAGTATGTCTTTTAACTCTTAATTTTTGTCACTTTCTGTACCACCTGTTATTCTTATGTACAGTCCAAGGCAGTAAATCAAAGGACCTTGAGACCTGGGTTTAATCTGGTAGCTTTCTTCACATCTGTCCAAAGGTATAGTCATTAAATCAGGTAATAAATCTAAAGGTAAACAGCAAGCCAGAAGATAAATATACAGGTCTGATATGTGCCAAGCCAGTCCATTGTGATGCAAGCAGAGGGCTTCTTAAGCATTTCAGTGGTTTGTGGTTGTCTGGATTTCTGTGGACAGGAGACAGAGAACAGGCCCTTGATCTTATGTACATAACTACTGTGTGTTGCGGTAAGTGAATGATGGATAGTAATTTATAATGGATTGGAAGCTACCTTACCATTTCACAAGATGTTTTCTTAAATACTTCATACTTCTATAGAGTATACATATTTGTGCTTATACCTACAGAGCTAGCAACAGCGGCATTGTTTTTAGCTCAGTTTTATGTGTGAATTTTTTTAAGCCTCCGCCAATTATGTGGGCTGACATTTCAAAAAGCAGCAGCTCTGCTAGTAAATGCAGTCAGCATTAATGAGACATCAGTAACAGGAAAAGTGTGCAGGAGTTTCAGTGATGCATGACTTGCAAATGTACAGACTAGTGCATGTTGACCAGTGATCCAAGACAGCTGTAGCAATAGCCTAACCTGGTTGATTCAGCGCTACAATATAGTTGCCTTGAAAGTATTTAGTAATTACCATAAACAGAGTAATTACCATAAACTAATTACCATATTCTGAGCCTCCTGCTCAGAATTTTGCCCTTTTTTTCAGAAGAGGGTTTACGAGCACTGTTAGGAACAGGAAAGCTAGAATTTTATAGAGCCAATATTATCCAGTAGATGGAAAATGTTCAAATCATACTTCTACCATGAACTCATCAGGTGAATTCACACTGAAGTGCTTATCTGGCAACTGAGGAAGTTAGAAAAGTTATTATCCATGTAAATGTACTGATATGCAACCATCAAGAAGTTAAAATATAATTTACTACCTCCTGGTCTATCCCAAGTTCAAAGGACTTCCAGGACATGAAAATAACACACAGCAGTGAAGCATCAGAGCATTCACATAAATGATCATAAGTGGTGTTATCAGGATCTTGATATCTACTTCCTCAGTTCTCTCTCTGTGTGTGTGTGTGTGTGTGTGTGTGTGTGTGTGTGTGTGTGCGCGCACGTGCATACATGTGTGTGCCGGTGCGGGGGGAGGGAAGAGAAAGACCTATTTCACCCATTTCTTCCAAGGGCAAATGTAAGGAGTGGAAAACCATTAATAAAGTGCTATTTAAAATGAGAAATTGTGGAAGACATAAATGATCCCATGTTTTGGCCAGGGAAGGATAAAGTGTAGATATTACAACTTTCCTGGACAATCCAAGGTAGTCACTATCTATGTTTTTAATACGGATTCATTAGAAGACATGGCTGGGTAATAATGTGAAAGAGGCATTTGTTTTTTCTCTAGCATTCTTATTAGTATTCTACCATCACTCCTCACTATAGTCTGGGGTTGCTAAAATTCCATGCACTGCAAATATAATAGTGCTACAATGTGTTCTCATCTTCCAAGATCTGGGACAGAAGTAGAGACCAATGTGAGAACCTAGAACCATACACGGTACTACAGAAGAGCCAGGAGCAAGACTACCTCCCAAAGGGTCACTCAGCCTATTTATTTAATAGTTGTATTCTGATTTTCTTCAACTAAAACCAAAGCAACTCACCACACACTTACACACACACACATAAAGAGGAGGGTCTGTGGCTCAATGGTAGAGCATCTGCTTGGTGTGCAGATGACATGATATCCATGTATATTGAACCGTTTAAGTGAAACCGGTAACTGTGATGTCTTGATTCAGTTACCTTGAAGTATTGTCTTGGCCCCGTTGTTTAATGGTATTGAAGAAGACAGAGGTTTTTGAAAGGGCATATTCTTCCTCTTATGGAAAATAATGTTTCATTTATGCTTTGATCAGCGGGAGCTTGAAAGGGGAATGTTGGTGTAGTCACATCAGAACTAAAATATTTGGGGAGGCGACATGTCAGATTCACTGACAAAGGCATTAATGTGTGTTACACCACCAAATAAGCCAATGTGAAAATACCAATACCTCAGTAAAAACCAAAATTACACGGTTAAGATTCCTGTAAATAGTTGGTTGTGCTTTTTCCCACTACTGAATGCCTGTCTGCAGCAATAGTGCCATCTAGAGGGCAGCTCCATAAAACATCAGGGAGTTCATGAGAAGAAAAACTTTGTCAAGCAGCAAACCGTAAAGCTAATAGGATTCTCTTTTTGTTATTGTTCTTTTGGGTACAAAGTCCCTCCCTCCCATCACATTATTTTCAGGCATAGGTTCAGAGGGCTTGGCTATATTACCACTTGCTCGTTCATGATCTCAGGGTTGTCTGCCCAAGGCGCAGGAAGGCCTCCAGAGAGTCCCTGAGCTAGTTTGCTTTAAAATAACCAGAAGTAATAAGTGGTCATTTCGACTGTGTAAGCTTACAGTCTCTCAAACTACATGTGGATAGAAATGTTGAAGCCGGAAACTGCTAATCTATAGTGCAATCTATAATAAGAGAAACTAGCAGAGGTGTGATCAAAGTCAACAGGAGCTAAACAGAGTTATTTGTTTATTTAAAACATCGCCATGCCACGATTCCATCCAACACAGGGGCCCTAACCTGGTGAACATTAAAACATTCCAACTTGAAAACATTTCCAACATTAAAAAAAGTATTTAAAAGACAAATATATAAAACATTTAAAATGATTAAACAGAACACAACCACATAAATGCATAAAACCCACAAATAGGGAGCAGGGTTAATAACAGTCAGTCAGGGAAAGCCAAAGAAAACAAAAAATTCTTCACCCTCTGGTGGAGAACGACAGAGGAAGTCAGATGAATGGCCCTGGAGAGCGGGGTTCCAAAGTCATGGCACCACGACTGAAAAGGCCATTTCCTGGTTGCCACCTGTCTAGCCTCAGGTGGCAGGGGGAACCAAAGAAGAGCCTCTGAAGAGGTTTAGAGAAATTGGGTAGGCCCATATGGGAGTAGGCAGTCCTTCTAATTCAGTTGAAGTCAATGTACTTAGAGGGGTGCTACTCTACTTAAGACTGGACCGTTAACATTCTTCTTGAGTCTTGGTGGGATCACATTTTTCATTATTTTTAAAGTATGCCCCCCCAATATGCTCAAGCAATCAACACCTACTGGAAGTCCCTGGCTCAAAGAGTGTCAGGCTGTCCTCAACCAGAGCCAGAAGGCCCTGGCCCCGACTTGGTGGAACTCTCTGCCAATTAACATCAGGGCCCTATGGGATCTGTTACAGTTCTGCAAGGCCAGCAAGGCAGAGATGTTTCGCCAAGAATATGGTTGAGGACAACAACAGTTTTTTTACAAGTTTAATTGGTCTTTAAGAACTAGCTAGTTCACTAATTGCACTCCCCTCTCCACCATTGCTGAAGTAAACTGGGGGACCTGGGCTGAGGACAGACTTGAAGTCTACTGCGCCTCCGTGGCACGGCAGACTAAGGCGAGGGGAATTGCCCCCTCCGCGCGGCATTTGCACGCCGCCGGAAGGAAGCCACCTGCAGCATTCAGACTGCGGGCGGCTTCCTATGGCGGCTTGCGAACGCCGCGCGGCTCCCCCTCCCGGCGCACGTTCACACCTGCCTCCGGTGGGTGGAACGCGTGCCACAGCAGCCGGAGCACCACTTTTAAGTGGTGCCCAGCTGCTGCAGGAGGAGCGTAGCGCCGGACGCAATGCATTCGGGCCGCCTCCTCGGGGCAGATGCGGCCATCTGAACGGCCGCTCTGCCTCCACTTTTTAAGTGGAGGCAGAGCAGCCAAGACTGCCAGTCTGTCCTCGGCCCTAAATTGTATTATGGAAGAAGAAGATGAAGAAGAAGAGGAGGAGGAGGAGGAGGAACTTATACCCTACCCTTCACTACCGAAGAAGTCTCAGAGTGGCTTACAATCCATTTCCCTTCCCCTCCCCACAACAGACACCCTGTGCGGTAGGTGGGGCTGAGAGCTCTCTTGAGAACTGCCCTTGAGAGAACAGCTCTGAAAGAACTTATGACTGACCCAAGGTCACACCAGCTGCTGCATGCTGAGGAGTGGGGAATCAAACCCAGTTCTCCTAGATTAGAGTCTGCGCTCTTAACCATTACACCAAACTATGATGTTGAATTTTATGATGTTACATTTCAGACTGTTGAAATATATTTTATATGTATTTATATGAATTGGTTGTGCACTCCCTAAGCCTGCTTGTGGGGCTGTATAAAAGCCTAATGAAACAAACAACTATATTACATTTTAATTTTTTATTTAATCGTATAATGCCATCAATGTGCACAATGATTCATAGAGTAGGAGAAGAATGAGATTGCCTTTCTAGTCTCTTGCATGAGTGGAGGTCTGCTCATGGGAGAGAAAGAAATCAGTAATTCCCCCCTCCCCACCCCTCCCCTCCCCTGACCCCACTGCAGCTGCCTAACTACGTATCCATACATTAGGGCTGCCAAGTCAGCCCAGGGGGCGGGGGATCCCCTGCTACAGGGGTTCCCGATCCACCAGCCAGCATTCGGCCGGCGGGGGGAACCCCACCCCTGAAGTCGTCCTGCCAGGACGACTTCCCCAACGTGGTGATGTCACTTCTGGGCGACGTCACCAGGCGCGTGGGAGCTCCCAGGCCAAGGAGGACTCCCCCCCGCCATTAGGTAAGTAGGACTTGGCAACCCTATCATACATACAATTTCTTCATCCCCAGGAATAAACTTTGCCAGGACTGGAAATGGCTCCGGGGGGAAGGGGGAAAGATTCCTCCAGTCCTTGCACCCACAGATTACAGAATCCCATCCAATATTTCCATTCTTTAATTTCAATAGGGAAGAGGGCTAGTACTTAATGGAAAGGGAAAGTTTTGAGGAGAGGCCTGAAGTAAGAGAGATGACATCATGTAGGTGGTCTGGGATAAAGCTCCAGGCTTAAGGCACAGCGAAGCAGAAAGGTCGAAGTCATTATTGTCTGAATGACTGAGAGCAGAGAAGCAAAGCTCATTGGCAGCAAAGGAGTGGGTCCCGAGAGCAGAGAGATAGAAAGGGCAAGTTCATGGATCCATGAGATGAATTTTTTTAAACTTCCTCAGCATTAGGTCAATTCCCAGGAATGATCCAGTTATTCTGGCTTAATCAAGAATGTCTGCACCCGAGGAGCAGCAGCATGAAAATGTGCCAGAGAGAAAAAATACATCCATTGGGTATTTCAGCATGGGGAGCGGCAGCTTAAATAAGGCAAATCTGCTCAACCACTCGCAGATCAGAACAACACCAAGTGCAACTGGGGTATCATATGCTGTGGATATCCATAGAATCAGAAGGTGCTAGGGCTGCCAAGTCAGCCCGGGGGGTGGGGAATCCCCCGCTATAGGGGTGCCCGATCCGCCGGCCGGCATTCGGCCGGCAGGGGGAACCCCGCCCCAGAAGTCGTCCGGTGAGGACGACTTCCCCCATGTAATGACGTCACCTGGAGGTGACGTCATCATGTCGCTGTTGCGCGCACACAAAGTGCACACGCCAGAAGAGCTCCCGGGGGGAGAACAACTCCCCCCCGCCGGTAAGTCGCCGGTACTTGGCAACCCTAGAAGGTGCTATGACTTATAATTATTCTGTAACACTGATGCAGTCCAGATCTAACCATTCCGTGGTACATTCACCCTAGAAAGTGCACATATGATTGCAGCCTTCAGCTACAAAGCACTTGACACAGGTTTCAGTTTGTCAATGACATGCTGAAGACCAGAGATACTAGGACACAGACATGGTATATAATGCATGGTGGCAATTGGAGACCATGTTTGTTCACTACAGATCCTGCCATTTATTCCCATTTATCATAATTTCTAGAGGAGTGGATGCAGAGCTATTTTGGGGCACGAACGCACAGGAACGGAGTTCCGGCTGCCTTCTAAGTTGGTCACGCTTACAGCCTCCCCCCCCCCCGGGTTCCCCAGGCACCTCACAAGCCGTGGGACACCTGGGAAAGCCAAGCAGATCCAGGGAGGGAAGGCAGTTTAAACTGCCTCCCCTCCTGGGGAAGCCAATCCAGAAACTGCCTTCCTTCCCTCGGGTTCCCCAGGCACCCTGCAAGGCGCAGGGCACCTGGAAAAGCCGATCGTGGGAGGGAGCTGTACTGTCAGGCCTAATACACTAATGAGTTTCTGCTGTTGGGTGTGGCCTATTATGCTAATGAGTTCCTGCTGGGCTTTTTCTACAAGAAAAGCCCTGAGTGGATGTATGTAGAAATTGTGTGTATACAGGCTCTTTCCAAAGTTGTGCTGGACATGTGTATGGAAGGGGAGGATCAGCAGGCCACATCCCATCCTGAGCTAGCCGGGTGGAATGATTACAGTGTTGGAAGTTCACTGGTGCTCATGGACCACTCACAATAGTCTGACCCATCTCAGAGGACTGTTTAGAAGATCAAATGAAGGAGGAGAGAACTTAGTATGAGGCCCTGCACTCCTAGGAAAAAGGGCAGGAGAAAAATGTTATAGATTTTCCATTTTATACTTCCTCCTATGTGGAAGAACAGTCCTGCTTACCTGCCAGTATTTATTCGATGTCCACAGAAGAGGTACAACAAACTGAACTCTGTCATTTTGGAATCGTTTAATCATTTGGCATTTCTTCTGAATGAAGCCTGGCTCCAGTGTTATGCTTATACAACATTCGGAAGAGATGTGTTCTGTTTCAAGGGGGAAAAAGGAGAAAAACCTCCAAGTCTAATTTGAACCAATTATTAAATTAAAATTTCTCTTATGCAGATTCATGCCAAAATGGAAACGCCAGTGGCAATCGTCCTGGGACAGAGGCTCTAATGAATCCTTCTATAAACAGTTGTTCTGCATTTCATTAGGGAGTTTAGCAAAACCATATTCAGTAAAAACGCATATAAAACATTTCGCATTTGTATGATACATGGCAGTATTTTGTGGGTGAATACAGAAATGTCTGTATTGAATTTTTTCCCTGCACTAGAAAAAGTGATGAGCCCTATGTCCTTGCAACAGGACACTTTCCATAATTTAGACCAGTTCTTAAATGTTTCTGCGGTTCTAAAATTGCATCAGAGAACATAGCTGCACTGTTAAGGAAGGTTAATGAGTGCTCACTAGTTGTGGTTGCCCATCACCAAAGGCAAGTGTGAAGGATCTTAATGGAAAACAGTAATGGACAAACCCAACTATGTGCTATACTCTTGATTTTGGGAACATTTGGAGGAGGGGTTTAAAACCCAGCCTATTGAGGATATTCAGGGTATGTTCTACTGTCCTCCTCCCCTGAGTTTGCTCTGTGGTCATACATGGAGCTATATATGACAAAGATCTTGCATTTCAGTGAAATTCTCTTTCACACAGCAAAGTTGCCATGGTAGAGAACTCACTGAAAATGTCAACTAAGGGTGCGACTGCAATAAAAAAGGTCAACGCTATGCTGGGGATTATTAGGAAGGGAGTTGAAAACAAATCAGCCAGTTTCATAAATGCCCCTGCATAAAGCTGTACTGAGGCCTCATTTGGAACACTGTGTACAGTTCTGGTCACTGCACCTCAAAAAGGATATTCTAACATTGGAAAAGGTGCAAAAAAGAGCAACTAAAACGATTAAGGGGATGGAGCACTTTCCCTATGAAGAAAAGTTAAAGAGGTTAGGGCTTTTTAGTTTGGAGAAACAATGACTGAGGGGTGACATGTCAGAGGTTTATAAAATTACGCATGAGATAGAGAAGGTAGAGAAAGAAGTATTTTTCTCCCTTTCTCAGAATACAAAAACTTGTGGGTACTCAGTGAAATTGATGAGCTGTAGGTTTAGAACAGATAAAAGGAAATACTTCTTCACCCAAAGAGTAATTGCCACATGGAATTCACTGCCACAGGAAGTGGTGGCAGCTACAAGCACAGACAGCTTCAAGAGGGGATTAGAAAAACATATGGAGCAGAGGTCCACCAGTGGTTATTAGCCACAACATATAGATGGAACACTATGTCTGGGGCAGTGATGCTCTGTATTCTTGGTGCTTGGGTGGCCACAGTGGGAGGGCTTCTGGAGTTCTGGCCCCACTGGTGGACCTCCTGATGACACCTGGGTTTTGGCCACTGTGTAACACAGAGTGTTGGCTTGATCCAACACAGCTTCTCTTACGTTCACCAAAAATAATACAGCATTGCCAATTAATGCACAAGGATTGTATATTTTCTTCAGGACTTGACCCTCTAAGTGGAGTTCTGAAGCCTAGACAGAAGAAAACAAATGTACCAAAATATTGCCTGTGTTCCCCAGGATATAATTTAAGGTTGCTAGGCATGGCATTGCAACTGACAGCATTCTGGGGAAGGGACAGAGGGTACCATCTTCAGTGTCATGGCATCACTTCTGGGGAAAACCTGGAACTGACATCAGTCCTCTCTAGGAATCACTGGCAACTTTATAGACTGACACTGCTAGTGAAGATTGCTGGCACTTCTTGGTTTTCCCTGGAAGTGATGTCACGCCATCAGCCCAATGGTAATTTTTTGGGGTTATTTTTCTGGTGGTAATGTTACCCAATGAGGCAGTCTCCTATTAAATTAGGGAAATTAGCTTAAGGAGAAAGAAACCTTAGGGCCACATGATTGGATTTCCTGATATTTAGATTGTCAGTTTAGCTTATTACTCACTTGGGTAATAGCTACTATCACGCTGGCATCATGGATCCCTTGCATTGTGTTTACCATCTAAACTGGTGCTTTGCTAATGAAAGAAACTAACACTATCCTTCTGCCTTGTAACCTGAATATTTTTTGTGGCATAAATTTATTTTCATTCATCAGCTAACAGCGTTACGGCAAGTTACTAGGTAAAGACGGGATTCCTGTTTTGTGTTTTCCTCTTAATGCTGATCTATGGTGTGGTGCTATTTGTGGGGAAAAGTTAATTAATAGGTAGGGATGCTTAACCATTCCCATACTTGCTGACTCCCACTTTTCTATGTATTTCCAGCTATCATTTTACTGTTTCTCCATCAGCTAAAATCAAAGGTTAAGGAAGTCTTGACATAGGAAATATTGAAAGAAAGAGCTCTTGCTGGACAGAATCAGCATGTAGGGAAAGGATTGTAAAGCCTTTCTCCTAGTAATTAATTCTTATCTATATATTGCCATCAGCAGATTTTGGTATTCAGAGTGCAAAGCATATTTTCACTGTAAGCGGTCAGATGCATAATCATCTGAAGTCAGCATAGTTCTCAATCAAAAGCATTATGAAATGGAAACAGTTATCTATCATATTTTTATCCTACCCTTCCTTCAACAAAATCAGGGTGGCAGTCACAGTTCTTCCCTCCCCCATTTTATCCTCACAGCATCTCTAGGAGGTAGGTGAGGATGGGAGGTGAGGAACGGTTCAAGACCATCTAGTGGGCTGTGTGGAAATCCATCTCCCCAGCCTTAGACACTTTAGCCTTTACACCGTGTTCTCTCTTTCATCGCTAACAAAATCTGTCAATGAATAAAGGGGTTGAAGAAAGGACAGAAAAGGAATTCAACAGATTTCATGAAGTGGGACTTGCTTTTTTATTTTTATGACAGGGTTGTTGTTTTTTAAATAAAATAAAATAAAATTTCTAAAGGAAAAAGGGGGAATAATACAGGCCAAGCCAAGTTTTGCAGGTTATATAAATCCCTGCATAAATCCATTTGATGGGAAAAATCTTTAAATCTCCAGCTTCTAGGAAAAGAAAGAATGTTGACCCTGGCACTCACTGCTTACCATCTACATATCATTTTCCATGAACTACCAACAACAGATTAAGCCAGCTAGGCATATGTGCTAACATTCCTGTTTGTGAAAATGTACAGGAGGAAATCCATCAAGTTTGTCTTGGTAAAGTCAAGGGGTCTTTATTTACCAGTCTCATGATTTAACTAAACAGGCATGACCTAGTAAGTGTTTTGACTTGCTTTGAAAAATGTCTGTCTTGCACATTTCAGACAGGCTTTGAGGATGAAGCTTGTGAAGGATTCCATGTCCTTGAGTGAGAGAATGAGGACAAGTCTTTTTTCTTCTTCTCTGAAGAATACAGGGGTACAGTATAGATATTTTTAAACGGCAACTGGGGGACAAAAATGGTTTAATGTGAATTAAACTTTTTGAAAGGCTGAACAGAGGGGCTGGTAAAGTTGGCATCAATGCTCCCTCAAAGCCGTGGAGTCTTATGAGCAAAAAAACCTCTTTTGTGAGCTAGTGGCATTAAAGTTGTGAGTGAGCGATTTGGCTACTGCATACATTTAGTTTGCTCTGGAGCCATCCCTCCTGAGCTAAGACAAAAATGTGTGAGCTGGAGGCTAAAAAACTGTGAGCTAGCTCACACTAACTCAGCTTAGAGGGAACATTGGTTGGCATGGTTTAAAAAATTAGCCTTGCTTCTGTCCTGTTAAAAGCAGAAAGTGCAAATATTAAGCAGTTGAAAATCATATTTTTATGGTTTGGGAGAGTGATGGGCAACTCTTCATTCCTGAGCATCAGGCTGCTGTTGAGGCCTCCAGAACAGAGCCAGTAACAGTTAGCAACCCTAGAACCAACAGCGGGATCATAATCTCTAGGCCCCACACCTCACCAATGAGGGAAGGGCAAATCATTTTTAGTTGCGCCTTTTGAAAGGATTCAGGTAAAAATAATAAAATAACTTTTTAGGGACGAAACATTTCAGGGTGTCCATATTGTAAGTTCTTGTCCATGCCGAATCCTTTTCTTGCCCTTGAATAAGTATATAACAAGCCAAAATTCAGCAAATAAGGCATTTACCCAGGGGTCCTTTCGTAGAAAAAGAGGTGCAGGAGCTCATTAGCATAACTCATTAGTATTACTCGTTAGCATATGCCACGCCCCCTGACATCATCAGAAGTGTGTCAGAAAGGGAATGTCAGTTTCAGTCCCATTATATCCTATGGGCCATTGAAATCAATGGCAAAAACTCATAGGGTATATGAGGGGCTGGAGGAAAGGGGGTTTGAGGGAGAGGCTCCAAACTTGCAGGGTAGCTGCTGGGGCCTCTCCTCGAAATACCCACTAAGTTTCAAGAAGATTGGACCACGGGGTCCAATTCTATGGGCCCCAAACAGATTGTCCCATCCCCTCCATTGTTCTCTATGGTGGGGGAAATGTTACCTTTTTCCCTACCATAGAGAACAATGGAGGGAATGGGGGCAACCTGTTTGGGGCCTGTAGAATTGGACCCCCTGGTCCAATCTTCTTGAAACTTGGTGGGTATTTCGAGGAGAGGCCACAGCAGCTACCCTGCAAGTTTGGAGCCTCTCCCTCAAACCCCTTTCCATCCAGTGGCTTTTAAAGTTGCCACCGAAATTCGGTGGCAATTCAGCGGCGAGCTGAATCAGATTAGAGAATCTGATTCAGCCCGTGGCTGCCCTACTGGCCAGTCCTGAGCTGGCGGAGCTTCGCTCTGCCTCACTCCAGCCCCAACGGACCCCTGCATTTACCTATCACTTCCTCTCTATACCAGATTCAGCTGCTGAAGTTCTACTGGTCACCCAGTGGCTAAAGATACCTTGCCATTAAAAAAACCGATGACAGTATGACAGACATATTTTCTATGGGCTGTCAAGGTTATTCTCTACAATTTTCATTCTTTGGGTAGGGCGAGGAATAAGATCGAGACCTGTACTGTGCTCCTATATATTAAATATAGGGTTTGTCCAGACTTCCTTCTGAATGCTGCTATTGATGAGATGAATTTTCAGCTAAGTTTAGGATTAATAACTGCTTTCAGATCTCTGTGAGCTAGACAAGATGAAGGTTGCCAATTGGCTGAGTTCACTAAAAGCAGAGTCTTATGGAGCCCGCTGAAGTAAAATGGGGTATTTCCATTTACCTCAGTGGATTTGGGATGGTTCCCAAGTTGTTTGACGCGCCAGAATTTTTTTAAGGGTTGGATAAAGGAGGTCCTTTTAATCTGAAGACTTTTATAGTTTGGAGGAAGAAAATGATTTTGCTGAACTTTATCAAGAGAGAGAAACACAGGGACCAAAAAGCCAATGCTACTAATGGTAATCCTTTCCCCATGAATAATCTAAGGCACCGTTTCCAAAACTTTTCATATTGGGGTAGCATGGGGGGGAGGGGTTGTAATAAAATACAGTAAGGTAACTTAATGATCCATGATGCATTCATAGTACACTGTGCCCAGGGCCCAAGCAAGCAGCTCAGAAACCACTAATCAGGACTCCCTGGTTTGAATAGCATCATTTGGGAGTCAGACTACTGCTGTGCTGCTGTTGCTGTTTCAGTTAGTTTTCCCTTGCAGACACAATATTCTGTTTTCACCCCTAGGCAGAACAGTTTCAAGAGCAGGGAAATCTTAATAATAGAATATGGTTTAGTTAAAGCCAATCGATTCGGTCTTTCATCTGGTCAAGAAATCCCCAGGCAACACCCACCTCCTGATCAAACTGCTATATCTTTGTGGGAGATCGATGGAAGGATATATTTTAGGGAAGTCTAATCCAAGCCAATAAAGAAAGAATCCTCTGTGAGGAAACCACTGCGGTCCTGTTCTTTAGCCATCTGATGTAGGCTAATATAAAGTTTGAAGGAAGAGCCAACTGGCACAGTGATTTGGAGTTCACTTGTGTGGACAAAACCTTCCAAAATCAGGGAATGTGTGTTTAACCTTTCAGTTCAGTTTTGAAACCAAACTGGTGTTCTTTACTCTGAAATGCTAACTGAACTGACAAGGTGACACTGGAGTGGGGTTTTTTTTATTAACAGAATTTGCCCTATAAGAACTTGTGACTTTGGAACCTCATGAATTGCTGACATAAAACGTATGTACCCCATGACTGAAGTTTCATAAAGATTGCTTTGCTTCTATGTCTGCTTGAACTGGCAGCTAACAGATTGCTATTATATACTCTCTAATTGATTAGGTTCTATTTACTTCTTCTTTAAAGAAGCCTTGTTCTATCAGTGGGAGGAGAAATAATCAACCTCAACACCATATTGAGCACAGAGCACCTCTACCACTGAATCAGTTGGTCTGAAATTAGAAACAGATGGGAATTACCAGGAACAAAGCTGAGGTTTCAAAGAGAGCAGATTCAGTGCATTCCACAGTTTGTAGATTATTTTTTCCACAAAGATTAATGGCTGTTTTAAAATTATTGTATTTTGTGAACTTGCATATCACTGGTTTACCTAGAAAGTTAAGCAATCCATTCTTCCAAGTTGACATCATGCAAGATTTCAAGAAGACAGGCACTAGGGATGTTCATGAACGTCATATTTTAAATAAATTATGTTTGTACTTTTTCTGTTCTTCTCTACTGTGATTTTGCTTATCCAGCTAAATGTTATTAATATTTCTGGGCTTATTTTTCTGGCCAGTCTGTTACAGGGGGAAAAAAGAGCCATTTCCCAACCATATTATAATAATATTTTAATATTTAATGTTACCAGATTGTTAGGGGAATCCATATTTTGAAAGGACTTGCGCTTGTTGGGGTGAAGATATGAAATACAATTTTTTGGATCACAACAAAATCTTTATAAAAAGACAAGCCTCAATATGTCTCTCCTTTAGTGAAGCAAATGGACATGGTGCATGCAGTGTTGTCATTTCGGTACAAAGAGTAAATATATTTTCAGGTGTGAGGAACTGAATCTCCCCAAAAAATAATCGCTTGCTTTTGTATTGATTCGGCTTAAATGGGCAGCTAAAATCCTGTACCTTTCCTCTGGGCACACTTCTCTTTGGGCACTGGAAAGGCTGTCCTTTGCCACAGAACCCTCTCCCTCTATCACCAGGCACTTCCACTTTCACTAGGAAGAATAAATAATGTGCAGTCAAGTTGCAACCAACTTGTGACACCCCCATCCATGGAGTGTTCAAGGCAAGAGATGCTGTTCTTAGGATAGCAGCCCCAGTCTTTCTTCGTAGCCTCCCATCCAAGTATCAAAAAGTATCCAAAATCAAAAAAATGGCAGCACAGTTTTTAAACTGAATATTGGGGGAAAGCCAACAGGAGATGAAAAATCGGGATGGTTCATCTCAAAGAGATGAAGGGGTAGCTGTTACTTTCCTACAAGGAAAGGGATTAGAATTGTTCTCTGAGAATGTGGCAAATGATAGGGACTGCCTGGCAAGGTCTCGAGGCAGCAAGAGGAAGGTTGTGGGCTTAACATGTATGGGAAACTATAGACGTTTACATACTAATGCTAAAAGTGTCCAAGGTAAAATTGGGGAGTTGGAATGCTTGGTGTTGGGGGGGAAACATAG
This sequence comes from Lepidodactylus listeri, assembly GCA_029233225.1. NCBI lineage: Eukaryota > Metazoa > Chordata > Lepidosauria > Squamata > Gekkonidae > Lepidodactylus > Lepidodactylus listeri. Next base: position 57,462,916 of record JARCFY010000016.1, on the reverse strand, counting down.
ACATTGTGGGTATTTCAGAAGCTTGGTGGGATGAGGAAAATCAGTGGGATACGGTGATTCCTGGTTATGAATTATATCGGAAGGATAGGGGGGAGAAAGTTGGAGGTGGGGTGGTTCTTTATGTCAGAGAGGGTATACAGTCCAGTAAGACTGAGAGGGTAGGAGAATTGGATTCACTTCTGGAAATGCTGTGGGTTGAATTAGTGGGTCCAAAAGGAAGCTTAACATTGGGAGTTTGTTATCGCCCACCAAATCAAAAGATAGAGGAGGATTATAAAATGATGAATGAATTCAAGATAGTGGCTAGACAAAATAACTGTGTTGCAATAGGTGACTTTAACTACCCACACATTGATTGGGTCAATATGTGTTCAAGTCGGGAAAAAGAG